>JAIOJX010000006.1:124106074-125493074 GCA_022376925.1 Tragulus kanchil
TTTACAGTTTATTTAGCCTTTATCTCTGTGAATGTCAGTCTCTTCCCAGTACCCTTTCAGTACCACAGTTTTTAAGAGCACCCTTAGGTTTGACCTTTTCCACACTCTGTTGCTAATGAAGTCGCTTCCTTTGGGGAGAAATTTGGAAGTCTGGCTTTTGATTGCTTCTAGCCCTGGTGAAAGTCTGTGAACCAAGTCTCTAGGGCTGAAGGAGGGTAGGAAGAATGGACAGTTCTCTGTAAGGGACATCTCAGTTTAGGAGCTGAGTGCTCAGTTGGGTGCTGGCTAAAGCCCCAGGTCTTCTTGGCTTGAGCTGGGGCGAGAGAATCTGGGTCTTGTATTCTTGGCAGTTCCTTACCGCAGGTAGAGCCTCCATTCCAGGAGCAGGAACTGGGCAGCAGAAGAGTGTCGCCTCTCAGCCGCACTCACCCAGAGTGTAGCTTCAGCATCGAGTAACCATGGGCAAGATGAGAAATGCTGCCTTGCTTTGCTGCCCATCCTGCCTAGAATAGTTCTCTGACTGAGAAATATTGGCATCAGTCTGGAGTGGAGATTCTGTCCTGCTGAGGATGGTGGGGAAGGGTGGGAACAAGATTGTCGTTCAGACACCACAGAAGTTTTCTGTCCTTACCAAGTTTTAGATTTTCTTGAATAAGTGTTTTGTCATTTGCTATGTGCTGTTAGGACGATTTTGAGGGACTTTAGATGGCTGGGGTGGAGGTAGGGTTCTGGGGGGCTTTATGTTAAAACTTTGACCAGTTTCACTGAGGAGCGGGTCTGCAGAACTCCCCACACTGTGATGCCTGAAGTGTCATGTCAAAAGAAGAAGAAGCCAGTCATTTTTGGACCACTTCTTACTGCCACAGTTCTCAACTTCCTACTTGTAAAATGTGAATAACACCATGCATGCTTGTGTGTTCAACAGTGTTCGGGGACATAAGTTGCTTCACAGACTAATGCATTCAAATTTAGGCTCCTTTAAAGATGTGCTTCCAAGGTCAATGTTTGAAATTTATTCTGACCCTAAAGATCTCTTCTTACCTGTCTCTTTCCATTTCTCTCTGCAGACTAGCAGATTTACAGTTTATTTAGCCTTTATCTCTGTGAATGTCAGTCTCTTCCCAGTACCCTTTCAGTACCACAGTTTTTAAGAGCACCCTTAGGTTTGACCTTTTCCACACTCTGTTGCTAATGAAGTCGCTTCCTTTGGGGAGAAATTTGGAAGTCTGGCTTTTGATTGCTTCTAGCCCTGGTGAAAGTCTGTGAACCAAGTCTCTAGGGCTGAAGGAGGGTAGGAAGAATGGACAGTTCTCTGTAAGGGACATCTCAGTTTAGGAGCTGAGTGCTCAGTTGGGTGCTGGCTAAAGCCCCAGGTCTTCTTGGCTTGAGCTGGGGCGAGAGAATCTGGGTCTTGTATTCTTGGCAGTTCCTTACCGCAGGTAGAGCCTCCATTCCAGGAGCAGGAACTGGGCAGCAGAAGAGTGTCGCCTCTCAGCCGCACTCACCCAGAGTGTAGCTTCAGCATCGAGTAACCATGGGCAAGATGAGAAATGCTGCCTTGCTTTGCTGCCCATCCTGCCTAGAATAGTTCTCTGACTGAGAAATATTGGCATCAGTCTGGAGTGGAGATTCTGTCCTGCTGAGGATGGTGGGGAAGGGTGGGAACAAGATTGTCGTTCAGACACCACAGAAGTTTTCTGTCCTTACCAAGTTTTAGATTTTCTTGAATAAGTGTTTTGTCATTTGCTATGTGCTGTTAGGACAATTTTGAGGGACTTTAGATGGCTGGGGTGGAGGTAGGGTTCTGGGGGGCTTTATGTTAAAACTTTGACCAGTTTCACTGAGGAGCGGGTCTGCAGAACTCCCCACACTGTGATGCCTGAAGTGTCATGTCAAAAGAAGAAGAAGCCAGTCATTTTTGGACCACTTCTTACTGCCACAGTTCTCAACTTCCTACTTGTAAAATGTGAATAACACCATGCATGCTTGTGTGTTCAGTCGTGCCTGACTTTCTGCAATGCCATGGACTATAGCCTTCCTAGCTCCTCTGCCCATGGAATTTTCCAAGCAAGAATACAGCATTGGCAGGTGGATTCTTTATCACTTGTTATTGTTCAGTCGCTCAGTTGTGTCTGATTCTTAGCTACCCCTTGGACTCCAGCATTCCAGGCTTCCCTGTCCTCCACCATCTCCTGGAGTTTGTTCAAACTTATGTCTGTTCAGTCGGTGATGCAATCCAACCATCTTGCTCCCTCTCATCCCCTTCTCTTCCTGTCTTCAGTCTTTCCCAGCATCAGGCTCTTTTCCAGTGAGTTGTCTCTTCGCATCAGGTGGGCAAAGTATTGGAGCTTCAGTTTCAGCATCAGTCTTTGCCCTGAATGTGTATATTCTTGTGGTGCAGTCTTTACCAGTGCACCATATGAAAACTTAAAATTGCTAAACAAAAATAAGGAAAACATGTATTGATAGAAGCAGGCTGATTTAAGCACCAAAGGTTTCCCTTTTGCAAACCATTATGCACTCCAGAAATGGTCATGAGAACTTACTGACCTCAGGAATTTTGGTGCTTGTGAGTTTTTATGGCTGAGTTTTTTATGGCATACATCATTTTAGTTCTACTTGATGTGTTGTTCACTTTTTAGTACTCTTCTCTGTTTTTTGTTTTTTGGTTTTTTTTAGTTTTTATTTTACTTTTTGCTTTTACAGATATGTATGATCTGGGATTATACATATCTTTTAAACTTTTTGAGTGGGCTGAGGGCTAACCCAGATCAAACCTCTTCTCCAAGTACTCCTTTTCACCCAACATTAATCTTTTCCCTCCTCCAGTTCCTGTTTCGTTGTCATCTCCTATTTTAACAGTCAGTTGTCTTTTCATGGTACTTTGACATCAGTTTTGTTTACTCATCTAGACTGGAAGCTCCTTGTGGGAAGAACTGCATCCTCCATTCTGCCTGACAGTGGTGGAACATTTGGATACTTGTTGATTATTCTTATGGGTTCTTTTAGTTTTGCACAACTTTCAGCCTTAAGACTAGCCATTTTCATAATTAACAAGGACCTGTAAAACACAAAGAGCTGTACTCAGTATTTTATAATAAATGTATAAGGGATAAGATTCTGAAAAAATAGGTAAGTATAACTGAACTACTTTTCTGTACACCTTAAATTATGTAAATCAACTATACTTAAATTTAACAAAACGGACTAGTCATTTTCTTTTCTGTTGAAGATTTCTATCTCTCTTAAGGAGGTGCAGCTTTTGCATGTCCGAAATACGTAGGACATATCTGTAAGAAAGGTAAACACTCATAATATTTACCCCTGAGCATGGGACCTGCTGTTATATACTCTTTGAATTTTGATCATATGCATGTATTGTTTAGTCACTTAATTGTGCCAACTCTTTTACAACCTCAGGACTGTAGCCCATCAGGCTCCTCTGTCCGTGGGTTTTCCCAGGCAAGAATACTAGGGTGGGTTGCCATTTCCTTCTCCAGGGGATTTTTCCCAACCCAGGGTTTGAACCTAGCTCTCCTGCATCTCTTGCATTGTCAGGTGGGTTATATACCACTGAACCACCTGGGAAGCCCATCTAACATCTGAAAGGTATGTCAAATCAACTGATAGCTATATAGTACTTTACTCTCGTGTATATTCTTTTATTGATTTTTTTATAATGTTGAAATATTAGGATTTCTAAAAGGTATAATCCACCTTATTAACTTTAAGTAATCCAAGCAGAAAGAGAAATAGCATTTTTTGAATACGAAGTATATTTCAGGCAGCATGTCAAGTTCCTTTATATGTATGTTATATGATCTTTTCAGCAACCCTTTGAAGTAGGAATTAGTTTGTCTTTAGCAGAGCAGAAATGATGTGTCTCTCATATGTTATTGTTTCATATTGGATGCATGATAGTTGCTCCATAAATATCCATTAAATGAATCAAAAAAAATTTTTTTAACATGAAGACACTAGATGCAGGTAGAATTTTTTAAAAACCACACAGTAAGGACCAGAGTTGCAATTTAAACAAGATCCATTTGGCTCGAAGTAAATGCTGTTTGTCACACCACATTGATGCCTGAAGTTGGCTTTTGAGAAAAGATACCAAAAACCTGACTAAAGTTCTGAGATTAAAGAATGCTCTTTTTTAGTAGATATAGACAGCTGTTAAGAAGGAGCATCACTCTGAAGTAATGCATCCCGTCCTTTGTTTTGACCTTCCAAGACAGCCTTTTATTTTCCTGGGAGAAGAAGAATAACAACATTTACCGATGGGCTACTGTTAGCAAAAGCTATAGGTACTGCACTTTTTTGTATAAAAATCCTATTAATGTAGGCTCTGTGCAGTGTAAGGCATATACCTGTACCACTAAATACTAAACTTAAGAAATAGGACATTATTAGGACCCTTGATCCTCCACTCTGTGCCCTCTTTGTTCCATCTCCCACTTTTTCTTACTATAGTGATTTTGTAGTTTTTTCATTCTCATGCTTTAAAAAATGGTTTTGCCACATGGATGTATCCCTAGACAAGAATACTAGGGTGGGTTGCCATTTCCTTCTCCAGGGGATTTTTCCCAACCCAGGGTTTGAACCTAGCTCTCCTGCATCTCTTGCATTGTCAGGTGGGTTATATACCACTGAACCACCTGGGAAGCCCATCTAACATCTGAAAGGTATGTCAAATCAACTGATAGCTATATAGTACTTTACTCTCGTGTATATTCTTTTATTGATTTTTTTATAATGTTAAAATATTAGGATTTCTAAAAGGTATAATCCACCTTATTAACTTTAAGTAATCCAAGCAGAAAGAGAAATAGCATTTTTGAATACAAGTATATTTCAGGCAGCATGTCAAGTTCCTTTATATGTATGTTATATGATCTTTTCAGCAACCCTTTGAAGTAGGAATTAGTTTGTCTTTAGCAGAGCAGAAATGATGTGTCTCTCATATGTTATTGTTTCATATTGGATGCATGATAGTTGCTCCATAAATATCCATTAAATGAATCAAAAAATTTTTTAACATGAAGACACTAGATGCAGGTAGAATTTTTTAAAAACCACACAGTAAGGACCAGAGTTGCAATTTAAACAAGATCCATTTGGCTCGAAGTAAATGCTGTTTGTCACACCACATTGATGCCTGAAGTTGGCTTTTGAGAAAAGATACCAAAAACCTGACTAAAGTTCTGAGATTAAAGAATGCTCTTTTTTAGTAGATATAGACAGCTGTTAAGAAGGAGCATCACTCTGAAGTAATGCATCCGCCCTTTGTTTTGACCTTCCAAGACAGCCTTTTATTTTCCTGGGAGAAGAAGAATAACAACATTTACCGATGGGCTACTGTTAGCAAAAGCTATAGGTACTGCACTTTTTTGTATAAAAATCCTATTAATGTAGGCTCTGTGCAGTGTAAGGCATATACCTGTACCACTAAATACTAAACTTAAGAAATAGGACATTATTAGGACCCTTGATCCTCCACTCTGTGCCCTCTTTGTTCCATCTCCCACTTTTTCTTACTATAGTGATTTTGTAGTTTTTTTTCATTCTCATGCTTTAAAAAAAATGGTTTTGCCACATGGATGTATCCCTAGACAAAATATTATTTCAGTTTGTATGATCCTCAACTTATACAAATGGAATCATAGTGTTTTTCTCTGATGAGCTTTTTTTCTTCAGCATTATATGTCAATTTAATAAGAATCTCTGGGAAATAGGACTCAAGCATTTGTATTTTTAAGACTTTCTGGGTGATTCCATTATGCCTTCAAGTGTACATACAGAATAATGGACGTGTGTGTTCGTAGCTTCAGCTTCACTAGAGAAATCTAGATTTTTACAAGGGGAGAAGGAATTTAAACTCCCATCAGCAGGGTGTGCTGTTCCACATCTTTACCAGTATCCAGTATTTTCAGTCTTAAAATTTTGCCAATCTCATGGATGTAAAATGGGATCTTGATGTGATGTGCTTGCTGTTGAGATTGAGAATTTTTTCTTATGATTTTGACCACTCATTTCCTCTTCTGTAATACCTTCTATTGTGTCATCTTTTTGTTTTCTTGTTCTTGTACATTTTATTTATTTGTTGAAGTACAGCTGATGTTCAGTATTGTGTTTCAGGTATACAACAAAGTGATTAAGTTATACATATATTCTTCTTTGGACTCCTTTCTTTTATAGGTTATTACAAAGTAATATAGTTCCTGTGCTACACAGTAGCTCCTTGTTGGTTATCTATTTTGTATGTTGCATATCAGTGCTTTAATATTCTGGGTATCAGTCTTTCCTTGAATATCTGTTGCAAATGTTTCATGCAGTACTATTTATTGAATGGTGAAAGTTGGAGGTGAGGAGTGATTATGTTTACCGATGGGCTACTGTTAGGCATAAAGTGCTCCTTTGTTTTGACCTTCCAAGACAGCCTTTTATTTTCCTGGGAGAAGAAGAATAACAACATTTACCGATGGGCTACTGTTAGCAAAAGCTATAGGTACTGCACTTTTTTGTATAAAAATCCTATTAATGTAGGCTCTGTGCAGTGTAAGGCATATACCTGTACCACTAAATACTAAACTTAAGAAATAGGACATTATTAGGACCCTTGATCCTCCACTCTGTGCCCTCTTTGTTCCATCTCCCACTTTTTCTTACTATAGTGATTTTGTAGTTTTTTTTCATTCTCATGCTTTAAAAAAAATGGTTTTGCCACATGGATGTATCCCTAGACAAAATATTATTTCAGTTTGTATGATCCTCAACTTATACAAATGGAATCATAGTGTTTTTCTCTGATGAGCTTTTTTTCTTCAGCATTATATGTCAATTTAATAAGAATCTCTGGGAAATAGGACTCAAGCATTTGTATTTTTAAGACTTTCTGGGTGATTCCATTATGCCTTCAAGTGTACATACAGAATAATGGACGTGTGTGTTCGTAGCTTCAGCTTCACTAGAGAAATCTAGATTTTTACAAGGGGAGAAGGAATTTAAACTCCCATCAGCAGGGTGTGCTGTTCCACATCTTTACCAGTATCCAGTATTTTCAGTCTTAAAATTTTGCCAATCTCATGGATGTAAAATGGGATCTTGATGTGATGTGCTTGCTGTTGAGATTGAGAATTTTTTCTTATGATTTTGACCACTCATTTCCTCTTCTGTAATACCTTCTATTGTGTCATCTTTTTGTTTTCTTGTTCTTGTACATTTTATTTATTTGTTGAAGTACAGCTGATGTTCAGTATTGTGTTTCAGGTATACAACAAAGTGATTAAGTTATACATATATTCTTCTTTGGACTCCTTTCTTTTATAGGTTATTACAAAGTAATATAGTTCCTGTGCTACACAGTAGCTCCTTGTTGGTTATCTATTTTGTATGTTGCATATCAGTGCTTTAATATTCTGGGTATCAGTCTTTCCTTGAATATCTGTTGCAAATGTTTCATGCAGTACTATTTATTGAATGGTGAAAATTGGATGTGAGAGAGTGAATTATGTTGATACTTGGGGGAAGAACATTCCAGTCAGAAGGAACAGCAAATACAAAGGTCCTGTGGCCGGAACTGTCTGAGATTTTCAAGAAATAGCCATGAAAGCCAGTGTGGGTAGAACACAGTGGATGATGGGAAGAATAGTGGAAAATGAGGGGTTGAGAGTGAGTGCATGTTGAATAGGGCTGTGATAAGGTGAAACACCGTTTTATATATTTATAGTATATTGTATATATCTATACAGATGCATGGTAATAACCTCTTTTCTCCCCTGAAATGAAATACAGATAGTATAAGCACTTAACATAATAATGTTCCCAACTTAATACAAAGTTGTTAACAGTAATTTTGATGGGATTTTGTGAAATGGTGAATAATTATTGATAACGTCCTTCATCTAAGTGCACCCTTCCCTTAATTTGCATGAAGGAGGCATTCTGGGAAATTCAGAGTGTAATGAAAGGACAAAATTCACATAATTCACTAACATGAATGTTCTCTTGGGGTCAACTCTGGTGATACCCACTGAACTTCAGAAGCTCTCCTTCGCTGTCATACTCAGAAGCATTTCCACGAGGAATCGTGGACACGGGATTCTCAGGCATTGTTACGAAGTGCTGCTCTGCATGAGACGACTCGTCACTGGAGAGCTTTAAGAAAAGGAGTAGCATAAATCACTAATGTCTTAATGAGATCGTCTGGCTGCTGTATGGAGAATAAGTAAGTACAGAAGAAAAGCCAGTTGAGGTGGGCTTGCTGTTGAGATTGAGAATTTTTCTTATGATTTTGACCACTCATTTCCTCTTCTGTAATACCTTCTATTGTGTCTTCTTTTTGTTTTCTTGTTCTTGTACATTTTATTTATTTGTTGAAGTACAGCTGATGTTCAGTATTGTGTTTCAGGTATACAACAAAGTGATTAAGTTATACATATATTCTTCTTTGGACTCCTTTCTTTTATAGGTTATTACAAAGTAATATAGTTCCTGTGCTACACAGTAGCTCCTTGTTGGTTATCTATTTTGTATGTTGCATATCAGTGCTTTAATATTCTGGGTATCAGTCTTTCCTTGAATATCTGTTGCAAATGTTTCATGCAGTACTATTTATTGAATGGTGAAAATTGGATGTGAGAGAGTGAATTATGTTGATACTTGGGGGAAGAACATTCCAGTCAGAAGGAACAGCAAATACAAAGGTCCTGTGGCCGGAACTGTCTGAGATTTTCAAGAAATAGCCATGAAAGCCAGTGTGGGTAGAACACAGTGGATGATGGGAAGAATAGTGGAAAATGAGGGGTTGAGAGTGAGTGCATGTTGAATAGGGCTGTGATAAGGTGAAACACCGTTTTATATATTTATAGTATATTGTATATATCTATACAGATGCATGGTAATAACCTCTTTTCTCCCCTGAAATGAAATACAGATAGTATAAGCACTTAACATAATAATGTTCCCAACTTAATACAAAGTTGTTAACAGTAATTTTGATGGGATTTTGTGAAATGGTGAATAATTATTGATAACGTCCTTCATCTAAGTGCACCCTTCCCTTAATTTGCATGAAGGAGGCATTCTGGGAAATTCAGAGTGTAATGAAAGGACAAAATTCACATAATTCACTAACATGAATGTTCTCTTGGGGTCAACTCTGGTGATACCCACTGAACTTCAGAAGCTCTCCTTCGCTGTCATACTCAGAAGCATTTCCACGAGGAATCGTGGACACGGGATTCTCAGGCATTGTTACGAAGTGCTGCTCTGCATGAGACGACTCGTCACTGGAGAGCTTTAAGAAAAGGAGTAGCATAAATCACTAATGTCTTAATGAGATCGTCTGGCTGCTGTATGGAGAATAAGTAAGTACAGAAGAAAAGCCAGTTGAGTCTAATGCCATAATCCAGGTGGACAGATGATAGTGGTTCGGATCAGAGTTGAAACAGTAGATTCTAAAATGTGATTGGAATCTGGGTATATTTACCCGGATTTTTGTCTTAGGAGAGACATCGATCCCCCAAAATGCTACAAACCTTTTTTGGATAATTTTTAAATGACATCAAATAATGAAATGTGTAGGTTATCCTTAAGTACCACAACCAGAGGCAAAGCTCTTCTAGTCCAGGTGTCAATAACTGGCTTTGCATTTCATAGCAACTGCAAGAGAATGTATCATCTAAGTTATAAAGTTGGTTGGATTCAGTTTTTATATTGAGAGGAGGTATGGGAGATAAGAGACTGGTTTTCGTAAAAGAAAATTTGATAAGGATTCTTGATACTTAGCATGGCTTCCCTGGTGATTCAGTGGTAAAGAATTCACCTTCCAATGCAGGAGACGTGGGTTTGATCCCTGGGCCAGGAAGATCCCCTGCAGAAGGAAAAATGGCAACCCACTCCAGTATTCCTGCCTGGGAAATCCCATGGACAAAGGAGCCTGGCGGGCTACAGTGCATGGGGTCACAGAGTCAGAAATGACTTAGTGACTAAACAACTTGATATTTAGTGCAGTTTTGTTCTTTAAATATTTACTAAATGCCTGGTGTGTTTAGTGGGAGCTAGGTCCTTTAGGGAGGATAAAAGCAATACAAAATAGTCCCTGCCAAGAAGGGCCCTATATTCCAACAGAAGAAATGGATACATACGGAGTTGAGTAACATAAAGCAGTATATGATTAAGTGGTAAAAGATTGGTAAAGCATTCTTCCTCTGTGGTGAGAGGGACGAATGCATACCAGAGGGAAATATAGTTCACTAACATGAATGTTTTTTCCCGGTGATACCCACTGAACTTCAGAAGCTCTCCTTCGCTGTCATACTCAGAAGCATTTCCACGAGGAATCGTGGACACGGGATTCTCAGGCATTGTTACGAAGTGCTGCTCTGCATGAGACGACTCGTCACTGGAGAGCTTTAAGAAAAGGAGTAGCATAAATCACTAATGTCTTAATGAGATCGTCTGGCTGCTGTATGGAGAATAAGTAAGTACAGAAGAAAAGCCAGTTGAGTCTAATGCCATAATCCAGGTGGACAGATGATAGTGGTTCGGATCAGAGTTGAAACAGTAGATTCTAAAATGTGATTGGAATCTGGGTATATTTACCCGGATTTTTGTCTTAGGAGAGACATCGATCCCCCAAAATGCTACAAACCTTTTTTGGATAATTTTTAAATGACATCAAATAATGAAATGTGTAGGTTATCCTTAAGTACCACAACCAGAGGCAAAGCTCTTCTAGTCCAGGTGTCAATAACTGGCTTTGCATTTCATAGCAACTGCAAGAGAATGTATCATCTAAGTTATAAAGTTGGTTGGATTCAGTTTTTATATTGAGAGGAGGTATGGGAGATAAGAGACTGGTTTTCGTAAAAGAAAATTTGATAAGGATTCTTGATACTTAGCATGGCTTCCCTGGTGATTCAGTGGTAAAGAATTCACCTTCCAATGCAGGAGACGTGGGTTTGATCCCTGGGCCAGGAAGATCCCCTGCAGAAGGAAAAATGGCAACCCACTCCAGTATTCCTGCCTGGGAAATCCCATGGACAAAGGAGCCTGGCGGGCTACAGTGCATGGGGTCACAGAGTCAGAAATGACTTAGTGACTAAACAACTTGATATTTAGTGCAGTTTTGTTCTTTAAATATTTACTAAATGCCTGGTGTGTTTAGTGGGAGCTAGGTCCTTTAGGGAGGATAAAAGCAATACAAAATAGTCCCTGCCAAGAAGGGCCCTATATTCCAACAGAAGAAATGGATACATACGGAGTTGAGTAACATAAAGCAGTATATGATTAAGTGGTAAAAGATTGGTAAAGCATTCTTCCTCTGTGGTGAGAGGGACGAATGCATACCAGAGGGGAAATATAGCATCTGCAAACACTCAGGATAAGGATGGCTAAAGCAAAGTGGGGAAACAAAATTAGTTAGATTCGAAGAGTATTGTCACCATGTTTTTCTTTTTCTGGGTGTTTTAAGTGGAGAATAATAAAAAAGAAACCTGGAAAGGTAAGATAGATTAGAACAAAGTAGAGGAAGCATTGCAGAATCACTGAGGTTTGTAAGCATAGGAAAAACTTAAGGGAAAAAGCAGCAAGACCAGGTTAGAAGAGGGAGTAAGGAGAGTAGAAGGTAAGTATCCACAGACATAGGTATGAAGTGATTTACACCAGCTATTAAAATAACACTAAAAATAGGAAGAGACAAAAGGAAAGTTTTAGGTGCTGAAAAAAACATCTGGATTCAATGTTTTATGATTCATGAAGGCTAAAGGAAACTTTTTCTAATAAGCAATATTCCAAGTTTGCCTTTACTGTTTGAATAATTTCCTCTCATCCCCTCCTCCCCAGAATCTCACTTTTCCTGGGGAATAACTCCACACTGAAGTGGGAGGAGTTCATTTGGTTGATCTGTATGAATTTGTTTAGGAATTTTGAACAGCAGGTCTCTCTCCTCACAGAGGGCTGGAAAATGGGATAAGAAGAGAGTTAATGGACTGGGATTATGTCATATTCATCTTTATAGCCCCGGCCTGACCACTAATAAGCCAAAATTAAGATTCTTTGAAGGACAATGAAGAAAATGTTTGGTATGTTTTCCTTGACCCCTTTACATTTGGGAGCAAGTTTGACTTTGGGCCATTTGCCTGTGTTTCTTCCCCATAGGAACGTGATGATAATGAGGCGGGGTTGTTTACTCACCTTTGGTTTTGCCCCCATGTCACCCTCTGATCTTGCAGGCTCCCCCGATCTCCATCTTGGTTCTTGCCTTGTTCTTTCTTTCTCAGGCTGCTCAACAGGAAAGCAGACTGTTTACAAACAGTCTAATAAGCTAATAACTTAAATGGATACATACGGAGTTGAGTAACATAAAGCAGTATATGATTAAGTGGTAAAAGATTGGTAAAGCATTCTTCCTCTGTGGTGAGAGGGACGAATGCATACCAGAGGGGAAATATAGCATCTGCAAACACTCAGGATAAGGATGGCTAAAGCAAAGTGGGGAAACAAAATTAGTTAGATTCGAAGAGTATTGTCACCATGTTTTTCTTTTTCTGGGTGTTTTAAGTGGAGAATAATAAAAAAGAAACCTGGAAAGGTAAGATAGATTAGAACAAAGTAGAGGAAGCATTGCAGAATCACTGAGGTTTGTAAGCATAGGAAAAACTTAAGGGAAAAAGCAGCAAGACCAGGTTAGAAGAGGGAGTAAGGAGAGTAGAAGGTAAGTATCCACAGACATAGGTATGAAGTGATTTACACCAGCTATTAAAATAACACTAAAAATAGGAAGAGACAAAAGGAAAGTTTTAGGTGCTGAAAAAAACATCTGGATTCAATGTTTTATGATTCATGAAGGCTAAAGGAAACTTTTTCTAATAAGCAATATTCCAAGTTTGCCTTTACTGTTTGAATAATTTCCTCTCATCCCCTCCTCCCCAGAATCTCACTTTTCCTGGGGAATAACTCCACACTGAAGTGGGAGGAGTTCATTTGGTTGATCTGTATGAATTTGTTTAGGAATTTTGAACAGCAGGTCTCTCTCCTCACAGAGGGCTGGAAAATGGGATAAGAAGAGAGTTAATGGACTGGGATTATGTCATATTCATCTTTATAGCCCCGGCCTGACCACTAATAAGCCAAAATTAAGATTCTTTGAAGGACAATGAAGAAAATGTTTGGTATGTTTTCCTTGACCCCTTTACATTTGGGAGCAAGTTTGACTTTGGGCCATTTGCCTGTGTTTCTTCCCCATAGGAACGTGATGATAATGAGGCGGGGTTGTTTACTCACCTTTGGTTTTGCCCCCATGTCACCCTCTGATCTTGCAGGCTCCCCCGATCTCCATCTTGGTTCTTGCCTTGTTCTTTCTTTCTCAGGCTGCTCAACAGGAAAGCAGACTGTTTACAAACAGTCTAATAAGCTAATAACTTCCTTTCCTACTGACCAGATAGTTGCCAAAATGAATCCTTTCTCAGGGCTCAGAGTGGGTGTTCTAGTTAGTGGGTGTTCTGGAATGTACGTGGATCCTTATTTTAAGAAAGATTATTTTTATACTAGAAGTTTAGTGTACACCAAGAAACACGTATTTGTAGCAACTGGGAAGTATGGAAACATAAATGGAACTTGTTTGAAATTATTAGATCAGCGAAAAGCTTATTTATATGGCTTATTAATAACAGAAGCATCTCAAAACTAACAAAACCAGCCAAAGAGGATGGAGTTAATTGAGCCTGTTTCCCCTGGCGTTAGGCTCCGTCTGTGAGATGCAGTCTTGTGGCACGCCAGGGTGGTGCTTCCAGCATGGTGCAGTCCTCTTGAGGTACAGCTTGACGAGGAGCATACGGCTTGAGAACCACCTGTCTTTGGGGACTGTGTGACAGATTTAGTTCCTGTGTTTTGTTTTATATGATTATAATTCCAGTACTCATAAGAGACTTATACTTCTTTAAAAAAGTATTTCTAATTCAATAGTGATATTCTTATTGCACAGGGAAAGAAAATAGGGGAGTAGCCTTATGTATTAGAAAGATGATTGTACTGGAAACGAGAAATCTGTAATCTACTTCTGGTCTTGCCAGAAACTAGTTTTATGTGACATTTGACTTAACATTTAATACAGCATTTTTCAGCTTTAGCGTTTTTTCTTTTTTAATGAAAGGAACATTCTAGTAAGGTCTCATCTGATTCAAAGATTCTTTGATTCTGTGTTATCTGTATCACAAAAGGCATAGCCTCTCTATAAACCCTGAGTTGGAGTAAGGAGAGAAAACAGATGCTCATTGGTTATGTGGAACTTGCAGTTGTGAGTGCCCGCTCTTTGCTTCATGTGTTTTAAGGGAAATTGCAGGTTAGGGCAAACACAGCAGTGGCATGCTGTTTTGATTTGGGATCTCTGTGCCATGCTTCCTCTCTGTGCATTCTGTTTTCAACTTTACCTTTCTGATATTGTGAGTAAACAGAATAGGGGAAGATACGGGGGGAGAAAGTAAAAGATGAGTAAAAAGGGGTAAAATGGGATGTGAGTACTTCAGTAACTATGGAGGTCAAGTAAAATTTTCATTGCTGATCATATTGGTTTTCACTGTTGAGTTAACTGCTGTTTACTCTCTTTGCTGTGTATTTTACAAGGACACAGAGTCAGACTTGTGTCAGATAACTGGAGGGCAGTTCAGAATATATATTTTCAAGGGAAGACCTCAAAGAAACAGAATTTCAGAGCCCACGGGCTTCCCTGGTGGCTCAAATGGTAAAGAATTTGCCTATGATGCAAGAGACCCAGGTTTGATCCCTGAGTTGGGAAGATCTCCTGGAGGAGGGAATGGCAATCACTTCAGTTTTCTTGCCTGGAAAATTCCATGGACAGAGGAGCCTGGCAGGCTGTAGTTCATGGGGTAGCAAAGAGTCGGACACCACTGAGCAACTAACAGTTCTCCATAATATGAAACTCAGTGGGGGATACACACATTTAAAAATATTTAGTAGTTCTTGGTTTCCCTTTTCTTGGCTCTGCATTTTCTGTCTTCTGTTGGCAAAACAACTTAGCAAAAAATTTTGTTTCTTGTAAAGAGAAAGATTGGGTTAAATTTTATGCTAATAAATTTTAATCAGGAAAAGGTTAGTTGAATCATAAGGGTATAAGAGTAGGAGGAACTTTAAAGTCATCCATTGTGATTTTCAAATGTTTTTTCTCTAAAGTCTTTTCCAAACAACATCGTATACTGAAACACAGTATACAAGCTTTATCAGTCAGCTCAAGTCTACATTGTTTGGTTGATAATTTTGCACCAATCACGTTATAAATATCTAGCAAAATGTTAGAAAACTGGGAGATTGTAGGTCTTAGTTATGTAGGACTTCGTACATATTATAGAATAACCCAGACTCCTGCCCACTGAATGCTCTTACAGATTTCCAAAATATTTGCCAGGTAACATCACTGTTGAGAAGCATTCATTGCAATTTCCTCCCCCTGCCCCATGTGACAGTTTTCCCAAGATGTCTAGTATGCATTGATATATAATAAGTCAAATATAATTTGACTCATATAATTCATGTTTGTCAAATGTAATTCTGCATTTTTTCCATCCAAAGCCTCTTTCTCTTCCAGGCCTTCCCATCTCAGCAAAAGTTGCTGCTGTCCTCATAGTTGCTTAAGAAAAAAACCAAGAAGTAAAGCTTAATTTTTGTTTCTGCTTCCCCAGTCCCACATCTAATTTATCAGTAAATCCTGTTGACTTATCTCAGCATAAATCTCTCCATTTCTATTTCCAGTGTTACTTGTCCAATTCAAGCCACTGTCTCTTCCTGTCTGTTGATTAGTCTTATCACTCACTCTCATTCCCCTGATACCTATTTTCTCTTCAGACCCTATCATAATCTTAAGACACATAATGCCACACCCAGCTTAAAACATTTCGGTGTTTATTGTGTATTCTTGAAATAACACCTAAACTGCTTATCATGATCTGTAAAGACACTATGGTGATCTCACTCCTGTCTACCTCCCCAACCAAATCTTTTAAACTCTCTCTCTGATGCCTGAGCTGCTCAAGCTACAGTGCCACCTGGAATATTCTGAGTTCTGAGAAGAGCAAATACATGCTCATCCTTCAGGTTCCTGCTTGCATGTTGCTGCTTTGGAGTGGTGCCCTCCCCACTCCCCCTATCCCTGCTTCACGTATCCCAATTTGTAATTGTCTTGTTTCTTTCTTTCTTTGGTTAACCCAGTGTTTGTTAGGGTTTTCCATAATAGCTTCAGAAAAATCCGAATGAACTTTTGAGCCAACTCAGTATGTTCATTTTCTTTCTTTCCCATTAGACAATCGATGTAAGCTCTTAGAGACAGCCGTCTTATTTATTGCTCAGTCTCCATGGTGTAGTACAGGTCCTGGATGAATGAATGACATGGACATATGGCTTATTATGGAAGTACATAGGAGTGTCATCTGTCTTAACCTAGACATAGAGTAGGCAGTGGGGGTGGCTGTAAGAAGGCTTCCTGGATAAGTGATTGATGAGCTGAATCTTGAAGACAAGTAAGACTTAGCCATGTGAATAGAAGAGAGGACTTCTGGTTTGGGGGAGCCCTGTATTGTGTATAATAAGCCAGAGGAACACTTTGCAATTAAACATGACTAGTGTGTTAGAGAAAGCTTTAGAATGGTAAATGCCAGAAAATTAAGCTGTTTTTAATGCTAGTTCAAGGGAAGCTATGGGGAACCATCAGGGGATTTCTGTACTGTTTTCAGGGTAATCAAAATGTAAGTCTTACAAAGATTATTCTGCCAGGAAGGTTGAGGTTGGTTTGGAGGTTTTCAGTCTGAGACTGTGGAACTTCTGCCTATACTTTCTTCTGTTTGGCCATCTTCTTTTTATTAGAGCTTGTGTTAGGACTTGACAGTTAGGAAACTCACTCAGCTTCCCATTAAGGGGAGACAGACTATTTCGATTCAGGAGTTTCCCAGGCCCCATGACACTAAAGTTATGGAGGACCCTGAAGAGCTTTCATTTATATGAGTCATCGTCTGTTGGTGTTCACCATATTAGACAGTAAAGCTGAGGAAGAAGTTAAATACTTACCACTTCACCTAAAATTTATCAGTTCATCATATTTTAGCATAAATAAAATATTTCTGTGAAAAAATATATTCAAAAACAAAAAGAAGAGTGATATTTTTGTAATGTCTGAATATTTCATTACTCTCTGTGTAGTATGAGACATCTGTATTCTATTTGTGTCTGCAGTCAATCTGTTGCAATATGTTGCTTTGGTTGAAGTGTATTAAAATCAGCATCATGTAGGTATGTTTCTAGAAAAAGGAGGAGTATTCTGATAGCCTTTTTATTGTGGCTGTTCTTTGATACTGTTCCACAACTCAACAAATGGTAGTATCTTAAAGATTAGTTGCAATGTAGAATCTGTACTGGTACTGGTCACTCTGCTGGCTATTGCTTATGCCTGGGATAGTCTTTCCAATTCATACTATAACAAACACATTTTCACACTTGCATACTCTGTTACATTGAAATCCTTTGGTATAACTTAAAATTTGAGTGAATCTTTGACTATAATTTTGTAGTATCATATTGTTAGTTGCAAAATGCTGATTCTCTGAGTTGTACAGATTGTTTAAACATTTATATTCATTACTATCACTGTTAGTCTCATCAAAAATTTTTTTAAAAATTGGGAAGCTATCCTGGTCACAGTGGCGGATTCACATTTTTTAAAATCTCAATTTTTGCTTCAAAGCTCAAATTTCATCATTGATTAAAAAAAAAAAAAAAGCTATCAGATATGTTCCTTGGGGCAGTAGGCTTCCTTCAGTTGTTTTGGAGAGAACGTCACCCAGATATTTAGGACTGAATAATCATGTGAGAAGTAAAACATGGTGTCCATACTACCAGGCAGCTTGCTCAGCTCACAACACAGTTGTGCAAGGGTTTTTGCTTGAGACAACAAGTGCTTTATGTGTACTTCCTGTTTTATCACACCAGATATTGGAAAGGCATGTACTAAAGGTCAAAATTTGATAAAATTAGTTATTGAGAGATTTCCCTGGTGGTTCACTGGTTAAGACTTTGCCTTCTATTGCACGGAGTACAGGTTAGATCCATGGTTGGAAAACTAAGATCCCATCTGCCTCTTAGACAAAAAACAGAACACAAAACAGAAATAATATTATAAGAAATTCAATAAAGACTTTAAAAATACAGTAGTTATTGAAACAGCTTCTTCAGAGACATTCTTTAGTGACACTGGCTTCTTTTTCTTTGTGAGCACATAGTGATAAAGAATATTTACTATGACTATAGAACAGTTTAGTCCCCTGCCATGATTTGAACTGAGATACCTGCAGTTCAACTCACTATTATTGCCCTATCAGGGCAAATATCAACACAGTGAAAAACACAAGTAGCTCGTTAATATTATTATGACAATAGTTTCGACCTGACAAACCTCTTGAAAGAATCTTGGGAAACCCCAGATAACCACAAACCACATATTGAGAATCACTGTTTTAATATAATACAGTGTGATATCTTCTACACTGCTGGTGGAAAAAAACATTGGTGTGACTACTTAGGGAAACAGTTTGGCGTAAATCCACTGATGTCAGAGATGTGCTTAACCAGTTCAGTTCAATCACTCACTCAGTCATGGCCAACTCTCTGCTACCCCATGGACTATAGCACACCAGGCTTCCTTGTCCTTCGCCATCTCTCGGAGCTTGCTCAAACTTAAGTCCATTTACTCAGTGACAACATCCAACCATCTCATCCTCTCTCGCCCCCTTCTCCTTTTGCCTTCTCTTTTTCCCAGCATCAGGGTCTTCTCCAATGAGTCATCTCTTTGCATCAGGTGGCCAAAATATTGGAATGTCCTCTTCAGCATCAGTTCTTGTAGTGAATATTCAGGGTTGATTTCCTTTAGGACTGACTGGTTTGATCTCCTTGCAGCCCAAGAGACTCTCAAGAGATTTCACCAACACCGCAGTTCAAAGGCATCAATTCTTCGGCACTCAGCCTTCTTTCTGGTCCACATCTCACATCCATACATAAGTACTGGGAAGACCATAGCTTTGACAATACGGACCTTTGCTGGCAAGTCAAAGTTGCAAGGGTTTTGCTTGAGACAACAAGTGCTTTATGTGTACTTCCTGTTTTATCACACCAGATATTGGAAAGGCATGTACTAAAGGTCAAAATTTGATAAAATTAGTTATTGAGAGATTTCCCTGGTGGTTCACTGGTTAAGACTTTGCCTTCTATTGCACGGAGTACAGGTTAGATCCATGGTTGGAAAACTAAGATCCCATCTGCCTCTTAGACAAAAAACAGAACACAAAACAGAAATAATATTATAAGAAATTCAATAAAGACTTTAAAAATACAGTAGTTATTGAAACAGCTTCTTCAGAGACATTCTTTAGTGACACTGGCTTCTTTTTCTTTGTGAGCACATAGTGATAAAGAATATTTACTATGACTATAGAACAGTTTAGTCCCCTGCCATGATTTGAACTGAGATACCTGCAGTTCAACTCACTATTATTGCCCTATCAGGGCAAATATCAACACAGTGAAAAACACAAGTAGCTCGTTAATATTATTATGACAATAGTTTCGACCTGACAAACCTCTTGAAAGAATCTTGGGAAACCCCAGATAACCACAAACCACATATTGAGAATCACTGTTTTAATATAATACAGTGTGATATCTTCTACACTGCTGGTGGAAAAAGACATTGGTGTGACTACTTAGGGAAACAGTTTGGCGTAAATCCACTGATGTCAGAGATGTGCTTAACCAGTTCAGTTCAATCACTCACTCAGTCATGGCCAACTCTCTGCTACCCCATGGACTATAGCACACCAGGCTTCCTTGTCCTTCGCCATCTCTCGGAGCTTGCTCAAACTTAAGTCCATTTACTCAGTGACAACATCCAACCATCTCATCCTCTCTCGCCCCCTTCTCCTTTTGCCTTCTCTTTTTCCCAGCATCAGGGTCTTCTCCAATGAGTCATCTCTTTGCATCAGGTGGCCAAAATATTGGAATGTCCTCTTCAGCATCAGTTCTTGTAGTGAATATTCAGGGTTGATTTCCTTTAGGACTGACTGGTTTGATCTCCTTGCAGCCCAAGAGACTCTCAAGAGATTTCACCAACACCGCAGTTCAAAGGCATCAATTCTTCGGCACTCAGCCTTCTTTCTGGTCCACATCTCACATCCATACATAAGTACTGGGAAGACCATAGCTTTGACAATACGGACCTTTGCTGGCAAAGTGACTTCTCTTCTTAATAACATTGTCTAGGTTTGTCATAGCTTTTCTCCGAAGGAGCAAGCATTTTTTTTTCCCATCTTATTTTTTTATTGGGGTGTATTTGTTTTGCAGTGTTGCATTAGCTTCATGTGTACAGCAAAGTTACTGTTTTCTTGTTTACAAGTATACGTAATCCCCAAACAGTCATAGGTATATCCCTGACCCCTCTCCCCTGAGCCCTCCCTCCCTTTTCCCCTTTCCGACCCTCCCCAAGTTGATGCTTAGTCCCCATGTAGGTTCCTTTAGTCTTATAGCTTAATCACAGTGGTTATCTCTATTACATATGATAGTGTAGGTTTCCTTGTTGCTCTTTCCATACCTCTCGTCCGATCTTCCTTCCCCCCAAATGACCATAGGTCTGTTCTCTAAGTCGGTTTCTCCGTCGCTGCACTGTGTGTGCATTTATTGGTGCCAGCTTATTAGATTCCATATATACATGTTAGTATACTGTATTTGTCCTTTTCTTTTTGACTTACTTCACTTTGTATAATAAGTTCTAGATTCATCCACCTTGTTAGGACTGATTCTTCTGTATTTCTTTTTGTGGCTGAGAAGTATTCCACTGTATATACGAACCATAGTTTGTTTATCCATTCATTCGTCAGTGGACATCTAGGTTGCTTCCATGTTCTAGCTGTTGTATAGAGTGCTACAATGAACATTAGGGTACAGGTGTCTCTTTGAATTTTGATTTCATCAAGATATATGCCTAATAATGGGATTGCTAGATCATATGGTGCTTCTAGTTTTAGTTTTTTAAGGTATCTCCATACTGACTTCCATAGTGGCTGTATCAATTTACACCAACCAACAATGCAGGAGTGTTCCCTTTTATCTGCATCCTCTCCAGCATTTATTATCTGTAGGTTTTTTTTTTTTTTTTTAATTTTAGTTTTTATTTTTACAGAGTTTTGTTATTTGCAGATATGTATATTCCCAGATTAGTCATATGTGTATCCCTGGCTCACTCCCAGTCCCCCCTATCCCACCCCTCGAGGCTGTCACACCGCGCCCCTGCAGGATTCCCTATTCCCACAATGCAATGACAATAGCTATCTTTTTTACATATGATAGTATAGGTTTCCATGTTACTCTCTATGCCTCCCACCCACTGTTCATTCCCCACAATGTCCATATGTCTGTTCTCTGTGTCTATTTTTCCATAGTTTCACTGTGTGTGTTATCATTACCATCCTACTAAATTCCATATATATGCGTTAGTATATTGTATTTGTCCTTCTCTTTCTGACTGACTTCACTTTTGATGATACGTTCTAGATCCAGCCACCTCATTAGGGCTGATTCTTCTGCATTTCTCTTTACAGCTGAGTTGTATTCCATTGTCTATATGTACCAGAGCTTTTGGATCCATTCATTCATCGATGGACATCTAGGTTGCTTCCATGTTCTAACTATTGTATAGAGAGCTGCAGTGAACACTGGGGTACAGGTGCTTCTTTCAGTTTTGATTTCATCAGGGTATAAGCCTAAGAGTGGGATTGCTGGGTCGTATGGTGCTTCTAGTTTTAGTTTTTTAAGGAATCTCCATACTGTCTTCCATAGCAGCTGTATCAATGTACATTCCCTCCAGCAATGCAAGAGGGTTCCCTCTTCTCCATACCCTCTCCAGCATTTATTGTCTGTCGATTTGTTGATGATGGCCATTCTGACAGGTGTGAGATGATATCTTATTGTAGTTTTGATTTGCATTTCTCTAATAATAAGTGACGTTGAGCATCTTTTCATGTGTTTTGGGGCCATCTGTATGTCCTCTTTGGAGAGATGTCTCTAGGTCTTTTTCCCATTTTTTTTTTGATTGGGTTGTTCATTTTTCAGTGTTGAGTTGTCTAAATTGTTTGTATATTTTGGAGATTAACTCTCTGTTGTTTCATTTGCTGTGATTTTCTCCCATTCTGTGGGTTGTCTGTTCAGCTTTTTTGTAGTTTCTTATGCTGTGCAAAAGCTTTTAATTTTCATTAGGTCCCACATGTTTATTTTTGTTTTTATTTCCAGTATTCTAGAGGCGGGTCTAGAATCTGTTTGATTTATGTCTTGGATTTTTGGGTCCAGATTAGTCATATGTGTATCCCTGGCTCACTCCCAGTCCCCTATCCCACCTCGAGGCTGTCACACCGCCCTGCAGGATTCCCTATTCCCACAATGCAATGACAATAGCTATCTTTTTTACATATGATAGTATAGGTTTCCATGTTACTCTCTATGCCTCCCACCCACTGTTCATTCCCCACAATGTCCATATGTCTGTTCTCTGTGTCTATTTTTCCATAGTTTCACTGTGTGTGTTATCATTACCATCCTACTAGATTCCATATATATGCGTTAGTATATTGTATTTGTCCTTCTCTTTCTGACTGACTTCACTTTTGATGATACGTTCTAGATCCAGCCACCTCATTAGGGCTGATTCTTCTGCATTTCTCTTTACAGCTGAGTTGTATTCCATTGTCTATATGTACCAGAGCTTTTGGATCCATTCATTCATCGATGGACATCTAGGTTGCTTCCATGTTCTAACTATTGTATAGAGAGCTGCAGTGAACACTGGGGTACAGGTGCTTCTTTCAGTTTTGATTTCATCAGGGTATAAGCCTAAGAGTGGGATTGCTGGGTCGTATGGTGCTTCTAGTTTTAGTTTTTTAAGGAATCTCCATACTGTCTTCCATAGCAGCTGTATCAATGTACATTCCCTCCAGCAATGCAAGGGGGTTTCCCCTCTTCTCCATACCCTCTCCAGCATTTATTGTCTGTCGATTTGTTGATGATGGCCATTCTGACAGGTGTGAGATGATATCTTATTGTAGTTTTGATTTGCATTTCTCTAATAATAAGTGACGTTGAGCATCTTTTCATGTGTTTTGGGGCCATCTGTATGTCCTCTTTGGAGAGATGTCTCTAGGTCTTTTTCCCATTTTTTTTTTGATTGGGTTGTTCATTTTTCAGTGTTGAGTTGTCTAAATTGTTTGTATATTTTGGAGATTAACTCTCTGTTGTTTCATTTGCTGTGATTTTCTCCCATTCTGTGGGTTGTCTGTTCAGCTTTTTTGTAGTTTCTTATGCTGTGCAAAAGCTTTTAATTTTCATTAGGTCCCACATGTTTATTTTTGTTTTTATTTCCAGTATTCTAGAGGGCGGGTCATAGAAGATCTTGCTTTGATTTATGTCCTTGGGTATTTTGCCTGTATTATCTGCTAAGAGTTTTATGGTTTCTGGTCTTTCATTTAGATCTTTATTCCATTTTGGGTTTATCTTTGTGTATGGTGTCAGGGAATGTTCGAACTTCATTTTTTTGCACGTAGCTGTCCAGTTTTCCCAGCACCACTTGTTAAAGAAGGTGTTTCTGTCCCATTGTATCTTTTCGCCCCCCTTTGTCAAAAATAAGGTACCAATCTCTGGGTTCTCCTTCTTGTTCCATTGGTCTGTATTTCTGTTTTTGTGCCAGTACCATGCTGTCTTGATGACTGTTCCTTTGTAGTATAGTCTGAAGTTAGGGAAGCTGATCCCTCCAGCTCCATTCTTCTTCCTCAGGATTGCTTTGGCTATTCGAGGTCTTTTGTGTTTCCATATGAACTGTGTGATTCTTTGGTCTAGTTCTGTGAAGAATGGCATTGGTAGTTTGATAGGGATCACATTGAATCTATAGATGATATTTGGTAGTATGGTCATTTTCACAATGTTATTTCTTCCTACCCAGGAACATGGAATATCTCTCCATCTGTTTATGTCATCTTTGATTTCTCTCATTAGTGTCTTGTAATTTTCTGTGTACAGTTCTTTTGTTTCTTTGCTTAGGTTTAGTCCTAGATATTTGATTCTTTGGGTTGCAGTGGTGAAGGGGATTGCCTCTTTGATTTCGTTTTCTGATTTTTCATTTGCTGTGATTTTCTCCCATTCTGTGGGTTGTCTGTTCAGCTTTTTTGTAGTTTCTTATGCTGTGCAAAAGCTTTTAATTTTCATTAGGTCCCACATGTTTATTTTTGTTTTTATTTCCAGTATTCTAGAGGGCGGGTCATAGAAGATCTTGCTTTGATTTATGTCCTTGGGTATTTTGCCTGTATTATCTGCTAAGAGTTTTATGGTTTCTGGTCTTTCATTTAGATCTTTATTCCATTTTGGGTTTATCTTTGTGTATGGTGTCAGGGAATGTTCGAACTTCATTTTTTTGCACGTAGCTGTCCAGTTTTCCCAGCACCACTTGTTAAAGAAGGTGTTTCTGTCCCATTGTATCTTTTCGCCCCCCTTTGTCAAAAATAAGGTACCAATCTCTGGGTTCTCCTTCTTGTTCCATTGGTCTGTATTTCTGTTTTTGTGCCAGTACCATGCTGTCTTGATGACTGTTCCTTTGTAGTATAGTCTGAAGTTAGGGAAGCTGATCCCTCCAGCTCCATTCTTCTTCCTCAGGATTGCTTTGGCTATTCGAGGTCTTTTGTGTTTCCATATGAACTGTGTGATTCTTTGGTCTAGTTCTGTGAAGAATGGCATTGGTAGTTTGATAGGGATCACATTGAATCTATAGATGATATTTGGTAGTATGGTCATTTTCACAATGTTATTTCTTCCTACCCAGGAACATGGAATATCTCTCCATCTGTTTATGTCATCTTTGATTTCTCTCATTAGTGTCTTGTAATTTTCTGTGTACAGTTCTTTTGTTTCTTTGCTTAGGTTTAGTCCTAGATATTTGATTCTTTGGGTTGCAGTGGTGAAGGGGATTGCCTCTTTGATTTCGTTTTCTGATTTTTCATTGTTTCTTTATAGGAATGCCAGTGATTTCTGTGTATTGATTTTAGTGTTAATTTTTCATATCCATGAGCACAGAATGTTGTTCAGTTTGTGTTGTTAGTTTCTTTCATGATTATCTCAGTTTTCAGTGTACATGTTTTTTACCTTCATGATTACGTTTATTCCCAGGTATTTTCTTCTTTCTGACAGAGCTGTAAATGCAACTTTCTTTTTTTTCTCCTTCTTAAAGTTGTTATTATATAGAAATGCAATAGATTTTTGTATATTTTGTATCCTGAAACTTTATTTACTTCATTTATTCTAACAGGGTTTTTTTGTGCCTTCTTTAGGAATTTCTGTATATAATATTATGTCATCTGCAAATAGGGACAGTTCAACTTCTTTTTTTCTAATTTTTATGCCTTTTATTTGTTTTTCTTGCTTAATTGTGTATCTATTGAGAAAACCCTGATTGAGTTGCAGATATTGAATAGTCTTTTCCTCATTGAAATAAACTCCACTTGATCATGGTGTATGATTCTTTCAAAGTACTGTTGGATTTGTTGCTAATATTTTGTTATGGATTTTTACTGCTGTGTTGATGAAGGATATTGGCCTGTAATTTTCGTTCCTTGCAATGTCCTTGCCTGCCTTGCAGTGTCCTTGCCTGACTTTGGTATTATCCAGGGTAATGTTGCCCTTGTAAAACAAGTTTAGAAGTGTTCCTTCTTATTATTTTGAAATAAGTTTGAGAAGGACTGATGTTAGTTTTTCAGTGTTTAATGCAGGTCACTAGTGAAGCCATCTAATCCTAAAATTTTCTTTGTTGGAAGGTTTTGATTATTGTTTCAGAGTAAATGTTTGTTCCCTTGATTCTGTCTTAGGTAGTCAGGATGAATGGCATTGGTAGTTTGATAGGGATCACATTGAATCTATAGATGATATTTGGTAGTATGGTCATTTTCACAATGTTATTTCTTCCTACCCAGGAACATGGAATATCTCTCCATCTGTTTATGTCATCTTTGATTTCTCTCATTAGTGTCTTGTAATTTTCTGTGTACAGTTCTTTTGTTTCTTTGCTTAGGTTTAGTCCTAGATATTTGATTCTTTGGGTTGCAGTGGTGAAGGGGATTGCCTCTTTGATTTCGTTTTCTGATTTTTCATTGTTTCTTTATAGGAATGCCAGTGATTTCTGTGTATTGATTTTAGTGTTAAATTTTTTCATATCCATGAGCACAGAATGTTGTTCAGTTTGTGTTGTTAGTTTCTTTCATGATTATCTCAGTTTTCAGTGTACATGTTTTTTACCTTCATGATTACGTTTATTCCCAGGTATTTTCTTCTTTCTGACAGAGCTGTAAATGCAACTTTCTTTTTTTTCTCCTTCTTAAAGTTGTTATTATATAGAAATGCAATAGATTTTTGTATATTTTGTATCCTGAAACTTTATTTACTTCATTTATTCTAACAGGGTTTTTTTGTGCCTTCTTTAGGAATTTCTGTATATAATATTATGTCATCTGCAAATAGGGACAGTTCAACTTCTTTTTTTCTAATTTTTATGCCTTTTATTTGTTTTTCTTGCTTAATTGTGTATCTATTGAGAAAACCCTGATTGAGTTGCAGATATTGAATAGTCTTTTCCTCATTGAAATAAACTCCACTTGATCATGGTGTATGATTCTTTCAAAGTACTGTTGGATTTGTTGCTAATATTTTGTTATGGATTTTTACTGCTGTGTTGATGAAGGATATTGGCCTGTAATTTTCGTTCCTTGCAATGTCCTTGCCTGCCTTGCAGTGTCCTTGCCTGACTTTGGTATTATCCAGGGTAATGTTGCCCTTGTAAAACAAGTTTAGAAGTGTTCCTTCTTATTATTTTTAAATAAGTTTGAGAAGGACTGATGTTAGTTTTTTCAGTGTTTAATGCAGGTCACTAGTGAAGCCATCTAATCCTAAAATTTTCTTTGTTGGAAGGTTTTTGATTATTGTTTCAGTCTTTTTTACTAGTAATTTGTTTATTCAGATTTTCTGTTTCTCCTTGATTCTGTCTTGGGAGGTTGTATGTTCCTAGGAACTTATCCATTTCTTTGTTCATTTTTTCAGAAAGCCTACTCTTGTTTTTTTGTCTTTTATTTTTTTGTTTATCTTTTTAGTTTCTCTTTCACTTCTTTTCACTCTGATCTTTGTTATTTTCTTTTTCTGCTAACTTTGGGTTTAGTTTGTTATTCTTAGAAAAATCATGTAATATTTTGGTGGTCAGATTAACAGCTTTGGAAAGGAAAGAGGAATTGTTAGAGGAAAGAACACTAGAATCTTCCCAGATGTTGTTACTCTGTTGTCTTGTCATCTGGGTGGTTGTCACATAGGCATTTATTTTGTAATAATCGTTAAAGTATACTTTTTCCTTTTCTGCATTAGTGTGTTGTATGTTACAATGGGAAGGGTATAGATGGAAAGACCGCATCAGCAAATTTTTAGCGGTATTTCAGCAGACTACTTTTGGTAGAAATAGACTGTTTCAAATGTATATTATTATCAATTTTTTAAATGCCTTAAACCTTACTCCCCTGCATTAAAAAACTGCCTTTTCTAGAGTTTGAACATGTTTAGAAATTTTTGTTGTTTACATCAAGTGAGATTATATTTTTATCACTAATGTACTACACATCAAAGTTTCTAATGTTTTAGATAAAATGACTAATTAAATCAGCCCTGTTCTTCAGTATTTATTTTTGGGTTTATCATTGGCATGCTATTGAGAAAACCCTGATTGAGTTGCAGATATTGAATAGTCTTTTCCTCATTGAAATAAACTCCACTTGATCATGGTGTATGATTCTTTCAAAGTACTGTTGGATTTGTTGCTAATATTTTGTTATGGATTTTTACTGCTGTGTTGATGAAGGATATTGGCCTGTAATTTTCGTTCCTTGCAATGTCCTTGCCTGCCTTGCAGTGTCCTTGCCTGACTTTGGTATTATCCAGGGTAATGTTGCCCTTGTAAAACAAGTTTAGAAGTGTTCCTTCTTATTATTTTTAAATAAGTTTGAGAAGGACTGATGTTAGTTTTTTCAGTGTTTAATGCAGGTCACTAGTGAAGCCATCTAATCCTAAAATTTTCTTTGTTGGAAGGTTTTTGATTATTGTTTCAGTCTTTTTTACTAGTAATTTGTTTATTCAGATTTTCTGTTTCTCCTTGATTCTGTCTTGGGAGGTTGTATGTTCCTAGGAACTTATCCATTTCTTTGTTCATTTTTTCAGAAAGCCTACTCTTGTTTTTTTGTCTTTTATTTTTTGTTTATCTTTTTAGTTTCTCTTTCACTTCTTTTCACTCTGATCTTTGTTATTTTCTTTTTCTGCTAACTTTGGGTTTAGTTTGTTATTCTTAGAAAAATCATGTAATATTTTGGTGGTCAGATTAACAGCTTTGGAAAGGAAAGAGGAATTGTTAGAGGAAAGAACACTAGAATCTTCCCAGATGTTGTTACTCTGTTGTCTTGTCATCTGGGTGGTTGTCACATAGGCATTTATTTTGTAATAATCGTTAAAGTATACTTTTTCCTTTTCTGCATTAGTGTGTTGTATGTTACAATGGGAAGGGTATAGATGGAAAGACCGCATCAGCAAATTTTTAGCGGTATTTCAGCAGACTACTTTTGGTAGAAATAGACTGTTTCAAATGTATATTATTATCAATTTTTTAAATGCCTTAAACCTTACTCCCCTGCATTAAAAAACTGCCTTTTCTAGAGTTTGAACATGTTTAGAAATTTTTGTTGTTTACATCAAGTGAGATTATATTTTTATCACTAATGTACTACACATCAAAGTTTCTAATGTTTTAGATAAAATGACTAATTAAATCAGCCCTGTTCTTCAGTATTTATTTTTTGGGTTTATCATTTAATTCTGAAACTTCTGGGCCTATTTACAAAGTATGAAAAAATAAAACCAAAAAACCCCACATTCCTATTTCTGAGTTTATCTTTGCAATAAAGAAGCCAGAGTAATGATCAAGTTGTATCCTACATGAATACAAACAACCTCTTCAGCTTCCTGGTGCTACAGGTATTCTGTCTGAAGAGTTCTTTATCTCTTTCTTACTTAAATTTGCTGAGAATGATAGAGAAGAAAGCATTTCTCTTGGCAGATGAAGAATATAGCATATTGATTATAAAGATCCATATGTTTACTGACTTTTTTTAAACAGACTTTACTTCTTAGAGCAGTTTTAGATTGACAACAAAATTGAGTGAAGATAGAAATATTTTCCATGTACACCTTGCCCCCACCCAAGCTCAGCCTCCTCCATTGTCAGCACCATTCACGATAGTGTTACATTTGTTACAGTTGATAACAGTATAGTGAAGCATCATTATCACCCGGAGTCTGTAGTTTGCATTAGGGTTCATTCTTTGTGTTGTACATTCCGAGTGTCTGGACGGATGCAGAATGAGATATATCCACCATTGTAGTCTCACACATAATGGTTTCTCTGCTCTGAAAATCCTCCACCTTTGTGTTCTGTCTGTTCATCCTTCTCTCCTCCCCGACTCCTGGCGACCGACTGACCTTTTGACTGTCCCTGCAGTTTTGCCTTTTCCAGATGTCATACAGTTGGAATTATATAGTATATAGCCTTTTCAGATTTAGTTGTTTCACCTAGTGATGTGTATTTCTTTTTTGGGGGTGTGTGGCCCTTCTGGCCTTTCATCATTTATTTCCATCTTTGTTCTTTGGCCTGTGGTGCAATGGCCTCTCTTGCTGCAGAGCAAGAGCTCTGGGCAATGCCGTTTCAATTATATTAATCATTTTTAAATGCCTTAAACCTTACTCCCCTGCATTAAAAAACTGCCTTTTCTAGAGTTTGAACATGTTTAGAAATTTTTGTTGTTTACATCAAGTGAGATTATATTTTTATCACTAATGTACTACACATCAAAGTTTCTAATGTTTTAGATAAAATGACTAATTAAATCAGCCCTGTTCTTCAGTATTTATTTTTTGGGTTTATCATTTAATTCTGAAACTTCTGGGCCTATTTACAAAGTATGAAAAAATAAAACCAAAAAACCCCACATTCCTATTTCTGAGTTTATCTTTGCAATAAAGAAGCCAGAGTAATGATCAAGTTGTATCCTACATGAATACAAACAACCTCTTCAGCTTCCTGGTGCTACAGGTATTCTGTCTGAAGAGTTCTTTATCTCTTTCTTACTTAAATTTGCTGAGAATGATAGAGAAGAAAGCATTTCTCTTGGCAGATGAAGAATATAGCATATTGATTATAAAGATCCATATGTTTACTGACTTTTTTTAAACAGACTTTACTTCTTAGAGCAGTTTTAGATTGACAACAAAATTGAGTGAAGATAGAAATATTTTCCATGTACACCTTGCCCCCACCCAAGCTCAGCCTCCTCCATTGTCAGCACCATTCACGATAGTGTTACATTTGTTACAGTTGATAACAGTATAGTGAAGCATCATTATCACCCGGAGTCTGTAGTTTGCATTAGGGTTCATTCTTTGTGTTGTACATTCCGAGTGTCTGGACGGATGCAGAATGAGATATATCCACCATTGTAGTCTCACACATAATGGTTTCTCTGCTCTGAAAATCCTCCACCTTTGTGTTCTGTCTGTTCATCCTTCTCTCCTCCCTGACTCCTGGCGACCGACTGACCTTTTGACTGTCCCTGCAGTTTTGCCTTTTCCAGATGTCATACAGTTGGAATTATATAGTATATAGCCTTTTCAGATTTAGTTGTTTCACCTAGTGATGTGTATTTCTTTTTTGGGGGTGTGTGGCCCTTCTGGCCTTTCATCATTTATTTCCATCTTTGTTCTTTGGCCTGTGTGGGCCTCCTTTTGCAATGGCCTCTCTTGCTGCAGAGCAAGAGCTCTGGGCACATGCGCTCCAGACTCTGGCTCAGTAGTTGGGCACATCTGTCTAGCCATTCTGCTTCACGTGGGATCTTCCCAGGCCAGGGATCGAACTGGTGCCCCTTGCATTGCAAGGTGGTGTCCTTACCCACTGGACCACCAGAGATGCCCTGTGTTTACTTCTTCCATGTCTTTTCATGATTGGATAGCTTATTTCTATTTAGCACTGAAGTGTTATTCCATTATCTGACTTTATCACAGTTTATTCATCTACGGTAGGACATCTTGGTTGGATCTAAGTTTTGGCAATTACGAATAAAACTTCTGTAAACATCTGTGTGCAGGTTTTTCTGTGGATCTAAGTTTTCAACTCCTTTGGGTGAGATTGAGGTATGCAGTTGCTGAATTGTTTGACAAAAGTATCTTCACTAAGAAATTGCCAGAGTGGCTGTGCCACTTCACATTCCCACCAGAAACAAATGAGAGGTCTGTTTGTTCCACATGCAGCATCTAGTATTGTCAGTGTCATGGATTTAGACTCTTCCGTGCAACCATGAGACTGGATCTGCTAGGTGTGTATGGTATTAACTGGCTTTTCAGCATACTTGGCCAAATGCTTGTGAGTCATTTTCTAAGGAGCACATAATTTGTACCTCATTATTCAGCCATTAAGAATCTTGTGGAAAGTTCTGTAATTTCCTTCAGGCCAATTGATAAATGAGTGAATAAGTCAAGATTCTGTTTATGTAACCTCCTTCGGACATATTCACAAGTTTCAAAAGCTGTGTAGATTAAAGATTCATATCACTTTTTTGTCTCACAGTGTTTACCCATAGAATTAAAAAATATTGGAATTCCTTATGTATCTTGCGTCTTATTCATTACTGTATTCTTGCATTTAGTCTGGTACCTGGTACATACTATTTCACTGTGTAAATGTTTACTCAAATAAACATGAAATGCTTATTCAAATAAATGTGAATTGTTTATTCAAATACACATGAAAAATGAAGTAGAACCTGGAAGTATGGGAGTATCTGTATTTGAAATGAGACACAAATTTATTTATCAGTGGAGAAACCTAGGAAAAATTCATGTGGAAATATATAAAGGTACTTTCTCAAATCACTAAAATAAGTGGTGCTAGACTGGCTTGGTGCCCATGTACAAATCTTTTCCTACTTACATTGGGGTTACGTCCCAGTAAACTCATCATAAATTGGAAAAAAATAGCATTAAGTCAAAAATGCATTTAAAACACCTAACCTACCAAACATCATAGCTTAGCCTCACCTACCTTAAACATGCTCAGAACACTTACATCAGCCTACAGTTGGGCAAAATCATCTAACACAAACCCTTGTTATAATGAAGTGTTGAATATCTCACGTAAGTTATTTAATATTGTATTGAGAGTAGAAAGCCAGTGGTTTTATGGGTGCCATATAGTTGTAAAGAACCCATTGTTTACCCTCGTTATCGAGTGGTTGCCTGAAAGTTGCAGCTGCTACCAGCATCGTGAGTATCATACCAGGAAGGAAAAGCACAAAATTTGCATTTTGAAGTATGGTTTCTACTGAGTGTACGTTGCTTTCATACCATGGCGAAGTCGAAAAATTGTAATTCAGACGTCAGGGAACCATCTGTAATTGTGTCAGTCAGATTTTGTCTGCCTTGTGGTAGATAGTGTGATGTGAGTATGTGTTTTTTCCCAAGGAATATCAGGATAATGATGCTGTGGCAATTTTTTAGCTATTCTTATGCCATCTTTAATGTATTTCTTTAGTATTTAGTATGTAGTAAAACCCTTTTGTATTTTCTGTTATTTGGGATAAACAGTAGAATACAATAATGTTTCTTCTTTAGTATTATATAGTGAAATAAAATTTTGCAGTCAGAGCTTTCACTTATTGTGTAAAAGCTTTTTTAACATCACCAACCAGAATACTTTGATATCTCATTACTTGCTTCAGGCTTACTGATTTTTGGCATTATGGGTTTTTTGACAGTGTGTAAAACACTTTATTTCTTTCATTATATTTTGCTTAGTTTTTTTTCTAATGTATAGCAGAAATATAATCAGAGATTTGGAAAGTTATTTTTAAGTTGGTTATTTTCAGTCTTAGAACTAGTTTTCCCTTACTGGAATACATAATAATTGTATTCACAGTGCAGCCATGAGACTGGATCATATACCTTTGATGGACCATATAGACAAACAATTAATATATATCTTAGAATACAACCATTAATGTAAATGTATAGATTTACAGACTACTGTAAACTTATAGATTTTGTTTTGTACAAATGCTAATCAATGAGAGACTAAAATCAACTCCTAAATGTTAGATTTTTAAAATATGTACAAGAAATGAGAGAAATCACTTTTACAGAAGTTAGAATAAAACACCAATATAAATTATGGATGAAAGAAGTTAAAGAGGTTAAGGAAAGGAGAAAGTGTAGCATTTATATAAAGGTATTGGACCTTATTTAAAATGTAATTTAGTACATAATGAAGAAATATCAGTGAACATATATTTTATTTTGAAATTCTAACATAAAAATCAGATATTTAGTCCTGAGTAAATGTCCTTGGAAACAGTGTCCTTTATGTGATAATAAGTTTCAAAGATGAGTTTTTTAAAAGCAGTAATAGGACATTTAGGACCAGATCAAAGTAAGTTTCAAAAATAATAGGCAATTATAGGGCTTCCCCTGGTGGTCCAATGGATAAGGACACCGCCTTGCAGTGCAAGGGGCGTTGGTTCCATCCCTGGCCTGGGAAGATCCCACGTGCCGCGGAGCAGCTGGACCGATGTGTCCAATCACCGAGCCGGAGCTCTGGAGCGCATGCGCCCAGAGCTGGCGCTCTGCGACAACAGACGCCACCGCGTATGGGAGGCCCGCAGGAGCCAAAGAACAAAAATGGTTGAAAAATAGAGAAATGGAAGACCAACAGAAGTGGCCCGCCCGCTCCCCTCCCTCACCAACCCGATCCCCGCCCAAAATAAATAAATAAATAAATCTTTAAAAAATAATAATAATAATAGGCAATTATAAAGTAAATGAATGATTTCACTTGATACCACATTCATTCTCCTTTTGACGCAAAAGAAGAGGGTGGCAGAGGATGAGATGATTAGATAATGTTACTGACTCAATGGACGTGAACGTGAACAAACTCCGGAAGATAGTGGAGGACAAGGAAGCCTGGCATGCTGCAGTCCATAGCATCACAGAGAGTCAGACCCAACCTGTGAACAACAAGTGTCACATTCATACATGTGTATACCCATACATGATATTCAGCCTTTTTATTTTTTTTTTCCCATCATGCATCTTTTATTTATATTTATTTTCATCCATCTTTTATTCTTTGGCCCGTGTGGGCCTCCCATTGCAGTCGCCTGTCTTGTTGCAAAGCACCGGCTCTGGGCGCATGCGCTCCAGAGTGCTGGCTGGTAATTGAACACACTGGTCCAGCCAGCACATGGGATCTTCCAGGCCAGGGATTGAACCGGTGCCCCTTGCACTGCAAGGCAGACTGTCTACCCACTGGAGCACCAGGGAAGCCTGATATGCAATAGTTTTAGAATAATTAATGTACTTAAATAAGATACTTTCATTTCATGTGTTTCTCCTAATTCAGTAGTTAGTACTCCATCGCTTAAAAGAAGTCTTACATCTTCTTTTGAAAGTTTAGTGTTGGCTTGGTTGCTTTCATGGACCTTGTTTTAGTGCACCATTATGCTGAAATATTTTCAGATCATAGTTTGAAATATAAGTAAATTAACTTCCCCGAGTGGATATCATAGGTATAATTGATATAGAAGTTTTCTTAGTTATACTATTTAAAGTACGTTTGACCTCCAAATAATTTTTTATCTTCACTGTTAATAATGTTGGCTGGCTTGTTTCTCACCAGTTTCAAATGGAATAATCACTCCGTATTTTAAGTTCATAAAAATCTTTAAATGGTCATCAGACGTTTTCAAGATAAGGTCCTGCTTTTGTTCTTGTTGTGAAGATTAAGTGAAATTAACGTGTTTAAAAGTTTATAATGTGTTTACAAAGATCTGTATTAAAAGCATTATTAACAAGTTAATAATAATAGGACCTTTTAGAGGCTATTCCCTTGAGAAAACTAAGTATCAATTATGGGTCAGAATTGTGAAAGCGTGTGTAATGCTTCACATTTAAAACATCATTTCTTGTTTCAACTTGCCCCTCAGTCAGAATCACTTTTTAGGGAGGGGTATATTTTGTGACTCAAGTATTTTGTCCTTTAGTTGTTGTGTGTTTCGATAAGTGTGGAGCAGACTTCCTTGACTTTAGCACTTTCCAAGCAGGGGTTTTCTCTTTTTAAGTGTGTACTGAGAACTGCCCTTCATCCGGATCACGTGTCATCATATGATTTTAATTGCATTATGATTTTTAGTTGTGGCAGAAATGTGACTGCGGTACAAAACATGTAACAGCTTTTTGTGGTTTCTGTTTTCCTTTGCAGCCTTCAAGCAAAATGAAGGTGCCTGAGGAGAATTTCTTCAATGTTCCTGTTTTCCTAACTGTCTCAGGACAGCTCCATCTTGAAGTAATGTCAGGGTACAGAATTTTCTTTTCTCTTTTGCCGTCGTGGCCTACTGTTCATGGTTGAGTGAGAATGCAGTCATGTTTCCTTTCCTGATGCTAAAACCTAAAAATTGAAGTTAACGTTTGTGATTAGTCCATTTCCGTTCACTAAAAGTACATTTAGATTGACACTTTGACTATGTCCAGATTGCTTAATAAAAAGAAACCACATTAGTCTTCAGTTTTTGTTTTAGGGAATAATATGACAATGGAAATATGAAGTGATTTTTTTTTCTTTTTACTAATCATTTTTGTTTAAATTTCAGAATATATAATCAATATAAGTATAATTGATCATGTTTATGAAAGTAAAAGTAGTTGTAATTCACATCTGAAAATTATCAGAGAGGTGCTTGGAACAGATGGAAGAAAAAAAAATTTTAATAATTGGCTTAAATAAAGAAAACTCACGAAGTCATCATGAGAGGTGTGTGACCAATTAAAAGGTGTTAGAAGTCAGATCACATTAATTTTAGCCAGTCTTCATACCTCTGAAAAATCATTTTAATCCTTTGGATGCAATTTCCTTATTTTTAGAGATTAGACAGGAGAATCTTTAAAGTATTCTTTAAATCTTATATTCCGTGATTCTGTGAGTGATTTTCTTAATGCGGATTCAACAAGTACTGAGTGTCCTACAGAGATATAAATATCTTTGTTTTCTCATAGAGAGCTTGAGGCTTAAAAATATTTTTAGGAAATGGCTCTGGTAAAAATAGAGAATCTTTATGTATTTCCCATTGTTTTTGAAATGCACAGGTGGAAAAGCTGAAGGGAAATAGTATTTGTGTCTTTTTTTTTTTTTTTTTTATAAACTTTACTGGCAAGATAGTGTCTGGTGGAATAAATATAATCTTGAAAATAATATATACTTAGATTCTTTTCTGATTCATCTTGAGAGAGGAAAATATTACTTGATAATTACAGTGATCAAGTAGTAAACAGCATTATCAGAATATGGTGCAGACATGTAGCTCATTTCATCTTTTTCTGTTGCAGGAAGCCACTTCATCACAGAATGCTAATATGCCAGTGGTACCCAGTACCTCTTGCATATAGGTTATTGCAAATACTGTTCTGAAATGCTTAACTTCAGAATTACATTTCTTGAAGTAAATAATTGTTTAAATCTATTTTGTAAAGATATAAAGTACAATAGAATTTCTGAAGTACAGATTAAACTATTTGCACTAAAAAAAAAAAAAAAGAATATGGTACAGAACTGTCATTATAATAGCCTGTGGGATTGTAGGATTTGCAGAACTGTTTGTGGGAAAGGCCATGTCTGTCATGTCATGGAAAGTTTCCTGTGCCTGTCAGAGTATCATTTTGAAAAATTAAAAACAGCACTTCCCTGGTGGTCCAGTGGGTAGGGTTCGCCTTGCAGTGCAAGGGGCACTGTTTCGACCCCTGGCTTGAGAAGATCCCACATGTGGTGGAGGGGCTGAACTGGTGTGTCCAATGATGAGCCAGCGCTCTGGAGCGCATGCCCCCAGAGCCAGTGCTCTGTGATGAGAGAGGCCACTGCGATGGGAAGCCCACACGGGCCAGAGAATTATGATGGATGAAAATAAATAAATGAAGGACCAATAAAAGAGGCCAAAAATTTAAAAGAAAAAAACATGATTCATAGAAATATAAAGCGAACATATTTCAAATGTTTTACCCAAATCATTAATTACTGAGGAAATAAGTTAAAATAGTAAGGCTAGTTCAGAGACCATTTGGGAGGCTATGAATTCATAGGCAGTCTAATAAAGAAATTTCAGAATAAGATTGCTAGATTCGTTCCAAACCAGCTCATATCCTACAGACCAATAAATTCTAACCTTTGGAATTTTCTCTTCTACCTGACAGTAATGATCTGCAACTCTCCTGGACAAAATCTATAAGTTATACATATAACCTAACTTAATCTGGGATACTTAGTTTAATAGTAAATAGACTAACGGAGCAAAGTTTACTCTCTTAAGTAATTAAATAACCTTTGAGTGGGTCCATAGCCCCATATTATATTGAAGGGATATGCTATCTCCCTGTTCCTTTATCCAAGTTTTGGATAACCTTTCTTAACAGCCTTTCATTATTCATTCCTTTTTATCTGTAAAGTTAGAGAAAAGGTGTATTTCCCTGCTTTAGATGTGTCATAGATGTGTCATAATATGTGAAAAGTATAAATTTACCAAGGTTCTTGGTCATATTATCACTAGTGGATTAAATACATTCCCTCTTTACTGGTAAAGCACAGTGAACCACAGAACACAATGTATAGTGAAACTTGACAGAAGATTAAATTGGCAGAATAGGAGGTTTTGTATTTTTTAGTGAGTTATGAAGTATTTCTAACAGGGTCAGTCAAATATTCCTAGTTTAATATAGTTCAGGTACAATTAATATACTGCACGTCTGGTTTCAAATTAATGCACGATTTAGTCTCTAGTAAGACATTGTTAGTCCTCTTTCCCGCAGCTTTGTTTTTCAAAATTTTATTTAACAGACGTTTAAAATGGAGTACATGGTAGCTAAATTTAGAAGGCTAACATTTTCTAAAAGGATGTATTTGTTGCTTTAATGTTATGGCTCCATTTTAAAGTTTAATTTTGTTTTTAAAATAAACTTTCTATTTTCTAGTAATTTTTTTAAATAACATTTTAAAAAATAATGTTCATGTGTTTTTGGCTGTGCTGGTCTTTGTTGCTGCACGGGCTTTCCCCTGGCTTTGGAGAGCCAGGCCTACTCTGCCGTTGCCGTGCATGGGCTTCTCTTTGCAGTGGCTTCTCCTGCCGTGGAGCACAAGCTGCAGTGAGCGCAGCTGCAGTAGTTGCGGTTCAGACGCTCAGTAGTTGCCTCTCTCGGGCTCTAGAGCACAGGCTCAGTAGTCGTGGTCCAGGGGCATAGATCCTTCACAGCTTGTGGAATCTTCCTGGATTAGTGAACAAACCCAAGTCTCCTGCGCTGACTAGTGGATTATTTACCACTGAACCACCAGGGAAGCCCTGAATAATTTTTAAATGTAGAAAAGTTGCAGAGATAGTTCTGACTTCATGCATACTTCTTCTTTGTTTCCCACATTGTTAACAGCTTACCCATTACCGTGGTATATTTGTGAAAACTAAGAAGCCAATGATAGTACATAACTATTAACCATAGATTCCAGACTTTATCAGGATTTCGTTGCCTTTTTTCATGATCCACTTTACGGTACCACAATACATGGGGTTGTCGTGTTTCCCCAGTCTCATCTAGTCTGTAATGGTTTCTCAGTCTTTTCTTGTTTCTCATGGCTTATAGAGAGTATGCCAGTCTGGGTTTTTCTTATGTTTTTCTTAAATTTCAGAGAGGCAAGGAGGGTGGAAAGAATACTACGGGAGTCTGAAGTAGTCTTGTCATATCATGTCGGCAAGGACTTAATATCCATATGATGCTGTTCACAGTCACTACTTGGGTTACTTGCCAAGTTTCTCCACTGAAAATGTACTATTTTTCTCTTTCTCGACTTTGTTCTTTGGAAATGAGTTACTAAGTGTACCCACCCTTACTGGAGGTAGAAGTGAGGGATTGGGAAATGGGAGATGGAGTTACCTACTACGTCCTGGAAGAGGGGAACATTTAGAATTCTTCTGTATGGATGATTTGTTATCTCTTCACTCTTATTTATGTATGTCATTATTTATATCGTGATGGACTGATGCATATTGTATGGTTTGGGCTATATTTCAATACTGTGCTATTTACTTTATTGTTCAGATTGTTTTAGTTGTTGGAAGTTCTTGTATTTTAATTCCTGTAAATCCCTTTCATGTGCCCCTATCCATTTTTTTGTCTTTTGAAAGAAAATGAAAATGAAAGTAGCTCAGTTATCTCTGACTCTTTGTGACTCATGGAATTCTCCAGGCAAGAATACTGGAGTGGGTAGCCTTTCCCTTCTCCAGGGGATCTTCCCAACCCCTGGGATAGAACCCAGGTTTCCTGCATTGCAGGCAGATTCTTTACCATCTGAGCCACCAAGGAAGCCCTGATTTTAGAATCAGCCATTTCTTCACAGAGCCCTGATTCCTTTTATGTGAAAATGGTATTTAGAAAACAGAACTTAGTCACTAGTGTCTTGCTGCTACAGGGGGATTATTGCTTCTAAGTCCTTTCAGCAGAGAGAGCTATGAGTATTTTTTAAATAAGAGAAAGCTAAGTGTTTTCCTTACATTCTGCCTATAAATAGTGCAGTGTAAGTTGGGTGTCTGTCTTAGAAGAATTAGAAATGCTCTAAATTGTAAAACTTCTACTTAAAAGATGTCATATAATAAAATTTTACATTTTTTAAATTAGGAATTGTTCCCCAGTCTCATCTAGTCTGTAATGGTTTCTCAGTCTTTTCTTGTTTCTCATGGCTTATAGAGAGTATGCCAGTCTGGGTTTTTCTTATGTTTTTCTTAAATTTCAGAGAGGCAAGGAGGGTGGAAAGAATACTACGGGAGTCTGAAGTAGTCTTGTCATATCATGTCGGCAAGGACTTAATATCCATATGATGCTGTTCACAGTCACTACTTGGGTTACTTGCCAAGTTTCTCCACTGAAAATGTACTATTTTTCTCTTTCTCGACTTTGTTCTTTGGAAATGAGTTACTAAGTGTACCCACCCTTACTGGAGGTAGAAGTGAGGGATTGGGAAATGGGAGATGGAGTTACCTACTACGTCCTGGAAGAGGGGAACATTTAGAATTCTTCTGTATGGATGATTTGTTATCTCTTCACTCTTATTTATGTATGTCATTATTTATATCGTGATGGACTGATGCATATTGTATGGTTTGGGCTATATTTCAATACTGTGCTATTTACTTTATTGTTCAGATTGTTTTAGTTGTTGGAAGTTCTTGTATTTTAATTCCTGTAAATCCCTTTCATGTGCCCCTATCCATTTTTTTTGTCTTTTGAAAGAAAATGAAAATGAAAGTAGCTCAGTTATCTCTGACTCTTTGTGACTCATGGAATTCTCCAGGCAAGAATACTGGAGTGGGTAGCCTTTCCCTTCTCCAGGGGATCTTCCCAACCCCTGGGATAGAACCCAGGTTTCCTGCATTGCAGGCAGATTCTTTACCATCTGAGCCACCAAGGAAGCCCTGATTTTAGAATCAGCCATTTCTTCACAGAGCCCTGATTCCTTTTATGTGAAAATGGTATTTAGAAAACAGAACTTAGTCACTAGTGTCTTGCTGCTACAGGGGGATTATTGCTTCTAAGTCCTTTCAGCAGAGAGAGCTATGAGTATTTTTTAAATAAGAGAAAGCTAAGTGTTTTCCTTACATTCTGCCTATAAATAGTGCAGTGTAAGTTGGGTGTCTGTCTTAGAAGAATTAGAAATGCTCTAAATTGTAAAACTTCTACTTAAAAGATGTCATATAATAAAATTTTACATTTTTTTATTAGTTAAACCTAGAATTGAGGGAAACCTTGGCCTAATAAATTTTAAAGGATTTTTGATTATTATTGTTTTCTTTGCTGATTTTGTTGATTGTTTTGTTTTGTCACAGGTGTTTTTTCCCCTTATGAATTTTTTTACTAAGTCGGAAAATCAGGCATAATTCAGGATAAAACTGATGTTTTCCTTCTGAACATTGCTGTTAGAAGTATAAATTAGTACAGACAGTATAGAGAAATATCTTTGAATTGAGAATTATTTTTAAAGAAATTACCTGAAAATTCTAAAAAGATGTGGAAAAAAAAGTTGAAACCAACTTTATACTAATGAAAAATTGCTAATAATCTAAATATTTAAGAAGATTAATTAGCCCTCAGTGTACCAAGAAAATATTCAGCACCATTTACCATCTGGGAGTAATGGAGTTTATTTTTAATAAATATTTTTAAGCCATGTTATGAATAATTTGCAGAAGTGAAAGTAAAGAAATAGTGAAAATCAACTTAATTAGAAGCTTAATATTTAAATATAGCAAACCTAAATTTTAAGAATTGTATTCTTAAGCAATAACTTACTTTACTTACTGTAAGATTCACCAGTTTAGAATGTACCATTCAGCGAGTTCTAGTATATGATTTTCAGGTTTTTGAACATCACTGTAATCTAAGAATATTTTTTAATCACTCAAAAAAGAAACTTTTGGGGCTTCCCTGGCGATCCAGTGGGTAAGGACTCCACCTTGCAGTACAAGGGATGCTGGTTCTATCCCTGGCCTGGGAAGATCCCACATGCCGCAGAGTGGCTGGACCAGTGTGTCCAACTACTGAGACGGAGCTATGGAGCGCATGGACCCAGAGCTGGTGCTCTGCAGCGAGAGAGGCCGCTGTGATGGGAGATCCACACAGGCCAAAGAACAAAGATGGATGAAAATAGATAAATGAAAGACCAATAGAAGTGGCCAAAAAAAAAAAAAAAAACAACTTTTTTCCATTAGCAGTCACTCACCATCCTCTCTTCCACCTTAGACCGCACTGATCGATCTACTTTATGTATCTGTGAATTTTCCCATTCTGGATAGTTAATATAAATGGAATCACACCCTATATAGCATTTTCTGGATGGTTTATTTTATTTTGCATAATGTATTCAGTGTCTGTCAGTGTGGTAGCATATGTCAGTATTTTATTCTTTTTTAATTGTCAAATAACAGTCCATTCTGTGAGTATACCACATCTGTTCGTCTATTCAGCAGGTAATGGAAGTTTGGGTTATCTTTACTTTTTGGCTGTTATGAATAATGTTCCCATGAACATTTGAGTACAAGTATTTGTGTGAACATGTTTTCATTTTTCTTGGATAGATACTTAGGAGTGAAATTGATGGGTCACATGGTAAGTTTAACTGCGTGAGGAGCTGTTAGACTGTTTTTCACAGTGACTGCACCAGATTTACAGACCACTGGCAGTCTGTAGTGATTCCAGCATCTCCGCAACCTTACCAGCACTCACTATAGGTCTGTTTTATTGTTCCATAGGGGCCCTGGGTTGGATCCCTGGGTTGAGAGGATCTTCTGGAGAAGGGAATGGCTACCCACCCCAGTATTCTTGCCTGGAGAATTCCACAGACAGAGGAGCCTGTCAGGCTACAGTTCATGGGGTTGCAAAGAGCTGGACACAACTGAGTGACTAACACACTCACTGAGTGTGTTTGTTTTGGGGGTTTTTTTTGAGTGTGGTTTTTATTTTGCATTTCCCCCATGACTAATGTTGAGCATCTTTTCACACGTCTGTTGGCCATTCAGATATCGTCTGTGGAGAAATATCTGTTTAAATCCTTGGTTCATGTTTTCAGTTGTTTCAGTTATTTGCCATTTTTATGTTTAATTATAAGAATTGTTTATAAAAGTTTCATCAGGCAAACTGATACCAGAGATCAAATTATATAAGAATTTGATGTCTGATTTGCAAATATTTTTTCTTACTGTTTGGGTTTTTTTTCTTCATTTTTATTGATGGTGATGTCAAACCCAGAGACTTGTCTGTACATTTTTAGATTTTTAAGGTACCCCAAATAGGCACAGCCCTTTGAATGTAGCCAGCTGTGTATCAGTTGTCATATATGAACCTGGAATATGTCTGTATTTTAAACACAGGTTCAAATTTCAAATGCACCTTTAATAGGCTCTATCTTATTACTTCTGGTACTTGCAGCCATATAATATCAAAAAGAACTTTGATACCTCTTAATTTTGTTGACGAGAGGATGGCCATTCTTTGCTCCATAATGGCAAAACATTTTTGTTTTTAGATTCCTAAACACTTGTTAGGATGATCAAATCGTCTATTCAGCAGGTAATGGAAGTTTGGGTTATCTTTACGTTATGAATAATGTTCCCATGAACATTTGAGTACAAGTATTTGTGTGAACATGTTTTCATTTTTCTTGGATAGATACTTAGGAGTGAAATTGATGGGTCACATGGTAAGTTTAACTGCGTGAGGAGCTGTTAGACTGTTTTTCACAGTGACTGCACCAGATTTACAGACCACTGGCAGTCTGTAGTGATTCCAGCATCTCCGCAACCTTACCAGCACTCACTATAGGTCTGTTTTATTGTTCCATAGGGGCCCTGGGTTGGATCCCTGGGTTGAGAGGATCTTCTGGAGAAGGGAATGGCTACCCACCCCAGTATTCTTGCCTGGAGAATTCCACAGACAGAGGAGCCTGTCAGGCTACAGTTCATGGGGTTGCAAAGAGCTGGACACAACTGAGTGACTAACACACTCACTGAGTGTGTTTGTTTTGGGGGTTTTTTTTGAGTGTGGTTTTTATTTTGCATTTCCCCCATGACTAATGTTGAGCATCTTTTCACACGTCTGTTGGCCATTCAGATATCGTCTGTGGAGAAATATCTGTTTAAATCCTTGGTTCATGTTTTCAGTTGTTTCAGTTATTTGCCATTTTTATGTTTAATTATAAGAATTGTTTATAAAAGTTTCATCAGGCAAACTGATACCAGAGATCAAATTATATAAGAATTTGATGTCTGATTTGCAAATATTTTTTCTTACTGTTTGGGTTTTTTTTTTTTTTTTTCATTTTTATTGATGGTGATGTCAAACCCAGAGACTTGTCTGTACATTTTTAGATTTTTAAGGTACCCCAAATAGGCACAGCCCTTTGAATGTAGCCAGCTGTGTATCAGTTGTCATATATGAACCTGGAATATGTCTGTATTTTAAACACAGGTTCAAATTTCAAATGCACCTTTAATAGGCTCTATCTTATTACTTCTGGTACTTGCAGCCATATAATATCAAAAAGAACTTTGATACCTCTTAATTTTGTTGACGAGAGGATGGCCATTCTTTGCTCCATAATGGCAAAACATTTTTGTTTTTAGATTCCTAAACACTTGTTAGGATGATCAAATCAGTGAATTTTTTCCTTTTTACATAGTATTTTTTTCCTTCCAGACACCTTTTTGCACACAGTTGCCTTCACTATTTGTCCACTTAATAACCATATCAAGTAAATTTTGGTGTATGAATATCCTAAACAGTGAACGAATATTGTCACACACACAAAATAAATGAAAGGAACTCAAATTACAAATGAAGGTGTAAAACCAGCATTCTTTGCAGATGACATGATACTACTATGTGTAGGAACTCATAAACATTCCACTAAAACATATTAGAACTTATTAATGAATTCAGTGAAGTTATACAAAATTAATATACAGAAGTCTTTTGCCTTTCTATATACTAACAAACTGTCAGAAAGAGAAATTAATAAAATAATCCCATCTACAGTCACATCAAAAAGAATAAACTACCAAAGACCAAACTAAGGAAATAAAAGATGTATATTCAGAAAACTGTAAGACACTGAAGAAAGAAATTGAAATTGACCCAAGTAAATGGGAAGATATGGATTGCAGGAATTACTGTTGTTAAAATAACCATACTACCAAAAAACAGTCTGTGGATTTTTTAGTTCCTATCAAACACCTAGCCAGTGGTGTTTTTCACAGAGCTATAACAGATAATTCTTAAATTTGTATAGAAACAGAAGACTCTCGAGTAGCCAAAGCAGTCTTGAGAAAGAACAAAAAAGCTGGAGATGTCACATGAGCTGATTTCAAACTCCTACAAAGCTACCTTCAAAACAGGAGGATACTGGAATAGACAGAGACCACTGGAACAGAATAGAGAGCCCAGCCATGAATCCACACTTAAATGGACAGTTAATCTATGACAAAAGACCTAAGAATTTGCAGTGGGAAAGGATCAGCCTCTTGTATAAGTGCTGTTGGAAAAACTGGACTATTTTTCATACCATGTACAGAAACAAGCTCAAAACAGATTAAAGACTTAAATGTAAGATATGAAACCGTAAAATTACAGAAAACGTAAGCATTTGATATTGGTCTCAGCAGTATCTTTTCGGCTGTATCTCCTCAGGCAAAGTAAAAATAATAAATAAATAAAGGGAATTACACTAAACTCCTCAGGAAAGTCAAACACCTTTTTGGCAAAAACAATTTTTTTTGCCTTTTTCACTTTATTTGTCCACTTAATAACCATATCAAGTAAATTTTGGTGTATGAATATCCTAAACAGTGAACGAATATTGTCACACACACAAAATAAATGAAAGGAACTCAAATTACAAATGAAGGTGTAAAACCAGCATTCTTTGCAGATGACATGATACTACTATGTGTAGGAACTCATAAACATTCCACTAAAACATATTAGAACTTATTAATGAATTCAGTGAAGTTATACAAAATTAATATACAGAAGTCTTTTGCCTTTCTATATACTAACAAACTGTCAGAAAGAGAAATTAATAAAATAATCCCATCTACAGTCACATCAAAAAGAATAAACTACCAAAGACCAAACTAAGGAAATAAAAGATGTATATTCAGAAAACTGTAAGACACTGAAGAAAGAAATTGAAATTGACCCAAGTAAATGGGAAGATATGGATTGCAGGAATTACTGTTGTTAAAATAACCATACTACCAAAAGCAGTCTGTGGATTTTTTAGTTCCTATCAAACACCTAGCCAGTGGTGTTTTTCACAGAGCTATAACAGATAATTCTTAAATTTGTATAGAAACAGAAGACTCTCGAGTAGCCAAAGCAGTCTTGAGAAAGAACAAAAAAGCTGGAGATGTCACATGAGCTGATTTCAAACTCCTACAAAGCTACCTTCAAAACAGGAGGATACTGGAATAGACAGAGACCACTGGAACAGAATAGAGAGCCCAGCCATGAATCCACACTTAAATGGACAGTTAATCTATGACAAAAGACCTAAGAATTTGCAGTGGGAAAGGATCAGCCTCTTGTATAAGTGCTGTTGGAAAAACTGGACTATTTTTCATACCATGTACAGAAACAAGCTCAAAACAGATTAAAGACTTAAATGTAAGATATGAAACCGTAAAATTACAGAAAACGTAAGCATTTGATATTGGTCTCAGCAGTATCTTTTTCGGCTGTATCTCCTCAGGCAAAGTAAAAAATAATAAATAAATAAAGGGAATTACACTAAACTAAAAGCTTCTGCACGGTGAAAGAAACCATCAACAAAACAAAAAGGCCACCTACTGAAAGGGAGACAGTATTTGCAAATGATGTGTCTAATAAGGGGTTAATATCCAAACTACAATAAGAACTCATACAACTCAACATCCAAAAAACAAACTCAATTTTAAAAGTGGGCAGAGAACCTGAATAGAAATTTTTCTAGAAATGGCACACAGATGGCTAACAGGCACGTGAAAAGCTGCCCAACACCACTCTAGGAAGATGCAAATCAAAACCACAGTCAAATATCACCTCACACATATTAGAATGGCTGTTATAAAAAAAGAGAACAAATAACAAAAGTTGGTAAGTATATGGAGAAAAGAGAGTGCTCATGCACTGTTGTTGGAAATGCAAATTAATGCAGCCACTATGCAAAACAGTGTGCTGTTGTTTAGTCACTCAGTCATGTCCACCTCTTTGCTACCCCATGGACTGTGGCATGCCAGCCTTTGCTGTCCCTCACTATCCCCTGGATCTTGCTCAAACTCATGTCCGTTGACTCAACGATGCCATCCAACCATCTCATCCTCTCTTGCTCACTTCTCCTCTTGCCCTCAATCTTTCCTAGCATCAGGGTTTTTTCAGTGAGTCAGCTCTTTGCATCAGTTGGCCAAAGTAATCGGAGCTTCAGTTTCAGCATCAGTCCTTCCAGTGAATATTCAAGGTTGATTTTCTTCGGATTGACTGATTTGATCTCCTTGCTGTCCAGGGCCCTTTTAAAAATTTCAGCATCAGTAATCTATGACAAAAGACCTAAAAGAATTTGCAGTGGAACAGAATAGAGAGCCCAGCCATGAATCCACACTTAAATGGACAGTTAATCTATGACAAAAGACCTAAGAATTTGCAGTGGGAAAGGATCAGCCTCTTGTATAAGTGCTGTTGGAAAAACTGGACTATTTTTCATACCATGTACAGAAACAAGCTCAAAACAGATTAAAGACTTAAATGTAAGATATGAAACCGTAAAATTACAGAAAACGTAAGCATTTGATATTGGTCTCAGCAGTATTTTTTTCGGCTGTATCTCCTCAGGCAAAGTAAAAAATAATAAATAAATAAAGGGAATTACACTAAACTAAAAGCTTCTGCACGGTGAAAGAAACCATCAACAAAACAAAAAGGCCACCTACTGAAAGGGAGACAGTATTTGCAAATGATGTGTCTAATAAGGGGTTAATATCCAAACTACAATAAGAACTCATACAACTCAACATCCAAAAAACAAACTCAATTTTAAAAGTGGGCAGAGAACCTGAATAGAAATTTTTCTAGAAATGGCACACAGATGGCTAACAGGCACGTGAAAAGCTGCCCAACACCACTCTAGGAAGATGCAAATCAAAACCACAGTCAAATATCACCTCACACATATTAGAATGGCTGTTATAAAAAAAGAGAACAAATAACAAAAGTTGGTAAGTATATGGAGAAAAGAGAGTGCTCATGCACTGTTGTTGGAAATGCAAATTAATGCAGCCACTATGCAAAACAGTGTGCTGTTGTTTAGTCACTCAGTCATGTCCACCTCTTTGCTACCCCATGGACTGTGGCATGCCAGCCTTTGCTGTCCCTCACTATCCCCTGGATCTTGCTCAAACTCATGTCCGTTGACTCAACGATGCCATCCAACCATCTCATCCTCTCTTGCTCACTTCTCCTCTTGCCCTCAATCTTTCCTAGCATCAGGGTTTTTTCAGTGAGTCAGCTCTTTGCATCAGTTGGCCAAAGTAATCGGAGCTTCAGTTTCAGCATCAGTCCTTCCAGTGAATATTCAAGGTTGATTTTCTTTCGGATTGACTGATTTGATCTCCTTGCTGTCCAGTGGACTCTCAAGGTTCTTATTCAGCACTACAATTCAAAATCATCAGTTCTTCAGCACTCAGCTTTCTTTATGGTCCAGCTCTCATATCCATGCATGATTACTGGAAAAACCATAGCTCTGACTATATGGACCTTTGTCGGCCAGGTGACATCTCTGCTTCTTAATATGTCTCGATTTGTCATAGCTTTTCTTTCAAGGAACAATGGCTGAGGTCACTTGTCTACCGTGATTTTGGAGACCAAGAAAATAAAGTCTGTCACTGTTTCCATCTATTTACCATGAAGTGATGGGACCAGATGCCATGATTTTAGTTTTTTGGGTTTTTTTTTTATTTTAGTTTTTTGAATGTTGAGTTTTAGGCCAGCTTTTTCACTCCTCTCTTTCACCTTCATCAAGAGGCTCTTTAATTTCTCTTTGCTTTCTGACATAAGGGTGTTGTCACCTGCATATCTGAGATTATTAATAATTCTTCTGGCAGTCTTGATTCCAGCTTTGGTTTATCTAGCCTGGCATTTCGCATGATGTACTTTGCATAGAAGTTAAATAAGCAGGGTAACAGTATACAGCCTTGCCATACACTTTTCTGAATTTTGAACCACTCTGTTGTTCCATGTCCAGTTCTAAGTGTTGCTTCTTGACCAGCATTCATATTCCTCAGGAAGCAGGTAAGGTGGTCTGGTATTCCCATCTCAAAACAGTATGAAGATTCCTCAAAATATTAAAAATAGGACTACCATACAATCCAGCAATTTCACTTCTGGTTATTTTTCCAAAGAAAACAAAAACACTAATTTGAAGGTATATATATGTATACATACACACACACACACACACACCCCTACCCCTGTGCTTACTACAATATTATTTACAATAACCAAAATATGAGAACTGTGTAAGTGTCTGTCAAGAGATGAATGGAATAAGGAGATGTGATATACTATATAATACAATGGAGGAATACAAAAGACTGAAATCTTGCCATTTGTGACAACATGGATTGACCTAGAGGATATTATTCTAGGTGGCATAAATCATAGAAAGACATAAACTGTATGATTTCACTTATTTGTGGGATCTAAAAAATAAAACAAGGGAATAAACATAATTAAACATAAACAGGGTCATTGATACAGAGAACAGTTATTTGCCAGAGATGAGGGAGCAGGGAAATAAGGGACATTAAGAGATAACAGGCTTTCAGTTAACAAAATAAATGAGTTATAGGGATAAAATGTAGTGACAAATGGTAACTAGACTTAATGTGGTGATCATTTTGTATAGAAATAGCAGATCACTATGTTGTGCACCAGGAACTAGCATAGTGCTGTTAAGTCAATTATACGTCAAAGAGAAAGAAACTAATAGAGATCAGATTTGTGGTGGGCAAGGGGCAAGGGGTTAGGCAAAAGGGAATTGGCTAATGGTGGTCAAAAGGTACAAACTTCTAGTTACATGATGTAATATACAGCATTATTAATGTAACTGACACTGCTGTGTCTTATATATGAAAGCTGTCAAAAGACTAAATCCTGAAAGTTCCCATCCCAAAGAAAAGGCTTTTTTCTTTTGTTTTGTATCTATATAAGATGATGGATATTCACTAAACTTTTTGTGGTAAGCATTTTATTAGGTAACTTAAGCAGGGTAACAGTATACAGCCTTGCCATACACTTTTCTGAATTTTGAACCACTCTGTTGTTCCATGTCCAGTTCTAAGTGTTGCTTCTTGACCAGCATTCATATTCCTCAGGAAGCAGGTAAGGTGGTCTGGTATTCCCATCTCAAAACAGTATGAAGATTCCTCAAAATATTAAAAATAGGACTACCATACAATCCAGCAATTTCACTTCTGGTTATTTTTCCAAAGAAAACAAAAACACTAATTTGAAGGTATATATATGTATACATACACACACACACACACACACCCCTACCCCTGTGCTTACTACAATATTATTTACAATAACCAAAATATGAGAACTGTGTAAGTGTCTGTCAAGAGATGAATGGAATAAGGAGATGTGATATACTATATAATACAATGGAGGAATACAAAAGACTGAAATCTTGCCATTTGTGACAACATGGATTGACCTAGAGGATATTATTCTAGGTGGCATAAATCATAGAAAGACATAAACTGTATGATTTCACTTATTTGTGGGATCTAAAAAATAAAACAAGGGAATAAACATAATTAAACATAAACAGGGTCATTGATACAGAGAACAGTTATTTGCCAGAGATGAGGGAGCAGGGAAATAAGGGACATTAAGAGATAACAGGCTTTCAGTTAACAAAATAAATGAGTTATAGGGATAAAATGTAGTGACAAATGGTAACTAGACTTAATGTGGTGATCATTTTGTATAGAAATAGCAGATCACTATGTTGTGCACCAGGAACTAGCATAGTGCTGTTAAGTCAATTATACGTCAAAGAGAAAGAAACTAATAGAGATCAGATTTGTGGTGGGCAAGGGGCAAGGGGTTAGGCAAAAGGGAATTGGCTAATGGTGGTCAAAAGGTACAAACTTCTAGTTACATGATGTAATATACAGCATTATTAATGTAACTGACACTGCTGTGTCTTATATATGAAAGCTGTCAAAAGACTAAATCCTGAAAGTTCCCATCCCAAAGAAAAGGCTTTTTTCTTTTGTTTTGTATCTATATAAGATGATGGATATTCACTAAACTTTTTGTGGTAAGCATTTTATTAGGTACTTAAGTCAAATCATTATAAGGTGCTTTTACAGTCCTTCCATGTCAATTATATTTTAAATAAAACTAGAAGAAATATGTTAAATATTTTTATAAAGAAAGAATATTGTCACACATCCATTTAGCATAATAGTATGATCCAGTTTCTTATTGCAAATTATTGTATGATGAAATCCTTACTATGGAATGACTTGTTGGATGAAAGTACTATATTTCCTTTCGGCCCATAGAGTTGTATTATTCACTTACCAGTTCTTATGTCTGAGAAAATTGATTTAGGATGTTGTCTGAAGGCTCATAGTCTGAGATTTCACTTACACAACCAATTTTACCAACATTGCTAGAAACTATATTGTTACTATCTGTCTCTTTGTGTTCATTTCCTGGCGTGTTCAGTATTTATGAAGCATCTTTATCATTCTTCTAATGTTTGTCATTTTTGAGTGAAAAATAAGAGAGCTAAGTTCTCAACTGTGTTCTCTGAAAACTACAGAAGAGGCTGCAATTGTAGTGTTTCTGGGCTTTTCTAATCCTTTCTTGAAAAATGATAGAATAGTTCGTATACTACAGCAAGAAAAGTCAAGATGATATAAGAGGATATAAAACTGAAGATGATCTCACTGTGCATCTCTCTCTTACCACTACGCATCTTAGGTATCCCTCATTCTGTTCTGAAAATGTTTTACTATTTCTGGTTTAATTAGGAATAATCGATGAATAATAAAATAATTTCTAGGCTGATGAGATAGCAAAATGTTTCAATATACAGGTACATATGATCACTAAAACCTTGTATTTTCTTAGAGTCATGAAAGAATCGATGGGTTTTATTCTGTTAGGGAAAAAAAATAGTAGAAATTTATGTTTCTTGGATGACTCTGTAATGTCTTGATTTCTCTCTCCCCAGAAGACAAGTACTATGAGTGCAATCTTCTTTGAAAATAAAATCTTTGCAGATGTGATCAGTTTAAAGTCATGGATTAAGATGGGCCCTAAATCCAATGACTAGTATCTTTATAAGAGAAAGGAGAAGGACTTCTAGATACAAAGACACAAAGAAGATGCACACTGTGGGAAGAAGGCCATGGTGTGGAGGCTGAGATTGAAGTGGTGAGCTAGGCCTAACAGACCTTGGCAGTAAATGCAGGGTTAAATTATTAATAATTATGATTCCTTTAAATGGATTACTGTTAAGCCATTAAAATTGATGATAAAACTTTACAACGCGTTGTTCAGAGAGAGAAAAGTAGTCGTGAAGTTTTTTACAATGTGAGTGCACGTATACATGGGGTAAAGTCTGAAAAATATGCACCAGTATTCAGCTGGTAAGCACTGGTTGCCTCTGCCCATTTTTATTGTCTCCCTTAAACATTTTTTCACATTTGAAAAACTAGTGTTCATTACTCTGATAGTGAGAAACAATTAGCTGTTTCTATTTTGAGAGAGAAAAATCGGTTTGGCCTTTGAGTTGATTTCCCTCCAGTTTGATTAATTGGCTGCTTTGTGACTGGTATGAGCAATCCTGAACTCATTCCCTTGGGTTATCTCATCAGTTCAGATGCTGAGCTCAGAAGCCATGAAACATTCATACTCAGGATGCACTCATCCTGTTAAGTGGCTGTGGTAATCTGTCAGCATGTGACTCTGATTTAAACTGAGGCACCCATTATAACTGTGTGTGAAACTATCTTTCCATCCCATATGACTTTCTCATTCTTTATACATTTGATATTTAGACACTTACCTGAACTTTGTTAATTTATACTCTTGATTTTCAGGATCTTATGGCTGTTTTATTCCTGCTCAGCAATTTTATGTTCCGCCATGTTTCTAATATTCTTCCTCTTCTAATACTTCTTTTTACATATCTGCTCATTACTCAAGGCTACAAAAAAAGGTACATATGATCACTAAAACCTTGTATTTTCTTAGAGTCATGAAAGAATCGATGGGTTTTATTCTGTTAGGGAAAAAAAATAGTAGAAATTTATGTTTCTTGGATGACTCTGTAATGTCTTGATTTCTCTCTCCCCAGAAGACAAGTACTATGAGTGCAATCTTCTTTGAAAATAAAATCTTTGCAGATGTGATCAGTTTAAAGTCATGGATTAAGATGGGCCCTAAATCCAATGACTAGTATCTTTATAAGAGAAAGGAGAAGGACTTCTAGATACAAAGACACAAAGAAGATGCACACTGTGGGAAGAAGGCCATGGTGTGGAGGCTGAGATTGAAGTGGTGAGCTAGGCCTAACAGACCTTGGCAGTAAATGCAGGGTTAAATTATTAATAATTATGATTCCTTTAAATGGATTACTGTTAAGCCATTAAAATTGATGATAAAACTTTACAACGCGTTGTTCAGAGAGAGAAAAGTAGTCGTGAAGTTTTTTACAATGTGAGTGCACGTATACATGGGGTAAAGTCTGAAAAATATGCACCAGTATTCAGCTGGTAAGCACTGGTTGCCTCTGCCCATTTTTATTGTCTCCCTTAAACATTTTTTCACATTTGAAAAACTAGTGTTCATTACTCTGATAGTGAGAAACAATTAGCTGTTTCTATTTTGAGAGAGAAAAATCGGTTTGGCCTTTGAGTTGATTTCCCTCCAGTTTGATTAATTGGCTGCTTTGTGACTGGTATGAGCAATCCTGAACTCATTCCCTTGGGTTATCTCATCAGTTCAGATGCTGAGCTCAGAAGCCATGAAACATTCATACTCAGGATGCACTCATCCTGTTAAGTGGCTGTGGTAATCTGTCAGCATGTGACTCTGATTTAAACTGAGGCACCCATTATAACTGTGTGTGAAACTATCTTTCCATCCCATATGACTTTCTCATTCTTTATACATTTGATATTTAGACACTTACCTGAACTTTGTTAATTTATACTCTTGATTTTCAGGATCTTATGGCTGTTTTATTCCTGCTCAGCAATTTTATGTTCCGCCATGTTTCTAATATTCTTCCTCTTCTAATACTTCTTTTTACATATCTGCTCATTACTCAAGGCTCAACTGAAATATAATTTCCTCCGTAACTCCTTCCCTGTTTTTCTCTCAACTGAGATTATTTTTCTCTCTTTTTTTTTTTTTATTGTTCTTTTGTAATAAGTATCTCTTCATATCCTGGAGAAAAGAAGAATAGGTTCTTTTGTCTTTAACACTTAGCGAGTTTGTAGTTGTTCTTATAAGTCTGGATAAATACTAAACAGTATTTAAACAGTAGCAGATAATTTAGTTCAGTCACTCGTGTCCGACTCTTTGCAACCCCATGGACTATAGCACTCCAGGCTTCCCTGTTCTTCACTATCTCTCAGAGCTTGCTCAAACTCATGTCATCCAGCCATCTCGTGCTCTGTCATCTCCTTCTCCTTCTGCCTTCTACTTTTCTCAGCATCAAGGTCTTTTCCAGTGAGTCGTCTCTTCACATCAGGTGGCCCAAGTACTGGAACTTCTGCTCTAGCATCAGTCCTTTCAATGAATATTCAGGGTTGTTTTCCTTTAGGATTGACTGGTTTCATCTCCTTGCAATCCAAGGGACTCTCAAGAGTCTTCTCTAATACTACAGTTCAAGGGCATCAGTTCTTTGGTGCTCAGCTTTCTTTATTAAGGTCCAACTCTCAAATCCATACATGACTCTGGAAACACCATAGCTTTGAATGTCATAGCTTTTCTTCCAAGGAGCAAGTGTTTTATAATTAATTTCATGGCTGCGATCACCATCTGCAGAGATTTTGGAGCTCAAGAAAAGAAAATCTATCCCTGTTTCTATTGTTTGTCCATCTATTTGCCGTAAAGTGATGGGACCAGGTGCCATCGCTTTCGTTTTTCAAATATTGAGTTTTAGGCCAGCTTTAGTAAATATTAGTAAAATAAGTATTTAGTAAATATTTAGTAAGCTTTGTTAAATTGAATTTGTAAAGCACAAATTCTCATTCTTCAACAACTTTCCTCTTACTATTGCTACTATAAAGTCTATAATCTGCAACAGCAGTTTAATAATATGGTTATAACTGCTTTTACTCTATTCATGAATATGATATACCTATGAAAGTTTGAAATCTTTAATTATCTTATTGTTTCCTGAATGTGTATGAGTGATGGTGATTGTTTAGGCTGTTCTTACAGTTATGGGGCCCTAAAACACAGTGATTTCTTCAAGTGTAATTATTTATGTTAAAAATGAATGCTATTTAATAGAAATATGAAATAACAGACTATTGATATGAATGTCTCAAGAGCTTCTTTATTCATATGAGTATAATATAGACAGAGGACAAGCATTTCCACAAATTGAGCAGAAAATGCAAACTTTTTAGTAGGACTTTCTTGGGTGCAGTGGAGAATGTGAATATGTGGATTAACCAGGGTTGTATGTTACCAAATGAGTGTGATGGAAGTAGGTAAGTAAAGAAGGTTATGATAGGTCAAGGAGTCAGTGCTTCACTAAGGAGAAGTGAGGCTTGTTACCAAATGAGTGTGGATGGAAGTAGGTAAGGGAAAAAGGTTTTCAGAGTCCCAACTCCCAAATGGAACTTCTGCTCTAGCATCAGTCCTTTCAATGAATATTCAGGGTTGTTTTCCTTTAGGATTGACTGGTTTCATCTCCTTGCAATCCAAGGGACTCTCAAGAGTCTTCTCTAATACTACAGTTCAAGGGCATCAGTTCTTTGGTGCTCAGCTTTCTTTATTAAGGTCCAACTCTCAAATCCATACATGACTCTGGAAACACCATAGCTTTGAATGTCATAGCTTTTCTTCCAAGGAGCAAGTGTTTTATAATTAATTTCATGGCTGCGATCACCATCTGCAGAGATTTTGGAGCTCAAGAAAAGAAAATCTATCCCTGTTTCTATTGTTTGTCCATCTATTTGCCGTAAAGTGATGGGACCAGGTGCCATCGCTTTCGTTTTTCAAATATTGAGTTTTAGGCCAGCTTTAGTAAATATTAGTAAAATAAGTATTTAGTAAATATTTAGTAAGCTTTGTTAAATTGAATTTGTAAAGCACAAATTCTCATTCTTCAACAACTTTCCTCTTACTATTGCTACTATAAAGTCTATAATCTGCAACAGCAGTTTAATAATATGGTTATAACTGCTTTTACTCTATTCATGAATATGATATACCTATGAAAGTTTGAAATCTTTAATTATCTTATTGTTTCCTGAATGTGTATGAGTGATGGTGATTGTTTAGGCTGTTCTTACAGTTATGGGGCCCTAAAACACAGTGATTTCTTCAAGTGTAATTATTTATGTTAAAAATGAATGCTATTTAATAGAAATATGAAATAACAGACTATTGATATGAATGTCTCAAGAGCTTCTTTATTCATATGAGTATAATATAGACAGAGGACAAGCATTTCCACAAATTGAGCAGAAAATGCAAACTTTTTAGTAGGACTTTCTTGGGTGCAGTGGAGAATGTGAATATGTGGATTAACCAGGGTTGTATGTTACCAAATGAGTGTGATGGAAGTAGGTAAGTAAAGAAGGTTATGATAGGTCAAGGAGTCAGTGCTTCACTAAGGAGAGAAGTGAGGCTTGAAGAGTTGGAGGTCTCACTGAAGAACTGTTGGTGAGGAAGTACTAGAATACTTGGACAAATATGAAGGGATCGTTAAAAATAGTATGATGAAGTTCATCTCTCTTACTTGGGATCTCTGCTCAGCTCCCACTTGTAAACTAAAGCGTCTCTGGTTGGCTGTTGGATGCTCATCTCAACACATTAAAAAATAAATCCACCCTCTTATTCTCCAGATCTGTTTTCCTTCTGACGTCCCTATCAGTGGAAATGCCACGACTATTCTTCCATGTTAAAAAGTAAATCCACCCTCTTATTCTCCAGATCTGTGTTTTCCTTCTGAAGTCCCCGTCAGAGGAAATGTCACTGCCGTCCATCCTTCCTCGTCACAGCAGCTGTATTAATATTGTTTCTCATGCCTCTTTTCCCACACCGTTAGCATCCTTTCAGTCATCTGCTTCCACTTCCCTGCTTCAGCGGCCCTGAACTGCTTATGATACTCTAATCTCATCATCCTGTTTCACTTTCCTTCACATGTGTTGTTTCATTCTTTCTACCTAGAATGTTTTCCCCCTGTGACTTTGTCATGGTAAACCCTACCAGTGGAAACTCAGCTTAAAAATGGTCTCACCCAGAGCCCCTGCCCGCCTCTGGGGTCACCACCACCACGCCTTTCTTGTGTAAACACCCTTCTCTTGTATGCCCATGCTGCTTTGTTCTTACCTGTTTTGTAACACTGGAATCATTTTTCCTCTATAGCTTGGAGCTTTTTCCTCCTGAGCTTTTGAATTTAGGAAATTTTTCCTTCTTATAAGCTTGGTTTAAAAAAGCTTTCCTCTGAATTCCTAACTGATTATGAATAGGGGCCAAAAATACAAGTGTAATTATTTATGTTAAAAATGAATGCTATTTAATAGAAATATGAAATAACTATTGATATGAATGTCTCAAGAGCTTCTTTATTCATATGAGTATAATATAGACAGAGGACAAGCATTTCCACAAATTGAGCAGAAAATGCAAACTTTTTAGTAGGACTTTCTTGGGTGCAGTGGAGAATGTGAATATGTGGATTAACCAGGGTTGTATGTTACCAAATGAGTGTGATGGAAGTAGGTAAGTAAAGAAGGTTATGATAGGTCAAGGAGTCAGTGCTTCACTAAGGAGAGAAGTGAGGCTTGAAGAGTTGGAGGTCTCACTGAAGAACTGTTGGTGAGGAAGTACTAGAATACTTGGACAAATATGAAGGGATCGTTAAAAATAGTATGATGAAGTTCATCTCTCTACTTGGGATCTCTGCTCAGCTCCCACTTGTAAACTAAAGCGTCTCTGGTTGGCTGTTGGATGCTCATCTCAACACATTAAAAAATAAATCCACCCTCTTATTCTCCAGATCTGTTTTCCTTCTGACGTCCCTATCAGTGGAAATGCCACGACTATTCTTCCATGTTAAAAAGTAAATCCACCCTCTTATTCTCCAGATCTGTGTTTTCCTTCTGAAGTCCCCGTCAGAGGAAATGTCACTGCCGTCCATCCTTCCTCGTCACAGCAGCTGTATTAATATTGTTTCTCATGCCTCTTTTCCCACACCGTTAGCATCCTTTCAGTCATCTGCTTCCACTTCCCTGCTTCAGCGGCCCTGAACTGCTTATGATACTCTAATCTCATCATCCTGTTTCACTTTCCTTCACATGTGTTGTTTCATTCTTTCTACCTAGAATGTTTTCCCCCTGTGACTTTGTCATGGTAAACCCTACCAGTGGAAACTCAGCTTAAAAATGGTCTCACCCAGAGCCCCTGCCCGCCTCTGGGGTCACCACCACCACGCCTTTCTTGTGTAAACACCCTTCTCTTGTATGCCCATGCTGCTTTGTTCTTACCTGTTTTGTAACACTGGAATCATTTTTTCCTCTATAGCTTGGAGCTTTTTCCTCCTGAGCTTTTGAATTTAGGAACTGTGTTTAAGCTTGTAACTCTATTACTTAATATAGAATAAACACTGAAATATCTATTAGAGGGTTTGTATCAATTTTATTTATTTAAAAATGTTGAAATTATCAATTTCTATCTCTATCTTCCTGTTAGCCTGTAAATTCCTAAAACTATATCTTGTTCCTCTGTCTTCTTAGTTTCTCTTACTACCACTTATGTGATCCAGGGCTCAAAAATCCAATTTGATTGAACATTTATTGAGAGTCAGCTGCGTGCCTAACACTAGACCAGAATAGGTGCTGAGACACAGATGCCAACAAGAAAGATACGCTTCCAGCCTTCCTGACCCTGTACAGTCTAACAAGCAAGACCAGCATTAAAGAAGGAGTTAGAAATGTGGGAGCCGTTGTGAAACAGATTTTCCTGGTGGCAAGAAGAGCATTAGGCAAGGGAATTACACCTTGTCTTGGTTGAATTTAATTTAGAGGTAACTTTATCAGTGGAATTATTACATGAGAGTGCATTTTAAAATGTAATTTATATTTAATGATCTCTGGCTATTATGTATTCTATTGCTTATCTATTCTCGAAACAGCAGAAATCCAGTTAATATTAACTTTTTCTCACCATTATTCTCCATTTTGTGGTGTAGAAGGAATATTTTAGTTACTTCAGTAAATGTTAATCTATGTCTGGCAGTGGAACATCTTTTGGTACTTTTATGTCATGTTAGATTGTTATTCTTTTTTTTAATTTTTTTTTTTAAAGGTTTCTTTGGGCGGGGGCGGGTTGGGGACGGAGCGGGGTGGGCGGGCCACTTCTATTGGTCTTTCATTTCTCTATTTTCATCCGTCTTCGTTCTTCGGCCCATGTGGGCCTCCCATTGCAGTGGCCTCTGTCATCGCAGAGCAGCGGCTCTCGACACATGCGCTCCAGAGCTCTGACTCGGGAATTGGACACATCGGTCCAGCCGCTCCACAGCACGTGGGATCTTCCCAGGCCAGCAATCGAACTGGCGCCCCTTGCAGTGCAAGGCAGTGTCCTTACCCACTGGACCACCAGGGAAGCCCAGATTGTTATTCTTTTTAAAAATTTTTTTGGCCTCTTTTGTATTGATTTTGTATTTATTTATTTTTCATCCATCTTTGTTCTTTAGCCTGTGTGGACCTCCCATTGCTGTGGCCTCTCTCTTTGCAGAGCACCGGCTCTGGGTGCATGCACTCTAGAGCTCTGGCTCGTCATTGGACAGCCCGGTCCAGCCACTCTGCAGCATGTGGGATCTTCCAGGGCCAGGGATCGAACTGGCGCTCCCTGCATTGCAAGGCAGACTTTTTACCCACTGGACCACCAGGGAAGCCCTGATTGTTATTCTTGAATGAATTTTATTTATCCAAATCCTCAAAAGCCAGAAGACTTTTATGTCTCCTGTTCCTTGGTCCATTGGAAATATTTAGAATCTTTTGTTAAACTTTATATGAAAAGGTTATGACTTTGTATCTTGTCTGACTTTAGGACAACAGCCAGAATAAGTAGAATGTGAATGTCATGTCTTAAAGAAATAGTTGACGAAACTGGATATATTTACTGTAGGGAAGACAAGGGAGAGACATGATTTAATAGTTCAGATCTATTTGGTGGGCTTCTGTGAGAGACTTGTGTGCAGTTGAGTGTGGCTGACCTTTGAACAACTTGAGCTTTGAACTGTGCAGGTCCACTTATACAAGAATCTTCTTCAGTAGTAGATAAATGCTATAGTACTACACAGTCATAGCTGGTTGAATTCTTGGATGATGAACACTAAACATGGAGGAACTGCTGATACAGAAGGCTGACTAAGTTATACTCAGATTTTTAACCATCCCCTACCCCAAACTGGTCAAAAGTCAACTGAGTGGTTTTTTAAAGAACAATTTAATTGAGATACAACTCATATACCATAAAATTCACCCTTTAAAAATGGACAGTTCAAAAACAAAAAATAATTGAAAATATTTTTAAATGTACAATTGGCCCATTCACTTTGGGCCATCCTCCCATTGCAGTGGCCTCTGTCATCGCAGAGCAGCGGCTCTCGACACATGCGCTCCAGAGCTCTGACTCGGGAATTGGACACATCGGTCCAGCCGCTCCACAGCACGTGGGATCTTCCCAGGCCAGCAATCGAACTGGCGCCCCTTGCAGTGCAAGGCAGTGTCCTTACCCACTGGACCACCAGGGAAGCCCAGATTGTTATTCTTTTTAAAAATTTTTTTGGCCTCTTTTGTATTGATTTTGTATTTATTTATTTTTCATCCATCTTTGTTCTTTAGCCTGTGTGGACCTCCCATTGCTGTGGCCTCTCTCTTTGCAGAGCACCGGCTCTGGGTGCATGCACTCTAGAGCTCTGGCTCGTCATTGGACAGCCCGGTCCAGCCACTCTGCAGCATGTGGGATCTTCCAGGGCCAGGGATCGAACTGGCGCTCCCTGCATTGCAAGGCAGACTTTTTACCCACTGGACCACCAGGGAAGCCCTGATTGTTATTCTTGAATGAATTTTATTTATCCAAATCCTCAAAAGCCAGAAGACTTTTATGTCTCCTGTTCCTTGGTCCATTGGAAATATTTAGAATCTTTTGTTAAACTTTATATGAAAAGGTTATGACTTTGTATCTTGTCTGACTTTAGGACAACAGCCAGAATAAGTAGAATGTGAATGTCATGTCTTAAAGAAATAGTTGACGAAACTGGATATATTTACTGTAGGGAAGACAAGGGAGAGACATGATTTAATAGTTCAGATCTATTTGGTGGGCTTCTGTGAGAGACTTGTGTGCAGTTGAGTGTGGCTGACCTTTGAACAACTTGAGCTTTGAACTGTGCAGGTCCACTTATACAAGAATCTTCTTCAGTAGTAGATAAATGCTATAGTACTACACAGTCATAGCTGGTTGAATTCTTGGATGATGAACACTAAACATGGAGGAACTGCTGATACAGAAGGCTGACTAAGTTATACTCAGATTTTTAACCATCCCCTACCCCAAACTGGTCAAAAGTCAACTGAGTGGTTTTTTAAAGAACAATTTAATTGAGATACAACTCATATACCATAAAATTCACCCTTTAAAAATGGACAGTTCAAAAACAAAAAATAATTGAAAATATTTTTAAATGTACAATTCGGCAGTTTTTATTACACTGGCACAGTCTTACAATCTCTATCACTAAATTTTATAATATTTTCCTCACTTTAAAAACAAGTTCCCATCCCCCTCTCCTCTCAGCACCTGGTAAACACTGCTAAATCAGAAACAGTGGGAGTAGGCCCCAGCCATCTGTGCTGTAACGGATTTCCCTGGTGATGGTGGTGCTGAGGACTATTGCTGTCAAGAAAGACTCTCTGTGGCCTAGTTAGTGGGAACACACGGTGTCCAGCCATTCAGGTAGGGGAGAAGGGAGAAGGTTGACACATCCATGTCCACTCTCACTGAATCTCCATTCCCCCCTTGCCCAGCCTCACCATAGGTCGCTGTGCAGGGTCTCTCCCTTCTGCTGCAAGATGCCTTCTCTTTCTCCACATGATGGTCTCCATGCTTGGATGCCTTGGTAATCACTCAGCCATTTGTTTTCTGTCCTCCAAAGATGTGTGGGAGATCTCTTGTCCACTGAAAGCCCCCTTCCTGTTTCTTTTAATTTTCTAAATTATTATTTTGAGGCTGTCTCAGGCAGAAGTGAATATAAACATCTGTGCTTAATTCACTATTTGAAGTTAGTTTTTACTAGCTTGAGAGGTATTAATTTGCTTTTTATTACTAGTTAGTTCAGGTACTATTTGCATGATGGTTTAGTTCCTCTGTTTAAATGTGTTAAATCCATAGTATACCACCTTGAAAGTCTAAACATTGGGTTATTTACCTATTTCTAGTATTGCATTCCTTTGTGAGATTACTAACCTGACTTTTCTGTGTCTCAAGTGTACAGAGAATAGCCCTACTCTTCTGTTATCTAACTGGCTGAGTCTTTGTTAAGCTGACAGTGTATCTGAAGTATTAAGTGCTTTTTGAAATAAGCTAGTTTGTTGTGAGTTAAAAAAGATTTTTTTCAGTCAATCCTTTGAGTAATGATACAAACAGAACTCATTGTGTATGAAATGCAGTGCCTGTATGCATTGTCTGAAAGGTTACTATAGTGGCACATCAAATTAATACTTAGTAACTTGACCAATATGGACAGTAATTGGCACTATAAAAAGCAAAACTGATGTTACTTCTTTCAGTTACTGTAGAATCTTGTTCGGATTCTATTTTGCTTAGGTGCCTTTCATTACTTCTTTAGGGAAAGGAGGGGAACGTGTGTTGGTTGCAGGTTTGCAGAATTTAGACCAGTTTTGGGAATAGAGAGAATTTATGTCGTTTTGACTATTTTCCCCAGCTTGTTTTCTTCTGTCTGAGAAATATCTATGGCTAGTTATTTATTCAGCAATAATTTTCATGTTCACCCAAATGTCATGTAACTGTTGGATACCAAGGAAGCTGTTAAAAATACAAGACAGCCTCGATGATTGACATGTAGAAACTTACCAGTACTGTTATGAATTAATTAGCTACTTAGATAATGTTACCAAAGCCCAGAAGTACTGAATTTGTTAATTGTTAAGTGAATGGCTCTGTTAATTGAAGAAATTATAGTCTGACTATGTTAGAAACCATCTGCATGCTTTTATGACTGTCACCCATTAGGGACACACCTCTTGCTCCTCAGATGCTAGTATTTGAACTTATATCACAGAACACCATAGCAAACCAGACATAGAGCCTACACCCCCTGACCAATCATCAAACCAAAGATCCTCGGAGTAGAAGCCCTGATTCCAAGACCCCACACTATCAAAGAACATGTAACACTAGAGATTGTTCACCTGTAAACAAGACCTAATACCACCCAAGACACAAACCATTGAACCCTTCTAGAAGGACAGAAACCCAAAGGAAGGGAGAATTCAGCCAAGAAGCCTGGTGGGGAAAAGAACTCCGTACATACAGACACCCACAAAGAAATGAAAACTAACCTAATAATGAAACGACAGAGAAACACTGCACAAATGAAGGACCAAGCTAGAGAATCACAGCCTCAAATGACAGAGGAGGAGATAGACAAATTATCTGAAAGAGAATTCAGAAAAACTATACTAATGAGAATGCAAAACACCGAAAACAGAATATTAGAGGAAATTAGTGCATTGAGAAAAGACATGCAGGAAATGAAAAATAAGCAAATAGAGACCACCAACTCAACTGCTGAACTCAAAAATACTATAGAAGGCCTCAACAGTAGAGTATCGGAGACTGAAGAATGGATAAGCGAGCTGGAAGATAGACTGGTGGAAATAACTGGTGAGGAACAGAACAAAGCCGAAAGAATTAAAAGAACTGAGGATAGCCTTAGAGACCTATGGGACAATATCAAATGCACCAACATTAGAATTATAGGAGTTCCAGAGGAAGAAGAGGGGAAGAAAGGTTACGAAAAAATTCTTGAAGAGGTTATAGTGGAAAACTTCTCCAGCATGGGAAAGGAAATTGTCAACCATGTCCAAGAAGCACAAAGAGTTCCATACAGGAGAAACCCCAGAAGAAACACACCAAGGCACATTCTAATCAAACTAACACAGACTAAATATAAAGACAGATTACTGAAAGCAGCTAGAAGCAAACAACAAATAACATATAAAGAAAACCCCATACGTCTTAACTGCGGATCTCTCAACAGAAACCCCGCAGGCCAGAAGAGAATGGCAGGACACATTTAAACGGCTAAAAGAGAATAACCTTCAACCAAGAATTCTCTACCCAGCAAGAATCTCATTCAGAATCGATGGAGAAGTTAAAAGCTTCTCAGACAGACAAAAACTAAAAGAATTCTGTACCACAAAACCAGCCCTACAACAAGTGTTAAAGGGCCTGATATAGCCAATAAATACAAGAGTAGAAGAAGTTCTACTGAATCAAACCCCAAACTTCTAAGAAGATGACAATAGGAACATTCGTATCAATAATTATTTGAATGTAAATGGATTAAATGCTCCAACCAAATGACACAGGCTGGCTGAATGGATCAAGAAACATGAACCATATATATGCTGTTTACAAGAGACCCACTTCAGACCTAGAGACACCCATAGACTGAAAGTGAGAGGCTGGAAAAAGATATTCCATGCAAATGGAAATCAAAAGAAAGCTGGGGTAGCAATCCTCATATCAGACAAAATAGATTTTAAAGTAAAGAAGATTCTAAGAGACAAGGCAGGTCACTAAGGGAAAACCATCCAAGAGGAAATTAGTGCATTGAGAAAAGACATGCAGGAAATGAAAAATAAGCAAATAGAGACCACCAACTCAACTGCTGAACTCAAAAATACTATAGAAGGCCTCAACAGTAGAGTATCGGAGACTGAAGAATGGATAAGCGAGCTGGAAGATAGACTGGTGGAAATAACTGGTGAGGAACAGAACAAAGCCGAAAGAATTAAAAGAACTGAGGATAGCCTTAGAGACCTATGGGACAATATCAAATGCACCAACATTAGAATTATAGGAGTTCCAGAGGAAGAAGAGGGGAAGAAAGGTTACGAAAAAATTCTTGAAGAGGTTATAGTGGAAAACTTCTCCAGCATGGGAAAGGAAATTGTCAACCATGTCCAAGAAGCACAAAGAGTTCCATACAGGAGAAACCCCAGAAGAAACACACCAAGGCACATTCTAATCAAACTAACACAGACTAAATATAAAGACAGATTACTGAAAGCAGCTAGAAGCAAACAACAAATAACATATAAAGAAAACCCCATACGTCTTAACTGCGGATCTCTCAACAGAAACCCCGCAGGCCAGAAGAGAATGGCAGGACACATTTAAACGGCTAAAAGAGAATAACCTTCAACCAAGAATTCTCTACCCAGCAAGAATCTCATTCAGAATCGATGGAGAAGTTAAAAGCTTCTCAGACAGACAAAAACTAAAAGAATTCTGTACCACAAAACCAGCCCTACAACAAGTGTTAAAGGGCCTGATATAGCCAATAAATACAAGAGTAGAAGAAGTTCTACGAATCAAACCCCAAACTTCTAAGAAGATGACAATAGGAACATTCGTATCAATAATTATTTGAATGTAAATGGATTAAATGCTCCAACCAAATGACACAGGCTGGCTGAATGGATCAAGAAACATGAACCATATATATGCTGTTTACAAGAGACCCACTTCAGACCTAGAGACACCCATAGACTGAAAGTGAGAGGCTGGAAAAAGATATTCCATGCAAATGGAAATCAAAAGAAAGCTGGGGTAGCAATCCTCATATCAGACAAAATAGATTTTAAAGTAAAGAAGATTCTAAGAGACAAGGCAGGTCACTACATCATGATTAAGGGATCCATCCAAGAGGAAGACATAACAGTCATGAACATCTACACACCCAACACGGGGGCACCTCAATACATAATCAAGATACTTTCAGACTTAAAAGAAGAAATCAATAATAACACAATAATAGTAGGAGACTTTAACACTCCTCTCACACCAATGGATAGATCATCTAAACAGAAAATTAATAAAGAAACACAAGCCTTAAATGCCACACTAGAAAAGATGGACCTCATTGATATCTTTAGGACGTTCCATCCAAAAGCAGAAGAATACACTTTCTTCTCAAGTGCTCACAGAACATTCTCCAGGATAGACCACATCTTGGGCCACAAATCTAACCTCAGTCAATTCAAGAAAACTGAAATTATATCAGCCATCTTCTCGGACCACAATGCAATGAGACTAGAGATCAACTACAGGAAAAAAAAAAAAAAACGCTAAAAATACAAACACATGGCAATTAAACAACACATACCTAAAAAACCAACTGATTACTGAGGAAATCAAAGGAGAAATTAAAAAATTCCTAGAAGAAAATGACAATGAATATACAACTGTGCGAAACCTATGGGATACCGCAAAAGCAATTCTAAGAGGGACATTTATAGCAATACAATCCCACCTCAAGAAACTAGGAAAATATGAAGCAGATGACGTAACCCTCCACTTAAAACAATTGAAAAAAGAAGAACAAAAACATCCCAAAGCCAGCAGAAGACGAGAAATTATGAAGACTAGAGCAGAAATAAATGAAAAAGAAATGAAAGAAACTATAGTACGGATAAATAAAACAAAAAGCTGGTTCTTTGAAAAGGTAAACAAAATTGACAAGCCTCTGGCCAGACTCATCAAGAGAAAGAGAGAGAACCAGATCAACAAAATCAAAAACGAAAAAGGAGAGATTACAACAGATCATGCAGAAATCCAAAGGATTCTAAGAGACTATTATGAGCAACTCTATGGCAACAAACTGGACAACCTGGAAGAAATGGACAGTTTCTTGGAGAGGATTAATCTCCCAAGACTGAGCCAGGAAGAAACAGAAACTTTGAACAACCCAATCACAAGCTCAGAAATCGAATCTGTGATTAAAAATTTACCCAAAAATAAAAGCCCAGGGCCAGATGGTTTCACAAGTGAATTCTACCAAACATTTAAAGAAGAGCTAATACTTGCCCTTCTAAAACTCTTTCAAAAAATTGCACAGGAAGGAAAACTTCCAAACACATTCTACGAGGCCACCATCACCCTGATACCCAAACCAGGCAAAGACAACACAAAAAAGGAAAATTACAGGCCGATTTCTCTGATGAACTTAGATGCCAAGATCCTCAACAAAATCCTAGCAAACAGAATTCAACGACACATCAAAAAACTCATACATCACGATCAAGTCAGGTTCATCCCAGGCATGCAAGGATTCTTCAACATCCGCAAATCAATCAATGTGATACACCATATCAACAAACTGAGAGACAAAAATCACATGATCATCTCAATAGATGCAGAAAAAGCCTTCGACAAAGTACAACACCCATTTATGATTAAAAAAACTCTTCAGAAAATGGGCATAGAAGGAGCCTATCTCAACATAGTGAAAGCCATATATGAGAAGCCCACAAATTCCTAGAAGAAAATGACAATGAATATACAACTGTGCGAAACCTCTGGGATACCCCAAAAGCCATTCTAAGAGGGACATTTATAGCAATACAATCCCACCTCAAGAAACTAGGAAAATATGAAGCAGATGACGTAACCCTCCACTTAAAACAATTGAAAAAAGAAGAACAAAAACATCCCAAAGCCAGCAGAAGACGAGAAATTATGAAGACTAGAGCAGAAATAAATGAAAAAGAAATGAAAGAAACTATAGTACGGATAAATAAAACAAAAAGCTGGTTCTTTGAAAAGGTAAACAAAATTGACAAGCCTCTGGCCAGACTCATCAAGAGAAAGAGAGAGAACCAGATCAACAAAATCAAAAACGAAAAAGGAGAGATTACAACAGATCATGCAGAAATCCAAAGGATTCTAAGAGACTATTATGAGCAACTCTATGGCAACAAACTGGACAACCTGGAAGAAATGGACAGTTTCTTGGAGAGGATTAATCTCCCAAGACTGAGCCAGGAAGAAACAGAAACTTTGAACAACCCAATCACAAGCTCAGAAATCGAATCTGTGATTAAAAATTTACCCAAAAATAAAAGCCCAGGGCCAGATGGTTTCACAGCCGAATTCTACCAAACATTTAAAGAAGAGCTAATACTTGCCCTTCTAAAACTCTTTCAAAAAATTGCACAGGAAGGAAAACTTCCAAACACATTCTACGAGGCCACCATCACCCTGATACCCAAACCAGGCAAAGACAACACAAAAAAGGAAAATTACAGGCCGATTTCTCTGATGAACTTAGATGCCAAGATCCTCAACAAAATCCTAGCAAACAGAATTCAACGACACATCAAAAAACTCATACATCACGATCAAGTCAGGTTCATCCCAGGCATGCAAGGATTCTTCAACATCCGCAAATCAATCAATGTGATACACCATATCAACAAACTGAGAGACAAAAATCACATGATCATCTCAATAGATGCAGAAAAAGCCTTCGACAAAGTACAACACCCATTTATGATTAAAAAAACTCTTCAGAAAATGGGCATAGAAGGAGCCTATCTCAACATAGTGAAAGCCATATATGAGAAGCCCACAGCGAACATTATCCTCAACAGTGAAAAACTGAAAGCATTCCCTCTAAGATCAGGAACAAGACAGGGGCGTCCACTTTCACCACTACTATTCAACATAGTCCTGGAAGTTCTAGCAGCGGCAGTAAGAGAAGAGAAAGAAATCAAAGAAATCCAGATTGGAAAGGAAGAAGTAAAGCTCTCTCTTTGCAGACGACATGATATTATACATAGAAAATCCCAAAGACTCTATTACAAATCTACTAGAGCTAATCAACGAATTCAGCAAAGTCACAGGATACAAAGTCAACACACAGAAGTCGCTGGCATTCCTATACACAAACAATGAAAAATCAGAAAATGAAATCAAAGAGGCAGTCCCCTTCACCATTGCAACCAAAAGAATCAAATATCTAGGAATAAACCTACCCAAAGAAAAGAACTGTACAGAGAAAATTACAAGACACTCATGAGAGAAATTAAAGAAGACTTAAACAGATGGAGAGATATTCCATGTTCCTGGATCGGAAGAATCAATATTGTGAAAATGACCATACTACCAAATATCATCTACAGATTCAATGCAACACCTATTCAACTACCATTGACATTTTTCACAGAACTAGACCAAACAATAACACAGTTCGTATGGAAACACAAAAGACCTCAAATAGCCAAAGCAATCCTGAGAAAGAAAAACGGAGCTGGAGGGATCAGCCTCCCTAACTTCAGACTCTACTACAAAGCAACAGTCCTCAAGACAGTATGGTACTGGCATAAAAACAGAACTATAGACCAATGGAACAAGATAGAGAACTCCAAGATAAACCCACGCACCTATGGGTACCTTATTTTTGATAAAAGAGGAGAAACTATAAAATGGGACAAAGACAGCCTCTTCAACAAGTGGTGCTGGGAGAATTGGACAGCTACATGCAAAAAAAAAATGAAGTTGGAACATTCCCTGACACCGTACACAAAGATCAACTCAAAATGGATTAAAGACCTAAATGTAAGACCAGAAACCATCAAACTCTTAGAGGAGAATATAGGCAAAACCCTCAAGGACATCAGTCAAAGCAAGATCTTCTCTGACCCACCAACTAAAATAGCAGAACTAAAAAGACAATGAACATGTGGGACCTCATGAAACTTAAAAGCTTTTGTACAGCAAAAGAAATTACAAAAAAGCTGAACAGACAGCCCACAGAGTGGGAGAAAATCATAGCAAATGAAACAACAGACAAAGAATTAATCTCCAAAATCTACAAGCAACTCAGACAACTCAGCACAGGGAAAATGAACAACCCAATCAAAAAATGGGAAAAGGACCTAAACAGACACCTCTCCAAAGAGGACATACAGATGGCCCAAAAGCCCATGAAACGATGCTCAGCCTCGCTTATTATTAGAGAAATGCAAATTAAAACTACAATGAGATACCACCTCACACCCATCAGAATGGCCATCATCAAAAAATCTGCAGACAATAAATGCTGGAGAGGGTGCGGAGAAAAAGGAACCCTATTGCATTGCTGGTGGGAATGTCAATTGATACAGCCTCTATAGAAGACAGTGTGGAGATTCCTTAAAAAACTAAAACTAGAAGCACCCTATGACCCAGCAATCCCACTATTAGGCTTATATCCTGATGAAATCAAATCTGAAAGAAGCACCTGTACCCCAATGTTCATTGCAGCTCTCTATACAATAGCCAGAACATGGAAGCAACCTAGATGTCCATCGACGAATGAATGGATACAGAAGCCCTGGTACATATTTACAATGAAATACTACTCAGCTGTTAAAAGAAATGCAGAAGACTCAGTCCTAATGAAGTGGCTGGATCTAGAACCTATCATAAAAAGTGAAGTAAGTCAAAAAGAGAAAGACAAATACAGTATACTAACACACATATATGGAATCTAATAGGACGGCCTTGATAACACACGCATTGAACTCATGGAAAAACAGACAGAGCATAGACATAGGGACATTGCGGGGAAGAAACAGGGAGGGGACGGCATGGAGGGAGTAACATGGAAACCTATACTGTCATGTGTGGAAAAGATAGCTATTGTCATTGTGCTAAGGGAATAGGAGTGCTTACAATGGCTTGGGGCGAAGGTCTGGAGGGGTGGGATGGGGGGAACTGAGGGGGTGGGGACCATGGATATGCGTATGACTGATCTGGGAACATACATGTCTGTGAACAAGAAAACTCTGTAAAACCTTTAAAATAAAGAATAAAAAAAAAGAAAGAAATTATAGTCTGAGAGACTTCAGTTGGAATTCTATCTTCTTTACATACTAATATTATAAGCTTAATGTCTGAGCCTCTGCTTCCTAACCAAAAAGATAAATTGTAATGGCCACCTTGCAGGGCTCTTGTGGGAATTTGATGGTATGTGAAGCCCAGTGTTTATCACAGTTTCACACTGAAATAGTGCTGTGTTGGTGATGACAGCTGGGACCTGGAGAACCCAGAATGATTATGAAGGACAAGGTAAAGAAAGAAGTCAGGGTGGTATAACCAAAAAGAATAGCTGACAGTTAGAAATCAGGTGTTTTACGACAGAAATAAAACTGAATTTACATATAACAGAGGATTGGGACAAAAAAAAAAAAAAAAACATTGAGAGTCTGCCAGGATTCAGGACTCAAAAGACAGGTCAGAACATCAGACACTGGAATGAAGAAAGGGATTAGGACAGAAAAATCAGATACTTGTCATAATTTGGAGATCAAGTCAAATATACTGTAAGAGAAGATTAAGCCTGCTCTCCTTGACTAGGTCAGCATAATCTTGTTGTGCTGTTAGTGAGGCATCTCTGTCTTGGGGATTCTTTTGTTCTTTAAGCAGATCATTTCTGTGCCTTTTCTGTGGTTTCAAGAGGTTAACACTTCACCTTTTATGCTATAGCTGGGATAAGATTATAATTTAAATAGTTAAGTAACGGAATAAGTCTGTGTACAGATAAACTCTTCATTATTCTTGCTTATCAATAAGCTTTATTTAGTGTACTTATTTATTGTTTGTAGTGGTTTCAATGATGGCCATTCTGAAGTGAAGTGCTACTTCATTATAGTTTTAATTTGCTTTTCTCTAGTAATTAGTGATATTGAGCATATGCAAAATATACCCATTTTAAATGGACAGTTGAATATATTTAGAAAGATGTCTAAACCTTTGTGATCTCTACTGACTGTGATACCTCTACTTATGTAAAGATATCTGTATTACAGTATTTTATTAACTCTTCTTTGTATGACATCCTTCACTCAATGAATTGCTTTTGGGGTTCATCCAGTGTTGGTTTTTTTGTTTTTCTAGTTTTTATTATTATTATTATTTTGACTGTGTTGGGTCTTCATTGATGTGCAGCCTTTTCTCTAGTTGCAGAGAGCTGGAGCTATTCTTCAGTTGCTGTGCATGGGGTTTTCATTGCTGTGGCTTCTCTTGTGCAGAGTACAGGCTCTTGGGCCTGCGGGCTTCAGTAGTTGCGGCTCATGGGCTCAGTAGTTGTAGCTCCCAGGCTCTAGAACACAGGCTCAGTAGTTGTTGTGCGTGGACTTAGTTGCTCCATGGCATGCAGGATCTTCCCAGATCAGGGATCGAACCTGTGTCTCCTGTACTAGCAGGTGAATTCTTTACCACTGAGCCACCAGGAAAGCCCTGGTTTGTTCTCTTTTATTGCTGAATACTATTCCATTGCATGGGCATACAGTTCGTTAATTCGTTCAGTTCATTAATTTCGGTAGACACTTCGGTTGTTTCTAGTTTGAGCCTATTATGAACAAGCTCTGTGAAAATATCTGCACATATGCCCATTATATTCATATATTTTTTCATCTCCCTTTGGTAAATACCTAAGAATTTCTGGGTTGTATGATAAATGTATGATTAACTTTAGAAGAATCTGCCGAACAGTTTTTTGAAGTGTTTGTACTATCCAGCAGTGGATAAGAGTTCTCTTTGCTCCACATCATTGGGAAAAAAATTGGTATTTTATTTATTTATTTACTTATGGCTGTGACAGGTCTTCTTTGCTGCGTGTGGGCTTTCTCTACTTGTGGCGAATAAGGCCTACTCCCTAGCTGTAATATGCAGGCTTCTCATTGCAGCGGCTTCTCTTATTGCAGAGCACCAGCTATAGAGCCTCAGTAATCATGGCTCTGTGACTTCAGTAGTTGTGGCTCTCAGATTCCAGAATGCGGACTCAGTAGTTGCGATACATGGGCTTATTTGCCCCTTGGCATGTGGAATCTTCTGAGGCCAGGGATTGAACCCATGTCCCCTGGTTGGCAGGCAGATTTGTAACTGCCGGGAAGTCTGGTATAGTATTTTTTTAAACTATTCTAGTAAGTATGTAATTTCTCATTATAATTTTAATTTGCATTTATGTTATAACTAATAGTGGTAAACATTTTTTCTTATGTGCTTATTGGTCATTCATCTTTTATGAACTTTCTTTTGAATTCATTTGCCCATTTTTAGTAGGTTGTTTGCCTTCTCATTTGAGTTATAAGAATTCTTTTTCTTTATAGAAGTATCCTTGACTTACAGTGTTAGTTTTAAGAGTTCAACAAAGTGATTCAGTTATATATGTGTAACTGAATATGTGTATTCTTTTTCAGATTCTTTTCCATACAAGACAATGAATATAGTTCCCTGTGCTATACAGTATGTCCTAGTTACTTATTTCATGTATAGTAGAATGTATCTGTTAATCTCAAACTAGTAATTTATCCCTCCCGTCACTCTGCTTTCCCCATTGGTAACCATAAATTTCCTTTCTATATCTGTGAGTCTACTTCTGTTTTGTAAATAGGTTATTTCTCTCATTCATCTGTCGATGGGCATTTAAGTCACTTCCATGTCTTGGTTATTGCAAATAATGCTGCTATGAACATTGGGGTACATGTATCTTTTCAGGTTAGTCTTCTTTTCCAGATATATGCCCAGAAGTGGGATTGCTGGCTCATATAGTAACTCGATTTTTAGCTTTTTAGGGAGCCTCCAGACTTTTCTTTTATGTGGCTACATGATTGCATTCCCACTAATAGGATAGGAAGATTCCTTTTTCTCCACATCCTCTCCAGGATTTATTGTTTGTAGATTTTTCGATGAGCGCCATTCTGAAGTGAAGTGGTACTTCATTGTAGTTTTAATTTGCTTTTTTCTAATAATTAGTGATATTGAGCATCTTTTCAGGTGCCTTTTGGTCATTTGTATGACTGGAAAAATGACATTCGGGTCTTCTGCCCAATTTTTGATTGGATTGTTTATTTTTACTTTGAGCTTTTTGTGTATTTTAGAAATTAATTCTTTGTCAGTCCTATTATTTGCATGTATTTTCTCCTATTCCATAAGCTTACAAGTTTGACAAGGTCCTATTTGTTTAGTTTTGCTTTTTTTTTTTTTTTTCAGTTATTCTAAGTGTCAGATCCAAAAAGAAAAAAAATTATTGCTGCATTTATGTCAAAGAGTGGTCTGTCTGTATTTTCTTCTAGGGGTTTTACAGTATCTGGTCTTACATTTAGATATTTCTTTTGAGAGTTTTTTTTCTAATTTTGTTCATTTATATGTAGCTGTCCAGTTTTCCCAGCACCATGTAGCGAAGAGCTTGTTGTTTCTCCATTGTCTGTTCTTGCCTCCACTGTTGTAGATTAATTGACCACAAGTACATGGGTTTATTTCTGAGCTTTCTATTCTGCTCCATTGATCTGTGTGTCTAGATTCTTTTCCATACAAGACAATGAATATAGTTCCCTGTGCTATACAGTATGTCCTAGTTACTTATTTCATGTATAGTAGAATGTATCTGTTAATCTCAAACTAGTAATTTATCCCTCCCGTCACTCTGCTTTCCCCATTGGTAACCATAAATTTCCTTTCTATATCTGTGAGTCTACTTCTGTTTTGTAAATAGGTTATTTCTCTCATTCATCTGTCGATGGGCATTTAAGTCACTTCCATGTCTTGGTTATTGCAAATAATGCTGCTATGAACATTGGGGTACATGTATCTTTTCAGGTTAGTCTTCTTTTCCAGATATATGCCCAGAAGTGGGATTGCTGGCTCATATAGTAACTCGATTTTTAGCTTTTTAGGGAGCCTCCAGACTTTTCTTTTATGTGGCTACATGATTGCATTCCCACTAATAGGATAGGAAGATTCCTTTTTCTCCACATCCTCTCCAGGATTTATTGTTTGTAGATTTTTCGATGAGCGCCATTCTGAAGTGAAGTGGTACTTCATTGTAGTTTTAATTTGCTTTTTTCTAATAATTAGTGATATTGAGCATCTTTTCAGGTGCCTTTTGGTCATTTGTATGACTGGAAAAATGACATTCGGGTCTTCTGCCCAATTTTTGATTGGATTGTTTATTTTTACTTTGAGCTTTTTGTGTATTTTAGAAATTAATTCTTTGTCAGTCCTATTATTTGCATGTATTTTCTCCTATTCCATAAGCTTACAAGTTTGACAAGGTCCTATTTGTTTAGTTTTGCTTTTTTTTTTTTTTTTCAGTTATTCTAAGTGTCAGATCCAAAAAGAAAAAAAATTATTGCTGCATTTTATGTCAAAGAGTGGTCTGTCTGTATTTTCTTCTAGGGGTTTTACAGTATCTGGTCTTACATTTAGATATTTCTTTTGAGAGTTTTTTTTCTAATTTTGTTCATTTATATGTAGCTGTCCAGTTTTCCCAGCACCATGTAGCGAAGAGCTTGTTGTTTCTCCATTGTCTGTTCTTGCCTCCACTGTTGTAGATTAATTGACCACAAGTACATGGGTTTATTTCTGAGCTTTCTATTCTGCTCCATTGATCTGTGTGTCTTGTTTTTTTGTGCCAATACCATACTGTTTTGATGACTGTAGGTTTGCATTGTATTCTGAAACCAGTGAGCATGATTCAACTCTGTTCTTCAAGAAAAGTTGAACATATTTCAAGTACCTAATGGACAATTAGTTTAAATAAACCTTTAAACATTTCTACTGTAATAGAATTCAAAAGGATGTAGTCCTTTGCCATTCCCTCTTCTCCCCAGACCTGGCAATCACTCTTCTACTTTCTGTCTCTATGGATTTGCCTAGTCTGGATATTTCATAGAAAGGCTGTTGTGCTATATGTGGCCTTTTGTATTCGTCTTCTTTCATTTAACATCATTTGTATTGTAGGATATTTGTGCTTTGTTCCTCTTCATGACTGAATAATATTTCATTTTATGGGATCCACCATATCTCATTTATCCGTTAATCTTTTTTTTTTAAGTTTATTTTTTTATTATTTTTTATTTTGGGGGGCAGGGGAGTTGGGGAAGAAGGGGAGTGGGTGGACCACTTCTATTGGTCTTTCATTTATCTGTTTTCATCCATCTTTGTTCTTTGGACCATGTGGGCCTCCCATCGCGGTGGCCTCTGTTGTCGCAGAGCACTGGCTCTGAGCGCACGTGCTCCAGAGCTCTGGCTCGGTAATTGGACACATCGGTCCAGCCGCTCCGCAGCATGTGGGATCTTCCCAGGCCAGGGATGGAACTGGCGCCCCTTGCACTGCAAGGTGTTGTCCTCACTCACTGGACCACCAGGGAAGCCCTATCCGTTAATCTTTTGATGAACGTTTGAATATTTTCTGTTCTTTGACTGTTGTGAAAAATGCTGCTTTGAACATCCACATAAAGGAGTTTTTTTTGAACACTTATATTCATTTCTTTGGTGTTTGTATTCCAGAGTGGAAATGCTGGATCATATGATAATTATATATTTTTTTTTTACTTTTTACGGAATCACCAGACTAGTAACTGCATGATTTTATATTCCCACCAGCATGGACAAGGAGTTTCCCCTCATCCTCATCAACATATGTTATTGCCCGTTTAAAAACGAGGGGCATTGAGGGGCTTCCCTGGTGGTCCAATGGGTAAGGACACCACCTTGCAGTGCAAGGGGCGCCGGTTCAATCCCTGGCCTGGGAGGATCCCACATGCCACGGAGCGACTAGACCGATGTGTCCAATTACTGAGCCGAAGCTCTGGAGCGCATGCGCCCAGAGCCGGTGCTCTGCGACAACAGAGGCCACTGCAATGGGAGGCCCACACGGGTCAAAGAACAAAGATGGATGAACATAGATAAATGAAAGACCAATAGAAGTGGCCCGCCCGCCCCCCTCCCTCCCCAACCCGCCCCTGCCTAAAAAAAAAGAAAAAATGATAGGCATTGAGAACAGACCTATACATTGTAAGGAAAGAACAGTGGATGGGAGGCATAGAGGGAGTAACATGGAAACCTGTACTAGCATATGTGAAAAAGATAGCTATTGTTATTGTGCTGTGGGAATAGGGGATCCTGCAGGGGCGCTGTGTGAAGGCCTGGAGGAGTGGAATGAGGGGGACTGGGAGAGAGGTAGAGGAAGGAGGGGGCCAGGGATATACATATGACTAAATCTGCGATTATACATATCTGTAAACAGCAAAACTCTGTAAAAGTAAAAAGTAAAATTAACAAAAAAATTATAGGCATCATCCTTTTTCAAAATATATATTGATCAGTGATCTCTGCTTCTTTTTTAGGGTAGTTCCCATAGTAATTACTTGTAGAACTTTTTTTTTTTTCTTGTAGAACTTTAAAATGTACTCGTGGCCAGAACCCTCCCTAGATTTTCTGAATGAACATCTCCAGAGGCAGAGCCTAGAATTAATACTCCTTATTAAGAATAACTGCCTAATCGGTGATTCTCAAAGTTTGGTGTGGACCCCCCTGAGACCCATTCAAAGAACTCCTTTGAGATGAAAACTATTTTCATAATACTAAGCCAGTATTTATCATTTTCATTTTTATTCTCTCGTGAGTATACAGTGACATTTCCCAAAGTCTTCATGGCATGTGATAGCACAACAGACTAAATGGATAGACCTTTGGAAAGACTTCATCCCCTGCATGTTATTCCCAAGCATAAACCCCCCGTTATTGCCCGTTTAAAAACGAGGGGCATTGAGGGGCTTCCCTGGTGGTCCAATGGGTAAGGACACCACCTTGCAGTGCAAGGGGCGCCGGTTCAATCCCTGGCCTGGGAGGATCCCACATGCCACGGAGCGACTAGACCGATGTGTCCAATTACTGAGCCGAAGCTCTGGAGCGCATGCGCCCAGAGCCGGTGCTCTGCGACAACAGAGGCCACTGCAATGGGAGGCCCACACGGGTCAAAGAACAAAGATGGATGAACATAGATAAATGAAAGACCAATAGAAGTGGCCCGCCTGCTCCCCTCCCTCCCCAACCCGCCCCTGCCTAAAAAAAAAGAAAAAATGATAGGCATTGAGAACAGACCTATACATTGTAAGGAAAGAACAGTGGATGGGAGGCATAGAGGGAGTAACATGGAAACCTGTACTAGCATATGTGAAAAAGATAGCTATTGTTATTGTGCTGTGGGAATAGGGGATCCTGCAGGGGCGCTGTGTGAAGGCCTGGAGGAGTGGAATGAGGGGGACTGGGAGAGAGGTAGAGGAAGGAGGGGGCCAGGGATATACATATGACTAAATCTGCGATTATACATATCTGTAAACAGCAAAACTCTGTAAAAGTAAAAAGTAAAATTAACAAAAAAATTATAGGCATCATCCTTTTTCAAAATATATATTGATCAGTGATCTCTGCTTCTTTTTTAGGGTAGTTCCCATAGTAATTACTTGTAGAACTTTTTTTTTTTTCTTGTAGAACTTTAAAATGTACTCGTGGCCAGAACCCTCCCTAGATTTTCTGAATGAACATCTCCAGAGGCAGAGCCTAGAATTAATACTCCTTATTAAGAATAACTGCCTAATCGGTGATTCTCAAAGTTTGGTGTGGACCCCCCTGAGACCCATTCAAAGAACTCCTTTGAGATGAAAACTATTTTCATAATACTAAGCCAGTATTTATCATTTTCATTTTTATTCTCTCGTGAGTATACAGTGACATTTCCCAAAGTCTTCATGGCATGTGATAGCACAACAGACTAAATGGATAGACCTTTGGAAAGAAAGAAAACATAAAAAACAACCCAAAAAATGGTCTTACCCATTTGAACCACTTACCATATTAATTGCATTAATTAATTTTACATTGTTTACTTGAAACTTTCTACATATTTTATTATTTCATCTTTATAATAGCCCCATGACAGATATATACTTAACTTGATTTTCACATGGGAAAATTTAGTCTCAAAGAAATTTAACCTGGCGAACTCATAAGCAGAGTAGCCAGAATTTCACTTTAGGCCTTTGGAGTATAGGCTCTTAATTATTATGATGACCTTTAAAAAGTAAGGATCATCGGTACAGGACTTGAGCCCAGGACATTGTTGATGGTTCAGTGCCATAATGACTCATCTTCTGCTACTGCATCAGACCTCAGAAAATGTGACCTTTGACATCTTTGTGGACTTAAATAACAGGTAACTCTTAGATGGTGTGTTACCTAAATTAAGGTTCGCATTTGTTATCTTTCATGTCCTCCGTACAAGGACTACTAAACATGAGCGATTACCAGAATGGTAATCTAGGCACGAATAGATGGTGGTTGACAAAATGTATACCCTTTTTTGGAAAAAAATGATTGTAGTATCCTGTTTAAAATGTGAGGACAAATACGCTGTTAGAACAGTTAGAAAATTTTGACCCTGGAGGAAAATACTGTTTTCGAAATGCAGTCAGTTCCTGCAAGTCCATCATTGCAGGAATTGTGAAATAGCAGTGATTGTTTTAACGTGTTGGTATTTACTCTGGCAGAAGCCAAAGAATCAGGTGCTTCTCTGTTTATACAGAAAAAGACTTAAGGAAATTCTTTTCATGTGGTTATATTTTAGTTTCTCAGAAATTAAAATCTTTGTGAATTAGAGAAGTTCATCTGATCCAGTCCTTTTTGAAGGTGTACTTGTTGCATACAGAGCAAGAAGTAATATGTGAGCAGTCTTCAAACAACTGATTCTTTTATCTTTTAGTGCCTTCTATGAAGAATTATTCAGCAAAACAGAATTTTTTACTTAGTAATTCTCGTGAGTATACAGTGACATTTCCCAAAGTCTTCATGGCATTGAAACCACTTGGATAGACCTTTGGAAAGAAAACATAAAAACAACCCAAAAAATGGTCTTACCCATTTGAACCACTTACCATATTAATTGCATTAATTAATTTTACATTGTTTACTTGAAACTTTCTACATATTTTATTATTTCATCTTTATAATAGCCCCATGACAGATATATACTTAACTTGATTTTCACATGGGAAAATTTAGTCTCAAAGAAATTTAACCTGGCGAACTCATAAGCAGAGTAGCCAGAATTTCACTTTAGGCCTTTGGAGTATAGGCTCTTAATTATTATGATGACCTTTAAAAAGTAAGGATCATCGGTACAGGACTTGAGCCCAGGACATTGTTGATGGTTCAGTGCCATAATGACTCATCTTCTGCTACTGCATCAGACCTCAGAAAATGTGACCTTTGACATCTTTGTGGACTTAAATAACAGGTAACTCTTAGATGGTGTGTTACCTAAATTAAGGTTCGCATTTGTTATCTTTCATGTCCTCCGTACAAGGACTACTAAACATGAGCGATTACCAGAATGGTAATCTAGGCACGAATAGATGGTGGTTGACAAAATGTATACCCTTTTTTGGAAAAAAATGATTGTAGTATCCTGTTTAAAATGTGAGGACAAATACGCTGTTAGAACAGTTAGAAAATTTTGACCCTGGAGGAAAATACTGTTTTCGAAATGCAGTCAGTTCCTGCAAGTCCATCATTGCAGGAATTGTGAAATAGCAGTGATTGTTTTAACGTGTTGGTATTTACTCTGGCAGAAGCCAAAGAATCAGGTGCTTCTCTGTTTATACAGAAAAAGACTTAAGGAAATTCTTTTCATGTGGTTATATTTTAGTTTCTCAGAAATTAAAATCTTTGTGAATTAGAGAAGTTCATCTGATCCAGTCCTTTTTGAAGGTGTACTTGTTGCATACAGAGCAAGAAGTAATATGTGAGCAGTCTTCAAACAACTGATTCTTTTATCTTTTAGTGCCTTCTATGAAGAATTATTCAGCAAAACAGAATTTTTTACTTAGTAATTGGTATTCTGCTTACTGTCTTCCTCTTCCTGGTCCTCTGTCCTCACCCCCATCTCAGTGCTGTTTCAAAGATTCAAAAGTTTGTCAACTAATTGATTTTTAATAAAATTCAAAGCATATTTAATAGAAAATGAGATAGTTGACAGATTTCAAGTATCTTCTGTTTGTTGTGCACTAGATTAAGAACTGAGGATATTGTAATGAACCAAAAAATAGATAAGGCCACTTGTGAAATTGACAGTCTAGTGAAAGAGACAGACATTTAAAAAATCATTATGTCGGGCTTCCCTGGCGGTCCAGTAGGTAAGGACACCGCCTTGCAGTGCAAGGGGCACCGGTTCGAGCCCTGGCCTGGGAAGATCCCACGTGCCGCAGCTGGACTGATGTGTCCAATCACCGAGCCAGAGCTCTGGAGCGCTTGCGCCCAGAGCCGGTGCTCTGCAACAACAGACGCCACCGCGATGGGAGGCCCACAGGAGCCAAAGAACGAAGACGAATGAAAATAGAGAAATGAAAGACCAATAGAAGTGGCCCGCCCACTCCCCTCCCTCCCCAACCCGACCCCCGCCCAAAGTAAATAAATAAATAAATCTTTAAAAAAAAAAAAATCATTATGTCCATTTTTTTTTTTTTTTTAGTTTTGAAAGACTGAACAGTCATATATAATGCTATTAACCTAGTGGAAGGATTGACTTGGAAGGTTGGAAGAAGACTGAAGCCAATGTGAGGGGTCAGGGGTTGGGGGGAGCATGAGTTTTGTTTGTGACAAGTGAAAAGATTGAGTAGCTGGGTGTGTGCTTCTAGAGCCTAGAGAAGTCTGGGCAGGAGACACAAATTTGTGAATTGTGTGCCAGTAGGTAATTAATTGATTGAGATGAGGTCATTTAGGGAGAATGTATACAGAGAGAAAATAAGGGGTTCTAAGGCTAAGTATAAAGAGTGCCCAGTGAACAACTAGTATAGAGTGTAGAAGGAGGCAGAGATAAAGGTCAGGAAAATAGGCAAATGCAGTGTTAGATGTTTCAAGGAGTAATGAATAAAATCCATCCTCTCCTTACTGTGGCTCACAAGGACGACCCTGTGCATTCTGACCTCTTCCCACCTCTTTGACCTCATCGCTCTCATTTGTCTGCTGCTGGCCTACTTCTGTCTTAGGGACTTCAGGCCCTGTGTGCTTCATGTTCCATTTGCTGAATGTCCCTTCTCTAGTTCAGATGCTCATCAAAAGAAGCGTACCCGACCCTGCACTCCCTTCTGCAAGAAAGATTGTTGTCAGACTCTGTCAAACTTTGACTCCCATCAAAGTAAGATTAGGGCTTCCCCTGGTGGTCCAGTGGGTAAGGACACCGCCTTGCAGTGCAAGGGACGCCAGTTCGATCCCTGGCCTGGGAAGATCCCACGTGCCGTGGAGCGGCTGGACCGATGTGTCCAATTACCGAGCCGGAGCTCTGGAGTGCATGCGCCCAGAGCCAGTGCTCTGCGACAACAGAGGCCACCGCGATGGGAGGCCCACAGGAGGCAAAGAACAAAGAAGGATGAAAATAAAGAAATGAAAGACCAATAGAGTGACCCGCCCACCCCCCTCCCTCCCCACCCACTCCCCAAAAGACAAATAAATTAAAAATTAAAAAAAAAAAAAAAGTAAGATTAAATTTGCTTGGACTTCAAATTCAGTTCTAAATCAGATGCTTAGGACATATTGGTAACTCAGTGGTAAAGAACCTGCCTACTAAGGCAGAAGATGTGAGTTTGATCCTTAGGTTGGAAAGATCTCCTGGAGAAAGAAATGGCAACCCACTCCAGTATTCCCACTCCATGGGAAATCCCATGGACAAAGGAGCCTGGTGGGCTACAGACCATAAGACTTATAAAAGAGTCAGACACAGCTTAGCAACTAAACAACAGCAGGACATATTAAAGAAAATTAATTTTGCAGAAATGTTTAGCAGTAGTGGTAAAGAAGACATTTTTCATTTTAGAATGCCTCCTCACTAAGGCATCCTGGTAAGAAGTGATGAAATGGTGAGTACTCCATCTCTTTATAAACCCTTCCACCAAGTGTTCTATTGCAAGGTAGAGGAAAAGGGAAAATAGGCAAATGCAGTGTTAGATGTTTCAAGGAGTAATGAATAAAATCCATCCTCTCCTTACTGTGGCTCACAAGGCGACCCTGTGCATTCTGACCTCTTCCCACCTCTTTGACCTCATCGCTCTCATTTGTCTGCTGCTGGCCTACTTCTGTCTTAGGGACTTCAGGCCCTGTGTGCTTCATGTTCCATTTGCTGAATGTCCCTTCTCTAGTTCAGATGCTCATCAAAAGAAGCGTACCCGACCCTGCACTCCCTTCTGCAAGAAAGATTGTTGTCAGACTCTGTCAAACTTTGACTCCCATCAAAGTAAGATTAGGGCTTCCCCTGGTGGTCCAGTGGGTAAGGACACCGCCTTGCAGTGCAAGGGACGCCAGTTCGATCCCTGGCCTGGGAAGATCCCACGTGCCGTGGAGCGGCTGGACCGATGTGTCCAATTACCGAGCCGGAGCTCTGGAGTGCATGCGCCCAGAGCCAGTGCTCTGCGACAACAGAGGCCACCGCGATGGGAGGCCCACAGGAGGCAAAGAACAAAGAAGGATGAAAATAAAGAAATGAAAGACCAATAGAGTGACCCGCCCAGCCCCCCTCCCCACCCACTCCCCAAAAGACAAAAAAATTAAAAATTAAAAAAAAAAAAAAAGTAAGATTAAATTTGCTTGGACTTCAAATTCAGTTCTAAATCAGATGCTTAGGACATATTGGTAACTCAGTGGTAAAGAACCTGCCTACTAAGGCAGAAGATGTGAGTTTGATCCTTAGGTTGGAAAGATCTCCTGGAGAAAGAAATGGCAACCCACTCCAGTATTCCCACTCCATGGGAAATCCCATGGACAAAGGAGCCTGGTGGGCTACAGACCATAAGACTTATAAAAGAGTCAGACACAGCTTAGCAACTAAACAACAGCAGGACATATTAAAGAAAATTAATTTTGCAGAAATGTTTAGCAGTAGTGGTAAAGAAGACATTTTTCATTTTAGAATGCCTCCTCACTAAGGCATCCTGGTAAGAAGTGATGAAATGGTGAGTACTCCATCTCTTTATAAACCCTTCCACCAAGTGTTCTATTGCAAGGTAGAGGGAAAAGGGGAACACTGAAAAAAACGTGCCTGGAGTCCACTCCGTTAGGCCTGTAGAAACAGTAAATGACAAGTATGTCACAGTGTTGACAGTCCAGTGGGTACAAAGCAGTAGGAGAACGAAGGATTGTCCTCTGGATGATGGGATCCCACCATGTGACAAAGATGGTTCTCAAAGCCAGTTGAGAGTTGTCTAGTACTTCAGTTCAGTGAGCACTTCCTGAATAAGGGTAGGAAAGCTCTGTAGGAGGTTGGGAGTGGGAGGCGGGAGGGAACCCTGCTGATCCCCCTTTATGCTGATTTGTTCTTTCCCGACTGGGAAAAAAAAAAAAAACAGTAATTCCTGTTTTCTTTGAAAATATGAAGATTAGCTTTTAAGTTTTAGGGCCAGAAGGAATAAATGGCCAAGCGGTCAGTGACCATTTTATAATTACCCACTTGCCAATTTAGGGCTTCATGAAATTCCACACAAGGCAGAAAATGACCTTTGTAGAAACTATTTTTGGTAACTTTACTTTTTATTTTTAAAAAGCCATTTTTGTAGCTATCTTAGTTGATGTGTATTGGATGTACTTTTGTTATCTTAAATATCAACTCCAAGCTCATGGACTTTCCTTATATAGCTTTCCTCTCTCCATAATTTGGCACAAGAATGAGTCTTAGTGCTGAGTGTTTTCTTTTTCTGCTAGTCTCTTCTCAGAACAGTACTAGCCTTTCACCTGGTTTTGTATCTTTTTTTAGAAATGGCCTTGTTCTCAGATCTTATTTTAACCATTGCTTGGGCCAAGCCTTACTGCAGATTACTTTCATGTGTGTGGAAGACAGAGAAAAAGAAGAAATCAGCATAAATTCACAATGTAGCAATTTCATAGGGACCTAGAAACAGTTACTGTAAAAGATACTAGAGAATAATGCCAAATTGCCCCCATCTCCCACTCATGTAAAAATTTGAAGACCAAAAAGCCTGAAAGACTTGCTGAAAGTTACAACATACTGATTAAAATTTATCTTCTCATTATTTGCATGAATGCACCATATTTTAGAGGGTTATACTTTTAACACATAAAACAAATAAGCTATTAACAAGGAAAGAAAATAAACCAAACTACTTACCTAGCTATCTTTAAGAAAGGGGGTCAGGGCAGGCACATATTACAATCTTTTCTATTTCCTGGGTTTGTCCATATTCAGTTATGAGCATCATTATTTGAATATCATGATTAAGGCTGTGATCGTTAAAGTCAGGTCTAGAAGATCTAGAGTTTAATCTGGCCTCCCCCACTTACTATGCTGTGATTTGATGACTTTTGGGGAGGTTTCCTAACCTCTCTGAACTTCGATTTCTTAGACTAGAAGATAGAAGTAACAATGTATACTTAGTTAATGGTAAAGGAGTTAACTCTTAAGTTTCTCACAACTGATGGCTGGCCCACAGAGCACTTGCTAATGGTGGCCATAGCCATTACTACTACTGCTGCTTTATTAAAAACACTGGTTGGCTGGCCACTAGAGTCACCATTTTATAATTACCCACTTGCCAATTTAGGGCTTCATAAATTGAAAAACTTGTCGGTAACTTTACTTTTTATTTTTAAAAAGCCATTTTTGTAGCTATCTTAGTTGATGTGTATTGGATGTACTTTTGTTATCTTAAATATCAACTCCAAGCTCATGGACTTTCCTTATATAGCTTTCCTCTCTCCATAATTTGGCACAAGAATGAGTCTTAGTGCTGAGTGTTTTCTTTTTCTGCTAGTCTCTTCTCAGAACAGTACTAGCCTTTCACCTGGTTTTGTATCTTTTTTTAGAAATGGCCTTGTTCTCAGATCTTATTTTAACCATTGCTTGGGCCAAGCCTTACTGCAGATTACTTTCATGTGTGTGGAAGACAGAGAAAAAGAAGAAATCAGCATAAATTCACAATGTAGCAATTTCATAGGGACCTAGAAACAGTTACTGTAAAAGATACTAGAGAATAATGCCAAATTGCCCCCATCTCCCACTCATGTAAAAATTTGAAGACCAAAAAGCCTGAAAGACTTGCTGAAAGTTACAACATACTGATTAAAATTTATCTTCTCATTATTTGCATGAATGCACCATATTTTAGAGGGTTATACTTTTAACACATAAAACAAATAAGCTATTAACAAGGAAAGAAAATAAACCAAACTACTTACCTAGCTATCTTTAAGAAAGGGGGTCAGGGCAGGCACATATTACAATCTTTTCTATTTCCTGGGTTTGTCCATATTCAGTTATGAGCATCATTATTTGAATATCATGATTAAGGCTGTGATCGTTAAAGTCAGGTCTAGAAGATCTAGAGTTTAATCTGGCCTCCCCCACTTACTATGCTGTGATTTGATGACTTTTGGGGAGGTTTCCTAACCTCTCTGAACTTCGATTTCTTAGACTAGAAGATAGAAGTAACAATGTATACTTAGTTAATGGTAAAGGAGTTAACTCTTAAGTTTCTCACAACTGATGGCTGGCCCACAGAGAGCACTTGCTAATGGTGGCCATAGCCATTACTACTACTGCTGCTTTATTAAAAACACTGGTTGCTGACATAGGCTGATCTTTACTGAATGATTTAAATATTTGTCTGCTTAAAGATTAGATGCAAAATTAGAGAAGTTTTCAACATACGTTCCAGCTCATTTTATCTTTCTGTTAATTCAAAGGAAGTACCATGACCATCAATTTTTACTTCATCTCTTAGAATAATACTTAACTTTGAGGTACCACAGTTAGACTCTGATCCTCACTGAAATAAAAGTCCCTGATCTTGTTCTTTATGTTGTTATTTAGTTGCTAAGTCTTGTCTGACTCTTTTGCAGTCCCATGGGCTGTAGGCCACCAGGCTCCTCTGTCGGGATTTCCTTGGCAAGCATATTGGAGTGGGGTTGCCATGCCCTCCTATAAGGGATCTTCCCAACCCAGGGACTGCACTCATGAGTCCTATGTTGACAGATGGATTCTTTACCACTGAGCCACCTGCAAAGCCCCTCTTGTGTTTATTTGGAGAGAAAATCATTGCCCCTTTTAAATTAAAAATCATTGGTAGTACTTTTCTTAAAATTCCTATTCACGTGAGAAGCAGAGGTACGCTTGTGATTTGAATCTGTAGTTCTTTTTAGATACCATACCACTGTTTTCTCTGTATCTCGTACTTAATACATAGAATGTGTCATCTTTAAACAACAATCCCATTGGCCTTCCTTGTATTTCAAAATAATAGCTGTCCATTTCTTAGAAGCCTTTCTTAGAACCTCCAAAATAAATTTCACCTATACAGTGGAGCTTCAGTTTATGTCCTGGAAAACCTGAGTAAAATATCCTTTGTTGTTAGTATACATCTGTATATAAAATTTCTTATAATACAGTGCCCCAAAAATGTCATTTTATTTATTCAGATATACTATTGCCCACCTTCCTAGAGATTACAGTGTCATAGATTGGAAACTCAAGGCCTTGTAATATTTTTTTTTTTGCCACTTCTATTGGTCTTTCATTTATTCATTTTCATCCATCTTTGTTCTTTGACCTGTGTGGACCTACCATCGCAGTGGCCTTTCTCACTGCAGAGCACCGGCTCTGAGCACATGCACTCCAGAGCTCTGGCTCAGTAATTGGACACATTGGTCCAGCCGCTCCACGGCATGTGGGATCCTCCCAGGCCAGGGATCAAACCAGCGCCCTTTGTACTGCAAGGCGGTGTCCTTACCCACTGGACCACCAGGGAAACCCTGTAATTTTTTAATTTATTGTTTGGAACAGACCTAAATTTTCTGGCCCATTTTAGTTACTGAGCAACAGCCACAGTAAAATATATCTGAGTATTTTCCTGTACATTATTTGTAATGTTACTGGGAGGATGCTGTGCTTTTCCAGTTCACAACTGAAGGAAGCCCGTCATCATTATTACTCATTCATTCAACTAGAGCACCTGTTTTATCATAGGTACTGGAGATGCAAAGATGAATAAAACATTATTCCTGCTTTTGAAAATCTCATAGTTTATTGAGGGGAAAAGATATAAAATGCATGATCATCTGTCTAAGTGATACATTCTATATAATAAACACATAAACAAAAGTGTTACAGTCCTGTAAAGGAGGGAACAGTAAGTTGGGGGGTATATGGTAAGATTACAAAGAGAAAGTGAAATTGAAGGATGGGTGGGGATTTGCCAGTGAAGAGAGAGGAACAGGAGATGGGCACTGCAGACAGAGGACAGCCAGTGAAAAGGCCTGAAGGCCTGCAGGGAACGTAGGGAGGGCATCCTCAGAGTGCCGGAGGAAGGGCTCTATGAGGGAGGGTCCGGAAGGAAGGCAGACATAAGAGTTGACACTAAAATCTGTGGAAATAGAGTCTTTAGGGACTTCCTGGTGGTCCAGGGACTAAGATTGTATGCTTCCAGTGCAGGGGGCCCAGGTTCAATCCCTGGTCAGAGAACTAGATCGGACATGCTGCACCTAAAAGATGCTGCATTCCACCCCAGGGATCCAATTGAAGGCCCTGCATGCCCCAGCTGAGACCTGCACAGCCAAATAAACAAATAAATATTTGGGGTGGGGGATAGTCCCTAGATTTGCAAGTTTCCCTAGGTGTAAACAGTGTGCTTATGTGACAGAGAAACGTGTGGACATTGAGGAAGGGGTGGGGATCTGGTTTGGGTGATGAGCTGGGATAACTGGGAACATGCACAAGGAAAACCAGGACTGTTCACTATTTTATTTTTTGCTTGTTTGAGGGAGCAAAAGTTTTCATTTTGGACATGGTAGAGTCAGTGTTTTCAGGAGCTTTCTGGTAGGCAAATCTGAATCTGAATCTGAATCTTGGGAGAGAGGTTACCATAGTAATATTTTTGATTTCTTACTGTTTGTTTTTGCATTAAAAACTAGGATTCTTGGAGGTTAACTGATCTCGGTCTCAGGAAAGTAGCTGTATAACCAAAACATAAATTCCTAAGCTTCTTACAAGCTAGACCTTAACTGAAATGTTTCAGCCTTTGAAAGAAAAAATAAATCTCGTAATTGCCACTATTATTGTTTTACTCTTTAACTTCCTAGAGCATATTTACTTAAAAAAGAAAAAACAACCAAACAAAAAACCTGATATGTATATCTACAACCATCTGTTTTACTGTACAATTTTCTGATCTTAATGTTATTTGACTGATGACTGACCAATGAAGAGTGTTCAGGATAACAGCTAAGGAGCCCCACAGCTCTTGTTTTGTTCTATCAAGACCTTACAGCTCAAATATGACCTGATCCTCCGGAAATACTCACTACTTCATACATGCTTGATCTAGTCACGGCTGCTCCCTTGTTCCTATATGAAGGAGACTGTAAATGTTAAAGAGTGAAAGTGTCGTGCTCACTTCTCTGCAGTACATGAAAATAATATTTTTTTTTCCATTTATATTGTTGAGCTGTAGTCCTTGAAAACCACAGTTAACATAGACTGTTCAAAGTCCACCCCATCCCTCAAATGTCAGGGGTCATTCAACACTGAATGACACCCTTGCGTGGGTGTAAAAGACTTGAGTAAGCCTAACAAGGCAAATCACCATACATATCTATTATTCTTCCTTCACATATTTAGAAAATGATTGGCTCGCCTCATCCACATGAAATTCTGGTTTTAACTGTTACTGTCTAGATTCTCTATGTGGCTTCTTGGGCTATGGTATTTTTCCTTGACTTTCTTCTCAGTTGCTCTGAAACGTACTTGCCTGCTGTTTAAGACAGCTGCAGTAAAGTGCACCCAGAAGTGGCTATGTCTATATTTAGTAAGCCCTGGGGTTTGTACAGCATTTGCAAATTCTTTTGGGATAAAATGGTTTCTATAAATGTAACATTTTTAATGAAACTATTATTATCACCACTTAAAGAAATACAGCAGCTAAGATGTGTGAATTTGTGGACAAGACAGAGACACAAAACTTTTTTTTTCCTAAGTGCTCACTGAATATTTGTAAAACAATTAACCATGTAAATCCTATTTTTATACTGTTAATCTTGAACTGCAGGGCTTTCACTCAAGTGTTTACCTTTGGTCCAACATTCCGAGCAGAGAATTCTCAGAGCCGGAGGCACCTGGCCGAGTTTTATATGGTGGAAGCAGAGATCTCTTTTCTGGAGAGCCTTCAAGATCTCATGCAGGTGGGAACTCAGGTTTTAAAATCGTTTCTAAATATCAGACATCTGTGACATTAAAATGCTTCTATATACATTTTTACCTCAGACATTTGTGGCTTACAGGTGTTCACAGAATGAAGAAGATAGAGAACGACTTAATTTAGTAAACATCTACCAAATGCTGTTAGTGTAGTAGTTTAAAGTACAGGATTCAGACAGACTCCAGTTCATGTCCAAGCTCTGCCAAAAACTTTGTAATGTTACCTAACCATAGAGATCTTCAGCTTCCTTCCTGTAAAATGAGAATAACAGTAGCTATTTCATTAGGTTATTATGAGAAGTAAATGAAAGAGTGGGCTTAAACGGTGGCTCAGTGGTAAAGAATTCACCTGCCAATGAAGGAGACGTGAGTTCTGTCCCTGGGTCAGGAAGATCCCCTGGAAAAGGGTGTGGCAACTCCATCCAGTATTCTTGCCTGGGAAATCCTATGGACAGAGAACCTGGTGGGTTACAGGCCATGGGGTCCCAAAGAGTCAGACATAACTTAGTTAGAAAACAACAAATGAAAGACTGTATATAGTGTAAAGCACCAAGTATGGGGTCTGGCATAAAGCAGTCTTAGTAAATAGTAGCTTTTGGTAATTGCTAGTCAAATAAACAAAATATCGTTATAGTTAGAGAAACATGGCTATACCTATAGTATGAGGAAGCATCCACAGGAGCTGCTAAAGCTCTGGGACAGGGATGAAGCTGAAGAGAGTCAAGAGTCAGATCATGATAGAGAGACTGTATTTAAGTGCCATGCTGAGGAGTTTGGACTTAATCCAAAAGATAAAGGAGAGAGAGCTCCCAGCTGGAAAAGGCCATGGTCAGCATTTCAGTTTACAAGTATCTGTGTAGCAGCATGATGAAGAATGATGAATGATGAAGAATGATTTAGGAGACAAAAACAGGGATGGGAGCCTTTTCAGGAGGCTGTGGCCATAATCCATATAGAGCACATAGCTCTGGAGTTGGTGAGACCGGGATTTGATTCTTAGCTCCATCATTTAGGCTCTGTGACCTTAGACATGGACTTAATTTCTCTGAGCCGGGATTTCTTTTGTATATTTAGGGGTGGTTTTAGGGCAGAGATCTCTTTTCTGGAGAGCCTTCAAATCGCAAGAAGTTTCTAAATAGAGAAAATTTTTATATACATTTTACCTCAGACATTTGTGGCTTACAGGTGTTCACAGAATGAAGAAGATAGAGAACGACTTAATTTAGTAAACATCTACCAAATGCTGTTAGTGTAGTAGTTTAAAGTACAGGATTCAGACAGACTCCAGTTCATGTCCAAGCTCTGCCAAAAACTTTGTAATGTTACCTAACCATAGAGATCTTCAGCTTCCTTCCTGTAAAATGAGAATAACAGTAGCTATTTCATTAGGTTATTATGAGAAGTAAATGAAAGAGTGGGCTTAAACGGTGGCTCAGTGGTAAAGAATTCACCTGCCAATGAAGGAGGCGTGAGTTCTGTCCCTGGGTCAGGAAGATCCCCTGGAAAAGGGTGTGGCAACTCCATCCAGTATTCTTGCCTGGGAAATCCTATGGACAGAGAACCTGGTGGGTTACAGGCCATGGGGTCCCAAAGAGTCAGACATAACTTAGTTAGAAAACAACAAATGAAAGACTGTATATAGTGTAAAGCACCAAGTATGGGGTCTGGCATAAAGCAGTCTTAGTAAATAGTAGCTTTTGGTAATTGCTAGTCAAATAAACAAAATATCGTTATAGTTAGAGAAACATGGCTATACCTATAGTATGAGGAAGCATCCACAGGAGCTGCTAAAGCTCTGGGACAGGGATGAAGCTGAAGAGAGTCAAGAGTCAGATCATGATAGAGAGACTGTATTTAAGTGCCATGCTGAGGAGTTTGGACTTAATCCAAAAGATAAAGGAGAGAGAGCTCCCAGCTGGAAAAGGCCATGGTCAGCATTTCAGTTTACAAGTATCTGTGTAGCAGCATGATGAAGAATGATGAATGATGAAGAATGATTTAGGAGACAAAAACAGGGATGGGAGCCTTTTCAGGAGGCTGTGGCCATAATCCATATAGAGCACATAGCTCTGGAGTTGGTGAGACCGGGATTTGATTCTTAGCTCCATCATTTACTGGCTCTGTGACCTTAGACATGGGACTTAATTTCTCTGTGCCTCAATTTCTTTGTGTATAAAGTGGGAATAATAATACGTACTTCATAGGGTGGTCCATAGGATTAGATAGGCAATATATATAAGACACTTGGCATAGTCCATGATACTTAGTAAGTACCCGGAATTTGTTGCCTGTTATTATGAATTCTGTCTCCATTACCATTTTGGTTAATATCTTTATTTGAATTTCTAATTAAAGGATGCTTATTTTAGCAATTTTTATCAATTCTTCTATTTATTTCTACTCTTACTCACTCAATAAATGACCCAATGCCACTTTAAACAGAAATATCACATATTCTTCTCGATAGAATGGAGTCACAAATTTATTGTCCTACCTAAAGTTGAACTTCCTAGTAAATAAACCCCAAAGCAGAGATGTGTGTGTAGGTATCACTGGGGAGTACTCTCAAGAGAAATATCTGGAAGGAAAGGAGGACAGCAGCACTGAACAGAAGGAAGAGGTGAACTTGATGCCTTTACAGAGGCCTTGACCAATTCTGTGAGGATCTCTGAAGCTGGAATTGTCCTTCATGGTTGTCCCATAGGAAAGCAAGTGCCTCCTCCCCCAGCACAGCTAGCATGGGCGAGTTGTAACCTTGGGCGTGACAGCGTTCTTGGCCTGGCCAGGTCCTGAAGAGCAACCCAGCTAGGAACCCTCAGCAGTAAACATGAAGCTCTTAGTCCTGAAGGGGCATTATGGCCACACCCCACAGTGTCTGCTTACATCTGCTCCTTTACCATCTCCCCCTGATTTCTCTGATCAGTGTTCCCCGGGGGGCATCTTTGTTTGGCCCTACCAGGGAGTGGGTTAGGAGAGTCAGGAGACCTGTTTCTCCGGGCATCTAGTGGGTAAAGGCTAAGGATACTGTTCAGCATCCCACAGTGCACAGCCCCCTCCTCCCAACAGAGAATTAGCTGGCCAGAAATGTCCATGATAACACTATTGAGTAACACCTTTCTAAATTGAGGGATTCAGAATCTGAGCCTTATGGCGTCAGTGAAGTTTCTTAATCAGCTTCTACTCTTAGCTCACCGGCTAGTTAGAGCTAGCTGGGGGACCGGGATTTGATTCTTAGCTCCATCATTTACTGGCTCTGTGACCTTAGACATGGGACTTAATTTCTCTGTGCCTCAATTTCTTTGTGTATAAAGTGGGAATAATAATCGTACTTCATAGGGTGGTCCATAGGATTAGATAGGCAATATATATAAGACACTTGGCATAGTCCATGATACTTAGTAAGTACCCGGAATTTGTTGCCTGTTATTATGAATTCTGTCTCCATTACCATTTTGGTTAATATCTTTATTTGAATTTCTAATTAAAGGATGCTTATTTTAGCAATTTTTATCAATTCTTCTATTTATTTCTACTCTTACTCACTCAATAAATGACCCAATGCCACTTTAAACAGAAATATCACATATTCTTCTCGATAGAATGGAGTCACAAATTTATTGTCCTACCTAAAGTTGAACTTCCTAGTAAATAAACCCCAAAGCAGAGATGTGTGTGTAGGTATCACTGGGGAGTACTCTCAAGAGAAATATCTGGAAGGAAAGGAGGACAGCAGCACTGAACAGAAGGAAGAGGTGAACTTGATGCCTTTACAGAGGCCTTGACCAATTCTGTGAGGATCTCTGAAGCTGGAATTGTCCTTCATGGTTGTCCCATAGGAAAGCAAGTGCCTCCTCCCCCAGCACAGCTAGCCGCGGACGAGTTGTAACCTTGGGCGTGACAGCGTTCTTGGCCTGGCCAGGTCCTGAAGAGCAACCCAGCTAGGAACCCTCAGCAGTAAACATGAAGCTCTTAGTCCTGAAGGGGCATTATGGCCACACCCCACAGTGTCTGCTTACATCTGCTCCTTTACCATCTCCCCCTGATTTCTCTGATCAGTGTTCCCCGGGGGGCATCTTTGTTTGGCCCTACCAGGGAGTGGGTTAGGAGAGTCAGGAGACCTGTTTCTCCGGGCATCTAGTGGGTAAAGGCTAAGGATACTGTTCAGCATCCCACAGTGCACAGCCCCCTCCTCCCAACAGAGAATTAGCTGGCCAGAAATGTCCATGATAACACTATTGAGTAACACCTTTCTAAATTGAGGGATTCAGAATCTGAGCCTTATGGCGTCAGTGAAGTTTCTTAATCAGCTTCTACTCTTAGCTCACCGGCTAGTTCTTTATTATTCTTTCACTCAGGCACTGAGAGTATTGTAAAGAATGGAACCACACCTTTTACCTCTTGTTTCTCCACTGCCCCAACGTAAACCAGAGGGAAAGTTTATAAAGACAATAGATAGATTATGTTAGCATTCATTAAACATTATAAGTCTTTGCTCTATAATTATGTATTCTCTAATTAGGTGCTTCTTATTTGCTACTGCACTGAGAGGTATTCAGTGCATACACTGTTGAATAGTTTCATTAATTGAAATTAAAAGCCTTTTCCTAAAGATAAAAGAAAATGTTCCTCCCAAAGTAATCTTCTGCTTCTTTAAATTTTCTCCCTTTGATAAATTGAATTCTGTGGAAATTGCTTCCTTGATAGAGAGCAGTCTCTTAAATATTAAATCAAAGTATTATAACAAAGCATATTTTCCTCATGAGATATAAGCAGTTAAATAGTACTATTGATATTTTAGTGCTGTTGAATAATGCATTTTTTAAAGCATCTGAGGGTTATGTTAAGTCTTCAGTTAAGTTTTGTTTCCTTCATTGTATTCATAAAACACAACCTGAAAGTCGAGGTTAGAAGAGCCAGTGGTTTTCTTCTTCAAATGAAAATGTACTGCTTATGAAAGATACCTTTTTAACAGCCCAGTGGTCAAAGTGTTCATCTTGCCAACAGGTATATTATGTCCCTCAATAGTGTAAGCATACTATCCAGCCGACATGTTTTTTTTTTTTTTTTTTCTCCTAATATGCATTGACTGTTTTCAGTGATTGAGAGATAAAACTCTTCATAAATCATTCAGTTACTTAGTGATTTATTTATCTCAATGCTGGATTGAAGGTGATATAGCCTCAAAGTAAAACATCTTTAAGTGTACATGACTGTAAACAACAAAACTCTGTAATAATTTTGAAAAAAATTAAAAAAAAAATTTAAAGGCAAAATAAGAAAAAATACTAAAAAAAAAAAATATATATATATATATATATATATATATCTTTAGCCTCCCTTTGTTCCTCTTTCAACAGGTCATTCCTTACTTCTCTATAAAATATATAGGAAGGAGTATACAATATTTTATAGAAGTACATAAATCTATCTGGTTGTCACTTAATAATTAAGATTTTCCCTGTAGATGATCAGTTAAACTACTCAGACGCTGATGCCCCTCTGTGTTCGCAGCGTTGACAGGGCATCCAGTGATTCAGAGAGGAAAGGGCAGCCGGGGCTCACTGTGTATGTCTTTATGAGGACACATGTGGAAGTCACAGTATGATCTCACTGACTTCAGAATTAAGAATTTTAGTTTGGATTAAACATATTCTAGAAGAACTTTCCATTCCAATCACTTTTTTCTTCTAAGAACAGATATTTCCCCTGCGACTTTAGTTGTGTGTTTGATCTGTATTGTTTTCACTTTATACTTTAGCAAAGCAAAAATGCATGTATTTGGATGAAGATGGATAACATTGCTTCTGTAATCTTCAGGTTTATTTTCATTTACCAGTGGCTGAATGAAGCACTTTCCAGTGTTCCACTCTTCACAACACCTGGCGTTTGTTGTGTGCTTCTCTGAGCAGGGCACTGAGCTGTGTTTTATGTGTGTGTTATGTCATTTTCTTCTTAAATAGTACTATTGATTTTAGGCTTTAATGCATTTTTAAAGCATCTGAGGGTTATGTTAAGTCTTCAGTTAAGTTTTGTTTCCTTCATTGTATTCATAAAACACAACCTGAAAGTCGAGGTTAGAAGAGCCAGTGGTTTTCTTCTTCAAATGAAAATGTACTGCTTATGAAAGATACCTTTTTAACAGCCCAGTGGTCAAAGTGTTCATCTTGCCAACAGGTATATTATGTCCCTCAATAGTGTAAGCATACTATCCAGCCGACATGTTTTTTTTTTTTTTTTTCTCCTAATATGCATTGACTGTTTTCAGTGATTGAGAGATAAAACTCTTCATAAATCATTCAGTTACTTAGTGATTTATTTATCTCAATGCTGGATTGAAGGTGATATAGCCTCAAAGTAAAACATCTTTAAGTGTACATGACTGTAAACAACAAAACTCTGTAATAATTTTGAAAAAAATTAAAAAAAAAATTTAAAGGCAAAATAAGAAAAAATACTAAAAAAAAAAAATATATATATATATATATATATATATATATCTTTAGCCTCCCTTTGTTCCTCTTTCAACAGGTCATTCCTTACTTCTCTATAAAATATATAGGAAGGAGTATACAATATTTTATAGAAGTACATAAATCTATCTGGTTGTCACTTAATAATTAAGATTTTCCCTGTAGATGATCAGTTAAACTACTCAGACGCTGATGCCCCTCTGTGTTCGCAGCGTTGACAGGGCATCCAGTGATTCAGAGAGGAAAGGGCAGCTGGGGCTCACTGTGTATGTCTTTATGAGGACACATGTGGAAGTCACAGTATGATCTCACTGACTTCAGAATTAAGAATTTTAGTTTGGATTAAACATATTCTAGAAGAACTTTCCATTCCAATCACTTTTTTCTTCTAAGAACAGATATTTCCCCTGCGACTTTAGTTGTGTGTTTGATCTGTATTGTTTTCACTTTATACTTTAGCAAAGCAAAAATGCATGTATTTGGATGAAGATGGATAACATTGCTTCTGTAATCTTCAGGTTTATTTTCATTTACCAGTGGCTGAATGAAGCACTTTCCAGTGTTCCACTCTTCACAACACCTGGCGTTTGTTGTGTGCTTCTCTGAGCAGGGCACTGAGCTGTGTTTTATGTGTGTGTTATGTCATTTGCTTCTCACAGCAGTCCTGTAAGCTAGGCACTGTTACTGGCCTGATTCTATAAGCAAGTATACTGAAATTTAGGCATCAGTTTGTTTTAGCTGTTCATTTGACAGCCCACTTCAATACTAGTACTGAACTGTTAGTAAAAGTTTCAGACATTTTTCTTTCTCCCCCACCGCCCCCCAACTTTGAGAAGAAGTTGTGATCAGTCTGGAAGCTGAATTAACTTGTGTCAGTATGTTCAGGAAGTTAGAGGCCTACTGGATTAAAGCAGCTGAATCCAGGAGAGCAGTCCTTGCAGAGCCCTAAACAGGTTTTTCATGAAACTTACATGTGAGGCAATTCTGTATCATTTCTCTTAGGTTATGGAGAGCCTCTTCAAGACTACAGCAATGACAGTTCTCTCAAATTGTCCTGAAGATGTTGAACTCTGTCACAAATTCATAGCTCCTGGCCAAAAGGTAATTAGTTTTGTGGATAAAGCCCTTTGAATATGTTAATTACACATAATGACTATAATTGCATTTAATAAATTTTCTTTTTTCTCTTTTCTTACGAAGGACAGATTAGAACATATGCTAAAAAACAACTTTCTAATGTAAGTAGATATACTCTCTCTGAACTTTATTCATAGTTTATATTTGTCATAATCCATTATTGTATTAAGTTCTTTTTGTTTGTCTATTTGCTTATCACACTCAGGGAAGAGCAAGTCAAAGGCACTCTGCCGGCAGATCCCTTCTTTCTTGGGGGAGGCCAGTCTTTGCTCTAGTAAGGCCTTCAAACTGGATGTTGTTATGAAAGGAATCTTCTTTACTCTGGATTCACGGATTTAAATATTAACCTCATCCCCAAAAGCACCTTAAGAACAGATATTTCCCCTCGACTTTAGTTGTGTGTTTGATCTGTATTGTTTTCACTTTATACTTTAGCAAAGCAAAAATGCATGTATTTGGATGAAGATGGATAACATTGCTTCTGTAATCTTCAGGTTTATTTTCATTTACCAGTGGCTGAATGAAGCACTTTCCAGTGTTCCACTCTTCACAACACCTGGCGTTTGTTGTGTGCTTCTCTGAGCAGGGCACTGAGCTGTGTTTTATGTGTGTGTTATGTCATTTGCTTCTCACAGCAGTCCTGTAAGCTAGGCACTGTTACTGGCCTGATTCTATAAGCAAGTATACTGAAATTTAGGCATCAGTTTGTTTTAGCTGTTCATTTGACAGCCCACTTCAATACTAGTACTGAACTGTTAGTAAAAGTTTCAGACATTTTTCTTTCTCCCCCACCGCCCCCCAACTTTGAGAAGAAGTTGTGATCAGTCTGGAAGCTGAATTAACTTGTGTCAGTATGTTCAGGAAGTTAGAGGCCTACTGGATTAAAGCAGCTGAATCCAGGAGAGCAGTCCTTGCAGAGCCCTAAACAGGTTTTTCATGAAACTTACATGTGAGGCAATTCTGTATCATTTCTCTTAGGTTATGGAGAGCCTCTTCAAGACTACAGCAATGACAGTTCTCTCAAATTGTCCTGAAGATGTTGAACTCTGTCACAAATTCATAGCTCCTGGCCAAAAGGTAATTAGTTTTGTGGATAAAGCCCTTTGAATATGTTAATTACACATAATGACTATAATTGCATTTAATAAATTTTCTTTTTTCTCTTTTCTTACGAAGGACAGATTAGAACATATGCTAAAAAACAACTTTCTAATGTAAGTAGATATACTCTCTCTGAACTTTATTCATAGTTTATATTTGTCATAATCCATTATTGTATTAAGTTCTTTTTGTTTGTCTATTTGCTTATCACACTCAGGGAAGAGCAAGTCAAAGGCACTCTGCCGGCAGATCCCTTCTTTCTTGGGGGAGGCCAGTCTTTGCTCTAGTAAGGCCTTCAAACTGGATGTTGTTATGAAAGGAATCTTCTTTACTCTGGATTCACGGATTTAAATATTAACCTCATCCCCAAAAAGCACCTTCTCAGAAATATCCTGAATATTTAGCCAAGTGTCTTGGTACTTCAGCCCAGCCAACTTGACAGAGAGTGACTTGAAGACCTTGGACTTGATAACTTGAAAACTCTCCTACAAAACATTAAAAACATTACTTAAAATATTATGAAATCCTCTTAAAGGCATTGTTGACTTCACTCTTGTATAAGAGAGGTTCCAGGAACTACAAATGAAGAGGGGACTAAACAACCAGAGTGAATAACCATTACATGATGCTAGGGATTCTCAGGTTCAAGGCACTTTGAAAATAGTTTCTGGGAAGAAGAAGAAATAGTATTCCATATACATTCCAAGGAGCCTGGGGGGTTACAGTCCATGGAGTCACAAAGAGTCAGACACAACTGAGCACACACGCATACATAACCAAGAAAAAGTAGTGGAGTTGATGAAGGCCATTAAGCATATCCAGCGTCAGAACTGTGATTTGAACTGGAAAGTCCTGCCTCAGCTTAAGGTGTGGGAAGATTAAGGAAGAACGTCTAGAACAACGAGAGCTATTTAGACATGAGTCTTTTTTTCTTGATAATGTAATTGTACTGTATTCATGGTACAAGATTCTAGTACTTCCCTTTTTGATTGCTCTTATATTTCTCAGTATAATGAGTGGATCATATCAAGTAATTGATGGAGTAGAACAGTAGAATATCTAAGCGGAAAAGAACTTAAGACAGTGTAGCCCAGTGACCTTATTTTGTAAGTATAAATACTTAAGCTTTTAATGTTTATACTTTTAGATTTTTTTTTTAAATAAATATGAAGGTTTATCAAATGTCATCTTTGAGGTGAAGTGATTACATAGCTATATAAGTGGTAGAGGCAAAGGGAGAACCCAGAGTCCATTATGTTTGGTTTTGATAGACGTAGCTCCAAGTGGTTTAGGCGTTATCTCAGGAGTTAAAGGCTGCAACTCTGGAGTCAGCACCTCCAGCTTTACTTACTTACATGAGTGATTTTTGGCAAGTTATTGAGTCTCTCTGAAAAGCCAGATCCCTTCTTTCTTGGGGGAGGCCAGTCTTTGCTCTAGTAAGGCCTTCAAACTGGATGTTGTTATGAAAGGAATCTTCTTTACTCTGGATTCACGGATTTAAATATTAACCTCATCCCCAAAAAGCACCTTCTCAGAAATATCCTGAATATTTAGCCAAGTGTCTTGGTACTTCAGCCCAGCCAACTTGACAGAGTGACTTGAAGACCTTGGACTTGATAACTTGAAAACTCTCCTACAAAACATTAAAAACATTACTTAAAATATTATGAAATCCTCTTAAAGGCATTGTTGACTTCACTCTTGTATAAGAGAGGTTCCAGGAACTACAAATGAAGAGGGGACTAAACAACCAGAGTGAATAACCATTACATGATGCTAGGGATTCTCAGGTTCAAGGCACTTTGAAAATAGTTTCTGGGAAGAAGAAGAAATAGTATTCCATATACATTCCAAGGAGCCTGGGGGGTTACAGTCCATGGAGTCACAAAGAGTCAGACACAACTGAGCACACACGCATACATAACCAAGAAAAAGTAGTGGAGTTGATGAAGGCCATTAAGCATATCCAGCGTCAGAACTGTGATTTGAACTGGAAAGTCCTGCCTCAGCTTAAGGTGTGGGAAGATTAAGGAAGAACGTCTAGAACAACGAGAGCTATTTAGACATGAGTCTTTTTTTCTTGATAATGTAATTGTACTGTATTCATGGTACAAGATTCTAGTACTTCCCTTTTTGATTGCTCTTATATTTCTCAGTATAATGAGTGGATCATATCAAGTAATTGATGGAGTAGAACAGTAGAATATCTAAGCGGAAAAGAACTTAAGACAGTGTAGCCCAGTGACCTTATTTTGTAAGTATAAATACTTAAGCTTTTAATGTTTATACTTTTAGATTTTTTTTTTAAATAAATATGAAGGTTTATCAAATGTCATCTTTGAGGTGAAGTGATTACATAGCTATATAAGTGGTAGAGGCAAAGGGAGAACCCAGAGTCCATTATGTTTGGTTTTGATAGAACGTGACGAAGCTCCAAGTGGTTTAGGCGTTATCTCAGGAGTTAAAGGCTGCAACTCTGGAGTCAGCACCTCCAGCTTTACTTCTTACTTACATGAGTGATTTTTGGCAAGTTATTGAGTCTCTCTGAGCTTCAATTTCCCTTCTGTAAAATGCTCCTTTAATAAGCATTACCACTACCAACGCTAACACTACTCTAACGTTAGAAATTATCTCTTATTTAATACTAGATTTTCATTTGAATAGAATTTCCATCTTAAAACACCTATGACTCAAAGCATAGCTTTTTGGGCTTTATTTACATTGTATGACACAACTCTTCCCAGTTAGCTATTATAGATGTGAACTTTGTTTTTGCTTCAGAGAATATGTTTGAGTTGGGTAAATTATATTTTTTATCTCAGAGTTCTTCAGAAATTTTGTAGATTTTTGATTTTAATCATGCAAAATACTGTTGCATATGAGATAGAGAAACTGACACCTTCATACACTACTAGTGGCCATAAATTGGTGTAACCCTGTGAAGGGGGAACAAACTATTTCTTTGGCAGTGTCTTTTAAAATTATAAAAACCACAAGGTGCAAATATTCTTGAATCCAACAATTGTTTTTTCCCTGTTCAAAATGAGCATGAGCATAAATTAGATATATGCAGTCATGTTTTGTAATAGTGTTAGATTGGAACCAGCTGAAATGTCCCTTGATAGATGATTGGTTTGACTGATTGGGATATATCCACATAGTGAAATGTTATGTAATAGTTCAAAATGAAAAGTTCTTCATATACTACTGTGTAAAGATCTGCAAGGTGTATTGACTAAGAAGAGATGTAATAGAGTATGTGAGATATGTATGCCACAGCACCTATAAAAAGGGGAGATTGAGTGTTAATATTTGCTAATAGAGGGATTAAGCCCTCTGGAAGGGTACACAAGAAATAGTAACAGTGGTTGTGTGTGTGAGGAGAGGACCCAGATAGCTATGGGGCTGGGATGGAAGGAAGATGTATTCTCTTTTATTCATCTTGAGTTTTTTTAACCATATGTATATATCACGTATTCAAACTGGTAAATTCTTGGTTTGACTTGCTTTAGGCATGATAATTTCTTACTGAGGTAACCAGTGGTGTTTTTACTGAACATTCTTATAATACTAGAATATATTACTAATCTCTTACCATGGCCTGAAAGAGTTCATAAGACCTGACCACTCACTACCTTTCCCTTCCAATTTCCAGCACCTCCAGCTTTACTTACTTACATGAGTGATTTTTGGCAAGTTATTGAGTCTCTCTGAGCTTCAATTTCCCTTCTGTAAAATGCTCCTTTAATAAGCATTACCACTACCAACGCTAACACTACTCTAACGTTAGAAATTATCTCTTATTTAATACTAGATTTTCATTTGAATAGAATTTCCATCTTAAAACACCTATGACTCAAAGCATAGCTTTTTGGGCTTTATTTACATTGTATGACACAACTCTTCCCAGTTAGCTATTATAGATGTGAACTTTGTTTTTGCTTCAGAGAATATGTTTGAGTTGGGTAAATTATATTTTTTATCTCAGAGTTCTTCAGAAATTTTGTAGATTTTTGATTTTAATCATGCAAAATACTGTTGCATATGAGATAGAGAAACTGACACCTTCATACACTACTAGTGGCCATAAATTGGTGTAACCCTGTGAAGGGGGAACAAACTATTTCTTTGGCAGTGTCTTTTAAAATTATAAAAACCACAAGGTGCAAATATTCTTGAATCCAACAATTGTTTTTTCCCTGTTCAAAATGAGCATGAGCATAAATTAGATATATGCAGTCATGTTTTGTAATAGTGTTAGATTGGAACCAGCTGAAATGTCCCTTGATAGATGATTGGTTTGACTGATTGGGATATATCCACATAGTGAAATGTTATGTAATAGTTCAAAATGAAAAGTTCTTCATATACTACTGTGTAAAGATCTGCAAGGTGTATTGACTAAGAAGAGATGTAATAGAGTATGTGAGATATGTATGCCACAGCACCTATAAAAAGGGGAGATTGAGTGTTAATATTTGCTAATAGAGGGATTAAGCCCTCTGGAAGGGTACACAAGAAATAGTAACAGTGGTTGTGTGTGTGAGGAGAGGACCCAGATAGCTATGGGGCTGGGATGGAAGGAAGATGTATTCTCTTTTATTCATCTTGAGTTTTTTTAACCATATGTATATATCACGTATTCAAACTGGTAAATTCTTGGTTTGACTTGCTTTAGGCATGATAATTTCTTACTGAGGTAACCAGTGGTGTTTTTACTGAACATTCTTATAATACTAGAATATATTACTAATCTCTTACCATGGCCTGAAAGAGTTCATAAGACCTGACCACTCACTACCTTTCCCTTCCAATTTCCTGGCATTCTTCCCCTTATTCAATATACTATAGTCGCGTGTTGACTTTTTTGTTCCTTGAATAAGCCAAACTGTTCCTCACTTTGGGCTTTTGTACTCACTGTTCCTTTTGCCTGGAGTACTTTCCCCAAGATATCTATGTGCTCATTTCCTTACTTTATGCAGAATTCTCCTCACATGCCACCAACTCAGCAAGGCTTTTCTTGACCATCTTAACTAAAATAGTACCACAGACACCCTCTTTTTACCTTACCTTGTTTATCTTCACAGCACCAATAGCTCCCTGGAATTATAGTATTTTTATTTTTTCCACCCACACACCTGGCATTAATTTTGTTTATCTTTATACACACACACACACACGCACCTGGCATTATGTTATTTTTGTTTATCTTTCTATACACAAACCCTCATACCCTTGTACCCCGACTCCCTAAGGTAGGGTCTTTGGTTTTGTTTCCTGGATCTCCAGTGCCTGGAATGGTGCCTTGCACGTGATTTGTGCTCAGTGGATGTTGGGTGAATGAGTGACAGCTTTAGGGAAAGGATTTTGTTCATTGAACCTCAGTATTTTGCACCGTTTAGGGCATTAGCATAATTCAGAGTAAATCTTTACTTGCTTAAGTGAGAATTTCTGTGTGTCCACTGCAAGTGGATCCAGGCAGGTTCAGGGGTGAGAAATGGAAATGGCCATTTCCCTTCACGCGGATCAAACTGTCATAGGATTAAATCAGCCTTAATTCCTGATTATCAGTAATAAGCGTTTGTTATAATCATTCTGATGCAGTTGTATATTCTCAAAGACAGGCTGAGAATAAGCCTTGTACATATGCACTGGATAACAGCAGCCCACTGTATTGACTTTTCTCTGCTTTTGCTGTTTCTTTCCAGCATTTCTTATACTGAGGCGGTAGAGATCTTAAAGAAAGCATCCCAGAACTTCACCTTCACCCCAGAGGTAAGATACAAACACACACACATGCACGCACACACATATGAAAATATGCTTCTCTCTCACATTTATCCGATTTCATTAAGAATCCTTTAAAATCCTCTTATTTCTTTTGTTAACAATGTGCAGTGTTTGCATATGTATACATGTAGTTTCTCTCTTTTTCTGATGTTTGCCCAACCTCACTGACATATTTAGACTGAAAAATAAGTTTGAAATAGAAACATATCATTTGGGATAACAGTGACAAAAACAGTTCTAAAGAAGTTTCCCAAGTTTAGGAAGGTGAAATTCCTTAGAAATATCATAGAATATAGAATAGGATATCAGTATAGAAATCAACTAGTTCAGTCTTTCTTAAAGTATATTCTGAATGCTGGTAACAGTTGACAGACAGAAGAGGTTATGTGGTCGAGTAAGTTTAGGCGACACATTAAACAGGTTTCTTTTTCCATTGAACTTTATACATGCTTCTAATTTGTGATACACTTTGAAGAACACTGAGGTTTGTGTATTTGTTTTTCCCAGAACTCCTTTATTTTATTGGCAAGGATATAGGTCTGGAAAGACTGCATGATTTATCAGTAGCCATGCACTTAATATTAGAGGCACATCTCCTCATTTCTTTGCCATTTCTCCTCACTTCTTTCCTATAATTAAGATATCGCCAGACAAGTGGGAATAATAAGATAATGTTAAGAATGTAATATTTTTGCCTTCAAACTATTACTTATACCAGTTCTGTTCCCATTTAGGTCTGATGTTCTTTTAAGTTATGAGTTCCTAGTGCTTATTATGTTTATAATCAGTTGCTTTCTTTGTATAATTTTTTATTTAATACTTGTTGCCTACCCTGGAAACTTCAGAAGTTAGGCATTTTGTTTTCCTTACCACTGGTTCCAGTACATAGCATGGTGCTAGGGATTTAATAAGCACATTAGTGTTTGTAAAACAAATAGATGAACAGTGTTATTAAATATTCATCAAAGAGCACCTAATATATTAGTTGAGTCTTTTATCAAAAAAAAAAAAGATTCACTGGGAGAAGCCGTCGAGCTGAAGATAGACTCAATATTAGGAATATTATCTTTCATCTTTTAATTTCCTGAAACTTAAGAACAGTAACTGTAGAAGACGCTCTGGCCAATAAAAATTACGATTCTGAGTCAGCTTTTATGCACTGTGGAAAGTATACTGTGTCTTGCTATTTGTCTGTAAATGCTGCTTCCTGAGATGGGGCACAGAAAACCCAGTGTTTATCTGCGAGTTTCAACTTGCTCCTATTTAGACTGAAAAATAAGTTTGAAATAGAAACATATCATTTGGGATAACAGTGACAAAAACAGTTCTAAAGAAGTTTCCCAAGTTTAGGAAGGTGAAATTCCTTAGAAATATCATAGAATATAGAATAGGATATCAGTATAGAAATCAACTAGTTCAGTCTTTCTTAAAGTATATTCTGAATGCTGGTAACAGTTGACAGACAGAAGAGGTTATGTGGTCGAGTAAGTTTAGGCGACACATTAAACAGGTTTCTTTTTCCATTGAACTTTATACATGCTTCTAATTTGTGATACACTTTGAAGAACACTGAGGTTTGTGTATTTGTTTTTCCCAGAACTCCTTTATTTTATTGGCAAGGATATAGGTCTGGAAAGACTGCATGATTTATCAGTAGCCATGCACTTAATATTAGAGGCACATCTCCTCATTTCTTTGCCATTTCTCCTCACTTCTTTCCTATAATTAAGATATCGCCAGACAAGTGGGAATAATAAGATAATGTTAAGAATGTAATATTTTTGCCTTCAAACTATTACTTATACCAGTTCTGTTCCCATTTAGGTCTGATGTTCTTTTAAGTTATGAGTTCCTAGTGCTTATTATGTTTATAATCAGTTGCTTTCTTTGTATAATTTTTTATTTAATACTTGTTGCCTACCCTGGAAACTTCAGAAGTTAGGCATTTTGTTTTCCTTACCACTGGTTCCAGTACATAGCATGGTGCTAGGGATTTAATAAGCACATTAGTGTTTGTAAAACAAATAGATGAACAGTGTTATTAAATATTCATCAAAGAGCACCTAATATATTAGTTGAGTCTTTTATCAAAAAAAAAAAAGATTCACTGGAAGAAGCCGTCGAGCTGAAGATAGACTCAATATTAGGAATATTATCTTTCATCTTTTAATTTCCTGAAACTTAAGAACAGTAACTGTAGAAGACGCTCTGGCCAATAAAAATTACGATTCTGAGTCAGCTTTTATGCACTGTGGAAAGTATACTGTGTCTTGCTATTTGTCTGTAAATGCTGCTTCCTGAGATGGGGCACAGAAAACCCAGTGTTTATCTGCGAGTTTCAACTTTCTCCTTTCCAGGCTTTTGGATGTTCTTGCTCACACATGTCTCTCTGGTTTCTCTGTCTGTGTACCCTCAGCAGACAGCTCCACACATCCTTGATCCTCAGGGAAAAGAAGCCCTCGACACTGGTACAGCTGATTTTCAGGTCCCGCATTGTCTGCTGCAGCTCTGTCTTCCCCTTTGGTAATTTCTCTCTTCTCTTTACAGTGGGGTGCTGATCTGCACACTGAACATGAAAAGTACCTGGTGAAGCACTGTGGCGACATACCAGTCTTTGTCATTAATTATCCATTAGCACTCAAGCCATTCTACATGAGGGATAATGAAGACGGCCCCCAGCACACAGTAAGAAAAGATGCTGAATAAATCGGGGTTAGTCGTCTCAGTGTCTGGGGTGGTTCCCCATGGTTTAATTTCGTTTATCCTCTGGTATATTTTCTGAAGTTGTATTATTCACTCCTTATATCTCTTAAAATGATACTGTTTCTCAAAGGCACCTCTAAAAATACGTGTTCCCAAAGAGGATCCCAGTGTTCTCTAAGCACACACTCTCCTCTCGGTCCTGGGGTGCCCTTCTCAGTTAAGCTGATGCAAATGTGGGTGCCTTTTGTGTCTTTAAATTACTGAGAGCCCTAGAGCAGTATATAGCAACAGACCCAGTCTCCTATCAAGTTAAATACTGATTAGGAGACCACATGGGGTCGGGGGAGGTGATGGCAGTGGCATTATCAGACAAAGGAAGAGCTGGCTTGGTGTGGTCCTTTGTTTGATTGTAAGCAGAAGCAGTGAGGGGCGCTCTGGAGGGACCGAGGAGATCTGGGCAGTTCCTCCTCCTGGTCCTCTTCTGACCGTCACTCCTCTCTGCTGTCCTGTCTCTGTCTGTCTGCTCTCTTTAGCCCCTCTTGTCCTCTGTTCTTTCTTTACAGTTGGTTTTTAGACTTCTGGTATTTTCCTTTTTTTCTCTTTTGTGTCTCTTATCTCCTTCACAAAATTGGCAGTCATATAAAATAAGAATATATTTGGCTCTTTGTATGTCGAATAGTTATATATTTAATATCATCAATTATAAAAGTCTATGAGACAAACATATTTATGTCAGAAAAGATCCCAACCGTAAACTCTGCTATCTTGTACTTTTCACTTGTTTCTAGATAAATACGAGTAAGAAAATGTAGATCAGGACTCCTTAATAAATAAAATGACCTTATCTTTGTATATAAGGTTATCTCTTTGACCTGTCTTCACTCATGTTACAGTATTCCTAATACAGTATTCCTAAAACAGTGTTAGCCACCAGTTAGTAGGAGGCAAATACTACCATCTCATCTCTTAAGTCACTAAACAACCTTGCCAAGAAACTCATTCTTCCTCTCATTTTACATATAGAAAGCTGAGGTGCAGAAAGACCACTTGCATCTCTCAAAGCTCCATGGGTAGTAAGTGATAGAGTTTGTATTCAAACCTAATTCCCTCTGACTCTGAAGTCTGTGTGTTTTCCGCTTTATTACACTGCCTCAGAAATCACAAATATAAAATTACACATTAGCCACTGATTTTATGCATCCGCACCTTTCACACCAGCATTATCCAAAACCAGTGGGCAACACAGTTGATTTATGATTCTTATTTTCTCTTTTCTGTACCAAACTTCTGGTGTAATCAATTATGAGATATGAATAGGCCCACAGGTTGACAGCAAAAAAAAAGTAAAAGAGTGACTAGGAAGTAGAGTATCCAATTGTAGATTGCCATTCGATGTTGAACAGAGGAATCTGTCTGTATCTCTTGGCATTTTTTCTGTCAACCCACCGAGCCCACTTCAGCTCCCTCCCAGGCTTGGTGTGGTCCTTTGATTGTAAGCAGAAGCAGTGAGGGCTCTGGAGGGACCGAGGAGATCTGGGCAGTTCCTCCTCCTGGTCCTCTTCTGACCGTCACTCCTCTCTGCTGTCCTGTCTCTGTCTGTCTGCTCTCTTTAGCCCCTCTTGTCCTCTGTTCTTTCTTTACAGTTGGTTTTTAGACTTCTGGTATTTTCCTTTTTTTCTCTTTTGTGTCTCTTATCTCCTTCACAAAATTGGCAGTCATATAAAATAAGAATATATTTGGCTCTTTGTATGTCGAATAGTTATATATTTAATATCATCAATTATAAAAGTCTATGAGACAAACATATTTATGTCAGAAAAGATCCCAACCGTAAACTCTGCTATCTTGTACTTTTCACTTGTTTCTAGATAAATACGAGTAAGAAAATGTAGATCAGGACTCCTTAATAAATAAAATGACCTTATCTTTGTATATAAGGTTATCTCTTTGACCTGTCTTCACTCATGTTACAGTATTCCTAATACAGTATTCCTAAAACAGTGTTAGCCACCAGTTAGTAGGAGGCAAATACTACCATCTCATCTCTTAAGTCACTAAACAACCTTGCCAAGAAACTCATTCTTCCTCTCATTTTACATATAGAAAGCTGAGGTGCAGAAAGACCACTTGCATCTCTCAAAGCTCCATGGGTAGTAAGTGATAGAGTTTGTATCCAAACCTAATTCCCTCTGACTCTGAAGTCTGTGTGTTTTCCGCTTTATTACACTGCCTCAGAAATCACAAATATAAAATTACACATTAGCCACTGATTTTATGCATCCGCACCTTTCACACCAGCATTATCCAAAACCAGTGGGCAACACAGTTGATTTATGATTCTTATTTTCTCTTTTCTGTACCAAACTTCTGGTGTAATCAATTATGAGAAATGAATAGGCCCACAGGTTGACAGCAAAAAAAAAAAAGTAAAAGAGTGACTAGGAAGTAGAGTATCCAATTGTAGATTGCCATTCGATGTTGAACAGAGGAATCTGTCTGTATCTCTTGGCATTTTTTCTGTCAACCCACCCGAGCCCACTTCAGCTCCCTCCCCAGCACCCTCCCCCAGCATGGGCTGTGTGTTCCTTGCCTCCTTTCTCTCAGTGGAGCGCTTTTCACTCCTTCAGTGTTGCCCCTCTTAAAAATACTCTGTTTAAGGCTTTCCTTCCCAGTCACCCTGAGCCTTCCTATTCTAGATTTCTGTAGCATTTAAAGGATTAGTAAAACTCATTAGCGGCATTGTGTCTGTTTTTGTAGTCTGTCTGAGGTTTGCTTTCTCAGATGACGTCTTCAGAATGGTGACTGCTTTATAGCCGCCACCTACATGCCACTCAGTCCTCCTCCCTCTTGCCTGACTTCCCTTCAGACGAGTGTCATTCCCTCTGGTCATTCCATGGAAGCTCTGGAAGTCTTTCTTTTACTTCATCTCTAGCAGTATTCAGCACTATTAGGACTTTCGTTCTCAAACATTTTCCTCCTTTGACCTCTGTGATGGCATTCTCCTAGTGTTCTCCTTTTGTGGGTTATTCTTCCTCAGTGTCCTGCTCGGATTCCCCCGCTTCCACTAGATGCTACAGTTCCTCATGCCTCCATCCTTTTCTCCTTAGGTCTGCTTTTCTCTCCCAAGGTGACTTCATCTTTACCCACAACTCACTGTATTTTCACACAACTCAGAAATTCATGCCTCGAATCCAGACTTCGCCTGTGAGCTCTAGACTTGCCTTGCTACTATTTATATGTCATCAAACCATCTTAACATGCCCCTGACCAAACCTAGGATTTCACTTGTTTTCCTGATCAGAGCATTGAAAAACTTATTACCACTGCCTCAGAAATCACAAATATAAAATTACACATTAGCCACTGATTTTATGCATCCGCACCTTTCACACCAGCATTATCCAAAACCAGTGGGCAACACAGTTGATTTATGATTCTTATTTTCTCTTTTCTGTACCAAACTTCTGGTGTAATCAATTATGAGAAATGAATAGGCCCACAGGTTGACAGCAAAAAAAAAAAAGTAAAAGAGTGACTAGGAAGTAGAGTAAGCAATTGTAGATTGCCATTCGATGTTGAACAGAGGAATCTGTCTGTATCTCTTGGCATTTTTTCTGTCAACCCACCCGAGCCCACTTCAGCTCCCTCCCCAGCACCCTCCCCCAGCATGGGCTGTGTGTTCCTTGCCTCCTTTCTCTCAGTGGAGCGCTTTTCACTCCTTCAGTGTTGCCCCTCTTAAAAATACTCTGTTTAAGGCTTTCCTTCCCAGTCACCCTGAGCCTTCCTATTCTAGATTTCTGTAGCATTTAAAGGATTAGTAAAACTCATTAGCGGCATTGTGTCTGTTTTTGTAGTCTGTCTGAGGTTTGCTTTCTCAGATGACGTCTTCAGAATGGTGACTGCTTTATAGCCGCCACCTACATGCCACTCAGTCCTCCTCCCTCTTGCCTGACTTCCCTTCAGACGAGTGTCATTCCCTCTGGTCATTCCATGGAAGCTCTGGAAGTCTTTCTTTTACTTCATCTCTAGCAGTATTCAGCACTATTAGGACTTTCGTTCTCAAACATTTTCCTCCTTTGACCTCTGTGATGGCATTCTCCTAGTGTTCTCCTTTTGTGGGTTATTCTTCCTCAGTGTCCTGCTCGGATTCCCCCGCTTCCACTAGATGCTACAGTTCCTCATGCCTCCATCCTTTTCTCCTTAGGTCTGCTTTTCTCTCCCAAGGTGACTTCATCTTTACCCACAACTCACTGTATTTTCACACAACTCAGAAATTCATGCCTCGAATCCAGACTTCGCCTGTGAGCTCTAGACTTGCCTTGCTACTATTTATATGTCATCAAACCATCTTAACATGCCCCTGACCAAACCTAGGATTTCACTTGTTTTCCCCTCCTCCCACAAAATTTGATTTCCTTCGAATATTCAGTGTTCATCTGATTGTGCAAACTGGAGTCCTGAGTCATCTCTGAAATGTTCCTCTCTCTCACTTCACAAACTGAAACTAAGTTCTGTCATTTTTATACTCTTGAATATATCTCAAACCCATCTACTTCTCTTTATTTTCACTTTTACCTTTCTGGATTAACATACCATCATATTTTGTCCAAACCACTTCACTTGCCTACTAACCAGTCTTCCTGCATCCATTCTTTCCTCCTGTGCATCCGTTTTCCCCTTTTCAGCATGAGCTTTTGGAGAATGTCAATCTGATCATGTTCTTTCCCTTCTAAAACTGTTCAGTGGCTCCCCACAACTCTTAGACCAAGAGTCAAGACTCTTTGTTTGGCCTGCAAACCTCAGTGTAGTCTGGCTGCGCCTCTCATGTCTTCAGATAGGTAGGTGGGATTTTCTCTCATCACAGGATCTTTGCACATAGCCTTCCCTCAATTTGGAACAACCTTCTTCACCTAAGTAGTTTTACTTATTCTTAGATCTCTTCTCAGTAATCATTGTCCCAGTGAAGCCTTCCCTGTCCCTCTCTACTGAGGCAAAGGGCCACCAGACAGTACAGTGTAGCCTGTTAAAGTTCAGACCCAGAGCTGTGAACATAGTCCATCATAATCCTCGACACAGTTGTATCTTTACGTATATCTGCGTGACTGCTTAATTAGTGACCTTTGTCTCTATGCCAGAGGACTTGAGGATCTTTTTTCACTTACGAGTGTATTCAGCACTATTAGGACTTTCGTTCTCAAACATTTTCCTCCTTTGACCTCTGTGATGGCATTCTCCTAGTGTTCTCCTTTTGTGGGTTATTCTTCCTCAGTGTCCTGCTCGGATTCCCCCGCTTCCACTAGATGCTACAGTTCCTCATGCCTCCATCCTTTTCTCCTTAGGTCTGCTTTTCTCTCCCAAGGTGACTTCATCTTTACCCACAACTCACTGTATTTTCACACAACTCAGAAATTCATGCCTCGAATCCAGACTTCGCCTGTGAGCTCTAGACTTGCCTTGCTACTATTTATATGTCATCAAACCATCTTAACATGCCCCTGACCAAACCTAGGATTTCACTTGTTTTCCCCTCCTCCCACAAAATTTGATTTCCTTCGAATATTCAGTGTTCATCTGATTGTGCAAACTGGAGTCCTGAGTCATCTCTGAAATGTTCCTCTCTCTCACTTCACAAACTGAAACTAAGTTCTGTCATTTTTATACTCTTGAATATATCTCAAACCCATCTACTTCTCTTTATTTTCACTTTTACCTTTCTGGATTAACATACCATCATATTTTGTCCAAACCACTTCACTTGCCTACTAACCAGTCTTCCTGCATCCATTCTTTCCTCCTGTGCATCCGTTTTCCCCTTTTCAGCATGAGCTTTTGGAGAATGTCAATCTGATCATGTTCTTTCCTTCTAAAACTGTTCAGTGGCTCCCCACAACTCTTAGACCAAGAGTCAAGACTCTTTGTTTGGCCTGCAAACCTCAGTGTAGTCTGGCTGCGCCTCTCATGTCTTCAGATAGGTAGGTGGGATTTTCTCTCATCACAGGATCTTTGCACATAGCCTTCCCTCAATTTGGAACAACCTTCTTCACCTAAGTAGTTTTACTTATTCTTAGATCTCTTCTCAGTAATCATTGTCCCAGTGAAGCCTTCCCTGTCCCTCTCTACTGAGGCAAAGGGCCACCAGACAGTACAGTGTAGCCTGTTAAAGTTCAGACCCAGAGCTGTGAACATAGTCCATCATAATCCTCGACACAGTTGTATCTTTACGTATATCTGCGTGACTGCTTAATTAGTGACCTTTGTCTCTATGCCAGAGGACTTGAGGATCTTTTTTTTTCACTTACGAGTGTATCCTATTGCCCAGCATAATGTTTGGGACATTGAAGACATCTGATACCTATTTGGTGATGGGCTGCCCACGTGACTCAGTGGTAAAGAATCTGTCTGCCCATGTAGGAAACATAAGAGGTACTGGTTCGATCCCTGGGTTGGGAAGATCCCCTGGAGTAAGAAATGGCAACCTACTCCAGTATTCTTGCCTGGGAAATCCCACAGACAGACAAGCCTGGTGGGCTGCCATCCATGAGGTCAGGAGTTCGACACGGCTGAGCAGCTGAGCACACACACGCACAGGTGGTTGGACAGATGGATGAACTGAGCCCAGCATAGTCTGAGACACACAGTGGACAAGGAGTAAGTAAGTGACTTGATTTGCTAGGGAAGGTCCTGGAAGGCTAAAGAGCAGCTTTACTCTAAATTTTATTTGAAGATAGCTACATGGGATAAGAATGTCCTGGAGCTTTGGAATCAGGCACTGTTGGGTTCATGTCTCAGGTCTTCGTGTTATAAACTATGTGATCTTAGATAAACCACTTAATTTCGGTGAGTTTTATCTGTAAAACTAAAATGATAATATTTTTCAGAATGATGAAGATTAGGTTAACTCAGTCCTTAATTCATGTTAGTAATATATGAAAAATGCATACCTTAGTGTTTGGGGGTAGTAGGTAGTCAATAAGTGTCAAGTCCTCTTTGTAAATTTTGATAAAATCTTTATTGTGTTACAGTGCAATTGCTGAAGTGCGGGGGCGGGGGGGGGTGTGCCACATCATAACCTGCCAGGACATAAGATTCCAAATTTAGTCTGGCTGCCTCTCATGTCTTCAGATAGGTAGGTGGGATTTTCTCTCATCACAGGATCTTTGCACATAGCCTTCCCTCAATTTGGAACAACCTTCTTCACCTAAGTAGTTTTACTTATTCTTAGATCTCTTCTCAGTAATCATTGTCCCAGTGAAGCCTTCCCTGTCCCTCTCTACTGAGGCAAAGGGCCACCAGACAGTACAGTGTAGCCTGTTAAAGTTCAGACCCAGAGCTGTGAACATAGTCCATCATAATCCTCGACACAGTTGTATCTTTACGTATATCTGCGTGACTGCTTAATTAGTGACCTTTGTCTCTATGCCAGAGGACTTGAGGATCTTTTTTTTTCACTTACGAGTGTATCCTATTGCCCAGCATAATGTTTGGGACATTGAAGACATCTGATACCTATTTGGTGATGGGCTGCCCACGTGACTCAGTGGTAAAGAATCTGTCTGCCCATGTAGGAAACATAAGAGGTACTGGTTCGATCCCTGGGTTGGGAAGATCCCCTGGAGTAAGAAATGGCAACCTACTCCAGTATTCTTGCCTGGGAAATCCCACAGACAGACAAGCCTGGTGGGCTGCCATCCATGAGGTCAGGAGTTCGACACGGCTGAGCAGCTGAGCACACACACGCACAGGTGGTTGGACAGATGGATGAACTGAGCCCAGCATAGTCTGAGACACACAGTGGACAAGGAGTAAGTAAGTGACTTGATTTGCTAGGGAAGGTCCTGGAAGGCTAAAGAGCAGCTTTACTCTAAATTTTATTTGAAGATAGCTACATGGGATAAGAATGTCCTGGAGCTTTGGAATCAGGCACTGTTGGGTTCATGTCTCAGGTCTTCGTGTTATAAACTATGTGATCTTAGATAAACCACTTAATTTCGGTGAGTTTTATCTGTAAAACTAAAATGATAATATTTTTCAGAATGATGAAGATTAGGTTAACTCAGTCCTTAATTCATGTTAGTAATATATGAAAAATGCATACCTTAGTGTTTGGGGGTAGTAGGTAGTCAATAAGTGTCAAGTCCTCTTTGTAAATTTTGATAAAATCTTTATTGTGTTACAGTGCAATTGCTGAAGTGCGGGGGCGGGGGGGGGTGTGCCACATCATAACATGCCATTACATAAGATTCCTTAGAAGACAGTTCTCTAGCAGACTGCGGTCACAGTTGCCTTTCAAAGTACCAGGAGGCCTTCATTATGACAGGCCTCTCTAATAATGTGGTCTGAAATCTGAAAGGCTGAAACAACCGGAAAGCGTTAGAATAAACTTTAATATACTTTTGTAATTTATGCAGTGCTATAGCTTATAGCTTCTCAGAGCTAAATTATTAAAACATAACTTATTTAATCTATTGATATATACAACATCGATTTATTAGCAGCCTGGATTTCTTTTCAGCTCACTTATACAGAGGGTTTGCTTCCATTCCCCCTCTATTTTTTCTTCAGTGGTGAGTGAACAGGCTCTGGGTCAGCTAAGCTCTGTGTTTCTTTTAGTAGGGATGCAGAAACAGATTATGAATAGGGTTGCAAGAGTTTCTTCAAAGGGTGCAATACAATCTTAATAAATTAAAGCAGATATGTCTCACAGTTGCCTTCTCTGGGAAATCAGGAGAGGAGTGCAGGCGAATGTTTAACCTGTGCTTATAACGTTTGGCCAGAGAGAATGAATATGGTATATTTTTACAGTAACATTTTCTTTTTCTTTCTTCCCCTCACCCTCTCCAAAAAATACTAATATTATTAATAGTGGTATGCACTCTGTTATAGTGAAAAGTACACTGGACTGAGAAATTTCTAGTGCTTTGTTTGAAAGGCAGCTCTCTTACTAGTTATTTGGATGGCCTTAGGCATGTCTCTCCATTCTCTGGACCTCAGCTTCTCCCTCCATAAAAATCAGAGAATTGGATTAGATGACCTACAATGTACTAATAATCAACTCTAAATGTCCTGATTTCAGATAGCCTAAGTTTTTGTTTATTTGGCTATATGAAAATAACTTATAAATTACCAAACATATTTGATCACTCGAGAGGGACACATCGTGGGTCTAAATGCAGTGAATCTAAGCAAACATGCAAAATGTCACATGCCCTGAATTTGAGTCCTGAGCACCTCCAAAAGCTGGTGGCAAATATTCTGCTAGAGTATTGGCTTCAGAGAGAATATCCATTCATTCCATTTAGCCATGTGTGATTAGGACAAATGACTCCCCAGCAGTCACTGATAAGATGCCAGAATCACCAAGTACTGTTCTAATTTTAAACACCATATCAGTATTACTTAGTACATCGTAAAAAGTTAACCATTAATGGGCAAATAGAGTACCTATTGTGAAGTCAACTTGGAAGAAAGAATACTCAACCAAGGGGTGGATGTTGTTGTTCACTCACTAAGTGGTGTCTGACATTTTCCAACCCCATGGACTGCATCAATCCAGGCTTTCCTGTCTTTCACTGTCTCCTGGAGTTTGCTCAAACTCATGTCCATTGAGTCGGTGATGCCATCCCATCATCTCATCCTCTGTTGCCCCTTTCTGCTCCTGCCCTCAGTCTTTCTCCTAGTGTCAGGATGTTTTCCAATTAGTTGGCAGTTTGCATCAGGTAGCCGAAGAATTGGAGCTTCAGCAACAGTCCTTCTAGTAAATACTCAGGATTGACTTCCTTTAGGATTAACTGGTTTGGTCTCTTTGCAGTCCAAGGGACTCTCAAGAGTCTTCTCCAGCACCACAGTTAAAAGGCATCAATTCTTTATTACTTAGCCTTCTTTGTGATCCAATTCTCACATTCATACATGAGTGCTGGGAAAACCACAGCTTTGACTATAGAGATCTTTGTCAGCAAAGTGATGTCTCTGCTTTTTAATATGCTATCTAGATTTGTCATAGCTTTTCTTCCAAGCAGCTGCTGTCTTCTAAGGAGCAAGTGTCTCTTAAAATTCATAGCTGCAATCACTGTCTGTAATGATATTGGAGCCCAAGAAAATACTGCCACTGTTTCCACTTTTTACCCATTTGTTTGCCATGAAGTGATGGGACTGGATGCCGTGTACTTAGTTTTTTTGAATGTTGAGTTTTAAGCCAGCTTTTTCACTCTCCTCTTTCACCTCATCAAGAGGCTCTTTAGGGCTTCCCTGGTGGTCCAGTGGATAAGGACACCACCTTGCAGTGCAAGGGGCGCCGGTTCCATCCCTGGCCTGGTAAGATCCCACGTGCCACCGAGCAGCTGGACTGATGTGTCCAATTACCGAGCCAGAGCTCTGGCCCAGAGCTGGTGCTCTGCAACGACAGAGACCACCGCGATGGGAGGCCCACAGGAGCCAAAGAACAAAGATGGATGAAAATAGAGAAATGAAAGACCAATAGAAGTGGCCCACCCGTCCCCCTCCCTCCCCACACCACCCCCCAAAAGATAAATAAAAATTAAAAAAATAATAGTAATGATAATAGACATGTGTATAGGTTTCTCAGGAGGCATGTAAGGTGGTCTGGTGTTCCCATCTCTTGAAGAATTTTCCACGGTTTGTTGTGATCTACACATCTAAAGGCTTTAACATAGTCACTTAAGCAGAAGTAAATGTTTTTCTGGAATTCCCTTGCTTTTTCTATAATCCAACAGATATTGGCGATTTGGTCCCTGGTTCCTCTGCCCTTTCTAAAGTCCAGTTTATACATCTGTAAATTCTCAGTTCATGTACTATTAAATCCTAGCTTCAAGGATTTTGAGCATTAGCCATGCTAGCCTGTGAAATGAGTGCAATGGTGCAGTAGTTTAAACATTCTTTGGCATTGCCCTTCTTTGGGAATGGAGTGAAAACTGACCTTTTCCAATCCTGTGGCTGCTGCTGAGTTTTCCAGATTTGCTGGCATATTAAGTGCAGCACTTCAACAGCGTCATGTTTTAGGACTTTAAATACCAAGTGGTGTCTAATGAATTTCCCTGGACTGGGGTTAGTTAACCAGCCTGCAACAAAACAAGTTTAGCCTCAAGCCAACAGCAGTATTGATGAAAGGGATTTCCAGTTTTGCTCATAGCTAGTGAATTTCTGTGAAAGTAAAAAGTGTGCATTTCTGTCCATCTAAAATGCTCCCAGACTAACCATTTTACTACCCAGAAGGGATTTTCATTCCGTGCCGCATACAGCCTGTCTGCACCTTCTTCTGTCACTTGTTGAAGGCTCATCTCCAGCCATGCCTTGCTGTTTTTAGGACCCAGATATGGTCTGTGTCAGCAGTTAGAGCACAAGCTCATAGAAGCTTAAACCACAAATATATTTCCTATGGTTTTTAGAGCAGTTTTCTTCCTTTAATACTGGTACATAATACTGTATTACTGATACATTGTTAGTAACACGTGTGCAAAACTGATTAGGGAGGTAGGTGTTCAGTTTATGTGTTTCTTATCAGTATTTAAAAATACCTAAATAGGTAAGAAGAGAGGTAGCAGAGGAAGGGAGATTAAACTTTCCCCCCGTGTCTTTGAAATGAACACAGAGAAGGTTATACATTAAAGGTGTTGTTGCTATCTAGCTTCTTCATTTTTTAATTCATTTCTTTTAAATATATTGCTTAAAATCAAAGAGTAGGAATCAAAAGGGAGTGCCACAGAGACCAGAGTCATTCAACTTAAACACCAACATGCACTGTTTCTTGGCAGCATGCTGCTGCAGCTGTGTGACTTATGCAAAATCCAAACTCACATACAGTGGAGGAAGATGTGCCAGGCAACATTCTGGCCTAAAAGATGAACTTAAAGTGGAATCAGTCTGAAGACTACAGAAGTGAGTGAAGGATGTACTAAAAATATGTGTAGCCTTCATTAAGCACTGTGGAAGAGCATGAAAGGGACCACAGAATGAACAGCCTCCCATTTATTTCGAGCCTCCCAAAGATGGACAGGAGCACAGAGGAAACTTTAGCTCAGATTGTGTCAACTTTCAATTAAAAGGACATTTCACTGTGCAGCCTATGGATTCTCATTTCCTAGGCAAGAGCAGGATTGCTAATGAATTTCCCTGGACTGGGGTTAGTTAACCAGCCTGCAACAAAACAAGTTTAGCCTCAAGCCAACAGCAGTATTGATGAAAGGGATTTCCAGTTTTGCTCATAGCTAGTGAATTTCTGTGAAAGTAAAAAGTGTGCATTTCTGTCCATCTAAAATGCTCCCAGACTAACCATTTTACTACCCAGAAGGGATTTTCATTCCGTGCATACAGCCTGTGTGCACCTTCTTCTGTCACTTGTTGAAGGCTCATCTCCAGCCATGCCTTGCTGTTTTTAGGACCCAGATATGGTCTGTGTCAGCAGTTAGAGCACAAGCTCATAGAAGCTTAAACCACAAATATATTTCCTATGGTTTTTAGAGCAGTTTTCTTCCTTTAATACTGGTACATAATACTGTATTACTGATACATTGTTAGTAACACGTGTGCAAAACTGATTAGGGAGGTAGGTGTTCAGTTTATGTGTTTCTTATCAGTATTTAAAAATACCTAAATAGGTAAGAAGAGAGGTAGCAGAGGAAGGGAGATTAAACTTTCCCCCCGTGTCTTTGAAATGAACACAGAGAAGGTTATACATTAAAGGTGTTGTTGCTATCTAGCTTCTTCATTTTTTAATTCATTTCTTTTAAATATATTGCTTAAAATCAAAGAGTAGGAATCAAAAGGGAGTGCCACAGAGACCAGAGTCATTCAACTTAAACACCAACATGCACTGTTTCTTGGCAGCATGCTGCTGCAGCTGTGTGACTTATGCAAAATCCAAACTCACATACAGTGGAGGAAGATGTGCCAGGCAACATTCTGGCCTAAAAGATGAACTTAAAGTGGAATCAGTCTGAAGACTACAGAAGTGAGTGAAGGATGTACTAAAAATATGTGTAGCCTTCATTAAGCACTGTGGAAGAGCATGAAAGGGACCACAGAATGAACAGCCTCCCATTTATTTCGAGCCTCCCAAAGATGGACAGGAGCACAGAGGAAACTTTAGCTCAGATTGTGTCAACTTTCAATTAAAAGGACATTTCACTGTGCAGCCTATGGATTCTCATTTCCTAGGCAAGAGCAGGATTGCTCAGCCCCTGTCTCTTTAATGGTTTGAGGTTTTTTTTTTTTTTGGCCACTTCTATTGGTCTTTCATTTATTTATTTTCATCCATCTTTGTTCTTTGGCCTGTGTGGACCTCCCATCACAGTGGCCTCTCATTGCAGAGCACCAGCTCTGGGCACAATACATTCCAGAGCTCCGGCTCGGCAGGTGGGATCTTCCCAGGCCAAGGATCGAACCAGCTCCCCTTGCAATGCAAGGCAGTGTCCTTATACACTGGACCACCAGGGAAGCCTCCCTTGCCTCTTTAAAGATTTATTTATTTATTTATTTTGGGCGGGGGTCGGGTTAGAGAGGGAGGGGAGCGGGCGGGCCACTTCTATTGGTCTTTTCATTTCTCTATTTTCATCCGTCTTTGTTCTTTGGCTCCTGTGGGCCTCCCATCGCGGTGGCCTCTGTCGTTGCAGAGCGCTGGCTCTGAGCGCATGCGCTCCAGAGCTCTGGCGCGGTAATTGGACACATCAGTCCAGCCGCTCCACGGCACGTGGGATCTTCCCAGGCCAGGGCTCGAACCCGTGCCCCTTGCCCTGCAAGGCGGTGTCCTTACCCACTGGACCACCAGGGGAAGTCCTCCTTGCCTCTTTAAACATGCTTTAGACTCCTGCAAGTTGCTTTCTCAAAGTACAGACTTGCTAGTTCATCAAGGCAAACTAATCAGTCACCTGCTAATGATCTGGGCAGCTGGCTTTTTTTGAACGGTTTGCACTCTGACTACTCCTACAGCCCATCAGCTGGCAAATGCACAACCAAGTTCTTCTAGTTACTTCTTAGGAAATTTGTGTGAGTCCCTCTGTGTTTTGCCCTTGTTCACCCCCGTGTCATGGTTGTTATTATATCTGTATGTGCCTTTTACCTTCCCTAGAGCCCTGGAGGGTTTCTATAGTTATTAGCCCAGTGGTTAGTAGGGAGAGGCACAGAGAGAAGACTTATCTGGAATCTCAACCTTAACTTAAAAAGTGTGGAAACTGAGAGAATTGTTATGGTGATCTTTAGGGAATGCAGTATTTATATAATATCACAAGGAAATGCTGCTCTGTATATGCCAACTGTAAATGTCATTATTAATATTAATATTTGCCATTATTAATATGCCAAATTATAGGTTCTCAGAAAATGTGCAGAATCTCTAGGTAGATTGGAGTATCTCTTTATAAAAGGAAAGAGGGCAGTATAGAAATCTGATACTGTTGAAAGGAAACCTAAAGTAATAGAGAAGCATAGAAGGCTATATGTAGGAAGAGAGGAAGGCCTTTGTGGGCCCTTCTTCACTGAGAGTAAATCTGTCCTTGCTAAAAAAAAAAAAAAAATGAAATGGCACCCTGTGGTCATGGAACATTGATGAGGGCTTAAGAGGAATGCCTTACTCAACAGGTACACATCTCCTAGAGAGGAAGCAGCTTCACTCTCCATATCAAGAAAACAGAGAGTTCTCCTGCCTGAGAGTGTCCATTTTTAGACCATCCAGACAAAGAAAGGACATAGATGAGGATGTCTTCCTTCTTTCTTCATGTCACAAAAATTAATGGTGATGTGGGACGTGATCTTCTGAAAAGTTTTATTTGACTAAAATAGACTATTTGGATAAGTTCTTTCCTACTGATAAGATGTTTTTTCAAAATACAGAGGCAAGAAATAGGAGGACTACTATTCTGACCTTAATTCTGTTTAACCAGGAGAAATTGGTTGGGAAACCAGAAGTAGAAGAGTCTCACGGCGGGGGCAGGGGGACGGCTACCTGATAAACTGTTCAATTGTCTACAAATGGCTGCTGCTCCTCCCTTAGGAGAGGAGGGGTCTACTTCCCTGCCTCCTTCACAGGAACTTAGTGACTTGCTTATGGCTTCCACGGGCCAAAGACTTGTGTGAACAAATGCGGCTGCCTACATTACTTCTGGACAGATGCTTTTACCACATTGTCATTGTGCTCTTTTTTTCTCCTTTGGCCACAAGATCAGCAATACCTCAGAAAGAGGCTTTTTTGTCCTTTCAAGCTTGGGTGGGCATGCAGCAAAAGTTTTAAAAAGCCAACTCCGTGTAAAGCAGTGTGTCTCAATCAGAAGTTATTTTGTTCCCCCTCACCCCCACCTAGAAGACATAAGGCAATGTCTGGAGGCTTTTTTGGTTGTCCTTTACTAGGGGACTATAACTCTTAGGAGGCAGAGGGCAGGTATGTAGCTGAACACCCCACAACGCACAGGACAGGGTCTCACCACAGGGAACCACCCAGCTGAAAACATCACTAATCCTGAGGTTGAGAAACCCTAGACGCAGGACTTGCGTATTACCATAATCTAACCTACCCTGATGAATAGAATAGCCAATGTGGAGATAGTTGGGTTTAGCCAGTTAGGTACCTTGGTTTAGGAAGACAGGTTTGAAACAAATCCAGCAAAGAAAAATGTAGATATTGTGCCATCTGATAGATTGTGAAGATTACCCTAAAGGTTCAGAAGCTTCCAGTTCCACAGTGTGCAGCTGCACATATCCCAGGTAGACAAAAAGCAGACAGAAAGATCTAAAACCATTGTGGTGGTACAATGAATTCTTTGGGGAAATCAAGTATTTACTATAAAGGAGATTTGTAATTGAAGATAAATAGGAGTCATTTGTCTAAAAAAATGTCATTAAAACACCTCAAGTCCAAAACTGGCATAATTTAGACCTGCAAAAAGTGCTGAGATCCCAAAAGAGTGTTATAGTTGCGTTAGCAGCAAGGCCAGCCAAGAAGCGGATCTCTTGTGTGATGCTTCAGGGCTTGCATCAGTCCCTCATCACTTGGAAAAAGTAGAAGCTCAGGGCAGGGGCGGCTACCTGATAAACTGTTCAATTGTCTACAAATGGCTGCTGCTCCTCCCTTAGGAGAGGAGGGGTCTACTTCCCTGCCTCCTTCACAGGAACTTAGTGACTTGCTTATGGCTTCCACGGGCCAAAGACTTGTGTGAACAAATGCGGCTGCCTACATTACTTCTGGACAGATGCTTTTACCACATTGTCATTGTGCTCTTTTTTTCTCCTTTGGCCACAAGATCAGCAATACCTCAGAAAGAGGCTTTTTTGTCCTTTCAAGCTTGGGTGGGCATGCAGCAAAAGTTTTAAAAAGCCAACTCCGTGTAAAGCAGTGTGTCTCAATCAGAAGTTATTTTGTTCCCCCTCACCCCCACCTAGAAGACATAAGGCAATGTCTGGAGGCTTTTTTGGTTGTCCTTTACTAGGGGACTATAACTCTTAGGAGGCAGAGGGCAGGTATGTAGCTGAACACCCCACAACGCACAGGACAGGGTCTCACCACAGGGAACCACCCAGCTGAAAACATCACTAATCCTGAGGTTGAGAAACCCTAGGCGCTGGGACTTGCGTATTACCATAATCTAACCTACCCTGATGAATAGAATAGCCAATGTGGAGATAGTTGGGTTTAGCCAGTTAGGTACCTTGGTTTAGGAAGACAGGTTTGAAACAAATCCAGCAAAGAAAAATGTAGATATTGTGCCATCTGATAGATTGTGAAGATTACCCTAAAGGTTCAGAAGCTTCCAGTTCCACAGTGTGCAGCTGCACATATCCCAGGTAGACAAAAAGCAGACAGAAAGATCTAAAACCATTGTGGTGGTACAATGAATTCTTTGGGGAAATCAAGTATTTACTATAAAGGAGATTTGTAATTGAAGATAAATAGGAGTCATTTGTCTAAAAAAATGTCATTAAAACACCTCAAGTCCAAAACTGGCATAATTTAGACCTGCAAAAAGTGCTGAGATCCCAAAAGAGTGTTATAGTTGCGTTAGCAGCAAGGCCAGCCAAGAAGCGGATCTCTTGTGTGATGCTTCAGGGCTTGCATCAGTCCCTCATCACTGGCCCTGACGTCAGCTGGACTGCCCACTTATTATTCTTCCCGAACAGCTGTTCACCTGGCCAAAGCTGTTCATCACCTATGATCCTGTCTGAGTCACCAAATCCACGTTCTAAAATACTTGCCTGTTCATTTTGGGCCTTCCAAGTTCATAGAAGAATTACTAAACTGTAGTCAGACGGCAGTTGTAGTGTGAGAAAGACCTGTTCGTACATTTTCTCCTCACCAGCTTATTGAGTAGTATGAGATTCTGTAAAAAGTAGTAACCATTAGTAAATTTTTGTTCCCTCTCAGTTTGATTCAGCTGACTGATGAAGATCATGTCTCATGTTTTCTCATTAATGATGGTAATGAGGATTATATAGCATTTGGCACACATTCTTAAATTATTACATTCTTTATTAAAGTTAGTTATTTATAAAGTATACCTCAGTCAAAATTCTGAAATCAAAACAGGAGTGGCTTAATATTAAAGGCAAATTTAAGAAAAAAGTTTTTAGTATAATGTGCACTTAAAGATTAAATGCTTTATGTGCTGTTGAATGTATTTTATGGACTCCTAATTTTTCATTTGTAAATTAAATCTTTCTGAGTTTTTGTGCTTTCATATTTTGGCCTTAAAAATGTACCTGGCGCCTCTTTGTTGTTCCCTGCCACTTGAAAAAAAAGGAACTGCCAAGCCACAAAGTAATATAGATAGGAAATAAACATTCTCAAAAAAGTAAATGTTACTAGTAAGTGAAGAAATAGAAATTAAAACATCAAGCCACCATTTTTCCCTATTATAATTTTGTTTGTTTGTTTTTCTGTTACAAAACTATAACATTTATTGCAGAAAATATGAATAAAAGAAAAGAAATCCTAGCAACACACAGTTTATACCTCGTTGTGTCTTGTAGATATCATTCTTTTTTCTATCCATATCTAAACCTTAATGTTCTCCTCTTGATGTATACTATACTTGGAAGTTTTTGTTGTTACAGGCAGTACTGAAGTAAATGTTCTGTGTGTTGGTGGTTTTTTTTTTTTTTTTTTGTACATCTGTGATTATTTTGTTAGAACTAGTTCCTAGAACTCCTATTGCTGAGTCAAATAAAACTGCGTATTTAAGTCTTTTGATTACCTTTTGCCAAATTGTTGTCCAGAAAGATTGTATCAGAGGTATGAGAGCGTTCTTTTATGCATTCTCTAATCCATATCGTTTATATTGTTTTTCTTCACCATTTTGATAATACCAAAGTGGTATCTCTTTGTTTCAATTTGATTAATAATCAAAATGTATTTTATATGTACTAACATACTTCAAATGAAAGAAAAACATCATTACCACATTCCTTATGAAAGACACACAGCCCTAAATGTTCAACACAAAGCAGTTTTTTTCCTTTTTTTTTCCTCTCAGTTTGATTCAGCTGACTGATGAAGATCATGTCTCATGTTTTCTCATTAATGATGGTAATGAGGATTATATAGCATTTGGCACACATTCTTAAATTATTACATTCTTTATTAAAGTTAGTTATTTATAAAGTATACCTCAGTCAAAATTCTGAAATCAAAACAGGAGTGGCTTAATATTAAAGGCAAATTTAAGAAAAAAGTTTTTAGTATAATGTGCACTTAAAGATTAAATGCTTTATGTGCTGTTGAATGTATTTTATGGACTCCTAATTTTTCATTTGTAAATTAAATCTTTCTGAGTTTTTGTGCTTTCATATTTTGGCCTTAAAAATGTACCTGGCGCCTCTTTGTTGTTCCCTGCCACTTGAAAAAAAAGGAACTGCCAAGCCACAAAGTAATATAGATAGGAAATAAACATTCTCAAAAAAGTAAATGTTACTAGTAAGTGAAGAAATAGAAATTAAAACATCAAGCCACCATTTTTCCCTATTATAATTTTGTTTGTTTGTTTTTCTGTTACAAAACTATAACATTTATTGCAGAAAATATGAATAAAAGAAAAGAAATCCTAGCAACACACAGTTTATACCTCGTTGTGTCTTGTAGATATCATTCTTTTTTCTATCCATATCTAAACCTTAATGTTCTCCTCTTGATGTATACTATACTTGGAAGTTTTTGTTGTTACAGGCAGTACTGAAGTAAATGTTCTGTGTGTTGGTGGTTTTTTTTTTTTTTTTTTGTACATCTGTGATTATTTTGTTAGAACTAGTTCCTAGAACTCCTATTGCTGAGTCAAATAAAACTGCGTATTTAAGTCTTTTGATTACCTTTTGCCAAATTGTTGTCCAGAAAGATTGTATCAGAGGTATGAGAGCGTTCTTTTATGCATTCTCTAATCCATATCGTTTATATTGTTTTTCTTCACCATTTTGATAATACCAAAGTGGTATCTCTTTGTTTCAATTTGATTAATAATCAAAATGTATTTTATATGTACTAACATACTTCAAATGAAAGAAAAACATCATTACCACATTCCTTATGAAAGACACACACAGCCCCTAAATGTTCAACACAAAGCAGTTAAATAAATGATGATACTTTTAAACAATAAACTATGCAGCTATTAAAATATTATGTATGCAAGTATTTTTACTGACATAGAGAAAATATTTATTGTATTATGCTAAGATTAGAATGGTATATTTTATATGTAATTTGATCTCTGTTATACTCTATAAGCATACAAGTTAAAAACCTGAAAGAAAATACACTAACATATAATTGCTTCTGCATGATGATAGGTGTTTTTAAATATTTTTATAATTATTAATACTTTTCACATTTTTTATAACTAACATTTGTGTCACATTTGTACATAAAACACATTTTTGTTACATATACCTCATAAATGGTGCCAGAGGGGGACTGTCCACCTGCATTTTGTCTTCTAAAAGATAATATTAAATATTTAGTATTAAAACAGAGGATGTGAACAGGTAACATAAATAAGATTCTGGTAAGCAGTTAAACAGCTAGTCATCAAAATGTTCTAAGTCCTAGTTGCTTCAGAAGCTGACAGTTGTTGGAATAGTCTGAAAATGGAATGTTGCTCATGAGTTTTTTACTTCTCAGGTTGCTGCCGTTGATCTTCTGGTTCCTGGAGTTGGAGAACTTTTTGGAGGAAGCCTCAGAGAGGAACGGTACCATTTCTTAGAGCAGCGATTGGCCAGGTACTAATCAGACCTAGAAGAAATGAAATTCAAAAAATGGGAATGGGGCACTCAAAGGCAGTCACAGCAGACTAACAGAGAACAACAGTACGTGGGCCTTAGCACCTGAATCTCAGATTCTATCTGAACTTAAGCAGGTCGTTACTTACCCTGTCTGAACTTGTCTTTCTAAAAGACTAGAACTATTATATGAAACACGATTTTTTTTTTTTTTTTGGTCCACTATTTGTATATCTCTCTCCCTATAGGAATACCTTTTTAAAAAGTTAGTGATAGAAAAAGAAAGGGAGAATTTGCTCCCTTAAAGTTTGTTCTGCCCATTTCTCTGTGTTTTGAGGGGGATAGGGATTCTCTGTTCCTTTGTTTTTCTGCCTCTAAATCATGAAAACAGCTTCTCCACCAGGGAGAGGATAAAGATGGAGGGAGAGAGGAACTAAAAATATCTGCTAAACTAACATTTAGAAGAAGCAGTGTTCCCTTCCTCGGGCTTTATACTATGTAACCATTTTGATTTAGGTATTTGAATAACTTCAACTCACTGTTTGAGACCTGGGAAATGTATCCATGAACACACAAAATGTTTTGGAGATGAGAAGTAGAGGGATCATGTTTCTAATTGAGCTACCACTCCGTATATACATGGTCTGCCAACAAACCACAATGACTTCCTCAACTAACCAGGATTATAAACCTCTGTTTTCCATGGTTTCCACTTTTACTGTGCCAGACTTTTTAAAAAAAAAAAAAATTCCCATGTTGAAGCCTTAATCTTTCTCTCCAGATAGTACTAGGTTTCATAGTAACCTGGAAAAGTCATGATTATTTGACATGTTTGTTAAATTAGCCATTTTGTAAGGCCTTCTTTTCCTAATGGAGAAATGCTTAAAAAGTTGTTACTGTTCCAAGATCCCAACCTATAAATCTGTTGAGTAACCTGGTTTTGTAATCCCAGTCATCTGAACTGCTCTATTTGGTTAGCGTCCAAAGGAAAAGGGATAGATAGGTTCTGGGAGGAGCTCTTTTTCTCAGCTAGACGACTAACTCTTTAATAGTATTCTAGTGTTAAGAAGTTCAGGGAAAATTGTGAAATTGAAGTGAGAGTAAAACTCCTTAGATGGAAAGAATTTGAAGATTCTCGTTTTTTGTTTTTTGGTTTTTTTAAGCACAATAAAAATCACACATGGCAAACTATCTCATCTGTTGAAAGATTAATTGGTCTGTTTTCTGTGCTTGCTTCCTTCCTTCAGGAAACCTTTCCTCATAACTTTAAATGTTTACCTAATATCTGATAATATCCAAATTTATCTTTCCTAATTAAGTGGATGTCTGCATTTCCTTATCTCCAGTCTTTGACTTATGTTCATGTTTTACATATTTTTGTACATTTGAATTTTTCGTAATCCTAATCACTTTGACATACACCCTGGTCTCAGACACTTTTAAGGGCTGAAATTAATTTTAGTGAGTACTAAGAGCTTGAAATTTTATTAACATTTCTCAGATTGGTAGAAAATCAGTTTGTAGCCATGTTATGTTACATGTCATGTTACATAGCCACCTCAGAATCTATATTATTATTTTAATATTGTGGAAAAAAAATTGTGTCTGTACATCCCTTGTCTGGATGTCTTTAGACATCCTTACATATAGTAGTAGTGGTTTTCTTATGTCACAGGACAGTAAATTTATATCAAATGGACCCCTTTCCTTGGGCTCTGGACTGCGCTTTCTATAGCATTTATTATTTGATGAAAATTGGGCTATTGGTTTCCGTACTTTTCTTACCACCTAATAAAAGCACAGCTTCTCAACTTTATTCAACATTATTTAAGGACTTCCCTGGTGACCCAGTCGGTAAAGAGTCCGCCTTGCAGTGCAAGGGGCACCGGATCAATCCCTGGCCCAGGAAGATCCCACATGCTGCAGAACAGCTGGACTGGTGTGTCCAATTACGAGCCAGTGCTCTGGAGCATGTGCGCCCAGAGCCGATTCTCTGCCACGAGAGAGACCACTGCAATGAGGCCCACACAGACCAAAGAATAAAGATAGGTGAAAATAAATGAATAAACAATAAAAGAGGCCAAAATTTAAAAAAAACAAACAAACAAAAAAAAACATTACTTAAGAGCACAGATTTAGATATTTACTCCTTTATAAAGGCACTTTGCACATAACCTGAAATAAATGTTTGGAGTTAGTATAGTGATCTTGCTGCCATTCTCTGAAAGAATTTTCTTTGTTTTTATTTTACAGATTAGGACTGACAGAAGCCTACCAATGGTAAGAATGTGACCCCTGGTGACTCCTGTTCTAGCTGTGGGTCTGAGCATTACATAATTTTTCACTTATATTTCCAAGGTGCTATAGAAGAAAGTTGAAACAGTGAAAGGTTCTGAGATTATTTACTCCCTTTGACTTATGTTCATGTTTTACATATTTTTGTACATTTGAATTTTTCGTAATCCTAATCACTTTGACATACACCCTGGTCTCAGACACTTTTAAGGGCTGAAATTAATTTTAGTGAGTACTAAGAGCTTGAAATTTTATTAACATTTCTCAGATTGGTAGAAAATCAGTTTGTAGCCATGTTATGTTACATGTCATGTTACATAGCCACCTCAGAATCTATATTATTATTTTAATATTGTGGAAAAAAAATTGTGTCTGTACATCCCTTGTCTGGATGTCTTTAGACATCCTTACATATAGTAGTAGTGGTTTTCTTATGTCACAGGACAGTAAATTTATATCAAATGGACCCCTTTCCTTGGGCTCTGGACTGCGCTTTCTATAGCATTTATTATTTGATGAAAATTGGGCTATTGGTTTCCGTACTTTTCTTACCACCTAATAAAAGCACAGCTTCTCAACTTTATTCAACATTATTTAAGGACTTCCCTGGTGACCCAGTCGGTAAAGAGTCCGCCTTGCAGTGCAAGGGGCACCGGATCAATCCCTGGCCCAGGAAGATCCCACATGCTGCAGAACAGCTGGACTGGTGTGTCCAATTACGAGCCAGTGCTCTGGAGCATGTGCGCCCAGAGCCGATTCTCTGCCACGAGAGAGACCACTGCAATGAGGCCCACACAGACCAAAGAATAAAGATAGGTGAAAATAAATGAATAAACAATAAAAGAGGCCAAAATTTAAAAAAAACAAACAAACAAAAAAAAACATTACTTAAGAGCACAGATTTAGATATTTACTCCTTTATAAAGGCACTTTGCACATAACCTGAAATAAATGTTTGGAGTTAGTATAGTGATCTTGCTGCCATTCTCTGAAAGAATTTTCTTTGTTTTTATTTTACAGATTAGGACTGACAGAAGCCTACCAATGGTAAGAATGTGACCCCTGGTGACTCCTGTTCTAGCTGTGGGTCTGAGCATTACATAATTTTTCACTTATATTTCCAAGGTGCTATAGAAGAAAGTTGAAACAGTGAAAGGTTCTGAGATTATTTACTCCCTTTGAGTCCTTGAAAAGTAGTAACAATAACATCTGTCATTTAGTACCAAGATAGCAATGTTAAAATGTTGATGTGGGGCTTCCCTGGTGGTCCAGTGGGTAAAGAGTCCACCTTGCAGTGCAAGAGGCACCGGTTCGGTCCCTGACCTTGGAAGATCCCACATGCCGTGGAGTGGCTGGACCCGTGTGTCCAATTACGAGCCAAGACTCTGGAGCGCATGCACCCAGAGCCAGTGCTCTGCTCTGCAACGAGGAAGGCCACTGCAATGGGAGGCCCACACAGGCCAAAGAACAAAGATGGACGAAAATAAATGAAAGACCAATAAAAGTGGCCAAAATTAAAAAAAAAAAAAAAAATGTTGATGTATGTTGCCTTGTATAATCATCCCAGTACCCTGTGAGTTAGGTGCTGTTCTGAGTCCATCTTTACTATCCATCCAGGCCTGGGACCCAGGGATGTTAACTAACTTAACCTGAGATCACAGAGAAGCATAGAGCTGGGACTTTGTTCTTAACCGTTACGCTTCATTTTCTCTATGTGTGAAATTAGGCGCTTTTGCTAAGTGATCTCTGGGGTCTCCACCAACTGTCGAAATCTAAGCTGCTAAGGGAAGATCATCTCTCTGCGTTCCTAGGTTGTTCTGGTGGTCTTTCTGCAGACCCTTTCTTCAAGTACTTTTCAGTATATACAACTTACTTATTTATGTATTTATCTATATTTCTGTAGTAAGACTCTTCCAGGATCTTGTGTAATAGTATCAACACTATTATTAGCTCTTTTGCTGTCCTCAACAGAAGGCAAGGTCAGATTACACACTTGTCTCTTTGCTAATGGAGCTAGATTTGAGAGATGCAAAAGCCCTGAAACTGGGTTCAAGTAATGGCCCTTGATTGCTTATCAGTAATGAACTTTGACATATTTAATCTCTCTGAGCCCTGGTTTTCTTGGCTATAAAATGGAATGGTACTGTCTACTTCACAGGGGTTTTTTGAGGATGAAATGAAGCATTATAAGTTAAGTATCAACACAGAGTAGAAGCTTGGTTTAGTTTCCTTCCGCTTTCCTCCTATAGTGCTGAGTCTTGCTGTTAAGTAGATGGACCTGGTTGTCACACTTGTGCATTTTACCTCTGTGTTTTTTCTTTCTACAAGATGTTATTCACAGTGTATAATAACTAGTGCTCGCTCGCTTGCTCTTGCTCGCTCTCTGTGTATATCTATAAATATGTATGTGTGTGTATACAAATCTTAATTATCGGATTAGATTTTTTCTGGTCTTTATTAATCATTTCAGTACTACTCTTCCCAACGTAAGTCTTCAAATTCCTAGCATCTCCAAATATAAGTATTTATTATTTTGTTAATAAAAGAGACAACAGGCCCAATATGGAGTCAGTTGTGCTAAGCGCACATCCCCAAACTGAGACTTAATATAATACCTGGTTTAATTACAATTTCACCCTCTCCCAGGAATGAAATGTTGAACTAGGGAGTCTAGAATTACCTGGTCAAAACTAGTGAGGTCATTTGCACAATAGACCCCTGTCATCTCCTAAAGGAAGGAGACCTTGCCTGAAACCATTGACCCTTTGCTAGTAACCTCCGTGTCCTGCCCCCTTCTATCTGTAGTCATTTTGTAGAACTTTTCGGAGCTCTTTTCTCTTGCTAGACGGGATCCTGCCTGATTGGTGAATCACTGAATAAAGCCAACTTAGATCTTAAAAATTTACTCACTTGAATTTTATCTATTAACAGTTGGAATCTGCTTCCTTTTATATGGTAATCACAGTATTTTAAAGGTAGAAATGACCTTAAAAATCTTCAAGTCTGTGATCTCTGCTAGTGTTCTACCACACTGAATGAGTAGCCACCCCAGGTGTCTAAGAATTCTTTCACTTCCAGTTTCCACATGCCACATGCAAATAAAATCTGTAACTAGTTCCACTATAATCTGACTACCCTGGAACCAATATAGCAAACAAATACAGGTTTTTTTGAAAACTTATTTTTAGAAGTAGATCTTTCCATCTGTCAAAGCAAAGGCAAGAAAAATACTACAGGTAGAATTCCATCTTGTTCCAAAGCATTATAAGTTAAGTATCAACACAGAGTAGAAGCTTGGTTTAGTTTCCTTCCGCTTTCCTCCTATAGTGCTGAGTCTTGCTGTTAAGTAGATGGACCTGGTTGTCACACTTGTGCATTTTACCTCTGTGTTTTTTCTTTCTACAAGATGTTATTCACAGTGTATAATAACTAGTGCTCGCTCGCTTGCTCTTGCTCGCTCTCTGTGTATATCTATAAATATGTATGTGTGTGTATACAAATCTTAATTATCGGATTAGATTTTTTCTGGTCTTTATTAATCATTTCAGTACTACTCTTCCCAACGTAAGTCTTCAAATTCCTAGCATCTCCAAATATAAGTATTTATTATTTTGTTAATAAAAGAGACAACAGGCCCAATATGGAGTCAGTTGTGCTAAGCGCACATCCCCAAACTGAGACTTAATATAATACCTGGTTTAATTACAATTTCACCCTCTCCCAGGAATGAAATGTTGAACTAGGGAGTCTAGAATTACCTGGTCAAAACTAGTGAGGTCATTTGCACAATAGACCCCTGTCATCTCCTAAAGGAAGGAGACCTTGCCTGAAACCATTGACCCTTTGCTAGTAACCTCCGTGTCCTGCCCCCTTCTATCTGTAGTCATTTTGTAGAACTTTTCGAGCTCTTTTCTCTTGCTAGACGGGATCCTGCCTGATTGGTGAATCACTGAATAAAGCCAACTTAGATCTTAAAAATTTACTCACTTGAATTTTATCTATTAACAGTTGGAATCTGCTTCCTTTTATATGGTAATCACAGTATTTTAAAGGTAGAAATGACCTTAAAAATCTTCAAGTCTGTGATCTCTGCTAGTGTTCTACCACACTGAATGAGTAGCCACCCCAGGTGTCTAAGAATTCTTTCACTTCCAGTTTCCACATGCCACATGCAAATAAAATCTGTAACTAGTTCCACTATAATCTGACTACCCTGGAACCAATATAGCAAACAAATACAGGTTTTTTTGAAAACTTATTTTTAGAAGTAGATCTTTCCATCTGTCAAAGCAAAGGCAAGAAAAATACTACAGGTAGAATTCTGCATCTGAATTCAGTTTCCAAGTATTTATGCCAGTGTTCTGTCATCTGTGTATGAGAAATGTAAAGCAAGCTAAAGCAAAGAACTTGCTGACTTCCAGCAGCCAGCCCAGATCCTGCAGATATGTGTGTGGCAGGTGGTATGACATGCCTTTCATCTCATTTTCTCACTAAATCAAAGTAGGTGCTGTCCCCATGCCTTATAAAGGTCGAGTTAATCCAGTTACGCTGCAAAACATTTCAGTTTCTCAGGACCGTGTTGCTTCCATTATTCCTGATTGTGCTTACTAATCTGAGCTTTTATTCTCGATAACTCCTGTCTTACTGATCTCTCACTTGGCTATAACTCACCTAGTTGCAATTTCTTTATTTTAGAAAAAGAAGTACTTAATCTCAATTACCTAAAATACCAATACGTGTAGTCATTGTTACTAATAATGGGAAAATAGCCAAATCACCACCAGCTGTGGTGCTTAAGTTTTATGCTGGATATTTGTGTATTTTACAAATCATTCAAGAAGACTCTGTAAACTTATTTTAATCTGTATTGCATAATTCAAGGGTTCCCACCACCAAATGACACAATAAAAATAGTTATAGAGTCTTCCTTTCTCTTCCTTTCATAAAATAACTATATCCCAGCCTGGTGTGTTGCAGTCTGAGGTGGAATCATGGATGTTCCATTTTCTAGCATGTAGTCTTATGTGGGAATAGAATGTGCACAGATGAACTTCAGGGGCTATGTAAGCTTTCAGAAAAATGACTCTGGACATCTCCCACCAGACTTAAAGCAGAGAAGTTGAAGTGTTTCCTCAGTCCAATCAAGACTCTTTATTTTTATGCCTTCCAACAATAAATCTTCATGTACTAAGCATCTATTAGTTGGTAGTCACTGGAGATGAAGGTTGAATAAGATGCAGTTCCTGCCCTTGGTGTAGCTTACAGACTAGTCAGTAGGGTATCTCTTTGTAATACATCAGGCACAGCTCTTCACCCTCCTCTGTGTATTGAATAATATGATTTTCATAAGGAAAAAAAGAGCATTATCAATGACATATGAAGACATAGAAGAGGAATGTATTTAAAGAACAATAATACAGTTCTTAGGAATCTTTCAGGAGTCTAATGAGACAAGTTTTCTGTAAATTAGTATCTAATAAACTCAAACAAACTAGGATCACGTAACCAAAGCCCATGAACACGTGACAGGATTTGCTACTGGCTCGTCTCAGTGATCTTTGGACAGATCACTGTAACTCCTCTGTGTCCTTCATTTCCAGTGAAGGTTGGTCTGCCATTTTGAGTTAATCTTCAGTTACGCTGCAAAACATTTCAGTTTCTCAGGACCGTGTTGCTTCCATTATTCCTGATTGTGCTTACTAATCTGAGCTTTTATTCTCGATAACTCCTGTCTTACTGATCTCTCACTTGGCTATAACTCACCTAGTTGCAATTTCTTTATTTTAGAAAAAGAAGTACTTAATCTCAATTACCTAAAATACCAATACGTGTAGTCATTGTTACTAATAATGGGAAAATAGCCAAATCACCACCAGCTGTGGTGCTTAAGTTTTATGCTGGATATTTGTGTATTTTACAAATCATTCAAGAAGACTCTGTAAACTTATTTTAATCTGTATTGCATAATTCAAGGGTTCCCACCACCAAATGACACAATAAAAATAGTTATAGAGTCTTCCTTTCTCTTCCTTTCATAAAATAACTATATCCCAGCCTGGTGTGTTGCAGTCTGAGGTGGAATCATGGATGTTCCATTTTCTAGCATGTAGTCTTATGTGGGAATAGAATGTGCACAGATGAACTTCAGGGGCTATGTAAGCTTTCAGAAAAATGACTCTGGACATCTCCCACCAGACTTAAAGCAGAGAAGTTGAAGTGTTTCCTCAGTCCAATCAAGACTCTTTATTTTTATGCCTTCCAACAATAAATCTTCATGTACTAAGCATCTATTAGTTGGTAGTCACTGGAGATGAAGGTTGAATAAGATGCAGTTCCTGCCCTTGGTGTAGCTTACAGACTAGTCAGTAGGGTATCTCTTTGTAATACATCAGGCACAGCTCTTCACCCTCCTCTGTGTAGTGAATAATATGATTTTCAAAAGGGAAAAAAAGAGCATTATCAATGACATATGAAGACATAGAAGAGGAATGTATTTAAAGAACAATAATACAGTTCTTAGGAATCTTTCAGGAGTCTAATGAGACAAGTTTTCTGTAAATTAGTATCTAATAAACTCAAACAAACTAGGATCACGTAACCAAAGCCCATGAACACGTGACAGGATTTGCTACTGGCTCGTCTCAGTGATCTTTGGACAGATCACTGTAACTCCTCTGTGTCCTTCATCTGTCTGCAGAGTGAATAGGTTGGTCTGCCACACCGTGTGACAACAGCAAATGATTGCAAGATGCTTTTGAAACAGAAAATTCTATCATAACGTCGGAACTGAAATGAAGTATTTATAAGTAATGATACTCTGTTTTTCAAAATCAGGTATCTGGACCTCCGTCGATTTGGATCTGTGCCACATGGAGGTTTTGGGATGGGATTTGAACGCTATCTGCAATGCCTCTTGGGAATTGACAATATCAAGGATGTTATCCCTTTTCCAAGATTCACTCATTCATGTCTTTTGTAGCTGGAAGACTGATTAAGGAAAACCACCCTGTTCCAGAGGTACTGCACATAAATAGGCATACAGGAGAACAGAAATGTAAGCCTTCAATATATAATTGTCATGCCAGAAGATGCCTGAAAAATACATGTGATTGTGATTTTCTTAGAAAGTTGCAGGCATTTCATGGAGACACAAATTCTCAAGAGGTGTTTATAGCAGCTAAGACATCAAAGCTGTGTGTCAATTAAGAAGAAAAGGAAGAAATTGAACTAGATGGTCTCAAAGGTCCTTTCAAACTCTAGGCTGGGATGAAGTTGTGTATTTTCCTTTGTCTTTAATCTGTAGACCACGGCTCTCTGTGACGTTTGACAAGAAACTACTGGCTAAAAATAAAATGCTGTTCAATCTTTGTTTGCTTGCCATTTAGCCATTTAATGATAGATTTCGTCGTATTCTCAGTGCTTTACTAAAGAAAAAAACATTTGTTTTTCAGATCTCGAGTTAAGAAAGTTGCTATTGTGAATTGAAATCTTTTTTCATCAGACTGCGTGAAAAAATCCCATGTAATTGTTGATCCTTGAATATAAAAGCTAACGAGGTGTATTAATTATTCAAACTAATCACTCTTGTGTTATAGTCAGTTCATGTTAGATGTTTATAATGTTTCTGATAATGAAATAGATTCTCAATATTATGAAAGGAAAAAAACAGGTTTTTAGATTCCATTTGGCCTTTTCCCAGTGAATTTGGAAGGAAAGGTATTTTCCATTCCCGAGGAGGATATATAGCTAAACCTACAGGGTTTAGCTATTAATTTGGAGTCAAAAAGTAACAGGGCCAGTTGGTTCTCCCTTGAGCTGACCTGCTGTTCTAGCAGCGTCTTCCACTTTTTTTTTTTAATTTTTTTTTTTTTTTTTAATTTTTACAGAGTTTTGTTGTTCACAGACATGTATGTTCCCAGATCAGTCATATGCATATCCCTGGCACCCTCCCCTGTCCCAGTTCCCCCCGTTAACATCTTCCACTTGAACAACGTTGGTTCTCCCTTGAGGCGGCCTGCTGTTCTCACAGTGTCTCCCACTTTCTCCCTTAAGCTGGCCCACTGTACTGGTAGCGACTCTTCCTTCTCCCACTCTAATAAACTTTACTTTCCCCTCACTTTGCCTCATGTCTGGAAATTCTTTTCCAACCCGCGCACAGTCCTCGACATTTTGGTGACCCATGTGGGGAAGCTTGGGGTTTCTTCCCCCACCTCCTCGCTTCTCTTTGCTCACAGGGGCCCTCTGCGAACAGGCCAGTGGCTGTGCAAGCAGCGGAGGAGCTCCGGCCAGGGTTGCCCTCTGGTGTGCTCCAAAGGCCCCACTGCTCACTGCGTCCCAGTAGCCACCACCCGACCGGGTGAGGGTCTCTCCTTTTGACTTCTTTCTAACTGAGGACTAGGCCAAACATTTTAGGTGGAATCCTCAGTTTTCTTTCTGCTTACTCTCGCTTCCTCTTCCTTGGTCCGGATCACACTCAAAGGACCTCGCAGACCCCAAATCGTCGTAAGAACTGCCTCCACATTCCTGAGGATCTTCTAATGAATATGACTATTCTACAAGTGATAGTACAATGAGAATATCACTCAGCCAACACCCAGTGCTGGAACAAGCTGCCATACTGTTCCATGGAGCCACACCTTCCTCCTTAAATGTACCCTGACAGAGAGCAGTCATTGGGAACCCAGAGCCCCGCAACAAACATTTTGAGCCAAGGTGCCTTCACCTTGATTGCCACGCCTGTGACAATAATCCATCTTGCCTGAGACCGTTCTTTAAGCCCAGAACTAATTATTATAACAATGTATCTTGCTGGAGGACATGTTTCTCATCTTAACTTGTACCTGTGTTATCTAAAGATGCATGTTGTGGCTATGGGTCTGGTAAGACCTTTATTGCCTCAATGTATTCTTTTAAACTACTGTTAATAACCAACAGAAAAAGTATAAAACGCCACGCCTAATGTGGCTTCTGGGGTACTCTTCTATCCCCCTTCCAGTGCCTATCCTGGAAGCTTTTCCCTATCCTTTCTCACTTTAATAAACTTTTCACTGCAAGAAAAAAAAACCAAAAGTAACGGGCCTGTTGGAGAGAAAAGGTCACTGACAGTTCTAAGTCACATGTATCAGTTTGGATCAGCCATTTGCCCTGTATGAGCTCACGCATCATTTTCCTCACAGACTTGATACAGTAGTAACATAAAAGTGTGTGTGTGTGTGTCTGTGTTTAAAACCATAAAGTGCTACACAGATTTTTTTAACACTATATCTTTAGTCTTCATTGAGTTACAGGTATATAGACTTATGGCAGATTGTGAACTCAGTAGAATTCATATGCATCAAATAATTTGTAGGGAAAGAAAAGCATGCATGCATGAGTAATCTGTTTTCTAAGTCTTATTAAATAACTTAGGTTATTTCCCAGTGAATTTCTTTATGCACCTTCTTTTAAGCTAACTCAAAATCAAACATTGGGAAGAACTGCAGAGCCCAGAGTTGGAGGTCATAAGAGGTACTGCGAGGTTGTCACGGTCAAAACTTCTGCCGGAAGCAGAGAGATCTGTGTCCCTTGGCAGCCTCTTGGCAAAGAGCTCAGCCCCCCACAGAACAGTTCATTCCATTTCTGAATCTCTCTAATTGGTCACCTTGGCTGAGCTAAAATCTACTTCCCTGGAACTTTAATCCTGGAGCTTAATCCCAGATTTGGGACAGGAGTTGTTGTTGTTCTTGTTTTGTCAATAAGTTGCATCTGACACTGTGCAACCCCATGGACTGTAGCCCACCAGGGTCCTCTGTGCATAGGATTTCCCAGGCCAGAATATCGGAGTGGGTTGCCATTTCCTTCTCTAGGGGATCTTCCCAGCCCAGGGATTGAACCTGCGCCTCCTCTTTACCACTGAACCACGTGGGAAGCCTTGGGACAGGATAAAAGAGACAAGTACGGACAATTATTGCTTCCAGAGGACCTGCTTCAACCATGTAGGCTAGAGAGAGAAATTCATTTATTTACAGATACTATCTGAGCTAATTCTACACGCCATAAACTGTGCTAGGTGCTAAATAAACAGTAGTGAACTGACCCTTGCCTTCATTGAACCTGTAGTCTGTTAGAGAAGATATTCCAATGATAGGTAAACAAATGTATTATTTCAAAATACAGCATTTGCTATAGGTGGTACTAGTGGTAAAGAACCGACCTGCCAGTGCAAGAGACGTAAGAGACACCGATTCAATCCCTGGGCCAGGAAGATCCCCTGGAGGAGGACATGGCAACCCGCTCCAGTATTCTTGTCTGGAGAATCTTATGGGCAGAGGAGCCTGGTGGCCTGTGATCCATAGGGTCACAAAGAGTCGGGCACTACTGAAGTGACTTAGCACCCACGTGGGCGTAAAGTTTTGGAAAGAACAGGGCAGTAGTCATAGATAAGCCTGCCAGAGGAGGCATTTCTGAAAAGGTGGTATTTAGCTTTAGACCTCGAGGATAAAATAGAGAAACCATTTTCAAACATTTGTGACATTAGTTTGATTTGGCATTTAAGTCTTGGTACTGTATTTTGTGGGGCAAGAATCACAAACATTCACAGGCTGGAAACTTGGGTGCACTAATAGTTTCCAAGGCTATTGGGAATGGTACCTGCCGTGATTTTTGAGGAACCAGACAGAATTGTGATGCTGATTCACATGATGGCTGGGCATCAAAAATAACCAGGCTAGAAAGAAGACTGAATGAGAGAAGCCCCAGTTTCTGGCCCCAGTGCCACCATTAGCTCCACTCTGGTGCATCAGGCAAGTAGGATCATCCTTGTGGCCTCCAGCAGTTGCAGCTGCAGAACTGTCATGTTGAAGTTGGTGAGTTCTAAGGTTCGTTCTCTCTCTTCAGGCTTCTGTGAATCTGTTGGACATAGTCACTAACAGTAATTGATTTAGAGTCTGACTTCTAGGTTTTACTGGAGTACGTACTTCGTCTCTGAAAGCATATCATGAAGCCGTTTACCAGTAGACTTCAGTATGCTCAGTGTGTATGTATGCAAGGTGGAGATGGGGCCTCAGTATTCTTCTTATCTTTTTGAGTCTTCAGCAGTGTTGTCTCCAAACGGGCTTGCATGTTCATTCTTAGCCAAATCCTTACCACCAATGATTTCCATTTTTGACTCAATACTTAACATTTTACCAACAATGAACAAAAAACAAGCACTAATGTCAGATAAGGATGAGTCAAAACTAGGGACTTCTCTGGGGGTCTAGTGCTAAAGAGATTGCACTTCCACTGCAGGGAGGGTAGGTTTGATACATAGTCAGAAACTAAGAGCCCACGTGCCTCGCAGCATGGCCAAAAAAAGAGGGAAAAAAGCCACAACGAAACTGTTGCTTTCTGGCAGCATCAACAGAGGAAAACATAAATGTTAACGTGTCAGCTGGTATATGAATACCCAAATTCTCCACAGAAACAGCATTGTATAATTCTGTGTATAATGAGTAAATATATGGATTTAATAGTTAAAGACAGTCTGTTCTCTTATACGGCTTAATTTGTGAGTAAAAAGGTGATCTGAGGGTGTTCATTTTTTCTTGAGTAACCAGTTTTCAATGAGGGAAAAATCAAACTCTGCTTCCTCAAGATTTCCAAACATTACCTCAGAATAGTAAGCCACATAAGAATGTATTCTAAAACTTAGAAATCTTTTTTCCATCATTTATTCCCATTCTTATTTCTAATTTTGAAGTAGGTGGAGAAAAATAGTTACTTTCCATCTGGTTGTCCTCCTGCCTGGGGAAGTTGTGCTGTCATGGGAGAAGGTCTGACAAGACGTGAATTGTGTGAGTGATCCATTCCAGATCTAGACACATAGCTCTCCCACCCTCTGCCCGAGCCCAGAGGCTCCACAGAACAGCAGAGGAACTGTTTTACCTTTCATCTCGTTTAAACAGAATGGCCCCAAAGCATCCCTCTACAGTGCTGCCCGTTCACATTCTGTGTAAATTGAACATAGACATTGAAGCATGACTGAACAGACACTGAAGATGCAATTGGTGAGATGGATTAATTCTACCCTTCTTTAAATCTCTGACTTCAGATAATTATAGATGAAAGATGCTTATTTAGATTGGATTGCTATTTATTCATATATTTATTTTAGTAAGTGGTGAGGCAAGAACATAAAAATGCAGAGTTGAAAGACAGATTGGCCTGGATTGAATTGATAAGAAATGTCTGGGGCTTTTTTGGCTTCTGATCAATATTTGTATTCAGTCTGCAATCCAAAGTATGTATAACAAAAAGAAAAGAGGTAGGAGTAGTATCTGATTGTAGTTCTTCCCAGTTTATATTCCAATTAAAAGATAGAAAAGGCCGGACTTCCCTGGTGGTCCAGTGGTTAAAATCCGCCTACCAATGCAAGGGACCACGGGTTCAGTCCCTGCTCTGGGAAAATTCCACATGCTGCAGGGCTTCTAAGCCAGTGCACTGTAACTACTGAACCCACTTGACCCAACTACTGAGCCCACATGCTGCAACTGCTGAAGCCCCTGTGCCCTCAAGCACATGCTCTGCAACAATGGAAGCCACCACAAGGAGACGCCCCCACACCGCAACTAGACAGTAGACCTCGTGCAGCAAAAAGAAATTACCTATTAAAAAAACAGAAAAAGGCTTAAGGAAAGAGTAGGAAGCACCCATAGACACCCTGAGCCCAAGTGATTCCGTAAGATTTTCATTAAATGGGTCTTGTTAGATGGTGGTCAGCTCCCCTTCGGAAACGGAGGCGTTTCACATTGCCAGGAGCCCTAGATTGCCCCTTGGATCAGCTATATGACTCCAGCGGTTGCCTGTGAAGTTTGTTTGGAATCCCGTGGATTTACAGCCAGTATTAATACACTGCGTTGTAGTTTCTGGGGGACCTTTATAAGGATATATGGAATTTAGATGGTTCTTAACGGCCTTTTGGGCAGCTAGCCATTGAGTTAACAGTTTATGACTCTTCAGCTACATCTTTACTGTTCATAATTGTTAATAGTAATATGAGCATCATTTGGACATTGTTTTACAGTTTATTTTTAACATATCCATAACAGGTTGTGGACCCCGTTTGTTTGTAACTTACTGTGCTAGAAGTTTGTTTCATTCATTTAGCTTATTTGTCATGGAAATTGGTTATTAGGAATTTCTAATAATGCCGGAGAGTAAGACTACAAAGGTTCACCATTCTCAGCCTCCAGAAAAACTGAACGTGTGGAACTTTTTATAGTTATCAAAGAATCTTGCATCTTAACCCCCAGTGCAGAACGCACTTTGGCCTCTAATTTCCTTATTCTGTGCAGGAAAAAGAAATGTAAGAATGTGACGGAAAGTGACGCTTAAGCCCAAATACACTCTAGTAAAGAGAAACATTGAAAATGGAATATAGACTCCCAGACCCAGCTCTGGATGTGTTTTTCTCTTTTAATGAGTCTGTGTTCATATTTTTTCTACCCTTCTCTTAGGATCATCTTAGAACATACATAGGAGGATAGATGAAAGAACTTTGATAGGAATTATTAATACCCTCCCAGAGTGACCAGCCTTTGATATTTCAAGATGATACTCGGAGAACAGAAATTTGGTGGGCCACTGCAGCAAACTTTTTTTTCATGCTACAGATGCACATACACACAGCTAGAACTGTATGTTGCAGAACCTGACTTCTGTTACATGCAGAACCTTCTCTGCACATTGGCTCAACAAAACTGCTGGTTTGCTGTTTTCCAATGATTCGATTTGAAAAATCTCTTAGTGTATGCATATCTTCCTTTATATGATGTATAAATTACGTACTCGAAGCACCCATAGACACCCTGGAGTTTCAGCTAAGGGGTTTAGATGGTGGTCAGCTCCCCTTCGGAAACGGAGGCGTTTCACATTGCCAGGAGCCCTAGATTGCCCCTTGGATTATCTATATGACTCAGCGGTTGCCTGTGAAGTTTGTTTGGAATCCCGTGGATTTACAGCCAGTATTAATACACTGCGTTGTAGTTTCTGGGGGACCTTTATAAGGATATATGGAATTTAGATGGTTCTTAACGGCCTTTTGGGCAGCTAGCCATTGAGTTAACAGTTTATGACTCTTCAGCTACATCTTTACTGTTCATAATTGTTAATAGTAATATGAGCATCATTTGGACATTGTTTTACAGTTTATTTTTAACATATCCATAACAGGTTGTGGACCCCGTTTGTTTGTAACTTACTGTGCTAGAAGTTTGTTTCATTCATTTAGCTTATTTGTCATGGAAATTGGTTATTAGGAATTTCTAATAATGCCGGAGAGTAAGACTACAAAGGTTCACCATTCTCAGCCTCCAGAAAAACTGAACGTGTGGAACTTTTTATAGTTATCAAAGAATCTTGCATCTTAACCCCCAGTGCAGAACGCACTTTGGCCTCTAATTTCCTTATTCTGTGCAGGAAAAAGAAATGTAAGAATGTGACGGAAAGTGACGCTTAAGCCCAAATACACTCTAGTAAAGAGAAACATTGAAAATGGAATATAGACTCCCAGACCCAGCTCTGGATGTGTTTTTCTCTTTTAATGAGTCTGTGTTCATATTTTTTCTACCCTTCTCTTAGGATCATCTTAGAACATACATAGGAGGATAGATGAAAGAACTTTGATAGGAATTATTAATACCCTCCCCAGAGTGACCAGCCTTTGATATTTCAAGATGATACTCGGAGAACAGAAATTTGGTGGGCCACTGCAGCAAACTTTTTTTTTTTTTCATGCTACAGATGCACATACACACAGCTAGAACTGTATGTTGCAGAACCTGACTTCTGTTACATGCAGAACCTTCTCTGCACATTGGCTCAACAAAAACTGCTGGTTTGCTGTTTTCCAATGATTCCCGATTTGAAAAATCTCTTAGTGTATGCATATCCCTTCCTTTATATGATGTATAAATTACGTACTTCCCACCCCCCACCGCTGTGTTTTTTCCAAATTTCTGCTAATTTACCCACTGAACCTTCGGTGAGTAAGAACTGTCTATCTTAGGAGATGACTTATTTCTTTGACTGTACTCGGTCTTCATTGCTGCTCAGGTTTTTTTTTTTTTTAATTGCAGAGAGTGGGGCTACTCTCTAGTTGTGGTATGCGGGCTTCTCATTGCAGTAATTTCTTATGGAGCATGGGCTCTAGGGCACGCAGGCTTCTGTAGTCGTGGCACATGGGCTCAGTAGTTGTGGCCAGGCTCTAGAGCACAGGCTCAGTAGTTGTGGCACACGGGCTTAGTTGCTCAGAGGCATGTAGGACCTTCCTGCATCAGGAATGGAACCCGTGTCTTAACTCATTGGCAGGCAAATTCTTTACCACCAGGGAAGCCATAAGAGCTGACTTTTTTTTTTTTTTTTAATAAGTGCTTTTTTTTTCCCCTGGCCGCTTCTGTTGATCTTTCATTTTTATTTATTTCCATCCATCTTTTGGCCTATGTGGGCCTCCCATCACAGTGGCCTCTCTCATTGCAGGGCACCGGCTCTGGGCACATGCGCTCCAGAGCTCCAGCTTGGTAGTTGAACACATCGGTCCAGCCACTCCACTGCACATGGGATCTTCCTAGGCCAGGGATCAAACCAGCTCCCCTTGCCCTGCAAGACTGTGTCCTTACCCACTGGAGCACCAGGGAAGCCCAAGAGATGACTTTTTATCCTTGGAGAACTCTGATTGTGACCTGATAGTTACAGAGCCTGCCTCTCCATGACATGCAAATATAATAAATTAGAAACCACTTCATACTTCCTTCTCCTCAGCCATCTCTTCTTCAGAATAGAATCTCTTTAGGTGTTCAGTTGGACAGTCTGCCCTTCCCTGAGGGGCTGCATCCCTAGGGTGTTCATCAAGGAGTATATCCTGAAAGCAGGCCTTTCTCTTGGAATGACTCCCTTCACCATCCACTCAGCTGCCACCCAAGCACCCTGTGACACCAGTCTTGATGTTAAAAGTGCCTCCTTCTTGTCTCCTTGTAGTCTATAGTGGTTGTTCCTCCTCCTGTATCTATAATGCTGCAGAAAGAGCTAAGTTATAGTTTCAGAATGTGCAGGGTAGCCCCAACCCCCTTTATTTGTGGATTGTAGGAATGCATTTGGATCATCTGATTTGCTGTTGAAGAACAGTAAGTTCTTTCACTGAAGATTTCTACTAGTGTTGCTTTTTTTTTTTTTTTTTCCATTGCTCCAAAAGGCAGAAACTGATTCCTTACACAGTTAGGGTACAGCTGGCCAATGATCTCTTTAAATGCAATTTCCATCTTCTACATTCTGCATTACCGGTTTTTTGCATCAGGAAACTGTGGGGTCAGATTCCTGCCAGAAAATGTGCTGGATGTGTGGTGTCCTGGAAGGGGTATTAGTTGTAGAGGGAGAAGACTCTGGTTTGTGTGTGGCACATAACTCACTGACTGTGGAACCTTCAGCAGGTTATTTGATCTCTGAGTTTGTATACGCATCTGCAGAATGAGGATAATGTTTAACTTAGTGTTCTGAGAAACAGTGAAGACTATGTGAAAGGATTTCATAGATTGGAAACACAAATGTAAGGTCTTCAAAGGGAACCTGTTTCAAAACTCAAAAAAAACTGTATAAACTAAGATATTTATTGCATGTTGAATGAAATACCTTATAGCCATAAAAATGATAAGAGAAAATTGTTGAAAAAAATTTTTCAGTTGTACACTGCAATGACAACAATGTAAAAGCTATGCACATGGACTAGAAGCGTATTCAGGAAAATGGAAGCAGCTGTTTCGGAACAGTGGAATTGAATGACTTTTCTCTAGAAATGCCTTTGTTCAGTTCAGTAGAGTCCCTGTGCCAGGTTTGGTGCTTGATTCTGTAGACACAGCGATAAATAGGATGTGCTCGCATGACTCAGGGACTCGCCTTTTGTATAATCGTTGTCAAAGTTGATTATGTGTCAGATGGAAGAGTCTTTGATGACTATAAAAAGTTGCACGCTTTCAGTTTTTCTCAGGCTGAGAATGGTGAGCTTTGTAGTCTTACTCTCCAGCATAACCAATTTCCATGACAAATAAGCTAATCTAACGAAACCAATTGCCCAGGGAGCTTATAAAAATTCAGATTATCCTGGTACCAGCCTACATGTCTGTTCTACCCTAAAAGGTCCAGGACGGACCAGCCCACCATTTGCATTCTTGAAACAGTCACTCTGAGTGATTCTAACATAGATTCTAACATAGAAGGTTCAGGGTGAAACCTTCAGTGAGGTTTTAATGTTTTTACAGTAAAAAGTAATCATTACACAGATCTGCTCAGTGACGAATTTGTTCTGCCTGGACCTTTGAGCTGGCGTCCGTGCCTCTATGGCGGACAAGAAAGCCAGCCTACAGAGGGATACTGCGCTGGAACTCAGGCAGCACGGACCCTGCCACATCGCCCGACCTTTCTCTCTTTTCTTCGCTCCCTTTCTCTTCCATCACCTTTTCCATGTTTTTCTCTCTGTGTGTGCTTCTCTCCCACTCTTGATTCCTCCTATGCCTGTAATAAAGCAATAGCCAGGTGCTTTCCCTTCCTTTCTCCACCCCTCCCCTCAACCAGATATGTCAATTTTAGTGGGAAAAAAAAAGACCTTACTAGAGAGATCACTAACTTGTGCTGCAGGACTCTTGAATCTGGTTAATATTTCTCAGTTACCCAGATAGGAGTGGGCTATTCGTGGATCAATGACAAAGATACAGTTTGTGGAACTTTTGTGTCTTTTTTTTTGGCTGTCCTTTCACTTTTGATTGACTTTTTTCTCATGGGTTGGCAGCCCTCAAGAGAGCCCTGTCCTGCCTGTCGAGTTGGAGTGTGCCCTACATGCTGACTGAGCACTGCTTGTCTCCACATGCCTGTGAACGGGCTTGGGTGGCTTTCTCAGCTACCCGCCTGTCGCCTCTTAGTCACCCAGAATCAAAATATTAACAACTCTAATCACACTGTCTGAGGCCATGGGGTTTTATTTTAAAGTGATGAGACTCCAAATGGAGCTTTGGATTGTTCTCAGACTGAGATTGATTATGTGTCAGATGGAAGAGTCTTTGATGACTATAAAAAGTTGCACGCTTTCAGTTTTTCTCAGGCTGAGAATGGTGAGCTTTGTAGTCTTACTCAGCATAACCAATTTCCATGACAAATAAGCTAATCTAACGAAACCAATTGCCCAGGGAGCTTATAAAAATTCAGATTATCCTGGTACCAGCCTACATGTCTGTTCTACCCTAAAAGGTCCAGGACGGACCAGCCCACCATTTGCATTCTTGAAACAGTCACTCTGAGTGATTCTAACATAGATTCTAACATAGAAGGTTCAGGGTGAAACCTTCAGTGAGGTTTTAATGTTTTTACAGTAAAAAGTAATCATTACACAGATCTGCTCAGTGACGAATTTGTTCTGCCTGGACCTTTGAGCTGGCGTCCGTGCCTCTATGGCGGACAAGAAAGCCAGCCTACAGAGGGATACTGCGCTGGAACTCAGGCAGCACGGACCCTGCCACATCGCCCGACCTTTCTCTCTTTTCTTCGCTCCCTTTCTCTTCCATCACCTTTTCCATGTTTTCTCTGTGTGTGCTTCTCTCCCACTCTTGATTCCTCCTATGCCTGTAATAAAGCAATAGCCAGGTGCTTTCCCTTCCTTTCTCCACCCCTCCCCTCAACCAGATATGTCAATTTTAGTGGGAAAAAAAAAGACCTTACTAGAGAGATCACTAACTTGTGCTGCAGGACTCTTGAATCTGGTTAATATTTCTCAGTTACCCAGATAGGAGTGGGCTATTCGTGGATCAATGACAAAGATACAGTTTGTGGAACTTTTGTGTCTTTTTTTTTGGCTGTCCTTTCACTTTTGATTGACTTTTTTCTCATGGGTTGGCAGCCCTCAAGAGAGCCCTGTCCTGCCTGTCGAGTTGGAGTGTGCCCTACATGCTGACTGAGCACTGCTTGTCTCCACATGCCTGTGAACGGGCTTGGGTGGCTTTCTCAGCTACCCGCCTGTCGCCTCTTAGTCACCCAGAATCAAAATATTAACAACTCTAATCACACTGTCTGAGGCCATGGGGTTTTATTTTTAAAGTGATGAGACTCCAAAATGGAGCTAGGATTGCTCCATTCTCATGTGTTTTTATTACTAGTGTTAGTAGTTCTATTACTTGCTCCTCAGGATACCAAGGATTGGCCAATGGCTTAGACTTCTTCCTTCATTAAGCTCCCTCAGAAGCATATGCAAATACCAACCATCTTAAGCTGTCATTTGCCTTCTCTGCTAGAAAATGATCTTGAAAGGAGAGTGCACTTATCTTTGTATGTCAAGGCCTTGGGAAGTATCTGGAACAAAGTGCGTTGTCATTAAATAACCCTTGAATGAATTAGGTGTCCAAAATTTTATAAAAGGAAATGTGTCCATTAGACAAAAGAGAAATAATTCCCAAACTGGCTTTCTTCCCTCTGTGTCTCTAAAATATTTCATAAATTAAATTTTTAAACTAACCCTTTCAGCCTTGCCTGAATGTAGAACAAAAACTCAAGACTCAGAAGGAACCATGAGTTTGACGACTAATCTGTCACTGTAATCTGTTACTGACTGTGAATGTCTAGGGCATCTCTCTGGCACTGCTTCTGGAGTGCCATGTCTCAGTAGGCTTCTCAAGAACCTCTCCATGTCGTTCATCATTTAATAGCCAGCACCTAGCCAAGTGCCCTGCGCGTAGTAGGTACTCAGTATGTATTTGTTGAATGAATGTATTTGATTTATGGAAGAAAATCAGAAGCAAGTCCTAAGATGGACTTAGTTGGAGTCACTCGAATTTTCAGTTAGTGGTTTTCTCCCCCTTGCTCTCTAAATCTGCACCAGTTTCACATCTAAAAATTGAAGGAGCTACTGCTTACTGCTCACCTAATTCAGGAAACGTTAATTGATACCTACTCTGTCCCTTTCTGTGAGGCACCCAAAGACAGCTAAAACGTAAGCCCTTTACTCTTTGTCCCCTTGGAGTTGGCTGATCGTTTCTTTGTGCTCCCACAACGCTTTGAACATATGTCTTATTATAATATTGCCCACATACTACTGTAGGCATTTGCTTATCTGTTTCTCTCCCCAGAAAGATCTTAAACTTCTTAAGACTTTGATCTTACCTCAGTGTTCCTATGCTGAACTTGTCATAGTAGGTTCTCAGAAAATTTTTATTGAGAATTGAATAACAAGTACATAATCATTCCTAAGTAATACATATGAATTAATATGTATACATATGAAGTAATACGTATGAATATAAACTTTTTTGTACTTGAATAGAAATATATGCCTTCCTAAGTGTTTTCTGAGTTTCAAATGATACATACTGGGTATTTCCTGAAAGAAACAAAATTGGTGTTCGTGTCTCTATTAAACACCTTTCAAGGTATCTAATTAATTATTGAACTCATCTTGTATCTGAGAATTCCCCCACCCATCTCCTAGCCAGTGGGTCACCAGCAGACATATTGAGGACATGAGCTTCCCTTACTAATAGTACTAGGGGTGGATCCCTGATCCCAAATGGACCGGTTTCATCTCATTTTCTCTTAGGAAATGGGGGTTGAGAACACTGTAGAGAGTCTGGACTGGTTGCTTGAACCAGGAACATGTAAACTTAGAAGCTGTAAGACAAACACATATCATAATAAGAGACAGAGAAAGTAGTTTGCGGAGAGAAAGAACTGAAGGCAAAATGCTCAGAAATGAAAAACCATATGGCCTGTGAGAGAGACACACACACATACAAACTGGCTGCCTAGTTCTTGCTATATTTAGTCCTTGGTTGCTGTTCTTCCTGAGGCCACGTTCAACTTTTTCTTGGGTTCCAGGATATATAGTTTTTTTAACCAATAAATTCCCTATAGGGGCTTAAGCAGATTTTGAATGGGTATCTGCTTCTCAGACTAAACAAACAAAGACATTGGTACACTGTCTAATAGAAAGAATTCTCGTTACTCTAAGTCTCATTACCTTTCATCACACTTAGATATTATTCCAGAATATTTGTTAATCAGGGAGTTACTTAGATGAAGAATTTCCTGATAAGTAAGGTGCATAAGGAGGGTGAGGACTTCTTTGCTTTTCAAGTATCTCGATCCCCTGAGTCCCCAAAACAAATGAATGGAGACTTTTTTACAGAGGGGGTTGGATACATATGAGATCTTTTTTGAACTACGAAATTGCTATGAACCAACTACGAACTACGAACGAGCTACGAACCAACACATTTGGCAGCTTCCCGAGACATCTATTTTTGAAGATTCTGCTTTCCAGAACTGTGTAAGAAAGGCTTTTGTCACAGGCCTTAGCTGTGCTTCAGACTAGCCAAAACTGAAAAGTGGGAAGAGACCAAATAAAGCGCGTGTGTGCCTTGAGCAGCCCAGACCCTGCTGTTGGGCTGGCGTAAACTGACAGCCAGAGCCCTCAGACTAAGAAAGCCTTGGTTCTGCAGAAACAGCTCCAAATACGAAGTTCTAATGGTGTCTGCCAGCGTGTTTCTAATCACTCTAGGAAAAGAAAACAACAACAACAGATAAGTTTCCAGCTTTTTTCTCAGTGGACACTCTGGGCCTTGGAGAAGTTTGTGTTCTGACTGCAGCTACTTTCTTTTTTTAGTTAATTGTGTTAAATGTGCCTCATAACTTCTAATCCCAGTGGGGCTGTCATTTAGAAGGGTGCTGGGGGAGGGAAACAGTTTTAATTCTGGCTTTTGTTTCAGCCACTAAATGTAATGCCACATGATTGTTGACCCAACAGTAATCCAGTTAAAAAACAGTCTTCAGAGTTACTGCATCATCAAAATTAACCCTGATTACATCAAATTATGTTGAAACAGACCACAGCTGTTTGCCCTGTTGAAGCAACTGCCTGAGAGCTCATCCAGAAGATACATCTGGGTGTCAGAAAGATACGTTTGAGTTTTATTTTTGTTTCTCAACATAAATGGAGGAGGGAAACACTGTTCTGCCCAGTGCTTGGTAGGAGCTGAAAACCTTGTCATTCTCTAGATTCAAAAATCTTAATTCCGGGCTTCCCCTGGTGTTCCAGTGGGTAAGGACACCGCCTTGCAATGCAAGGGGCGCCTGTTCGATCCCTGGCCTGGGAGGATCCCACGTGCCGCGGAGCGGCAGGACCGATGTGTCCAATTACAGAGCCGGAGCTCTGGAGCGCATGCGCCCAGAGACGGCGCTCTGCGACGACAGACGCCACCGCAGTGGGAGGCCCACAGGAGCCAAAGAACAAAGACGGATGAAAATAGAGAAATGAAAGACCAATAGAAGTGGCCCGCCCGCTCCCCTCCCTCTCCAACCCGACCCCTGCCCAAAATAAATAAATAAATAAATCTTTTTAAAAAAAATCTTAATTCCAGAAGGGGAAAAAAAAAAAAAAAAAGCTGAGATCTTGTTTCAGTTTTCTATAGGAAGGATGTAAGAAGGAAATTCAAATCTGTTGAGTATTACTCTTGTCAGCAAAAGAGAAGTGGAACTGACTACAGAGAAGGACAGTGGGGTTTCTGTGGAGGGCAGTATGCAGTGGTGGGCAGGCTCAGGCCAGCCTGGGAGATGGGATTGTTAAATCATGGAAAATTTTGCAAGCTGATTGCTAAAGAATACCATTGAAATTAAATTATAATTAAAAGTGGGAAACAACAGGTATCCGAGAAGATGCGAACGGCTTAGAATCCTCACACATTGCTGCTTTAAATGTAAAATGGGGCAACCACTGTGGGAAATAGTGACGAGTTCTGTAAAAAGTTAAACAGAGTCACAGTGTGACATAGCAATTTGACTCCTAGCTATATCACAAGAGTATGAAAACATGGAGCCACACAAAAACCTGTACATGGATGTTCATAGCAATCCTGCTTACAATAGTCCAAAGGTGGAAGCAACTAAAATAGGCATCAGCTGATGAATGCGTAAAAGGTGGTCCATGGATGTAATGGACTAGTATTCAGCCATAACGAGGAATGAAGAAAAACTGGTGTATGTCACAACATGGGTGAACCTTCAAAACATGGTACAACAGGAAAAGTCAGACACAGAAGGCCATGTTGTTTATGATTCCAGTTGTTTGAGATGCTTAGAATTGGCATATCCATAGAGACAAAAAATAAATTAATGGCTGTCAGTAAATGGGGCTGGGGAAATGAATGACTGCTAATGGACGTGACGTTTTCTTGGGGGTGATGAAAATGTTTTGAAATTAGATAGCAGTGATGGTTGCACAACTCGAGAATACACTTAAAAACTACCGAATTGTACACTTTAAAAGGGTGATATTTTTGGTATGTGAGTGATACCTTAATTTTAAAAATAACCAAAATTCATTAGTTACTAATTAGCTTGATACATTTTACTGTGACCTTTGCTCTCGGCATTACGTCTTGTATTTTTTTGACAGAAATACTAAAGGTGTATTACTATGCGTCTTTTCACTCTATTCAAAGACATGAAGTTGATAGCTTGAAATAATTAATAGATCGGAGAGGCCTGTGGGGAGGTTAGTAGTTGCCCCACAAAAAACTAGCACATACTACAAATCAAGGCTCCTACTGACACCACCTGAGAGCCAAGTTTTAAACTTTTACCAGCCTGTCAGTGACTGTGTGGGTCCAACAATCATCTTGGATAACTGGGGGAATTAGTTAGATAATATCCTGTGGCCTTTGGAACCTCACAGAACAAAGACTAGCAAATCTGCCCAGCAACTCTGCCTGCATTGGGTGCAGAAGTAAGGCATTTCTGGTCCAGTGTGGTGTGAAGCCCAGTTTGGAGACAAGGTACAGGATTCTTCCACCCTTGGTAGTGTTGTGTTGGTACAAGGGACTGTGTGTTGGTACAAGAGACAGAGCCCTGTAGAATTGTCAGAACGAAGCCAGATAGCAGATAAACCACAAACGATTTTAATTCTTAGCCCCAGACAGGAGGATATCTGGGAGATCTGTTGGGCAGATTTAGAAACCAAGGAAACTTCCTAGAATTACCTCCAACTGCTCAACCCCTCCCCTCAGGCCAGTTCCCATGGGTTTGAACACATGAGCTGCTGCTAGTTACCTTCACAGACATTGTTATCTGACGTGGATGTTCTGAGTTCTAGATGCCCCAAAGGTCCATAGCTTGCACGTGTCGTCCTTTAAGGACTGATTCCTTCATTTTCATACATTTACTGAGCATCTGTTTTGTGCCTGGCACCATGCTTGGTGATTGTGGGGATATAGAAAAAAATGAGGAAAACAGTCCAGCCTTCAAGGAATTCGCAGTTCGTTGACAAGTAAACAGATACTTGCAGTACAGTGTGATAATCCAGTTGATACAGGAGTGGTGTGACTTAGGAATGAACAACTGTTGGGGCTTTGATAAGTGAATTATAGGGAAAGGGGTCTTGAGATAATCTGTTCAAGACCTAATTCAAGGCAGATGTACTCTTTGGAGGCGGTAAGGGGTCATCATGTGAAGTAGGGTTTGAAGTATTGGGACACTTTCCCAGAAAAAAGTATTCTTCTGAGAATGGGACCTGATTTTGCAGCCTGATCTGTGGATACTGTGATGTGTCTCCACCAGTCAGCAGAGACGTTCCAGGAGCCTAATTGCCCCAAAGTAATTAGCACAGGTTCTTATTCTTTACAAAGGAGAAGTTGGGGAACAATTTTCTCTTTAAGAAAGCTTATTTCCAGAATGCCTCCCACTGGGTGTAATGTCAAGCAGCTTTCAGACTGTCAGCAGCCGCAGACAGGGAGGAAGCCCAGTCAGGTCTTCAACCACACCCCAAGCCCACTTCCAGATCTCAGTCCCAACCAGATGGTAAAGACTGACTTGAGTAGATCAGAGTACTTTGATGGAGAGAGCCAAGTGGGCCCAAAGCACCCAGGGGCTAAAGAGGCTCCCTCCTCAACACCCCTGATAGACAAGTGTCCTGAAAGTCACCAGTTGAGGTGGCCCAGCTGGTCATACTGGCCTTGGCAAGCAGCAGTCAGCTCTGAAATTAACCTGTCAACTAAATTGAAAGGGAGAAAAGGCAGAAGGGCTAGGACACAAACATCTATCCCCACCCCCAGTCCAATCACTGACGTCAGGCTTGGCGTCGGCGGTATTAATCACCCGGCCTGGTGTTCAGTTAAGGACAGCTCTCCTCTCAGCCCTTCCAGCTCGCTCCTGGGAGCGTTCCACCAGCCATGCACCTGCCATTGGCCACAAACCCTCAACTCTCAGACAGGCACGGATGCAGGCTGCCTCTGACGACACTCAAGCCCTTCCCGCTACCTGGGAGCAGTTCCCAGCGCCCTCCAGAAAACCTCTCTTTATTTTGAGCATCTGTTTTGTGCCTGGCACCATGCTTGGTGATTGTGGGGATATAGAAAAAAATGAGGAAAACAGTCCAGCCTTCAAGGAATTCGCAGTTCGTTGACAAGTAAACAGATACTTGCAGTACAGTGTGATAATCCAGTTGATACAGGAGTGGTGTGACTTAGGAATGAACAACTGTTGGGGCTTTGATAAGTGAATTATAGGGAAAGGGGTCTTGAGATAATCTGTTCAAGACCTAATTCAAGGCAGATGTACTCTTTGGAGGCGGTAAGGGGTCATCATGTGAAGTAGGGTTTGAAGTATTGGGACACTTTCCCAGAAAAAAGTATTCTTCTGAGAATGGGACCTGATTTTGCAGCCTGATCTGTGGATACTGTGATGTGTCTCCACCAGTCAGCAGAGACGTTCCAGGAGCCTAATTGCCCCAAAGTAATTAGCACAGGTTCTTATTCTTTACAAAGGAGAAGTTGGGGAACAATTTTCTCTTTAAGAAAGCTTATTTCCAGAATGCCTCCCACTGGGTGTAATGTCAAGCAGCTTTCAGACTGTCAGCAGCCGCAGACAGGGAGGAAGCCCAGTCAGGTCTTCAACCACACCCCAAGCCCACTTCCAGATCTCAGTCCCAACCAGATGGTAAAGACTGACTTGAGTAGATCAGAGTACTTTGATGGAGAGCCAAGTGGGCCCAAAGCACCCAGGGGCTAAAGAGGCTCCCTCCTCAACACCCCTGATAGACAAGTGTCCTGAAAGTCACCAGTTGAGGTGGCCCAGCTGGTCATACTGGCCTTGGCAAGCAGCAGTCAGCTCTGAAATTAACCTGTCAACTAAATTGAAAGGGAGAAAAGGCAGAAGGGCTAGGACACAAACATCTATCCCCACCCCCAGTCCAATCACTGACGTCAGGCTTGGCGTCGGCGGTATTAATCACCCGGCCTGGTGTTCAGTTAAGGACAGCTCTCCTCTCAGCCCTTCCAGCTCGCTCCTGGGAGCGTTCCACCAGCCATGCACCTGCCATTGGCCACAAACCCTCAACTCTCAGACAGGCACGGATGCAGGCTGCCTCTGACGACACTCAGAAGCCACAGTTGCACCCTTTAGAACTCAGGCTCTGGGGTGGGAGTGGGGAGGGAGGTGTGGAGGCAGCAAAACGCAGCGCCCATGCTTTCCTCCCAGTGCTCATTCCTCTCATCTCTGCAGCGCCCCTCCAGAGAAACCCTCCTCCTAAGATGGGTCATTTCCTGGGGATTTAATGAGAATGCAGAATTAATGGCCCAAAGCACTTCTTGCAGTAGATCGTTAATTCCTCCAGGAAATACCTGTGGTCTTTAATCAAAAATCACCTAAACTATAGGCTAGCGATGCATGTCCTCGCAGGGGGAAGAGGGAACTGTTGTCCCAGTTGGTTCCGATAGATGGTGCTGATCTTCATCTAAATAAATCATTCAAATAATTTGTTTTCCATTTCTCCCCAGTGAAAACCAAGGAGCATTTAAAAAAAAAAAAAAGGCAGGGAGCTGAGAGGTCTTAGTAAAGGCCTGGACAGGAACATTCTGTGCGAAACCTGTTTCTAGGCCTGGCACGTACCTCAGGCTCAGAAGACTGAGCCACACAGGGGTGCAGCCAGGGACCTCAGCTGATGCTCTTATATTTCAAGGACCCTCCTGTCACTGGCCTTGCAATGTTTACACATGAAATTGTAAATAACAGTGTCGGGGTGGGGGGAGCATTTTTTGCTAAACAGACTAAAACTCTTGAGAGTCCCTGGTGGAGTGCAGTCCAACTCCCAACTAACCGTTGCTGAACAGTCTCCCACTCTGTCCTGAATCCCGTAACTGTGAAAAGATACATAGAAGACTGCTCATCTAAGGAAAGATAAGCCCTGTGTATGCTTGACTTGCATCTCAAACCTCAGCTGCAAACAAGCCATGCAGATTTCTCAGACTCTGCAATCCCTGAGACTTGGCACCGTGACTCAGATGTGAATGAAGTCAGAGGATTGCTTTATTTTGGTCAGGAGTCACCGCCTCCTGATTGATTTGGCAGACTTTGAATATTTTGATATTTGTGTCATGGGTTTTAAGGTACTTAAAGCCAGAGGTTCAAATGGCCATAATTCTGGTGGTGGCACTTAAGGATGCAGGCTGCCTCTGACGACACTCAGAAGCCACAGTTGCACCCTTTAGAACTCAGGCTCTGGGGTGGGAGTGGGGAGGGAGGTGTGGAGGCAGCAAAACGCAGCGCCCATGCTTTCCTCCCAGTGCTCATTCCTCTCATCTCTGCAGCGCCCCTCCAGAGAAACCCTCCTCCTAAGATGGGTCATTTCCTGGGGATTTAATGAGAATGCAGAATTAATGGCCCAAAGCACTTCTTGCAGTAGATCGTTAATTCCTCCAGGAAATACCTGTGGTCTTTAATCAAAAATCACCTAAACTATAGGCTAGCGATGCATGTCCTCGCAGGGGGAAGAGGGAACTGTTGTCCCAGTTGGTTCCGATAGATGGTGCTGATCTTCATCTAAATAAATCATTCAAATAATTTGTTTTCCATTTCTCCCCAGTGAAAACCAAGGAGCATTTAAAAAAAAAAAAAAGGCAGGGAGCTGAGAGGTCTTAGTAAAGGCCTGGACAGGAACATTCTGTGCGAAACCTGTTTTTAGGCCTGGCCCGTACCTCAGGCTAAGAGGACGGAGCCACACAGGGTGCAGCCAGGGACCTCAGCTGATGCTCTTATATTTCAAGGACCCTCCTGTCACTGGCCTTGCAATGTTTACACATGAAATTGTAAATAACAGTGTCGGGGTGGGGAGCATTTTTGCTAAACAGACTAAAACTCTTGAGAGTCCCTGGTGGAGTGCAGTCCAACTCCCAACTAACCGTTGCTGAACAGTCTCCCACTCTGTCCTGAATCCCGTAACTGTGAAAAGATACATAGAAGACTGCTCATCTAAGGAAAGATAAGCCCTGTGTATGCTTGACTTGCATCTCAAACCTCAGCTGCAAACAAGCCATGCAGATTTCTCAGACTCTGCAATCCCTGAGACTTGGCACCGTGACTCAGATGTGAATGAAGTCAGAGGATTGCTTTATTTTGGTCAGGAGTCACCGCCTCCTGATTGATTTGGCAGACTTTGAATATTTTGATATTTGTGTCATGGGTTTTAAGGTACTTAAAGCCAGAGGTTCAAATGGCCATAATTCTGGTGGTGGCACTTAAGGATCCCTCAGTTAAAAGGCTAAGAGGCCCTGGTCCTGGCGATAGCCTGATTGTTCTGGTTTTACATGCGATCCAGCAGCACACCAGATAGTGAAGAAAATCAGTGAAATATTGGGTCCAGGGTTGCTGATCTTTAAACGCTCCCAGGTGCTTAGAAGAGCTAAGCATATAGTACAGAATTAGCTTGAAGTAGTTGAAGTAGTTGGTCTTTCTCCAACACAACAAAGATCTATAAAATCGGAAGGATGTCCAACAGCTTGAAACAGCTAGCTTTGTGGCACGGAGATAGGAAAAGAACAAAACAGCTTTCATCTGATGTACGGGGAGCGCAAGGTGCTGCCAGGTCTGCGCATGTGCCCGCAGCAGTTTCCTGTTGATCTAACGGGTTACTGTCCAGTCTTCAGGGGACTCCGGGGGATGACCTACCTTTTAACACTGCCTGTAAAGGTACTTTGTGAGTTGAAAAGGGCCCTTACCAAGGGTCTCTCGTTTTGTTTTTTCCTCTACCCTCAAAATGAAATACTGCATTTATCAGGTGTGTGCTTTTGCGGGCTTTATCTCAGTTAAGCCTCACCACAAGGCAGAGAGTTCTCATAACCTGTCAGTAAGTTGGAGCGCTGAGGAATTTTGACTCCACTTTCTTGTTCTACACCACTGGCCTTCTAGCTCACTCACTATGAAACAGTATTTTTCACTCATTTTTACTTCCTAGATTCTACAAATCCTAAGAGTTTTTCTTCTACAGAATTGTTTTTCCCAGAGGCAGTGCGGGAGCCAGCTGGACTTTATTTGTTGATAATAAGAGGACCCTAAAGTACTTTCATACAGACATTAAAGCAATTCTCCACTTAAAACAGCAGGTGCGCAGTACCACTCCCAACCCCCTACCCCAGAATTAGAAATCCGACCGCCTCGCCAAGGCTTTGGGACCTTAGGCTATCTGTATAATGGGAATAATACTCCCACCCAATTTGGAGATCCGTAACGAAGATCTTGTAAGCACGGAATGTAAACGCCCAGCACGCTGTAGCCCCCTGAATTGTTGGAAGCGGATCACTAATTTCCAGCCAGAACCTGACCTCTGGTGGTGGCACTTAAGGATCCCTCAGTTAAAAGGCTAAGAGGCCCTGGTCCTGGCGATAGCCTGATTGTTCTGGTTTTACATGCGATCCAGCAGCACACCAGATAGTGAAGAAAATCAGTGAAATATTGGGTCCAGGGTTGCTGATCTTTAAACGCTCCCAGGTGCTTAGAAGAGCTAAGCATATAGTACAGAATTAGCTTGAAGTAGTTGAAGTAGTTGGTCTTTCTCCAACACAACAAAGATCTATAAAATCGGAAGGATGTCCAACAGCTTGAAACAGCTAGCTTTGTGGCACGGAGATAGGAAAAGAACAAAACAGCTTTCATCTGATGTACGGGGAGCGCAAGGTGCTGCCAGGTCTGCGCATGTGCCCGCAGCAGTTTCCTGTTGATCTAACGGGTTACTGTCCAGTCTTCAGGGGACTCCGGGGGATGACCTACCTTTTAACACTGCCTGTAAAGGTACTTTGTGAGTTGAAAAGGGCCCTTACCAAGGGTCTCTCGTTTTGTTTTTTCCTCTACCCTCAAAATGAAATACTGCATTTATCAGGTGTGTGCTTTTGCGGGCTTTATCTCAGTTAAGCCTCACCACAAGGCAGAGAGTTCTCATAACCTGTCAGTAAGTTGGAGCGCTGAGGAATTTTGACTCCACTTTCTTGTTCTACACCACTGGCCTTCTAGCTCACTCACTATGAAACAGTATTTTTCACTCATTTTTACTTCCTAGATTCTACAAATCCTAAGAGTTTTTCTTCTACAGAATTGTTTTTCCCAGAGGCAGTGCGGGAGCCAGCTGGACTTTATTTGTTGATAATAAGAGGACCCTAAAGTACTTTCATACAGACATTAAAGCAATTCTCCACTTAAAACAGCAGGTGCGCAGTACCACTCCCAACCCCCTACCCCAGAATTAGAAATCCGACCGCCTCGCCAAGGCTTTGGGACCTTAGGCTATCTGTAAAATGGGAATAATACTCCCCACCCAATTTGGAGATCCGTAACGAAGATCTTGTAAGCACGGAATGTAAACGCCCAGCACGCTGTAGCCTGTTTTCTTCTTCCCACCAAAGGGGTGAGAGAGTTAATGAAACTCTTGTTGGAAGCGGATCACTAATTTCAGCCAGAACCTGACCCACTGAAACCTGAAACTCAGGCAACGGATCGGTAAGGGAGCAGCTCCAGGGTCCCTTTCTGATGACCATCTGGGAACGACCGATTCACCTTGCAGAGCGCGCAGTCCGCGCCCATCACCCCCCGCCCACCAAGGGCGCGGCCGCCAGCCCCGCTCACTGCTGGAGGCGTCGGGAAAAAAGCAAGACCCGGGCCGGGGGCGGTGGGCGCCGCGAGCCTCGGGTCCCTCGGGTCCCAGGGCGCGCGGCGGCATTGGCGTCTTTGAAGGCGGCCCGCCCGGGGGCGCGGCGGGCGGTGGGCGTGGCGAGCGCGCGCCGCCCTTCCTGCCGGGGCGCCCCCTCCGCGGCCGGGCTGGGCGACGGCGCGGGCGCGCAGGGAGAGCGGGCGCGCGCGAGGCAGCCGGGCCGCGCCGCCGCCGCCTCGCCCCGCGGCCGCCCGCCGCCCCGGCCCCTCCCCGCGCCCGCGAGCTGCGCACCTCCGGCCGCCGGACCCAGCTGCCCGCGCCCGCGCCCTGTCCGCCGACCCCGCGGCGGGCTCCAGGCGGCCGGCAGCATGAGCGGCGGCGGCGACGTGGTGTGCACCGGCTGGCTGAGGAAGTCGCCCCCCGAGAAGAAGTTGAGGCGCTATGTGAGTGCGGGCGGGAGCGGCTGCGGCCGCCGAGGGCGCGGGCGAGGGGCGCTGCGCGGGCGAGGAGCGGCCGGCGCGCCCCGCGACTCGGGGCTGTGGGGCTCCTGCACACCTGTGACAGGTGCGCCGCCGCGGGGCGGGGCGGGCGGGCGGCCAGGTGGAGGCTGCGGCTCCTCCGCCCGGCGGGCGCGGCAGCGGCGCCTCCCCAGCCAGCCTCCCAGTGAACTCATTCCAGTGTCGAAGTTTGTATTGATTCTTTTTGGAGACAGGAAGAGTTGATTGCCGGGGCGGGGGGACCGTACTAACCCCGAACGGCTTTAGCCTGCGGGGTCGAGGGGAGTGGGCGAGAAAGGGGGGCGTAGGCCGTGGGGCCGCGCGGCCAGACCCCCACAAAGGGCGAGGCGCCGCACACCCTTTCCCCCTTCCCTTTCTCTGCCCGCCCCTCCCGGTGGCCGCCTGCTTCCTTCCAGTCCACAGCCTCTGCATCACGGGCAGCGTCAGCAGCATGTGCAGTCCTTGTCCTAAGTGACTCATTTGTTTGTCCCCCTTCGTCCCCTTTATTCTGTATGTCTCTGTATGCATCCCCCCACCCCACCCCACCAAGGTGACACTGCAGTTTGGTGTGCTACAACTGGCCCGGCCTTTGTGTTGTGCAGCCCTCGGTGTCTGGGGTCGGGAGAGATCAAGGTTCTCAGTTGCCAGGTGGTGCTAACCGACAGTGTTTACTGAAATTGCTGGGACAGCCGCTCCCTTTTAAGTGAGAAGCTGGCTACGACCCGGGGGAAAGGGCGTGCCGCCTGGTCTGAGCGTTGAGGAGGTCTGCCCCCCACCCCCACCCGAAGATGCCTTCCTTGCTCGGTGGGGTCAAAGTCCAAGATGGTGCCAGTGTCTGAGATCTGACTGAAATCAGCCCTGGGTTATTCGACTGAGTTTGGAAATGGAAGTCAGGTCGCTGAAAGATGTCCGGGTCTCCCATCCTCTCCTCTCGCCTTGCTCTGAAACGCCCTTGTGAAACTGCCTGTCCGTGCTGGACTCTCTGGGATCCTTCCCGCAGCCCGGGAGTGAGCTGTTGCCTCCAGCTGCAGTGCATCAAGGGAGCTCTGAGCAGACCCTGCCCTCTGTCAGCTGCGCCCGTGGCTGTCCGTGGGGGGAGAGGCAGAAGCTTACCAGAGTTTCCTGTCTTGGCTCCCCAGATCAGAACCAAGGGACTTCTGGCCTCTGGATTGAGGAAGTGACATTCTGTTTTTCAAAGGAAGTGTTGTTGGGGAGTGCAAGGGAGCGTGTATGTAAATGAAATAAGGCTCGTACTTAAAAAAATTCATTTTTGCTGGGGATAGAAAAGACGAAGGATGTTTATGTGGCCAAAGCATAATTGTTAAGAAAGAAGGAGACAGGAAGAGTTGATTGCCGGGGCGGGGGGACCGTACTAACCCCGAACGGCTTTAGCCTGCGGGGTCGAGGGGAGTGGGCGAGAAAGGGGGGCGTAGGCCGTGGGGCCGCGCGGCCAGACCCCCACAAAGGGCGAGGCGCCGCACACCCTTTCCCCCTTCCCTTTCTCTGCCCGCCCCTCCCGGTGGCCGCCTGCTTCCTTCCAGTCCACAGCCTCTGCATCACGGGCAGCGTCAGCAGCATGTGCAGTCCTTGTCCTAAGTGACTCATTTGTTTGTCCCCCTTCGTCCCCTTTATTCTGTATGTCTCTGTATGCATCCCCCCACCCCACCCCACCAAGGTGACACTGCAGTTTGGTGTGCTACAACTGGCCCGGCCTTTGTGTTGTGCAGCCCTCGGTGTCTGGGGTCGGGAGAGATCAAGGTTCTCAGTTGCCAGGTGGTGCTAACCGACAGTGTTTACTGAAATTGCTGGGACAGCCGCTCCCTTTTAAGTGAGAAGCTGGCTACGACCCGGGGAAGGTCGTGCCGCCTGGTCTGAGCGTTGAGGAGGTCTGCCCCCCACCCCCACCCGAAGATGCCTTCCTTGCTCGGTGGGGTCAAAGTCCAAGATGGTGCCAGTGTCTGAGATCTGACTGAAATCAGCCCTGGGTTATTCGACTGAGTTTGGAAATGGAAGTCAGGTCGCTGAAAGATGTCCGGGTCTCCCATCCTCTCCTCTCGCCTTGCTCTGAAACGCCCTTGTGAAACTGCCTGTCCGTGCTGGACTCTCTGGGATCCTTCCCGCAGCCCGGGAGTGAGCTGTTGCCTCCAGCTGCAGTGCATCAAGGGAGCTCTGAGCAGACCCTGCCCTCTGTCAGCTGCGCCCGTGGCTGTCCGTGGGGGGAGAGGCAGAAGCTTACCAGAGTTTCCTGTCTTGGCTCCCCAGATCAGAACCAAGGGACTTCTGGCCTCTGGATTGAGGAAGTGACATTCTGTTTTTCAAAGGAAGTGTTGTTGGGGAGTGCAAGGGAGCGTGTATGTAAATGAAATCAGGCTCTTACTTAGATCATCTGCTGGGGGAAGAAAAGACGAAGGATTTAGCACATGACTTTCTCAAAAGTGAACAGAGATTTTTAAATATAGTAGGGATGAGACAATAAAGTGTTCATCTCAGTTTTAAAGCTCATTTTCAGAGATGTTTATGTGGCCAAAGAGCTATAATTGTTAAGAAAGAAGCTTTTCTCCTCTTGAAGGCTATATCAGTTCATTAGCAAAGGTGTGTTTTTAAATTAGATTAAGAAGAGTATTTTGCTATTAGTCTTTTCACGAGTATAAAACAAAAATCTTTGGCCTCAAGAGCTCCTGAAGACTATCAATAAAAAGTGTAATACCTTACCCTACCAGCTAGTGGAATAAAGCATCCAGTAAAAATGTGGCTCTTAATTGTCAAATTAGAACACTGCCTTAAACAACCTTGAAACTTTGTTTTTAAAACAGTTTGCAGTTTGACACTGTATCTACATTGACTGATGAATACTTCAGCTCTTATCACTCAGACTCTTTTTTTGTGATCCATTTCTTCGGTATTTTTGTTTCCAAAGAACTTTAGCTCAAAATAACCAGGTTCAGAGGCTTTGGGGTCAAGCATCTTTTCCCCTCATTTGAAGTACTTGACAGCCTCCAGTCATAAGATGATCTCAGCCTTTTCCTATCTTCCTCTCAGCTCCAGCCCAGGAGACCGAACTGGTAACAGCTTTTCTTAGGCTAGGGTATGATGTGTTTCATTGGTATGACTGGAAGTCTCCCCTGCGGTGGAAGTTCACTCCCCTTAGTTGAAGCTTAGCTGGTTTGTATAACCCTAAACTCCTGGGGAATAGTCTTCCTTTCTATCTTCTTTATTTTGGAGGTTTTGAGAATTTCTGTTTTAAGTTAGAACTCTGACAGTTCCCTCTGTTCATTAGAGGCCCAAATTCATTAGAACCAAATTAGGAAATTTTCTAGCATTGTTGCTAAACACCGCCCCCCCAAAAAAAACTGTTGCTTATTCTGGTATATGTGATAGCCATGCATTATTATAGATTAATAAATCTTTCTCAGAAAAACGGAGCTGGAGGGATCAGCCTCCCTAACTTCAGACTCTACTACAAAGCAACAGTCCTCAAGACAGTATGGTACTGGCATAAAAACAGAACTATAGACCAATGGAACAAGATCGAGAACCCAGAGATAAACCCACGCACCTATGGGTACCTTATTTTTGATAAAGGAGGAGAAACCATAAAATGGGACAAAGACAGCCTCTTCAACAAGTGGTGCTGGGAGAATTGGACAGCTACATGCGAAAAAATGAAGTTGGAACATTCCCTGACACCATACACTAAGATCAACTCAAAATGGATTAAAGACCTCAATGTAAGACCAGAAACCATCAAACTCTTAGAGGAGAATATAGGCAAAACCCTCAAGGACATCAATCAAAGCAAGATCTTCTCTGACCCACCAACTAAAATAGCAGAACTGAAAAGAAAAATGAACATATGGGACTTCATGAAACTTAAAAGCTTTTGTTTGGCTCTTAATTTTTCCTAACCAGCTAGTGGAATAAAGCATCCAGTAAAATGTGGCTCTTAATTGTCAAATTAGAACACTGCCTTAAACAACCTTGAAACTTTGTTTTTAAAACAGTTTGCAGTTTGACACTGTATCTACATTGACTGATGAATACTTCAGCTCTTATCACTCAGACTCTTTTTGTGATCCATTTCTTCGGTATTTTGTTTCCAAAGAACTTTAGCTCAAAATAACCAGGTTCAGAGGCTTTGGGGTCAAGCATCTTTTCCCCTCATTTGAAGTACTTGACAGCCTCCAGTCATAAGATGATCTCAGCCTTTTCCTATCTTCCTCTCAGCTCCAGCCCAGGAGACCGAACTGGTAACAGCTTTTCTTAGGCTAGGGTATGATGTGTTTCATTGGTATGACTGGAAGTCTCCCCTGCGGTGGAAGTTCACTCCCCTTAGTTGAAGCTTAGCTGGTTTGTATAACCCTAAACTCCTGGGGAATAGTCTTCCTTTCTATCTTCTTTATTTTGGAGGTTTTGAGAATTTCTGTTTTAAGTTAGAACTCTGACAGTTCCCTCTGTTCATTAGAGGCCCAAATTCATTAGAACCAAATTAGGAAATTTTCTAGCATTGTTGCTAAACACCGCCCCCCCAAAAAAAACTGTTGCTTATTCTGGTATATGTGATAGCCATGCATTATTATAGATTAATAAATCTTTCTCAGAAAAACGGAGCTGGAGGGATCAGCCTCCCTAACTTCAGACTCTACTACAAAGCAACAGTCCTCAAGACAGTATGGTACTGGCATAAAAACAGAACTATAGACCAATGGAACAAGATCGAGAACCCAGAGATAAACCCACGCACCTATGGGTACCTTATTTTTGATAAAGGAGGAGAAACCATAAAATGGGACAAAGACAGCCTCTTCAACAAGTGGTGCTGGGAGAATTGGACAGCTACATGCAAAAAAATGAAGGTGGAACATTCCCTGACACCATACACTAAGATCAACTCAAAATGGATTAAAGACCTCAATGTAAGACCAGAAACCATCAAACTCTTAGAGGAGAATATAGGCAAAACCCTCAAGGACATCAATCAAAGCAAGATCTTCTCTGACCCACCAACTAAAATAGCAGAACTGAAAAGAAAAATGAACATATGGGACTTCATGAAACTTAAAAGCTTTTGTACAGCTAAAGAAATTACAAAAAAGCTCAACAGACACCCCACAGAGTGGGAGAAAATCATAACAAATGAAACAACAGACAAAGAATTAATCTCCAAAATCTACAAGCAACTCAGACAACTCAGCACAGGGAAAACGAACAACCCAATCAAAAAATGGGAAAAAGACCTAAAGAGACGCCTCTCCAAAGAGGACATACAGATGGCCCAAAAATACATGAAACGATGCTCAACCTCACTTATTATTAGAGAAATGCAAATTAAAACTACAATGAGATATCACCTCACACCCGTCAGAATGGCCATCTTCAAGAAATCTGCAGACAACAAATGCTGGAGAGGGTGCGGAGAAAAGGGAACCCTCTTGCATTGCTGGTGGGAATGTAAATTGATACAGCCTCTATGGAAGACAGTCTGGAGATTTCTTAAAAAACTAAAAATAGAAGTACCCTATGACCCAGCAATCCCACTCTTAGGCTTATATCCTGATGAAATCAAAACTGAAAGAAGCACCTGTACCCCAATGTTCATTGCAGCTCTCTATACAATAGCCAAAACATGGAAGCAACCTAGATGTCCATCGACGAATGAATGGATCCAGAAGCTCTGGTACATATATACAATGGAATACTACTCAGCTGTTAAAAGAAATGCAGAAGACTCAATCCTAATGAAGTGGCTGGCTCTAGAACCTATCATAAAAAGTGAAGTAAGTCAAAAAGAGAAAGACAAATACAGTATACTAACACACATATATGGAATCTAGTAGGACGGTCTTGATATCACACACAGGGAACTCATGAAAAAAAAAAAAAAGACAGAGCATAGACATAGGGACATCGTGGCGAATAAATAGGGAGGGGGAAGCATGGAGGAAGTAACAAGGAAACCTATAGTGTTATGTGTGGAAAAGATAGCTAGTGTCACAGTGCTGAGGGAATAGGAGTGCTTACAATGGCTTGGGGCAAAGGTCTGGAGGTGGGATGGGGAGGGGGTGATCACAATGTGGCTAATGGACTAAACAACTCAAGAGTGGCGAAAAAACCCCCCAATTAAAAAATGAAAAGAAAAATGAACATATGGGACTTCATGAAACTTAAAAGCTTTTGTACAGCTAAAGAAATTACAAAAAAGCTCAACAGACACCCCACAGAGTGGGAGAAAATCATAACAAATGAAACAACAGACAAAGAATTAATCTCCAAAATCTACAAGCAACTCAGACAACTCAGCACAGGGAAAACGAACAACCCAATCAAAAAATGGGAAAAAGACCTAAAGAGACGCCTCTCCAAAGAGGACATACAGATGGCCCAAAAATACATGAAACGATGCTCAACCTCACTTATTATTAGAGAAATGCAAATTAAAACTACAATGAGATATCACCTCACACCCGTCAGAATGGCCATCTTCAAGAAATCTGCAGACAACAAATGCTGGAGAGGGTGCGGAGAAAAGGGAACCCTCTTGCATTGCTGGTGGGAATGTAAATTGATACAGCCTCTATGGAAGACAGTCTGGAGATTTCTTAAAAAACTAAAAATAGAAGTACCCTATGACCCAGCAATCCCACTCTTAGGCTTATATCCTGATGAAATAAAACTGAAAGAAGCACCTGTACCCCAATGTTCATTGCAGCTCTCTATACAATAGCCAAAACATGGAAGCAACCTAGATGTCCATCGACGAATGAATGGATCCAGAAGCTCTGGTACATATATACAATGGAATACTACTCAGCTGTTAAAAGAAATGCAGAAGACTCAATCCTAATGAAGTGGCTGGCTCTAGAACCTATCATAAAAAGTGAAGTAAGTCAAAAAGAGAAAGACAAATACAGTATACTAACACACATATATGGAATCTAGTAGGACGGTCTTGATATCACACACAGGGAACTCATGAAAAAAAAAAAAGACAGAGCATAGACATAGGGACATCGTGGCGAATAAATAGGGAGGGGGAAGCATGGAGGAAGTAACAAGGAAACCTATAGTGTTATGTGTGGAAAAGATAGCTAGTGTCACAGTGCTAAGGGAATAGGAGTGCTTACAATGGCTTGGGGCAAAGGTCTGGAGGGGTGGGATGGGGGGATCTGGGTGGGTGGGGACCATGGATACACATATGACTGATCTGGGAACATACATGTATGTGAACAACAAAACTCTGTAAAACCTTTAAAGAATAAAAAAAAAAAAAAAAAAGATCCTAAAAAAAATAAATAAATAAATAAATAAATAAATAAATAAAAATTAAAATTTTAATGTAAAAAAAAAAAAAAAAAATAAATCTTTCTCATAAGAATATCAATAATCTGAAACAAGGGAAAAAGAAGTTTATGAAATAGATTGCACCATTTGAAATTTCTTTTTTAAAAACCTGCTCATTTAATTTGGGGATGTGGTAGGTATAGGGGTTAAAAAAGCAAAGGGAAAAAAAAAATCAAAAGCGATGGAAAATGTGTGTTACCAGGGTTAGCTTTAGGGATTTCTTCATTAATGTCTTGTGTAGTTTATTAGTTATAAGAAAGTGTAAAGGGTCTGTTCATTATTTGCTGTGTGCCCTGGAGGAATTACCAAAAAAGTGACCTCTGGAAAACGGTCAGAATTGCCTCTGGGTTGACATGGTGTGATTACAGTGAGAGGCTGGCAGAAGCAACTGCCCTCCCCTCAGGCCACAATATGCATTTGTATGTGTGTGCATGCGCGCGCACAAGTGTGAGCACACTGCATGGATGTAAAGTTGAAACCAGATCTTCTTGAGGAAAAGCATGTTGACACACACTGCCCCATAATTTTCTGTTATTTTTCGTGGTTAAAAGATTAGGGGATCAGATAGGCAGCAGCACTGCCCCCTAGTGCCTAGTTTGGAGAAAGTTGTGTATTGATTCTAAAGAACAACCGAGCAAAAACTTTTATTTATTGAAAAAAGCTCATTTATTAAATAACTGTGTCCCAGAAACTGGATCAGATTCTGGGAAGAAAAGTTAATCCATCCCTTCAGTCTTAGTGGGTGACCTGGCCTTCTTCACAAAGAGAACGAAAGCTGCTGGGGAATGCCTGTCTGTACCTACTGCCACCACGTTTCCGAATTGGAATTTAGACCCATCCAACCTCCCCTTTGCCGTACCTATCACATCCTTTACTCATGATTTCTTCTCCCTGTTACTGTTTCAAGAGTGTTCTGTAAATGGATTCACACAGTATAACTTCTGGGGATTGTGTTTTTTCCTTCAGCATCAGTCTCTGGAGATTCACCAGAGTTGTTGCGTGTGTCTCCAGTCTTCTTTACTGCTGCGTGATATTCCATGGTGTGGATGTAAAACAGTTCATTTGTTTAACGGCTCACCCGTTGGTTCCATTTCCAAATGGCCGGTGATGTTGAATAGCTTTTCATGTGATTGTTTGCCATCTGTATATACTTTTGGTCAAATGTCTGTCCCCAAGACTTTTGGCCCATTATCTATTTGGATTCTTTGGTTTTTACTGTGGAGTTTTAAAAAACTTTTTTGTATTTAAGATCATTTATTTATTTGCTTTGGCTATGCTGGGTCTTTGTTGCTGCCTGGGGTTTTCTCTAGTTGCAGTGAGCAGGAGCTACTTTTTGTTGTAGTGCGTGGGTTTCTAATTGTGGTGACTTCTCTTGCTGTAGGGCATGCAGGCTTCAGTAGCTGCAGCTCATGGGCTCAGTAGTTGTGGCTTCTGGGCTCTAGAGCACAGGCTCAGGAGTTGTGGCACACCGACTCAGTCATCTTGAGGCATGTGGGATCTTCCCTAACTAGGGATCACACCTGTGTCTCCTGCATTGGCAACTGGGTTCTTTACCACTGAGCCACCAGGGAAGCCCTACTGTTGAGAGTTTTAAGAGTTCCGTGTATGCTCAAGATACCAGTCCTTGTCAAATATATGTTTTGCAAATATTTTTTCCCAGTCTGAAGCTTGTCTTTTCAGCCACTAAACAGGGTCTTTCAAGAGAAAAAGGTTTTTTGATTTGGGTTGGAGTCCTTTTTATCAGTTTTTTTTCTCTTTATACGTTGTATTATTTTGGTCAAGAACTCTACTGAGCCCAGTTGCAGAGATTTTTCTCTGTGTTTTCCCCCCAAATATTTTATGAGATTATATTTTTTGTCTAAGTCCATGATCTGCTTTCAGTTAATTTTTTTTTTTTTTTTTGGTAATCTACTTTTTTTTTTTTTCTTGAATTTTTGGCCACTTTTCCTGCTCTTTCATTTATTTATTTTTCATGCATCTTTGTTCTTTGGCTTTTGTGGGGCTCCCATTGCAGTGGCCTCTCCTGTAGCAGAGCACTGGCTCTGGGTGCATGTGCTCCAGAGCGCTGGCTTGTAATCAGATACACCAGTCCAGCTGCACTCTGCGGCATGGGGGATCTTCCCAGGCCAGGGATCGAACTGGCGCCCCTTGCACTGCAAGACAGACTCTTTATCCACTGGGCCACCAAGGAAGCCCCCCTCAGTCAATTTCTGTAAAAGATGTGGGACTTAGATTGAGATTTTTATTTTATTCATTATTTTAGTAGTAGTAGTAGTATCATTATTACTTGGCAGTAATTGCTTGATTGCCCCAGCACCGTTTGTTGACAAGGCACCGTTTGTTGACAAGGCACCGTCTGTTGTCACTGCCTTCACTGCATTGCTTTTGCACCTTCTTCATAAAGTATGTGCGTGCCTGCGCGGGCACTCACTGTGTCTCCGCTTTTCTGGCCCCAGGCTCCTCTGTCCAGGGGTTTCCAGACAGGCACACTGGAGCAGGTGGTCACATCCTTCTCCACGTGTCGTAAAGCAGTCAGGTGTATATCATGCGGGTCTGTTTTGGGGTTCTCTGTACTGATCCGTTGTTTCATGTGTCCATCTCTTTGCAATATCACATCCTCTGGAAAACTCTAGCTTTTTGATAAATCTTACAATCAGATAGACTGATTCCTCCACTTTATTTTTGATCAGAGAAATGCATACGCCCAGAGCTGGTGCTCTGCAACAAGAGGCCACTGTGATGGGAGGCCCACACAAGCCAAAGAACAAAGATGGATGAAAATAAATAAATAAAAAAACCAATAAAAGAGGCCAAAATTTAAAAAAATTAAAAAAAAGACATAAAAAAATCACCTATAATCCCATTAACCTTGGATTTTTCTTTAAACTTGTCTTCTCGGTAGAGAATGTGAGTGTAACAATAGTTTGATAATTTATCAAGCAGCCATTATATGCCAAGCCCTCAAATCCTGGGACTACCAAGAAGAAGAAAGCCTCCTGGAGAGATGTCCCTAACTAGAAGTGAGCCAAGAGAAGAAAGCTTTCCAGCCAGAGAGACCACTGACAGTGGAGGCAGAGGGCATGGACCTGCATATTGTGTGTACAGGGACATTAAAAAGAGCTTAGTGTTGCTGAACCGTCAGCAGAATGACGGAAGTAGAGGACTGCGAGACTGGAGAGGCAGGCAAGAGAGAGCATGCTAAAAATAGTCAGCGTTCATGAGAATGAGCTCAACGTCAGAAATCATGAGGGAAATGCAAATCAAAGACATGATGAGCTGCTGTTTCACACCTGTCAGGATGGCTGTCCTCACAAAGACCAGAGATGACAAGTGTTGGCAGGAGTGTAGAGTAAGGGGCGCCCCTGTTGCAATGTTGAGGAGAATGCAAAGTGTTGCAGTCACTACTGAAAACAGTGTGGAGGGTTCTTACAAAACTAAAACTAGAACTGTCCTATGGCCCAGCAAGTCCTCTTCTGAGTATATATCCAAAGGAAGTGAAGGTAGGATATTGAAGCAGTGTCTATACCACAATGGTCATTGTACCGTTATTCACCATAGCCAAGATAGGGAAACTATCCAAGTGTCCATTGGTAGATGAATGGATGAAGATGTGACTACGCACATACGAAACAGCATAGTACTAGTCAGCCATGAGAGAGATTCTGCTATTCACAGCAATATGAATAGACCTTGAGCGTTCTACAAAAACTCAGAAACTCTATGGTCTCAGTTATGTATGGTTTATAAAAAGATAGACTGATTCCTCCACTTTATTTTTGATCAGAGAAATGCATACGCCCAGAGCTGGTGCTCTGCAACAAGAGGCCACTGTGATGGGAGGCCCACACAAGCCAAAGAACAAAGATGGATGAAAATAAATAAATAAAAAACCAATAAAAGAGGCCAAAATTTAAAAAAATTAAAAAAAAGACATAAAAAAATCACCTATAATCCCATTAACCTTGGATTTTTCTTTAAACTTGTCTTCTCGGTAGAGAATGTGAGTGTAACAATAGTTTGATAATTTATCAAGCAGCCATTATATGCCAAGCCCTCAAATCCTGGGACTACCAAGAAGAAGAAAGCCTCCTGGAGAGATGTCCCTAACTAGAAGTGAGCCAAGAGAAGAAAGCTTTCCAGCCAGAGAGACCACTGACAGTGGAGGCAGAGGGCATGGACCTGCATATTGTGTGTACAGGGACATTAAAAAGAGCTTAGTGTTGCTGAACCGTCAGCAGAATGACGGAAGTAGAGGACTGCGAGACTGGAGAGGCAGGCAAGAGAGAGCATGCTAAAAATAGTCAGCGTTCATGAGAATGAGCTCAACGTCAGAAATCATGAGGGAAATGCAAATCAAAGACATGATGAGCTGCTGTTTCACACCTGTCAGGATGGCTGTCCTCACAAAGACCAGAGATGACAAGTGTTGGCAGGAGTGTAGAGTAAGGGGCGCCCCTGTTGCAATGTTGAGGAGAATGCAAAGTGTTGCAGTCACTACTGAAAACAGTGTGGAGGGTTCTTACAAAACTAAAACTAGAACTGTCCTATGGCCCAGCAAGTCCTCTTCTGAGTATATATCCAAAGGAAGTGAAGGTAGGATATTGAAGCAGTGTCTATACCACAATGGTCATTGTACCGTTATTCACCATAGCCAAGATAGGGAAACTATCCAAGTGTCCATTGGTAGATGAATGGATGAAGATGTGACTACGCACATACGAAACAGCATAGTACTAGTCAGCCATGAGAGAGAAGATTCTGCTATTCACAGCAATATGAATAGACCTTGAGGGCGTTATACTGACTGAAATAACTCAGACAAATACTCTATGGTCTCAGTTATGTATGGTTTATAAAAAAGCCAGACTTAAAGAAACAGTGGAATACTGGCTACCAGAGACTAGGGAATGGAGGAATTGAAGAGATCTTCAGCAATGGGTACAAACTTTGAAGATGAATAATTTCTGTAAATCTAATGTGCAGTATAATCATTTAAGTTTACTGTATTATACACTTGAAAGTTGCTAGGAGAATAGATCTTAAATGTTCTCACCACAAAAAATAATGGTGTGGGGCTTCCCTGGTGGTCCAGTGGGTAAGGACACCACCTTGCAGTGCAACGGGTTCCGGTTCGATCCCTGGCCTGGGAAGATCCCACGTGCCGTGGAGCGGCTGGACCGATGTGTCCAATTACCAAGTTGGAGCTCTGGAGTGCGTGCGCCAGAGCCGATGCTCTGCAACAACGGAGGCCACCGCGATGGGAGGGCCACACGGGCCAAAGAACAAAGATGGATGAAAAATAGATAAATGAAAGACCAATGGAAGTGGCCCGCCCGCTCCCCTCCCTCCCCAGCCTACTCCACCCTCTGCCGCCAAAAAAAAAATGGTGTGAATGGAGGTATTAGCTAATGCTACAAGGGTAATCACATTACAAAATATGAATGCATCAAATTACTATGTTGTACACCTTAAACTTATTGTAGTGTTATAATCAGCTATGTCTCCATAAAAGTGAGGGAAGAAAAGAACAGGGAGAAGGGAGATCTGCCAGAAACTAGAGTGAATTCAAGGTTTCTTTCTTTCTAGACCATCCTAGGGAGCCACAGCATTGTTCCAACATATTATTTGAGTGTTTAAACAAAAGCTTTTTCTGGTCCTAGTTCCTGGGACAGATAATCATATGGAAATTCCTTTTAGCAGCTTTCTGTTCTGTGGTCCTAGTCACTGGACCGATGCTTTGATTTTGTGTTCACAACATGAGAGAGTGCTCCACTCAGGGCCAGTCTCCTGAGCTTCTTGTTTTGGGGGTTTCTAAACAAAGTGTGGATATACATACAATGAAACGTTATTTATCCTCGGGGAACTACGCACATACGAAACAGCATAGTACTAGTCAGCCATGAGAGAGAAGATTCTGCTATTCACAGCAATATGAATAGACCTTGAGGGCGTTATACTGACTGAAATAACTCAGACAAATACTCTATGGTCTCAGTTATGTATGGTTTATAAAAAAGCCAGACTTAAAGAAACAGTGGAATACTGGCTACCAGAGACTAGGGAATGGAGGAATTGAAGAGATCTTCAGCAATGGGTACAAACTTTGAAGATGAATAATTTCTGTAAATCTAATGTGCAGTATAATCATTTAAGTTTACTGTATTATACACTTGAAAGTTGCTAGGAGAATAGATCTTAAATGTTCTCACCACAAAAAATAATGGTGTGGGGCTTCCCTGGTGGTCCAGTGGGTAAGGACACCACCTTGCAGTGCAACGGGTTCCGGTTCGATCCCTGGCCTGGGAAGATCCCACGTGCCGTGGAGCGGCTGGACCGATGTGTCCAATTACCAAGTTGGAGCTCTGGAGTGCGTGCGCCAGAGCCGATGCTCTGCAACAACGGAGGCCACCGCGATGGGAGGGCCACACGGGCCAAAGAACAAAGATGGATGAAAAATAGATAAATGAAAGACCAATGGAAGTGGCCCGCCCGCTCCCCTCCCTCCCCAGCCTACTCCACCCTCTGCCGCCAAAAAAAAAATGGTGTGAATGGAGGTATTAGCTAATGCTACAAGGGTAATCACATTACAAAATATGAATGCATCAAATTACTATGTTGTACACCTTAAACTTATTGTAGTGTTATAATCAGCTATGTCTCCATAAAAGTGAGGGGAAGAAAAGAACAGGGAGAAGGGAGATCTGCCAGAAACTAGAGTGAATTCAAGGTTTCTTTCTTTCTAGACCATCCTAGGGAGCCACAGCATTGTTCCAACATATTATTTGAGTGTTTAAACAAAAGCTTTTTCTGGTCCTAGTTCCTGGGACAGATAATCATATGGAAATTCCTTTTAGCAGCTTTCTGTTCTGTGGTCCTAGTCACTGGACCGATGCTTTGATTTTGTGTTCACAACATGAGAGAGAGTGCTCCACTCCAGGGCCAGTCTCCTGAGCTTCTTGTCACCAGAATTCCTCATTTGGAAGCAACCCACGTGTCTATCAACAGTTAAACAAAGTGTGGATATACATACAATGAAACGTTATTTATCCTCAAAAAGGAAGGAAATTTTTACACAAGGACATTCTACAGTATGGATGAACCTCAGTGACAGTATGGTAAGTAAAATAAGCCAATCCGCAAAAGACAAATATTGTGTAATTCCACTCACAGGAAGTACCTAGAGAAGTCAAATTCATAGAGACTTGCCAGGAACTAGGAGGAGGGTAGAATGGGGAGCTGTTGTTTAATAGGTACAGAGTTTTCGTTCTGCAAGACAAAAAGTTCTTGAAATGGATATTGGTGATGTTAGCACAGCAGTGTGAACATTTACTGTCACTGAACTATTTCCTTTAAAATGGCTAAGATGGTAAATTTTATATTTTTCCACATGTTAAAAAGAAAAAACTCCTCATTTGTTAGTACTTGGCCCTACTAGTATTTCTAATCCAAGAGGAGAATACAGGGTGGACTCTCCACAGCCTTGGATGATAATGGAATGTTCTTTCAGAGCTCTAAGGACCAGAGGGAGTGAACTTGTACAAATCAGGAAGGCATGCCTGCTGCTTTGCTTAATGAAACAGCTTTGATGTTGCTGTCTATTTCTAGCTGACCTTTCTCTAACTGGACGGGAATAACCTCAGGTTTATGAGAAACGCTGAGAGAGTATAGGTTTCTGAGCAGGCTAATTGCCTGCATCCGAACTAATGTTGACACACGTTTAGAGAGTGTATTTTGTATCTTTTACCATCCAAAGGGGATAAATAAGTACTAAACCCTGCCTTCAAGGAATTTATAGGCTACAGAGACCAGGAGTATACGTGTGAAACAGAGCAATGTCCTTCAGCGTGGAAAAAGATGGAAGAACTCCCTGGAATAGGAAGTGGGGATTTTAGTTGAACTCAAAAGATTGGAACCTATAAAGGAACTTGTAAGTTAAAATGGGAAGGGGGAAGTGTACATGGGATTTGAGAGGCAGGGGAAATCCATCCAGACTGGAGAAGTCTGTAGCAGAAATCAAAAAGAGAATTGAAAAGTACGTGGAGGGTACTTCCCTGGTGGTCCAGTGGGTAAAGAGTCTGTCTGCAGTGCAAGGGGCACCGGTTCAATCCCTGGCCCGGGAGGATCCCACGTGCTGCGGAGCAGCTGGACCAGTGTGTCCACTTGTGATCTTCTGGAGCTCATGCACCCAGAGCAGGTGCTCTGTGACTGGGGAGGCCACTGCAGTGGGAGGCCCACACGGGCCAAAGAATAAAGATGGGTGAAAATAAATAAATAAAAAAACCAATAAAAGAGACCAAAATTTAAAAAAAAAAAAAAAAGTATGTGGAGAGCTGAGAATAGTCCATAAAAGCCCTTAGATTGTAGGGTGGTGTTTCTTAATGAAGAGCATCACTCTGACTCAGTAAGTTGTGCCTCTTAGATAGTGCTCCTTCTGTGGAAATGTCAGTGGTATGTTGACATTGTTTATCTTCAAAAGACCTCTGTCTTAGTGTTTCTAGGGACTTTGAGTCCTAGAGCAGATGATGTGATTTTCTGAGTCTGCTTCCTTGTTTGTAAAAACTAGAGGAATATGTCTTACATCTCTGGGTTTGAGAATTTACAGGATAAGATGTGAAAAAACTTAGCACAATATCTAGGCTTTTAATATTGAGGGACATGGCAGTAGGGCCTGATGTTTGTTTATATTTCTTAACCGTTCCATAGGCATTTAGAACATGAGCATGGTTGTCTTCACATCCCTTTCAAGTTTGGGTTAGGCCTGAAGTTTACAGTGTCAGAATGCAAGTGGAATTCCAAGCAAGATATTACATCCAGTTGTAAGGAGGTCCCCTCACCCAAAGGAAAATCCCAAGGGTCACCTGATCTCGGGGAAAGGAAATGAAACCATATAGGGATTTGTCTGAGGCTATAACCTTGTGTGCTAGGGAATATAAAAATTAATGTGTGATTCTGGAGCCCATTCTTGAGAATGACTTAACACGCTAAACTTCCACTAAGTGGTAACCCTTCAGAGCTCTGATGTTTCCTACCCTCCAGGCCCTCCAAAGTGAGCCCTCTTCTTGGCCTATTTTCCGTGGCACTTTTTTTCACTTCCAGTTTGAACTCTCAGGTTGGGCTTTTGTCTGCCTTCCTTTGCGAGACTGTGACCTCTTACATGATGAGTGTAAGCCCCAACTATAAGCAAGGCACTATAAGCAAAGTCATTGTCATTTCTGCTTTACAGCTCCTCCTCCCCCAATGGATGTTTGCTTCTTTTTATGTATCTACCAGTTCTCAAAATAGTGAGTGGATTCTTTAGTAACCTTCAGAGTGATTAAATAAGGTATTTTGGGGTAGCATTATGAGCTCACATGTTTATACACATTAGATGATTTCGAACCTGTTCTGATTGGTGTCCTTATTGATGTTCAGCTTGTACTGTCTTTTGTGGGTGCCTGTTCAAGTTGATTTCTGGGTCCTTTGACCTAACCTTGCTAGCATTTGATAGTTTCTTTTTTTGCTAGCCCCTTTGATACTTGGAATTAACCATTTCCTGTAAGAAGTCAGTGGTATGTTGACTTTTTATCTTCAAAAGACCTCTGTCTTAGTGTTTCTAGGGACTTTGAGTCCTAGAGCAGATGATGTGATTTTCTGAGTCTGCTTCCTTGTTTGTAAAAACTAGAGGAATATGTCTTACATCTCTGGGTTTGAGAATTTACAGGATAAGATGTGAAAAAACTTAGCACAATATCTAGGCTTTTAATATTGAGGGACATGGCAGTAGGGCCTGATGTTTGTTTATATTTCTTAACCGTTCCATAGGCATTTAGAACATGAGCATGGTTGTCTTCACATCCCTTTCAAGTTTGGGTTAGGCCTGAAGTTTACAGTGTCAGAATGCAAGTGGAATTCCAAGCAAGATATTACATCCAGTTGTAAGGAGGTCCCCTCACCCAAAGGAAAATCCCAAGGGTCACCTGATCTCGGGGAAAGGAAATGAAACCATATAGGGATTTGTCTGAGGCTATAACCTTGTGTGCTAGGGAATATAAAAATTAATGTGTGATTCTGGAGCCCATTCTTGAGAATGACTTAACACGCTAAACTTCCACTAAGTGGTAACCCTTCAGAGCTCTGATGTTTCCTACCCTCCAGGCCCTCCAAAGTGAGCCCTCTTCTTGGCCTATTTTCCGTGGCACTTTTTTTCACTTCCAGTTTGAACTCTCAGGTTGGGCTTTTGTCTGCCTTCCTTTGCGAGACTGTGACCTCTTACATGATGAGTGTAAGCCCCAACTATAAGCAAGGCACTATAAGCAAAGTCATTGTCATTTCTGCTTTACAGCTCCTCCTCCCCCAATGGATGTTTGCTTCTTTTTATGTATCTACCAGTTCTCAAAATAGTGAGTGGATTCTTTAGTAACCTTCAGAGTGATTAAATAAGGTATTTTGGGGTAGCATTATGAGCTCACATGTTTATACACATTAGATGATTTCGAACCTGTTCTGATTGGTGTCCTTATTGATGTTCAGCTTGTACTGTCTTTTGTGGGTGCCTGTTCAAGTTGATTTCTGGGTCCTTTTGACCTAACCTTGCTAGCATTTGATAGTTTCTTTGTTATCTGATAATGACAAGATGTTCCAGGCCTATCTTATACATTTCTGATCCATACTTGGAATTAACCATTTCCTGTAAGAAGTCTTTTCTTTTAGTAAAAATGGCATCTAGACGTCCTCATGGACTTGAAAGGGTGCTTATTACTTCTGTGTTGGTCAGACACACACAGTTCCAGATACTCTCAAGACTTCATCACATTGGTTTCATCTCTTGCTTTTACTGTTTCTTTGCTGGAATATTGTAAAGCAAATTTCTTGACATGTACATAAGTCTTACAAGTAGATAAGTGAAAATGAAGGGAAAAAAGGAAAGGTGTGTGAATATACCATACCATATGTACACATTTCCCCGGTTAGACTTTTACGTTACTTCTGGTTAGTTATTCACAGCTGTAGACAGTATAGGCCCCTTCAGCTATAAGGTGAAGCATCTTCTGAGAGTGTCACCTTAGCTGATAAGTGACAGCATTTAGGTATCATTAACTAGGAAAGATTTTCCTGGACAGTTTGTACATTGTTCTTTAGCCTGCCTTGGAATAATACTAACCGAAGCTTTACTGACTTGCCAGAGCAAGGGAGAGGGCTGAGTTTTATATATTGTAGTGAAGAGATCCATCTTGTGAGGACTGTATGAATGAATCTGTTGCTTTGATCTTTCTCCATAATTTTCTAGAGGGAAAAATAAGTATAAGCTCAACAGATAGATACTTTTTTGCATACCAAGAAAGGCTACAGTATGTTGTCAGTACCCATTAGAAGTCTATCTGAAGATACTGTCATTAATGAATAATGTGTCTACGGTGTACATGGTATTCCCCTCAGAGCTGACACTCTTGTTGGGAAGCAACATGGATTTCATTGGCAGATGGTACAAATGGCAAAGACCATGTTACAGGAGCCCAGGAGAGATTGGTGTAGTGTGTGGTCAGTGACTCCAGTGTCACAAGACGTGTGTTTAGATTTTACCTCCTGGGGAACCTGCCATTTTACCTTTCTGCACTCATTTCCTTATGCATTCTTAACAGTGCATGTGTTACCTCGTGGCAGCCTTTCCTGCCTTGTCGTCCCCATCAGAATGAATTATGGAACCCCTTCTCCAGGCTCTCTCTCTTGGTACCCCACAGCTAGAGTCCACTTGCCTAATGGACAGATCTCTTGGTTGGGAACCTGGCAAGAGGACTTAAGGTCATCAGTGGCAGTGGAACTTCTTGACAGAGGGGACTCACATTCATGCCCAGCAGTGGGAAAAACCAACTGCTGTGCCACCCGTTTCACTCCGTTTCTCCCTCCCCTGTCCAGGATGGGACAGGCCGGATCTGTAAGTCAGCTGCCTGAACAGATATTCACTGGGCATTACAGTTTTTAAAAATTCTTGTCCCAATTCTTTTTTTTTTTTCTTTTGTGGCACCCCTAAACTCTGTGTTTGTTTTTTTGTTTTTAATTAATTTATTTATTAATTTATCTTTTGGGGGGTGGGGTGGGGAGGGGGGGGGGTGGGCGGGCCACTTCTATTGGTCTTTCATTTCTCTATTTTCATCCGTCTTTGTTCTTTGGCTCCTGTGGGCCTCCCATTGTGGTGGCCTCTGTCATCTCAGAGCGCCGGCTCTGGGCGCATGCGCTCCAGAGCTCTGGCTTAGTAATTGGACACATTGGTCCAGCCACAGAGCAGTTCATGGGGTTGCAAAGAGTCAGACACGAATGAGCAGCTGAACAACAACTAGGTCAGAGAATCCACAGTCCCCTCTCCTTGTACCCTTGCTTCTGTGGACTCTAGAGGGGGAGGGGCAGTACAGAGACACGGATGGAGATTGGATTAAAAACGTTTCATGTGACAATTTCTCAATGAATTCTTTTTCTTTGGTTTTTTTTTTTGAAGTCTATCTGAAGATACTGTCATTAATGAATAATGTGTCTACGGTGTACATGGTATTCCCCTCAGAGCTGACACTCTTGTTGGGAAGCAACATGGATTTCATTGGCAGATGGTACAAATGGCAAAGACCATGTTACAGGAGCCCAGGAGAGATTGGTGTAGTGTGTGGTCAGTGACTCCAGTGTCACAAGACGTGTGTTTAGATTTTACCTCCTGGGGAACCTGCCATTTTACCTTTCTGCACTCATTTCCTTATGCATTCTTAACAGTGCATGTGTTACCTCGTGGCAGCCTTTCCTGCCTTGTCGTCCCCATCAGAATGAATTATGGAACCCCTTCTCCAGGCTCTCTCTCTTGGTACCCCACAGCTAGAGTCCACTTGCCTAATGGACAGATCTCTTGGTTGGGAACCTGGCAAGAGGACTTAAGGTCATCAGTGGCAGTGGAACTTCTTGACAGAGGGGACTCACATTCATGCCCAGCAGTGGGAAAAACCAACTGCTGTGCCACCCGTTTCACTCCGTTTCTCCCTCCCCTGTCCAGGATGGGACAGGCCGGATCTGTAAGTCAGCTGCCTGAACAGATATTCACTGGGCATTACAGTTTTTAAAAATTCTTGTCCCAATTCTTTTTTTTTTCTTTTGTGGCACCCCTAAACTCTGTGTTTGTTTTTTTGTTTTTAATTAATTTATTTATTAATTTATCTTTTGGGGGGTGGGGTGGGGAGGGAGGGGGATGGGCGGGCCACTTCTATTGGTCTTTCATTTCTCTATTTTCATCCGTCTTTGTTCTTTGGCTCCTGTGGGCCTCCCATTGTGGTGGCCTCTGTCATCTCAGAGCGCCGGCTCTGGGCGCATGCGCTCCAGAGCTCTGGCTTAGTAATTGGACACATTGGTCCAGCCACAGAGCAGTTCATGGGGTTGCAAAGAGTCAGACACGAATGAGCAGCTGAACAACAACTAGGTCAGAGAATCCACAGTCCCCTCTCCTTGTACCCTTGCTTCTGTGGACTCTAGAGGGGGAGGGGCAGTACAGAGACACGGATGGAGATTGGATTAAAAACGTTTCATGTGACAATTTCTCAATGAATTCTTTTTCTTTGGTTTTTTTTTTTTTTTTTTTAAATTTTGGCCTCTTTTATTGGTCCTTCATTTGTTTATTTTCATCCATCTTCACTCCTTGGCCTGTGTGGGCCTCCCATCACTGTGGCCTCTCTCCTTGCAGAGCACCATTCTGGGCACATGCGCTCTAGAGCGCTGGCTCATAATTGGACACACCGGTCCAGCCACTCCACGGCACGTGCAATCTTCCTGGGCCAGGGATCGAACTGGCCCCCCTTGCACTGCAGGGCGGACTCTCCACCCACTGGACCACCAGGGAAGCCCCTTAATAAATTCTTGAATGAGGCCAGCCTCAGTTATCGACTGCTCTCTTTCCTTTATGGGGAACTCACCTCCTCTCTGTGTTTAGCTATGGGCTCTTATTTCCCAATCTGATACAGCTGGAAAAGTCACACTCAACATCCACTTACATAACTACTTTATAAATTGCTGGAGTATTAAATATGATAATACAGGGCACATTGTAAGCCCTCTATAAATGGTACTGTTATAGTTATCTCGGTGCCAAGTTTGACTCTTCTGTTGTTAGACCTTTAGGTAGCTTACTTTTTTCCACTGTTTTAAATGACAATGTGATGATCTTTATAGCAAAGATGTTTATCCTTAAGAAAAATTCCTATACCTGGAATGTCTGATTCAAAGTGTGGAGTTACTTGCATGACTTTTATTCCCTCCAAATTTCCTTAAACGATGGAGGTTTGATTTCCCTGATTCTTCTTTGGTAACTGATTCTTCTTTGGTAACAGCGTAATTTTTGAAAATACTCAACAGTGTGACAAATGAAAGAGTAGTCCCTTGTAATATGGATTTATTTGAATACATTTTCATGTATCAAGGACTTATGTTTTTTAACATTGTATGTTTGTATGGTAGGTTCTTTTTAATACAGCTGGGAAGATTGAGTGGCTTTGTGAACGAAAAAAGGCAGGGGTGGGGGTGGCTTCAAATACCTTGACCAGGCAATCTCTAGCGGTAGGGAAGGGAGACACACGACCTGACCTGACCTGACCTTTCGCTTAGCAGTTGCTTTCTGAGACCTTTTAGCTCCGGTTCCATAGATTCTTGCGGGAGGCAGGCTTCTCAATTCAGTTTCAAGGCCAGCCACAGATGTCACTTAGCGCCACTCCCAGGTCCCCCACTGAGGACACAAGTCTTCTCACGTCATCCCCCACTCCTCTGTCCAGCTCTTGGATGGCTGCTGTGACTGTTTTTAGGTGTCTCTCCTTAATTACGGGGGCACCTCAAAGGCAGCAGGCTTTCTTTTTTCTGTTGTTGACCTCTAGTGTTCGGCACAAAGGCACACTGGCAGGAAGTAAGGCCACACGTAAGAACCATCCTTTCTCTCTGGCAACTCACAGTTTATTAAAGAAAGTGGACCTCTAAACATGATAAGTATAACGGAGAGCATTCTTCTGTACTCGAGGTTGGGGAAAGTGTTGCAGGAGAGTGAAATAGAAGGATTAATGTCACTTAAAGTAGGGCAGTATCAGAGAACACTCCAGCAAAAATGACAGTGGAGCTGGGCTTTGAAGAATGAGTAGGAGTTCACCAAGCAGATGGGAGAAGAACATTTCAGGTAATGAGAACAGTTGATCTAAGGTCTAAAGATGCAGGCCTATGAATATGGATGGAAAGTAGATGGATGGGTGAGGAGGAAAATGAGGCTCAAGTGGCCTCCAGGACCCCATTTTCACTCCCTTTACTCACCATGATCCCTTTGCTGGGTCTGGAATATCTCTCTGCTATCTCCTCAGACCCTTGCAGTCATTCTGCAAAGTTGCTGAGTACTCAGTATACACCATGCACCAAGGAAAAGACGCAAAAAGACTTATTGGGCAACCTTGAATGGCATCACAGGAATTTTAGCCCCATGCTGAAAATCTTCACCTGACTGTGCTGTCTTGCCTGGTATTTTTTGGATTGCTAAGTCCGTGATTTATTTAAAAGAAAGGCTTATGTTTTTTAACATTGTATGTTTGTATGGTAGGTTCTTTTTAATACAGCTGGGAAGATTGAGTGGCTTTGTGAACGAAAAAAGGCAGGGGTGGGGGTGGCTTCAAATACCTTGACCAGGCAATCTCTAGCGGTAGGGAAGGGAGACACACGACCTGACCTGACCTGACCTTTCGCTTAGCAGTTGCTTTCTGAGACCTTTTAGCTCCGGTTCCATAGATTCTTGCGGGAGGCAGGCTTCTCAATTCAGTTTCAAGGCCAGCCACAGATGTCACTTAGCGCCACTCCCAGGTCCCCCACTGAGGACACAAGTCTTCTCACGTCATCCCCCACTCCTCTGTCCAGCTCTTGGATGGCTGCTGTGACTGTTTTTAGGTGTCTCTCCTTAATTACGGGGGCACCTCAAAGGCAGCAGGCTTTCTTTTTTCTGTTGTTGACCTCTAGTGTTCGGCACAAAGGCACACTGGCAGGAAGTAAGGCCACACGTAAGAACCATCCTTTCTCTCTGGCAACTCACAGTTTATTAAAGAAAGTGGACCTCTAAACATGATAAGTATAACGGAGAGCATTCTTCTGTACTCGAGGTTGGGGAAAGTGTTGCAGGAGAGTGAAATAGAAGGATTAATGTCACTTAAAGTAGGGCAGTATCAGAGAACACTCCAGCAAAAATGACAGTGGAGCTGGGCTTTGAAGAATGAGTAGGAGTTCACCAAGCAGATGGGAGAAGAACATTTCAGGTAATGAGAACAGTTGATCTAAGGTCTAAAGATGCAGGCCTATGAATATGGATGGAAAGTAGATGGATGGGTGAGGAGGAAAATGAGGCTCAAGTGGCCTCCAGGACCCCATTTTCACTCCCTTTACTCACCATGATCCCTTTGCTGGGTCTGGAATATCTCTCTGCTATCTCCTCAGACCCTTGCAGTCATTCTGCAAAGTTGCTGAGTACTCAGTATACACCATGCACCAAGGAAAAGACGCAAAAAGACTTATTGGGCAACCTTGAATGGCATCACAGGAATTTTAGCCCCATGCTGAAAATCTTCACCTGACTGTGCTGTCTTGCCTGGTATTTTTTGGATTGCTAAGATTCCAGATAACAGAGAGATTTTCTGTTGTAGCAGCTGTAGATAAAATAGATATCCTTAATAGTCAGAGGAGTATTCCAATTTCGTTAGTCCCCCATGATAACAGTTTCTCTCAAACCAGCCTTAGGCAATCAAAGTAAATAAAGCTTGATATCTTTTTATGTAATTGGTCGGCTTCTTTTCTGTCCATTCTCATCTGTTGTTCCAATTTCTTTTTCTTCACGATAAAACTTTGGACATAGTTAGGCATACGTACAACTTAGTGGCATAAAGCTACCACTTTATTTGGCTCATAGATACTGTGGGTCAGAACTTAGAGAGGACATGGCAGGGACTTGTTTCTGCTCCCAAATGTCTGAGACCTCAGCTGGAAAGACTTGAATGGCAAAAGGTCCCTCAGCTTCTGGGAACTGGAGTCATCTGCAAAGTGTCACCAGGTCTGGGATGACTCAAAGGCTTTGCTCAGCTGGGACTGTTGACTGAGAATACCTGCAAGTGGCCTCTCCATGCAGCCTGGGCTTCCTCCCAACATGGCAGCCTCTAAGGAGTCAGACTTCTTACATGGTGGCTCAGGGGCTCTGAAACAGAGGATCTTAAGGGCCAAGATAGAAACTTCATGTCTACTTTAAAAAGACCTCATCTTAGAACTCACACAGTATTTTTTTTTTGCCCCTTGCCTGGAAAGGCAGGGTTTTTTGTTTTTTTGTTTTTTTGTTTCAACTTTTATTTTACTTCTTACTTTTACAGAGTTTTGTTGTTTACAGATATGTATGATCCCAGATTAGTCATATGTCTATCCCCCCCATCCCACCCCTCCAGGCCGTCGCACAGCACCCCTGCAGGATCCCCTTTTCTCACAGCACAATGAGAATAGCTAGTTTTTTCACATATGATAGTGTAGGTTTTCGTGTTATTTCCTTTACATCTCCTACCCACTGTTTATTCCCTACAATGTCCATATGTCTACTATCCATTTCTGTTTTTCCATCGCTTCACTGTGTGTGTTATCATTACCATCCTACTAAATTCCATATATATGTGTTAGTATATTGTACTTGTCCTTCTCTTTTTGACTTACTTTACCTTTTATGATAGGTTCTAGATCCAGCCACCTCATTAGGACTGATTCTTCTGCATTTCTCTTTACAGCTGTGCAGTATTCCATTGTATATATGTACTTTTGTATCTGTTCATTCGTCGATGGACATCTAGGTTACTTCCATGGTCTGGCTATTTTATAGAGAGCTGCAATGAACATTGGGGTATAGGTGCTTCTTTCAGTTTTGATTTCATCAGGGTATAAGCCTAAGAGTGGGATTGCTGGGTCATATGGTGCTTTTAGTTTTAGTTTTTTCAGGAACCTCCAGACTGTCTTCCATAGAGGCTGTATCAATTTACATTCCCACCGGCAATACAAGAGTGTTCCCTTTCCTGCACACCCTCTCCAGCATTTATTGTTTGTCGATTTGTGGATGATGGCCCTTCTGACGGGTGTGAAGTGATATCTCATTATAGTTTTGATTTGCATTTCTCTAATTATAAGCGAGGTTGAGCATCATTTATGTGTTTATTGGCCATCTGTATCACACAGTATTAACTTTTGCCAGATCTAGTAATCAGAAGAGATTCAAGGGACAGAAACACAGATTTTCAGCTTCTTGGTAGGTGGAGTATATTAAAGAATTTTTGGCCTTTTTTTTAATGCTATAATAGTTAAGTGTTTCCAGATAAGCAGTCTCCTTTGAATCTTTTCAAAGTTCAACTTCCTAATTAGAGCCTTTTGTGTAAATACGTCATTCTTCAGGTCTTTACCCACTTCCCTTTCTAAACCCCCAAGTCTTACTTGATCAGAGCAGTGCTTTTGTTGCATCATATATCTCCAGGTCCTCACCAACCTAGAACAGTGTCTGACAGACAGTTTATGTTTAGTTCCTATCACTGACTGCTTTGTGAGAATGCTTGTTATGTCTTTGTGTGACTTAGAGAGAAGAGGATATCTGTGTGCCCGTCCATATTGATGTCTGTGTGGTGTCTTCTGCTTCATTATCTACTTTGGAAAATATCCTGGTGTTTCCTGTTGTGTTGTAACTATCTGTCCTTTGGGAGCGATGTGCAGGAGGCCATCATGGAGGTTGGTGGTGCTAGATTTGTCTCACAGTCCATGTGCACTGAGACCTCTTTGCTCCAACCACAGACCTCTGCTGGCCCACGAGTCTCTCAGTAGCTTTTAGATGTCCTGAACGCCACACTGAAGCTTTAGAAACTGGACAATGCTGCACCAGGTTCATCCTGCTGTTCACCTCCTGGTGCTGCATCCAGTCCCTTGCTCCCATACCATATATTGGCACAGAGCTGAAGATTGAACTTCAGGAGCCCAAAGGCCATCCACATCTTCTGTCTGAGAAACTAGAGTCTCAAGATTTCTGAGTTCCATTACTCCCTAAGTTGAACCAGTTTTGGTGACAAGAAGAAATGTGTATGTAGGGAACGGCTGTATGAATGAGGACTGGGTCTTTCTTTACCTGTTATGCCTTTTTCCTTCCCCATGAGGCCAGAGGGGTTGGGCTTCTCTCTTACTTCCCCTCCCATGGCTGGAGCTTCTCATATCACATCCTCCTTCCCAACTCAAACTTAGCTGCACACAAGGAGTCCCTTTATAGATGGAGCACGTGATGAGAACCTGGACGTCAACAAGGGAACACAAATTAGGAAGCATTTCAAAGATACTGAAGCAGTTACTCTCCATTATACTGAGGTGAAGGAACATGACCTAAACTAGGTATCAAGGACATGTCCACAACCAGACTGCATGTCCACATTTCTGGTACCATGCAGGGAGTCTGGAGAGTCTGTATGCGGAAGATGTGATGTGTTGTCAGGACTGTGGAGTGCTGCCCTGTGCTTGTTGCTGACTTTAAAAAGTGAATCCTTGGATGTCAGTTTTCTCTTCAGTAAAATGGGGATATGCTTCCAGTCTTCTGATTGGCAACTGCTATAAGTTTAGCATGATTGTTGCATGAATGTTTAGATGATCTGTGGGGGAGCCAGTTTCCCATCCCATTCCTGAGGTTTCCTAACACTGTTTCTCAAAGACCTGGAGAACTTTAGAAATTAAAGATGCTAGCCTTCTCTGGTCTACATAAATCAGAACCTCTGAGGGATGGGGCCTGGGGGTATGTGTTAAAATGTTAGTTCATATGACTTTGTGCACCCTCTGATTAAAGGCCTCTCCAAAAAAAAAAACGACTCGAAATACAATATTGTAGTGTTCTGGGATTGCATCTTTTTATGAGACTCTGTAAGGCTTCTGTTAAAGTTGGACTTGACCAAGTTAGAAATGACTTAGTTACTGCTTGCTGCTGTGGACTCCAAAGTGATAGCCTCGCCAAGCCCAGTTTCTGTTCCAAAGCCTTTGTAAACCGAGGGGACAGATGCAAATTACCTCCTATATTTGCATGAATGTCCCTACCGGGGTTTTCTGTTAGCTGGATTTGTGGTTGGCGTGCTTTGAGCCAGCAAGTGCTGTGCTCTTTTGTTAGTGTGCTTGATGTGCGTGGTGTTAAAGTAAACTGTCTAAAGCTGCGGAGTCTAAAATGGATGAATTTGTGGGACGGTGGTTACAAAGGCATCTATATTACCCTAAAGAGAACAGAATAGCATTATCTTTCCCTTGTAGGAAGTTATTGTGCAACAGATGCCCACATGCCTGCCGGGTGCGAGGACCTGTGTAGGCTTAGTGAGGGATCAGTATTACAACAAGGAGTCGAGTCGTGTGAAACTGATAATATTGGTACCCTGTGAGGATTTGGATGGGGAGAGATGGTCAAAGGGACTTTGACTTTATAATGTTTCAATTCTTTTCACTTTTACTTTGTTAAGATATACTGTACATGCTATGAAATTTGCCACTTTAAAGTGTACAGTTCAGTGTTTTGAGTATAATTCACACAGTTGTACACCACCATTGTCTCATTCCAGAACAATCTCGCCCCAGAAGGGAACTGCGTAACCTGTCAAGTAGCCACGCTCCATTCCATTCTACCTTCTCTCCTCCCAGAGATCATGGCAACCACCCTTGATTTCTGCCTCTGTGGATTTGCCTGTTTGTGGATATTTCATGTATGGAATCACGTACTACATAGTCTTTTATGTCCAGCTTCTTTTGCTGAACATACTGATTTCTAGGTTCATCTGTGCTGTAGCATTTATGTACTTCATTCCTTTTTGTCTGGATAAGATTCCATTGTGTGCATATTTCACATTTTGTTTAACTGGTTTAATGTGATTATTAAAATAAATGTTTGGGTGATTTGTACGGAAACCAGTTCCCCATCCCGTTCTTTCTAAAGGACCCAGTGGAATTCTTAGGTCATATGGTAACCTTGTGTTTAACTTTTTAAGGCGCTGCCAAGTGGTTTTTCTTGATTTTTTTTAATAAAAAGAATATATCACGTACTATTTTTATAGCCATGAATCAATCTTTTAAATTACTTTAAAAATAGAACAGAAAATTTCACAGAGGCTACTAAGAAGAGTATATATCCAGTTCTGATTGTATTCTCTGGAACTCACCAAGTTCTGTGGCTTCTTAAATTTTTTTTAAGCGTCTCTAAAAGAAGAAATGGAGAAAGACCATGGACTCATTCTTCATGTCAATCTTACATGTTTCCCCCACACTAAAATATCTTTTCTAATTGTCAGAGCATGTTGACTGAAACTCTTGTCTGGCACTAAACAGATTCTGCCAATGAGCAAGTCAGGTGCATACATCTTTCCTGCTAGATTGCAAGGACCTAGAGAGCAAGGGAAGAGTAAGTCCTGTGTTCCTATTTGTACACCTTGGTCTTTCCAGGTGATGCTAGTGGTGAAGAATCTGCCTGCCAATGCAAGAGGCTCAAGAGACACAGGTTCAGTCCCTGGATTAGGATATCAGCCGACTCCAGTATTCTTGGTTGGGAAACCCCATGGGCAGAAGAGCCTGGTGGGCTACAGTCCATGGGGTCGCAAAGAGTCAGACACAGCTAAGCATAGCACAGCAGAGCATATACTTAATATATGCCCATTAAATATCAATTTGAATTAACAAATTAATATTAACATCCGTAGGCTTTTCAGCTAGATATTAAGAGGAAGATTCTTTTTTGACCAAGATCCCCAGTTCATATCTCTGTTACGTGGAAATTCTCATTCTTCTGTTTCCACCCAAAGAAATATGCCTTAAGGCAAGGCAAGAGTTTAGTTTTTTTGTGTGTTTGTTTTGTTTTTAATACTTTTATTTATTTTTGGCTGTGCTGGAGTCTTCATTGCTGTGCAGGCTTCTCATTGCAGTGGCTTCTTTTATTGCAGAGCACATGCTGTCTAGGTCGTGGGCTCAGTAGGTGTGACTCTCAGGCTCTAGAGCACAGGCTCAATAGCTGTGGTGCATAGGTCCAACCTTTTTAAAGGACCCAGTGGAATTCTTAGGTCATATGGTAACCTTGTGTTTAACTTTTAAGGCGCTGCCAAGTGGTTTTCTTGATTTTTAATAACAAGAATATATCTCGTACTATTTTTATAGCCATGAATCAATCTTTTAAATTACTTTAAAAATAGAACAGAAAATTTCACAGAGGCTACTAAGAAGAGTATATATCCAGTTCTGATTGTATTCTCTGGAACTCACCAAGTTCTGTGGCTTCTTAAATTTTTTTTAAGCGTCTCTAAAAGAAGAAATGGAGAAAGACCATGGACTCATTCTTCATGTCAATCTTACATGTTTCCCCCACACTAAAATATCTTTTCTAATTGTCAGAGCATGTTGACTGAAACTCTTGTCTGGCACTAAACAGATTCTGCCAATGAGCAAGTCAGGTGCATACATCTTTCCTGCTAGATTGCAAGGACCTAGAGAGCAAGGGAAGAGTAAGTCCTGTGTTCCTATTTGTACACCTTGGTCTTTCCAGGTGATGCTAGTGGTGAAGAATCTGCCTGCCAATGCAAGAGGCTCAAGAGACACAGGTTCAGTCCCTGGATTAGGATATCAGCCGACTCCAGTATTCTTGGTTGGGAAACCCCATGGGCAGAAGAGCCTGGTGGGCTACAGTCCATGGGGTCGCAAAGAGTCAGACACAGCTAAGCATAGCACAGCAGAGCATATACTTAATATATGCCCATTAAATATCAATTTGAATTAACAAATTAATATTAACATCCGTAGGCTTTTCAGCTAGATATTAAGAGGAAGATTCTTTTTTGACCAAGATCCCTAGTTCATATCTCTGTTACGTGGAAATTCTCATTCTTCTGTTTCCACCCAAAGAAATATGCCTTAAGGCAAGGCAAGAGTTTAGTTTTTTTGTGTGTTTGTTTTGTTTTTAATACTTTTATTTATTTTTGGCTGTGCTGGAGTCTTCATTGCTGTGCAGGCTTCTCATTGCAGTGGCTTCTTTTATTGCAGAGCACAGGCTGTCTAGGGTACGTGGGCTCAGTAGGTGTGACTCTCAGGCTCTAGAGCACAGGCTCAATAGCTGTGGTGCATAGGCTCAGTTGTTTCATGGCTTGTGGGCTGCTCCCTGGTCAGGGATTGAACCCGTGTCTCCTTTATTAGCAGGATGCCTCTCACGGAGGATGGAAGTGATATGGTTTTTGTCTTTCAGGAACCTGGAGTAGAAGGAAATTCATCAATCCATCAATCACTAATTGAGATCCACTGGGAAAAGTGCTGCAATAGAATTGCAGCAAGGTGCCATGAGAGAACAGAGTGGGGTAGTTAATTGAGTGAAAATGATCAGAGAAGGTTTAGGTGAGGTGTTACTGGCACTGGGTTTGAAAGGAGCTGTGAAAAGTTGGACTGAAAGAGGAAGAGAAAGGTATTTCAGCCCAAGGGAAACCTTGTGAAACTGGCCCCTGACATGCTGGAATGACTGGAATGGAGCTGATCTGAGGGAGGAGGAGTGGGATTTACAAGGTTGATGGGGTCATGTTATAATGACTCACGTGTTATGTTCAAGAATTAGAGCTTTCATTCTCTGGGGACCATGGACGCTGTGAAGGTGTGTGGGTTGGTTTTAATAGCGTGACCTCACATACATGATACAGCAACCTTTGACTTTGTGATCAAATAATTTGGAAAACATTCCATGACAGTGTTTCTCTTTTTTGGAGATTCTGTATATGTAACCACACTGAAGGCTGTGAAAGATAAACCCTGTTAACTTTTTCATCATGGTGCAGCGTGTTCAAACATGGAAACCTCATTTTTGTTTACCTTTTATCATGTTTAGGACCTCTGATAAAGGGAAAGGAAGAGGAGGAATAACATGTTTCTAGAAAAATAGAAGAACCTAGCTCACCAATCTGTCAATATTGGGGATTGGCAGGGAGGGAAGAGGAGCCATTTCCTAAAAAAGAACTCTGGAGGCTTCCCTGGTGGTCCAGTGGTAAAGAGTCTGCCTTGCAGGGGGCACCAGTTCGATCCCCGGCTCAGGAGGATCCCATGTGCAGCGGAGCAGCTGGACTGGTGTGTCCAGTTACGAGCCGTCACTCTGAAGTGCATGCACCCAGAGCTGGTGCTCTGCAACGAGAGAGGCCACTGCCATGGGAGGCCCACACAGGCCAAAGAATAAAGATAAAGGAAAAAAAAAAAAAAAAAACCAATAAAAGAGGCAAAAATTAAAAAAAAAAAAAAAAAAAACCAGCTCTGGACTGGCCGTGAGGAAGTCTTGGCTCTTGTTTTGGCTTTGCTGTTAAGTATGCTGTGTGTCTTTGACCAGTTCACTGTAGAAACTCAGCCTCCAAACACAGAAGATCCTGCCTGGCTACAAATTAATTAAATACTGTATTAAGTACTTTCCATGCATTAGCTCAACTAAATCCTCAGATCAAACCCTGAGTTAGGTTCCCATCTCAGAGATAAGACAACTGAGAAATTAAGAGATTGAAGAAACTATTCAGAGTCACTTTTTAGTAAATAAAGGGGTCTTAGGTGGAACATTTTCAGTGGAAGAAACAGTTCAAAGGCATAGAAGTGAAAAGGGTGGGCGGTCTTCAAGGAACCACACATATAATAATCTGATACATAGCGCATTTGGAAGAGAGGGAGGAGACAAGCCTGGCAAAGGCAGGTTCAGTCAGCCTGTAGGCCTTTGAAAGCTGTGTGTTATTTGTGTTTTATTGGCATTTTATCACCCTCATTTTCAAATGAGGCCTTCAACATGCTATTATTCAGTGTTCCTTGAGTCTGAGATGGTATATATTTACATATATACTGTTATTTTGTGCATTTGACTTTATGAAAAAAATGCCTTATTGAAAGAGCATGCTTAGACTTACTTGGACACGGATTTATAGTGTGGCACTCTCTTGCATATACAAAAAGGAAAATATAAGTGAAGTGTATTGGTAAAGGTTTCCTAAAACTTTCCAATATTTCATGCCAGCTTTGAATCACTTTCTGACTTATTATCCACATTCTGCTACGTAATAAGTGTCCTCTGGGTCATCAAGAGCACAGACAGGACAGCTTGTCTTCAAAATGTTGCAATGTTTTTTTCCTCCCAGGTCACATATTCTGCCATTTTCAGTGTTGGCACCTTCTTGATCTTACCAGAGATCTTAACAAAAAGTCTTCTCACAACCAGTGAGATTCACATTCCCCCCTGAAATGAACCTTGAGTGGTTTCTTCAGAATCATACTGGTCCAGTCAACCCACCAGAAATGACAACCAAGTATGCTCTTGCTGAGAGCTATGTTTTGACTGTAGCTCACCTGTAAGAAACATTCTGAAGTGAAAATGCTTAAGGAGAAAAGAAAAGGATTTTAGAATCAATGAAATATGGTAGCTTCTTGAAGTTCAAATGGTGGTAGAAGCAGCAGGACCAGTATTCAGGAAGAAGAAATCTTCATCCTGGAGCCAGACTGCGGAGGTTCCAGTCCCAGACCCTCTCTACCACAAGCTCAGTGACATTGGGCAAGGGTTTTCACCTCTGAATCAATTTCCTCATCTGTGAAATTGCGATCATAATACCTGCCTTATAGAGAAACATAACTTCAAAGTGCTTAGAATAGTGCCTTACTAAGTGGTACTTATTAAGCATTTTCTATATATTGTCTTCTATTAATAACGCTTTTGATAGGAGGAATTAATATTCCCATATGTCTTCAGTGCTTAATCTCTGGCTTCTGTAATGGGAAAAGGTTGAGACTCAGAGAACTCAGCTCCTTCCCAGCCTCACAGCTAGTTGATGGCAGACCTGGGACTTGGGACTCCAGGTTTTGTTCACCATTCTTTCCATTGTTCTCATGATTTCTCCTCCTCCTGATTATGTCCAACACAGAGATGCAGGGTTGTGGATCAGGCTTTGCAGTGCTAGCCCATGGTCAGAGGGAACAGTGGTCCAGAAAGAGCACTCATTGTTGCCCCTTCTCTTGCGGTCTTGGAGGTGCTATCATCTTTGGTTGCCAAAGATGATAATTGTGTTTATAGTTTAGACATGTCCAGACAGGGTATGATGTCAGAATAATTCTGTCTCCAGTACTAAAATCAGGCCCGCTTTGTGTTCTTGTGGGTCCCTAGTTTTCTGAAATGAGGTGAAAATACAAGTATTATTTATCCAATGTGAGTGTCTACTAATGTTACAGATATAACAGGGAAGCTGGATCTAGCTTTCCAGAGCAAGACTTAGACCCGGTGACCTGAAGATTGGGTCATCTCAAGGCTGGTCTCCCCACAGAAGAGGCCACTGTAGCTTGCCCCTTACCAGGCATGTCTAAGGGCTCCTAGGTACTTGTCTACAGTTATGCCTCGTTGACTATTGATCAGTATTTTTCCTGATCTTTGTCTTAGCAGAGAGAAAGGGCAAGAGGGAAGAAGTCAAGGTGAAAGTCCCTGAAAAAGTAAGATGTGTGGGGGAGTATCTTACGCCTGTTCCTTCCCACAGGCTCTTCCAGCAGTAAGCTTTTCCAAAACAAGCTGATTCTGTCGCCCTCTTTCCTTTGGGCTACATCCCTGGGGCATGGATTATAATTAATTATCTAGGAACTACCTCTTTCTCCATTTGTTACCTTTGGCTCTTCAGTGTTCTTTTTGTTTGTTTGTTTTTTAAACCAGGATCCAAGGTCATGAGACTGCACTTAGTTGCCTGAAGTGGAGTTGGAGCATACAGATTAACCTAGATACCAGGGCTCACCTGAGGCCTTGACAGAAACCTTCCTCAGCAGCAACAGATTGGAGTTAACATATGGACACTTGGGTGTAAAAGACACATTTTATTTCAGGACCAAAAAGCTATGTTGTTGTTGTTCAGTCGCTCAGTCATGTCCGACTCTTTGTGGCCTGCAGCACGCCAGGCTTTCCTGTCCTTCACCGTCTCTCAGAGCTTGTTCAAACTCACGTCCATTGACTCAGTGATGCCATCCAACCATCTCGTCCTCTGCCATCCCCTTCTCCTCTTGCCTTCAGTCTTTCCCAGCATCAGGGACTTCTCTAATAACTCGACTCTTCACATCAGGTGGCCAAAGTATTGCAGCTTCAGCATCTGTCCATCCCATGAATATTCATGATTCGTTGATTTCCTTTAGGATTGACTGGTTTAGTCTCCTTGCTGCTGAAGGAACTTTTAAGAGTCTTCTCCAGGACAATAGTTCAAAAGCGTCAATTCTTTGGCACTCAGCCTTCTTTCTGGTCCAAATCTCACATCTTTACATGACTACTGGAAAAACCATAGCTTTGACTATATGAACCTTTGTCAGCAGAGTAATATCTCTGCTTTTACTATGCTGTCTAGGTCTGTCATAGCTTTTCTTCAGGGAATAAGCATCATTTAATTTCATGGCTGCAGTCACCATCCACAGTAATTTTGTAGCCTAAGTAAATAAGGTCTGTCATTGCTTCCATTGTTTGCCCATCTATTTGCCATGAAGTGATGGGACCAGATGCCATGATTCTAGTTTTTTAATGTTGAGTTTTAAGCCAGCTTTTTCATTCTCTTTCACTTTCATCAAGGGGCTCTTTAATTCCTCTTCACTTTCTGCTATTAGGGTGGTGTCATCTGTATATCTGAGGTTGTTGATATTTCTCCTGGCAATCTTGATTCTAGCTTGTGCTCCCTCCAGCCTGGCATTTCACATGAGGTACTTTGCATATAAGTTAAATAAGCAGGGAGACAAGTGTACGGCCTTGACATACTCCTTGTCCAATTTGGAACCAGTCCATTGTTCCATGTCCAGTTCTAAATGTTGCTTCTTGACCTGTATACAGGTTTCTCAGGAGGCAGGTAATGTGGTCTGATGTTCCCATCTCTTGAAGAAGTTTTCACAGTTTGTTGTGATCCACACAAAGACTTTAGCGTAGTCAGTGAAGCAGAAGCAGATGCTTTTTCTGGAATTCTTTAGCGTTTCTATAATCCAGTAGATGTTGGCAGTTTGATCTCTGGTTCCTCTGTTTTCTAACAGCTTGTACATCTGTTGTTCAAGAGCTTGTTCAAACTCACGTCCATTGACTCAGTGATGCCATCCAACCATCTCGTCCTCTGCCATCCCCTTCTCCTCTTGCCTTCAGTCTTTCCCAGCATCAGGGACTTCTCTAATAACTCGACTCTTCACATCAGGTGGCCAAAGTATTGCAGCTTCAGCATCTGTCCATCCCATGAATATTCATGATTCGTTGATTTCCTTTAGGATTGACTGGTTTAGTCTCCTTGCTGCTGAAGGAACTTTTAAGAGTCTTCTCCAGGACAATAGTTCAAAAGCGTCAATTCTTTGGCACTCAGCCTTCTTTCTGGTCCAAATCTCACATCTTTACATGACTACTGGAAAAACCATAGCTTTGACTATATGAACCTTTGTCAGCAGAGTAATATCTCTGCTTTTTACTATGCTGTCTAGGTCTGTCATAGCTTTTCTTCAGGGAATAAGCATCATTTAATTTCATGGCTGCAGTCACCATCCACAGTAATTTTGTAGCCTAAGTAAATAAGGTCTGTCATTGCTTCCATTGTTTGCCCATCTATTTGCCATGAAGTGATGGGACCAGATGCCATGATTCTAGTTTTTTAATGTTGAGTTTTAAGCCAGCTTTTTCATTCTCTTTCACTTTCATCAAGGGGCTCTTTAATTCCTCTTCACTTTCTGCTATTAGGGTGGTGTCATCTGTATATCTGAGGTTGTTGATATTTCTCCTGGCAATCTTGATTCTAGCTTGTGCTCCCTCCAGCCTGGCATTTCACATGAGGTACTTTGCATATAAGTTAAATAAGCAGGGAGACAAGTGTACGGCCTTGACATACTCCTTGTCCAATTTGGAACCAGTCCATTGTTCCATGTCCAGTTCTAAATGTTGCTTCTTGACCTGTATACAGGTTTCTCAGGAGGCAGGTAATGTGGTCTGATGTTCCCATCTCTTGAAGAAGTTTTCACAGTTTGTTGTGATCCACACAAAGACTTTAGCGTAGTCAGTGAAGCAGAAGCAGATGCTTTTTCTGGAATTCTTTAGCGTTTTCTATAATCCAGTAGATGTTGGCAGTTTGATCTCTGGTTCCTCTGCCTTTTCTAAATCCAGCTTGTACATCTGGAAATTCTCAGTTCACATACTGTTGAAGCCTCATTTGAAGGATTTTGAGCATTATATTGCTAGCATGTGAAATGAGCGCAAGTGTAAGATAGTTTGAACATTCTTTGTCATTGCCCTTCTTTGAGATTGGAATAAAAAGTGACCTTTTCCAGTCCTGTGGCCACTGCTGAGTTTTCCAGATTTGCTGGCATATTGAGTGTAGCACTTTAACAGCATCATATTTTAGGATTATATATACAAAGACAGAAAATAAACAAGAAACCTTTGCTTCACTAGTCAAAGCCAAGCACAGAAACAAGGTAGTCTATCTTCCTTTTTGTGTAAATTTATTTATAAATTAAATATGTTTTGGTTATGTTTTGGTTATGCTGGATCTTCATCGCTGCACGTGGGCTTTCTCTAGTTGCAGTGAAGGTCGCTTTTAGTTTGTGGCACCCGGGCTTCTCATTCCGGTGCTTCTGTTGTGGAGCAGACTCTAGGGCTTGTGGTCTCAGCAGCTGTGACCTGCAGGCTCTGAAGGACGGGCTCAGGAGTTGTGGCGCATGAGCTTAGTTGCCTTATGGCAGGTTGGATCTTCCCAGAACAGGGATCAAATACCCATGTCCCCTGCATTGGCAGGCGGATTCTTAACCACAAGACCACTAGAGAAATCCATAGCAAAGTAGTCTTGATCTGGTTCCACAACACATAGTGTTTCTCTCCTCAACAGACTCTCTCAGAAACCTGCATGCTTATAGCCAGATGTTTTTCTAGCAAAGGGCTTCGCTGGTGGCACAGGCAGTAGAGAATCTTCCTGCAACGCAGGAGACTCAGGTTCAGTGCCTGGATTATGATCTCTTGGACAAATTATTATATTTAGCTCAACTTGATGTCATGTGCAGTTGCGGCTACAAGACTGAGTTTTGGAGTCAGACCCCTCCTTGTTTAAACTCTTGTTCTTCTGCCTAATAGCTAAGTGGCTCAGACAAATGTGCTTAGTCTATTAACCCTCACTTTCCACATCTACAAAATGGGGCAGTGCCTGTCACAGGACCGTTTTATTAAGAAATTATATAGTATAAGGTCAGTATGAGGCATTTAGCTCAGTCTCTGACAGATAATAAGCAATCAGACACACTACTTGAAATGACCTGTGTGCCCAAATTCAGTCTCATACCACACTGCCCCACCATTCACTACCATGCAGCTACAGCGACCTCCTTTCTTTCTTTGAAAGAGTCAAGTTCCTCCCCGACTTCAGAGCCTTTGCACTTGCTTCTCCCTTTCTCTGGACTGTTTCACCCTCCCTCACCTCCTTCCACAGCGCTGCCTCCTTCTTATCATGCTGGTGTGAGCTAGTGTCTTCCAGGAGCCCAGCCAGCTGGTTCAGAGCATAGACTCTGGATTCAGATCCCAGCTCTGCCACCGGCTGAGTCTACGACCTTGGGCAAGTTACTTCTCTGTATCCCAGTTTCTTCCACTGTAGAATGAAGTTACATCTTTTTTGTTAGGTTGTTGTGAGGGTGAGATTAATTACTGTATGTAGAGCACTTAGAGTAGTGCTTGGCAAGTAGTTGAACTGTTTAGAAGTGCTTGCTGTTATTGGAAAATGTCACTGCCTCAGAGAAACCTTCCTTTGAAGGTCTCCATGTGTGTGTGCTCAGTAGCTCAGTCCCGTCTGACTGTTTCCCCTGAGGACTGTGGCTTGCCAGGCTCCCTTGTCCATGGGATTATCCTGGCAAGAATACTGGAGTCAGTTGCCATTTCCCCCTCCAGAGCATCTTCCCAGGGATTGAACCATGTCTCCTGCATTGGCAAGCAATTCTTTATTGCTCAACTACTTGGGCTAGAGTTTCCTACAGACTAATTATTCATTGTGATTACTGGCATATCTGGGTGTGTGTGTGTGTGTACACACACACACACACACACACACACACACACACACACTCATTTATTTGGCTTCACCAGCTCTTAGTTGCAGCACGCAGAATCTTTTCAGTCAAGGCATGCAGGATCTTTATTTGCAGCTCGTGGCACCTTTTTAGTTGCAGCATGTGAACTCTTAGTTGTGGCATTTGGGATCTAGTTCCCTGTCCAGGCATCAAACCCAAGCTCCTGCATTCTGGACCACCAGGGAAGTCCCAATTTTTGGCGTCTTTTTTTTTTTTTTTCTTTTTCTTTTTTTTTTTTAAAACCTTTATTTTGCTTTTAACTTTTACAGTTTTATTGCTTACAGATATGTATGTTCCCAGATTAGTTGTATGTATATCCCCCCTCCCCACCCCTCCAGACCGTCACACAGCACCCTTGAAGGATCCCCTTTTCTCACAGAGCAATGACTATAGCTATTTTCTTCACTTATGATAGTACAGGCCTTCATGCTACTTCCTTTACACCTCCCACCCTCTGTTCCTTTCCCACAATGTCCACATGTCCACTGTCCATGTCTGTCTTTCCGTCGCTTCACTGCGTGTGCCATCATCACCATCCTACTAGATTCCATGTATGTGTGTTAATATACTGTATTTGTCCTTCTCTTTCTGACTGACTTCACTTTTGATGATACGTTCTAGATCCAGCCACCTCATTAGGGCTGATTCTTCTGCATTTCTCTTTACAACTGAGTCGTATATCATTGTATATATGTACCAGAGCTTTTGGATCCATTCGTTCGTTGATGGGCATCTAGGTTGCTTCCATGTTCTAGCTATTGTATAGAGAGCTGCAATGAACATTAGGGTACAGGTGCTTCTTTCAGATTTGATTTCATCAGGGTATAAGCCTAAGAGTGGGATTGCTGGGTCATATGGTGCTTCTAGTTTTAGTTTTTTAAGAAATCTCCAGACTGTCTTCCATAGAGGCTGTATCAATTGACATTCCCAGCAGCGATGCAGGAGTGTTCCCTTTTCTCCTTACCCTCTCCAGCATTTATTGTCTGTTGATTTGTGGATGATGGCCATTCTGACGGGTGTGAGGTGATGTCTCATTGTAGTCTTGATTTGCATTTCTCTAATTATAAGTGAAGTCGAGCATCGCTTCATGTGTTTTTGGGCCATCTGTATGTCCTCTTTGGAGAGGTGTCTGTTTAGGTCCTTTTCCCATATTTTGATTGGGTTGTTCATTTTTCCGGTGCTGAGTTGTCTGAGTTGCTTGTAGATTTTGGAGATTAATTCCTTGTCTGTTGTTTCATTTGCTGTGATTTTCTCCCATTTTGTGGGCTGTCTGTTCAGCTTTTTTGTGATTTCTTTTGCTGTACAAAAGCTTTTAAGTTTCATTAGGTCCCACATGTTCATTTGTCTTTTTAGTTCCGCTATTCTAGTAGGTGGGTCAGAGAAGATCTTGCTTTGATTTATGTCCTTGAGTGTTTTGCCTATATTCTCCTCTAAGAGTTTGATGGTTTCTGGTCTTACATTTAGGTCTTTAATCCATGTTGAGTTGATCTTTGTGCATGGTGTCAGGGAATGTTCCAACTTCATTTTTTTGCATGTAGCTGTCCAATTTTCCCAGCACCATTTGTTGAAGAGGCCGTCTTTGTCCTATTTTATAGTTTCGCCTCCTTTGTCAAAAATAAGGTACCCATAGGTGCATGGGTTTATCTCTGGGTTCTCTATCTTGTTCCATAGTTCTGTTTTTTGTGCCAGTACCATACTGTCTTGATGACGGTTGCTTTGTAGTAGAGTCTGAAGTTGGGGAGGCTGATCCCTCCAGCTCCATTCTTCTTCCTCAGAATTGCTTTGGCTATTCGAGGTCTTTTGTGTTTCCATATGAACTGTGTTATTCTTTGGTCTAGTTCTGTGAAGAATGGCATTGGTAGTTTGATAGGGATCGCATTTAATCTGTAGATGACATTTGGTAGTATGGTCATTTTCACAATATTGATTCTTCCTACCCAGGAACATGGAATATCTCTCCATCTGTTTAAGTCTTCTTTAATGTCTCTCATGAGTGTCTTGTAATTTTCTGTGTACAGTTCTTTTGTTTCTTTGGGTAGGTTTATTCCTAGATATTTGATTCTCTTGGTTGCAATGGTGAAGGGGAGGCATCTTATTTTATCCCACTTTCTCTCCCCCTCCCTTTCATTGGATTCATCCAATTTCCTTCATTTCTCTTCCGTGGTTCGGGATACACACATCCTGTTTCTGCCATTTAAATGATTTTCCTTGCATTTTTATACAGGTTCCTTACTTAATGTCTAAAGTAGAATCTCTCTCTCCTCCTAAGAATTCAAGATTCTTGAAAACTTCTGGCCTAATTCGGCTTAATCCCTTCATTTTCACCTTTATTGTTGTCTGTCTCTTTGATTCCAACTTTTTTTTCCATTCCCCAAATTAGCTGTCATTATTGATTTACACTGTCAATGCCATAGATACCCACATTCATCAATTTCTTTCTCTATATTAGACGTACGTGTTGGTTGGGAAAATCAATGACTATAGTAGTGAAAGGTAAGAATATAAACCAGGAATGCAGCATATTTTAGCAAAACATCTTTAGTAAATGCCACATATGAAGGCATCAAAAAGCATATCTGTTGTATGTTACTTGATATGTATGTGCTCTTATTCCTGATGTTATTAAATTAATTCATAGGCAATCCCTACTATATTTAAAGGCCTCAATAGGAGGTAATAGTGATACAACAGTATAAAAGAAGTTCCCTGGCTTTGAAGAAGCTTATCCTCTATACATGAATAATGAAACCTACTACTAATTTATGAAAACATATCTAGTAAACACCTACTATATATAAAGCCATGACCTAGACACAGGGCATGGAACTGAGACAGGGTACTCGACATTGGTACTTTACGTTCACCAGAGAGGGAGGGAGTAGGGCCAGTGAAGGCAAAATTAAAGTGTAGACAGGAGGTGGGAAGGTGTGTTTAAGCAAGAGAAGGCCTCTGACTGAGAAATTGACATTAGAGCAAAAACTAAAAGGAGGGAAGAAACCCCGAAGTTGTCTGGAACAGGAATTTCAGGAAGAAGGCCCCTCAAAGGCAATGGCTCTGGGGTAAAAGAGCATTTGGAGAGCCCCAGTAAGCAGAGTGTGGTGGGAGATGAAGAGGTAATGGGGCGGTAGAAAGCTTGAGCCAGGGACTTCGCTAGTGGTCCAGTGTTTGAGGAGTCTCCTTCCACTGCCGAGGACGGGATTTGAGCTCTGTTCAGGGAGCTAGGATCTGACATGCCACCTGGCAGCCGAGTCTGCACACGTCAACTAGAGCTCATATGTCGCAAACTGCAGAGCCCACAGGCTCTGAAATCTGCGCAACACTACTAGAGAGACTCCCGTGCACCACAACAAAAGGTCGCGTGTCCCGCAGGCAAGACCTGTTGCAGTCAAATGAAAAAAAAAGGAAACTTGAGCGATGTATTTCACAGTAACTGAGTGAGGTCAAAGTGAAATAAGCATTACAAAGAAATTAAGCAGTTAGGTGGCTGAATAATGTGTGGTTTGAGTGCCTCAGACACTTTTTTTTTTTTTTCATCACTCCAAAATACCTTTAATAAAGTCTTAGAATGATAAGAACTGTTAAAATAATTAAATTATTAAAAACCAACTGAAGCCTGAATAAAATTCTGGTGCTATTGTTACACTACTGATTGAACAAAGTTTACAAGAAAACTATATACTTCCCAAATATTAGTCGTTCAGCCTTAAAAAATGGAAAATGGGAGGGCCAATAATTAATTATCCTCTAATAGCAAACATTTCTTTGATTAATTCTTAAGGGCAGGAAAATTATTGAGTCTGTTCCCACCACTATCCTCTTCCCGATAAACACATATGTACCTATACACACACATGCGCACACACACGCACACACACACACTAGCAGGATATTGTCTATGTGGTAGAGCCTGAAAAACAACTTTGGTTCTGTCTTTAAGATATAGTCTATATATGGAGAGGGGACACTGTTAAAATATTAATGAATATTATAGAAATTTCTAACATATTTTGAGAAAATCACACATATAATGTATTAAGATGTGTATTTTGTTGTATGACTATGATGGTTGAACATTGTTAAAACATAACTATAGATGTCATTTTCTGGGTTACTCTCTTGAGGAACATTTGGAATTTCTGTTATCTCTGGTTCTTCTGCTCTGGATTTTTCCTTCATTTCTTGAAGAAAAGTATAACCATCCCTAGCATCTTCCTGGTATGCTTTAGGATCCTCAGCTTGCGGTCCTCCTGTTTCCTGGTACAGTTCTGGAAAGCATTCTTTAGGCTCATCCTCATCTTCAGATATCTTAGTAGAGAGGTCTTCATGCCCAGCTGTTTCTTGGTAAATTTCAGGTGTACAGGCTACAGACCCAGCTGTTTTTTGGTGTATTTCAGGTGCACCATCTTCAGGTCCAGGTGTTTCTTGGTATATTTCAGGTGAATATTCTTCAGACCCTGGTGCTTCCTGGCATATTTCAGGTGTATATTTTTAAGGACCAGGTGTTTCTTGGGCTTTAGACACAGCAATTTCTTTATATATTTTAGGAGAAAAGTGTTGAGGTTCAAATGTTTCTTGGTATATTTTTGTGGAAAGCTCTTTAGGCCCAGCTATTTCTTCTTGTGTTTTAGAAACAAAGCCTTCAGTCTCCACTATTCCTTGGCCTGGCTCAGAACTGGATTCCTCAGGTTCAGCACTCTTTTGTGATGTTTCAAGAGTAGAGACTGTAGGCACATCTGGTTTGGGGTGTGCTCCAAGAGAGCATCCTTCCAGGTTAGTTGTATCTTCAGAGGTTTTAGGAGAAAGAACTTTGGTTGCAACGGTTTCATGGCACATTTAGGAGAGAGGTCATCAGGCTGAGGCCTGTCACAGAATATCTTGAAAGGATGGTCTTGAAATACAGATATTTCTTGACACATTTTAGGAGAGAGGTCTTTGGATTCAGTCTTATCTTGGCATATTTCAGAAGGGTGGTTTTGTATGGCTGTTTCTTGATACTCGGAAGAGTTTTCCTGATGGATAATGCTTTCTTGACCTCCTTCAGAAACATGCTTCTCGGGCACAACTCTTTGCTGGGAGTCTGTTGGAAGGAGGGCTTCGGTCACACTCCCAGGTGTCTCAATTTCTTTCTCTGTAGGTGCTGGCACTTTCTCCATCATTTCCTTTTCTAACTGTGACGGAAGCTCTACCATCATTTCTGTATTTTGTTGTCTCTTTCTGCCTCTTTCACTTCTTTTTCCTGTTTTGGGGTGCTTGTGTTTTCTCTCTCTATGGAGAAATCAGAATTACTGTCAGCAACAGGGCTCCAGAATTCAATGTTTGGCAGTAACAGTCCCAGGACTCCCATAGCCTCAGACACTTTTTATCCATACCATTTTTATGGATGTCAGGATTGAAGATGATTTCTGCTGTTGAGTGTGGAGCTTTTTTGTCCTTAAGTGTTAAGGTGGAAGAAGTTCCAGTTCTGGTAATGGTGAAGTGCTTTGTATCAGACTCAATCTTCTGCAGAAAAAAACATGTATAAGCATCTTATAGTTAGGGGGTTTGGAATGGACATGTTCACACTGCTATATTTAAAATGAATAACCAACAAGGACCTACTGTATAGCACAGGGAACTCTGCTCAGTGTTATGTGGCTGCCTGGAAGGAAGTTTGGGGGAGAATGGATGCATGCATATGTATGACTGAGTTCCTTTACCGTTCATCTGAAATTGCTACAACATTGTTAATTATTATACCCCAATATAAAATTAAAAGTTTTAAAAATTATAAACTCTAAACGAACTATATGAAAACAACTGTTTGAAGTCACTGAAAAGCAACCAGGATAGATGAAAACAAGAGGATTTGACTCTTAAAATAAGGAAGAGATATAAAATGTGAATGAGAGCCACAGCCATGTGGCTTTTCTTCTTATCTCCCAGTAAGCACAAGGCAGAGTGGCTGGAACTCAGAAAGCTGTACTCTTTGCCTGAAGAGTTTGGAGTTGACCAAACAACTGGAAATTGAAAAATAAAATCTTGGACGAAGGGAACAATGGAGCCTACACATTAACATCCCTCACATACTTCGATGACCTCTGAATTGTACTCAGATAAGTGAGACTTAGGTTATTCCTTGATGGCTCAGTGTAAAAAAAAATATATATCTACCCACCACGTGGGAGACACAGGTTCAGTCCCTGGGTCAGGAAGATCCCCTAAAGAAGGAAATGGCAGCCCACTCCAATAATTCTTGCCTGGCTCAGGTGGGTAAGTGCTGGCACTTTCTCCATCATTTCCTTTTCTAACTGTGACGGAAGCTCTACCATCATTTCTGTATTTTGTTGTCTCTTTCTGCCTCTTTCACTTCTTTTTCCTGTTTTGGGGTGCTTGTGTTTTCTCTCTCTATGGAGAAATCAGAATTACTGTCAGCAACAGGGCTCCAGAATTCAATGTTTGGCAGTAACAGTCCCAGGACTCCCATAGCCTCAGACACTTTTTATCCATACCATTTTTATGGATGTCAGGATTGAAGATGATTTCTGCTGTTGAGTGTGGAGCTTTTTTGTCCTTAAGTGTTAAGGTGGAAGAAGTTCCAGTTCTGGTAATGGTGAAGTGCTTTGTATCAGACTCAATCTTCTGCAGAAAAAAACATGTATAAGCATCTTATAGTTAGGGGGTTTGGAATGGACATGTTCACACTGCTATATTTAAAATGAATAACCAACAAGGACCTACTGTATAGCACAGGGAACTCTGCTCAGTGTTATGTGGCTGCCTGGAAGGAAGTTTGGGGGAGAATGGATGCATGCATATGTATGACTGAGTTCCTTTACCGTTCATCTGAAATTGCTACAACATTGTTAATTATTATACCCCAATATAAAATTAAAAGTTTTAAAAATTATAAACTCTAAACGAACTATATGAAAACAACTGTTTGAAGTCACTGAAAAGCAACCAGGATAGATGAAAACAAGAGGATTTGACTCTTAAAATAAGGAAGAGATATAAAATGTGAATGAGAGCCACAGCCATGTGGCTTTTCTTCTTATCTCCCAGTAAGCACAAGGCAGAGTGGCTGGAACTCAGAAAGCTGTACTCTTTGCCTGAAGAGTTTGGAGTTGACCAAACAACTGGAAATTGAAAAATAAAATCTTGGACGAAGGGAACAATGGAGCCTACACATTAACATCCCTCACATACTTCGATGACCTCTGAATTGTACTCAGATAAGTGAGACTTAGGTTATTCCTTGATGGCTCAGTGTAAAAAAAAATATATATCTACCCACCACGTGGGAGACACAGGTTCAGTCCCTGGGTCAGGAAGATCCCCTAAAGAAGGAAATGGCAGCCCACTCCAATAATTCTTGCCTGGATAATCCTATGAACAGAGGAGTCTGGTGGGCTGCAGTCCTTAGGGTCACCCGAGTCAGACATGACTGGACGGCTCGATCACCACCACCAAGTGAGAAAACCACAGCTAGAGGACTGAAATCACTGATCTGAGATTTCAGCTGCTGCTCAACAACAGGAGAGATTGATTTCACACCTAATAGGTTGCCAGGTTGGAGGGTATGATAAAGATCATTGAAAGCCCTGAAGGGCTGCAGTTTAGAATTAAAGATTATATCCCCAGGCAAAGGGCACTTTTGGGGACTAAGCACAATACCAGAGTAGACCTGTCCCAATAACGCATAAAATAAAGCCTCCACAAGTTCAACGTTATCCTTCAGTAATTTAACAGGCGTTCTTCTGCATTCCGGGCAGATTCTTTACCGACTGAGCCACCAGGAAAGCCTGATTTTCCCATAATTTCAAGTTTATGCTTACTAAGGAGGAAGCCAGCACAGGGGGACAGCCAAGGACATTTTAGTTGAGTCAAGTGGGACATGCTTTTAATCAGGTTTTAGCGTTACAGCTTCTGGAGAGTGCCTTGAGATCTCTTAATAAACCTCACCAAATCCACATTTCAGTTTGGTATTCATGAGTGCCTAGAGAGTCACTGGTAAACTAACTAGCTTCCCTGTGGAGAACAGTTGAAGCCTCAGGAGGAAAACAGTCTTAAATTAGACTGAAGAAGTATGAGATCTCAAGAGACAGTAATGAGAGCAGGAGTTATTGATCAGATGGTTCAGAAATCTAAATCACCTTAAAAACTTGTTCATTTTTCTTTTGAGTGTATAGTGAACCCTGGCTGATGGCTTCCCCTGAATGCACTCCCCTCACCCTATCCTAACAATGCCTTACTCTCTTTTAAGATGTCTGTGTGCCTCTGGGGTGCAGGCTTCATCCACCCTTAAGGTCTGGCCAGTCAGAAAGCTCCATCCCCCTAGCCACCATAATTATTTCAGATTGGGGATGTGGCCTAGTAAGTACAATTTGAATAAACTCTGGTCGATGTGGGGTGTGTGTGTGATTTGATTACAGAGAGTAACTGTCAATCTATTCTGAGCCTAGGGGTTCCCACTGTCGTGGATATGCTCTTGGAGTGAAAAGAGAGAAAGAACCAGTGCCTCTCGGTCAGGAGTGCTGTGCAGATTGCATTGGAGCTCATAGAGCACCTTGCAGGCAGTCGGACATAAAGGCCTTAAAGTCACGCTTTAAGGACTTTTTAAATTACTGAGAACAGAAACTATCCCAGACGAACTTAAGCAGGAAGCTAGACATGAAAATTGAAGGACATATTCTGGATGCCTGGGCGACTCTGAGGGCTTTGGATATTGGAATCAGATTTCAGTGCCCCCAGGGCTCTCCTTGAATCTCATGACTGCTCATCTGTGGTTGGGTTTATTTCCTCTAAATCATGACAGGAAACTCACCTGCAGCCTCTAGTCCTCACATCTCTGTGACCCAAGAGGCAAAGACCCTGTTCTTGAAACTCCAAATTAAAATTCTTGGGGAAGGATGCTGAGATCTGGGTCATGTTAACATGGATCACAGGATGTGCCCAGGTATTGGAGAAGATGGTTGAACTCTTCTCTTTCAGGTGGGGCAGGGCATGAGTGTCAGCAGCACGGAGTCATGTCCGCATTGCATGATGAGCAGTTTTTCCCAAATGGTGCTGAATAGGAAAACAAGTGTCCATAGTTACTTAGTTTTGCCTTTCTTCCTAAGCTGATTTCTTCTCTTCCTCTAATCAAAATGAAGAGCAGCAAATGCCCAAGTAGGGGGACTGGTTCAGTGTGAATCTTACAATTACCTTACTATGTAGTAAGTGACTTTTGCATATATTAGCCTATTACCTCTCATTTAATCTTTACTATAATATTGCAAGGTAGATAATGCTGCCAACCAGAAATACACTCAGGCTAAGAAACTAACCCTGGACCTCCAAAAATCCAAGTGGTGGAGGCAGGAGCTGAAGCTGAGTCCACTTGTCTCCAGAGTGTAGCATGCTCTCAGCGGGAAGTAAGCTACCCTTGCCTGGTCAGCATGGCATTCCACCTTCCTCTCCTAAACACTCCCACCATCTCTCCCCTGTCAGAAGCCTGGAGTAGAACTCAAAACCTGGAGGGAATTCCCTGGCTGTCCAGTGCTTAGAACTTTGTGTTCTCACCGCTGAGGGCTTGGCCTTCAGTCTCCAATTGGGAAGCTAAAATCCCACAAACCACATAGCATGGCCAAAAAGGAAAAACAAAGATCTGTATCTTGAAACCTAAGTTCTTCCAGACCTATAAGGACATTCTTGGCTCATCCCACAGTAGAGGATGTATTCCTCCTAAAATAAAATTTGGATGTTGACCTAAACCTGGAGAACAGATTTCTGAAGACAGCCTTTTACTTAAGTAGCAAAAAAGTTGTAGCAGGAGCTATATGGCCTGTATTTGAATCCCACTAACTACCAACTAGGCAACATAGTCTGAATTTCAGTGTATCCATCTATGATGTGAGACTAATGATAGAACCTAGTTCATAGGGTTTGTTGTGAGGATTAAATGAGCTAGTATATAAAACAAGAGTATTTGCAGGTACCATATCAGTGTTAGCTCTCTTTATTAAAATGTGTTAGCATTAGTGGACTCTTGTGGTTAGTGCTGAAACAGGCTGACTTCCCACTTAAGGAATACTCATTTTGCCACTTGTGTTCATATGTGGGTTGTATGCTTTGAGCTCTCAAAGAAGCAAACCCACCTTAGCCTTGTCTAAGGCAATATGCTACTATGATCCTGGGAGCACAGCTCTAAGGGGAAAGCAGTCTCCTTGCCTGTCTGACCCTGTTCACACACCTACTATTAACATATTTCTCCAATGTCCCTTTATCATAACTACATACTGATCTTTTAAACATGTGATTTAAGTAAGCTTCCCTCTGCCAGATCCGTCAGACACGGGGAAACACATGAGTCTGGAGTGCACAGAAGTCACTTCCTCCAAGGTACTGAAGGTGGTTTGGCAAAAAGGTGGTACAAGGTGTTGGGAGTATGAGCGATGAGGTAGGAGGGTCTGTGTATGTGACTTCCGAATGGAATGTACTTTCCAGAATGAAGAGCTAGGATGTCCTGGCAGGATTTCAGGGTTGCAAGGCCCCCAGAGAAAATCTGGAGCATAGGTCACTGAGTCAGAGAGAGAGATGGAAGAACACACCACTCACAGGGGCTGTACGCTTCACAGGTTTGGAGTGGCTCTCGTCTGGGGCCCTTTCTTGGCCTCTCTCTCTAGCTCAGCTTCATACCTGATTTCTAGGATTGGATCTGAAACTCATTTATAATTGATAGATCTGAAGATTTGGCCTCTGTATCAGTGGCCACGTTTGGAATGATATCGCCATATATCATTAAGCTGTTTAATGATTACTAGTCTCTCGTGGCCTCTGTCTTTGTCATTTTACCATATATTTGCTGTACAGTTAAAACCTTTTTCCATACGAGGCATTTTACAACAAAAACGCCCGTCTGTGAGACTGTAAAGACCTTTATACAGAAGCAGAGCCTTGGATCCTTCAAACTGTATCTGGATTCAAAGACAAAAGTCAGAAAATCAAAGTAATAGGCAACATAGTATTCCATCTATGATGTGAGACTAATGAGACTATTCATAGGGTTTGTTGTGAGGATTAAATGAGCTAGTATATAAAACAAGAGTATTTGCAGGTACCATATCAGTGTTAGCTCTCTTTATTAAAATGTGTTAGCATTAGTGGACTCTTGTGGTTAGTGCTGAAACAGGCTGACTTCCCACTTAAGGAATACTCATTTTGCCACTTGTGTTCATATGTGGGTTGTATGCTTTGAGCTCTCAAAGAAGCAAACCCACCTTAGCCTTGTCTAAGGCAATATGCTACTATGATCCTGGGAGCACAGCTCTAAGGGGAAAGCAGTCTCCTTGCCTGTCTGACCCTGTTCACACACCTACTATTAACATATTTCTCCAATGTCCCTTTATCATAACTACATACTGATCTTTTAAACATGTGATTTAAGTAAGCTTCCCTCTGCCAGATCCGTCAGACACGGGGAAACACATGAGTCTGGAGTGCACAGAAGTCACTTCCTCCAAGGTACTGAAGGTGGTTTGGCAAAAAGGTGGTACAAGGTGTTGGGAGTATGAGCGATGAGGTAGGAGGGTCTGTGTATGTGACTTCCGAATGGAATGTACTTTCCAGAATGAAGAGCTAGGATGTCCTGGCAGGATTTCAGGGTTGCAAGGCCCCCAGAGAAAATCTGGAGCATAGGTCACTGAGTCAGAGAGAGAGATGGAAGAACACACCACTCACAGGGGCTGTACGCTTCACAGGTTTGGAGTGGCTCTCGTCTGGGGCCCTTTCTTGGCCTCTCTCTCTAGCTCAGCTTCATACCTGATTTCTAGGATTGGATCTGAAACTCATTTATAATTGATAGATCTGAAGATTTGGCCTCTGTATCAGTGGCCACGTTTGGAATGATATCGCCATATATCATTAAGCTGTTTAATGATTACTAGTCTCTCGTGGCCTCTGTCTTTGTCATTTTACCATATATTTGCTGTACAGTTAAAACCTTTTTCCATACGAGGCATTTTACAACAAAAACGCCCCCACGTCTGTGAGACTGTAAAGACCTTTATACAGAAGCAGAGCCTTGGATCCTTCAAACTGTATCTGGATTCAAAGACAAAAGTCAGACTACTTTACAATCAAAGTGAATAGCTGTAGCCTTTGATCTCAAAAGGTTAGTATGATGGATGAAAATGTTTTGTAATAGTAACTTTAGTCTCCTGCCTGAATACTGGAAACTCTGTGGTTTGTGATCTTCCCCTTGTTATACACGTCCCTGTGTGTGAAATAGAATTTTCATTATATACTGCATTTAAACAGTATATGAATGGATTTGACCTGTTCTTCGTTTGAGATCCAGCTGAGCAACTGCGTTCCAGCATCGGTTTTCCTCCCCACTCCTCTGCCTGTTGTATGCACAGAATTAATAAAGCCCTAGCGTGTTCTTTCTTTTTTTTACCTTAGTTCTTAGTTCCACCCCGTCAGAGGAAATAATGGGTCTCACCTTTGTACTTCTATAGAATTGTGTCCTCGAATGATGGTACTTGTTGTTGCACACAGTCTTTCTCCAACTCCAACAGAATATCAAACCTGAAAGATAGGGATATTCTTATTCATCTTTGTATTTTTAGTACTCAGCATAATGCCTAGCAGATAATAGGCATTCAGCAGCTGTTTGAATGAGTCATCATTTTATACTTTAAGAAATGGATAATTAGTGAGATACGGTAACTTGACTAACATCTAACGAGTGGCAGGCCTGGGACTAGAGCTCAGGGCTTCTCCTCTACCCTCCACCCAGGCCTTCCATTACCCTAGGTATTTGTTGATGTGGACATCATTTTATAATGAGTCTAGAAATGGCACAGCAAAAGCCAAACCTGTGATAAATACAGGATTGTTTGTATCATAGACCCTGGTCTTTAGAATTTTGTTTGAGAGATGATGAGGAAGTCATGAGGTTGGAGAGACACCTAGGGGAGTCAAGTTTATGGAAAATCTTTTTTGAGGAAGTTGGTGTTTTTACATTGCAAGACCAAATTGGGATCGACATTTTAAGTCACTTGTTGGAATGTGTGACTAACGTTGGTCTGTTTATCATGTGTTAGTATGGTATTACTTCAGTCAAACCTCCTGATGTATCAGTTCTCTGCCAAGGGGTCTCATGGAAGGTAAACTGGGACTGGAATGTTTCACTTAACAAAAGCAAGTCCTTCAACAAGCAGGGGTTAATACCAGCTGTGTCAGGCACAGTGCTGGGCTGGAGCAACAAAAAGGCATTAAAAAGGCCTGGCCTCAGGAGAGCCCTCAAGTTTACCACACTCCGTAGACTGAACGGTAGTCGCCCCTCAGTATCCACAGATGAAAACCCCCACAGATACAGAAGGCCAACTGTATTCATTGTAATTCACCATATGTTGTGTAATGCATTTTTTCTGTTACAGAAATATGTATGGATACTCCAACAATGGAGAAGCTGGGAATAGAAAGGATCTAGTTAACATTAGCCATAATAATAGCTCCATTAATTGAGTGCCACGCCAGGCATTGTATTCTAAATTTTAGATGTATTAAGTATTATGTGTTTACGTTTTTGAAAGTTTGCCTTGTCTTGAGCCCCTTCAGTATATATTAAAGAATTTTTAACTCCATGTTTAAAACCTTTGACCTTTTCTGTTTTGTGACTTGAGCTCCCTGATTTGACTGAAGGGAGTCATGACAGCCACCTGGCAGCTTTAGATGTGACTGTGTAGGGTGGGGAACAGAAATGTTATTCACAGAAGTATTGATGGTTTCCCCACCATTTTCTCCCTGGTTCTTAAAGTGGGCAGATTCTTGCTTCTTGGGATCTTCTCTCAGGACTCAACTTTGTTCTAATAAGCTGAAGGAGTGAAAATGTAAAATCAGGAAAACACACTGAATCTCCACAGGAAAAAAGCTGAGTGATAAAGAGGAAAGAGAAGGGTGCAGATTTAAAATTGGCTGCGGGAGGTTGGGGCAGGTGGGTTGGTGAATGAGACACCAGAACAATCTAGCAATTGGTGAGGAGGAGAAAAACTTGTGGGTTATACTCACTGAGAAGTAAAGACTGGAATTCTTCTTTTTCTTTTACCTTTGACTGGTGGAATGTCTCTGAATGCCATTCTTCCCAAGACGAAGGCACTTAGACTTTAGGATTTATTCAGGTTGCACGTATCACCCTCAGTTTAGTTGTCTTTTTGTCCCTTTCCTTGCTTTTTCTCTTTAGACATGTAGCTAAATATGAGGCATTCTTAATTCATTCTCATTGTTTGTTTGTTTGTTTTCTTTTGTTTTGTTTTTAAGAGGGGTAAAGTGGGCCTAGAGAATAACACAATTCAAGTATCCACTGTTGAACCTTAAGGGACCGGTCAAGCTTACTTGAGGCACCATTACCATATTGTTAACTAAGACTTCAATATCTTCTTTATGTATGGCCTTTATGGTTGCAGCTACAGTCCACAGCAGGGGTCACAGGAGCTCCTCCTATCTCAACACCTCCGGTGAGTGCCCCTGGCAGGCCTCAAGCAAAGATAGCAGGAGGGTAGGAGCTTAGAGAGGCTAATGTGAAAGCATTTTGTCAGCCTATAAAGGACAAAGGACATTTTGTACCAAGCCTGGAACAGAGCTGACATTTAGTAAAAGTGTGTTGAATGAAAAGAAGAGCAAAAAGAACAGATACCTGTTACTTATACTCAAAATCTCTTCTTTTCCACACCCACTCACACCACTGCACACACACACACAGAAAAAAAGCCATTTAGTTACATCTGAGGACATTTGCCAAAGAGATACCCAACTGCCTATACCTGGTGATTTTCCTGTGCGTATCTATGTGGATGTTGCCCACTTGGTGGACCACCCTTCAGAAAGAATTGTTCAGTAGCTAGGAAGAGAAACGTGGCTGTAGCAGCTCAAACATGCCCGTGTTATTCTCTCACGTAAAAGTTCCAAGATCGGAATCCAGGGTTAGCCTAATGAATCCATTGCCTCTTCGGGGACCAAGGGTCCTCCTGTCTTTGCTGCTGGTGACTTTCATCCTTAACCGGCTGGGAAGGCTCTTCCCTTCCTGCTACTTCCTCGAATGTAGAAATGACAGTGGTGCTCCGAAAAGTCAGCTTGTACCAATAGATCCAAAACACAGGATGAACCTCGACTGACTCTGCTCTATTGCAGCTGTCTGTATAACCTGTCACAGCGCCACCAATAGTGAAGGTAATCAGTATCCTGGACGATGCCAGGAGTAGTTCTAAGTAGTCTCTTTTTCCTAGAAAGACCATTTATCCTCTCTGACTGTAACTTATCAGAAAAGAAGGAACCAAGTGGAAGGGTGCCGTTTGCAGGGCTCAAGTGTCCTTCCTGTGAGTCTCCCAGGGATATGGGTCCATCAAATGAGGGAATGAAGCTTCTAAGCCAGTGGAAAGAGATTGTGTCATCCATATAACTGTACAAACCACTCCCTCACTTGGGTTCCCAGGGTATCTTCTGCAGAAAAGTATCTTCAGAGGTTAGGAGAAGGGTGAGGCCTCTCAGGAGCTGTGGGACCCTGCTGCCTTGGTCAGGGTAAGGGTGGACAGGGATAAGAGGACCTCGAGGCATGGTTTGTATTACGTAATTTCAATTCTTACAGTGGTTCTGTTAAATGCTGTAGGGTCCTCGTTTTATGTTTAAGGAGATAAAAGTTTTAGAAGATTTGTGTCACTTACCCAAATGTCACCCTTGTAGAGATGGTACAGGGATTTGAATGCCAATCTGCCTAACTCCAAAGCCTTTGATTATATTTCTGTCTACCTTTCTAGCCAGGACAGATGTTAGACGATGTTTAAGAAGTCCCTTAAGAATTGGCATTTGGATTCTGCTTCATTCAGCAAACACACACTCACCATTCGCGGCCCCATGTGAGCATAGCTATGCTGGGCACCAGAAGGGAACACCAGAGAATCAAATAATAGCCTCCTTCCTGAGCAGCTTCCCATGCAGTGAATACTCATAGTATAAATAATGCTAAGCAGAATGATGTTAGTTGTGTAACCTGAGGTCTCCTGGAGGAAGCCTCAGATGAGAGAAGGAAAGGAATCCTCCTCTCTGATGTAGGAGGAGGCAGAGCCGTGTCTGTCAGAGCCTAACATCTGTTTTAGCCACCTGAGCTCTTCTAATCTTCACAATAACCATGTAATATCCTGATTACACGGATGAGCAACCCACCCAACGTTTCCCAGCAAGTATTCAGTGAATAGATCCAAAACACAGGATGAACCTCGACTGACTCTGCTCTATTGCAGCTGTCTGTATAACCTGTCACAGCGCCACCAATAGTGAAGGTAATCAGTATCCTGGACGATGCCAGGAGTAGTTCTAAGTAGTCTCTTTTTCCTAGAAAGACCATTTATCCTCTCTGACTGTAACTTATCAGAAAAGAAGGAACCAAGTGGAAGGGTGCCGTTTGCAGGGCTCAAGTGTCCTTCCTGTGAGTCTCCCAGGGATATGGGTCCATCAAATGAGGGAATGAAGCTTCTAAGCCAGTGGAAAGAGATTGTGTCATCCATATAACTGTACAAACCACTCCCTCACTTGGGTTCCCAGGGTATCTTCTGCAGAAAAGTATCTTCAGAGGTTAGGAGAAGGGTGAGGCCTCTCAGGAGCTGTGGGACCCTGCTGCCTTGGTCAGGGTAAGGGTGGACAGGGATAAGAGGACCTCGAGGCATGGTTTGTATTACGTAATTTCAATTCTTACAGTGGTTCTGTTAAATGCTGTAGGGTCCTCGTTTTATGTTTAAGGAGATAAAAGTTTTAGAAGATTTGTGTCACTTACCCAAATGTCACCCTTGTAGAGATGGTACAGGGATTTGAATGCCAATCTGCCTAACTCCAAAGCCTTTGATTATATTTCTGTCTACCTTTCTAGCCAGGACAGATGTTAGACGATGTTTAAGAAGTCCCTTAAGAATTGGCATTTGGATTCTGCTTCATTCAGCAAACACACACTCACCATTCGCGGCCCCATGTGAGCATAGCTATGCTGGGCACCAGAAGGGAACACCAGAGAATCAAATAATAGCCTCCTTCCTGAGCAGCTTCCCATGCAGTGAATACTCATAGTATAAATAATGCTAAGCAGAATGATGTTAGTTGTGTAACCTGAGGTCTCCTGGAGGAAGCCTCAGATGAGAGAAGGAAAGGAATCCTCCTCTCTGATGTAGGAGGAGGCAGAGCCGTGTCTGTCAGAGCCTAACATCTGTTTTAGCCACCTGAGCTCTTCTAATCTTCACAATAACCATGTAATATCCTGATTACACGGATGAGCAACCCACCCAACGTTTCCCAGCAAGTATTCAGTGAATAGGATTTTCTGGTTCCAAGTTCTTTCCCTTTCCGTTAGGCCACTGAGTGGCGACAACGTACAGTTTCTTCTAATTTTTTTTTTTTTTTTTAATTTGGGCCTCTTTTATTGTTTTTTAATTTATTTATTTTCATCCATCTTTATTCTGTGGCCTGTGTGGGCCTCCCATTGCCATGGCCTCTCTCGTTGCAGAGCACCAGCTCTGGGCGCATGTGCTCCAGAGCACTGGCTCGTAATTGGACACACTGGTCCAGCCGCTCCACAGCACGTGGGATCTTCCTTGGCCAGGGATCGAACCAGTGCCCCTTGCACTGCAAGGCGGTGTCCTTACCCACTGGACCGCCAGGGAAGCCCTCTTCTAGTGTTTTTTAAAAAAATAACATATGTGGTAGTATGGGTCCCATTATGTACACAAGCGTATTTATTGTGTGGGATTCAGTGTCGGTTTCCTTGTTCTGCCTTCCCCACCCGCCACCCCATTCCTGCTCAGTGACAAGTCTCAGCTGCTGGGGCTTTTTCCCATGTCTTAATACTTCTGGACTCAGCCTCCCTGGGTGAAGGGTGGGCTCTAGTACATCTCTGTCATGCCCATTGTGAAGAGAGCCATGGCCCCTCAGAGGCCTGAGCTCCATCAGCCCTTACCCTCGAAAACTCTGACTCCTCCTACCAGTTCCACATTCAGGTGGTGGCTGTGTTTTCCCCAGGGACTGTCCTTGGGTGGTGGGGTAGCACAGCCTGGATTGGGGGCTCTTAACAGCTCTGCTGGGGAGGGGAAAGAGCCAGCAGATGAGTTACCTGCTGTCTGCCTTTCTCTTCCCATCTTTCCCCCTCCGTTCCTCACAGACTCTGTTCTTAGCTAGTAGTTCTGTGTCATTCAGCTTGAAACACTTGACTGTGTTTTCAACTTAAACTGTAGCCAGGATGTGAGTACACAGCTTTCTGTTTGCTTTTCTTCTTAACCCCTCAATAGTCTTTTCTCCCTCCCTCTGCTCTGAGATTTCAGCACCTGGTGAAGCAGGTAAGTTTGGCCACCTGAGCTCTTCTAATCTTCACAATAACCATGTAATATCCTGATTACACGGATGAGCAACCCACCCAACGTTTCCCAGCAAGTATTCAGTGAATAGGATTTTCTGGTTCCAAGTTCTTTCCCTTTCCGTTAGGCCACTGAGTGGCGACAACGTACAGTTTCTTCTAATTTTTTTTTTTTTTTTTAATTTGGGCCTCTTTTATTGTTTTTTAATTTATTTATTTTCATCCATCTTTATTCTGTGGCCTGTGTGGGCCTCCCATTGCCATGGCCTCTCTCGTTGCAGAGCACCAGCTCTGGGCGCATGTGCTCCAGAGCACTGGCTCGTAATGGACACACTGGTCCAGCCGCTCCACAGCACGTGGGATCTTCCTTGGCCAGGGATCGAACCAGTGCCCCTTGCACTGCAAGGCGGTGTCCTTACCCACTGGACCGCCAGGGAAGCCCTCTTCTAGTGTTTTTTAAAAAAATAACATATGTGGTAGTATGGGTCCCATTATGTACACAAGCGTATTTATTGTGTGGGATTCAGTGTCGGTTTCCTTGTTCTGCCTTCCCCACCCGCCACCCCATTCCTGCTCAGTGACAAGTCTCAGCTGCTGGGGCTTTTTCCCATGTCTTAATACTTCTGGACTCAGCCTCCCTGGGTGAAGGGTGGGCTCTAGTACATCTCTGTCATGCCCATTGTGAAGAGAGCCATGGCCCCTCAGAGGCCTGAGCTCCATCAGCCCTTACCCTCGAAAACTCTGACTCCTCCTACCAGTTCCACATTCAGGTGGTGGCTGTGTTTTCCCCAGGGACTGTCCTTGGGTGGTGGGGTAGCACAGCCTGGATTGGGGGCTCTTAACAGCTCTGCTGGGGAGGGGAAAGAGCCAGCAGATGAGTTACCTGCTGTCTGCCTTTCTCTTCCCATCTTTCCCCCTCCGTTCCTCACAGACTCTGTTCTTAGCTAGTAGTTCTGTGTCATTCAGCTTGAAACACTTGACTGTGTTTTCAACTTAAACTGTAGCCAGGATGTGAGTACACAGCTTTCTGTTTGCTTTTCTTCTTAACCCCCTCAATAGTCTTTTCTCCCTCCCTCTGCTCTGAGATTTCAGCACCTGGTGAAGCAGGTAAGTTTGGCCTGGAACTCTGTTTTCTGAGGAACCTGGGCAGGGTAGTATTCAATGAGAAATAGCAGGGACTTCCCTGGTGGTCCAGTGGTTAAGGATCTGCCTGCCAGTGCAGGCAACATGGGGTTCAATCCCTGGTCAGGGAAGATCCCACATGCTGCGGAGCAACTAAACCTGTGCGTCACAATTACTGAACCCCTTGCTGTAGAACCTGTGCTGTAGAGCCCAGCAACTAAGACCCAGCACAGCCAAAAATAAACAAATAAATATTTTTTTAAAAAAAAAAGAAACATAAGGGGGCTTCCCTGGTGGTCCAGTGGGTAAAGACTCCACCTTGCAGTGCAAGAGGCGCTGGCTCAATCCCTGACCTGGGAAGATCCCACGTGCCACAGAGCAGCTAGACGGATGTGTCCAGTTACCCAGCCAGAGCTCTGGAGTGCATGTGCCCAGAGCCGGTGCTTTGCAACGAGAGGCCACTGCGATGGGAGGCCCACACAGGCCAAAGAACAAAGATGGACGAAAATAAATAAATGAAAGACCAATAAAAGTGGCCAAAAAGGGGCTTCCCTGGTGGTCCAGTGGGTAAGGACACCACCTTGCAGTGCAAAGGGCGCCTGTTCGATCCCTGGCCAAGGAAGATCCCACGTGCCGTGGAGCAGCTGGACCGATGTGTCCAATTACCGAGCCAGAGCTCTGGAGCGCATGTGCCCAGAGCCAGTGCTCTGCAACAACAGAGGCCACCGTGATGGGAGTGCTCTGCAACGACAGAGGCCACCGTGATGGGAGGCCAAAGATGGATGAAAATGGACAAATGAAAGACCAATAGAAGTGGCCCGCCTGCTCCCCTCCCTCCCCACCGCACCCCCCTCAAATAAATAAATAAATCTTTAAAAAAAAAAAAGTGGCCAAAAAAAAAATTAAAAAAGAAAAGAAACATAAGTATCTTTCAACTCAGAGCCTTGTTAAGATTATCCTGCATTTTATTATATTTCACTGAACAGTGTGACAATAGGTACTATTTGAATGGTTTATATGCGAGGTGCTGTTTTAACTCCTTATGATTTTGCACGCCACAGTCCTATGAGATAAACCATGGAGATAGTGCCATATTAGCATCTACAGATCAATTACATTGTTTGTTTTTTGAAGGGAGGGTTATCACTTTTATTTAAATAGAACATATTTGTTATTAATCAAAAATTTCTGGAAAATTTAAAGAAAGCAAGCATTCACCCTGTATGTAAATCCCATCATCAGAGAATAACCATTAACCAAGTAACATTCCACGCAGCTCTCATAACCCTCAGGCTTTCACAACTGTGTAGTGTTACATGAGGATAAATGCTTCTGTTGTCCCTGTCATTTTCTAGCACATAAGATATGTTTTTCCCTCCCTGCACCAAAAAAGCAAGTCTTTACCTTGTATCGCACACAGCTGTTTTGCAGATGAAAGTTTCAGGCCCAAAGCAAAAGATATTTAACAGTAAGATCATCTGCCCTGTTGTGAGTCTTCTAATGGAGGATAATGTCCCCACAAAATGTGACAGAGATACAAGTTTCAAATCTTAGAGTTTTATCATCCAAAAGACGCTATAGGCCATGTTAGCTGATTAGAGGGACATTTTTGGCTATTCCATTACATTTTAGATTTAAATTTTGCTCCACTAAGTTACTACTCAAAAGTAGTAGAAGCACATACTTATCTTCAAGTTCATATACACTGCAAACCCACCCAGTTTATGGGCAGCATAACCCTATTTTAAGAGCAGAAATGAGTAAGTTTCTACTGCGATGAGTGCCAGGGATAAAAAGAATCAGTCAAAAACCAGCAGGGATGATGAGCGTTCCTGGCCTTGGGGACATTTTACCTGACTCTGAAGATGATCTTGTATAACCTGAGGTTCAAGATGAAAGCTTACACAATTTATTATTTTTCTTTTCTTTCTTCTATTATTTCTTTGTATGCTGTTCAGTCACTAAATCATGTCCAACTCTTCGTGACTCCTTGAATTGGAGCACACCAGCCTTCCCTGTCCTTTACTATCTCCCTGAGTTTGGTCAAACTCACGTCCATTGAGCCAGTGATGCCATCCAACAGTCTCATCCTCTCTCGCCCCCTTCTCCGCTTGCCTTCAGTATTTCCCAACATCAGGGTCTTTTCTGGTGAATTGGCTCTTTGCATCAGGTGGCCAAACTATTAGAGCTTCAGCTTCAATACCAGTCCTTCCAGTGAATATTCAGGGTTGATTTCCTTTAGAATGACTGGATTGGTCTCTGCTGATTATTAATCTTTTTAATAGAACATATTTGTTATTAATCAAAAATTTCTGGAAAATTTAAAGAAAGCAAGCATTCACCCTGTATGTAAATCCCATCATCAGAGAATAACCATTAACCAAGTAACATTCCACGCAGCTCTCATAACCCTCAGGCTTTCACAACTGTGTAGTGTTACATGAGGATAAATGCTTCTGTTGTCCCTGTCATTTTCTAGCACATAAGATATGTTTTTCCCTCCCTGCACCAAAAAAGCAAGTCTTTACCTTGTATCGCACACAGCTGTTTTGCAGATGAAAGTTTCAGGCCCAAAGCAAAAGATATTTAACAGTAAGATCATCTGCCCTGTTGTGAGTCTTCTAATGGAGGATAATGTCCCCACAAAATGTGACAGAGATACAAGTTTCAAATCTTAGAGTTTTATCATCCAAAAGACGCTATAGGCCATGTTAGCTGATTAGAGGGACATTTTTGGCTATTCCATTACATTTTAGATTTAAATTTTGCTCCACTAAGTTACTACTCAAAAGTAGTAGAAGCACATACTTATCTTCAAGTTCATATACACTGCAAACCCACCCAGTTTATGGGCAGCATAACCCTATTTTAAGAGCAGAAATGAGTAAGTTTCTACTGCGATGAGTGCCAGGGATAAAAAGAATCAGTCAAAAACCAGCAGGGATGATGAGCGTTCCTGGCCTTGGGGACATTTTACCTGACTCTGAAGATGATCTTGTATAACCTGAGGTTCAAGATGAAAGCTTACACAATTTATTATTTTTCTTTTCTTTCTTCTATTATTTCTTTGTATGCTGTTCAGTCACTAAATCATGTCCAACTCTTCGTGACTCCTTGAATTGGAGCACACCAGCCTTCCCTGTCCTTTACTATCTCCCTGAGTTTGGTCAAACTCACGTCCATTGAGCCAGTGATGCCATCCAACAGTCTCATCCTCTCTCGCCCCCTTCTCCGCTTGCCTTCAGTATTTCCCAACATCAGGGTCTTTTCTGGTGAATTGGCTCTTTGCATCAGGTGGCCAAACTATTAGAGCTTCAGCTTCAATACCAGTCCTTCCAGTGAATATTCAGGGTTGATTTCCTTTAGAATTGACTGGATTGGTCTCCCTGCTGCCCAAGGGACTCTCAAATACCACCTTTTGAAAGCATCAGTTCTTTGGTGCTCAGCCTTCTTAATGGTCCAGCTCTCACATCCATACATGACTACTGGAGAAACCATAATTTTGACTATTTCAACCTTTGTTGACAAAGTGATGTCTCTGCTTTTTAATACACTGTCTAAGTTTGTCATAGCTTTTATTCTGTATAGTTCCTTACACAGTACATAGAGTAGTACCTCCTTAACCATGGAGGGGGGGGGATATGTTTCAAGACCCCCAGTGGATGCCTGAGATGGTGGATAGTACCAAGCTGTATATATATATACTATGTTTTTTCTTTCTTTTTTTTCTTTTTGGCCACTTCTATTGGTCTTTCATTTATCCATTTTCATTGATCTTTGTTCTTTGGCCTGTGTGGGCCTCCCATTGAAGTGGCCCCTCGCTGCAGAGCACCAGCTCTGGGCGCACGTGCCCCCAGAGCTCCAGCTCGCTAGATGGACACATCAGTCCAGCCGCTCCACGGCACATGGGATCTTCCCAGGCCAGGGATCAAACCAGCACCCCTTGCACTGCAAGGCAGTGTCCTTACCCACTGGACCACCAGGGGAAGCCCCTATGTTTTTTCTTATACATACATAACTATGATACAGTTTAGCTAACAAGCTTGGCACAGTCAGTGATTAACAGCAGTAACTAATAATATAATAGGACAAGGATAATAATATAATAAAAGTTATGTGAATGTCGTCTCTCTGTCAAAGTATCTTATTGTACCGTGTTCACCCTTCTTGTGATGACATGAGATGGAGTGAGGTGAGTGGCACAGGTGTTGTGACAGAGCGCGAGGCTCCTGTTGTCCTGGTGGCAGTGTGTCAGGAGGAGGTCACTGAGCCATGACGGCGTCAATGACTGACTTCCAGGAGCAGACAACGTCGATGGTCGGGGATCCCAGACAAGACAGAGGAGGATGGTGCAAGATCTCACCCTGCTCCTCAGAACAGAGCACAGTTTACAACTTATGGGCTGTTTATTTCTGGAATTTTCATTTAATATTTCTGGACCACAGTTCACCACAGGTAGCTGAAACCCCAGAAAGTGAAACTGTGGATAAGGGGAAACTACTGTATTCATTGAAATACCAGCTTCTATTCAAGTCCATCGTTGCTTCTCTTACTTACTTTGTACAAATAATTAGTGAAATTCTTAGTTTTTATAGTATGCTTCATTCCAATTTTTATTAAAGTGTTTGCTTGTTACTGCCCTTATAGCAATTTGTGTACGCTCAGTACAAATTCTATACCAGTACTATATTTCAGTGACTTCTGGGCATGTGTGATTTAGCTGTAGAATCCATTTTTAGTAGAATTCCTGGGTTAAAGTATATGTGCATTTTCTCTGTGAAATTGAAAAAAGTGGTGAGAATCAAAGGAGAACTAAGTGGGCTCATTTTTCCTTTTTTGCATGTATCTTTTAAGATAATTTTTTTGGTGTAGAATAATATGCATAAAGTCTTTGCTTTGAAAATTTGAGGTGACAGAACTTTCCTAGATATCTTTATAGGTAGCAAGCCCAATATAGGACAGTTGGAAATGAATCATATTAATGTGCAGTGTTAATTTGTTGATTGGCCAAACCTATTCTTTAGTAGCAGGATGAGTTACTGCTTATTCCTCACTCTGTGCTTCTCTCTCTTAGCACTCACAATATTCTTTTGGAGACCTTATCTCCTAGACTAGCCTGTGATTTCAACATAGGTAAGAATTCTGTTTGGTCTGTGTTTTTATATGTAACAGCTGGTCTTTGTGTTATAACATCTGTGCACCACATCTGTATAAACACTGTTCTAGGAACTTAATAAATGATGGAACTTAATTGAGTTTGTATTATGAGTTATAGTAAAACTTTCACACCACTTTACAGTTTGGAGAACATTTTATAGTCTTGGTTAAAGTGAGTGTTTTCCAGGGAGGGGGGTCACTGAGCCATGACGGCGTCAATGACTGACTTCCAGTAGCAGACAACGTCGATGGTCGGGGATCCCAGACAAGACAGAGGAGGATGGTGCAAGATCTCACCCTGCTCCTCAGAACAGAGCACAGTTTACAACTTATGGGCTGTTTATTTCTGGAATTTTCATTTAATATTTCTGGACCACAGTTCACCACAGGTAGCTGAAACCCCAGAAAGTGAAACTGTGGATAAGGGGAAACTACTGTATTCATTGAAATACCAGCTTCTATTCAAGTCCATCGTTGCTTCTCTTACTTACTTTGTACAAATAATTAGTGAAATTCTTAGTTTTTATAGTATGCTTCATTCCAATTTTTATTAAAGTGTTTGCTTGTTACTGCCCTTATAGCAATTTGTGTACGCTCAGTACAAATTCTATACCAGTACTATATTTCAGTGACTTCTGGGCATGTGTGATTTAGCTGTAGAATCCATTTTTAGTAGAATTCCTGGGTTAAAGTATATGTGCATTTTCTCTGTGAAATTGAAAAAAGTGGTGAGAATCAAAGGAGAACTAAGTGGGCTCATTTTTCCTTTTTTGCATGTATCTTTTAAGATAATTTTTTTGGTGTAGAATAATATGCATAAAGTCTTTGCTTTGAAAATTTGAGGTGACAGAACTTTCCTAGATATCTTTATAGGTAGCAAGCCCAATATAGGACAGTTGGAAATGAATCATATTAATGTGCAGTGTTAATTTGTTGATTGGCCAAACCTATTCTTTAGTAGCAGGATGAGTTACTGCTTATTCCTCACTCTGTGCTTCTCTCTCTTAGCACTCACAATATTCTTTTGGAGACCTTATCTCCTAGACTAGCCTGTGATTTCAACATAGGTAAGAATTCTGTTTGGTCTGTGTTTTTATATGTAACAGCTGGTCTTTGTGTTATAACATCTGTGCACCACATCTGTATAAACACTGTTCTAGGAACTTAATAAATGATGGAACTTAATTGAGTTTGTATTATGAGTTATAGTAAAACTTTCACACCACTTTACAGTTTGGAGAACATTTTTATATTCATTGTCTCATCTGATCTTAAAATCAGCTCTGAGAGTTGAGAAAAACCAAACCCAGAGAAACTGACTGGTGTCAAGTCACATACCAGTTGATGACTGAACATCCAGGCTGTACTTTGCCAGTTAGTTGGCTGAACATTCACTTAATTATGATGCCTAGAGAGGGAGGGATAGAATTATGGAGGGCTTGTCATTCTTGGCTGAGCAGTTTGGACCTGTCTGAAAACAACAAGAGAAAGGGAAATGTTTCTTGATAAGTTATTTTTCGGTAAGGACTCTTGTCCATCCAGGGCCTTATCCCTCAATCTGGACTGCGGTTGCATTCCTTCAGGGGAGGGACGAGGTGATGACTAGTCCTTGGTTTGCTTGCCTCACCCAGATTCCATTCCTGCCTCCCAAGATTTTCCGTGTTTCCACTCAGGTCTTCAGTAACAATAAATCCCAGTCTTTGGCTGGACTTGACTTCTGTATTTGAGGAATACCCCTCCCATCTCAGTCTTCCTTCTTAGGGCTTTGGATGGGAGCCCTTTAATTGTTGTTAACTGAAGAACTGGAGGCCAGCCCCTGCATACCGGGAATGCCAGTGGCTTTGTTAACTGAGGAGGGCACCGCATTAGCACTGCCCTCTAAATCCTAGAGCAGGTGGAGGAAATCTAATTAGCACATAGCAAGCCAAGCCCCCTTGGGGAATTTCTGATAAAAGGTCAGTGCAAAAGGAGAAGGAATGGAGAGACTTTTTCTAATGGGAATTTTCTGAAATGAACTAGGGATGCAGTAAGCTGGATTCTAGTCCTTGCTCCTAGCAGCTTTGTGGGCACTGGTGCGTCCCTCTACTTATCTGGGATTTCATTTTTCTTGTCTATTGCTTTGCACAACAGATATATGCTTTATAAACGTATCAAGTCCCTGTCACCTGGGAAGCTTTTCCCAGTATTTGCATATCGATATCTTGCTCTGTTTCAGTAGTTACAGGGTGAATATGGCTAGTTTGGGGAAAGTTTCCCAGGAAAATTTGAAAATATCCCTGGTTTATGCTCTTTGAAGAACTTAGCCACACACAGCACAGTTGAGGCCTAGCACAGTGCTTTCTTGGCATGTAGCAATTCCTCAGTAAATAGGTCTGAAAAGGGTTCTTCCTCAGCTGTCAAGTGAGGAATTAAAAGCACAGTTTCAGTTGGGAGAAGCACATTATAAATGGTCACAAAGAATAAGAGTGTTGAAGATGAACACCCTGAGAGTTGTGGGTTAAGTTTTATTTGGGGCACAATTAGGATTGCAGCCCCGGAGGCAGCACCCCCAGATAGCTCTGAGAGACTGCTCCAAAGAGGCAGCAGGAGGAAAATCAACACATAAGATTTTGATGAAGGGGGGGTCTCTCTTTTTTTTTTTTTTTTTTTAATCTTTGTTGTTTGGCCTGTGTGGGCCTCCCATCGCAGTGGCCTCTTGTCTCAGAGCATCGGCTCTGAGCACATGCGCTCCAGAGCTCCAGCTTGGTAGTTGGACACATTGGTCCAGCCACTTCACGGCACGTGGGATCTTCCCAGGTCAGGGATCAAACCAGTGCCCCTTGCATTATAAGGTGGAGTCCTTAGCCACTGGACCACCAGGGAAGCCCTGTAGGGGGGTTTCAGTACCATTAAACACTCATTTTACAAAGGGGATTTCTGGTTAGTCATGAGGATCTGATGTCACCATGAAGGAATTTAGCGCTTTCCTAGGTATAAGGAGATGCAAGGGTTGAGATCATAAAATCTGTTCCTAAAAACACCTGCCTGTCTAAAGACCTGTCCTCCCAGATCCTCTGGAGCACAGAGTACCTTACTCCACCCTGAAGTCCCTCAGGGGGTGTTGAGAGCCAGCAGCTGCCACGGCACAGGGGTCAATCTCCACAGAGTAGATGGCAAATGCCTTTGTTGTTCGGTCACTGGCAGTGTAATTGGTAAGTGCCAATTTGTAGTTGACAAGAGTATTACAAAATGGGGTTCAGTGCAATTACTGAGTGGTGAAGTCAATGGCAGTGAGTTGCAAGCAACATTTTTAAAAATGAAATAGTACCATTTGTTGTATTCAGTGCAGTTATCTCGTGAAATTTTTAAGTTAAATTTATGGGTACTTTGCTGCTGTTTTAAGAGAACTTGTTTGATTGTGGTTGAAAGCCTTGGATCTAGACAGGGATCTCTGTAGGGTCCTGTGGGAATGAGTGTCAAGCACAAATGTAGAAAAGCCACTAGAAATGTAGCTTCTAGTCTTTAGTAAGCTCTTTGAGCAAATCACGTTTCCCCTGGAGCTTCACATGCTGCTTCTTTCCTGTCCTAAATGTCCTCTGCCTGACTTTGCCCTGTATGTGCTTGGTAAGGCTTGACTAAAATGTCCCTTCTGTGGCACCTACCTCATTCTGGAGTACAGTGGCAGCTTGTAAACACATGTTAAATGGTTGAGAACTTTCCCTCAAATCTCCAGGTACACTTCTGGAGATCTTCTTCCTACCTTTCCATGCAAATCTCTGTTTATAGCTTTTGAAAAAAAAAACATGTCTGTCTGTCTTCTGCTGGAGTACAGACATTGTTTTATTCATCCATGTATTCCCAGCAGTTAACATAGTGCCTGGTACATAAGCATTGCTTCATAAATGTTGGAATGAATAAGTATTTTTTAAAGGGGTATGTAATACGTGATTCAATAAAACACTCATAGAACATTTATTATATACCTGGTATGTAGTTGGTGCAGGGATGGATACAAATATGTGTAAGAGAGTAAGATTTTCCCTTGAGGATCTTACAGATTAATAATTTTAAAAATAAGCACATAAGGGTGCTGACAAAGCCATTTTCGTTAGTGTTTAGGACTGTACATTTGGATAAGGTGTAACTTCCTATTTCTGTGTTTGAATATCAATCACCAAAACCAGACAGGAAGCATGTCTCTCCATCGTGATTTATTTCTCTGAGGAGTAAGTGAGAAAGTTTATTTCTGATATGATGGTGTAGCAGACCAAAGCAGGTTAATTTGAGGGAGCAAAAGGAGCCTTTCCTTTTTTATACTTTCCTTTTTTTTACTACTAGAAAGTTGTTTAACATCTCCCATTATGATATTCAAAACATAATTATTTAAAAATGAAAATTTAAAGTACCATTTGTTGTATTCAGTGCAGTTATCTCGTGAAATTTTTAAGTTAAATTTATGGGTACTTTGCTGCTGTTTTAAGAGAACTTGTTTGATTGTGGTTGAAAGCCTTGGATCTAGACAGGGATCTCTGTAGGGTCCTGTGGGAATGAGTGTCAAGCACAAATGTAGAAAAGCCACTAGAAATGTAGCTTCTAGTCTTTAGTAAGCTCTTTGAGCAAATCACGTTTCCCCTGGAGCTTCACATGCTGCTTCTTTCCTGTCCTAAATGTCCTCTGCCTGACTTTGCCCTGTATGTGCTTGGTAAGGCTTGACTAAAATGTCCCTTCTGTGGCACCTACCTCATTCTGGAGTACAGTGGCAGCTTGTAAACACATGTTAAATGGTTGAGAACTTTCCCTCAAATCTCCAGGTACACTTCTGGAGATCTTCTTCCTACCTTTCCATGCAAATCTCTGTTTATAGCTTTTGAAAAAAAATACATGTCTGTCTGTCTTCTGCTGGAGTACAGACATTGTTTTATTCATCCATGTATTCCCAGCAGTTAACATAGTGCCTGGTACATAAGCATTGCTTCATAAATGTTGGAATGAATAAGTATTTTTTAAAGGGGTATGTAATACGTGATTCAATAAAACACTCATAGAACATTTATTATATACCTGGTATGTAGTTGGTGCAGGGATGGATACAAATATGTGTAAGAGAGTAAGATTTTCCCTTGAGGATCTTACAGATTAATAATTTTAAAAATAAGCACATAAGGGTGCTGACAAAGCCATTTGCGTTAGTGTTTAGGACTGTACATTTGGATAAGGTGTAACTTCCTATTTCTGTGTTTGAATATCAATCACCAAAACCAGACAGGAAGCATGTCTCTCCATCGTGATTTATTTCTCTGAGGAGTAAGTGAGAAAGTTTATTTCTGATATGATGGTGTAGCAGACCAAAGCAGGTTAATTTGAGGGAGCAAAAGGAGCCTTTCCTTTTTTATACTTTCCTTTTTTTTACTACTAGAAAGTTGTTTAACATCTCCCATTATGATAATGGACTTCTCAGTTTCTAGATGCAACGATCACAGTCCTTACTTTATATGTGTTGAGGCCATATTTTAGAAGTCTATCTTCTTGGACCATTGAACCTCCTATCTTTGTAAAGTTAACCTTTTGTCTTAATATCTCCTTGCTTGATAGTCATTTAGTTACACCAGCATTCTTTTTTTTTTCTTTTTTTAGTACTTTGTTTAGTTTTTTGTTTTTTTTTTTTTAAGTTATTTATTTATTTATTTATTTTGGGCGGGGGTCGGGTTGGGGAGGGAGGGGAGCGGGCGGGCCACTTCCATTGGTCCTTCATTTCTCTATTTTCATCCGTCTTTGTTCTTTGGCCCGTGTGGGCCTCCCATCGCCGTGGCGTCCGTCGCTGCAGAGCGCGGGCTCTGGGCGCATGCGCTCCAGAGCTCCGGCTCGGTGATTGGACACATCGGTCCAGCCGCTCCGCGGCACGTGGAATCTTCCCAGGCCAGGGATCGAACTGGCGCCCCTTGCAGTGCAAGGTGGTGTCCTTACCCACTGGACCACCAGGGGAAGCCTCACCAGCATTCTTTTGAGTAGTATACATGCCGCAAGCAATTTTTTCCATCCTTTGACTTTCGCCTACCTCTGCTCTTATATTTCAGGTGTGTGTTTTATTTCTTAATGTCTTTTAAAAAAATTTTTTACCACACCATATGACTTCTCCCAACAAGGGATCCAGCCTCTGCTCCCTGCATTGGAAGCATTGAGTCTTAACCACTTGACCACCACGGAAGTCCCTTTTATAAACAATGTGTGACTGGATTCCGTTTTGTATAGTCTGACAGTCTTTGTCTTTTAAGTCAGTTCAATTCAGTCGCTCAGTTGTGTCTGACACTTTACAATCCCATGGACTGCAGTATGCTGGGCTTCCCTGTCCTTCACCATCTCCCAGAGCTTGATCAAACTCATGTCCATTGACTCAGTGATACCATCCAACCATCTCGTCCTCTGTCATCTGCTTCTCTTTCTGCCATCTATTTTTCCCAACATTAGGCTCGTTTCCAGTGAGTTGTCTCTTCATATCAGGTGGCCAAAGTATTGGAGCTTCAGCTTCAGCATCTTTCCTTCCAATGAATATTCAGTGTTGATTTCCTTTAGGATTGATTGATTTGATATCCTTGCAATCCAAGAGACTCTCAAGAATCTTCTCCAACACTGCAGCTCAGTTAATTCACAGGTACTATGATTAATACATTAAAACAGGCTTTGTCTTTTCACTGGTAAGTTTAACTGATTTACATTTATTGTGATGATGGAAATATTTAGATTTATTTGACTGTGTAGGCATATGACATGTGTTCTTGTCTTTTGGACTGAGTATATTACTTTACTTTTCTTCATTTTATTTTCACTCCTCTACTAATTTGGAAGTTATACTCTGTTTAACTGATTAGAAGTTATCCTAGGTACTCTATTACTCATACTTGTTTAATTTGTTAAATGTAATTGATAACATGTTTTAATATCAAATATTTGAAAAATGTACTTTGAAGAATCTCCCTTCTGTCCTTCTGCCTCCATATGTTCAATTCTGATTCCCTAATGTTTCTGTGTCTATAATATATATTAGGCTATATTCTAATAAAAGTTATTAGATACAAATATATAAGTATTCTGTTTAACTGTTAAATTAATTACTACCTAGTAATTTTATATTACTCTAGTAGTCATAATATAAAACACGCTTCTCTGCTAAGTATATCTTGATACTCTTTCCATCTCGATGCATGAGTTTACTTCCCCACTATATATTTTTTTTAATAGTCAGGTGATATTCCATCAGTTGATGCAACCATAACTAAATGTGTTTGTTGATAAACAGTTACATTGTTTTCGGTCTTCTCCTTTAAGTAAATGTGCAAAATATATATCATTATGCACATGTATTAGTTTGTCTCTAAGTTTTTAGAAAAGAATCGTGTAGCTAAAATGTCTGTACTGTTGTAATTTAGATATATTTTATGTAATTTTGCCACAGTACCTTTCAGAGAGTTTGGAACTGTTTACACTCCCACAACAGTGTAGAAGAATGTGTATTTCCATGGTCTTCCCAACATAGTTATCAAACTTCTGGATTTTTGCCAGTCTCGTGGGTAGAAAATAGAGTTTCAGTATTGTTTTAATTTGCATTCCGATTCAGATCCTTTTCCAATGAATATTCAGTGTTGATTTCCTTTAGGATTGATTGATTTGATATCCTTGCAATCCAAGAGACTCTCAAGAATCTTCTCCAACACTGCAGCTCAGTTAATTCACAGGTACTATGATTAATACATTAAAACAGGCTTTGTCTTTTCACTGGTAAGTTTAACTGATTTACATTTATTGTGATGATGGAAATATTTAGATTTATTTGACTGTGTAGGCATATGACATGTGTTCTTGTCTTTTGGACTGAGTATATTACTTTACTTTTCTTCATTTTATTTTCACTCCTCTACTAATTTGGAAGTTATACTCTGTTTAACTGATTAGAAGTTATCCTAGGTACTCTATTACTCATACTTGTTTAATTTGTTAAATGTAATTGATAACATGTTTTAATATCAAATATTTGAAAAATGTACTTTGAAGAATCTCCCTTCTGTCCTTCTGCCTCCATATGTTCAATTCTGATTCCCTAATGTTTCTGTGTCTATAATATATATTAGGCTATATTCTAATAAAAGTTATTAGATACAAATATATAAGTATTCTGTTTAACTGTTAAATTAATTACTACCTAGTAATTTTATATTACTCTAGTAGTCATAATATAAAACACGCTTCTCTGCTAAGTATATCTTGATACTCTTTCCATCTCGATGCATGAGTTTACTTCCCCACTATATATTTTTTTTAATAGTCAGGTGATATTCCATCAGTTGATGCAACCATAACTAAATGTGTTTGTTGATAAACAGTTACATTGTTTTCGGTCTTCTCCTTTAAGTAAATGTGCAAAATATATATCATTATGCACATGTATTAGTTTGTCTCTAAGTTTTTAGAAAAGAATCGTGTAGCTAAAATGTCTGTACTGTTGTAATTTAGATATATTTTATGTAATTTTGCCACAGTACCTTTCAGAGAGTTTGGAACTGTTTACACTCCCACAACAGTGTAGAAGAATGTGTATTTCCATGGTCTTCCCAACATAGTTATCAAACTTCTGGATTTTTGCCAGTCTCGTGGGTAGAAAATAGAGTTTCAGTATTGTTTTAATTTGCATTCCTTTTTTGTATGTCATCACTGATCATCTTTTCACATGTTTAAAAATCATTTTTATTTCCTTCGCTGTGAGCAATCTGTTTATATGCTTTGCTCATTTTCCAAAGAATTTTTGGTCTTATGGATTTGTAGAAGTTTGTTATTTAATAGATTAGCCTTTCAAAATGGGAATGGCAAATTTTAACCTGGTATTACTTCTAACACAGTTTCACATTTGCTTTCTTGTTTTGCCTGTAGGCGTGTGTGTTTGCATGACTTTGTGTGTGTGTGCTTATACACATATTTGTTTGTATTGCCACAGATTTATGGATTTTTGTGTAATCACTCTGATCTTTTGTTTTTAGGGCTTCTAGACATCATTATAATAAAAAGTTATAAGAGAAATGTACTGCATTTTATTCTATTTTATAGTTTCGTTTTATGCCACATTAAATCTCTGATTATGTAGAGTTTATCCTGATCTCGGCTTGGTACAGATTCAAATTTGTCACAATCTCATTTAAATCTTAAATGCCATCTTATATCGGTTTCCCATAGTTTGACATGTCATCTCTGTCATAAACTAAATGTTTTATGCATTACTACGCATTTGTGGATTTACAATATATTAAATTCCAATGAAAATGATTCCAGTAATGATAGACAAACTCTATATGACCACATACTTTGTTTTAATTAATGAAGCCTTTTTTCATAGTGCATTTTATCATATGGTTGCACAAGTCAGGTGATATTCCATCAGTTGATGCAACCATAACTAAATGTGTTTGTTGATAAACAGTTACATTGTTTTCGGTCTTCTCCTTTAAGTAAATGTGCAAAATATATATCATTATGCACATGTATTAGTTTGTCTCTAAGTTTTAGAAAAGAATCGTGTAGCTAAAATGTCTGTACTGTTGTAATTTAGATATATTTTATGTAATTTTGCCACAGTACCTTTCAGAGAGTTTGGAACTGTTTACACTCCCACAACAGTGTAGAAGAATGTGTATTTCCATGGTCTTCCCAACATAGTTATCAAACTTCTGGATTTTTGCCAGTCTCGTGGGTAGAAAATAGAGTTTCAGTATTGTTTTAATTTGCATTCCTTTTTTGTATGTCATCACTGATCATCTTTTCACATGTTTAAAAATCATTTTTATTTCCTTCGCTGTGAGCAATCTGTTTATATGCTTTGCTCATTTTCCAAAGAATTTTGGTCTTATGGATTTGTAGAAGTTTGTTATTTAATAGATTAGCCTTTCAAAATGGGAATGGCAAATTTTAACCTGGTATTACTTCTAACACAGTTTCACATTTGCTTTCTTGTTTTGCCTGTAGGCGTGTGTGTTTGCATGACTTTGTGTGTGTGTGCTTATACACATATTTGTTTGTATTGCCACAGATTTATGGATTTTTGTGTAATCACTCTGATCTTTTGTTTTTAGGGCTTCTAGACATCATTATAATAAAAAGTTATAAGAGAAATGTACTGCATTTTATTCTATTTTATAGTTTCGTTTTATGCCACATTAAATCTCTGATTATGTAGAGTTTATCCTGATCTCGGCTTGGTACAGATTCAAATTTGTCACAATCTCATTTAAATCTTAAATGCCATCTTATATCGGTTTCCCATAGTTTGACATGTCATCTCTGTCATAAACTAAATGTTTTATGCATTACTACGCATTTGTGGATTTACAATATATTAAATTCCAATGAAAATGATTCCAGTAATGATAGACAAACTCTATATGACCACATACTTTGTTTTAATTAATGAAGCTTCATAGTGTATTTTTATCATATGGTTGCACAAGTCTCCCCTTACTTCTTTTCTGTTTTTCTGTATGAACCGTACAATTACCCTTCCCTGTTTAAAAAGTCAGTATTTTTACTGAGTTTAAATTTATAAATCCATTTAGTGAGAACTGATCTCTTTATCAGCATATACATTGTAATCTGCCTGGTCTGAAGTTAGCATCTTTACCTTCTATATTAGTTTCCCATGGTTACTGTATGAAAGTATACACATTTGTTGGCTTATGCCCATAGAAACTTAAGCTCTCACAGTTAGGGGGCCAGAAGTCCAGAATCACAGTGTCATAGGGTGTGCTCCCTCGGAAGACTCAAGGGGAGGATGTTTTCCTGCCTCTTGCAGCTTGTGGTGGCTCCAGGTGTTCCTTGGCTTGTGGGTGTATCATTTCAGTCTCTTCCTCATGGTCACATAGTCTTTTCCTCTCCTGTGTTAGTGGGTCTGCATTCTCCCTCCTTCTCTCCTTCATAAGGATACATGTGATTGCATCCAGGGCCCACTCAGATTATCTAAGATAAGTGCGCCTCTCAAGATCCTTAACATAACTACACCTTTTTTTTTGCCATGTAAAGTATTATTCAAAGGTTGCAGCAATTAAAATGTGGACATGTTTTTCTGGAGCATCACCATTTCTCTAAATTATATAAAGAATCATAGAAAACCTCTGATCATTCCTCCCAACTTATGCTATGGTTACCCAGTATTTTAGTTTCAACTTGTTTATTTCCAGCCATACAAATTAAGTAGTACTCTTACTTCATACTGGCAAAATTCAAATTCCCCACGTATTTATCAGTATCTTTGCTCATCTTTGTCTCCTTTCCTGTGAGACCTTCCATCTGGGATTCTTTTTCTTCTTCCTGAAATACATCCTTTAAAATTGACTTCAGTGAGGGTTTGTCTGTGACTATCTCTGTTTTTGTCTGAGAATAGCTTTATTTTGCTTTCATTATTTAAAGTTTCATTAGCTATAGACTTCTGCATTGACAGTTAATCTTTTTTTAAGTTGTTTTTTTTTCACAAAGCATTTTTAGGCTCACAGCAAAAGTAAGGGGAGATTACAGCAATTTCACATATACCTCCTGCTGTGTACATGCATAGCCTCCCCATTACCAACATTCTCTGCCACAGTGGTACATTTGTTGAAACTGATGAACCTATAACCACCCAAAGTCCGTGGTTAACATTATGGTTGACCTTTAAGGTTGTACAAATGTGTAGTGGCGCATATTCATCCTTAGGGTATCATATAGAGTATTTTCACTGCCCTGAAAGTCCTCTGAATTCTGCCTATTCATCCCTTCCCTCTGGCAACCATTGGTATTTTTATTGTCTCCATAGTTTTGTCTCTTCCAGAATGCTATACAGTATGTAACCATTTCAGGTGGCTTGTTTCATCAGGTAATGTGCATTTAAGATTCCTTCATGTCTCTTTATGGCTTGATAGTTCATTTTTTTAATTGGATTATATTTGACATACAAGTTTAAGGTGTACACCATACTGACTTGATACTTTTATTTGCAGTGTGATTGCCACAGTAGCATTAGTTAATACCTTTTATCAAGTAGCATAATTGTTTCTTCTAGTCTTGGGAATAATTGGTATATCTTTTTAATGCTGAATCTTATTTAACTGTCTGAACATACCACAGTTTATCCATTCACATACTGACAGCCATCTTGGTTCCTTCCAAGCGTTGTTAGTTATGAATGAAGCTGCTGTTAGTTGTGAATAAAGGTTGTTAGGTGGGCATAAGTTTTCAGCTTCTGAGTAAATATAGTAGGAGCATAATTGCTGAATCACAAACTAAAAGTATGTTTAGTTTTTGAAGAAACTACCAAGCTGTTTGCCAAAGGAGCGGTACCATTCTGCATTCCCACAAGAAATGAAGGAGAGTTCCCACGGGTATCATCTCATCACCAGCATTCAGTGTTGTCAGTGTTCCGGAATTGGGCCATTGTAGCAAATATGAAGTGATATCTCATTGTTCTAATTTGCATTTCCCTAATGACATACGATGTGGAGCATCTTTTCAAATACTTACCTGCCATCTATGTATCATCTTTGGTGAGGAATCTGTTAAGGTTCTGAGTTCTTCATATATTTGAGATGACAGTCCATTATCAGATCTCTATTTTACAAAAATGTCTCCTAGTCTGTGGCTTGTCGCCTCATTCTCTTGACAGTTATTTTGTCTTTATCCATTGAAAATATTTTTCTGTGGTCTTATATATCTTAGTGTTGCTGTTGAGAAGCCAGTTGGTGGTCTGATTGCTATTCTTTTGTAGGTGGTCTCTTTCTGCTTCTCTTTTAATATCTTTTTTGTCTCTGCTGTTCTTAAATTTCATTATAAAATGTTGTTTTTTATTTATCCTGCTTGACATTTGTTGAACTTGCTGGATCCAAGGTTTGGTGTTCTTTCAATTATTCTGGAAAAATTCTTAGCCATTAACTGTTTGAATAATGCCTTTCTCCATCCTTTCTAATTTTACCTGAACTTCAATTAAAAATAGATATATGTTAGACTCCTTTAGCACTGTCATCCATTTAAATTCTCATTTTTTAAAATATCTTCCTTTCTTGGTCACATTTGATGTAACTTTCATTTCTGGAAGTTTTGTTTTGTATGTTTTCAAATGTACTTGGTTCTTAATACTCTCTTGTTTCTTGCTAATTTTTTTTCAAGTTATTCCTTTAAATCTTAAAATAGAAAATTCATAGACATTTTATATTTTGTCTCATTTTATATTTTGTCTACTTTGTTTCTTCAGTATCTGAAGCCTTTGAGGATCTTATTTTGCTCTCTGTTTTTCTTGGCTGTCATTCATGTGGCTAATTTCCGGATCTGTGTTTTTGTTTTGCTTTTGTTTTAAAATCTTATGTTCCTTAGGACTTTATCTGTGGAAATCATTTGAGGCCTGAGTAAAACTTTAATTCTGCTATGAAGGGTAACGAGTTGCTTCTGCCAATATCTTGAAAATACTGCAACGTGGACTACTTTTAGATCTTCACTTGTGGTTGCATGGATTTGATCGTGAATCTTCATCAGGGCCAACTTTTGGTTATGGGTGCTTAGGAGAGACTTTCTCCTTCTCTCCTGAGTAAGATAGGACAGGTTCTTTGTGGTCACTTGCAGTGGTACATACCTGTTTATGGCTCATCTCTACAGTGAGGGTATAGTCCATTGGTATCCCAAGTGTATACGGAGATTTCATGTAAGACTGGTTCACCTAGGATCCTGAACTTGAGCTTCCCATACCCTAGATGACTGTTGCAGTGGTAACTAGTGTTTGTTACTCAACCAGAGGGCAAAAGCTGGCTTTAGTGTAATCTTTCCTTCCAGGATATCTGCTCTCATTTAATTCTTTTTAGTGTGATTTAAGTATGCAGGTCAGTGTCATTAGATAATTCACACTGTTATGTACCCATCAACACCATTCATCTCCAAAACATTTTAGTCTTCCCAAACTGAACTTCTGTGCCCATTAAACAACAACACTCCATTGCCTGTAGCCTTACCCGGCAGCTGCCTTTCCACTTTTGGTCTCTGTGATTTTGACTGTTCTAGGTACCTCATTTGCGCTTTCTATGGGCTTATTTCACATAGTGTAATATCTTCAGCATTCATCCATGCTGTAGCATGTGTCAGAACTTCTTTTTTTCAGGCTGAATGGTACTCCATCACAGGCATAGGCCGCGTTTTGTTTATCTTTTCTTTATTAACAAACATTTGGGATGTTTCCACCTGTTTTTCATCTCATTTAATTTTTTCTCTGTGCAGATTCCTTTAATTTTCATTCTCCCAAGGGTTCTTGATAGCTCAGCATAATGCTTTTTTTTTTTTTTTTTTTTTACAAATATTTATTTATGTATTTAGCTGCACCCAGTCTTAGTTGCAGCTAACTATTTCCCCAGCCAGGGATCAAACCCAGGCCCCTTACATTGGGAGAATGGAATCCTAGCCACTGGATCACCAGGGAAGTCCCCATAATGCATTTTTAAACAGTTTTTATGGCTCTTTATTTAGCTTTTAAAATTGTTTTCTTCTAGAAGATCTTACTGCTAAAAAACGAAAGTCTCTTACGTTCTATATGAAGACCAGAGGACAACTGCTGAGAACACATTTTTATATTCTTTCTTTTGGAGCACTAGAAAGAGAAGACTCTCAGATAAACAATTAATATGTAGCTGTGCATATTTTAATTCTTTCCTTGAAGTCTGTTAGATAGTATTTGTGACATGTCTATGAGAAAACCTTTAGACCATCTCTGTCTTGGAGTGTTTGGCATTCTTAACATGTCGTTGGTGCCAACCCCCACCCACCCATGTGTACCTCAGTATCCAGTAGACGCATTTGAAGCTTGTTCAGAGATATCAAATTGTAGACTGCTTGAGCTGAAAAGAATCTAATTCTGACCCCTCTTCCCTGTACCACTGTGCCTTAAAGATGAGTTGGCCAAGCAGCTGATTCAGGGTTAGAGCAGGAGTCAGCAACAGCTAGGACCTCGGTTTCCTAGCTTCTGTCCCAATATCCTTTGTATTCCTGTGACCTTTCTCTCTTTGGGAGACAGTCTAAGATACACGAATGAGTTCTGACCTTGGTCTTTTTTAAAAGTTGCTGTGGATATTGATGAAGATATTCCAACACTGATGGATGGATCAGAGCAGACGCAAAAGTCTTCATCTAATTAGCTGCTTAAAGACCATGTAGAGTTAGCCTTTTGTGTCTTACTCATTCTCTGCTTCCCCTATATGTGGAGTCTTTTTAGATAATAGAATATTAGAGCGGGGAGAACTCTTGTAATCATTCGCTCTAATCCCAAATTGCCTACCAGGACATTTTGGGACCCTCTACCTGAGAGCATTCCTGTTCTCTGTAGATAAGGAAACTGAAACTTGAACGATGCAGATGATTTCCTCAAGGTCATATAAGATGTTCAGAACAAAGCCAATGCTATAGCCAGGTCTCCTGATTCCTGTTCTAGTGAAAGATTTCCATCGCAGGAATATGTAAACTTTGCTCCTAGTCTTCAACTAAGCTCTACCAACATGGTCTCTGTTTTAAGATTGTGATGAGTCTTATAAGGGGTGTTTTGCCTTTGAGAATAATCCCGAGCCTTGAAGGGTTAATAGAAATTGAAGAGTGACCTGGGAGCCTTTTTCTCCTGTCCTCGACTGGGAAGCTGCTGGGCTGTTTCCCTTGCACTGCATGTGTTCCGTTACGGTCTGATGATGTAATTACCAGTAATGCTGCTGTTGCTGGAGTAGTGCTGGAGAGGCAGCTTTAAGGCAAAGACTAGCCCCAGCTCTCTCCTAAGAGCCATTTCAGCCCACTTCAGTCGATTAGATTGAGCATGCTGGAAGGCGAATGGCTTCGGCAGAGGAAAAGGTCAGATTTAAAAGCTTTTCTGGGCATGGTATTTATTGTTGCTTCTTTGACCTTCGGAAAAGTCCCCTGTGTGTTTGTCCTTGATTCTTGTCTTTCCCACTAATGCTTGCTTGAAAGCTGGATTGCTGGCCAGCCAGGTCTTTGGCAGAGATGGTTTTCTATGCGGTGTTATTTGAGAGGTGAAACACCCAGTCTCGATCACCGTTCCTTTTGCCTTTCATACCACCATTCTGATGTCAGAAATATTTTTGATTCTTGAATAATTTAGTTTTCTGTATTTCCGCATATCTGTACACACACATATATCACTTCTACAAATAGGCTTAGACCTAAACAAATGGGAGACAATATTCCAGATACAGAAAAATAAGAAATAGGGCCTCGTGCTATAAGCAAATCACTTAACCTTTCTGCACATCTCTTTTGAAACCCACAGCCTGCTACCTGATTATAAAGATGTAACCATGGTCTTTGGAACATGAGAGATCCTTGCAAAACTTTTCCTCTTTGACCACATAGTCCTTTGTTCATCATATCAAGCACCTACTAGACCCAGGGCACTGAGCTAGAGGGAACAGTGAGGCATGCAGAATTGGAAGATGTCAGCTTCTGCTGTTGACCTATGTGTTAATTTGATGAATACAAAGAAAAACACTGGTTAGCCTGATAGAAAAGTGCTTTCATATAGGTTGTAGGAAAGCACAGGAGAGTTTTGCTTACTTTTTGCTGCATGCATGCTAAGTCACTTTAGTCATGTCCAACTCTTTACAACCCTATGGACTGTAGCCAGCTGGGCTCCTCTGTCCATGGGACCCTCCAGGGAGTGATACTGGAGTTGGTTGCCAGTGCCCTCCCCAGAGGATCTTCCTCACCCAGGGATGGAACCCAAGTCCCCTAGGTCTCCTGCATTGGCAGGCGGGTTCTTTACCACTAACACCACCTGGGAAGCCCAGTGGTTCTCAGTGTGCTCTCCCTGCCTCAGTGCAATCCACATCACATACGAGCCGACTGGACAGCCAGATTCTCAGGCTGCATGCATAGTTACTGAGTCATCAATGCTGCAGACATTTGGGGGGGCCTACAGTGTTTTCCACCAGATCCTCTAGTGCTGGGGTCCCCAATCTCTGGGACCTCATACCTGGTGATCTGAAGTAGAACTGATATAATAATGAGAAGAAAGTGCCCAATAAATGTAACATGCCTGAATCATCCCAAAACCACCCCCCTCCCCAGTCAATGGAAAGATTGTCTTCCACGAAACCAGCCCCTGTTGCCAAAAAGGTTGGGGGAACCGCTACTATAGTGATGGTGATGCACACAAAAGTGTGAGAACCACTGGCCTATTTTGTGACTTAGTACAGGGGCGATAATACACATTTAGGATTTTAAAACTGTATTTCCGCATATCTGTACACACACATATATCACTTCTACAAATAGGCTTAGACCTAAACAAATGGGAGACAATATTCCAGATACAGAAAAATAAGAAATAGGGCCTCGTGCTATAAGCAAATCACTTAACCTTTCTGCACATCTCTTTTGAAACCCACAGCCTGCTACCTGATTATAAAGATGTAACCATGGTCTTTGGAACATGAGAGATCCTTGCAAAACTTTTCCTCTTTGACCACATAGTCCTTTGTTCATCATATCAAGCACCTACTAGACCCAGGGCACTGAGCTAGAGGGAACAGTGAGGCATGCAGAATTGGAAGATGTCAGCTTCTGCTGTTGACCTATGTGTTAATTTGATGAATACAAAGAAAAACACTGGTTAGCCTGATAGAAAAGTGCTTTCATATAGGTTGTAGGAAAGCACAGGAGAGTTTTGCTTACTTTTTGCTGCATGCATGCTAAGTCACTTTAGTCATGTCCAACTCTTTACAACCCTATGGACTGTAGCCAGCTGGGCTCCTCTGTCCATGGGACCCTCCAGGGAGTGATACTGGAGTTGGTTGCCAGTGCCCTCCCCAGAGGATCTTCCTCACCCAGGGATGGAACCCAAGTCCCCTAGGTCTCCTGCATTGGCAGGCGGGCTCCTTACCACTAACACCACCTGGGAAGCCCAGTGGTTCTCAGTGTGCTCTCCCTGCCTCAGTGCAATCCACATCACATACGAGCCGACTGGACAGCCAGATTCTCAGGCTGCATGCATAGTTACTGAGTCATCAATGCTGCAGACATTTGGGGGGGCCTACAGTGTTTTCCACCAGATCCTCTAGTGCTGGGGTCCCCAATCTCTGGGACCTCATACCTGGTGATCTGAAGTAGAACTGATATAATAATGAGAAGAAAGTGCCCAATAAATGTAACATGCCTGAATCATCCCAAAACCACCCCCCTCCCCAGTCAATGGAAAGATTGTCTTCCACGAAACCAGCCCCTGTTGCCAAAAAGGTTGGGGGAACCGCTACTATAGTGATGGTGATGCACACAAAAGTGTGAGAACCACTGGCCTATTTTGTGACTTAGTACAGGGAGCCAGTTGAAAATATAATATCCCTTATGTTTATCTAGAGTGGCAGTGTCTAGTAGTTAATACAGGAGTCAACAGCTGTGGGCCGGTATTTGAATGAATTAACACTAAAATTTTAAATTCTCAATTACACTCGCCACTAAGTGCTCCATAGACAAACATGGCTAGCAGCTACCATACTGGACAGTAAAGATATAAACTTCTATCATCATAGAAATTGAGTAATGCTTGGCTCAGAGCGATGACCTTCAGAGTTCAGCATGAATCGGATCACTTAGAGGGCTTAGTAAAACACAAACTGCAAGACCCTTTTGAATGGGTTTCTGATTTAGTATGTCCGAGATCACTGTGAAGAAATAACACTTATCACAAGTTCCCAGGTGATGCTGGTGCTGCTGGCCTGGAGAGCACACTTTGAGGACCACTAGTCCAGAGTAAGGATTCTTGACCTAAAATCTGTAGACCTCCTAAAACTGAAGGCAAAACATTGTATATCCACATAATGAAAGGTAACAGGATGCACGACTCATAGTTCTACTCTGGTTTTTTCGAGTCGGTGCACAGGTCAGTCAGGAAAACTGTTAACTGCAGTTAAAAGAAAATCTGAGTGATAATGACTTAAATCACAAGGACGTTTAGCAGAGTGGGAGGCAGGAAGTATCAGGGCTTTTTCAGTGGCTCAAGCATGTCACCAAGAAAGTTAAGCACTTTCCCTCCTCAGAAAACCGTCAGTGGGGTTGGGGGGTGGGTTTTTTTTTTGTTACATGCCCACCTTTAGACCCCTCCTGGCAAAGGGGAAATGGGTTTACATAAATGCTTTAGACCAGTTGTGTCTTAATTTCTGAGTATGAATGGGAGGAGGCAGATCCTCTAGTGCTGGGGTCCCCAATCTCTGGGACCTCATACCTGGTGATCTGAAGTAGAACTGATATAATAATGAGAAGAAAGTGCCCAATAAATGTAACATGCCTGAATCATCCCAAAACCACCCCCCTCCCCAGTCAATGGAAAGATTGTCTTCCACGAAACCAGCCCCTGTTGCCAAAAAGGTTGGGGGAACCGCTACTATAGTGATGGTGATGCACACAAAAGTGTGAGAACCACTGGCCTATTTTGTGACTTAGTACAGGGAGCCAGTTGAAAATATAATATCCCTTATGTTTATCTAGAGTGGCAGTGTCTAGTAGTTAATACAGGAGTCAACAGCTGTGGGCCGGTATTTGAATGAATTAACACTAAAATTTTAAATTCTCAATTACACTCGCCACTAAGTGCTCCATAGACAAACATGGCTAGCAGCTACCATACTGGACAGTAAAGATATAAACTTCTATCATCATAGAAATTGAGTAATGCTTGGCTCAGAGCGATGACCTTCAGAGTTCAGCATGAATCGGATCACTTAGAGGGCTTAGTAAAACACAAACTGCAAGACCCTTTTGAATGGGTTTCTGATTTAGTATGTCCGAGATCACTGTGAAGAAATAACACTTATCACAAGTTCCCAGGTGATGCTGGTGCTGCTGGCCTGGAGAGCACACTTTGAGGACCACTAGTCCAGAGTAAGGATTCTTGACCTAAAATCTGTAGACCTCCTAAAACTGAAGGCAAAACATTGTATATCCACATAATGAAAGGTAACAGGATGCACGACTCATAGTTCTACTCTGGTTTTTTCGAGTCGGTGCACAGGTCAGTCAGGAAAACTGTTAACTGCAGTTAAAAGAAAATCTGAGTGATAATGACTTAAATCACAAGGACGTTTAGCAGAGTGGGAGGCAGGAAGTATCAGGGCTTTTTCAGTGGCTCAAGCATGTCACCAAGAAAGTTAAGCACTTTCCCTCCTCAGAAAACCGTCAGTGGGGTTGGGGGGTGGGTTTTTTTTTTGTTACATGCCCACCTTTAGACCCCTCCTGGCAAAGGGGAAATGGGTTTACATAAATGCTTTAGACCAGTTGTGTCTTAATTTCTGAGTATGAATGGGAGGAGGTTTACCTTCCCTGGGACCATAGGGTCTCTAGTGGTTCTTTGGACAAAACATTTGTTTTATAACAGAATAAAGACAGAAATGGCCCTTGTCTCAGTGAATGACCTGAAAAAGGTGAGAAGCATCGGGTCTGCATCTTTTCAGCTCATCACATGCTTTCTTCTTGCTGGACAAGACAGACCTGGACTTTCTCAGCTGTGAAGGTTTACTTGGCTCTGTCCTCTCAGGCCGTATGACAAATCGGTGAAGCAGTTATGCTCATGATGAGATTGAGGTGGGGTAGAATTCAAGGACCTAATCTGAGCCTCTAGAAGTTGGCGTCATGTCAACCTAAAAGCTAGTCTCCCTCTGCCTTTGTCCCCCAATTCTAAAACGGGCTTTTGCGGAAAAACTGTTGCTTTGACCAGGCCCCTGCCTTGTAACAACCTTGAGTCTGTAGAAAGTCTTGTTGTTCTTTTTCTCTCACTAATTCTCTTACAATTAGAGACCTGTCCAGAATTATGGATTCTGCTGCCAGACTTCCAGGTTCCTGTCCGCATGGATCCCTCGATCCCTGGTTGCATGCTCCCATCAGTGTGCTTCAGATACCCTGCTTTATCAGGGATAGAGATTGTGTCTAAAAATGTACAGCTTGAGTCTTCCACATGGAAGTGGTAAGTGAAGCACCTAGAGTTAATGAGATCACTGAAGGAGAAGATCCAAGGAAAATAGCAGAGAGCACCCACCCCCACCTACTGTGATCATCCATGTTTTTATCTGTGTAAAACTCCACAAAGCAATAGAACTGCCAATCACACACACATCAGCACACATCAACAGACCTAATAGTGTTGGTTACAGGCCTGGGAATCCAAAATGCAGCCTGGTAAAGTGGATAATGGCAGCTGGGCTGCCCCCCCACCACCCACCCACGAGCAGTTCTGCATGAAACTTTGTATGTAGAAATAAGGGGTGGGAGGGTCCCTGGCTTAATGGTGCCAAAAGTGCCTTCCAACAGTGGCATTGAGCTCCAGGGATGGCATCTAGAGTATAGGTTTTAGGCTGTAATACTTGACACATAAGTGAGGTATTTTCTTGTTTTTCAAGGAAGAACTCTGACCTGCTTATTCTCCAATGGTTTTAGTTGCCTCAGTCAACAGCTGGATACAGTACCCAATTGTTTGTACCAGAAGTCCTGCAAGTCTGTTTCCTCTAGAAGCTTCTTCTGCAACTTCCCTCCCCACATCCTCCCGGGACAGAAGCGAATGCAAGGAGGAATGTTTCAGTTCCCCTGTTGGGTTGTGTGCCTTCCTCTCATACTCCATCCAGAACGTCTAGGGAATTTTACTTTCCAAAGCTGGCTCACCAGAAACAATTTCAGGGAGTGTGGTTTGGGGGGGAAGGACACTGGTAAATGCTCACAAAGCACACATCCCTGTGGTGAATGAATTCTTAACTTGTGCGAAGAGGGGTGAAGGAACTTTGGTCATATTTCAGTTCATGGAAAAACTGTTGCTTTGACCAGGCCCCTGCCTTGTAACAACCTTGAGTCTGTAGAAAGTCTTGTTGTTCTTTTTCTCTCACTAATTCTCTTACAATTAGAGACCTGTCCAGAATTATGGATTCTGCTGCCAGACTTCCAGGTTCCTGTCCGCATGGATCCCTCGATCCCTGGTTGCATGCTCCCATCAGTGTGCTTCAGATACCCTGCTTTATCAGGGATAGAGATTGTGTCTAAAAATGTACAGCTTGAGTCTTCCACATGGAAGTGGTAAGTGAAGCACCTAGAGTTAATGAGATCACTGAAGGAGAAGATCCAAGGAAAATAGCAGAGAGCACCCACCCCCACCTACTGTGATCATCCATGTTTTTATCTGTGTAAAACTCCACAAAGCAATAGAACTGCCAATCACACACACATCAGCACACATCAACAGACCTAATAGTGTTGGTTACAGGCCTGGGAATCCAAAATGCAGCCTGGTAAAGTGGATAATGGCAGCTGGGCTGCCCCCCCACCCACCCACCCACGAGCAGTTCTGCATGAAACTTTGTATGTAGAAATAAGGGGTGGGAGGGTCCCTGGCTTAATGGTGCCAAAAGTGCCTTCCAACAGTGGCATTGAGCTCCAGGGATGGCATCTAGAGTATAGGTTTTAGGCTGTAATACTTGACACATAAGTGAGGTATTTTCTTGTTTTTCAAGGAAGAACTCTGACCTGCTTATTCTCCAATGGTTTTAGTTGCCTCAGTCAACAGCTGGATACAGTACCCAATTGTTTGTACCAGAAGTCCTGCAAGTCTGTTTCCTCTAGAAGCTTCTTCTGCAACTTCCCTCCCCACATCCTCCCGGGACAGAAGCGAATGCAAGGAGGAATGTTTCAGTTCCCCTGTTGGGTTGTGTGCCTTCCTCTCATACTCCATCCAGAACGTCTAGGGAATTTTTACTTTCCAAAGCTGGCTCACCAGAAACAATTTCAGGGAGTGTGGTTTGGGGAAGGAGGCACTGGTTAAATGCTCACAAAAGCACACATCCCTGTGGTGAATGAATTCTTAACTTGTGCGAAGAGGGAGTGAAGGAACTTTGGTCATATTTCAGTTCATGGTAAATCAGGAATGGAAATGAGGAACCACCCCAAACACTGATTTGCATTAATTGGGGCATTTAATCCCTGACCATCAGTAACATGCACTCAGGATTATGACAGAATTTCACTGTATGTTGGTATATACTTTAAAATTTATGTGGTGTTACAATGTATACTGATAAATGAAAAGCAGCCTATTTTTGTAGTACAGATTTCAGAAAGTAAAGCTTGTCTGCTGGGGAAATAAAGAGGCAACAGAGTAGTTCTCAAAGAGGAAGTACATGAGAATCTTAAGGGTTTAGGGGAAAGATTATCTCTGGTTATGAACGGAGGGCCTTTGTTTGAGTTGAAAAACATAGCCAGTCTAATCTTCTGAGGCTCGGGGAGAGAGGGTGACTTGCCGGAGCCTCATAGATGATTAGGCAGTGCTAATCCCAAACCAACCCAGGTTTCTGCCTCCTGATTTCAGAGCCAGTCCCCATCTGAACTACCCCTTTAGATCTCAGCTTCCCGTGTTTTCTCTCCGCGGCCCACTCTCTGCAGCTCACGCCACCTTCTTGATCTGTTAGCTGGCTTCAGGGGAGCTGGGTTTCAGCCAGTCAGAAATGGGAAGGCTGTAAATGTATTTAAACTTTCACTATGACCCACTGGCCTCACATTTTCCATTGTGATGAATGAAAATGTAGATGGAAGAATGTTTCACAAGATGGGCAACTCAAAGAGAATAAGGAAAATGCAAAACAAGGAAGTGTGCAATTTGTTTTTGCTTTTAAAAGCTTATTACAGAACTTTGTGAATCCTGCAAGTCTGTTTCCTCTAGAAGCTTCTTCTGCAACTTCCCTCCCCACATCCTCCCGGGACAGAAGCGAATGCAAGGAGGAATGTTTCAGTTCCCCTGTTGGGTTGTGTGCCTTCCTCTCATACTCCATCCAGAACGTCTAGGGAATTTTTACTTTCCAAAGCTGGCTCACCAGAAACAATTTCAGGGAGTGTGGTTTGGGGAAGGAGGCACTGGTTAAATGCTCACAAAAGCACACATCCCTGTGGTGAATGAATTCTTAACTTGTGCGAAGAGGGAGTGAAGGAACTTTGGTCATATTTCAGTTCATGGTAAATCAGGAATGGAAATGAGGAACCACCCCAAACACTGATTTGCATTAATTGGGGCATTTAATCCCTGACCATCAGTAACATGCACTCAGGATTATGACAGAATTTCACTGTATGTTGGTATATACTTTAAAATTTATGTGGTGTTACAATGTATACTGATAAATGAAAAGCAGCCTATTTTTGTAGTACAGATTTCAGAAAGTAAAGCTTGTCTGCTGGGGAAATAAAGAGGCAACAGAGTAGTTCTCAAAGAGGAAGTACATGAGAATCTTAAGGGTTTAGGGGAAAGATTATCTCTGGTTATGAACGGAGGGCCTTTGTTTGAGTTGAAAAACATAGCCAGTCTAATCTTCTGAGGCTCGGGGAGAGAGGGTGACTTGCCGGAGCCTCATAGATGATTAGGCAGTGCTAATCCCAAACCAACCCAGGTTTCTGCCTCCTGATTTCAGAGCCAGTCCCCATCTGAACTACCCCTTTAGATCTCAGCTTCCCGTGTTTTCTCTCCGCGGCCCACTCTCTGCAGCTCACGCCACCTTCTTGATCTGTTAGCTGGCTTCAGGGGAGCTGGGTTTCAGCCAGTCAGAAATGGGAAGGCTGTAAATGTATTTAAACTTTCACTATGACCCACTGGCCTCACATTTTCCATTGTGATGAATGAAAATGTAGATGGAAGAATGTTTCACAAGATGGGCAACTCAAAGAGAATAAGGAAAATGCAAAACAAGGAAGTGTGCAATTTGTTTTTGCTTTTAAAAGCTTATTACAGAACTTTGTGAATTTTTTTCTTTTTTTCACCTCTGTCATCTGTGACCCATTCGCCTGTTCAGCCAAGATATTTTGGCTTTTTGCTCTGGGAAATCAGTGGGTGGGTGAGGATGGAGGAGCCAAGAATTAACAAAATACCAGCAGATGCTGCAGCCCAGTGAGAGGACTCTCCTTGGTCTCATAAGCAGAGGCGTGCCCCTCCTCCCACTCTCCCGGGCCCCTTTCAGAGGGACGTGAGAGGATCTACCAGTCCTGATGAACAGCATCTCCAGGAGCTCTTCCTGCCTCTGGGCCATCAGAACTTTGCCTTCCTGAGGATGCCCTAAGCAGTGTAGGGAATAATAGCATTGTCTTTTGAAGTCAAACTTAACCTGGTTTGATTCCAAATCCATCATTGAATCCAGACTTGCCATTTACCATCTGGGGATAGCATTTGATGACTTCCTTCTGAGCTTGTTTCCTTATCTGCAACAGGTAGTAGAACTGACCTCATCAAATCTTTTAGAATTAAATAAGATAATGTATACAGAGTGCCTAGCACATTGCCAAACACCTAAATTGATCCTCAGTAAATGAAAAGGTTTTTGCAATATCATTCATGTCCTCAGCAACTTGTGTACAGTTTTCTGTGTTCCCTGTGTCTGTGACATGGGTAGTAATAACATTCTAAGTTGATTCTAGTAACAGGAAGAGTGGAAAAGTGAATTTATTTTTCCCTTATCAACTTTAAGGGGTCATTTACATACAAAGGAAGAGGGGACCCATGTGAGTTTGGGGGGAGCAGTGCAGTAATCCCAAACCAAAGGTTTCTGCCTCCTGATTAGACCCTTGAACTACCTTTAGATCTCAGCTTCCCGTGTTTTCTCTCCGCCCACTCTCTGCAGCTCACGCCACCTTCTTGATCTGTTAGCTGGCTTCAGGGGAGCTGGGTTTCAGCCAGTCAGAAATGGGAAGGCTGTAAATGTATTTAAACTTTCACTATGACCCACTGGCCTCACATTTTCCATTGTGATGAATGAAAATGTAGATGGAAGAATGTTTCACAAGATGGGCAACTCAAAGAGAATAAGGAAAATGCAAAACAAGGAAGTGTGCAATTTGTTTTTGCTTTTAAAAGCTTATTACAGAACTTTGTGAATTTTTTTCTTTTTTTCACCTCTGTCATCTGTGACCCATTCGCCTGTTCAGCCAAGATATTTTGGCTTTTTGCTCTGGGAAATCAGTGGGTGGGTGAGGATGGAGGAGCCAAGAATTAACAAAATACCAGCAGATGCTGCAGCCCAGTGAGAGGACTCTCCTTGGTCTCATAAGCAGGGCGTGCCCTCCTCCCACTCTCCCGGGCCCCTTTCAGAGGGACGTGAGAGGATCTACCAGTCCTGATGAACAGCATCTCCAGGAGCTCTTCCTGCCTCTGGGCCATCAGAACTTTGCCTTCCTGAGGATGCCCTAAGCAGTGTAGGGAATAATAGCATTGTCTTTTGAAGTCAAACTTAACCTGGTTTGATTCCAAATCCATCATTGAATCCAGACTTGCCATTTACCATCTGGGGATAGCATTTGATGACTTCCTTCTGAGCTTGTTTCCTTATCTGCAACAGGTAGTAGAACTGACCTCATCAAATCTTTTAGAATTAAATAAGATAATGTATACAGAGTGCCTAGCACATTGCCAAACACCTAAATTGATCCTCAGTAAATGAAAAGGTTTTTGCAATATCATTCATGTCCTCAGCAACTTGTGTACAGTTTTCTGTGTTCCCTGTGTCTGTGACATGGGTAGTAATAACATTCTAAGTTGATTCTAGTAACAGGAAGAGTGGAAAAGTGAATTTATTTTTCCCTTATCAACTTTAAGGGGTCATTTACATACAATAAACTGCATCCATCTGAATTCACTCAGTGTAACAGTTGTGTGTACCCATGAAGTGACTACCACAGTCAAGATACAGAAGAATATCTTCATCGGCCTCCACAGACTCCTCTGGTCTCTTCATGTTCTGTCCTTTCCTTAGCCCTCTGCCCCAGGCAAGCGTTCATCTCCTGTTGCTGTAAACTAGTTTGCATTTTATGGGTGGAATCATACAGCATGTGCATTACTTGCCTGTCTTTTACTCAGCATGATAATTATTGAGTTGTGTCCATATAATCGCATACATCTGCTTATCACTGAATTCTATTCCATTGCATGGCAATACCGCCTGTCGATGGACATTTGGGTTGTTGGCAGTTTCCAGCTATTTTAAACAAAGCTGATGTGAACATGCATTTGCGCATCTCTGTGTGGCCATATATTTTTACTTCTCCTTGGTAAATACCAGGATACAAATGACTGAGTTATATGGTAGTTGTTTGTTAAACTTTTTTCTAAAACTGCCAACCTGTTTTCCATGTTATCTGTTCCATTTTATATTCCCACAACAATGTTTGTGCGATTTCAGGTGCACCACATCCTCACCAATGCTTAGTGTGGTCAGCCTTTTTAATTGTAGCCATTCTAATGGGTTTACAAGTAGTAGTGTTTCATTATGGTTTTAATTTGCATTCCTTGACAGCTAATAATCTTTAGGCATCTTTGGGGGTGATAACTAGTCTTTGTCTATATAACTTCTTTGATGTAGTCCTTGTTCAAATTTTTCACCTATTTTTAAGATGCTATATTTTATCTTCTTGTTATTAAGTTGTAAGGGTTTTTTTTTTACATGGTCTGAGTTCCAGCTCTTTCTATGATAGTATTGTCTCAGTAAATGAAAAGGTGCAATATCTGACCTCATCAAATCTTTTAGAATTAAATAAGATAATGTATACAGAGTGCCTAGCACATTGCCAAACACCTAAATTGATCCTCAGTAAATGAAAAGGTTTTTGCAATATCATTCATGTCCTCAGCAACTTGTGTACAGTTTTCTGTGTTCCCTGTGTCTGTGACATGGGTAGTAATAACATTCTAAGTTGATTCTAGTAACAGGAAGAGTGGAAAAGTGAATTTATTTTTCCCTTATCAACTTTAAGGGGTCATTTACATACAATAAACTGCATCCATCTGAATTCACTCAGTGTAACAGTTGTGTGTACCCATGAAGTGACTACCACAGTCAAGATACAGAAGAATATCTTCATCGGCCTCCACAGACTCCTCTGGTCTCTTCATGTTCTGTCCTTTCCTTAGCCCTCTGCCCCAGGCAAGCGTTCATCTCCTGTTGCTGTAAACTAGTTTGCATTTTATGGGTGGAATCATACAGCATGTGCATTACTTGCCTGTCTTTTACTCAGCATGATAATTATTGAGTTGTGTCCATATAATCGCATACATCTGCTTATCACTGAATTCTATTCCATTGCATGGCAATACCGCCTGTCGATGGACATTTGGGTTGTTGGCAGTTTCCAGCTATTTTAAACAAAGCTGATGTGAACATGCATTTGCGCATCTCTGTGTGGCCATATATTTTTACTTCTCCTTGGTAAATACCAGGATACAAATGACTGAGTTATATGGTAGTTGTTTGTTAAACTTTTTTCTAAAACTGCCAACCTGTTTTCCATGTTATCTGTTCCATTTTATATTCCCACAACAATGTTTGTGCGATTTCAGGTGCACCACATCCTCACCAATGCTTAGTGTGGTCAGCCTTTTTAATTGTAGCCATTCTAATGGGTTTACAAGTAGTAGTGTTTCATTATGGTTTTAATTTGCATTCCTTGACAGCTAATAATCTTTAGGCATCTTTGGGGGTGATAACTAGTCTTTGTCTATATAACTTCTTTGATGTAGTCCTTGTTCAAATTTTTCACCTATTTTTAAGATGCTATATTTTATCTTCTTGTTATTAAGTTGTAAGGGTTTTTTTTTTACATGGTCTGAGTTCCAGCTCTTTCTATGATAGAAATATGTGAAGTGTTTCTTTTTGTGAAAACATGTGAATATTTTCTCCTAGGCTGGTTTGCCTTTTCATTTTCTTAATGATTCCATTTGAGGAGTAAAAGCTTTGGATTTTGATGGTCTGTTTTTTTCTGTTTTTCTTTTATGATTTTTTGGTTTGTTTGTCTACCTCACAGTCACAAAGTCTTTTCCCTTCTGTTTTCCTCTAGGAGCTTTTACACTTAGCTCTATGATCGATTTCAAGTTAATTTTTGTACATGGTGTGAGGTAAGGGTTAATATGGAAATTATCTTTTTGAGTGTCTTGTGTATCAGAAACTTTAATTCTTAATAAATAAATATTCTAAGATAGGTAATTATCCCCATTTTAATGATGTGGAAAAGAAGTCTTAGAAATATTTAAGTAATTTGCTCAAGTCACACAACCACAGTTCAAACCCATGATTGCCCAATACTAAAACTCATATGTTTTCCACTGTGTCATAATGACATTTTGGTTTTAAAGGTTTTTTTTTTTTTTTTAATTTGGGCTCTTTTATTGGTTTCTTATTTATTTATTTTCATCCATCTTTATTCTTTGGCCTGTGTGGGCCTCCCATTGCAGTGGCCTCTCTCCTTACAGAGCACTGGCTCTGGCGCATACACTCCAGAGGGCTGGCTCATGATTGGACACACCAGTCCAGCCACTTCACAGCACAGGGGATCTTCCCAGGCCAGGGACCGAACCAGCGCCCCTTGCACTGCAAGGTGGATTCTTGACCCACTGGACCACCAGGGAAGCCCCGTTTTGGTTTTAAATTGAGTTAGAACCTATGTTTTAAATTGCCCAGCTGTAACCAGTGAAAAGGATATAAAAATGTGAGGTAGCACTGCCATTCCAAAGCTATGCCTATCCCCAGCCCAAGCTTATGCCACTGGACACAGCAAGGATGTTGGGACCTAGGGCCAAGGGTTCCATGTCAGGCCATTTGCACTGGTATGCGTTTCAGAAGCTGTAAATACAACTCTCTTGGTGCTGTTTTGACAAGAAATCATATTCTGAATTATTTTCCCATTTTATAGCTGGTCCATCAGAAATATGAAGTTCAGTGCCTGACCACACAGACAATTAATCCTTGGAATACCCCGCTGGATGGCTGAGTCTCACTGTGTTTGGTTTGAGGTTTTATTTTTGGAAAACAGTGAGTCTGCCTTGCTCCTTTCCCTCTCTAACTGACTACCCCTTGTGGAATCTCTTAGAGGCTGTGGTCATACTGGGTAAACAGTCTTTTCCCCAAAAACTTCCTTTCAGCCAGGACAGAATCATGTCAGAGAAGTCTCCTCATCCTCTGATATTTACTGTGCCTCCTGCCCTTTAAAGAAAAGTCTATATAAGGCTGTTCACTTTTGCCATCTTCAAAGAACCTCTGAGTCTTACTTAGCAGGACTGTTCTGTTTCTTTTTAAAAAATGCAAGGGGTGGGGGATGTGAAGATTAACAGGCTGTAGTGCTTGATTCTTGCTCTTCAACAGTGAAGCTTTTGTAAATTCACTCCCTGTTCTTCCTGACTTTCTATGCGAGAAGAGCCTGGAACTTCCAAGTGAGAAGTTACAGGTTTAAATCCCAGCTCCTAGAAAGTGTGAAGCAGTGGTGTTTGAGACTTATAAAGGATATTTTTTGAGTACAGAGACCTATCTAAGGTACCCTAATAGATATACTGCTTTCTCTTTGGCCGAGTAGGGCAGTCTAATTTCAAAGTCCAGTCATGGATAGTAAAGCACCATAGTCATTTCGCTTGCTAGAAGTCCAGCCAACTGCTAAGTAGATTGTCCTGGTCTCTGGTAGCAAACTCTTCTGTCTTTGATGTGATTGTTTGCTAGTGAGAAACTTATGGGGAGAAATATGAGTTGAAAGAGAAGGAGAAGAAAAAGATAGTCTGTCTCATACAGAGAGGATCAAGCATAGGCTGATGGGAGGAAGGAAGAAAACCAGTTTATACATTTGGGAGTTAGGCCTCCATCTTCTGAAATACAGTCCTAAAAAACATTAATCTCTGTGTTAGCAATGGGATGAGGACAAGTCATTGTCTCTCAGTACCTTCTGGTTACCATGCCTTCCAGCTAGCCTCATTCTACTTCCTTCCATGAGAGCCTCTTCTGGACTTCAGTCTGGGAGCTGGTTTCCAGACTGAAGAAAATAAGGTTCAGTGATACAGATTTGTGACATTTAAACAAGAATGTTCCAAACGTGAAGATCAGAGATTCTCTTTCTACGTTGCATCATTTGACACATTTTCTTTCCGTTCGGTTCCGTTGCTCAGTCGTGTCCAACTCTTTGAACCTCATGGACTGAAGCACACCAAGCTTCCCTGTCCTTCACTTCCGTGGAATCTCTTAGAGGCTGTGGTCATACTGGGTAAACAGTCTTTTCCCCAAAAACTTCCTTTCAGCCAGGACAGAATCATGTCAGAGAAGTCTCCTCATCCTCTGATATTTACTGTGCCTCCTGCCCTTTAAAGAAAAGTCTATATAAGGCTGTTCACTTTTGCCATCTTCAAAGAACCTCTGAGTCTTACTTAGCAGGACTGTTCTGTTTCTTTTTAAAAAATGCAAGGGGTGGGGGATGTGAAGATTAACAGGCTGTAGTGCTTGATTCTTGCTCTTCAACAGTGAAGCTTTTGTAAATTCACTCCCTGTTCTTCCTGACTTTCTATGCGAGAAGAGCCTGGAACTTCCAAGTGAGAAGTTACAGGTTTAAATCCCAGCTCCTAGAAAGTGTGAAGCAGTGGTGTTTGAGACTTATAAAGGATATTTTTTGAGTACAGAGACCTATCTAAGGTACCCTAATAGATATACTGCTTTCTCTTTGGCCGAGTAGGGCAGTCTAATTTCAAAGTCCAGTCATGGATAGTAAAGCACCATAGTCATTTCGCTTGCTAGAAGTCCAGCCAACTGCTAAGTAGATTGTCCTGGTCTCTGGTAGCAAACTCTTCTGTCTTTGATGTGATTGTTTGCTAGTGAGAAACTTATGGGGAGAAATATGAGTTGAAAGAGAAGGAGAAGAGAAAAGATAGTCTGTCTCATACAGAGAGGATCAAGCATAGGCTGATGGGAGGAAGGAAGAAAACCAGTTTATACATTTGGGAGTTAGGCCTCCATCTTCTGAAATACAGTCCTAAAAAACATTAATCTCTGTGTTAGCAATGGGATGAGGACAAGTCATTGTCTCTCAGTACCTTCTGGTTACCATGCCTTCCAGCTAGCCTCATTCTACTTCCTTCCATGAGAGCCTCTTCTGGACTTCAGTCTGGGAGCTGGTTTCCAGACTGAAGAAAATAAGGTTCAGTGATACAGATTTGTGACATTTAAACAAGAATGTTCCAAACGTGAAGATCAGAGATTCTCTTTCTACGTTGCATCATTTGACACATTTTCTTTCCGTTCGGTTCCGTTGCTCAGTCGTGTCCAACTCTTTGAACCTCATGGACTGAAGCACACCAAGCTTCCCTGTCCTTCACCATTTCCCAGAGTTTGCTCAAGCTCGTGTGCACTGAGTCAGTGATGCCATCCTACCATCTTGTGCTCTGTTGTCCTCTTCCTCTTCTGCCTTTTCTTTTTCCCTGCGTCAGGGTCTTTTTCAGTGGTAAATCTCTTCACATCAGGTGGTCAGAGTATTAGAGCTTCAGCTTCAGCATCAAGTCCTTCCAATGACTCTTCAGGGTTGATGTTCTTTAGGATGGACTGGTTTGATCTCTTTGCTGTCCAAGGGACTCTCAAGAGTCTTCTCCAACACCACAGTTCGAAGACATCAATTCTTTGGTGCTCAGCCTTCTTTATGGTCCAGCTCTCACATCCATACATGTCTACTGGTAAAACCATAGCTTTGACTATGTGGGCTTTTGTCATCAAAGTGATGTCTCTGCCTTTTAATACGCTACCTACGTTTGTCATAGCTTTTCTTCCAAGAAGCAAGTGTCTTTTAATTTCACAGCTGCAGTTACCGTCCACAGTGATTTCAGAACCCAAGAAAATAAAGTCTCAGTGTTCCATTGTTTGCCCATCTGCCATGAAGTGATGGGACCGGATGCCATGATCTTCATTTTTCAAAAGTTGGGTTTTAGGCCAACTTTTTCACTCCTCTTTCACCTTCATCAAGAGGCTCTTTAGTTCCTCTTCACTTTCTGCCATAAGCTTTATTTTCTTTGCTTTGTATTTATACCTTGTCTTTGCTGTTTGTTTTCCTTGGAGTTTCTACTTGCCTTTTTTCCCCAGATTGAAGAAAGAAGCATTTGCCTTTACCTTATGATGACTCATATCATTCAGCTCTTACTCTTACTGTTTGTTGTGGGAAATGACCCCATCTTGTCACATTCTTCTCTAAGTGCAGGGAGTTTTATTTCTATTTTCAAGGCCTGTTACACTTTCCTTAAAATCCTGGGTTAAACCTCCTTTCTTGCATCCCATGTCATCATCTTTAAAAAAAAGAAAAAAAAATATTTTTTTGGCCATAAAGCAGCCTTGATAGTTTTTTTTTTTTTAATTTTTCAGAAAGAATGTGTAGAAATGAAACTTTCTGAGTCTTTACATATCCAAAATATTTTGCCCAGACAGTTCTTTAGATAGCCCTGAAATTAATCGCTTTGACTTCTGCTCCTCTTCCTGATTTTGTTCTCCTTAACCTCTAACTCCACACTCTTGATTGCAATAGCCAATAGCCAAGTGTGAGCTGTTGAGAACTTGAAATCTGGCTCATCTGAATTGAGATGTGAGTAAGTGTAAAATACATACCATATTTCCAACAAAAACAACTCAAAATCCATTTTATAATGATTATATGTTAAAGTGATGATATTTTGGATATATTATTGTTGACTTGCAACTTTGACATTGTGCACCTTGTAAGTTAAATTTTATTTGGGGCAAACTGAGGACCATAGCCCAGGAAACAGCATCTCACATAGCTCTGAAAAACTCCTTCAGAGAGGTAGGGTAGAAAGGTCAGTATATATGTGATTTTAGTGAAGGAGAAGTAGGTGCGATGAAGCACATACACTTTTTGCAGTTTCCACTTGTCAGGAGGAGCAGTCGTCCCCATGGTGATTTTAGTGCTTTCCCAGATAATGAGGAGATACAAGAATTGGGCTCATAAAATCAGCTCCTGAAAATAACGATCTGAAGCCCTATTGTGCCAGTTTTTCCCAGAGCACAGAGGGCCTCATCTCTGCTCTCCACCTTCACTCCTTTCAGTGGATGTGGAAGGTCAGCAGCTGCAGCAGCACATGACTGAGTCCTTGTAGAGGTGGCTGGCATAATTGTTGCAAAAACCCCCAATGTAAAATAAATTTCAAATTATGTCCATGGACAATGGCTCACATTGAAGAAAGAAGCATTTGCCTTTACCTTATGATGACTCATATCATTCAGCTCTTACTCTTACTGTTTGTTGTGGGAAATGACCCCATCTTGTCACATTCTTCTCTAAGTGCAGGGAGTTTTATTTCTATTTTCAAGGCCTGTTACACTTTCCTTAAAATCCTGGGTTAAACCTCCTTTCTTGCATCCCATGTCATCATCTTTAAAAAAAAGAAAAAAAAATATTTTTTTGGCCATAAAGCAGCCTTGATAGTTTTTTTTTTTTTTAATTTTTCAGAAAGAATGTGTAGAAATGAAACTTTCTGAGTCTTTACATATCCAAAATATTTTGCCCAGACAGTTCTTTAGATAGCCCTGAAATTAATCGCTTTGACTTCTGCTCCTCTTCCTGATTTTGTTCTCCTTAACCTCTAACTCCACACTCTTGATTGCAATAGCCAATAGCCAAGTGTGAGCTGTTGAGAACTTGAAATCTGGCTCATCTGAATTGAGATGTGAGTAAGTGTAAAATACATACCATATTTCCAACAAAAACAACTCAAAATCCATTTTATAATGATTATATGTTAAAGTGATGATATTTTGGATATATTATTGTTGACTTGCAACTTTGACATTGTGCACCTTGTAAGTTAAATTTTATTTGGGGCAAACTGAGGACCATAGCCCAGGAAACAGCATCTCACATAGCTCTGAAAAACTCCTTCAGAGAGGTAGGGTAGAAAGGTCAGTATATATGTGATTTTAGTGAAGGAGAAGTAGGTGCGATGAAGCACATACACTTTTTGCAGTTTCCACTTGTCAGGAGGAGCAGTCGTCCCCATGGTGATTTTAGTGCTTTCCCAGATAATGAGGAGATACAAGAATTGGGCTCATAAAATCAGCTCCTGAAAATAACGATCTGAAGCCCTATTGTGCCAGTTTTTCCCAGAGCACAGAGGGCCTCATCTCTGCTCTCCACCTTCACTCCTTTCAGTGGATGTGGAAGGTCAGCAGCTGCAGCAGCACATGACTGAGTCCTTGTAGAGGTGGCTGGCAAGTGCCAATTTGTAGTTGACATTTTTTTAATTAATTTAACCAACTCCTTTTTACTTTCTAAATGTAAAAATAAATTTCAAATTATGTATGCGGCTCACATTACATTTCCATTGGACAATGATACTTCTAATCCCAGCCTCATTGAGAAACATCATTGGATACCCTCATGCAGTTTTTTCCCATGTTTCTTTGCCTGGCTTCCTTCGTTTGGATTATATGTAGGTACAGCTATTTTCCATCTTTTGAAAAGTGTTAAAAATTTCTGGCATGGTCCTTTTTCTCCCTTTATTTCTTTTTCTCCACCATAACCACAGGTATGAACTTACTCCCTTTGTACTACTTTGTCGCATCTTTGGGATTTGGGAAGAAAAATGTGTAAATTTATTTTCAGTCTGTCATGTGAGAAGCAATAGATTTTACAGATTTTTACTACTGTTTTGAACAACAACGCAGTGGTCATTTTCATGTGTAAGTCTGTCCACATCTCTAGATATTTTTTTAAGATGAATTTCAGGAAATAGACGTACTAGTTCAGATTGTATGAATTTCTTTTTGACTCAATATACATAGCAAAAGGTTACTCTCCCAAAGTGTACCAGTTTATGTTCTCAGTGGGTTATTCAGTAAAAGATGGGAACAGTCACACAAGAAGTGCCCAGACTCAATCTGCATCTCTAATGTGGATTTTTTAGCTCAGCTTCTATGGAAAGCTTGGTCTGCTTACTGAATCACTTAACTTTTATGGGCCTTTATTTTCTTATTTGTAAGATGGGGATAATCATGCCCTGAAGTGATGTGTATGAAAGCTCGTTGAAAGTAATAATTTGGTTAATTTATTTCAGCAAGTGTTTGATAGCCTCCTACTCATACTAAGTACAGACGCACTGGGAACCATGGGGGATGTCCAAATGACATAGCCCCTGGCCTCAAAACCAACGTCTCAGGAATGGAGGAGAGTGGAAGACAAGATATTCATCAGAAACCATCTCACAAGCCTTTTTGTGAGTTTTAACAGACCAGGTGTCTGAGGGGTTACGTGGGGAAGGTTTTGCATTTCATTGGAAAGACATAACCCACACAGAGGGAGCACTGCAGCCTGGCCTAGAAGGAGGAGTGTCCTTCCAGCACAGAGTGAGGTGGGGGCGCTGGAGGTGTGAGAATGAGCCTGAGCAGAGGCTCCAGGGTGAATTCTGAACAGAACAGTTAGTACTGTTCACTAGAGGGTAGGCACTTACAGAAAACAAAAGGCAGGTAGACATTTTTATTTCTCTGAGCATTCTTATTCAACTGGACCACACAGTGAGATACTCCCTGTATTTGTTTTTGCTGTGCTTTAGGAGGGTAGGCGGAAAGAAAGTAATTCACTCACCCTTGGCTCTGGCCAGAACTGAGTAGGCGAAGTTTGTCTTATCCACAGAGACAAGAACACGATCTGTTTATGCTGGCCTTTCTCTCCCACAGAGGTTGGAAATTCTGAGGCATTTTTTTAAACTTATTCTCAATTTCTTTCTTTGTTTCTTTCTTTTTTCACTTTTACAGAGTTTTGTTGTTTACTGCCACACATCAGCCTGAAGCAGCCCTAGGTCTACACGTCTTTCCTCCCTGTCGAACTTCCCTCCCATCTCCCTGCCCATCCCACCCCTCCTGGTTGTTACAGAGCCCCTGTTTGAGTTCCCCTAGTCTTACAGCAGATTCCCATTGGTTGTCTGTTTTACATATGGTAATGTAAGTTTCCATGTTACTCTTTCCATGCCTCTCGCCCATTCCTCCCTCCCCACAATGTCCGTAAGTCTGTTTTAAACACTTCTGAGCTGTCACACATTATTACGCATATCCAGTCAAATAGTAAGTAAGTTGCATCAGAAGTTTTGAAGAGTGGTCAGAGGAGTCTAAAGAGAAAAATAACTGAGACAAAGGGTAAGGTGACAATAAAGAGAGAATAGCGGGGCAGATTAGACCTTCGTGGCCATCATGAAAAGGTGAGGCACTTTGTGAAACGAAGACACATAAGGGTTTTGCTTTCCATCCATCTTCGTGGCCCTCTCCCTTTAGAGAGTTCACTGTCTTCCCAACAGTTGATTGATACCTTCAGGCTGTTAACTGAAAATCTAGAGTCATTTTGGGGTTTTACCCCCTTCCCTCTCTCCCTCCCGACCACCATGCATGAAATTTTTTTCATTATCAGCAACATTCAAGATTCTCTGTATTATTGCCTAAAATGAGTCAAATCCCACACTTGGCTTTCAGGATGCCCCCTGCCTATCTGGTGGCTCTAGCTTGTATTTACCTTATTACTTTATGTTGTACCCCCATCCTCTGACCCTGAGTCTGTGGCTTAACATCTCTCATCCACTTGTAACAGAAATACCTGGTTCATTTATTCACTCAACGCACACTTATTGAATGCCTACTATGTATCATTTTTTAGTTAAGTTTTAACAAGCAACTTCTATGCATTAGCCCTATCTGAAAGCCTGTGAATAGAGAAATAGGAAAAGGCATGATCTTTGTAAATGGAAAGAGACTATGAGATATTGGGGTCGTGGTATGGAATCCATGTAGTATTTACAATGTAGGTATGTAGGAGGTACCCATGTAGTCCTCTTGAGTAATCGTTGCCTTACGTATATGCTGTGCTGGGTCACTAGTACACGGTGGGATCAAGCCTCAGGTCTCATTCAGGTTCAATTTGAATATGCTGTCAAATGGAGATGATGGAAGAAGCAGCTATCATGGCCCAGAACTGTAGCATCAGCCCCACAATTACTGACGTGTTCTTAAAAGGAATGACCTTACCAACTGTTCTGATATATCTTGTCAAATGGTTAAAAATTCACTGTGGTTATACCTGAAAGCATTGGTAGGGTCTGCCTCGTGGGCTTTTTTCTTTAAATGTGATGCCCTAAAAGCAGGTACTCCAGCTGCTATAATCTTGCCTGTCATCTTGTCACAGTTCAGAGTCCCTAAACAAGCCAGGTCTTTCCTGCTTCTCTGTGCCATTGCTCATTTGCATGGTGGAAAAGAGATGATTTGGAGCCAGATATGGGTTTGAGACCTAGATTCACTTCTTCTTCGCTCTGTAACCTGGGGTAGATTTGTTGTAGTGCTTAAAGGCTTTGAGAGAATAATATTACCTGCCTTTTCCAGCATTGTCATCATAAGGTATAGGTGAGAATTTGTAGCAAAGCACTGTGTCTATTACATGACACGTACTCTTTCCGTTATCCCTTTCCTGGCAAACTTGCTCTTGTTCCTTTTCCCATCTATATTTAGTAAAATTCTCTCCATCCTTAATTTAGCTCTTATTATTACATCTCCAGTAAAGTTTTTCCAGTATTCTCAATGCAAGAGATTTAGACTTTCCCTTTTTTCTGTGTTTTCCTTGTGAGATTTTAGACTTTGGAAGAAATAGACCTAAGTAGTAGGGAGACTGGCCCAGGAAAGCACCAGGGATGGTACCTGAATAAAATAGCACTGTATGTGGAAGCAGGAAATCAAGAATCAGTGACAAACAGCACACAAATAGTGTAAGTAAGATATTTTGCCACCCAGGGTGGCAAGGTGACTGATTCTCAGCCTGTCTTCTCCCAGCAGGCCAGAGATGGAGGTTGTCTCCAGTTCCTAGTATTAACCAGAAGAAGGAGGCCACTCACTCTTGTTTACATTGTGAGAGTCAGCTACCAATCTTCCAGATAGCCCTGAACATTTAAAATCTGATGCTCTGTTTTGATTAGAATTGAGCAGTCAGTCTAGTTTTTCTGGGAAGACCTGGCTTGGTCAGCAGAATAGAAAGCATCCAGGACAACATCAGCCTTGCAAGCTTCAAGGGAAACAACCTAAAATGACCAACACCACCACTGCTTCTTTCAGTTACCATTTCACACCAGGGACAGTCAGGAAGCTGCATGTAAAAGACAATTTTTTCTTTAAAAAAAAAAAAATTATTCATTTGTCATGAAGCCAGAAAAATTCATTCATTGGAACTGATTGTTCACATTTGTAGAATTTAGAATTTTGTAGATGGAAGGGGCCTTAAAGTTGAATAGTGTCTTCAAAAGGAAAACAAAAGGCTCTTGCTTTTGCATGAACAGAAGTCATTCACCAGTGTTTCTTGATATATGAGGAGTGATTTCAGACAATTAGCTAATTGGTTGAGGGAGGTGACCTATCAGCTTTGCAGAGAAGATGTCTGCTCTTAGGGATTCACATATCTTCAGCTTTTTAGAAGGCTTTGAGAGAATAATATTACCTGCCTTTTCCAGCATTGTCATCATAAGGTATAGGTGAGAATTTGTAGCAAAGCACTGTGTCTATTACATGACACGTACTCTTTCCGTTATCCCTTTCCTGGCAAACTTGCTCTTGTTCCTTTTCCCATCTATATTTAGTAAAATTCTCTCCATCCTTAATTTAGCTCTTATTATTACATCTCCAGTAAAGTTTTTCCAGTATTCTCAATGCAAGAGATTTAGACTTTCCCTTTTTTCTGTGTTTTCCTTGTGAGATTTTAGACTTTGGAAGAAATAGACCTAAGTAGTAGGGAGACTGGCCCAGGAAAGCACCAGGGATGGTACCTGAATAAAATAGCACTGTATGTGGAAGCAGGAAATCAAGAATCAGTGACAAACAGCACACAAATAGTGTAAGTAAGATATTTTGCCACCCAGGGTGGCAAGGTGACTGATTCTCAGCCTGTCTTCTCCCAGCAGGCCAGAGATGGAGGTTGTCTCCAGTTCCTAGTATTAACCAGAAGAAGGAGGCCACTCACTCTTGTTTACATTGTGAGAGTCAGCTACCAATCTTCCAGATAGCCCTGAACATTTAAAATCTGATGCTCTGTTTTGATTAGAATTGAGCAGTCAGTCTAGTTTTTCTGGGAAGACCTGGCTTGGTCAGCAGAATAGAAAGCATCCAGGACAACATCAGCCTTGCAAGCTTCAAGGGAAACAACCTAAAATGACCAACACCACCACTGCTTCTTTCAGTTACCATTTCACACCAGGGACAGTCAGGAAGCTGCATGTAAAAGACAATTTTTTCTTTAAAAAAAAAAAAATTATTCATTTGTCATGAAGCCAGAAAAATTCATTCATTGGAACTGATTGTTCACATTTGTAGAATTTAGAATTTTGTAGATGGAAGGGGCCTTAAAGTTGAATAGTGTCTTCAAAAGGAAAACAAAAGGCTCTTGCTTTTTGCATGAACAGAAGTCATTCACCAGTGTTTCTTGATATATGAGGAGTGATTTCAGACAATTAGCTAATTGGTTGAGGGAGGTGACCTATCAGCTTTGCAGAGAAGATGTCTGCTCTTAGGGATTCACATATCTTCAGCTTTCCATGACAGCCCAAAGCAGCCCCATTCTTTCTCCTGTATAATGACCTGTGATAACCTAAGAGGAAGAGTACATTTCACTTGAGAATAAAGCGATGGAAACCCTAACAGCTGCCCACAGCTGATCACTGTCACTATCAGCTCCATGTTGTTTTGGACTTTGAGATATTTCTGAATGATCTAGTTCACTGTATTGAAAGGGGATAAGTGATGCTGTTTATTTTAAGTGTTATCAGATGCTTAGTTTGTTGAAATGACACTTGTCTGTTGTATAGAAAACAAGGACAAACTCATTTGTGCCCATCTCCAAAGTCCAGATGGGTGCAGAAAAACAGGGGAATTAAAATTTTCTACAGATAAATGTTTTTCTGGATATCAGATGTGAAAGAACATCTGAGTAGAAGAAGAGGGTCATAGACTTGTAGAAATTAGAAGATAACTGATAATAAACCAGTAAAGTGAGTCCCTTTGCTCCTAAACTGAGAGCCAATGAACTTCCTGTCATTATTCTTTAGAATGTGTTATTAAGATGTACCCAGAATGTAAAGTTTCCTCCAACCGAAAAAACCACAGGATTGGTCATTAGGAGACATAAGTTTTCCTAACACTGCATATACACCCTTGTTAGTGAATTAATTAAGAGTTGGGACTTTGGGTCCTGCAGACAGGCTTGAAGTCTGTTTCTGTCACCTGTCTATTCTCTAAGCTTTGCTAAGCACATGGTAAGTATGTCAGGAATATTTTTGATTTACTAAGCTGACTGATAAATAGTGGTTTAAATAGCATTGTTGTTGTTCAGTCACCAACTCGTGTCTGACCCTTTGCCACCCCATGGTCTGCAGCATGCCAGGCTTCCCTGTCCCTTACCATCTCTCAGAGTCTGCCCAAGTTCATTAATAATGTTAAATAGCGTTTTCACATTTCAAGTCTAAGATAAGCAGTTTCTGCCTTTCTTATACTGTATATCTTCCCATTCATCCATCCTTCACATATTGGCTTTCAGCCTTACGGTGGCATAAAAATGAAAAGCTTTCTCAGGACCTCTCAGCAGGTATCGCATGTCTTACTGTCCAGAGCTGTGAAGCATGGATACCTACAGTTAGAAGGGGGGCTAGGAAAGCAACCCTTCTGCTTTCCTAGAGTGTAATAAAGAAAGACAGGGGCTGTAAAAGGGTGTTATATTTTCCAGTCAGTAGTGTGATGCCTGACACAGTGTTCAGTTAACGTTAAATGTTGTTTGTTTGCTTACATTGTATTGAAGTATAGTTGATTTACAGTGTTGTGTTCATTTCTGCTGTACAGCAAAGTGATTCAGTTATACGTATGCATATACTTTTTCATATTATTTTCCGTTATGATTTATCACAGGATATTGAATATAGTTCCTGGTGCTATTCTGTAGGACCTTGTTTATCCATCCTCTGTTTAAGAGTTTGCTAAATGCTGTTATTATGAAAATGGTGACAAACAGTCTTGCTCTTCTGAAGATTCAGGTGATGTGATATTTTATTTTACAAAGTACTTACTGATGTAAGGAGTTTGTTGGTGGCTGTTGTTATTATTGCATATTTAAAAGTTCCCTGATGATTGATCCAAAAAATAAAGGTCAACCAGGAAGGATTGCACAGTTGAAGCCTTGACACTGACCTGGCCCAGCTCCAGGTCTGTTGTTCATGAAGCCTTCCTAGACCACCCAGAAGCACAGCAGTTGCTCACTGCTCTAAGCTCCTGGTATCGCATATAGTTTATTTGCTACTTATATTTTTTAAATACACATGAATTCTTAGCTGTGTTTTGAGCTCCTTAATTTCAGGGCTTAGATAGAATGTGCCCTCTGGAATGTAGGGAGTGGGGCTTCTTCCCAGGTGGCTCAGAGGTAAAGAATCTGCCTGCAGTGCAGAGATGATTCAGTCCCTAGGTCAGGAAGATGCCTTGGAGAAGGAAGTGGAATATAGGGAGGAACTCAATGGCTGTTCTTTTATTGACAAAACATATTCCTACTCCTCACCAGTAGCTGAATTTGATATAATATAGGGATGGGAAATGATCTGAATTATGCTCTTCTGTGGAGGAATTTTATCTTCTTCCCATTCATCCATCCTTCACATATTGGCTTTCAGCCTTACGGTGGCATAAAAATGAAAAGCTTTCTCAGGACCTCTCAGCAGGTATCGCATGTCTTACTGTCCAGAGCTGTGAAGCATGGATACCTACAGTTAGAAGGGGGGCTAGGAAAGCAACCCTTCTGCTTTCCTAGAGTGTAATAAAGAAAGACAGGGGCTGTAAAAGGGTGTTATATTTTCCAGTCAGTAGTGTGATGCCTGACACAGTGTTCAGTTAACGTTAAATGTTGTTTGTTTGCTTACATTGTATTGAAGTATAGTTGATTTACAGTGTTGTGTTCATTTCTGCTGTACAGCAAAGTGATTCAGTTATACGTATGCATATACTTTTTCATATTATTTTCCGTTATGATTTATCACAGGATATTGAATATAGTTCCTGGTGCTATTCTGTAGGACCTTGTTTATCCATCCTCTGTTTAAGAGTTTGCTAAATGCTGTTATTATGAAAATGGTGACAAACAGTCTTGCTCTTCTGAAGATTCAGGTGATGTGATATTTTATTTTACAAAGTACTTACTGATGTAAGGAGTTTGTTGGTGGCTGTTGTTATTATTGCATATTTAAAAGTTCCCTGATGATTGATCCAAAAAATAAAGGTCAACCAGGAAGGATTGCACAGTTGAAGCCTTGACACTGACCTGGCCCAGCTCCAGGTCTGTTGTTCATGAAGCCTTCCTAGACCACCCAGAAGCACAGCAGTTGCTCACTGCTCTAAGCTCCTGGTATCGCATATAGTTTATTTGCTACTTATATTTTTTAAATACACATGAATTCTTAGCTGTGTTTTGAGCTCCTTAATTTCAGGGCTTAGATAGAATGTGCCCTCTGGAATGTAGGGAGTGGGGCTTCTTCCCAGGTGGCTCAGAGGTAAAGAATCTGCCTGCAGTGCAGAGATGATTCAGTCCCTAGGTCAGGAAGATGCCTTGGAGAAGGAAGTGGAATATAGGGAGGAACTCAATGGCTGTTCTTTTATTGACAAAACATATTCCTACTCCTCACCAGTAGCTGAATTTGATATAATATAGGGATGGGAAATGATCTGAATTATGCTCTTCTGTGGGGAGGAATTTTATCTTCTTTTGCTCAAACCTCTACCATTTTTTTCTCCAACTTCTGTTTCCTTGCTCTTTTCCTGCTAGGAGAACAGAATGGATTGTCAGGAGGTGAAGTATATCATTTCTCTCTAGTATATTATGTTACGACTCTCCAGCCTCTCCTTCACCAAATCTTGACTCTTAAGTTAGTTAAGAGGACCTTTGCCCTTCTTTCTGCTAGGGTTCTGCCCCCTCATTGCCATCTGTGAGACTGCAACCAAAGGTACCCATGGCAGGATAGCTTCTGTGGTGCCTTTTGCATACTCCACCAATTATCCTTACATTTTCTTGGAGAGTTGACTTAAGAGGCAAATAGTATTAGGTAAGGAAATCAAAGGACTTCCCTGGTGCTCAGAGGTAAAGAATCTGCCTGCAATGTACGAGACACAGGTTCTATCCCTGGGTCAGGAAGACCCCTGGAGAAGGAAATGGCAACACACTCTAATATTCTTACTTGGGAAATCCCATGGACAGAGAAGCCTGGTGGGCTACAAGAATTGCACACAACTTAGTGACTAAACTACCACCACATGGAAATCAAACCCCTTGACTGAAATCTGCAATGAGATATATGAGTCATTATCCTATCTCTTTCTGTGACCAAATGCTAAGAAGGTGTAGGGATCTTAGAACTTGAAGATATTAAATGAATGTTTCACAAGGTGTACTTTTTTTTTCCTATTCAGTGTTTTATTTATTTATTTACTTATTTACAAGGTGTATTTAATAGCAGAGCTCATTGCAGAACCCTGTTGCTGTCCAGTAGTCTCTCAGTGTTGTTCTCAGGTAGTACTGTCATCTTTAGAAGTGATGCCAGAGTACTTCACAGCCATATTCCTGAGCAGTGGAATCCAGTGGGCTGTTGCTAACATTCTAGTTTAATGTATATCACTTCTTAAGTCGCCGATCAGAGTTGTTGTTTGCTTTACTTCCAATGGTACAAAACCCAAGAATTTCCCTTGGCCCTTTGGCCACTTGATGTTCCCATATTTTTAATTCCTGTCTAGTTTTCACTGTCTGCTTGTTATTTAGATATGGGCTCCCCAGGTGGTACAGTGTAAAGAATCCACCTGCCAGTGCAGGAGATGTGCAGGAAATACAAGGGACATGGATTCACTCCCTGGGTCGGTAAGATGCCTGGAGAAGGAAATGGCAACCCACTCTAGTCTAGTTACCTGGAAAATTCCGTGGACAGAGGAGCCTGACGGGCTACAGTCTGTGGGGTCCCAAAGAGTCAGACACAACTGAGCATGCACCCACATGCACATACAATGAAATGACAGCTGCAGAACATATATTTACAAGTCATAAAGTAAACTTCATGTGCAGACATACAGAGACAAAACACAAAAATCCTCTTTATCTACTTATATAATAAAGCAGTTCACCAAGGCTTCGGAGATGCTGGGTGCCGGTTAAGTAACTCCCCTTTCTATCTGATCTGAGTGATAGGAAGAAGGTATTCAATGGAGGTTAAGGGGCCAGTTCTTCTCCTGACTTCCCAGCAGCTCCTTCAGTATAGCCTGAACAGGTGAGTCTCGGAGAACTCTGCAAGGAGAGGAACCCAAACTTCCAAGGAGTATAGAGAGGCAGAGAAGAAGAGACTGAGGATGAAATCCTGGGTAGCAAGGATCTTCAAAGGAGCCCCCTAAGACTGAGGAGGAGCTCAGAGGTGCAGGAAGCGGTGGTACAATGGAATCAAACCCTTGACTAATATGATTTTCATTATCCTATCTCTTTCTGACCAAATGCTAAGAAGGTGTAGGGATCTTAGAACTTGAAGATATTAAATGAATGTTTCACAAGGTGTACTTTTTTTTTCCTATTCAGTGTTTTATTTATTTATTTACTTATTTACAAGGTGTATTTAATAGCAGAGCTCATTGCAGAACCCTGTTGCTGTCCAGTAGTCTCTCAGTGTTGTTCTCAGGTAGTACTGTCATCTTTAGAAGTGATGCCAGAGTACTTCACAGCCATATTCCTGAGCAGTGGAATCCAGTGGGCTGTTGCTAACATTCTAGTTTAATGTATATCACTTCTTAAGTCGCCGATCAGAGTTGTTGTTTGCTTTACTTCCAATGGTACAAAACCCAAGAATTTCCCTTGGCCCTTTGGCCACTTGATGTTCCCATATTTTTAATTCCTGTCTAGTTTTCACTGTCTGCTTGTTATTTAGATATGGGCTCCCCAGGTGGTACAGTGTAAAGAATCCACCTGCCAGTGCAGGAGATGTGCAGGAAATACAAGGGACATGGATTCACTCCCTGGGTCGGTAAGATGCCTGGAGAAGGAAATGGCAACCCACTCTAGTCTAGTTACCTGGAAAATTCCGTGGACAGAGGAGCCTGACGGGCTACAGTCTGTGGGGTCCCAAAGAGTCAGACACAACTGAGCATGCACCCACATGCACATACAATGAAATGACAGCTGCAGAACATATATTTACAAGTCATAAAGTAAACTTCATGTGCAGACATACAGAGACAAAACACAAAAATCCTCTTTATCTACTTATATAATAAAGCAGTTCACCAAGGCTTCGGAGATGCTGGGTGCCGGTTAAGTAACTCCCCTTTCTATCTGATCTGAGTGATAGGAAGAAGGTATTCAATGGAGGTTAAGGGGCCAGTTCTTCTCCTGACTTCCCAGCAGCTCCTTCAGTATAGCCTGAACAGGTGAGTCTCGGAGAACTCTGCAAGGAGAGGAACCCAAACTTCCAAGGAGTATAGAGAGGCAGAGAAGAAGAGACTGAGGATGAAATCCTGGGTAGCAAGGATCTTCAAAGGAGCCCCCTAAGACTGAGGAGGAGCTCAGAGGTGCAGGAAGCGGTGGTGTCAGATAATCCAGAGGATCTGGGAGCCGCCTTTAAGAGAGAAGTAGTGCCCGGAGGCCATGAATGCAGCAACAACAAAAGCATCCAGGGGATTTTACAACAAAAGAAGTTGTGGTTAAAGTAAGTCCTTGGCTTTAAAAAAAAAGGAAAGCAAAAACAACTCTTCTCCCAGCCCAGCCTCCCTAGACAGTAATCACTAATGATGTAGGACCACCTACGTTTTGCTTCCCAGTATACCTTCACATCTGGCTCCTACTGAATACAAAAATATGACATGAAAAGATTTTTGTTATAAACTTATTTATTATAAATCTGAAAGAAAAAGCTTAGTATTTCTGTTTTTGCAAAGGATAACGAATGATAAGATTTCCCTCTTGTAATTGGGGGCCCCAAGGTTCTCGGTGTGAGGATTCATAAACTGCTCAGTTAGGAGGCATGTATTCATGGGGCAACAGGTGATAACACCCTTTGGAAGTTACGCCATCGTCCCAGGCAGCCCTGCAGTGCCCTCCCTCCCTCTGGTGTTTGTAGAACGTGTTTTTCCTTTTAAACTGTGTGCTTCTTGATCTGTTGTTGTTCAGTGCTTCAGGGGGCACTCCTACTCTGGGGCTCAATAAATACTGGCAAAATTAGGCTTCTAGAAGTAAATACATGAGAAGGGGAAAGAGAAGGCTCTGAAAACAAACTCCATCTTCTTCGAATTTCTGCTCAGGTCCTAGGGCACGGAGGCAGCTTCTGCCTTTAAACATCCACAGAAAGGCTCTTTCTCAAAAATCAACAACACCCTGTAATAGCTCAGTTTTAGTCTCCTCAAGTTGCATTTTAGTTTCCTCACTGTTCAAGCCAAGCTTTGTTCCGTCATTACAAATGCCTTCAAGTGCAAATAGATACCCTACATTCCATAGTCAACTCTTGGCAGGTTTTCCAAACCTTTGAATCTTCCTGTCTTAGTGATATGAGGTTTATTCCTTGATAATCGAAATTCACATAGACGCCGGCTGTCGTTTATGTTACCAATGCTCTTCTTTCGTCATTTGAGTCAGGCTCCGTGTGTAAGGCTCCAGTGCCCTTGCCTTCTGTGCAGTAATGACTTAGATGAATAGAAAGCCTAGAACACAGTGAGGATTTGATGAATGTTAGATTGAGATTTAAATCCCCCCAGGTGCCTGATGAGTGTTTCTAGGGAATAAAGCCAATGCTAAATTGGTCTTCCTAGGCTGGTGGATGGGGAGAGCTCCAAGCCCGCAGCTTCCTCAGATACTTTTCGAAGAACTAGGGGCCCCAGGGCCTCACTGCTAGCTTCCAATAGCCTGTATATTTTTAGTCCTTGCTTTTCATGTTAGTTTCCCGTTAACTGCTTGCAGGAAATCTTTTCTTGGACATAATCTGCCCATTTCCTGAAGTCTTCCTCTCCGCATTGTGTCAGTCGGGGATGAATCAAGTCAGCAGTTTTGGAGAGCGTGGGCTTCTTCCCTGCCCCAGCCTCCCCCTTTGTGGGTACCAGAAAGCTGCCTTTCTTGTCTGTTTCCAGGGCTTCAGGGAGGAGGGGCAGAGCCTTGGTGTGTGTCAGCCTCTGAGACTGCCCCACACAAATGTCCCATTGTATAAGGAGGGGGCATGTGTGTTTTCCCCCTTCCCAGTGGATACTCTCATTTATTAGGCCCGGATGGTGTGCTCCCAGCTGTGATCAGTGCTGTGAGAGATAAAGAGCTGCTTTAGTGAGGACGCAGAAGGGGCAGCAACTGGTGTTCCTTCTTTGCCCCTCACCCACTTTGTGCACCGTGGGTTTGGGCTGATTTTAGCCAGCCTGGGACCTCTCTAGTCCCTTTCCAGGACCCAAACAGCAGGAACACTGTTCCTCTTACCTTGAAGACTTCAAACTTGGAGAAGGAGGTTTTCTGTGATAAGGATAACGGTTCCTCATATTTGTACAGTGTTATTTTTTAGACATGTTATTTATGTCTTCTGAGGAAGTGAACTTCTGGCTTCGTGATCCCTTAAGAATGTAGGATTTGGATCAAAAGATAGGAGTTTGAGTGCTGGCTCTGCTCTTTTAATAACTGTGAGGCCTCAGGCAAGTCAGGAAGCTAGTAACATCCCACTTGGTAGGAATGTTTAAGTGAGAAAGTATATGTCAGTTCTTGAAACACCCCAATGTTTAGCCCCAGAAAAGGGGTGGAGGGTGGGAAGGGGATGTTAAAGGAGATAGTGGAGAAGACTGAAATGCCAGCTGTTTTAGTTACTGTTTCATTCAGGGTCTGAACATAAGCATTTTCTGTTTGCTCTGAAGCCACCCTGCTCACCTGACCTCTCTGATCAGTCCGTCCTAGTATCAAACGCCCATCACTAGGACCTCTCCTTTCATGTGATTGCATGGCTCTTGCATCTAAAGCAAACCACTTTTTCTTGAGGGCCAGTCACAAGCCCAGTGTTGAGCATAGTCGGATTCAACAATTCCATAAGTAGGTACTCTGTGAAAAAGCCTGAAATGCAACCTGTTTCCCATCCACGGGGGCCTTCCTTTAAACTCAAACTTATTTCTTCATTTTTATACCTAGGGATCAGTGCAAGAAATGAAAACCACTCCAAATACTTTGAATAGGAAGGAATTTAATACAGGGATTAGAGGCTAGCCAAGTGGTAACAAAAACTAAAGCTGTGTGTTCTAGTCCAGGACTCCACAAATGATACTTACTCCTTCCCCACCCTGGGAATACCACTGAGGTGATCAGTCCAGCCGCCCACCCCCGATCCATCCCTGTGATCTGGCAGGAAGGAGGTCACACTTGAGAGGTCACACACTCCTGCTGCAGCAGGGTCCCATTGACCCTCAGGAAGCTGGGAAATGCTTCCACTGCACAAACACTTTAGTATCAGTATCTGCCCACATGCTTACTTGCCAGAGGACACAAGAAACAGCCAGGAGCAGGCAGGTGCCCGTCACTCCACTTCCAGCTTACCAGTCTTGTGTGAATGCACATAATTGGTAGACTGACCACAAGCAGTCTATTAAAGGTGGTCTTTTTTTTTTTAGTTTTCTACTTTTTTTAAGCAATGGAGAGGCAGTAGAATGAGCCTGCCTACAGAATATACCACACTGGCTTTATCTAGAAAGATTGGGGGATAACATGAAGATAAATATAGAAAGGCTGTCTATATTCGTGTAAAGAGTTTAGTGTAAAAGATTTTTATTAATTTTAGGAGCCTATAAGCATGGTCTGTGTAAGCTTAAATATAATCCCTTTCTCCTAGTTACCGAGCCCAGACACAAGACCCCCAAAGGTTCTTAAATCCTGCAATTTTTTCTTTAAATCATGTTTTTTCCACTCAAAATTTGGGGCCTCAGCATTCTGCTTTCTTAAATAATCTAAGACCCCTTATGATTGGAACTTAACCTACTATTTCATTCTCTTCTTTATTTTTTCCAAAATCTTCTAATGAAAATTTTCAAACATACAGCAAAATTTGAAGAATTTTACCATGTTTACCCATATATCCACCATCCAGATTCCACCATTAATATTTCATGACATTTGTTGTATCATATATCTATCCACCTATCCATCCCTTTGTGCAGCTATTATTATTCTTATTTTTAAAACATTTAAAACAAATTACAGGCATCATATTTCTCCCTAAGTATTCCATCATGCACATCACTGACTCGTTAAATGAAGTTCACTATTTATTTGTTCAGTATTTTTCTTTAAGGCAAAATTTACAGAGCGAAATGCCCAAATCTTAAGTGGGTGTTCTGTGAAATTTGGCAAAGACATATACCTATGTAACTCAAGCACCAGTAAAGCTATAAAACTTTACCATCATCCTAGACAGCTTCCTCTTGCCCATTTCTGGACAGTTTTTAACCTCACTCTCCTGAAAGAACCATCATTCTGATATTTTTCCCACCATAAATTAGTGTTGCCGGTCTTAGAGTTTTATGTAAATGGAATCCTTTAGTGTGTGCTTTTTCATATGTGTCTTCTGTCACTCAGCATAATACTTTTGAAACCCATCCATGCTGTTGTTTAACAGCCCGTTTCATTTTATTGTTGTGTCATATTCCATTGCGTGCATGCACCATGAGTTTATCTGTTTTCCTATGAATGGGTACCTGGATTATTTCCAGTTTGGGAGTATTATGAAAAAAAAAAAAAAAAAAACCTACTCTAAACCTATAATGTACCTTTGACTTTTATTTCCCCCCACAAAAAAACTACTCTAAACCTATAATGTAGTTTTGACTTTTATTTCTTCAAACCATTTTAGATTAATAAAAAAAACTGTAAAGATAGTACAGAGGATACTACCTACCTTCCCGGTTTCCGCTCTTATTAATATCTTACACCTAATGTCTTTTTTAAGACTGCCTCTGACTTAGTGTTTTGGGCTGATTGCTTAATGGATTAATGTGTGGAAAGACTGCAAATACATTGCCACCAGTAAATACTCTGCAACAGGAAATTGATTTTGTCATCCCACTGAAATCATTGACCCAGGATTTATTTTGTCCAGTAAGATGGAATCCTGAATGCCTAGTGGTTGATATGTTTCCACTGAAAATTTTCAAACATACAGCAAAATTTGAAGAATTTTACCATGTTTACCCATATATCCACCATCCAGATTCCACCATTAATATTTCATGACATTTGTTGTATCATATATCTATCCACCTATCCATCCCTTTGTGCAGCTATTATTATTCTTATTTTTAAAACATTTAAAACAAATTACAGGCATCATATTTCTCCCTAAGTATTCCATCATGCACATCACTGACTCGTTAAATGAAGTTCACTATTTATTTGTTCAGTATTTTTCTTTAAGGCAAAATTTACAGAGCGAAATGCCCAAATCTTAAGTGGGTGTTCTGTGAAATTTGGCAAAGACATATACCTATGTAACTCAAGCACCAGTAAAGCTATAAAACTTTACCATCATCCTAGACAGCTTCCTCTTGCCCATTTCTGGACAGTTTTTAACCTCACTCTCCTGAAAGAACCATCATTCTGATATTTTTCCCACCATAAATTAGTGTTGCCGGTCTTAGAGTTTTATGTAAATGGAATCCTTTAGTGTGTGCTTTTTCATATGTGTCTTCTGTCACTCAGCATAATACTTTTGAAACCCATCCATGCTGTTGTTTAACAGCCCGTTTCATTTTATTGTTGTGTCATATTCCATTGCGTGCATGCACCATGAGTTTATCTGTTTTCCTATGAATGGGTACCTGGATTATTTCCAGTTTGGGAGTATTATGAAAAAAAAAAAAAAAAAACCTACTCTAAACCTATAATGTACCTTTGACTTTTATTTCCCCCCACAAAAAAACTACTCTAAACCTATAATGTAGTTTTGACTTTTATTTCTTCAAACCATTTTAGATTAATAAAAAAAACTGTAAAGATAGTACAGAGGATACTACCTACCTTCCCGGTTTCCGCTCTTATTAATATCTTACACCTAATGTCTTTTTTAAGACTGCCTCTGACTTAGTGTTTTGGGCTGATTGCTTAATGGATTAATGTGTGGAAAGACTGCAAATACATTGCCACCAGTAAATACTCTGCAACAGGAAATTGATTTTGTCATCCCACTGAAATCATTGACCCAGGATTTATTTTGTCCAGTAAGATGGAATCCTGAATGCCTAGTGGTTGATATGTATATCCATCTATTCCTGAGAGACTTGCCCAAGGAAGAGTTGAGGACCATGTCCTTGGGTCTGCAGGTGAGAACAGGGCTTCTGTCTTCATCTGCACTAGTTGATCACTCCATCACCACCAGGCTTTCCTTTCACATCCAAGAAATCCTCAACAAGTTATTTTCCCAAAGCACAATTTATGATTGTATCAACTGTTAATATTTATGTTGCCCTTGCCAGTTTATAAAGCTCTTTAACATCCATTTCTTCTTCATTTCAGTCAAGTAAGGTATGTCTTATTCTCACCTTATAGAGAAAATACTAAAATGTCAAAGGAATTAAATTACTTCTCCAGAGTCACACTGCTGGTAATTAAGAGTTTAGGATATAATCCCAGCTGTATCTTAAATCCTGAATTTTTTTTCTTTATATCATACTCCTTCCACTCAAATTTTGGGCCTCACCATTCTGTTTCTTAAGTGATCTAAGGTCCCTTGTGATTGGTACTCAACCCACTATTTCATTCTCTTCTTTTCCTGGGACCTCTAAGCTCTAGAAACACTCAGTTGTAAATTGTTTCCTTAACACTGTGAATATTGCTACTTCCATGGGTTTTGATGATGATTGTTGTTGTTTAGTCATTAAGTTGTGTCTGACTGTTTACAGCCTCATGGACTGTGGTGTGCCAGGCTTCTCTGTCTTCTTTATGTCCTGGAATTTGCTCAGACTCATGTCCATTGAGTTGATGAAGCCATCCAATCGTCTGTCCTCTGTCAGCCCCTTCTCCTGCTGTTCTCAATCTTTCCCAACGTCAGGGTCTTTTCCAGTGTGTCAGCTCTTTGCATCAGGTGGCCAAGGGGTTAGAACTTAAACTTCAGCATCAGTCCTTCCAATGAAAAGTCAGGGTGGATTTTTTTTAGGATTGACTGATTTGATCTTGCAGTCTAATGGACACTCAAGAGTCTTCTCCAGCGCCACAGTTTGAAAACATCAGTTCATCGGCAGACAGCTTCTTTATGTTCCAACTCTCACATCCATACAGGACTACAAGAAAAAACATAGCTTTGACTATATGGACCTTTGTCAGCAAAGTGATGTCTCTGCTTTTAATATGCTGTCTAGATTTGTCATAGCTTTTCTTCCGAGGAACAGGTGTCTTAAAATTTATGGCTGCAGTCACTATCTGCTGTGATTTTAGAGCCCAAGAAAATAAGGTCTGTCACTGTTGGCACTTTCCTTCACATCCAAGAAATCCTCAACAAGTTATTTTCCCAAAGCACAATTTATGATTGTATCAACTGTTAATATTTATGTTGCCCTTGCCAGTTTATAAAGCTCTTTAACATCCATTTCTTCTTCATTTCAGTCAAGTAAGGTATGTCTTATTCTCACCTTATAGAGAAAATACTAAAATGTCAAAGGAATTAAATTACTTCTCCAGAGTCACACTGCTGGTAATTAAGAGTTTAGGATATAATCCCAGCTGTATCTTAAATCCTGAATTTTTTTTCTTTATATCATACTCCTTCCACTCAAATTTTGGGCCTCACCATTCTGTTTCTTAAGTGATCTAAGGTCCCTTGTGATTGGTACTCAACCCACTATTTCATTCTCTTCTTTTCCTGGGACCTCTAAGCTCTAGAAACACTCAGTTGTAAATTGTTTCCTTAACACTGTGAATATTGCTACTTCCATGGGTTTTGATGATGATTGTTGTTGTTTAGTCATTGTTGTGTCTGACTGTTTACAGCCTCATGGACTGTGGTGTGCCAGGCTTCTCTGTCTTCTTTATGTCCTGGAATTTGCTCAGACTCATGTCCATTGAGTTGATGAAGCCATCCAATCGTCTGTCCTCTGTCAGCCCCTTCTCCTGCTGTTCTCAATCTTTCCCAACGTCAGGGTCTTTTCCAGTGTGTCAGCTCTTTGCATCAGGTGGCCAAGGGGTTAGAACTTAAACTTCAGCATCAGTCCTTCCAATGAAAAGTCAGGGTGGATTTTTTTTAGGATTGACTGATTTGATCTTGCAGTCTAATGGACACTCAAGAGTCTTCTCCAGCGCCACAGTTTGAAAACATCAGTTCATCGGCAGACAGCTTCTTTATGTTCCAACTCTCACATCCATACAGGACTACAAGAAAAAACATAGCTTTGACTATATGGACCTTTGTCAGCAAAGTGATGTCTCTGCTTTTTAATATGCTGTCTAGATTTGTCATAGCTTTTCTTCCGAGGAACAGGTGTCTTAAAATTTATGGCTGCAGTCACTATCTGCTGTGATTTTAGAGCCCAAGAAAATAAGGTCTGTCACTGTTGGCACTGTTTCCCCATCTTTGTCATAAAGTAATGGGACCAGATGCCGTGATCTTTCTTTTCTGAATGTTGACTTTCGAGCCTGCTTTTTAGCTCTCCTCTTTCACCTTCATCAAGAGGCTTTTTAAGCTGAACAGACACCCCACAGAGTGGGAGAAAATTATAGCAAATGAAACAACAGACAAAGAATTAATCTCCAAAATCTACAGGCAACTCAGACAACTCAGCACAAGAAAAACAAACAACCCAATCAAAAAATGGGAAAAAAGATCTAAAGAGACACCTCTCCAAAGAGGACATACAGATGGCCCAAAAGCCCATGAAACGATGCTCAACCTCACTTATTATTAGAGAAATGCAAATTAAAACTACAATGAGATATCACCTCACACCCGTCAGAATGGCCATCTTCAAAAAATCTGCAGACAATAAATGTTGGAGAGGGTGCCGAGAAAAGAGAACCCTCTTGCATTGCTGGTGGGAATGTCAATTGATACAGCCTCTATGGAAGACAGTGTGGAGATTCCTTAAAAAACTAAAACTAGAAGCACCCTATGACCCAGCAATCCCACTATTAGGCTTATATCCTGATGAAATCAAAACTGAAAGAAGCACCTGTACCCCAATGTTCATTGCAGCTCTCTATACAATAGCCAGAACATGGAAGCAACCTAGATGTCCATCGACGAATGAATGGATACAGAAGCTCTGGTACATATATACAATGAAATACTACTCAGCTGTTAAAAGAAATGCAGAAGATTCAGTCCTAATGAAGTGGCTGGCTCTAGAACCTATCAAAATTTAATGAAAAGTATACTAACACACATATATGGAATCTAGTAGGACGTTTTCATGCTTCAGTCAAGCATCAAGTTTGACAGTTTGAAAACATCAGTTCATCGGCAGACAGCTTCTTTATGTTCCAACTCTCACATCCATACAGGACTACAAGAAAAAACATAGCTTTGACTATATGGACCTTTGTCAGCAAAGTGATGTCTCTGCTTTTAATATGATGGCTAGATTTGTCATAGCTTTTCTTCCGAGGAACAGGTGTCTTAAAATTTATGGCTGCAGTCACTATCTGCTGTGATTTTAGAGCCCAAGAAAATAAGGTCTGTCACTGTTGGCACTGTTTCCCCATCTTTGTCATAAAGTAATGGGACCAGATGCCGTGATCTTTCTTTTCTGAATGTTGACTTTCGAGCCTGCTTTTTAGCTCTCCTCTTTCACCTTCATCAAGAGGCTTTTTAAGCTGAACAGACACCCCACAGAGTGGGAGAAAATTATAGCAAATGAAACAACAGACAAAGAATTAATCTCCAAAATCTACAGGCAACTCAGACAACTCAGCACAAGAAAAACAAACAACCCAATCAAAAAATGGGAAAAAAGATCTAAAGAGACACCTCTCCAAAGAGGACATACAGATGGCCCAAAAGCCCATGAAACGATGCTCAACCTCACTTATTATTAGAGAAATGCAAATTAAAACTACAATGAGATATCACCTCACACCCGTCAGAATGGCCATCTTCAAAAAATCTGCAGACAATAAATGTTGGAGAGGGTGCCGAGAAAAGAGAACCCTCTTGCATTGCTGGTGGGAATGTCAATTGATACAGCCTCTATGGAAGACAGTGTGGAGATTCCTTAAAAAACTAAAACTAGAAGCACCCTATGACCCAGCAATCCCACTATTAGGCTTATATCCTGATGAAATCAAAACTGAAAGAAGCACCTGTACCCCAATGTTCATTGCAGCTCTCTATACAATAGCCAGAACATGGAAGCAACCTAGATGTCCATCGACGAATGAATGGATACAGAAGCTCTGGTACATATATACAATGAAATACTACTCAGCTGTTAAAAGAAATGCAGAAGATTCAGTCCTAATGAAGTGGCTGGCTCTAGAACCTATCATAAAAAGTGAAGTAAGTCAAAAAGAGAAAGACAAATACAGTATACTAACACACATATATGGAATCTAGTAGGACGGTCTTGATAACACATGCAGTGAACTCATGGAAAAACAGACAGAGCATAGACATAGGGACATTGTGGGGAAGAAATAGGGAGGGGGAGGCATGGAGGGAGTAACATGGAAACCTATACTGTCATGTGTGGAAAAGACAGCTATTGTCATTGTGCTAAGGGAATAGGAGTGCTCACAATGGCATGGGGCGATGGTCCAGAGGGGTGGGATGGGGGGAACCGGGGGGGTGGGGATCAGGGATATGCATATGACTGATCTGGGAACATACATGTCTGTGAACAACAAAACTCTGTAAAACCTTTAAAGTAAAGAATTAAAAAAAAAAAAAAAAAAGAGGCTTTTTAGTTCCTCTTCACTTTCTGCCTTTAGGATGGTGTCATCTGCATATCTGAAGTTCTGTTGTTCCATGTCCAGTTCTGTTGATTCTTCACCTACACACAGGTTTCTCAGAAGGCAAGGATGGTCTGGTACTCTCATCTCTTGAAGGATTTTCCAGTTTGTTAATGATGGTGGCTTCCCTTTTATGTTCAGAGTATTTATTCTTTCTTCTGTCTTTGATCTCTTATGCCCAAAACTTCTTTGGGGAATTTTTGTTTGTTTTTTATCCTTTAAGACTTGTCTCTGATGTTATTACTTTCACAAGAAACATCCCTGGATTGTTTACTCTCCCTACCCCCATGCCTCACTGCTGATTCCCAGCATGAGATACATGTGTCCCTATTCTACTCATGTATATTAGACTTCGAGGGCCCAGCAATACCTTTCCATATTTAGATACAAAGATGGTTAAATCACAATCCCTTAAAGTTTCAGTCTACTGTAGAAGTTAGATGTGTACAGAAGTAATGATAATATAGGGATTATAAATTTACCCAGATACAGATTTATTGAGGTCCCAAATATCTTCCAGCACAGATGATCAGAAGATATTTGTAGAATTGTCTTGAATAATAGGAGGAGGCATAGCTTCCCAGGTGGTGCTAGTGGTGAAGAGCCTGCTTGCCAGTACATGAGACGTAGAAGACACTGGTTCAGTTCCTGGGTCAGGAAGGTTCCCTGGAGGAGAACATGGCAACCCATCCCAGTATTGTTGCCTGGAGAATCTCAGGGACTGGGGCGCTACAGTCCGTGAGGTCACAAAGAGTTGGACACAACTGAAATGAGACAAGCATTTGGGGTTCATAGGAATGACTTTGAGCGTTGGCTGTAATTAAAGAGCATAGATGAAGTCTCTGCCCCCAGACATTTCTATTCGGTTTCTTCTTCATCTTCATTTCACTGGGTCAGAACTGTGTCTTCTCTGGACATGTTTCAGGGTAGCAAACTGAGTTCTGAGATAATTTAAACATTCCTTGTCATATCGTTTCATCTCTTCAGCAAAAATCACCAAGGCCCCTGTTTCTGTTGGTGTCTTTGTCTGTATCTGAGAATACAAAGATAAACAAAGTGCTACTCTTGAGAAGCTTAAGAAACTCAGAGCAGAGTTTAGATACCTCCGCAGGCAAATAACAGTAAATAATCTGAATCTTTTTTGGGAAAGGACAAAGCTAATTTAAAGTAACAATTTCTTTCCCTGTAGGAAAGTCCTTCAGAGCACCTTCTTGACCATAATTTAGTTTTTTGCTCTTCCTTTGGACTTTTTTTTTAGCCCACAGGAAAAATACTGTACAAATTTGATTCAGTAGTTTATGACTCTTATTTTATTGACCTGTGACTATAATGTATCATTTCATTTTTTTTAGAACAGGTGTTGGCATTTATTTTTAATTCTTATTTATTTGTTTATTTTTGGCTGTTCTGGGTTTTCACTCCTGCTACAGAATCACCTGGATTGTTTACTCTCCCCCTGCTGATTCCCAGCATGTTTTACACCGTATATTAGACTTCGAGGGCCCAGCAATACCTTTCCATATTTAGATACAAAGATGGTTAAATCACAATCCCTTAAAGTTTCAGTCTACTGTAGAAGTTAGATGTGTACAGAAGTAATGATAATATAGGGATTATAAATTTACCCAGATACAGATTTATTGAGGTCCCAAATATCTTCCAGCACAGATGATCAGAAGATATTTGTAGAATTGTCTTGAATAATAGGAGGAGGCATAGCTTCCCAGGTGGTGCTAGTGGTGAAGAGCCTGCTTGCCAGTACATGAGACGTAGAAGACACTGGTTCAGTTCCTGGGTCAGGAAGGTTCCCTGGAGGAGAACATGGCAACCCATCCCAGTATTGTTGCCTGGAGAATCTCAGGGACTGGGGCGCTACAGTCCGTGAGGTCACAAAGAGTTGGACACAACTGAAATGAGACAAGCATTTGGGGTTCATAGGAATGACTTTGAGCGTTGGCTGTAATTAAAGAGCATAGATGAAGTCTCTGCCCCCAGACATTTCTATTCGGTTTCTTCTTCATCTTCATTTCACTGGGTCAGAACTGTGTCTTCTCTGGACATGTTTCAGGGTAGCAAACTGAGTTCTGAGATAATTTAAACATTCCTTGTCATATCGTTTCATCTCTTCAGCAAAAATCACCAAGGCCCCTGTTTCTGTTGGTGTCTTTGTCTGTATCTGAGAATACAAAGATAAACAAAGTGCTACTCTTGAGAAGCTTAAGAAACTCAGAGCAGAGTTTAGATACCTCCGCAGGCAAATAACAGTAAATAATCTGAATCTTTTTTGGGAAAGGACAAAGCTAATTTAAAGTAACAATTTCTTTCCCTGTAGGAAAGTCCTTCAGAGCACCTTCTTGACCATAATTTAGTTTTTTGCTCTTCCTTTGGACTTTTTTTTTAGCCCACAGGAAAAATACTGTACAAATTTGATTCAGTAGTTTATGACTCTTATTTTATTGACCTGTGACTATAATGTATCATTTCATTTTTTTTAGAACAGGTGTTGGCATTTATTTTTAATTCTTATTTATTTGTTTATTTTTGGCTGTTCTGGGTTTTCACTCCTGCTACAGGCTCTTCTCTAGTTGCAGGGAGTAGGGACTACTCTCTAGTTGAGGTGAGCAGGCTTCTTGTTGCAGTGACTTCTCTTGTTGTGGAACTCAGGCTCTAGGGCACACAGGCTTCAGTAGTTGTGATACATGGGCTCCATAGTTGTGGCTCCAAGGCTGTAGAGCCCAGGCTCAACAGTTGTGGCTCGCAGGCTTAGTTGCTCCACAGCATGTGGGATCTTCGCAGATCAGGGATCGAACCCGTGTTCCTGCATTGACAGGTGAACTCTTTACCACCTAGCCACCAGGGAAGCCCTGTATCATTTCATTTTTATAAGGAAAACCAAATTAATCCAAAAGCAAAATCCCCCTAAATGTTTATCAACATGAGCTTGTTATTTTTTCATTGTAATGGTATTTGTGTTTGCTGGTCCTCTTCTGACATCAAGATTTGATGATTTTAAATAAGACATTTGCTTGAAAATAATTCCTGTTTTGACTATCGCATGAATTTGGAAACATCTTCCATTAAAAGTAATGAAGTAGCTCTTTGGGTACTAATATGGAGTAAGCTCCAAGATGTGGGAAAAAATGAGCATTAGTTACCCTATCTATAATGATACTGAATCATAGTGTCAACCTTTGTATGAAAAAGGTAGTATTGTATATATTTACTGTTGCATACATAAAATATCTCCAAAATGAAACACAAGAAACTCTTAACAATGATCATCTCTACAAAGCAGAAAGCAGGATGGCTTGAGTCTTGAGCAGTGTTGCTTCAAAACTACTGTGTTTAAAAATAGACAAATAAAAATGGTTTAGGGATAATTTAGTAATGGAATTCATAGGAATAGGTGGTTTTGGATTTTCCTTTTTATTCATGGCGTTATTCAGCTCTTGTTTTCTGGTAAAATCACCCCCTTACGTGTAATCTCTGTATCTCTCACCTACTGACAGTGTGGTGGTTTTCAGGGTGTTGCTAAGTCCTGTCAGGTTCTTAGAAATCCCACACTTTAGGCTGATAGTAGTTTCTGTGGTCAGAAAGAAGGTGTGTATGAGCATAGATAGAGTTCTTAGAAACCTAGCATCAGACTTTCCGGGCCGTAAGATCCAGGAGTTCATTCAGTTCACCCTGCATTGTATACCTGTATGCTCTCTGCAACATTTCTACTTTGTGGTCAATGTTAGTAAATGTTATTTGATATTGTTAATGTTTGCTAAGTAAGAGTGCCTCAACTTTGTGTTTTCTGTGTTGTCTTAGAAAGATCACTGAACTAGAAGTCAGCTTATTTGGCATCTAGCTCCTGCCTTGCCCTGTTCACTAGGTGGCTTCAGATCAGTGACCTTCCTTCTCTGGGTCTCTGGGTCTCCATCCCTATAATTAGAGTGTTAGATTGTTCCCGGGGTGGAAGATACAAGGTATGGCTGCTGCCACTTCCCCCTCCCTGCCCATGATAAACATCACTTCAGTTTTAACAGTTTCTTCATGATAGACACCAATGAAGTCTCCGAGTGCTTCTCAGAACAGTCCAACTGGAACCAGTAGGTAGGACTAGATGAGACTTGGCAAGTGAGATGAAAATCATTCCCTTCTGTCTCTAAAGTTCTCAAGCAGCAGTTTCCTAGTATATATTCAACATCAGGTTCTCAGGAAAAAAAAAAAAAAAGAAGGTACCCTGATTTATAGAATTTGCCAGTTTCCGTGATGTAAATACTCCCACCATCTGACTTTCAGACTACTAAGGTGACATCAACTGAGTTGCAGAATTACTGAAAATTTACCAGTTGGCTTCTATGAGGTGACAGAAGCTGACTCCAGCACATCACCATCAAATCGATGACTCTGGATTAACCGGTCACAGGCATAAGTGAAAATGACCATCCTTCTCCATACAGAATCTTATCCAGAGGCAGAATTCTTATGTTACAGTCTTTTGGATTTGGAAATACTTCAGTGTCAGGAGGTGTTTATGAAATTCTTCTACTCCGCTGAGCCTCACTTACACTACCCATAAAATGGGAGGAAGGATTCCTACCTCATAGGATTGTAGTCAGTCATGAGAGACTGCAGGTAAATCCCTTAGCCCAATGCCTATGCCCTTGTGTGACCTCGCAGATGTTCCCCCAGTGTGGAGGCTGCTGTGTTAGACTGTGTCTTTATCTTTTCCAGATTCCCAAGAAGTTTCCCTCCAGCCCTGCTTTTTCTAACCGTTATACCCCCTTAATGTTCCGTCTTCCTCTCCCCTGCTCTGATGTACTCAATCTTCTGTCCAGGTGAGTGTTGGTAATTTAATCTTACCTAGTCCTAATGTTTCATCTGTATTCCCTATCCAAACCTGTCTTGGTAATCTGTGCTGTCAGAGGTTATAGACACACTTGTGGGTAGAGATCAACTCTGTGTCTCTTAGATCATCCTCCATCACAGCACCATGAATAAATAAGTGTTAATAAGTCACCATTTAGGATCAAGCTTATATCAAGGATATTGCGAAAAAGAGTTTCTCTTAGGCGAGTACCAGTGAAGACTGCTGCAGATGAGTCCAGGGCTTAGTAGCAGACACCTAGTATACACTCACGACCAAAGACTTGACGGATGGTGGAAATAATTTCAGTTTTAAGGACATGTCTTTGTTTTTTTGTTGTTGTTGTTGTTTTTTTTTTGCAGCAAGTAGAGTACTTTTGGAAAATCATCCAAAACCGAAAGTTTGGTCTTAACAGACGTATAGTCTTGTCCCTCCTCCTGTATAGTGTTTATAAAACAAATGGTGTTAGAGGAAATTTCCTTATCACAGCATCAGTCCTCCAAACATTCAGCACACATACCCTGCTCCAGACACTGCCACGGGCTAGAAGTAGAGATGTGAGACACAGGTCCTGCCTGCGAGGACCTTACAGTCTATAGACAAGAGATAAGTTAGCCAAGACTTGTGTCTTGAGTGGAATACCATAGAGTGGTAAGAGTGAGCAGTAGCAGAGGTAAACGGTATTTCCGTTGACCTGAGATCCTGGACATGCCCCTGGGGGAACTCTTCCCCTTTTGTCCTGTCTCACAGCAGTTAGTACTGTGCGGAGCTCAGCACACCCTTGTCACAAGGACAGTCATATCCACTCCCATTGCCTCAGTCACCATGCCTGTATACTGATGCCTTCCAAATCTGTATCTCCAACCCACATATGCACTTTGAGGACTAAATCCTTGGCTTATAAAGTTTGCTGCCACAAAGATGTCTTAAAGACCTTCCAGTTCTAAATGTCTGAAATTATACTCAGTATCACCTACCCAGTACCAAATTTCCTTGAGCTCCAGGAAACCTACAAGCCACAAGTCTAAAAGTCCTTCTATACCCTCAATCTTCTGGCCAGGTGAGTGTTGGTAATTTAATCTTACCTAGTCCTAATGTTTCATCTGTATTCCCTATCCAAACCTGTCTTGGTAATCTGTGCTGTCAGAGGTTATAGACACACTTGTGGGTAGAGATCAACTCTGTGTCTCTTAGATCATCCTCCATCACAGCACCATGAATAAATAAGTGTTAATAAGTCACCATTTAGGATCAAGCTTATATCAAGGATATTGCGAAAAAGAGTTTCTCTTAGGCGAGTACCAGTGAAGACTGCTGCAGATGAGTCCAGGGCTTAGTAGCAGACACCTAGTATACACTCACGACCAAAGACTTGACGGATGGTGGAAATAATTTCAGTTTTAAGGACATGTCTTTGTTTTTTTGTTGTTGTTGTTGTTTTTTTTTTGCAGCAAGTAGAGTACTTTTGGAAAATCATCCAAAACCGAAAGTTTGGTCTTAACAGACGTATAGTCTTGTCCCTCCTCCTGTATAGTGTTTATAAAACAAATGGTGTTAGAGGAAATTTCCTTATCACAGCATCAGTCCTCCAAACATTCAGCACACATACCCTGCTCCAGACACTGCCACGGGCTAGAAGTAGAGATGTGAGACACAGGTCCTGCCTGCGAGGACCTTACAGTCTATAGACAAGAGATAAGTTAGCCAAGACTTGTGTCTTGAGTGGAATACCATAGAGTGGTAAGAGTGAGCAGTAGCAGAGGTAAACGGTATTTCCGTTGACCTGAGATCCTGGACATGCCCCTGGGGGAACTCTTCCCCTTTTGTCCTGTCTCACAGCAGTTAGTACTGTGCGGAGCTCAGCACACCCTTGTCACAAGGACAGTCATATCCACTCCCATTGCCTCAGTCACCATGCCTGTATACTGATGCCTTCCAAATCTGTATCTCCAACCCACATATGCACTTTGAGGACTAAATCCTTGGCTTATAAAGTTTGCTGCCACAAAGATGTCTTAAAGACCTTCCAGTTCTAAATGTCTGAAATTATACTCAGTATCACCTACCCAGTACCAAATTTCCTTGAGCTCCAGGAAACCTACAAGCCACAAGTCTAAAAGTCCTTCTATATCACCCCTCACATTCCAGCAACGACTAAGAAGTTCATTCTAGCTATCAGCTCTCTTGTTTGCATTGCCTCCTTTCTGTCTCCACTGCCCCACTATAATCTGAGCCACCCTCACTCCTCACGGGGACTCTGCTGGCCTCCCAGTGGCTGTACCTAGCCCTGAGTGATGCTCGTCTCAGCTTTTCACACAGCACCCGGAGTGACCTTTCCAGAACAAAACTCCAGCCATAAGCACTCCTCTTTTGGAAATTACCAGTATTTCTCTGGTCCTGAGAATGAAGTCCAAATTCCTAAACTTCTTCCACTGGCTTCTTCAGATCCCCTCACTGAGGATAAGACCCTCTTGCTCTTGGTTCCATTAGCACACCATATTTCCCTTTATCATAATACTGATCCTGATTATTACTTGTTTCTTGTTGATGTCACTGCTAGGCACTGGGCTCTGAGATCAAGGGTCATGTCTGTATTGTTGACTCAATCCCTCAGCCCCTGGCAGAGTGCCTGGTACATGGTAGAATGTTGAATGTATAAATTCATTACCTTACATGAATTTTTCATAATTATTCACTACCCTAAAACTGAATAGAAAGCCTCAAATGTGGGCTTCCCTGGTGTTCCAGTGGGTAAAGGGTCTGCCTTGCAGTGCGGGGGGCACTGGTTCCGTTCCTGGCCCAGGAGGATCCCACGTGCTGCGGAGTGGCTGGACCGGTGTGTCCAATTACGAGCCAGTGCTCTGGGGGCCCAATGGGAGGTCCGTACAGGCCAGGGAGTAAAGATGGATGTCTTCCTTTTGTCCTGTCTCACAGCAGTTAGTACTGTGCGGAGCTCAGCACACCCTTGTCACAAGGACAGTCATATCCACTCCCATTGCCTCAGTCACCATGCCTGTATACTGATGCCTTCCAAATCTGTATCTCCAACCCACATATGCACTTTGAGGACTAAATCCTTGGCTTATAAAGTTTGCTGCCACAAAGATGTCTTAAAGACCTTCCAGTTCTAAATGTCTGAAATTATACTCAGTATCACCTACCCAGTACCAAATTTCCTTGAGCTCCAGGAAACCTACAAGCCACAAGTCTAAAAGTCCTTCTATATCACCCCTCACATTCCAGCAACGACTAAGAAGTTCATTCTAGCTATCAGCTCTCTTGTTTGCATTGCCTCCTTTCTGTCTCCACTGCCCCACTATAATCTGAGCCACCCTCACTCCTCACGGGGACTCTGCTGGCCTCCCAGTGGCTGTACCTAGCCCTGAGTGATGCTCGTCTCAGCTTTTCACACAGCACCCGGAGTGACCTTTCCAGAACAAAACTCCAGCCATAAGCACTCCTCTTTTGGAAATTACCAGTATTTCTCTGGTCCTGAGAATGAAGTCCAAATTCCTAAACTTCTTCCACTGGCTTCTTCAGATCCCCTCACTGAGGATAAGACCCTCTTGCTCTTGGTTCCATTAGCACACCATATTTCCCTTTATCATAATACTGATCCTGATTATTACTTGTTTCTTGTTGATGTCACTGCTAGGCACTGGGCTCTGAGATCAAGGGTCATGTCTGTATTGTTGACTCAATCCCTCAGCCCCTGGCAGAGTGCCTGGTACATGGTAGAATGTTGAATGTATAAATTCATTACCTTACATGAATTTTTCATAATTATTCACTACCCTAAAACTGAATAGAAAGCCTCAAATGTGGGCTTCCCTGGTGTTCCAGTGGGTAAAGGGTCTGCCTTGCAGTGCGGGGGGCACTGGTTCCGTTCCTGGCCCAGGAGGATCCCACGTGCTGCGGAGTGGCTGGACCGGTGTGTCCAATTGTGAGCCAGTGCTCTGGGGGGCCACTGCAATGGGAGGTCCGTACAGGCCAGGGAGTAAAGATGGATGAAAATAAATAAAGGACCAATTTTAAAAATAAATAAATAGGGGCTTCCCCTGGTGGTCCAGTGGGTAAGGACACCGCCTTGCAGGGCAAGGGGCGCCAGTTCAATCCCTGGCCTGGGAAGATCCCACGTGCCACGGAGCGGCTGGACCGATGTGTCCAATTACCAAGCTGGAGCTCTGGGGCGCATGCGCCCAGAGGTGCACTGTGACAACAGAGGCCACCGCGATGGGAGGCCCACACGGGCCAAAAGAATAAAGACGGATGAAAATGGAGAAATGAAAGACCAATAGAAGTGGCCCGCCCACTCCCCTCTCTCCCCAACCCGACCCCCGCCCAAAATAAATAAATAATAATAAAATAAATAAATAAATAAATAAACAGCCAAAATTAGAAGAAAAAAAGAAGACTCTCGAAGGTAACTCATTGCTGAGTTTGGTTAGTCATGTAAATTTTCTCACAGCATGTCTACTTTAAGTTGTATACTCAGGTAAGAGACTGCATTTTCTGTCATTATATCTGGTTCTCTCGCAGAGATCAACATTACAGAGCCTAAGAGAAAGTCAGAGGGGTAGGCATGGGAGGAAAAAAAGTCTTAAAAAAAAATAAAAGAAAACTATACCACTTATTTTTTTTGGCCTCTGATGCTATAATATGTATCTTCATGCACATAGAGGCTTTTTTAAACCCTTTAATTATTCCCTTAGTCACTTGCCAGAAAGGAGAAATATTGGCAAAAGGACATGAACATTTTTAAAGCTCTTGAATTACTGCCAAATTGTTTTCCAAACACATCATATCAACAAATAGCTTTGAGCGATGGTCAAGGGTGCCTGTTTAATCACACACTTACCACCACTGGGAAATGTCATTAAAATCTTTTCTGCTGGTTTAATAGAGGGAGGGTACTCTACCCCTTTCCTTCGAGTTAATGATGGGTCTTTTTAATCAGCTCCTTCAGGCAGCCCTTTCTAAACTGATCTGAATGGTAGAATGTTGAATGTATAAATTCATTACCTTACATGAATTTTTCATAATTATTCACTACCCTAAAACTGAATAGAAAGCCTCAAATGTGGGCTTCCCTGGTGTTCCAGTGGGTAAAGGGTCTGCCTTGCAGTGCGGGGGGCACTGGTTCCGTTCCTGGCCCAGGAGGATCCCACGTGCTGCGGAGTGGCTGGACCGGTGTGTCCAATTGTGAGCCAGTGCTCTGGGGGGCCACTGCAATGGGAGGTCCGTACAGGCCAGGGAGTAAAGATGGATGAAAATAAATAAAGGACCAATTTTAAAAATAAATAAATAGGGGCTTCCCCTGGTGGTCCAGTGGGTAAGGACACCGCCTTGCAGGGCAAGGGGCGCCAGTTCAATCCCTGGCCTGGGAAGATCCCACGTGCCACGGAGCGGCTGGACCGATGTGTCCAATTACCAAGCTGGAGCTCTGGGGCGCATGCGCCCAGAGGTGCACTGTGACAACAGAGGCCACCGCGATGGGAGGCCCACACGGGCCAAAAGAATAAAGACGGATGAAAATGGAGAAATGAAAGACCAATAGAAGTGGCCCGCCTGCCCCCCTCCCTCCCCAACCCGACCCCCGCCCAAAATAAATAAATAATAATAAAATAAATAAATAAATAAATAAACAGCCAAAATTAGAAGAAAAAAAGAAGACTCTCGAAGGTAACTCATTGCTGAGTTTGGTTAGTCATGTAAATTTTCTCACAGCATGTCTACTTTAAGTTGTATACTCAGGTAAGAGACTGCATTTTCTGTCATTATATCTGGTTCTCTCGCAGAGATCAACATTACAGAGCCTAAGAGAAAGTCAGAGGGGTAGGCATGGGAGGAAAAAAAGTCTTAAAAAAAAATAAAAGAAAACTATACCACTTATTTTTTTTGGCCTCTGATGCTATAATATGTATCTTCATGCACATAGAGGCTTTTTAACCTTGAATTATTCCCTTAGTCACTTGCCAGAAAGGAGAAATATTGGCAAAAGGACATGAACATTTTTAAAGCTCTTGAATTACTGCCAAATTGTTTTCCAAACACATCATATCAACAAATAGCTTTGAGCGATGGTCAAGGGTGCCTGTTTAATCACACACTTACCACCACTGGGAAATGTCATTAAAATCTTTTCTGCTGGTTTAATAGAGGGAGGGTACTCTACCCCTTTCCTTCGAGTTAATGATGGGTCTTTTTAATCAGCTCCTTCAGGCAGCCCTTTCTGAAGGAGCATCCTGCCCCTCAAAGATGTGTTCAGAGGCTGGGAGGCTGACAACCTCATGGGCCCCTGGGGCACAGCCTCTCCATTGTGCTGTGGTGGGGAGGGGAAGCAGTGGAGGGGAACATACCACAAACCCCACCATTGTTAGGGGGTAAGGTCGCTGGGATAATGCTGTCAGAGGGGATGAACAGAGTGACTCTCCATTCCTGATGACCGTGATTTCCAAGGATGAGCCAACAGCTCCAGCGTGGGAAGGGGTGGGTCTTCACTGCAGCCAGATGCTCCTTTCCATTGCTGCCTTCCATTATTTCTCATCCAAAGCGGGTGAAGGGGTAGCCTAGCAGCTGAAACAGATTAACTTTTATGCCAGTTTCCTCCCTTTGAGCAATTGCCCTGGACCTGGGGACTTTCACAAACAGTCAGAAACTGTTGAGAAAACAAGAATGTGGTTCAGCATCCATAAGAGCCAACCTTCTGCAGGGCGTGTGCCATTACTGCCTTTATCCCCAGGAGCTGTGGGAGGCAAAGAGAGCTTTCTTCCCTGTTCTTCTTCCACGACGTCCGTTCATCCTGCTTTGTCTGAGCTGCGGCAGTGGCTTCCTGTTTCTCTTGGTCTACCCTCTTACACGCTGTTGCCAGAATGTGTTTCTCTGACACGCGCGTCTCATCTTGTCACTCTCCAGCTTCAGCTGTCAGTGCTTCCTCACGGCTTTCAGCCTAGCATCCCAGCTCATTTTCCCAGCTTTCTGGGCATTTACCAATCAGACCACAAACTGCTTTTCCAGGCTGGCGTCCACCTCTGCTGTGGACTGTGCCCTGACGACTGCGTCCGTTCTCTGTGAGGGACTCCTGTTAGTCCTGCCCTGCTTGCCTTTCTGCCTCTGTTCTACCTGGTTGACTCTTTCTAACCCCTCACCTCCCTCCTCAAAGATGAAGGCTCCTCAGTTATCACCTCTTAGGTGGATTTTCCTGGATTTCCCCTAGCAGTTAAAGTCACTCTCTCCTGTAAGCTACATTGTGATGTCTACCTTTGTTTCTCTCAAATCAGAAATTGTCACCTTCCCTTTCTAGATGTATATTTGTGAATCCCTCAGCCCCATCACAATATTTTGCACATAATAAGTGCTCAAAAATATTTCCTTTCTGGTAGCCTATTCCTAATCTCTTTAACCCTCAATGTGTTTGTATTTTTACAAACTGAAAGCTGAAAGGAAATTTAATGTAGTTTAATCCTTTTTCTTCTTCTTTTTCTAATGGTTAAAAATCCAGAGTTCAGTGAGTGGAGGAATTCACCTGGGGAGATGCACAGCCAGATTTAATGGCAGAGCTGGGGTCCTGGATGGGTCCGGAACTCCTTAGGTGACTTGAAAAAAAGCCTAGCAGCTGCATTGCTGCCTTCCATTATTTCTCATCCAAAGCGGGTGAAGGGTACCTAACTAACTTTTATGCCAGTTTCCTCCCTTTGAGCAATTGCCCTGGACCTGGGGACTTTCACAAACAGTCAGAAACTGTTGAGAAAACAAGAATGTGGTTCAGCATCCATAAGAGCCAACCTTCTGCAGGGCGTGTGCCATTACTGCCTTTATCCCCAGGAGCTGTGGGAGGCAAAGAGAGCTTTCTTCCCTGTTCTTCTTCCACGACGTCCGTTCATCCTGCTTTGTCTGAGCTGCGGCAGTGGCTTCCTGTTTCTCTTGGTCTACCCTCTTACACGCTGTTGCCAGAATGTGTTTCTCTGACACGCGTCTCATCTTGTCACTCTCCAGCTTCAGCTGTCAGTGCTTCCTCACGGCTTTCAGCCTAGCATCCCAGCTCATTTTCCCAGCTTTCTGGGCATTTACCAATCAGACCACAAACTGCTTTTCCAGGCTGGCGTCCACCTCTGCTGTGGACTGTGCCCTGACGACTGCGTCCGTTCTCTGTGAGGGACTCCTGTTAGTCCTGCCCTGCTTGCCTTTCTGCCTCTGTTCTACCTGGTTGACTCTTTCTAACCCCTCACCTCCCTCCTCAAAGATGAAGGCTCCTCAGTTATCACCTCTTAGGTGGATTTTCCTGGATTTCCCCTAGCAGTTAAAGTCACTCTCTCCTGTAAGCTACATTGTGATGTCTACCTTTGTTTCTCTCAAATCAGAAATTGTCACCTTCCCTTTCTAGATGTATATTTGTGAATCCCTCAGCCCCATCACAATATTTTGCACATAATAAGTGCTCAAAAATATTTCCTTTCTGGTAGCCTATTCCTAATCTCTTTAACCCTCAATGTGTTTGTATTTTTACAAACTGAAAGCTGAAAGGAAATTTAATGTAGTTTAATCCTTTTTCTTCTTCTTTTTCTAATGGTTAAAAATCCAGAGTTCAGTGAGTGGAGGAATTCACCTGGGGAGATGCACAGCCAGATTTAATGGCAGAGCTGGGGTCCTGGATGGGTCCGGAACTCCTTAGGTGACTTGAAAAGATTCTTGAAATAAAAGATTTCATCAGAGGAGAAGAAGGACCCTCAGGTTCATTACCAAAGTTTATTGGTGGATGCTTTATGTATGGTAACTGATTTTTATTTTTGGAAACATAATCCTTTTTATGAATTGTAGTGAAATACACATAACAGAAAATTTACCAAGTTAATCATTGTTCACATATTTTATTTATTTATTTTCGGCTGTGCTGTGTCTTCATTGCTGCACACTCTCTACTTTCTCTTCCTGAAGAGAGTAGGGACTGCTCTTGTTGAGGGCCACAGGCTCTGGTCTACTACACGAGCTCAGTAGTTGCAGTACACAGGCTTAGTTGTTCTTAGCTTGTGGGACCTTCCCAGGCTAGGGATCTAACCCAGTCCCCTGTATTGGAGGCAGGTTCTTAACCACTGGACCACCAGACAACCCCGTAGCAAATGTTCAGCAACATTAAGTATGTTCCCATTCTTGAACAACCACCACCACCACCCGTCTCTAGAACTGTCATCTTATAAAATCAGAATTGTATACCCATTAAAGAACAACTCCCTTTTCCCCCCTCCCCTAGCCCCTGGCAGCTGCCATTCTACTTTCCATGTCTTTGAGTTTGACTTCCCTAGGTATCTCATATAAGTGGAATTGGCCAGGAGTTGTCTTTCTGCAATTTCATGGTTTGCAGGGTTCATCCATGTTGTTGCATGTGTCCGAATTTCCTTCCTTTTTAAGGCTGAATAATACTCCATTGTGGGTATACGCTGCACTTTATCCATTCATCATAGATGAACGCTGGATTGCTTTCACCTTTTGGTTATTTTGAACAATGCTGCTATGAATATGAGTATACAAATACTACTTGAGACCTTGTTTTCAGTTCTTTTTTGGTATATGCCCAGAAGTGGAATTGCTGGGTCATATGGAAATTCTATTTTTAATTTTTTGAGGAACCAACAGATTGTTTTCTGTAGCAGCTGCACCACTTCAGATTCCCACCACAGTGCACAAGGGTTCCAGTTCCTTCGCATCCTTGACACACTTGTTATTCGCTTTCTTTCTTTTTTGGATAGTAGCCATCCCAATGAACGTGTGGTGGTATCCCACTGTGGTTGTGAACTGCATTTCCCTAATGATAAGCGAGGTGAACCGTCTTTTCATGTGTATATTGGCCATTTGTATATCTTCTTTGGAGCAATGTCTATTCATATCTGCCCCCTTTTTTACTGAGGAGGTTTTTGCTGTTGTTGTATTGAGTTGTAACAGTTCTTTATATATTCTAGATGTTAAGCCCTTATCATTTATATGATCTGCAGTCCTTTTCTCCACATCCATGTGTTGTCTTCTTGCTCTTTTGTTTATATCCTATGATTAACAGAAGTTTTTCATTTTTCTGCAGTTCGGTGTTCTTTTTTCTTTCCCTTTTGTTTCTTGTGCTTTGGTGTTATATCTGAGAAATCATCACTAGGCCCAACATGGAACTTTTCCCTAAATATTTTCTTCTAAGAGTTTTATAGTTCTAAGTCTTACATTTAAGTCTTTAATCCATTTCTAGTTGATTTTGGTATATGGTATAAAGTTTCATCTCATTCTTTTGCCTGTGGCTATCTCTTTATATAATGAACAGTTACATGTCAGCTCATTTTATGTGCATGATAATTCTGGGATGTTATAACGATCTAATGGATAAGAAAACAGAAGTTGAAATATGCCTGGGACTTTCTAAAATTAGGGCCCTTTGTAACCTATGTAAGCCAAAGGCATAAAAGAAAAAGAAGAAAAAGACTTTTATGATATCAATATAAACTGAGAAGAAAAAGGGAATGGAGTGAGAGGGGAAGAAATTGCATGGGCAGCCAGCCCTGAGCAAAACTTAGGGGTGGTCTTCACGTTCACACAGGGCTCTTGATGCTGGGAAACATTGAGACCAGGAGGAGAAGGCGCAACAGAGGGTGAGATGGTTGGGTGGCATCACTGAATTAATGGACATGAGTTTGAGCAAACTATAGTCTCTTTTGTTTTCAGTTCTTTTTTGGTATATGCCCAGAAGTGGAATTGCTGGGTCATATGGAAATTCTATTTTTAATTTTTTGAGGAACCAACAGATTGTTTTCTGTAGCAGCTGCACCACTTCAGATTCCCACCACAGTGCACAAGGGTTCCAGTTCCTTCGCATCCTTGACACACTTGTTATTCGCTTTCTTTCTTTTTTGGATAGTAGCCATCCCAATGAACGTGTGGTGGTATCCCACTGTGGTTGTGAACTGCATTTCCCTAATGATAAGCGAGGTGAACCGTCTTTTCATGTGTATATTGGCCATTTGTATATCTTCTTTGGAGCAATGTCTATTCATATCTGCCCCCTTTTTTACTGAGGAGGTTTTTGCTGTTGTTGTATTGAGTTGTAACAGTTCTTTATATATTCTAGATGTTAAGCCCTTATCATTTATATGATCTGCAGTCCTTTTCTCCACATCCATGTGTTGTCTTCTTGCTCTTTTGTTTATATCCTATGATTAACAGAAGTTTTTCATTTTTCTGCAGTTCGGTGTTCTTTTTTCTTTCCCTTTTGTTTCTTGTGCTTTGGTGTTATATCTGAGAAATCATCACTAGGCCCAACATGGAACTTTTCCCTAAATATTTTCTTCTAAGAGTTTTATAGTTCTAAGTCTTACATTTAAGTCTTTAATCCATTTCTAGTTGATTTTGGTATATGGTATAAAGTTTCATCTCATTCTTTTGCCTGTGGCTATCTCTTTATATAATGAACAGTTACATGTCAGCTCATTTTATGTGCATGATAATTCTGGGATGTTATAACGATCTAATGGATAAGAAAACAGAAGTTGAAATATGCCTGGGACTTTCTAAAATTAGGGCCCTTTGTAACCTATGTAAGCCAAAGGCATAAAAGAAAAAGAAGAAAAAGACTTTTATGATATCAATATAAACTGAGAAGAAAAAGGGAATGGAGTGAGAGGGGAAGAAATTGCATGGGCAGCCAGCCCTGAGCAAAACTTAGGGGTGGTCTTCACGTTCACACAGGGCTCTTGATGCTGGGAAACATTGAGACCAGGAGGAGAAGGGCGCAACAGAGGGTGAGATGGTTGGGTGGCATCACTGATTCAATGGACATGAGTTTGAGCAAACTCCAGGAGATGGTGAAGGACAGGGAAGCCTGGCACACTGCAGTCCGTGGGGTCGCAAAGAGTCGGACAAAGCGTAGGGACTGAACAACAGCAACAGCTTCCCCTCCTGCCCTTTTTCTTCCTCCTTTCTCATGTGACTGTGCTTCTCTGATTCTCTTAAGGTTGGTCCTTCTATTTGCTGACTCTTTTGAAATTCTTTTCAGAGGGTCATTTAAAGTTTTTCCACCGTCTGTCCCATCCTATTTTCCTTGTGTCACTCCTGTCCTGTCCAATGAACCCTTGCTCAAGCGTGGTCTCAGTGCCTCCTGTACTCCCTATGGTCAGTCTCCCTTTAGTGCGCTGCTGGCTTAGTGCGCTGCTGGCTTTCTCCAAGGTCTCATACTCATCTCTGTCTCCATGGCAGGTGGCACCAAGCCAACCACAGAAGTGGCTGTTCAGTAAATGTGTTGCAAAGATGACTAGGCAGACAGTTTTTTGTTCATCTGTAATCTTGAGTACATAATCATTATATTCATATTTGTATTGATACCCTGTGTGCATTCATAGTGATAATGAATGCATAAGCATTCAGTATATACATTACATCTTACCTTCAGGGGTTTTAAAAGATCGTGTGATACAGTCTCTTCCATGCTGTTGACTGCAGTCCACTTACTTTCATATGCATGTACAAGAAGGTGACATATTTTCATATGCATTGCACTCTACTGTATAACATGTAGTCCTTGCAACAGTCAATGAGTGCCAGGAGTCCTGGTTTTATCTCCATTCACGGTTAGGATGCTGTTATTTAGTCACTAAATCATGTCCAACTTTTTTGTAGCCCCATAGACTATAGTCTGCCCGGCTCCTCTATCCATGGGATTTCCCAGGCAAGAATACTGGAGTGGGTTGCCATTTCCTTCTCCAAGGGATATTCCCAATCCAGGGATCAAACCCACATCTCCTGTGTCTCCCACATTAGCAGGCAGGTTCTTTACCACTGAGCCACCAGCAAAACTGAGGGGTGGTCTTCACGTTCACACAGGGCTCTTGATGCTGGGAAACATTGAGACCAGGAGGAGAAGGCGCAACAGAGGGTGAGATGGTTGGGTGGCATCACTGAATTAATGGACATGAATTTGAGCAAACTCCAGGAGATGGTGAAGGACAGGGAAGCCTGGCACACTGCAGTCCGTGGGGTCGCAAAGAGTCGGACAAAGCGTAGGGACTGAACAACAGCAACAGCTTCCCCTCCTGCCCTTTTTCTTCCTCCTTTCTCATGTGACTGTGCTTCTCTGATTCTCTTAAGGTTGGTCCTTCTATTTGCTGACTCTTTTGAAATTCTTTTCAGAGGGTCATTTAAAGTTTTTCCACCGTCTGTCCCATCCTATTTTCCTTGTGTCACTCCTGTCCTGTCCAATGAACCCTTGCTCAAGCGTGGTCTCAGTGCCTCCTGTACTCCCTATGGTCAGTCTCCCTTTAGTGCGCTGCTGGCTTAGTGCGCTGCTGGCTTTCTCAAGGTCTCATACTCATCTCTGTCTCCATGGCAGGTGGCACCAAGCCAACCACAGAAGTGGCTGTTCAGTAAATGTGTTGCAAAGATGACTAGGCAGACAGTTTTTTGTTCATCTGTAATCTTGAGTACATAATCATTATATTCATATTTGTATTGATACCCTGTGTGCATTCATAGTGATAATGAATGCATAAGCATTCAGTATATACATTACATCTTACCTTCAGGGGTTTTAAAAGATCGTGTGATACAGTCTCTTCCATGCTGTTGACTGCAGTCCACTTACTTTCATATGCATGTACAAGAAGGTGACATATTTTCATATGCATTGCACTCTACTGTATAACATGTAGTCCTTGCAACAGTCAATGAGTGCCAGGAGTCCTGGTTTTATCTCCATTCACGGTTAGGATGCTGTTATTTAGTCACTAAATCATGTCCAACTTTTTTGTAGCCCCATAGACTATAGTCTGCCCGGCTCCTCTATCCATGGGATTTCCCAGGCAAGAATACTGGAGTGGGTTGCCATTTCCTTCTCCAAGGGATATTCCCAATCCAGGGATCAAACCCACATCTCCTGTGTCTCCCACATTAGCAGGCAGGTTCTTTACCACTGAGCCACCAGCAAAACTGAGGGATTTGGCTGAAGTCACACAGGTTGAAGAAGATTGAGGTGGGACCTGAACCTGGGTGATTGAGCAGGCAAGATGCTCATGCACTTTAAGCAACTCAGTTCGTTTGTCCACAGACTGAAAATAGTATCATGTACTTCCTAAGTGGTTGTGAATACGGGAAATCTATGTCCATGGGTAAAGAGTTAGCACGGTACTGCCACAGGGTATAAGCGCTCAAATGCTAACTGCTATGATTTGTCTCTGTAGCTGGTGTTTTGTCTCTGTTGTAACACACTGTGTATTACTTTGGAAAAGAGGTTTGTGAGTACCATCACTGTGGTTTTGTCTCTGTTTGCTGGGATTATAAATAGCCACTCCTGTTTACATGTGAGTCCTGTGTTAAGTTCCTCATGTGATTCCTGTCTGACTCAGGCACTCAGTGAATGATTGCTTTACTTCCCTCCTGGCTTTGTGCTTTCATGAGTGAATTACATGGGACTTGATGCTTCTAAGTCCAGAGGCTAAGGAATAATTCAGTTTGGAATAGAACACAGACCTCTCTCATAATTTCCAGGCTATGAGTTCTTTTTATTTTCTTCCAATTTTTGGCCTCTTGTATTGGTTCCTTATTTATTCATTTTCATCCATCTTTATTCTTTGACCTGTGTGGCCCTCCCATTGCAGTGGCCTCTCTCATTGCAGAGCACCAGCTCTGGGCGCATGCAGCACTGGCTCGTAATTGGACACACCAGTCCAGCCACTCTGAGGCACATGGCATCTTCCCCAGCCAGGGATCAAGCCAGTACTCCTTGCACTGCATGGTGAACTCTACCCACTGGACCACCAGGGAAGCCCAAGTTCTTTTCAGTTACTGTCTGCAGTCTTACCTGCATTCCCTTCACATTTGTGTGTGAGTGTGTGTGTGTGTGTGTGTGTGTGCATGTAGAGTAGGTGGATTTGGGTTGGTAGGGTCACAGAGCATAGTAGAAGCTAATCTGTAAACATCTTATTTTCAGTCTGTAAATGCCACAGGGCCCTTATGTGATAAATGGTGCTGTTTGAATTAAAATGCAACTAAGGGTCTCTTCAGTGTTTCTTGAATTAAGTTTATTCTGTGTGCTAATTTGCACCTAGAGGCTTTTGTTGTTATTTGTTGTAGTGACTGTGGCAGTAATGAGCCTGCTCCCAGCATAGTTTGGCACGTGCCCCATAGACAGTCTGTCTGCATTTGGCAGGACTCCATGGTGTACCCTGAACAAATGAATCAGCCTGCTTGGAGGATGAGGAACTGAATCATAAGGAGGCTGTGAATGCTGCTTGTGAGCCCCAGTGATCCTGAGAAGGGGAAATACCAGACAGCTGTTGTTCTCTTCCTACCTGGTGTATTCCTTAGCCTGTGGAGTGTCAAGCCCCTTGTAATTCACTGATAAAAGCACAAAGCCAGGAGGATGGGCATAGGAGGGATTGGTGCAGAGAGAGGGCAAGAAAGGGAATCATTCCCTGAGCATCTGAGTCAGGAATCACATGAGGTGCTTTCTGTAAGGCTCACATGTAAAGCAGGAGTGGCTATTAATATTCCCAACAATCCAGAGTTCTGATCCAGTCTCAGGACGATCTGCTTTATTGTAGGGGGTAACACGTGGTTTATCCAGCAGCTTCATTGATCCAGACATTTGGAGAACTTAAAAAACGAAATCTTCAAAGTGGTCCCAAAGCCAGCACACGAATGCTTACATGTGTCTGATGCTCTCTACAACCTCATGAGATAAACAGAGCAGGTGATGCTTTCTTCATGCATCTTTGAGAGGTCATGGCACTTTCCTGGGATTACACAGTAAAAGGTAGATTAAGGATTGAACTCAGTTTTTCTGATAGATCACCACTGAAAGCTTCTCTCGCGATAAGATTCAACATAGAGACATCCCTCGTGGTCCAGTGGTTAAGACTCCATGCTCTCAATGCAAGAGGCCAGGGTTCGATCCCAGGTCATGGAACTAGAGCCTGCATGCCACAGCTAAGAGCCCACATGCTGCAAGTACAGATCCTGCAGGCAACAGCTACAGAGCCCACATGCCACAGTGAAGATCCTGCACACAGCACCCGAGATCCAACTCAGCCAAAAAAACAGATTCAACATAAAATGGTGTATTACAGAATAATGTCTTATTTTCAGTTCCAGCTTCTCCAACCCTTGTTGAGAGTCATAATACTGCAGATCTAAAAAACTTGCAGACATCCGTACCTGAGATCTGAGTTTAAGAGAAGAAGCCTTGGTTAGCAAGAAAGGCCCAGAAGACCGAGTAAGAAATCCTGGCTTTGCCATTTCAGAGCTATTTACCTATTGTTCGTTACTTAGCTGTTTCATACCCCAGTTTCTTCATCTTTAAAATAGGATAATAATAGTAACTGGTCATAGCATGGTTGTAAGGATGAAATATATAGAGTGCATAGTTCAGTACCTGGCATAGAGTAAATGTAGTTAGTTATTCTTAAGCTAAACACCCCGCAGCCTGAAGAAAATGCAGGATGATCTCCTCTTGCCTTTCCCATATTTTCTTTTCTTGTTTTTTGCACTCTAATCCTAGGTTTATTCAACACAGTCCTTTTCTCCTACACAACAAAATACAAACACCACATTATCTAAAATGCTGCAAAGTTGTAAAAGTCAAAATACAATATTTATAGTACTGACTGTACAGTGAAAACCAAAAAGGAAACGTACATGTTGTCAAGGTAACCTGTGAGACCACCGTGAATGCCAGCACAACTGGGGTCCTGTGACGACCTGGCAGAGCTGGCTCTCAACTCGCTCACCATTTTCAGAGACGAAAGGGAGCTGTGGGGCATGCAAATCCACCATGACAATGCTTCTCAACCTCATGAGATAAACAGATGACTTTCTTCATGTATCTTTGAGAGGTCATGGCACTTTCCTGGGATTACACAGTAAAAGGTAGATTAAGGATTGAACTCAGTTTTTCTGATAGATCACCACTGAAAGCTTCTCTCGCGATAAGATTCAACATAGAGACATCCCTCGTGGTCCAGTGGTTAAGACTCCATGCTCTCAATGCAAGAGGCCAGGGTTCGATCCCAGGTCATGGAACTAGAGCCTGCATGCCACAGCTAAGAGCCCACATGCTGCAAGTACAGATCCTGCAGGCAACAGCTACAGAGCCCACATGCCACAGTGAAGATCCTGCACACAGCACCCGAGATCCAACTCAGCCAAAAAAACAGATTCAACATAAAATGGTGTATTACAGAATAATGTCTTATTTTCAGTTCCAGCTTCTCCAACCCTTGTTGAGAGTCATAATACTGCAGATCTAAAAAACTTGCAGACATCCGTACCTGAGATCTGAGTTTAAGAGAAGAAGCCTTGGTTAGCAAGAAAGGCCCAGAAGACCGAGTAAGAAATCCTGGCTTTGCCATTTCAGAGCTATTTACCTATTGTTCGTTACTTAGCTGTTTCATACCCCAGTTTCTTCATCTTTAAAATAGGATAATAATAGTAACTGGTCATAGCATGGTTGTAAGGATGAAATATATAGAGTGCATAGTTCAGTACCTGGCATAGAGTAAATGTAGTTAGTTATTCTTAAGCTAAACACCCCGCAGCCTGAAGAAAATGCAGGATGATCTCCCTCTTGCCTTTCCCATATTTTCTTTTCTTGTTTTTTGCACTCTAATCCTAGGTTTATTCAACACAGTCCTTTTCTCCTACACAACAAAATACAAACACCACATTATCTAAAATGCTGCAAAGTTGTAAAAGTCAAAATACAATATTTATAGTACTGACTGTACAGTGAAAACCAAAAAGGAAACGTACATGTTGTCAAGGTAACCTGTGAGACCACCGTGAATGCCAGCACAACTGGGGGTCCTGTGACGACCTGGCAGAGCTGGCTCTCAACTCGCTCACCATTTTCAGAGACGAAAGGGAGCTGTGGGGCATGGGTACATTAGGTTCAAGGCATTTTATTAATACATAACCTTTTGCCCTCTGACATGCAGTAAGAATTGTTACCCAGCCTGGAGTTGGGAGGGAAGTCAGTATTCTTAGTCCTTTACAGCAAGGCCTGAAGCTGATCTCTATGACAAGAGCTTCTGATAGGAACCTCTCTTAGGACCCATCATCTCTGTCTGGTTACCACCTCTCCCTGAGTCTCATACTCATTGACTCATTAGCAGTCGCTCCCCATTCCCTGCGACCTTCCCAAGTGACGCTAGTAGTAAAGACCCCGCTTGCCAGTGTAGGAGACATAAAAGACCTGGGTTCAATCCCTGGGTCAGGAAGATCCCCTGGAGAGGAGGTCATGGCAACCTATTCAATTATTCTTGCCTGGAGGGTTGCATGGACAGAGAAGCCTGATGGGCTACAGTCCGTAGGGTCGCAAAGAGTCAGACATGACTGAAATGACTTAGCACACACTCCATTCCCTGAGCATCCCTGCCCCTCAACCCTCATGTGACTTTAAGGGAATAAAAGCCCTGTGTTGTGGGTCAAAACCGTCGCGATAGAGGAACAGTGATATATAGTTGGTCTCAGCAACCCAGTCCCCACGGAGATCTTGTATCAGAGCCTTAATCTGTCTCTCCACAAAGATGGGAACTCTGGAGAAACTGAGAACCTTTTTTTATCAAGATGTAGAGGGGGAACATCACCAGTCCTGTTTCTGTCTTGGAAAGAAGCTAAAGTCAACAGGGATCAAGGTGGCAGAGACAGGTGGTAGGCTCTAGTGGGTTTCAGCCAGTGGTAGTACCGCACCCGCAGAAGTGTGGAATAGTACCGCACCCACGGGGGTGTGGAAATGTGTGTGTGTGAGGTGGGGAGGCAGGGGGAGGGTAAACTGTTGTAATGACTGGGGAGCAGTCCGTACATCAGAAGGCCAGGGATGGGGACACTCACCTCAAACAAGGCATGAAACAGTCCTGCATAACAAAGACTTGTCCCACTCAAAATTCCAACAGAGTTCTACCTCTCCTCTGAGAATCCCATTGAGGCAGAATTCCTGTTATTACTATTCCTACAAGTACAGAAGCCAAAACAAGAGAGTTATGATCTGTAGTTGGGAACCAGGCCCAGGCTCCAGAATGTATGGTTAAGAATAGCTTTAGAGAACAGATTTAAATTAGCTCAAAGTGGAAAGGAGCATATTAATAGAAACCAAGATATTAATAGTGGCGAGCTTCAGTTAGTTGAGAAGGGGGGTCCAGAATGTATGGCTTTAAGGGGATAAGCGAGAACTCTAGGACCCATCATCTCTGTCTGGTTACCACCTCTCCTGAGTCTCATACTCATTGTGACGCTCCAGTAGTAAAAAAACCCCGTGCCAGTGTAGGAGACATAAAAGACCTGGGTTCAATCCCTGGGTCAGGAAGATCCCCTGGAGAGGAGGTCATGGCAACCTATTCAATTATTCTTGCCTGGAGGGTTGCATGGACAGAGAAGCCTGATGGGCTACAGTCCGTAGGGTCGCAAAGAGTCAGACATGACTGAAATGACTTAGCACACACTCCATTCCCTGAGCATCCCTGCCCCTCAACCCTCATGTGACTTTAAGGGAATAAAAGCCCTGTGTTGTGGGTCAAAACCGTCGCGATAGAGGAACAGTGATATATAGTTGGTCTCAGCAACCCAGTCCCCACGGAGATCTTGTATCAGAGCCTTAATCTGTCTCTCCACAAAGATGGGAACTCTGGAGAAACTGAGAACCTTTTTTTATCAAGATGTAGAGGGGGAACATCACCAGTCCTGTTTCTGTCTTGGAAAGAAGCTAAAGTCAACAGGGATCAAGGTGGCAGAGACAGGTGGTAGGCTCTAGTGGGTTTCAGCCAGTGGTAGTACCGCACCCGCAGAAGTGTGGAATAGTACCGCACCCACGGGGGTGTGGAAATGTGTGTGTGTGAGGTGGGGAGGCAGGGGGAGGGTAAACTGTTGTAATGACTGGGGAGCAGTCCGTACATCAGAGGGCAGGGGATGGGGATACTCACCTCAAACAAGGCATGAAACAGTCCTGCATAACAAAGACTTGTCCCACTCAAAATTCCAACAGAGTTCTACCTCTCCTCTGAGAATCCCATTGAGGCAGAATTCCTGTTATTACTATTCCTACAAGTACAGAAGCCAAAACAAGAGAGTTATGATCTGTAGTTGGGAACCAGGCCCAGGCTCCAGAATGTATGGTTAAGAATAGCTTTAGAGAACAGATTTAAATTAGCTCAAAGTGGAAAGGAGCATATTAATAGAAACCAAGATATTAATAGTGGCGAGCTTCAGTTAGTTGAGAAGGCCTGTGGCTTGCAGCAGTCAACCACCGCTTCTCTCGAGGCTTGTGCCATGTGGTATAGCGGCAGCTTTATGTACGGAGAAGGGTCGAGGATGTACACCCAGATGCATGTGAGAGTTGGTGATGTGCACTAAGCATCCTTACTGATAGAGTTGGAAAGCTAATTTTTTCGAAGTTATGAGAGTATATGTGGGCGTCGTACCTAACTTTTCTTAGAATGTGTAGTTTTACTAGCCACTTAGACTCTCTTACATGGACATCAGGAGATCGTTTTAGTTTCCCACTATGGTCTCTTGCACTGAATTATGGCCAAATACAGAGATGAGATGATAAGAAGCACATATTCCAAACAAAAGACAAAATTTATATTTGTATATAATACTTTTTTGAGGTGGGGGGTGCGGGTTGGGGAGGGAGGCAGGCGGGCAGGCCACTTCTATTGGTCTTTCATTTATTCAGTTTCATCCATCTTTGTTCTTTGGCCCATGTGGGCCTCCCATCGCAGTGGCCTCTGTTGTCGCAGAGCACCGGCTCTGGGCGCATGTGCTCCAGAGCTCCGGCTCGGTAATTGGACGCATCGGTCCAGCCACTCCACGGCACGTGGGGTCTTCCCAGGCCAGGGATCGAACTGGTGTCCCTTGCACTGCAAGGCGGTGTCTTTACCCACTGGACCACCAGGGAAGACCTAATACTTTTTTTTGAAAGAACATGTATACTTTGCTATATGTTTTTTTTCTCTCCATAACCATGTGAGTTAGGTGGCTTTTGTTCCATTTTATATGAACTAAACGAGGAAACTAACCATGTGAGGGGGTAGGTGGCTTTGGACTAACGAATGCAGTGAAAAATGGGGATACTCACCTCAAACAAGGCATGAAACAGTCCTGCATAACAAAGACTTGTCCCACTCAAAATTCCAACAGAGTTCTACCTCTCCTCTGAGAATCCCATTGAGGCAGAATTCCTGTTATTACTATTCCTACAAGTACAGAAGCCAAAACAAGAGAGTTATGATCTGTAGTTGGGAACCAGGCCCAGGCTCCAGAATGTATGGTTAAGAATAGCTTTAGAGAACAGATTTAAATTAGCTCAAAGTGGAAAGGAGCATATTAATAGAAACCAAGATATTAATAGTGGCGAGCTTCAGTTAGTTGAGAAGGCCTGTGGCTTGCAGCAGTCAACCACCGCTTCTCTCGAGGCTTGTGCCATGTGGTATAGCGGCAGCTTTATGTACGGAGAAGGGTCGAGGATGTACACCCAGATGCATGTGAGAGTTGGTGATGTGCACTAAGCATCCTTACTGATAGAGTTGGAAAGCTAATTTTTTCGCAGTTGTGAGGGTATATGTGGGCGTGACCTAACTTTTCTTAGAATGTGTAGTTTTACTAGCCACTTAGACTCTCTTACATGGACATCAGGAGATCGTTTTAGTTTCCCACTATGGTCTCTTGCACTGAATTATGGCCAAATACAGAGATGAGATGATAAGAAGCACATATTCCAAACAAAAGACAAAATTTATATTTGTATATAATACTTTTTTGAGGTGGGGGGTGCGGGTTGGGGAGGGAGGCAGGCGGGCAGGCCACTTCTATTGGTCTTTCATTTATTCAGTTTCATCCATCTTTGTTCTTTGGCCCATGTGGGCCTCCCATCGCAGTGGCCTCTGTTGTCGCAGAGCACCGGCTCTGGGCGCATGTGCTCCAGAGCTCCGGCTCGGTAATTGGACGCATCGGTCCAGCCACTCCACGGCACGTGGGGTCTTCCCAGGCCAGGGATCGAACTGGTGTCCCTTGCACTGCAAGGCGGTGTCTTTACCCACTGGACCACCAGGGAAGACCTAATACTTTTTTTTGAAAGAACATGTATACTTTGCTATATGTTTTTTTTCTCTCCATAACCATGTGAGTTAGGTGGCTTTTGTTCCATTTTATATGAACTAAACGAGGAAACTAAAGCTTACAGAGGTTAAGTGACTCATTGGGGTCACGCAGCTAGTAAGTGATGCCAGGAATTTGAACCCACATCTTCAGATTCTAAGCCCTGTTTATTTCCCACTGTACCATGCATCCTTACAGAGTGCTTGTGCATCTGAAAATAACATTCTTGATGAAACTTGGCACTCTTATAAAGAAGACTGCTTTATAAATAATCTCTACTTATAATCCTCTTAGATAAATTGTCTAGTCAAATTTCACTCTATGTGGATACTTTAGAAAGTATGTAGGATATTCTTTGGCTGGGATTGATTTATTGACATTAATAATATGTTATATTCTGGTTTATGGAAAGCTTGTTTCAGTTTAGTGTACAGTAAATGTCAAAGGTTTTAACGAAAATGAAGTGCCAAATTTCTGTAGAGGGCAAGCATGGGGAAGAGGTATAACGTTTTTAATATAGGAGTATGCATTCTAGATATTAAACTGCTGGACTTGACTCTGTATTTTTGACTGATACAGTAGAACATTATTTTCTCAGAGAAGAGTTAAGGTTGGAAATGGTTTGTTTCGATCATAAAGCTTTATTTAGAAAGGCACCAGAGTTGAGCCTGCAACCTGCTTGAGGAACCTGCAGACTTCTGTCCTGAAGTCATGAAAGAGACTAAGACTGTGGGCGTCTCGGGCCCCAGGGGGCCCGGTGTCACAGCGTCGAGGGGCCTCAAGATGGGGAATTATCTGAGAACTGAGTTTCAATTCTGATATTTATTCAGAGGTGTTGTTCACAGAGGCACAGGAATAGAGGATATCTAGAAATAAGTGGAATAGGTGGTTTTTGCTTCTTAAGATGCAAAGGTCCTGGTTCTTCTGTTTCCTGAAGTGGTCAATACACACTTCCACACGTAGAGACAGTGCTGAATCAGCTAAGTGATCAAATACGTAGTGTTTTTTTTTTTAAAAAAACATTTATTTATTTATTTATCTTTTGGGGGGTAGGGTGGGGAGGGAGGGGGATGGGCAGGCCACTTCTATTGGTCTTTCATTTTGTTTTCATCTGTCTTTGTTCTTTGGCTCCTGTGGGCCTCCCATCGCAGTGGTCTCTGTTGTCACAGTGCAGCGGCTCTGGGCGCGTGTGCTCCAGAGCTCCGGGTTAGTAATTGGACACATCAGTCCAGCCGCTCCGCGGCACGTGGGATCTTCCCAGGCCAGGGATCGAACCGGTGTCCCTTGAACTGCAAGGTGGTGTCCTTACCCACTGGACCACCAGGGGAAGCCCCAGTACGTAGTTTTTTAATGAGGCTCAGGGCACCAGACCCCTCGTGTGTCAGGTCCCCTTCCCTGTGGTGGACCACAGTCAGAATTCTTTCAACTCCCATCTCTCCCATCTGATAACAGTCTCACATCTTAAAATACACAGAATTTGTCATAGACCACCGCTAGGAAACTTTTGCAAATTAAGAGATAGGACATGTATGTTGACCAAGTCACCATGCATATCAAAGTACACTTTAAAGATCTTAAATTTTACATCATTCATACCTCAGGCAACTTGATAAAGAAAGGATATTTCTTTTCAGCAAACACTGCTAGAACAGCTATATATTCATATGGAAAAATGTGGATGATGACCCTTACCTCATCTAGCCCCAGATGGATCATTGACCTTAACATAAAAACTAAAGTTATAAAACTTCTACAAGAAAATTAAGCAGAATATCTTCCTGACCTTGAAATAGGGTTTTCTTAGATAAGAAATATAAGACACAAAAAAAGCCTGAATTACTTAAAAAATGATGAATAGAACAAAATTAAAGAAATCAGTGTTTAAAAGACACTATTTAAAAAAAGGCAAACCGTCAACTGGGACAGAAATATTCTCAATACATGTATCTGACAAAGAACCATATCCAAGATATAAAGAACTCTTAAAACTCAGTAACAAAATTTAAAATAACAAAACTGAATTTTAAAATGGGCAAAATATTTCAACAGCCATCACCGAAGAAGATAAACAACCAGTAAGCACATGGAAACATCACTAGTCATCAGGGAAATGCAAATTAAAACCACAGTGAGATGCCACTACACACCCACTAGATTGGCTCTGATAGCTCAGTGTTGTGGAAAGACTAGAAGGCTCACAACTTGCTAGTTGGAACTCAAAAACGGACAGCCACTTTGACAGACAGTTTGGCATTTTCTTATAAAATTAAGTATATACTTAACCTTGTGACCCAGCCATTCCACTTTCAGGTATTTGCCTAAGAGAACTGACAACATTTTCAAAAGAAAAGTTTGTATGTGATTATTCATGGTTGCTTTATTCATAATGGTCCCAAACTGGAAGCAACATAACTGTCCATTAATAGGTGAATGGATACACAAATACGATAACTCCTTAAGATGTTATACTATCAGCAGTTAAAGTAGGCAATTAAAAACTGATTCCTGCAACAATCTAGATGAGTCATAAAACTTTATGTTGTACATAAGAAGACAGGCACAAAAGAATATTTACTATATGGTCCCATTACTGTGATACTCTGGAGAAGACAAATCTAATTTATAGTGGTAGAAAGCAGGTTAACCTTGACATTAACCTGAAACTGGGACAAGGGAACCCCTGAAGATGGTGAAATTGTTCTGTCTTGATTGTGGTGGTAGTTTATGGTGTATACATTCATTACAACACATCAGCCTGAACTCTTAAAATTGGTGAGTTGTTTTTTTTTTTTTTTAAAGATTTATTTATTTATTTTGGGCGGGGGTCGGGTTGGGGAGGGAGGGGAGCGGGCGGGCCACTTCTATTGGTCTTTCATTTCTCTATTTTCATCCGTCTTTGTTCTTTGGCTCCTGTGGGCCTCCCATCGCGGTGGCGTCTGTTGTTGAAGAGCGCCGGCTCTGGGCACATGCGCTCCAGAGCTCTGGCTCGGTAATTGGACACATAGGTCCAGCCGCTCCGCAGCACGTGGGATCCTCCCAGGCCAGGGATCAAACAGGCGCCCCTTGCACTGCAAGGCGGTGTCCTTACCCACTGGACCACCAGGGGAAGCCCCTGGTGAATTTTATTGCACATAAATTATATACCTCTATAATGTTGACTTCTAAAAAAATAGGGTGGGTGCGAGAAACATTAGCTCAGAGGTCATTCTTCTAATGCTGTGTACTGACTTCCTATAAATAAAAACCTTTCTAGTAAATGATATGGAAGCCCTGGAGGAGTCTCTATATGGGAATGCTTTTTCAGATACACATAGTTCAGGCAACTGCAGTGATGTAAATGAGGGCTTCCGGGGGCTGACAGGGCATTTATTTGAACACCTGAGTTAATCTTTGAAATTAGGTTCAGTTTCTCCTTCCATCGTTTGAATTACTTCCATGCTTTTATATTGAGTGCTGTGATTAGGGGAGAAGCCCTCAGAAGGGCCCCACACCTTGTTCGTCTTCAAAGTACCTTTTCCATATTTGCTCAAAAGAAAAGTTTGTATGTGATTATTCATGGTTGCTTTATTCATAATGGTCCCAAACTGGAAGCAACATAACTGTCCATTAATAGGTGAATGGATACACAAATACGATAACTCCTTAAGATGTTATACTATCAGCAGTTAAAGTAGGCAATTAAAAACTGATTCCTGCAACAATCTAGATGAGTCATAAAACTTTATGTTGTACATAAGAAGACAGGCACAAAAGAATATTTACTATATGGTCCCATTACTGTGATACTCTGGAGAAGACAAATCTAATTTATAGTGGTAGAAAGCAGGTTAACCTTGACATTAACCTGAAACTGGGACAAGGGAACCCCTGAAGATGGTGAAATTGTTCTGTCTTGATTGTGGTGGTAGTTTATGGTGTATACATTCATTACAACACATCAGCCTGAACTCTTAAAATTGGTGAGTTGTTTTTTTTTTTTTTTAAAGATTTATTTATTTATTTTGGGCGGGGGTCGGGTTGGGGAGGGAGGGGAGCGGGCGGGCCACTTCTATTGGTCTTTCATTTCTCTATTTTCATCCGTCTTTGTTCTTTGGCTCCTGTGGGCCTCCCATCGCGGTGGCGTCTGTTGTTGAAGAGCGCCGGCTCTGGGCACATGCGCTCCAGAGCTCTGGCTCGGTAATTGGACACATAGGTCCAGCCGCTCCGCAGCACGTGGGATCCTCCCAGGCCAGGGATCAAACAGGCGCCCCTTGCACTGCAAGGCGGTGTCCTTACCCACTGGACCACCAGGGGAAGCCCTGGTGAATTTTATTGCACATAAATTATATACCTCTATAATGTTGACTTCTAAAAAAATAGGGTGGGTGCGAGAAACATTAGCTCAGAGGTCATTCTTCTAATGCTGTGTACTGACTTCCTATAAATAAAAACCTTTCTAGTAAATGATATGGAAGCCCTGGAGGAGTCTCTATATGGGAATGCTTTTTCAGATACACATAGTTCAGGCAACTGCAGTGATGTAAATGAGGGCTTCCGGGGGCTGACAGGGCATTTATTTGAACACCTGAGTTAATCTTTGAAATTAGGTTCAGTTTCTCCTTCCATCGTTTGAATTACTTCCATGCTTTTATATTGAGTGCTGTGATTAGGGGAGAAGCCCTCAGAAGGGCCCCACACCTTGTTCGTCTTATACCTTCAAAGTACCTTTTCCATATTTGCTCATAACCAGCCAGTTTCAGAAAGCAACGAATCTTTTGCTTAGGCATGTGTATCCACAATCTGAGTACCTCGGGGGACAGTCATTCTGGTAGTTGGTCGGAAGCCCTACCTGACATTTCCAACCGTTTATCTTTCCCTGGGGTCTTACCATGTCAGAAATTGAAGGTGAGTTGGAGGTCCAGAAAGTTACACTTGTGATTTTAAGTGGGAAAACCACGGCTCTGGGCAGAACAGTGGTCTTTCCATGCCCAGCTAGCTAACTAGAGACAGAGCTAGAGGTACAACCCAGAGCTGCATGTTCCACTTCTTTCTGTAAGTTAGTTAGCTCACTAACTTATAGCCACGTTTAATCAACTATTGTGAACAGTGTCACACAGTGTTTCTTGAAATGGATCCTTGGACATTGTATAGTAGATTCATGAGGGGTTTGTATCACTGGACTACATTCGAGACCTGTAAAGTCTGAATCTGTTGAGACTGGAACCTGAAAACATCTGCTTATAAACAGGTGTCTCAGTGACCCTGACACACAGGAGAGTTTTAAATACCACTGTTGTTTAAGAACATATGAAACCGAGTCTTTTTCTTTATTGTTTTTATTTTACTTTTGTTGTTGTTATTGTTGTTTTTCCAAGTCATCATTTACTTTTCATCCATCTTTGTTCTTTGGCCTGTGCTCTAGAACATTGGCTCACAATTGGACACACCAGTCCAGCTGTTCCTCGACATGTGGGATCCTCCCAGGCCAGGGGTCAAACTGGTGCCCCTTGCACTGCAAGGCGGACTCTTTACCCACTGGACCACCAGGAAAGCCCACTAAGACTGATTCTTTAGGGAAGCGAAATCCTGCAGAGTCTTTTGCTCTCTTATTACTTGGACTTGGGGAGGTGCATGAGGGAAGCCTTTGTCCTAGAGGAAAGGAAACAATTTAGCTACATATGTGAGCATTATCTGTCTACGCTTTCCCCAACTTTGCCCCTGGTTTTCCCTGGCAACTCTCGCTTAATTCAGGGTGTTAAACACAACTCGGATCAGAACATCGAAGGACATGAAAGGGAAGCCCTTCAATGAAATGACCTTTTTTCCTCCAAAGTGCAAGGGGTTGGCTACAACTCAGTTGTTTTGTCAACGGGAGAGGTAATTTCACTAATGGATTCCCTGAGTCCTCTGCAGAAAGACTGACCCGGCCTATGGGGAATCAATCTCATAGAATTCAGTCAGTGTAATCACTGATACAAGGCTCTTTGGTTTCCCAGATTGTGAGTCTCTTCTTCTCATGCATGTCAAATTCATTTTACCCTTTGTCTAGGTTGTAGTGGAGACAGAGTGGGCAAAATGCACTGTGAGAGGCCAGGGAGTTGCAGCTGTGGATCCTTCCCCATCCACCAACTCACAAGCCATAACACAACACCTGCTTGGTCAAACTGGAAAGCTTAGCGACTTTCTTTGTTCTTCCTTTTCCCGCGTCCCCATATTCAGTCCATCCCCAGTGTCAGCCATGTCCGCCTCTGCAGTATATATCTTGAAAGTAAGTATTGTTTGCCACTGTCCTGATCCAAATGCCAGTTGTCTGTCTGAGCTCCCTAATCCTAATCTTTCTTCTTTCACTTTATTTGCTCTTTAAGAAATTTACATATGAAAAAGAAAAAGAAAAACTGTCCAGTGGTCTCATGTCTGTTTATTTAAAAATACAGAAGTAAATGGATTGGGGTATGAAAATTCCCTTAATTTCTTAAATACCCACTTTCTTCCCGAGGAACCCACTGTTAATTGTTTGGAATGCTTTTCTGAGCATTTGTAAAGAAAAAACTGTGTATGTGTGAACATATGTGCTATATATGTAAACCATATGTATACACTACATATGTGGTAGTATGCACATATGTGTGCCGTAAATAGGGTTTTTGGTATAAGTAGGGTCATACCACATTGTTTATTTGGCTGCACCAGGTCTTGGTTGAGGGGTCTTAGTGGTGGCACATGGATCTTTAGTTGCAGCATATGAACTCCTAGCTGCAGCATGTGGGATCTACTTCCCTGACCAGGGATCGAAACCAGGCCCCCTCACTGGGAGCAGAGAGTCTTAGCCACTGGATCACCAGGCAAGCCCCGATCTTATTTAAGATGAAAGCTATACTTCATAAAATGACCTCCAAGTCTTCATTATGACCTGCCCCTGCCTTGTCCCCTGATATTTTCCCCGTGCTCTCTTTGCTGCACCCATGGCCTGCCGTCAGCCAAGGCTTCTTCCTCAGGACTTCTACACATGTTGTTCTCTCCACCTGGGCTGCTCCATTAGGTACATGACAGAGGTTCCGACATGGGCAACTGGGTCCATAGAATCACACACAGTAACTCTCACCAAGCATTACTTAGGCAATGAATAAGGATTTCACATGTGTTTGTGCTTTAAGAAAAATGTAGATATTGTAACTAGTAAAATAATTCAATTAATGAATTCCTAGTGGCTTTGGCTTATTAATGAATATTAAAATGTTTATTGGGCTTCCTTGGTGGCTCAGCAGTAAAGAATCTGCATGACAATAGGGTCACTGGGTCAGGAAGGTCCCCTGAAGTAGGAAATGATAACCCACTCCAGTATCCTTCCCTGGAAAATTCTACAGACAGAGGAGCCTGGCAGGCTGCAGTCCATGGGGTAGCAAAGAGTCAGACACAACTGAGCATGCACACAAAGTATATGTTATTGTTCCATGGGGGAATTCTCACATTTTTTATGTTAATTTTTAAAGATTTTTTTATATGGATCATTTTTAAAGTCTTTATTGAATTTGTTACAGTATTTCTTCTGGTTTATGTTTTGGCTTTTTTGGCCAGAAGGCATATGGGATCTGAGTCCCCCAGCCAGGCAGGGATCCCCCTCCACTGGAAGGCAGAGTCTTAACCACTGGGCTGCGAGGGAGGTCCCTCAAATTTTTGATTTTACATCAAAATTTATACTGAGAATGATTGACCTACAGGAAATACATAAAACCCAGCACGTGAAGCCCTTCTGAACAGCCCAAATCACTCTTCTCGCCTTTCTTTCAGTGATCTCCTTTCCATGTTGTTTTTTATCCCCTAGCCTTCAGCTTCACAGACATAGCTTTAATGCCTTTTTGTCTTAATGCCATTTTTTTCACATTTTTGTGCCTTGTTTGTTTGATGATTTTACTATTTAAAATGCCTCCTAAAGATTGGGATTGGCATACGCACACGTGTACACATACACATGTGTATGCACACATATATACATACACACTATGTACATATGTGCTGCTATGTATAAAGTTGATAACTGATGAGAACCTTCTGTATAGCATAGAGAACTGAACTCAGTGCTCAGTGGTGACCTAAATGGGAAGGAAATCCAAGGAAAAGGAGATACAGGTTATACGGGTGGCTGATTCACTTAGGTGTACAGCAGAAGCTAACACAACATTGTAAAACAACTATACTCACATTTGTAAAAGGAAAAAAGAAATGGAAACTACTTTGCAAAAAAACTAATTAAAAAAAAATAAAATGTTTCCCAGAGTGTTGAACTGCTGTCTAGAGTCCTGAACACAAGAAGATCATCATGTCCCTTATGGAGAAAACACATGTTAGATAAGCTTCATCAGACTTGAGTTTCAGTCCTGTTAGGTATGAGTTCAATATTAATGAATGAGCAGTATATAATTAATAAGGTGTCTTTACACAGAAACAGACATAGAACAAGATTATGTATGGATTGGTTAACAAAAGTATTTTGGCCAGGGTCTTGCAAGAACCTAAGTCTGAATTTCCTCGAGGAGGAATGATTCAGTATTTGCTAATTCAGTGTTTGCGGTATGCTATAGAACATAACTGTGGTGAATAATGAGAGTTAGCTGTACTAGGGTTAATTCTCTTTTTCTGAAAAGTTTCTTCTCCAGCATTTTGTCTTCAGTTAGCAGAACTCTCATCCTTTGAAACCCAGACCAGATGTTGTAGAACACAGTGAGATTCCCTGTCTCCTCTGGGCAGATTGCTCTCCGTTGGAACCCTGACCTCAGCACACTGAGTTCTCTGTGTTCTGTGCCTGCCTGTCCTCCCCATAAAGATCATGAGATCTTAAAACCCAGCACGTGAAGCCCTTCTGAACAGCCCAAATCACTCTTCGCCTTTCTTTCAGTGATCTCCTTTCCATGTTGTTTTTTATCCCCTAGCCTTCAGCTTCACAGACATAGCTTTAATGCCTTTTTGTCTTAATGCCATTTTTTTCACATTTTTGTGCCTTGTTTGTTTGATGATTTTACTATTTAAAATGCCTCCTAAAGATTGGGATTGGCATAAGCATACGTGTACACATACACATGTGTATGCACACATATATACATACACACTATGTACATATGTGCTGCTATGTATAAAGTTGATAACTGATGAGAACCTTCTGTATAGCATAGAGAACTGAACTCAGTGCTCAGTGGTGACCTAAATGGGAAGGAAATCCAAGGAAAAGGAGATACAGGTTATACGGGTGGCTGATTCACTTAGGTGTACAGCAGAAGCTAACACAACATTGTAAAACAACTATACTCACATTTGTAAAAGGAAAAAAGAAATGGAAACTACTTTGCAAAAAAACTAATTAAAAAAAAATAAAATGTTTCCCAGAGTGTTGAACTGCTGTCTAGAGTCCTGAACACAAGAAGATCATCATGTCCCTTATGGAGAAAACACATGTTAGATAAGCTTCATCAGACTTGAGTTTCAGTCCTGTTAGGTATGAGTTCAATATTAATGAATGAGCAGTATATAATTAATAAGGTGTCTTTACACAGAAACAGACATAGAACAAGATTATGTATGGATTGGTTAACAAAAGTATTTTGGCCAGGGTCTTGCAAGAACCTAAGTCTGAATTTCCTCGAGGAGGAATGATTCAGTATTTGCTAATTCAGTGTTTGCGGTATGCTATAGAACATAACTGTGGTGAATAATGAGAGTTAGCTGTACTAGGGTTAATTCTCTTTTTCTGAAAAGTTTCTTCTCCAGCATTTTGTCTTCAGTTAGCAGAACTCTCATCCTTTGAAACCCAGACCAGATGTTGTAGAACACAGTGAGATTCCCTGTCTCCTCTGGGCAGATTGCTCTCCGTTGGAACCCTGACCTCAGCACACTGAGTTCTCTGTGTTCTGTGCCTGCCTGTCCTCCCCATAAAGATCATGAGATCTTAAAGGACCTGGCTGGCACTAGTAGATACTAACATTTATCAACATTTAGTAAATTTGGATTGAATGACTGGAAGAAAGGGAAAGTAAACACTAATGGAAAAGTGACGGAAATAGAAAATAGATTAAATAATAAATTTGACAAGAGCATGTGGAAGGGAACCCCTAAGTCATCATTTTGGTAACAAATTGGTTCTGGGTCCCAGAATAGGACACGCTTAATTAATATCTGTATTGATTAGCTGATGCCCTAAATTGCCATAAGTGAAAAAAAGAATTTGTGAGTCACCGAAGCTAAGAAGGGGAAATCTGGCCTCTGGATCACCTTGACTTAGGACTCACATTTAACCAAGGACCATTCCACTCTACTCTGTCTTGGTTGGTCTTAGACTCCAAAGGGTGGTCACTGCAACTTCAGGCTCCTATCATCCCAATTTTCTCACCAATGAGAGAGAGCACCCGCTCTGAGTAACCCAAACAAAATCCCTAGAGCTGAAACTTTTTTTAAAAAAAAACTTTATTTTACTTTTAACTTTTACAGAGTTTTGTTGTTTACAGATACGCATGTTCCCAGATTAGTCATACGTATATCGCCCCCATCCCACCCCTCCCAACCATCACACAGCACCCCAGAAGGGTCCTCTTTTCTCACAGAGCAATGACTAGAGCTAGTTTCTTCACTTATGATAGTACAGGCCTTCGTGCTACTTCCTTTACACCTCCCACCCTCTGTTCCTTCCCCACAATGTCCATATATCCGCTGTCCATGTCTGTTTCTCCATTGCTTCACTGCATGTGCCATCATCACCATCCTACTAGATATATATGTGTATATATATATGTAACACATATATATCTAGTATATATATATATACTAACACATATATATGTGTTAGTATATTGTACTTGTCCTTCTCTTTTTGACTGACTTTACTTTTTATGATACGTTCTAGATCCAGCCACCTCATTAGGGCTGATTCTTCTGCATTTCTCTTTACAGCTGTGCAGTATTCCATTGTATATATGTACCAGAGCTTTTGGATCCATTCGTTCGTCGATGGGCATCTAGGTTGCTTCCATGTTCTAACTATTGTATAGAGAGCTGCAATGAACATTAGGGTACAGGTGCTTCTTTCAGATTTGATTTCATCAGGGTATAAGCCTAAGAGTGGGATTGCTGGGTCGTATGGTGCTTCTAGTTTTAGTTTTTTAAGAAATCTCCAGACTGTCTTCCATAGAGGCTGTATCAATTTACATTCCCACCAGCAATGCAGGAGTGTTCCCTTTTCTCCTTACCCTCTCCAGCATTTATTGTCTGTTGATTTGTGGATGATGGCCATTCTGATGGGTGTGAGGTGATATCTCATGGTAGTCTTGATTTGCATTTCTCTAATTATAAGTGAAGGAGCAAAAGACAGTATTTGCTCATCACTGTTAGTCTGCTGAACTATGTTTTCATCATTGTAACTAGAGCTGACTCTTAACGTCTGTTTGAGCTGGCTTAGAGCATGTGCCCATCGCTGAACCAGTCACTGATGAAATGTACTCATTAGCTTAATTTAGATTTCCGCGATCCAGCCCCTGGAGCCTGGGGTTGGAGTCAGTTTCGTACAAAAGACATGCACTTTTCCATGCTATCTTTTGTGTGTATGGTGTCTTGTGTACCATTTCACCCAGAACAGAGATGGTTGGAATCCTAGACATGTTATATTAGCATATCAGCAGGTTTTGTTTGTTTTCCCCAAAAGAGGGAGCAAAGAGACATTCTTTCCTTCTTTTTTTTTTTTTTTCCTTTGGTGTATCTTTCATTGAAGAGTTATATAGTGCATAACGTCTATCAAGCACTGTGTAAATTTTGGAGATAAAAAAGCCCTTGACCTCACAATGGACCCATCTTGTTCATTCTGTACCCAAGGAGCAAAGAAGGTTCATTGGAGTCAAAGGGAAACTTTATTACTCAGATGAATGAGTCAGGAGCACATAACTATGGTCCTAGCGCATTTGAATCTGAGGACTGGGAATAACTTTGGAGTAGGAGCTGAGACCTACGCTCTTTCTAATTCCTCTATCACCACCACCTACTCACTCTGAACTTGACCTTTCATAAACCCTGTAATCAGTGTTTCTCAAAACGTAGTCAGCACTGCATCTGCATTAGCTTCTCCTTCTCTTTCTGGACCTAAGCCCTGACCCACTGAACCGGAAGATTGGGGCTGTTATCTCTGCAAACTGTTTAACTTCCATGAACTTCATTTTCCTCATCCATAAAAAATGGATTGTATTTGCCGTGTAGCACTGGCTTGAGGATTATATGGAATAATGGATAGAAAGCACATGGAATGTAGCAGGATCTCAGAAAGTACCTTTTTTTCTCTCCCTCAGAGTGTAAAGTCACCATGTCCAGAGTAGTTGAAGGATACCTAGAGGGGGGATGGCCAGAAGCTTTCTTAGGGAGTGTTTCTCCAGAAGTGTGTGGCTGTCACAAGACCTGCTGGGCTCTGTTACTAGGGCTGTCAACGGTTAGGGGGCATAAGTGTGACCTACTGATCTTCATGCTCCAGAGTATTGGGATATAGTTGCATATCATGTACTAACAAGTTGGATCAAATTCTTCTGTGTTTGTAACCATTTGAACTGGAACTCAAACCGTATTGCCACCTGGGAGTTCCACCAAGAGAAAACTTAAGTGTGAGTGATTACCATGTGCGTGTGTGTTATGGGTAGATTTTGTGTGTGTGTATAAAGCAAAGAGCTTTTTGAAAGATGCAAGTATTTTGTTTCTAGTGTCCCTGAATAATAAGTTCACTTCGTTGATAACCAGTAGCGTCAGCTAGATTCTAACTATAATTCTCACTTAACAGAGTTCTGGTTTGTTGTCAGTTTTGACTTTACCCTCATCCAAAAGAAAGAAGTTGAAAGGACACGCCCATTTCCAGGAGTTACACAAAACCCTCTTCTAAGAAACGCCTTGACCCTTCTACAGCTTGAGCCACCAGGCATGTGAGATTTGGTATCTGGAAGGATGGTTTGAGGCTCTGAGAAGTCCTTAGTCATCAAAGACAAGTAATGTTATCTTGGGTACAATGCCTAAGTCAAGGCAGAAGATTCTGGAGTTTCAGAAATATTTTCAACTGTCAAGGCTGAAACTAAGGAGTTCTCGTTAAAACTTGGTTTGGGGCAGAAACATAACCATCTTTCTCAAAACGTAGTCAGCACTGCATCTGCATTAGCTTCTCCTTCTCTTTCTGGACCTAAGCCCTGACCCACTGAACCGGAAGATTGGGGCTGTTATCTCTGCAAACTGTTTAACTTCCATGAACTTCATTTTCCTCATCCATAAAAAATGGATTGTATTTGCCGTGTAGCACTGGCTTGAGGATTATATGGAATAATGGATAGAAAGCACATGGAATGTAGCAGGATCTCAGAAAGTACCTTTTTTTCTCTCCCTCAGAGTGTAAAGTCACCATGTCCAGAGTAGTTGAAGGATACCTAGAGGGAGGATGGCCAGAAGCTTTCTTAGGGAGTGTTTCTCCAGAAGTGTGTGGCTGTCACAAGACCTGCTGGGCTCTGTTACTAGGGCTGTCAACGGTTAGGGGGCATAAGTGTGACCTACTGATCTTCATGCTCCAGAGTATTGGGATATAGTTGCATATCATGTACTAACAAGTTGGATCAAATTCTTCTGTGTTTGTAACCATTTGAACTGGAACTCAAACCGTATTGCCACCTGGGAGTTCCACCAAGAGAAAACTTAAGTGTGAGTGATTACCATGTGCGTGTGTGTTATGGGTAGATTTTGTGTGTGTGTATAAAGCAAAGAGCTTTTTGAAAGATGCAAGTATTTTGTTTCTAGTGTCCCTGAATAATAAGTTCACTTCGTTGATAACCAGTAGCGTCAGCTAGATTCTAACTATAATTCTCACTTAACAGAGTTCTGGTTTGTTGTCAGTTTTGACTTTACCCTCATCCAAAAGAAAGAAGTTGAAAGGACACGCCCATTTCCAGGAGTTACACAAAACCCTCTTCTAAGAAACGCCTTGACCCTTCTACAGCTTGAGCCACCAGGCATGTGAGATTTGGTATCTGGAAGGATGGTTTGAGGCTCTGAGAAGTCCTTAGTCATCAAAGACAAGTAATGTTATCTTGGGTACAATGCCTAAGTCAAGGCAGAAGATTCTGGAGTTTCAGAAATATTTTCAACTGTCAAGGCTGAAACTAAGGGAGTTCTCGTTAAAACTTGGTTTGGGGCAGAAACATAACCATCTGTTCCAAGAATCTGAATCATCTGATTAAATGAGGTGTTACCATATATGATTTCTTGGTGAAAAATACATAAGGCTCTCAAAGTTGGAAGTACCTTAGCTCTTTTCTGTCTACTGACCCTCTGCTTGAATCTCCTCCCTGCCCCTAGTCTAGGCTGGAGGCCAGGGAGCCCATCTTGCCCACCACCTCCTTTTCTAAGTAGTTTCATTTGCTTACAAATTGTCTGTGTCTTCTTCCCTGCCACTATAGACTTGAGTAGTTGTGAGAGAATGCATGGTCTGTGAGGCTTAAAATATTCACTAGATCCAGAGATAATTTGCTAACCCTGCTCTAGGCTAACTCTTCTTTAGTATCTCTGTTGCTGCTCTTCAGTTTCCAAAGGATTTGCTTTGGACCAGCCTTCTCGAAAATTCTTATTAGCAGTGAACCAAATATCTACTTTTCTGTAGCATGCCCCTGCTGACCCTAGTTCAGCTTTAGTATGTGGGCTCACCTGAAATAAATCAAAGTGTTCTTCTGTGCGTCAGCAACTTGGGTCTCAGAACATGACAGTCACGACTCAGGGCAGAACCTCACTAAATCCTGGTACCATTGGATTTCAAGACCCTCCCCACCACCACAACTGAACACAGCATTCCCATGTGATCTGTGAGTGTACAGCTAGATTGGGGTCCACCTAATTATTCTAGATACCGAGAGCAATAGGAGGAAGTAATGGCTTCAATTCTGTATGTTTGGAGACCTTGGAATCTAACAGAGACAGGTTCGTGTAGGATATGCACTCTTCACTCAAAGCTGGAATGATGCAACTTCCGGGCCATGTGTACCCACAGTGCATGTCTGTGGTCTGGGTGGTTGTGAAATGGTTTGTTTTTTTAACTGGATTTGGGTACAAAAGGAAAACAGTCACTTTTGTTTCAACAGAGAAGGTGGTGGCATTCTCTAAATCATAGACACATATGGAAGGTTCTTTCTTGAGGGTGGGCCCTGATGCTGTGTGCTTCTTTAAGCCCTGTTGTAAAGTAGAGTGACTTGCATTGCCTTCTGTACTGTCTCCCTACCGTTGTCTCTCACTATTGCAGGCTATTGCAACAGCTTCATAGTTTTCCTACCTCTTGTTTTTCCTTTTTCTGGTTGGTCTTCCTCATTCTGCCTGTTAAAAGCACAGCAGTAGTAATCATTTCTCTGCGGATCTGTTCTCTTCAGTGGCTCCCCCCTTATCAATAAAGGAAAGATTAAGTATTCGTAGGATGCACCAATTAAAAACTAAAATTTAAAAAATTGGTAGGATGGTATTGGCTTTCCAGGATCTCCAAACCCTTCCTTTCCTCCTGCTTCTCCACATTCAGAGCAGATTATTCCACATTCTCTGAACCTGTCTTATATTTTCCCATACCCAGGTCTCAGTCATACTTACTGACCTTTTCTTCTTCCTTCCCAAAACCATGTGCCAAACCCTGCTTATTCAGTTCATAGTCTATCATGTTCATTTCTCTTTCTTGCTCTTGCTCTTTTTCTCACTCCCTCTCCTGCCCATCCCTAAATGTTTGAGTCTCTGCTTCAGTGTTCTCATAGCATATTGCATTTCCTTTTCTAGTGCTTATAAAAATATGCTCTTTGTTTCAGGGATATGTAATCATGTCCTTCCTCCCTGCCTTGTGGTAAACATTCTAAGTTACTTGAATGTCTGTGTCTTGCCTCCTTTCTTTATCCCTCAAAGCATTTAGTGGAATTTGTGCTTGTTTTAGTGCCTGTAAGTACTGACTTGTCATGAACAGTGAAGTAGCAAGAACAGATGAATTGGAAGTAGATGGTTTTGAATCCAGGAGTCTGGAAGCATCCTGATATCTTTAAGTGAAATTCAGAGGAGTTGCTGATGTGTGGTATGGGGCAAGACAAAGAGAAAAACATCACCTCTTACTGGTGGGAAAAAAATGAGCTGGAAATCTGGGAATCTTTCTTTTGCCAGTTACATGATCTCAACATGTCCTTGGGCTGCTTTGAATTTAGTAACTCTGTTCTTGGCATGTGTCATGCCGAGTTTGGTCCTAGCTGCCTTCACAATAATTATACTTAATTCTCAAGTCAATATTACTAGTTTTGTTATTTCCCCCCTTTTATATATTTGGTTATTAAATCATAACAGATGTGAAGTTGCCCAAGATTGTAGAGCAAAAACAAGGACTATAATTCGAGTCTTTTAACCCCAGTCTCAAGCTTTGCTTATCACACTCCGAATCATCTATCTCATTCTCTCTTATCTCATGAGAATTCCGATTACTCTCCTTATTTGCCCCTTGGTTTGAGTTTTTGTTGATCTGAATTAACAGTGTTTCTTCTGCCTGGCTGGGTTATGCCAGGAATTAGCCAGAAAGTGAAATAAGTCAAATTGGCTAAGTGAAATAAGCTTGTCACAAAAGGACAATTATTATGTGATTCCACATATATGAGTAGTCGCATTCAAAGATATAGAAAGTCTGATAGTGGTTTACAGGGGTTGGGTATAGGGAGGAATGGGGAGTTAGTGTTTACTGGATGTAGAATTTCAGTTGGGAAGATAAAGGCGTTCTGGAGATAGATACTATTGATGACACTTAACAGTGTGAATCTCCTTAAAGCCACAGAATCGTACGCTTAAAATGGTGAAAGTTTATGTTATATTTTACCGCATTGAAAATCTTTTTCAAATTTAATTTAAAAAACTAAGCCATAGAATTTGAACACTGCTATGCAGGTGATGCATGTGTGTCCAGTCACTTCAGTCGTGTCCAACTCTTTGTAACCCCGTGGACTGTAGCCTGCCAGGCTCCTCTGTCCCTGGGGATTCTCCAGACAAGAGTACTAGAGTGGCTGTCCATGCCCCCCTCCAGGGTATCTTCCCAATCCAGGGATTGAACCCGCATCTCTTCCGTCTCTTGCATTGGCCGCAGTTCTGCTACTAGTGGCACCTGGGAAGCCCTATGCAGGCGATAGGGAGTCATTAAATTCTTGGATAGGGGTGGGGGAATGACATGGCTGGAGTTTTGCTCTGATGGGAAGATTAAACTGGAATAATTTGTAAGTATCAAATTAGAGTAACTGGTTAGGAAGCTATGAAAACAGTTCAGACTATAGATAACAAGCATTTGAAATAAGAAATGGAGAAAGGTAGGCGTGATATGGGCTACTATGAATAATGTTGCGGTGAACATACTTTTATGTGTGTTTTGGTGAGTATTTATACACAGTTATTTAAGATAGGTACCTGGGAGTAGATACAGGGTCCCAGCGTGTGTGTTCAGGTATCTTAAACACTGCCATAGTTTTCCAAAGTGACTATACCGACTCACCTTCCTACTAACAGGGTGAGAGCTTCTCCACCTCCTTTCCCATAGTTCTCTGTCAGTGCATGTAAAAGTTGTGTTTAAAAATATTGCAAAAAAATGCTGTTATCTGAACCTTCGTCTGATTATTAAAAATATAATGAAAAAGTTTGAAATATGGTAAAATTACCAAAATGTGACGCAGAGACACAAAGTGAGCAAATACTCTTGAAAAAATGGCACCAACAGATCTGCTTGATAAGATTGCCACAGGTCTTCAATTTTTATAATGTACACCATCCACAAAGCGTAATAAAGCAATGTGCAATACAGTGAGGTTTGCCTTGTTTTGTGACCTTACCAGACTCACTGGTTTGTCCCAGGAGTTTTTTCCTGAATTATTTGGGGTTTTCTCTGTAGACAACCACATCATCCAAATGGGGCCAACTTTTGTCTTCCTTTTCAATCTGTATCCCTTTTTTAAAAATTAGATATGGTTACTGTAGAATATTATGTAATTCATAGGTGTACACCGTAATGATTCACAATTTTTAAAGGTTATGCTCCACTTATAATTATTATAGAATGTTGGCTATACTCCCTGTCCTTGCAGGTTATTTATTTTATACATAATAGTTTGTACCTTTTAATTCCCTGCCTGTGTCTTACCCCTACCCTCATCCCTCTTTCTACTGGTAACTGCTAGTTTGTTCTCTATATCTGTGAGTCTGTTTGCTTTTTGTTATATTCACTTGTTTGTTTTATTTTTTTGATTCCACAGATTAAGTGATGCCATGTGATTTTTTGTCCTTCCCTGTCTGATTTATTTCCCTTAGCCAAACACTCTCTGCATCCATCAGCTGGAGACCTTTGGCACCGTGTCTGGCTTTGTCTCCCTAACTAGAACTTCCAGCACTGTGTTGTATGAGAGGGGTGGGAGTGCCCATCTTTGACTCGTTCCTGATTGTAGGGGAAAGTGTTCAGTCTTTCAACATGCAGCATGATGTTGATGTTGGTATTTTGATGGTGCTCTATCAAATTGAGGAAGTTCCCCTTGTCTTCCTATTTTTCTGAGCTTTTTTTTTCGACACTCATGAATGAATGTTGAAATATGTTGTATGTTTTTTCTGCATTGATTGATAGGACTGTGTGGTTTTTCTCCTTTAGCTTGTTATTGCGTTGATTGCATTGACTGATTTTTTTTTAAATATGGAATCAATTTTATACCCTTGGAATTAACCCTTCATTGGTCACGGTATCTTGCTGAATTTTGCTTATATTTTACATTTAAGTCCATATGAATTCTGTGTGTATTTTACATTTTATATCTTGCTGGATTCTGTTTGTATCTTACATTTTGAGTTAATTCTTGTAGGAGATTTTGTACAGCATAAGAACAGTTCTGAAGAAGTTTTCCCTTAAGAACATACTCAGGACTCATGTTCCTGTATTCTCCTCATATTACGTGGCAGTACTCCAGCAGTAATTTTTCATTTCTATATCATGGGATACTTGTAAGCTGAAGCTCCCAGACTCCTTTATTTATTACATGGTCCTGCCCTTATCAGAATGAAGGAAACAAGATACTGAAAATCCCCTTTTTTCACATCATCCAAATGGGGCCAACTTTTGTCTTCCTTTTCAATCTGTATCCCTTTTTTAAAAATTAGATATGGTTACTGTAGAATATTATGTAATTCATAGGTGTACACCGTAATGATTCACAATTTTTAAAGGTTATGCTCCACTTATAATTATTATAGAATGTTGGCTATACTCCCTGTCCTTGCAGGTTATTTATTTTATACATAATAGTTTGTACCTTTTAATTCCCTGCCTGTGTCTTACCCCTACCCTCATCCCTCTTTCTACTGGTAACTGCTAGTTTGTTCTCTGTATCTGTGAGTCTGTTTGCTTTTTGTTATATTCACTTGTTTGTTTTATTTTTTTGATTCCACAGATTAAGTGATGCCATGTGATTTTTTGTCCTTCCCTGTCTGATTTATTTCCCTTAGCCAAACACTCTCTGCATCCATCAGCTGGAGACCTTTGGCACCGTGTCTGGCTTTGTCTCCTAACTAGAACTTCCAGCACTGTGTTGTATGAGAGGGGTGGGAGTGCCCATCTTTGACTCGTTCCTGATTGTAGGGGAAAGTGTTCAGTCTTTCAACATGCAGCATGATGTTGATGTTGGTATTTTGATGGTGCTCTATCAAATTGAGGAAGTTCCCCTTGTCTTCCTATTTTTCTGAGCTTTTTTTTTCGACACTCATGAATGAATGTTGAAATATGTTGTATGTTTTTTCTGCATTGATTGATAGGACTGTGTGGTTTTTCTCCTTTAGCTTGTTATTGCGTTGATTGCATTGACTGATTTTTTTTTAAATATGGAATCAATTTTATACCCTTGGAATTAACCCTTCATTGGTCACGGTATCTTGCTGAATTTTGCTTATATTTTACATTTAAGTCCATATGAATTCTGTGTGTATTTTACATTTTATATCTTGCTGGATTCTGTTTGTATCTTACATTTTGAGTTAATTCTTGTAGGAGATTTTGTACAGCATAAGAACAGTTCTGAAGAAGTTTTCCCCTTAAGAACATACTCAGGACTCATGTTCCTGTATTCTCCTCATATTACGTGGCAGTACTCCAGCAGTAATTTTTCATTTCTATATCATGGGATACTTGTAAGCTGAAGCTCCCAGACTCCTTTATTTATTACATGGTCCTGCCCTTATCAGAATGAAGGAAACAAGATACTGAAAATCTCAGTCATAGAGAATCCACAGCATACCTTTGTCTCACTCTCTTTTCTGTAATTCTCTTGTCCTCCTCTGGGAAATTAGTATGGGTTCCTCTGTTTGTGGAATTTTCCAGGCAAGAATACCGTAGTGGATTGTTGTTTCCTATCCCAGGAGATCTTCCTGACCCAGGGATCAAACCCACGTCTCTTGTGTCTCCTGCACTAGCAAGTGGATTCTTTACCACTTTGCCCCCCTGAAGCATATTAAGCACCAAGTAAACATTTGCTATATGAATGGATGGATAGATGGATCCAGGTAGGAAACATAAATGAGGCCAAGGAGATAAGAGCAGTTCAGTGATAAAGAGCCTTAGTAATGTTTAGCCAGTGCCTACCATGGAGACTGAGAGAGAAATGGGAGATAAATAGTCATTGCCTCCTTGGGAAGAAACAGTGAACACTAAAATATCTGTAATATGTTGTGAAAAAAATGACAAGGCATGAAAAGTACATAAAAAGTGTTACAAGGGATCATGGGAAGTGGAGGTACATTCCAGCTGAGTGGTCAGAGAAGGTGTCTTTGGAGCTAGACTCCTTGGAGTTGCTTATACTTAGTTCTGAATTATATAGTTTCCAAAAATAATACATGAAGTTGGAGTGGAGGGTGTTGTGGCAGAAGAAGGATGTGAATTGGGGACCAGACTAGACAGCTTTGCCTGCTCTGTCATAAGATTATCAGCATTTTGTGCGCAGCCATTTACCAGCCTGCACCCCTTCTTGCAAGCAGAGCCTGACAGGCTCCTGTATTATCTGTACCAAACACCTTCTTCTTGTTTATGAGAGTGTCTGTGTGTGTTTACACTTGCCCTACACACCGGTGGTTTGGACGGCTCTTTCTACAGAGACAAGCACTGAAGGAGGACACCTCGGCTGAAACACACCCTGTAGTACCTTTAAGCACTTCGCTGTGCCCCCTGCACTGATAGGCATGCTCCTGCAGCATGCACACACAAGGGCACTCAGAACTGTGCCCCTGCACTGATATGCATGCTCCTGCAGCATGCGCACACAAGGGCACTCAGAGCTGTGCCCCTGCCCTGATATGCATGCTCCTGCAGCATGCGCACACAAGGGCACTCAGAGCTGTGCTCCTGCACTGATACACATGCTCCTGCAGCATGCACACACAAGGACACTCAGAGCTGTGCATGCAGTGGCCCAGGCAAACTTTCAGACAACTGTAATCAAAGACAGTCACATTTATTTTCCTCAGCTCTGTGCTGTACCTTAATCTTCACTTCCTCCTAAGGCTTATCAGGCACCTGTTATATCCCCCTGACCTTCTAGATTCTGTCAGGAGTTCATGTTTAAAAAAAATGATTCAGTAATTAATTCAGCACATGTTTATTAGTAACCCATCTATGTGCCAGATGCTCTTCTAAACACTGAGGGTGCAGCATGGGATAAAAAGCAGCAGTACCTGGCCTCATGGGGTTTGCACTGTGGGAGATGCGTAGAATCCACAAACATGTGGTGTTTTAGGTGGTGTAAATGCTGGTGAGATCAGCCTAGCAGAGTAAGGGGGAAGAAAGAATGTGAGGGTTGGGCAGCCAGGAAAACAGTCTGTGTGGTAATGTGACATTTGAATGATTACTTGAAAGAAAATACAAGCAATGGAAATGTCTGGAGGAGGAGCATTCCAGGCAGAGGGGACAGCCAGAGCAGAGACCCTGAGGCAGGAATGTGGCTGGAGCAGAGTGGGCAAGGCAGAGAGTCGCCAGGTGAGGTGAGAGTCGCGGATGAGGCCGTGTCTTTCCAGGCACATTGGCCATTGTGAGGACGTGGTCTGTTACTCTGAGTAAGCCAGAGGACATTTAGTGGAGAGAAGTGACGTGCTTCTGGTTTATGTCAACTTCCATGTCAGGAATAGCTTGCAGGATAAAAGCATAGAAGCTGGAAGGAAGGTGGTAGAATGATGGACTCGGCCAAGTGAGTGCCAGCGGAGGGGTGAAGTGACCAGCTTGTAGATGTGTGTGTGTGTGTGTGTTAATTTTGGCCTCTTTTATTGTTTTTTTTTTTAAGCCATCTTTATTCTTTGGCCTGTTTGGGCCCCCCACCTCAGTGGCTCTCCTTGTCGCCGAGCACTGGCTCCTAATTAGACACACTGGTCCAGCTGCTCCATGGCACGTGGGATCTTCCCAGGCCAGGGATTGAACTGGTGCCCTTTGCACTGAAAGGCAGACTCTTTAGCCACTGGACCACCAGGGAAGCCCCCTGCAGATGTGTTTTGAACTGCTTGGACCAACAGGATTTGCTGCTAGGTTAGGAGCTGATGATGACATCAAGACTTTTGGTCTAAGCAAATGGAAGGTTGGAACTGCTCAAAATGGAGATGGGAAGAAAAGTGCAGGAAGAACAGACTTGGGGGATAAGAGGAACTCAGTTAAAAGCACATGAAGTTTGAGATGCCAGGTTTGAGATGCCAGGACTTCCCTCGTGGTCCAGTGGTTAAGAATCCACCTTAAGGGCTTCCCCTGGTGGTCCAGTGGATAAGGACACCGCCTTGCAGTGCAAGGGGCGCCAGTTCGATCGCTGGCCTGGGAAGATCCCACGTGCCGCGGAGCGGCTGGACAGATGTGTCCAATTACCGAGCCGGAGCTCTGGAGCGCGTGCACCCAGAGCCGGTGCTCTGTAACAACATAGGCCACCGCGATGGGAGTCCCACAGGAGCCAAAGAACAAGGACGGATGAAAATAGAGAAATGAAAGACCAATAGAAATGGCCCGCCCACCCCCCCCCCCCCCCCCCCACCCCCCAAAAGATAAATAAATAAAATCAAAAAAGAAAAAAAGAAAAGCAAAGAGCAAAATCTTTAAAAAAGAAAAAAAAAAAGAATCCACCTTAAATATAGAGGACACGGGTTTGACCCCTGGTCGGGGGACAACTAAGCCCGAGCACTACAGCTATTGATCCCTCACGCTGCAACTTGAGAGTCCATGTGCCACAGTGAAAGGTACCACGTGACACAGCGAAGCTGCCTTATGCCCCAAGAAAGACCCGATGCAGACAAATAAAATACTAAAAATAAAAAAGGTTTGAGAGCCTGTTAGTGAGGAACAAGTGTGAGGCTCTAGACTTTTATAGATGGATTTTTGCTGGAGCTATAAATACAGGAATTGCAGCCATTAGACAGCTTTTAAAGCTGTGAAATGGAGTAAAATAACCTAAGAAGTGGATGTGGAAAGAGAAGAGTCTGAGAACAGAGCATGGGGTCATTCCAACCTTTAGATGTCAGGGAGATGAGAAGGAACTAGCCCTGGAAACTGAAAAGGAGAGGCCTGGAGATAGAAACATTGAGGGTGAGCTCTGAAGCCAAGTGAAGAAAGTGCTTCAAAGAGAACGGAATAATAAACTGTTATCAGATGTTGCTGAGAGATCAAGTAAAATCCAAACATTGCTTTAGCAGCATTGAAGTCTTTAAGACCTCTGTTGAGGGGGGACTTGGGGGATGCCTGTTTATATTGCTTCCAAGAAAAGAATGGGAGGAGAGGAAACAGCGATTAGCAGTATAGAAAACTCTGAGGTTTTACTGAGAAGCCAAAAACTGCAGAAAATTGGGTCATAGTTGGAAGGGAATGTGGGATCAAATCAAGCTTTTCATTTTCTGTTCTCAGATGGGAGACACTGGGGTCCTGATGGGAATGATCCTAGAGGAGGGAATGAAGTGTTGGCACAAATGCAGTGGTGTCCCCATGTAGTCAGAGAGGATGCTCCACTGGAAGAAAGCTGGCCTTAGACTGGGTGAACTGTCCATGCTGCCTAGTAATAGACTGGTTTGCTACAGTTCAGGAATATTGGTAAACTTGGTGATGGCACATGTGTAGATTCTCCTTTATTGGCTTATATTTTCTCAGAGCAAAGAGTGGAGGTGCTCCAGGTTTTAAAGGGGAGGAGTTCAGAGACTGTTGCCAAACAAGAACAAGAACAAATCACGGACCAGATAAACGTAATCAGACTGTCAGGCAGCACAAGGGTTCATTTGAGCTTAAAGTGAGAGCAGCCAGTGTGGTTGTTATGATTTTCTCCAGCTACGTACAGCTGAGTGGAAACAGTCAACGTAGGCCAAGCTTCCAACTTGGTCATGGATTGTGGTTTCCCAGATAAATGAGAGGAATAGGGAGAGAAGCAAGGGGATGATTATAATGATGGATCACAGGAGCAAGTCAGGTAGAAGGATGTGAGGCTGGGAATGTAAGGTGAGAGTGCAAGGTGCCAGGATTACTGGAATGAAGTCCAAGTGGAGTCTGTAGAACTCTGATGACCGATCCTTGGCTTTGTGGTGTTTTGGGGTTGTATATACCCTGCTTTCTGTGCAGCATAAACCCTATAAGGTAGGTAGGATAGCTGGTGGTGGTATTGATTCTCATTCTATGGGTGAAACATGCTCTGAAGAGATAAATAACTATCTCTAAAAATCACACAGTAAAACGGAATAATAAACTGTTATCAGATGTTGCTGAGAGATCAAGTAAAATCCAAACATTGCTTTAGCAGCATTGAAGTCTTTAAGACCTCTGTTGAGGGGGGACTTGGGGGATGCCTGTTTATATTGCTTCCAAGAAAAGAATGGGAGGAGAGGAAACAGCGATTAGCAGTATAGAAAACTCTGAGGTTTTACTGAGAAGCCAAAAACTGCAGAAAATTGGGTCATAGTTGGAAGGGAATGTGGGATCAAATCAAGCTTTTCATTTTCTGTTCTCAGATGGGAGACACTGGGGTCCTGATGGGAATGATCCTAGAGGAGGGAATGAAGTGTTGGCACAAATGCAGTGGTGTCCCCATGTAGTCAGAGAGGATGCTCCACTGGAAGAAAGCTGGCCTTAGACTGGGTGAACTGTCCATGCTGCCTAGTAATAGACTGGTTTGCTACAGTTCAGGAATATTGGTAAACTTGGTGATGGCACATGTGTAGATTCTCCTTTATTGGCTTATATTTTCTCAGAGCAAAGAGTGGAGGTGCTCCAGGTTTTAAAGGGGAGGAGTTCAGAGACTGTTGCCAAACAAGAACAAGAACAAATCACGGACCAGATAAACGTAATCAGACTGTCAGGCAGCACAAGGGTTCATTTGAGCTTAAAGTGAGAGCAGCCAGTGTGGTTGTTATGATTTTCTCCAGCTACGTACAGCTGAGTGGAAACAGTCAACGTAGGCCAAGCTTCCAACTTGGTCATGGATTGTGGTTTCCCAGATAAATGAGAGGAATAGGGAGAGAAGCAAGGGGATGATTATAATGATGGATCACAGGAGCAAGTCAGGTAGAAGGATGTGAGGCTGGGAATGTAAGGTGAGAGTGCAAGGTGCCAGGATTACTGGAATGAAGTCCAAGTGGAGTCTGTAGAACTCTGATGACCGATCCTTGGCTTTGTGGTGTTTTGGGGTTGTATATACCCTGCTTTCTGTGCAGCATAAACCCTATAAGGTAGGTAGGATAGCTGGTGGTGGTATTGATTCTCATTCTATGGGTGAAACATGCTCTGAAGAGATAAATAACTATCTCTAAAAATCACACAGTAAGTCAGCAGTAAAGCATAGCCTCCCCCAAGGCTCTATTTTATTTGTGATCTTTTAACCACTTTGTGTGGTGTCTGCTCACAGATGATTCAGTCTCATCAAAGAGATGGTATGTAGAAGACAACTTAAGAGAATGTGTAACTAAATGTTAATCTCTATTGTATGACATGATATAAGGAATTTATTCATTCAATAATACATATTGAGTACTTAGTATGTGCAGTCAGTCAGTTCAGGCATTCAGTCATGTGCAACTCTTTGCAACCTCATGGGCTGCCGCACACCAGGATTCCCTGTCCTTCACCATCTCCCGGAGCTTGCTCAAGCTCATTTCCGTCAAGCCATGTCATCCTCTGTCACCCTTTTCTCCTCCTGCCTTCAGTCTTCCCCAGCATCAGAGTGTTTTCCAATAACTTGTCTCTGCATTAGGTGGTCAAGAGCTTCAGCTTCAGCATCATTCCTTCCAGTGAATATTCAGGGTTGATTTCCTTTAGGACTGACTGGTTTGATCTCTTTGCTGTCCAAAAGGACTCTCAAGAGTCTTCTCTAATACCAAAGTTCAAATGCATCAATTCTTTGGTGCTCAGTCTTCCTTATGGTCCAACTCTAACATCCATACATGACTACTGGGAAAACCATAGCTTTGACCGTACAAACTTTTGTCATCAAAGTGAGATCTCTGCTTTTGAATATACTGTCTAGATTTGTCATAGCTTTTCTTGCAAGGAGCAAGAGTCTTTTAATTTCATGGCCATAGTCACTATCTGCAATGATCTTGGAGCCCAAGAAAATAAAGTCTGTCACCGTTTGCATTGTTTTCCCATCTATTTGCCTTGGAGTGATGGGACAGGATGCCATGATCTTCATTTTTTTGAATGTTGAGTGTTAGGCCAGCTTTTTCATTCTCCTCTTTCATGTTTATCAGGAGGCTCTTTTGTCCTTCTTTGCTTTATGCCATCATAGTGTCATCTGCATACCTGAGGTTATTGACATTTCTCCTTGCAGTCTTGACTCCAGATTGTGTAGGACTGTGTTAAAAATACTAGAGAGATAGCAGTAAATGAGATGAGGAAAATCCTGATGTTATGTGCTTTTTGGAAGTTTTAGACGGATTTCTGTGTGATTCTTCCAAGGAGAGCATCATGATTTGGTGGAGAGCATCATGTACTAAAAGTCTGGAAACTTTTTTGTCTGCTACTTGCTATATGTGACATTGTGGCTTCAACTTGCCATGTCTTAGTGGGAGACCCCATCCATAAACTGAGATGTTACAGTTTTGCAAATTCCATTCTGACTAAAAATATTGTGAGTTTGAGGCTGTATTCTAACTTGATGGAATAATTATGTGAAGTGTTTTAGTCCTCATCTGACTTCTTGATCTAAAGAGTGGGAATGCCATATCTCATTTCATAGTGGTAAGACCCTGTTTCAGTGGTGAAATGCTGCACCAACATGTGTTCTAAAGTCATCCACTGTTTCTGAAGTTCTGGGGAAATACGGAAAGGAGATAGAGGCCATGTTCAGCTTACAGGTACAGCAGTCCTGTAAGTGGTGTCTGAGGACCTCTGAAGAATTCTGAAGTATCTAATGACATTCCCCCTCTTCTTACTCCTTCCTGTTCAGGCCTGGAAGAAACGCTGGTTTATCCTGGAGTGGCCGGATGAGCGACCCGATGTTCTGGAATACTACAAGAATGATCACTCCAAGAAGCCCTGCGCCCATTCATCAACCTGAGATCTCTGCTTTTGAATATACTGTCTAGATTTGTCATAGCTTTTCTTGCAAGGAGCAAGAGTCTTTTAATTTCATGGCCATAGTCACTATCTGCAATGATCTTGGAGCCCAAGAAAATAAAGTCTGTCACCGTTTGCATTGTTTTCCCATCTATTTGCCTTGGAGTGATGGGACAGGATGCCATGATCTTCATTTTTTTGAATGTTGAGTGTTAGGCCAGCTTTTTCATTCTCCTCTTTCATGTTTATCAGGAGGCTCTTTTGTCCTTCTTTGCTTTATGCCATCATAGTGTCATCTGCATACCTGAGGTTATTGACATTTCTCCTTGCAGTCTTGACTCCAGATTGTGTAGGACTGTGTTAAAAATACTAGAGAGATAGCAGTAAATGAGATGAGGGAAAATCCTGATGTTATGTGCTTTTTGGAAGTTTTAGACGGATTTCTGTGTGATTCTTCCAAGGAGAGCATCATGATTTGGTGGAGAGCATCATGTACTAAAAGTCTGGAAACTTTTTTGTCTGCTACTTGCTATATGTGACATTGTGGCTTCAACTTGCCATGTCTTAGTGGGAGACCCCATCCATAAACTGAGATGTTACAGTTTTGCAAATTCCATTCTGACTAAAAATATTGTGAGTTTGAGGCTGTATTCTAACTTGATGGAATAATTATGTGAAGTGTTTTAGTCCTCATCTGACTTCTTGATCTAAAGAGTGGGAATGCCATATCTCATTTCATAGTGGTAAGACCCTGTTTCAGTGGTGAAATGCTGCACCAACATGTGTTCTAAAGTCATCCACTGTTTCTGAAGTTCTGGGGAAATACGGAAAGGAGATAGAGGCCATGTTCAGCTTACAGGTACAGCAGTCCTGTAAGTGGTGTCTGAGGACCTCTGAAGAATTCTGAAGTATCTAATGACATTCCCCCTCTTCTTACTCCTTCCTGTTCAGGCCTGGAAGAAACGCTGGTTTATCCTGCGGAGTGGCCGGATGAGCGGCGACCCCGATGTTCTGGAATACTACAAGAATGATCACTCCAAGAAGCCCCTGCGCATCATCAACCTGAACTTCTGTGAGCAGGTGGATGCAGGCCTGACCTTCAACAAGAAGGAGCTTCAGGACAGTTTTGTGTTTGACATCAAGACCAGCGAGCGCACCTTCTACCTGGTGGCCGAGACGGAGGAGGACATGAATAAGTGGGTCCAGAGCATCTGCCAGATCTGCGGCTTCAATCAGGCAGAGGAGAGCACAGGTACGCGTCCTTCTCAGAAGGTGCTTCCTGAGAGAGGCTGGGCAGTGGGGGCAGACTCCTTGAATGAGGAGAGCAGGCTGTAGCAAAAGACTGTCCTCTTTGGTGGTGGAGAAGTAGGCAGAGGGCAAGAGTGTGAAGGCATTGCCCAAGTAGTCAAGGGCCTCCTGGCCCTGACTGTGTGCATGTGGGAAGCAGGTGTGTTGGGTTATGATGGCGCTCAGGGTACTCGATGATGATTCTTCAGGTACCGCCACGCCACATCACGCCACCCCACCCCATTTCTCAGGTCTGAGCTCTCTTCCCTTCCCTCGGCTCTCTGGCTGTCGGTGTCCTGCCACCTGTCAGCCACCCCACCAGGCAGCTCACACTCTCATCTCTTCTTTGATTCCTCTCTGCCCATCCCTGTCATCTATTTGAGAACATTCTGCACCGTTACACTTGCCACCTTTTTTTGGCAGGGGGAGGTTTATGTTTACTTGATAGGGGACAGATGAGAGGAGGGAAATTCTGATTTGTGGGTGGATTTTGTTAGCCTTCACACAAGGAGTAGCTCAGCTTTTTAAACTGAGTTTTCAGTTGCCCAAAATTCTCTTTGACTTTGGTTTCCACTCATCCCCTACTCTAGGGTGATTGAGGAGCTAAGGTTGTGTGTGAGTTAGATGGAGAACCTAAATTAGTAGTTTCCTACACTTGGTTACATATCAGGATTAAAGAGAAATATTTTAAAAATGTTAATGTGAAGGGCCAGTGTCAGATCAGTCAATGAAGAATCTTGGGGTGGGACCTAGGCATTAGTGTATTTTAAAAGCTTCATACATACTGAGTAGCAAGAGTCTGGACTCAGCTTCCATCTTCTGTAAATAATTGAAGGCCACATACAGTTTCTGATTCATATACTTGTTTTCTAACTTTAGAACCCTTTAAAACATAAAACCATAAATAACTGTTGGTAGCTCATGAGCAACATCAGCCTCATCTGGGAATGTATTATAAATGCACATTCTTAGGCACCACCCCAGATTTAGTGGATCAGAAACTCTGGAGGTGTTTTAACCAACCTGCCAGATGATCGGATGCTCAGTTAAGTTTGAGAACCCTGGTTTAGACTCTTGCTCCTCAGAATGGGATTTGTGGACCGGCAGCACCAACTTCTCCTGGGAACTTGTTAGAAAGAAGATGTCCCCCTCAGATGTATGGGATATGATTCTGTGTATTTTTTGATCTTGTTATCCTGAAATAATGTCCGACTTACAGAAGAGGTACAAACATTGTACAGCAAGTTCCCATATATCTTTCATTCAACTTTCCCTAATGTTAACATCTTTCTTAACTAGGGTATAGTTGTGAAAGCACTGATTGGTACAATATAGGTAGCTGCTGTGTATTGGGGTTTCCCTGGGTTTTCCCCTGTGTCTTTATTCTGTTCTGGATTCAGTCCAGGATAGCACATTAGATGTGGCAGTTCTGTCTCCAGGGCCTCCAGTCTATGCTCAGTTTCTCAGACTCTCTTGTCTTCTTTGACCTTGACACTTTTAAAGCATACTGGTTAGGTGTTTTGTAGAATCTCCCTCAGTTTGAATTTGTATAATGTTTTCTCATGAGTACATTTAGGTTTGGGGGAGACTACCACAGAGGTGACACCTCTTTCTCTGCACGTTGTATCAGGAAGCACATGGTGTCAATATTCGCTATTGCTGGTCATGTTGACCTTGATCACCTGGTCAAGGTGGCATGTGAAACGTTCTTCCATTGTAAAGCTGCTGTCTTTCCATTCATAATTAATAAATATTTTGGAGGAAGTTCTTTCTCTGTAAATATTCAATTTCTGCTTTAAACTTTTGGCCACTAATTATAGCAGTCCTCAATGGATCACATTTGCAACAGTTATTACTCTGGTATTCTAATGAAATTTTATCCCTCAGAATCCATGTTTTATTAAGATCCCTAGGTGATTTGTGGGCACATTCAAGTTTGAGAAGCTCTGGTCTAGATTATTTGTTCAAAAACGTGGTGGGTCATCAGAATCACTGTAAAATTTTTTATATTTGAATTTATAGATACTGATTCAGTACGTCTGACTTAGGGCTGGCTGAGAAATGGTTTTGAGAAACTCCTCCTCCAGAGTGGGAGGAATTATTTCAAAATCATATCTGATAAGGTTCTAATATCTTGAATAAAAAAGAACTCTTAACAACTCAGTAACAAGAGGAAAAGAAATAAGCTCATTTAAAAATGGGCAAAACGTCTGAATAGACATTCCTCTAGAGAAGATACACAGACTAGTAAGTCCATAAAAACATGTTGGACATCCTTAATCATTAGGGAGATGTGAAACAAAACCACAGTGAGATAGTACTTCACACCGACTAGGATGACTGTAATCAAAATGTGGACAGTGACAAGTGTTGGCAAGGATGTGAAGAAACATACATTGCTCATAGATCCTACCTCATACAATGCTGGTAGGAATGTACACCAGTAGAGATGAACCTATTTACAAAACAGAAATTGAGTCACAGATGTGGAAAACCAACTTATTGTTACTGAGGAAGAAAGGGGGGAGGTGATAAACTGGGAGAGTGCAATTGATTATATATATACTATTGTATATAAAAGATAACTTAATAACCTATTGGTTGGTACAGGGAACTCTTTTTAGTGCCCTTAATGACCTAAATGGGAATGAAGTCTAGAAGAGAGTGGATATTTGTATACATACAGATGATTCACTTTATAGAAGGAATAACACAACATTATAAACCAAATATGCTCCAATTTAAAAATAAATGTGTGTGTGTGTATATATATATATGTAATATGAGATATATACATATACACACATATACATATGGTCACATTTTCTTTATCCATTCATTGCTTAAACAACCATTAGGTTGTTTTCATGACATGCCTACTGTAAATAATGCTGAAATGAACGTGAGGGGAAAGATACGTCTTCCCGATAGTAATTTCAGTTCCTTTAGTGATATATCCAGAAGAGGAATTTCTGAGTCATATGGTTCTATTTTTAATTTTTTGAGTAACCTCCATACTGTCTTGTATAGTGTCTGTACCAGTTTATATTCCTACGTCCAGTACACAAGTGTTCTTCTTTCCCCACGTCTCTGCTCACACTTACTATGTATCTTTTTGATAATAGCCGTTTAAGAGGTATGAGGTGATATCTTATTGTGGTTTTGATTTTATTTGCATTCCCCTAGTGATAAGTGATGCTGAGCACCTTTTTCTTTGGCAAAAGGTCTATTCAGGTCCTTTGCCTATTTTTCAATCAGATTATTTGACATTTTGCTGTTGAGTTAGAGGAGTTCCTTGTATGTTTTGGATATTAATCCCTTATCAAATAGGAGGTTTGCAAATATTGTTCTCCCATTCCTTAGGTTGCTCTTTCATTTTATTGATTATTTCTTTTGCTGTGCAGAAGCTTTTTAGTTTAATGTAGTCCCACTTGTTTATTTTTGCCTTTTCTATTTGTGATTTTGGTGTCATATCCAAAAAAAAAAAAAAAAAGCCTCATTGCCAAGAACAATGTTCAAAGAGTTTCCCCTCTGTGTTTTCTATTAGGATTTTTATGGTTTCAGGTATTACATTTAAGTCTAATCCATTTTGAGTTATTTTTTGTGCATTGTATGAGAGAGTGTTTTGATTTAATTCTTTTGCATGTAAGTTTCTGGATTTTCCAACACCATTTATTGAAGAGACTTTTCTCCTTTGAGTATTCTTCACTCCTTTGTCAAATATTAACCATATACTAGGGCTCTCTATTGTGTTCTGTTGGTCTATGTGTCTATCTTATATTAATATGCCAGTGCCATATTATTTTAGTTACTATAGCTTTGTAGTATACTTTGACATCATGAAGTGGGGTACCTCCAGTTTTATTCTTGTTTCTTCACTTTGCTTTGGCTCTCTGGAATCTTTTGTGGTTCTGTATGAATTTTAGGGGTGTTTTTTCTATTTCTATAAAAAATGCAACTGGAATCTTGATTAGGATTGCACTGAATCTCTGGATGGTTTTGGATGGTATCAACATTTTAACAATGCAGTTTCCTAAAATCCACGAGCACAAGTTACCTTTACATTTATTTTTGTCAAAGTTCTTACTTGTTGAGCAAAAATGCATTTTCACTTTGCACTGGGCTCCTCAGATCACGTAGCTGATTGTGCCTGGACTAGACCTCCTGCCCTGGGAGCTCTGTGATCCTCCTTGAGGAAGGGTTCTGAGCACCCATGTTACTCTGAAGTTCTTTTGGTGTAATTTTTGCTTCCTATGTGGAATTTCCACAAATTCTGTTATTATAAGCATTATGGATTTTTTTTATCATTTTTATTCCTGATGAAGGAATAAAATCCTCATGCAAAAAAAAAAAAAAAAGAGGAAGAAAGTAAGAAAGGAATTTTTTTAAAGCAGGAGAATAAACCCATAGACTCTCTAATCTCCAAGCTTCCATAAATATGAGAAGTACATCCAAGGAATACATCTGTTTTTTAGGAAATAGGTATTATGGAGTGGAGAAGGAACCAGGAAGCAAGTTGCTCTAAACTGAAGAATTCTCTTGTGGGATTAGAGTTGTCTCTCCCCAAAAAACATATCCTTGAGATATAGCAAAAATTATTCCTGGTGCAAACATCTTTTTTAAATCACACATGTAAAGAATAGTTATTGTCTGAATCCCTGCTTGAAATTCAAATACATAGAACTACATCATCTGGACTTTCTTTGGTAGGAATATTCACTTGTTCATTCATACACCATGTATTAGCTCACTCATTCAGCAGATCTTTATGGAGGATTTATTCTGTGACACTCCCCATCGTAATCCTGAGGCTACAGACTATAATGGTGAACAGTAGAGTTCCAGCACTCTGACATGGAAGGGACAGATGTAGCCAGACAGTCACAGGGAAGTTCTATAACAGAGACATCACCAAGGATGGACCACCAACCCATGCACCACCAGCACCACCAGCTCAGTGAGGGAAGGAGGGGGAAGCTATTAAGGAAATGACAAGTAATGAAATCAGTATTTTTCAGCAGCTTTGTCTATTAGACAGTATATTCCCTTTAACTTTTTTTTTTTTCATCTATCTCAAAGGATATTTACTGAGTACAGTGTGACACTGATCAGTATAGCAGTTGGAATTCTTATCTGCAACTCCCTGAGCCTGATGTATGGAGAGTACACCAACAGCACAGGAGAACTAGTCCACCCTCTGTGTAGAGCTAAGGGTGGCTCAGGCCCATTTCCCAGGAGGTCAGTCATCCTCCTGCTTCTCAGACCCCACCTTGCCTGGTGACAAGCGAGAAGCAGGTAGTCACAGTGGGGCTTCTGGTGAAGCATTCTGTACATTGGGTCTCGTGCAGTGTCCCTAGATCCATGCATCATGTGGGGCTCCCTGTTCCAACTTCACAAGGTCCCTGGCACCCCTGGGCTTGTGATAGCATCACTCTGATCTCCGCCTCCATGGTCACCATTGCCTTTTCCTCTTCTGTCTCTATATTCCCTTTAACTTTTTTTTTTTTTTAAATTCTGTATTTTAAAGGTTTTACAGAGTTTTGTTGTTCACAGACATGTATGTTCCCAGATCAGTCATATGCATATCCCTGATCCCCACCCCCCCGGTTCCCCCCATCCCACCCCTCTGGACCATCGCCCCATGCCATTGTAAGCACTCCGATTCCCTTAGCACAATGACAATGGCTATCTTTTCCACACATGACAGTATAGGTTTCCATGTTACTCCCTCCATGCCTCCCCCTCCCTATTTCTTCCCCACAATGTCCCTATGTCTGTGCTCTGTCTGTTTTTTCATGAGTTCCCTGTGTGTGATATCAAGACCGTCCTACTAGATTCCATATATGTGTGTTAGTATACTGTATTTGTCTTTCTCTTTTTGACTTACTTCACTTTTTATGATAGGTTCTAGATCCAGCCACTTCATTAGGACTGAGTCTTCTGCATTTCTTTTAACAGCTGAGTAGTATTTCATTGTATATATGTACCAGAGCTTCTGTATCCATTCATTCGTCAATGGACATCTAGGTTGCTTCCATGTTCTGGCTATTGTATAGAGAGCTGCAATGAACATTGGGGTACAGGTGCTTCTTTCAGTTTTGATTTCATCAGGATATAAGCCTTTAACTTTTAACTTCTTTTTAAGAGATTGTTTGATAGATGTCTGATGGGTTAATTATCAGAGCAGAATATTAGTTGTCTATGACAGAGGTTTAGAATTCTTTGTAAGATCTTTCTCTTTTTTTATTGGTCTTTTATTTTATTTATTTGTTTTCATCCATCTTTTATTCTTTGACCTGTATAGGCCACCTGTTGCAGTGGCCTCGCTGCAGAACACCGGCTCTGGGCACATGTACTCCAAAGCACTGGCTCATAATTGAACACACTGGTCCAGCCACCCTGTGGCACGTGGGATCTTCCCAGGTCAGGGATCAAACAGGCACCCCTTGCACTGCAAGGTAGACTCTCTACCCACTGGACCACCAGGGAAGCCCATAAGATCTTTCTGATGATCCTCTTATATGTTCCATAATGTATGAATTTTATTAAAGTATAGTTGACTTACAATGTTTCAGGGGCACAGAAAGGTGATTCAGTTATACACAGATATTATTTTTCAAATTATTTTCCATTGTAGGTTTTATAAGATATTGACTATAGTTTGCTGTGCTGGACAGTAAATCTTTGTTGCTTGTTGCATATCTATGTTTTAATTAAAAAATACAGTATTCTATTCATACTGAGTCAAACAAGTAGAGTTAAAATGTCATACATTTTTTAGTTAGGCAAAAATTCATAAGTTTTCTATGATACACATTATACATACTATTTATACATATGTATACAAAACCTTTTCTAATATGCTTGATAAAAGTCTTGAGAAAGAACATCAAAAAAAGGAGATGTAGAAACTGGAGAACATAAACATAAATGAAATAGGACATTGAATATTAAGTAGAAAAAGGAAACTAGATAAAAGTAAAAAATCATCACATAGTTCAGTTGTTTTTCTTTTTCTTTTTTTAATGGTTTCTTTGTGGGGGGCGGGTTGTCGGGGGCGAGCGGGCCACTTCTATTGGTCTTTCATTTATTTATTTTTCATCCATCTTTGTTCTTTGGCCCATGTGGGCCTCCCATCGCAGTGGCCTCTGGTGTCACAGAGCACCGGCTCTGGGCACATGCGCTCCAGAGCTCCGACTTGGTAATTGGACATAACGATCCAGCCGCTCCGTGGCACATGGGATCTTCCCAGGCCAGGGATCGAACCGGCACCCCTTGCACTGCAAGGCGGTGTCCTTACCCACTGGATCACCAGGGAAGCCCAGTTCAGTTGTTTTTCAACATGGCTGCCCATTAGGAATATGTTTGGAGCTTTGGAGAATAAAAGCAATATCTGGGCATTTCTGTTTTTCCAAAGATTTCAAGATAATTCTGACATGCATCTGAATTTTAAGAAATATCTAGTTACAGATTTTTCTATTAATTGGTGATTTTGGTGATAGAGAATTCTCTTACTTTTCTTTTGACCAATCATGTTACATAATTGTTATATAACCATAATAGTAAAAGATGTTTATCAGTTTTCACAATCAATAGTCAGACAAAAAATAAAAAAAAATAATTATAATTGTAAGCCTAATGGGAAAATGAGTCACCTAACAATGTAAAATAATTGCATACTGTCAAGCAGAGTGATGGGATCAGTGAAGGTGCATACCTGCAAATGTTTTCACCCTTTAGCCAGTCTGTGTCTTTTGGTTGGTACATTTAATCTATTTACATTTAAGATAATATCAGTATGTATGATCCCATTACCATTTAATTGTTTTGGATTTATTTTCTATAGGTATTTTCCTTGTCTTGTGTTTCCTGCCAAGAGTTCTTTTAGCATTTGTTGTAATGCTGGTTTCCTGGTGGCTGAATTCGCCAAACTTTTTCTTCTCTGGAAACTTTTGACTTCTCCATCAAATCTGAATGAGTTTCTTGCTGGGTAGAGTATTCTTGGTTGTAGGTTCTTCTCTCTCACCACTTTGTATCATGCTATTCCCTTCCGACTTGTAGGGTTTCTGTTGAGAAATCAACTGATAGCCTGATGGGAGTTCCCTTGTATGTTACTTGTCATTTTTCCATTGTTGCATTAACATTTTAATGCTTTGCCTTTAATTTTTGTCAATTTAATTATTAGATGGCTTGGTGTGTCCCTCCTTGGGTTTACCCTGCCTGGGACTCTCTGTGCTTTTTGGACTTGGTTGACTGTTTCTTTTTCCATTTTAGGGAAGTTTTCAGCTGTAATTTCTTCAAATGTTTTCTCAGATCTTTTCTCTGTCTCTTCTCCTTCTGAGACCTTATAAAGCAAATGTTGGTGCATTTAAAGTTGTCCCAGAGGTCTCTTAGGCTGCTTCTTTTTTTTTTTTTTTTTTCACTCTTTTTTCTATATTCTGTTCTGCAGCAGTGGTTTCCACCATTCTGTCCTCCAGGTCATTTATTTGTTCTTTTGCCTCAGTTATTCTGCTATTGATTCCATCTAGTCTATTGTTCATCTCTATTTGTTGTTTAGTTCTTATAGGACTTTGGTAAGCATTTCTTGCATCTTCTCCATTGGTTTCCCCAAGATCCTGGATCATCTTCACTATCATTATTCTGAATTCTCTTTCTGGAAGGTTGCCTATTTTTACTTCATTTAGTCGTTTTCCTGGGGTTTTTATCTTGTCCCTTCATCTGGGGCATAGCTTTCTTTTTTTTCATCCTGATTAACTTTCTGTAATGTGGTTTTTGTTCTAGCTGTGGGATTGTGGTTCTTCTTGCTTCTTCTCTCTTCCCTCTGATGGAGGAGGCTAAGAGGCTTATATAAGCTTCCTGATGGGAGGAACTGGCAGTGGAAAAAACTGGGTCTTACTCTCATGGTCAGGGTCTTGCTCAGTAAAGCTTTAATCCAATCACTTGCTGATGAGTGAAGTTGCACCCCCGTCTCTGTTAGTTGTTGGGCCTGAGGTGACCCAACCCTGGGCTCTACAAGCTCTATGGTAGGATTAATGTTGACCTCCAAGAGGGCTTCTACCAAGGAAGGGCCTTCCAGGACTGTTGCTGCCAGTGCCACCATCCCTGTAGTGAGTCCCTGCTGACCCAAACCTCCACAGGAGACCCTCCAGCACTAGGACATGCTATTCCCTTCCGACTTGTAGGGTTTCTGTTGAGAAATCAACTGATAGCCTGATGGGAGTTCCCTTGTATGTTACTTGTCATTTTTCCATTGTTGCATTAACATTTTAATGCTTTGCCTTTAATTTTTGTCAATTTAATTATTAGATGGCTTGGTGTGTCCCTCCTTGGGTTTACCCTGCCTGGGACTCTCTGTGCTTTTTGGACTTGGTTGACTGTTTCTTTTTCCATTTTAGGGAAGTTTTCAGCTGTAATTTCTTCAAATGTTTTCTCAGATCTTTTCTCTGTCTCTTCTCCTTCTGAGACCTTATAAAGCAAATGTTGGTGCATTTAAAGTTGTCCCAGAGGTCTCTTAGGCTGCTTCTTTTTTTTTTTTTTTTTTTCACTCTTTTTTCTATATTCTGTTCTGCAGCAGTGGTTTCCACCATTCTGTCCTCCAGGTCATTTATTTGTTCTTTTGCCTCAGTTATTCTGCTATTGATTCCATCTAGTCTATTGTTCATCTCTATTTGTTGTTTAGTTCTTATAGGACTTTGGTAAGTATTTCTTGCATCTTCTCCATTGGTTTCCCCAAGATCCTGGATCATCTTCACTATCATTATTCTGAATTCTCTTTCTGGAAGGTTGCCTATTTTTACTTCATTTAGTCGTTTTCCTGGGGTTTTTATCTTGTCCCTTCATCTGGGGCATAGCTTTCTTTTTTTTCATCCTGATTAACTTTCTGTAATGTGGTTTTTGTTCTAGCTGTGGGATTGTGGTTCTTCTTGCTTCTTCTCTCTTCCCTCTGATGGAGGAGGCTAAGAGGCTTATATAAGCTTCCTGATGGGAGGAACTGGCAGTGGAAAAAACTGGGTCTTACTCTCATGGTCAGGGTCTTGCTCAGTAAAGCTTTAATCCAATCACTTGCTGATGAGTGAAGTTGCACCCCCGTCTCTGTTAGTTGTTGGGCCTGAGGTGACCCAACCCTGGGCTCTACAAGCTCTATGGTAGGATTAATGTTGACCTCCAAGAGGGCTTCTACCAAGGAAGGGCCTTCCAGGACTGTTGCTGCCAGTGCCACCATCCCTGTAGTGAGTCCCTGCTGACCCAAACCTCCACAGGAGACCCTCCAGCACTAGGAGGTAGTTTTGGTTCAGTCTCCTCTGGGGTCCCTGCTCCTTTCCTCTGGGTCTTGATGCACACAAGATTATGTTCTTGCCTTCCAAGATTAGAGTTTGTGTTTCCCCTAGTCCCATGAAAGTCCTGTAATCAAATCCTGCTGGCCTTCAAGGCCAGGTTCCCAGAAAATTCCCAGTCCTTCGTCAGATCTAGGCTGAGAAGCATGATGTGGAGTTTAGAACCTTCACAACAGTGGGAGAACTTCCTTAGTATTACTGTTCTCCAGTTTGTGGGTCACCCACCAGACAGGTATGGGATTTGATTTTATCATGATTGTGCCCCTCCTACGTGACTTCTTTGTCTTTGGACATGCGGGATCTTTTTTGGTGAGTTCCAGCATCCTTCTGTCGATGATTGCTCAACAGCTAGTTGCAATGTTGGTGCTCTTGCATGAGATGAGCACATGTCCTTCTACTCACCACCATCTTAAACCAGAAGCTTTTTCTTCCTCTTATGGAATCAAGTATGTAAAAAGATTCAGCCACATAATAGATTTTGTGTTAATTTAGAAGCTTTTCTTAAAAGTATATCATATCTATAAAACCCTCAGGTAAGGAATTAGAAGAACTAAAGAACCTCTTGACGATGGTGAAAGAGGAGAGTGAAAAATCTGGCCTAAAACTCAACATTCAAAAAATGAAGATCATGGGATCTGGCCCCATCACTTCATGGTAAATAGACGGACAAACAATGCAGACCATGACAGAGTTTATTTTGGGGGGCTTCAAAATCACTGCAGGTGGTGGCTGTAGCCATGAAATTAAAAGACATTTGTTCTGGGCTTCCCCTGGTGGTCCAGTGGGTAAGGACACCGCCTTGCAGTGCAAGGGGCGCCAGTTCGAGCCCTGGCCCGGGAAGATGCCACGTGCGCGGAGCGCTGGACTGATTTGTCCAATTACTGAGCCGGAGCTCTGGAGCACATTTTGGTAAGATTAATGTTGACCTCCAAGAGGGCTTCTACCAAGGAAGGGCCTTCCAGGACTGTTGCTGCCAGTGCCACCATCCCTGTAGTGAGTCCCTGCTGACCCAAACCTCCACAGGAGACCCTCCAGCACTAGGAGGTAGTTTTGGTTCAGTCTCCTCTGGGGTCCCTGCTCCTTTCCTCTGGGTCTTGATGCACACAAGATTATGTTCTTGCCTTCCAAGATTAGAGTTTGTGTTTCCCCTAGTCCCATGAAAGTCCTGTAATCAAATCCTGCTGGCCTTCAAGGCCAGGTTCCCAGAAAATTCCCAGTCCTTCGTCAGATCTAGGCTGAGAAGCATGATGTGGAGTTTAGAACCTTCACAACAGTGGGAGAACTTCCTTAGTATTACTGTTCTCCAGTTTGTGGGTCACCCACCAGACAGGTATGGGATTTGATTTTATCATGATTGTGCCCCTCCTACGTGACTTCTTTGTCTTTGGACATGCGGGATCTTTTTTGGTGAGTTCCAGCATCCTTCTGTCGATGATTGCTCAACAGCTAGTTGCAATGTTGGTGCTCTTGCATGAGATGAGCACATGTCCTTCTACTCACCACCATCTTAAACCAGAAGCTTTTTCTTCCCTCTTATGGAATCAAGTATGTAAAAAGATTCAGCCACATAATAGATTTTGTGTTAATTTAGAAGCTTTTCTTAAAAGTATATCATATCTATAAAACCCTCAGGTAAGGAATTAGAAGAACTAAAGAACCTCTTGACGATGGTGAAAGAGGAGAGTGAAAAATCTGGCCTAAAACTCAACATTCAAAAAATGAAGATCATGGGATCTGGCCCCATCACTTCATGGTAAATAGACGAACAAACAATGCAGACCATGACAGAGTTTATTTTGGGGGGCTTCAAAATCACTGCAGGTGGTGGCTGTAGCCATGAAATTAAAAGACATTTGTTCTGGGCTTCCCCTGGTGGTCCAGTGGGTAAGGACACCGCCTTGCAGTGCAAGGGGCGCCAGTTCGAGCCCTGGCCCGGGAAGATGCCACGTGCCGCGGAGCGGCTGGACTGATTTGTCCAATTACTGAGCCGGAGCTCTGGAGCACATGCGCCCAGAGCCGGCGCTCTGCAACAACAGACGCCACTGCGATGGGAGGCCCACAGGAGCCAAAGAACAAAGACGGATGAACATAGAGAAACGAAAGACCAATAGAAGTGGCCCCCCTGCTCCCCTCCCTCCCCAACCCGACCCCCGCCCAAAATAAATAAATCAATCTTAAAAAAAAAAAGAGAGACATTTGTTCTTTGGATGAAAAGCTATGACAAATCTAGACATTGTATTCAAAAGCAAAGACATCAGTTTGCCAACAGAATTCCATATAGTCAACTGTGGTTTTCCTAGTAGTCATGTATGGATGTTAGAGTTGTACCATAAAGAAGACTGAACACCCCAGATTGATGCCTCTGAACTTTGGCATTGGAGAAGACTCTTGAGAGTCCCTTGGACTGCAAAGAGATCACACCAGTCAGTCCTAAAGGAAATCAACCCTGAATATTCAGTGGAAGGACTGATGCTGAAGCTGAAGCTCCAATACTTTGGCCACCTGATGTGAAGAGCCAACTCATTGGAAAAAACTCTCATGCTGGAAAAGATAAAGGAGGGAAGGAGGAGAAAGGGACGACAGAAGACGAGATGGCTATATGGCATCACTGAGTCAATGGACATGAGTTTGAACAAGCTCTGGGCAATGGTGAAGGACAGGGAAGCCTGGCCTGCTGCATTCCATGGGGTAGCAAAGAGTCGGACCTGACTGAGTGACTAAACTGAACTGAAGGAATTAGAGATTATTCATTCAAGTCAGTGTTTCTTTTTAGCTGAGAATCAGGATATGAGGAAAGGCAAGAAAGAAGTTAACATTTGACTCCCTGCTTTTGCTAAAGTGCTTTATTTCATTTAATCATCTTTATCAACTGTGTTTCCATTTCTTTCAAATAAAAAAACTGAGCACTATTTCTTCCTTGCTTAGCACTCCAGGACTAAAGCTCTTCTCTGTCACACCGTGCCTTGGCTGCATTTGGACAGACTATCCAACTCTCTGCTTTTGCTGGGACTCATTGAGAACAACCCAGTCACCTGAGTATTAGCATCAGCACCTGTCTTTGGGGATCTAACCCTCAGTGGCCAGAAAAGGAAATGATAGGAGCTGATTGTCTATCCTTGCTTAAAAACACTCCAGGACAAAGGAGCGAGGCCCACAGGAGCCAAAGAACAAAGATGGATGAAAATAGAGAAACGAAAGACCAATAGGAGTGGCCCGCCCGCTCCCCTCCCTCCCCAACCCGACCCCCGCCCAAAATAAATAAATCAATCTTAAAAAAAAAAAGAGAGACATTTGTTCTTTGGATGAAAAGCTATGACAAATCTAGACATTGTATTCAAAAGCAAAGACATCAGTTTGCCAACAGAATTCCATATAGTCAACTGTGGTTTTCCTAGTAGTCATGTATGGATGTTAGAGTTGTACCATAAAGAAGACTGAACACCCCAGATTGATGCCTCTGAACTTTGGCATTGGAGAAGACTCTTGAGAGTCCCTTGGACTGCAAAGAGATCACACCAGTCAGTCCTAAAGGAAATCAACCCTGAATATTCAGTGGAAGGACTGATGCTGAAGCTGAAGCTCCAATACTTTGGCCACCTGATGTGAAGAGCCAACTCATTGGAAAAAACTCTCATGCTGGAAAAGATAAAGGAGGGAAGGAGGAGAAAGGGACGACAGAAGACGAGATGGCTATATGGCATCACTGAGTCAATGGACATGAGTTTGAACAAGCTCTGGGCAATGGTGAAGGACAGGGAAGCCTGGCCTGCTGCATTCCATGGGGTAGCAAAGAGTCGGACCTGACTGAGTGACTAAACTGAACTGAAGGAATTAGAGATTATTCATTCAAGTCAGTGTTTCTTTTTAGCTGAGAATCAGGATATGAGGAAAGGCAAGAAAGAAGTTAACATTTGACTCCCTGCTTTTGCTAAAGTGCTTTATTTCATTTAATCATCTTTATCAACTGTGTTTCCATTTCTTTCAAATAAAAAAACTGAGCACTATTTCTTCCTTGCTTAGCACTCCAGGACTAAAGCTCTTCTCTGTCACACCCGTGCCTTGGCTGCATTTGGACAGACTATCCAACTCTCTGCTTTTGCTGGGACTCATTGAGAACAACCCAGTCACCTGAGTATTAGCATCAGCACCTGTCTTGTGTGAGGAGCATCTAACCCTCAGTGGCCAGAAAAGGAAATGATAGGAGCTGTGCATTAAGCATCTACTCTTTGTAAAATAGGGCATGTAGAATACATTCTTATCAAAAGATCACAGTAATCCTTTGAGGTAGCAATGATGTTGACTCACAGTTACAGCTAGAAAATGACAGAGCCGAGATTCTAATCTAACCCAGGTCTGACTTTGCATTGTAACATTCTGTCTCTTTGCCCTGGATCTCCTGGAATGTAAACATCGGCCAGAACCAAGCCCTGTTGTTTTTGCCCCTGTGGACACCACATGTTGGATGGAAAGCACTCCTAGACCCTGTCCACCAGAGTCCTACAGCCAACTCAGATTTCTTTCCTTCCCAGCCCGTTATTACTCAAGTCCTTGGACTGTAATATTCCAAGACTTTAGTAACTTCTAGGTCTTTAATCCTGCCATCAGTCTCTCAGTGAGTCTGTGGCCGGGAGAGAGAAGAGGACACTTGAGCTCACAGCTCTAGCATGATCGGAACAAGTCACTTGGTGGATGTCTTAGTTTCCTCTCTTCAAATAGAAAAATCCTCTTTTCACCCATTGATTCTGCTTCTTTAAGGACTCGTCAGCACAGACCTTAGACCTCTGGCAGCCCCTCAAGTTTCGTATTTCCCAACTGAGGATCACACCATAGCCTACACTGAGGATCCCAAGGAACTCTGCAGTCCATACCCCTTCTTGCTGCTGTTCCTGTAGAAGTTCCTTCCCATATGGATACTCCTTTTTCTTTGATATTTTAAAAAAGAGTTGTGATGGGACCTGTAAAAAAAAAAATCTGTTTTTAATGTGTTTCTCACTCTCAGCTGGAAGAGGTTCTGTGGCAGATGGAGTCTTTTTTTAAATCCTTCTTGCCGCCCCCAGCTTCTTCTTTCTGCTGCCACTCTCCCATTCCTCATACACTCCAGCTAACAGTGCCCAGGATAAAATCTGCCTAGGGTGAAAACCACACCCAAAGTGACACTGAATCTGAATATCAACTCGAAGGTGGAAGAAACAGCCTCCTGATAGAGAACTCTTTCCAGAAGAAAACCAGGGACGGTGCTCAGGAAGGGAAAGCAATTCTAGGATGAATATCAAGATTTCATGTTACATATGTGGAATTGGCTTGTTGTTTGGAGAGAGAGAGAGAGAGAGTGTGTGTGTGTGTGTGTGTACATACACGCATGCACAAGCAACAGTAAGAACACCGCCTTCCTCTGGGAATCAAAATGGCCTTCAGCGTGCACACACATAGTCAGTGGGCAGAAAGCCTCTCTGAGCTGTGTTTACGAGCAGGCGGGGCCAAATCCTCACATTTGTGGCCTTGTCGTGGGCAGCTGTCCCTGACCAGATGTACCACACACAAAAAGAACCAGCTCCCAGCCCAGAGCTTGAATGAATTATTCATGGGCTCAGGAGTCATGCACTGCTTGGAAAGCCCTCACCCCTTTGAATCCACTAAGCTGAGGGCTTCTGTTTTCCACTGGCCCCCTCGCTCCTCCCTCTATTCAGTGGCTGGTGCAGGCCTTCACTCTCACGTGCACTCTGAAAGGCACACTGGATTTGCTGGCTCTAGGATGTTGAATAAGTCTTCATATCTCTTGGAGGGGTTGTCGTCTGTAACGTGGAGAATGATGCTCCCTCACCAAGGGGGCTGTAGGGAGGCTGCGAAAATGTACAGGCACGCAGTGTGAACACAACTGCTTGTTTCTCTGCTTTCCATGTAGTGCTTTTGGTGAACATGATGATGTTTATATCTGTTGGTCAAGATGAACAGGATATTATTTAAGTGTATCTGTTAGTTTTAGAGAAATTTACAATCTACAGAAACAATTATACAGTCTCCTTTCAGCATAAAGAAACACGTAAGAATGGCAGGACTGCTGGTATGACCCTTGTCCCACAGGTAAGGAAGCTCAGGTTTAAAGGCCATGACATTGCCAGAAAGCAGTGTTGCTGGGACTAGAATCTAAGGCTTTTAACTCCATCCTCGGGCTGTGTGCTCTGACTCTTCTCACTCATCCAAACTCCTATGCACAGACCTGGGTTTCTTTTCAGACTATAGACTTTTGTATTTTGTATTGGAGTATAGCCTGTTAACAGTGCTGTGATAGTGTTAGGTGGACAGCAAAGGGACCGAGTCAGACATGTACACGTATCCATTTCCCCCAAACCCCACTTCCATCCAGGCGGCCACATATCATTGAGCAGAGTTCCTTGTGCTCTATAGTAGGTCCTTGTTGATTGTCCATTTTAAATACAGCAGTGTGTATGTGATCTTCCCAGAGTCTCTAACTGTCCCTTCTCCCTGGCAAGCAAAATTCATTTTCTAAGTCTGTGACTTTCTTTCTGTTTTGTGATTTCATTTGTATCATTTATTTTTAGATTCCCTATAATAAGCGATGTGATATGATACTTCTCCTTCTCTGACTTACTTCACTCAGTGTGACAATCTCCAGGTCCATCCATGTTGCTGCAATGGCCTTATTTCATTCTTCTTGATGAACTGGTTTGTATACCACATCTTTATCCATCCCTCTGTCGATGGACATTTAGGGTGCTTGCATGTCTTGGCTATTGTAAACAGTGCTGCAACGGACATTGGGCTGCTTGTATCCTTTTCAGATCATGTTTTTCTTCAGATATATGCCCAGGAGTGGGGTTGCAGGGTCATATGGTAGCTCTATCTTTAGTTTTTTAAGGAATCTCCATACTGTTCTCCATAGTGGCTTTAGCAGTTTACATTCCCTTCAACACTGTAAGTGGGTTCCCTTCTCTCCACACCCTCTCCAACATTTGTTGTTTGTGGGTTTTTTGATGATAATCATTCTGACCACTGAGGTGATATCTTATTGTAATTTTGATTTACATTTCTGTAAGAACTAGTGATATTGAACATCTTTTCACATGCCTGTTGACCATCTGTATGTCCTCCTTAAAGAAATGTCTGTCCAGGTCGTCTGCTCATTTTTTGAGTGGATTGTCTGTTTTAATGCTATTAAGCATTATAAGCTGTTTGTAAATTTTAGACACTAATCCCTTGGCAATGACATCATTTGCAAGGTTTTTTTTCCCAGTCTGTGGGCTGTTTTTTTACTTTGTTTATTGTTTGCTATGCAAAAGCTTTTTGAGTTTAAGTGGGTCCCATTAGTTTATTTTTTAAAAAACATTTTTTAATTTTTATTTATTTATTTATTTTCATCCATCTTTATTCTTTGGCATGTGTGGGCCTCCCATTGCAGCAGCCTCTCTCGTTGCAGAGCACCTGCTCTGGGCGCATGCACTCCAAAGTGCTGGCTCGTAATTGGACACACCAGCCCAGCCACTCCGTGGCACTTGGGATCGTCCCAGGCCAGGGATTGAACTGATGCCCCTTGCATTGCAAGGTGGACTCTTTGCCCACTGGACCACCAGGGAAGCCCCCATTAGTTTATTTTTGTTTTTATTTCTGTTATTATGGGAGATGGATCGAAAAAAGATGTCACTGTGATTTATTGAAGAGAGTGTTCTGCCTATGTTTTCCTCTAGAAGTTTTATAGTGTCTGGTCACATGTAGGTTTTTAATCCATTGTGGGCTTATTTATGTGTATGGAATTAATGATCTTCATTTTTTTACATGTGGCTGTCCAGTCTTCCCTGTCTTTCCAACATCATGCAGTGTTGCCTCCTTTGTCATAGATTAATTGACTGTAGGTGCATGGGCTTATTTCTGGGTTTTCTATCCTGTTCCATTGATCTGTGTTTCTGGTTTTTTTTGCCAGTATCATACTGTTTTGATGAATATAGGTTTGTAATATAGTCTGAAGTCTGGGAGTCTGATACCATCAGTTCCATTTTTCTTTTTCAAGATTGCTTTGGCTATTCAGGGCGCTTTGTGCCTCCATACAAACTCTGAGATTTTTTTGGGTTTGGTTCTGTGAAAAATGTCATTGATAATCTAATAGGGATTGCATTGAATCTGTAAATTGTCTTTGGTAGTAGTATAGTGGTAGTATAATCATTTTCACAATATTTATTCTTCCAATCCATGAATATGGTCTGTCTTTCTACCTGTTTATATCATCTTCAGTTTCTTTCATTAGCATCTAATAGTTTTCAAAGTACAGGCCTTTTGTCTCTTAAGTAGGTTTATTCCTAAGCATTTTTTTTGATGCAGTGGTAAATGGAATTGTTCCTTGAATTCTTCTTTCTTATCTTTTGTTGTTAGTATAGAGAAATGGAACAGATTTCTATGTACTGATTTTGTAACCTGCAACTTTACTAAATAGTTTTCTGGTAGCATTGTTAGGATCATCTATGTATAGTATCATGTCATCTGCAAACAATGACAGTTTAACTACTTCTTTTCTAATTGGGAATCCCTTTATCTCTTTCTTCTCTGATTTCTGTGGCTAGTACTTCCAGAAGTATGTTGAATAAAAGTGGCAAGAGTGGACATCCTTGTCTTATTCCTGATCTTGGAGGGAACACTTTCAGCTTTTTACTATTGATTCTAGCTCTAGATTTCTTGTATATGGCTTCGTTATGTTAGGTATGTACCCTCTAAGCCCACTTTCTGGAGAGTTCTTATTATAAATGGGTGCTGAATTTTGTCAGAAGTTTTTTCTTCATCTGTTGAGGTGATCAAACACTTTTTATTCTTGAATTTGTTGATGTGCAGTATCACATTGATTGATTTGCTGATGTTGAAAAACACTTACATCCCTGGGATGAATCCCACTTAATTATGGTGTGTGATCTTTTGGGGGGATTGTTGGATATAGATTGCCAGTATTTTGCTGAGAATTTTTGTGTCTATGTTCATCAGTGATACTGGCCTCAACGTGTCTATGTGTAAATGCAAATAGCCAGCAAGGAAGAAAAGCAAGAGCTGATATATCACTGAGAACTAAACATTTGGAAAGTGCTATCTGTATGTTAATATTAATCTCAGAGGGCTAAATTAGCAAAACAGAATAATCCATCTCTGAGTAGCCAACAGACTACTGTGGACTAAAGCTTAGGGAGTTCTGGTCACCAGAGCCCCATTTGCAGCTCTTGAAGATTTTGAAATAAGGCCAGAGCCTCCTCCATATCCTGTCTCTTGGTGTAGCTTTTTCCCTCCTTGAACTCACTGGCAGGAATTTCACAGCAATTGCGTGACTAATTCTATGGAAAGATGACCTCCCGGAGTTCAAACCAACAGTTCTTTATCTACCCCTTCTAAAATTTTGGCTGAGACTGTCCATCTTTAAATATTTCATAAATATTTAGACTTCTAGTAATCTGTGAGTTTCCCCATTAACTCATCAGCAGAATTATCTTAAGTCCTGATTCCCTCTGAGATGAAATGATACCCATAGATATGCTTTGGGGGAAGTCTTCAACCTCCAGTGGAGGAATGTTATCAGGGTTTTCCAACAACTCCTTCCTCTCCAGAAAGAATGACTGGTGCCTTAAAGTCAGGCCCCCTTATTCCAGCTGGACTTCGCAGCAGAGAGCTGTGATGGAGCCAGACAGTCCACTCAGAGGGAGGTCCTCTCCCAGCACAGGGTTCTTTATCTCTTTCTTCTCTGATTTCTGTGGCTAGTACTTCCAGAAGTATGTTGAATAAAAGTGGCAAGAGTGGACATCCTTGTCTTATTCCTGATCTTGGAGGGAACACTTTCAGCTTTTTACTATTGATTCTAGCTCTAGATTTCTTGTATATGGCTTCGTTATGTTAGGTATGTACCCTCTAAGCCCACTTTCTGGAGAGTTCTTATTATAAATGGGTGCTGAATTTTGTCAGAAGTTTTTTCTTCATCTGTTGAGGTGATCAAACACTTTTTATTCTTGAATTTGTTGATGTGCAGTATCACATTGATTGATTTGCTGATGTTGAAAACACTTACATCCCTGGGATGAATCCCACTTAATTATGGTGTGTGATCTTTTGGGGGGATTGTTGGATATAGATTGCCAGTATTTTGCTGAGAATTTTTGTGTCTATGTTCATCAGTGATACTGGCCTCAACGTGTCTATGTGTAAATGCAAATAGCCAGCAAGGAAGAAAAGCAAGAGCTGATATATCACTGAGAACTAAACATTTGGAAAGTGCTATCTGTATGTTAATATTAATCTCAGAGGGCTAAATTAGCAAAACAGAATAATCCATCTCTGAGTAGCCAACAGACTACTGTGGACTAAAGCTTAGGGAGTTCTGGTCACCAGAGCCCCATTTGCAGCTCTTGAAGATTTTGAAATAAGGCCAGAGCCTCCTCCATATCCTGTCTCTTGGTGTAGCTTTTTCCCTCCTTGAACTCACTGGCAGGAATTTCACAGCAATTGCGTGACTAATTCTATGGAAAGATGACCTCCCGGAGTTCAAACCAACAGTTCTTTATCTACCCCTTCTAAAATTTTGGCTGAGACTGTCCATCTTTAAATATTTCATAAATATTTAGACTTCTAGTAATCTGTGAGTTTCCCCATTAACTCATCAGCAGAATTATCTTAAGTCCTGATTCCCTCTGAGATGAAATGATACCCATAGATATGCTTTGGGGGAAGTCTTCAACCTCCAGTGGAGGAATGTTATCAGGGTTTTCCAACAACTCCTTCCTCTCCAGAAAGAATGACTGGTGCCTTAAAGTCAGGCCCCCTTATTCCAGCTGGACTTCTCGCAGCAGGGAGAGCTGTGATGGAGCCAGACAGTCCACTCAGAGGCCTCCTGGTGACCTTGGTCCTCTCCCCAGCACAGTGGGTGGGTGCCGAGGAAGAAGGAGGCTGTTAGAGGGAGAAGTTGGGAGTGGAGCAGGCTGGGAAGGAAAGAGGCCATTCTCAGAGGCCTCACCCTTTCTCTCTTCTCATTCCTGGGAGGACCTTTTCCTCTCTATTCCCTCTCCACCTTTTGTACTTTGCCCTTTTAAACTGAGCTCAGATCTCTCACTCCTCTGGGGGACTCTTAGAGCAAATGTGGGGGCAGCTTCTCCACAGGCTGACATGGGTCCCTTGAGGAGCGAAGAACAGAGTGGAGACTGAGCCAAGCCCCAGCCCAGAGGCGGAGGCTGATGTCTGAATCACCCACCCTTTTCTTTCAGAGACAATGAGGAAAATAAACATCCAGACCAGGTTCCAGCCAAATCTGAAAACCTCATGCCTTAAGAAAAGAAATAAAAAAAGAGAGAGAGTTATTCTAAATAACCCTGAAATATCAGACCTTTATCCTCAATTTTTTATTTGTTTGTTGTTTTTTTGGTCCACAGCTGGGTCTGGTCACCCGAAGAGTAGGCTTTGAGTTGGGACATGAACTCCATAAAATCCACACAGACACTTTTGCATTGTCCTGGAACAGACTTCAGCCCTGACCTGGAGCAAAGTCCAGACCCTCTGGAGGAGGAAAGGGAGACAGGGAGAAACCTGACCCTCTCTTCCCTTCGTGCTAAGCCTTGATCCTCCTTCCTGCTTTCCTTATGTACCAGACATCCCCGGAGGAGCGAAAGTCTTTTTCAGATATTTCAAACCAACAGTTCTTTATCTTCTAAAATTTTGGCTGAGACTGTCCATCTTTAACTATTTCATAAATATTTAGACTTCTAGTAATCTGTGAGTTTCCCCAGTAACTCATCAGCAGAATTATCTTAAGTCCTGATTCCCTCTGAGATGAAATGATACCCATAGATATGCTTTGGGGGAAGTCTTCAACCTCCAGTGGAGGAATGTTATCAGGGTTTTCCAACAACTCCTTCCTCTCCAGAAAGAATGACTGGTGCCTTAAAGTCAGGCCCCTTATTCCAGCTGGACTTCTCGCACCAGGGAGAGCTGTGATGGAGCCAGACAGTCCACTCAGAGGCCTCCTGGTGACCTTGGTCCTCTCCCCAGCACAGTGGGTGGGTGCCGAGGAAGAAGGAGGCTGTTAGAGGGAGAAGTTGGGAGTGGAGCAGGCTGGGAAGGAAAGAGGCCATTCTCAGAGGCCTCACCCTTTCTCTCTTCTCATTCCTGGGAGAACCTTTTCCTCTCTATTCCCTCTCCACCTTTTGTACTTTGCCCTTTTAAACTGAGCTCAGATCTCTCACTCCTCTGGGGGACTCTTAGAGCAAATGTGGGGGCAGCTTCTCCCCAGGCTGACATGGGTCCCTTGAGGAGCGAAGAACAGAGTGGAGACTGAGCCAAGCCCCAGCCCAGAGGCGGAGGCTGATGTCTGAATCACCCACCCTTTTCTTTCAGAGACAATGAGGAAAATAAACATCCAGACCAGGTTCCAGCCAGATCTGAAAACCTCATGCCTTAAGAAAAGAAATAAAAAAAGAGAGAGAGTTATTCTAAATAACCCTGAAATATCAGACCTTTATCCTCAATTTTTTGTTTGTTTGTTGTTTTTTTGGTCCACAGCTGGGTCTGGTCACCCGAAGAGTAGGCTTTGAGTTGGGACATGAACTCCATAAAATCCACACAGACACTTTTGCATTGTCCTGGAACAGACTTCAGCCCTGACCTGGAGCAAAGTCCAGACCCTCTGGAGGAGGAAAGGGAGACAGGGAGAAACCTGACCCTCTCTTCCCTTCGTGCTAAGCCTTGATCCTCCTTCCTGCTTTCCTTATGTACCAGACATTCCCCCTCAGCCCCCCAGCCAGCCAGCATCGATTAAGTCTGGTGTTACAAACCCACAGGCTGCCAGACAGGAGAGCGCCTCATCTCAGCTCCTCAACACCAGAAGCTTTGGATAGCGCCCAGGCCTCCCATGAGATGCTCCCCCTTTCCTGTTCTTTGAGTATTTCTAATTATCTCTAGTGAAGGAGGGTAATGAATTACTGTTTAGTTGGTCCTAGACCAGATTCTGAAGCCCAGCGTAACTCTTCGTTTTTGGCTAAAGATAGAATTAGGATTCTGAATTCAAGCAAAAAGGTCACCTTGGACCTCTGAAGCTCTTGGTTATGGTTAAAACATCTAGCTATGTTCAGTTCTGCCTAGGACTCTGATCTCTGCAAAATCAGTAGGTATGGTCACCTTTCTTTGGAATCTCAATGGAGAGTCAAAGTCCTGGTTTTTAATTTCAGCTTTGTTTTTGATTCCGTGTGTAGATCTTGGTTTCTTCAACAGTAAACTAGGAGCTTAGGGACCAGTGATTTTCCAACTTTTTTTTTTGCATTGCTTGTTAACTAAATCTTGCATGGACACAATATGTGGAACAGGCGAGAGGGAGCTAGTCTGAATGTTGTAGGGAGTGGGAGTCAAAGCATTGGAAGCTAGAGTTGGACCCAGATGGCCTGTCCCTCCTTCTCGCCCATGGTAGCCTGGGAAGCTGGAACACAGTGCAAAAATATTGGTCTGCAGCAGTCATTTCAAAACAGGGACCCACAGACCAGTGCTGATCTGTGAAAAACATCCTCTGTCCACAATAAAAACAACAAAAAAAGATGTAATCAGTTTTCACAAGACTAAATGTTGGGTTTTAAAACTTCCCTTTTTTCAGAGATTCTCTTTGTATGGTTGTGCATGTTTGTTAGTGTCCTTGTGTTTGTGTGAAATGACAGTCACAGTAAATAATAGTTTTTTCCATATTCAGCACAGTGAAAAATTGTGAGCCCTGTGTGTCAGCTTTTTAATGTGCACAAAGAGGCATTGTTTTCACTCATCCAGAAGATGGGAAGGTCTGGGAAACAGTGATCTGGAGGTTATGTTGGTGTGTGAGGACCCCCTGATTCCCAGCCTCTGCTTCTGTATGTTTGGCCAGAGGCCTCTGGACTCTGCCTTCCAACTGAGGGCCCCCTGCACCCCAGCCTGGAGTCAGTACTCTGAGATTCTTCATCCTTTTTTGCTCAGTTCTGACCTTCATCTGTGTGCCAGCTAAGGTCAGCCCTGGCACTTGGCCTACTTTTCCTTTTCTTGAGTCATTTCCTATTAACCTGAGTGTCATCTCAAATTCCACCTAGGACTGGACTGTATCCTGCTTTTATTTAATCCCTCTCTTAACAGAAACCAGTATGCCAGTAGCTAGAGTCCCATTGCCCAGTGGCTCATTTCCAGGTGGCCCATGGTCCGTCTGCCTCAATTTCTGAAGAAAATCCGCTTCTGCTTTCCCTAAACATGCTTCCTCGTCCTCTTGGCCTCTACTGCCCACATTGCCAGGTGATGCCTAGTTTCTGTTTCTGTGTTCACTCAGCACACTGAGTGCCTGGTTTTGGATCACATTCTAGGGTCACGTGCCAGAGAAGAGCATAAGACATGGACCCTTTTGCTCTCAGTGGCCTCACGAGCTTTATCAAGTCCTCCAGTTTATGCTCTCTCTGCCAAACTACCCCTGGAGCCCTTCTTAGTGACTGCCTGCCTCCTCTGCGTGTAGTTCCAGGCTCACGTGCCCTCAGTCTTCACAGGACTTCACAAGACTAAAGATAAGATTTGCCTGCCTTTAACCGAACTGTGCCTTGGCTATATGCCAGGATAGAGCTAACAGATCACAAAAAATTGAGGTTGACCTCAACTGTGAAAAGAAAAAAATAATTTCAACTTCTGAATTTCAGTATCAAGCCCCTATCTGTCTAGTGATCAGAATTGAAGTTTTAATCAACTTTGGTTAAAACTGATCGATATAGGATTTTCTCAATCTTTTCCTCAGGTTTCTTTTTTTTTCTTTTTTTTTTTTCACAAAAATGGAAATAAATACACCAGGTATTTCTTTTTCTACCTCTATTGAAGTACAGCTAACAAAACTATATGTACAGTGTACATCTTGACTACTTGATATATACAAGCATTGTAAAGTGGTTACCACATTCAGGGTAATTAACAGTCTACCACCTCAGAGTTCAGGTGTCTCTTGATCTCTCTGTGGGCTGCATATTCAAGTTCCCAGGAGCTTAGGAAACTGGAACTAGGTCACCAAGGCTAGAGTTTGGGAATGAGGGAAGATTCTCAGAGAACCAAGGATGAGAACATGACGCTCCCATCTTTCTGTCACTTTGGTAGTAGAGATACATAGTAGCTACCCAGTGATGATGCAAATGCGTGATTTAGTTATAGTGTTTGGTTATAACTTTGTAAATGGCTATAATTATATAAAGTGACAGTTTTAAAATCACAGCTTATTTCCAAACATTGTTGTTTTGAGAAATTCACTTTTGAGGAAGAGGGTAAAAAAAGAACCTTCGAAAAATGCTCACCTTATCAACAAAGGCATATGCTAAGTATCTTTAGTCTTATCTGATTCTTTGTGACCCTATGACCCCTCTGTCCATGAAGATTCTCCAGGCGAGAATACCAGAGTGCGTGGCCATTCCCTTCTCCAGGGGATCTTCCTGATTCAGGGATCGAACCTGTGTCTCTGACATCTCCTGTATTGGCAGGCAAGTTCTTTGCCACTAGCGCCAGAGAGTCTAAAATTCTGTATATCAAAACAGTGTTATACAATGAAAAAGAACAACCAAAAAGGCAAGGAAAAATTCTAAATGGGTGATATTCTAACTAGTGTGAAAAGACGGGATCTGCCAGTGACCTGAACTTTATTTTACGTAACTCTATTTATGATTTGCTTTTATTCCCCACCTCCTCACTCCTTTTGTGGGTGAGGTCAGTCAACGGATTCTTCATGGCTGGTGAATCATAATAGCCAACACACCCAGCTAAGACAGAGAAGGGAGTGGATTTCATAAACTGAGACAGTTCTAGAAAATGAGATCATGAAGAGCCCATAGAGAGTGTTTAGTTCCAGTTCTAAACTCCTCAAATGACAGTGACTAGAGGTCAAGAAAGGGGAGCTAATTTCCTCAAGATCATACAGTTAACTGGCAAGGTTAGAATTGAAACCTAGGTTTCATCGTGCACTTGTATGATGTATATATGTTGTATATATGTATGCATATGTGTATACACACATGTACACATTCATGCACACTGGTTCAGAAGATCAGCTTAGTAAAAGAGCAAAGAAAACAGGTCTTAGAATCATAAATACATGAATCCACAGAATTGATGAGTTTAGTCTTAACGTGGCCTTGGGTAAGTCGGTTTACTTTTTTGAGCCTCAGTTTCGGCAACAGTAACATAGAAACAAATTTTCTTCACAAGATTATTACGAAGGTTATATAAGAATCCACTGAAGGCAAATAGCCTGGTGTTTGGTATGTGATGAGCACACATGAAATGTCTGTGGAGTGGATGGTAATTGCTGTAGCCTTCTCGGGGATCTTCACAGCAGCCTTTGAGGGGGTGTAGCATGCTCTTCCCTGTTGTTTTCAGTTGCTCAGTCATGTCCGACCCTTTGCAGTCCTGTGGGCTACAGCACGCCAGGCTTCCCTGTCCTTTACCATCTCCTGGAACTTGCTCAAACTCTTGTCCATTGACTCAGTGATGCCGTCCAACCATCTCGTCCTCTGTCGTCCCCGTCTCCTACCCTCCATCTTTCTCAGTATCAGGGTCTTCCAGTGAGTCGGCTCTTCCCATCAGGTGGCCAAAGTTTTGGAGCTTCAACATCATTCCTTCCACTGAATATTCAGGGCTGATTTCCTTTAGGATTGACTGATATGATCTCCTTATAGTCCAAGGGACTTCCAAGAGTCTTACCGCTCCAAAACCAAAGCATCCTAAATAACACTATCTCAGTTTTGCCCAAATTCAGAAACATTTTTACTGTGTCTGATTGACATGTTTATTACATCAACGTTATGACTTTCTTTTCTTTTTTTTTTTTTTAGTTTTGACCCTTTTTTATTGTTTTATTTTTCTTGTTATTTACCTGTTTTCATCCATCTTTATTCTTTGGCCTGTGTGGGCCTCCCATTGCAGTGGCCTCTCTCGTTGCGGAGCACTGGCTGTGGGCACATGCGCTGTAGAGCACTGGCTCATAATTGGACACACCGGTCCAGCCGCTCCGTGGCATGTGGAATCTTCCCAGGCCAGGGATTGAACCGGTGCCCCTTGCACTGCAAGGCATACTCTTTACCCACTGGACTACCAGGGAAGTCCACCTTGTTGACTTTCTTAATTTGAAATATATTGTTCTTAAGTAACTGAGATGCTCAGAAACAAAGATGTCTCTTTAACTGTACTACTACTGACAATAAGATAATATTCACATAGAGCTTACCTTGAACAAGGCCGTGTTCAAAGCATTTCACAGATAATAACTCATAATCTTGTAAGATAGGCACCTATTACCATAACTCCCCTACCTACAAATGAGTTCTATTCCAAGAACACATTAGTAAGTCCCATTTGTGCCTAAGTCCAACAAAGCTAGCCTAGGTACCCACCTCACACAGCCAGCTATATAGCATTGTACTATAATACTGAGTACTCTTTGGAAGGACTGATGCTGAAGCTTCCCTACTTTGTCTGCCTGATGAGAACAACTGGTTCATTGGAAAATACCCGCTGCTGGGAAAAATTGAAGGCAGAGGAAGAAGAGGGCAACAGAGGATAAGATGATTGGATGGCATCACCAGTTCAATGGACGTGAACTTGGGCAAGCTGCAGGAGATGGTGAAGACAGGGAAGCCTGGCGTGCTGTAGTCCATGGGGTAGTGATGAGTCAGACACGACTTGGCCACTGAACAACAACATACTCAGTTTATAATAATTTTCACACAGGTAATACATAAAAAACAAACACAAAAATGAAACCTTTTTCACCTTACAGTCCAGTACCTTGAAAAGTGCTGTATTACCATGCATCAGGGGCATACAGGGGCTGGTGTCGAGTGAACAGGTGAGAGGAGTTCTTGACTGGAGAAGGTGGGAGGAAGTAGAGCTGAAGGATCATCAGCAAGAGACGATGGAGGGCAGGCTGCGGTTTCACTCATGTCTGATGGTGACGGCGCAGGTTTTGGTTGCTTTCTGGACTTGGTCCTCTTGGAAAAACGATCCAGTGATGCCTGGGCAGTAGCTCTTTTCTTCTCATCTTAGATGACACAGTAGCACTGGATTGCATTCTCAACAGCTTCTACAGCCCATCCTACGTCCAAGTCCTGTGCCTTAAAAACTGCCAGTACCTCCTCAAAGAAAACCCCCTTGGCATTTTTGCATCATGAATCTCTCTGGTTCTTCAGTTACTTCTTCCTCCTCTTGTCTCTCTTCATCCTTTCTCTGGGCCTCCAGTTCCGTCAGATCTTCATTAATAAGCTCCTCGTGTTGCACAGCAAGGAGTTCAGTGAAGTTACCCTCTTGCAGATCTATCTTCACATAAAGATACTGTTCTACTGTACTCTATCCAGTATCTGTCCAGTACACAAAAGCACCTCCACAAGTAGAGGATCCACTCCTGTGACACTGTGCACCAGACCCATGAACTAGCTCACTTAGGTGATTGGACATGTGAGCACACGTTCACATCTTTAAAAGTTCGCAGCTTGAAGGCACATATGTAGGGAACTCACTGTGTTATTCCCACTTCAGAGATGGAGAAACTGAGACACAGAGAGGTTTGGTAACTTTCCCTAGTTCTTACAACTACTAAGTAAAGGACCTGGGATTCAAACAATCTGACTCCAAAACCCATGTTCTGAACTATTAAGCCATACCCTGAAATTCTAGATATAGTTCCTTGCCTCACACTGTCACAAATACCTGGATGGGACCTTCAGCATGTACGTGAAGACCTGGGGAAGACCCGCTGCCTCTGCTTTCGTGACAACTTTCCCTGGCTTTGCCATTGCAGCATCTCTCCCTACGTTCTTTTCAGAGAGTGTCACACACAGTTCTCACTGCTTCTATTTTCTGCCTAAGCCAGCTCTGCCTTTTGCCATTGCAGCATCTCTCCCTACGTTCTTTTCAGAGAGTGTCACAAGTTCTCACTGCTTCTATTTCTACGGGGATGGGTTCGAGTGAACAGGTGAGAGGAGTTCTTGACTGGAGAAGGTGGGAGGAAGTAGAGCTGAAGGATCATCAGCAAGAGACGATGGAGGGCAGGCTGCGGTTTCACTCATGCCTGATGGTGACGGCGCAGGTTTTGGTTGCTTTCTGGACTTGGTCCTATTGGAAAAACGATCCAGTGATGTCTGGGCAGTAGCTCTTTTCTTCTCATCTTAGATGACACAGTAGCACTGGATTGCATTCTCAACAGCTTCTACAGCCCATCCTACGTCCAGGTCCTGTGCCTTAAAAACTGCCAGTACCTCCTCAAAGAAAACCCCCTTGGCATTTTTGCATCATGAATCTCTCTGGTTCTTCAGTTACTTCTTCCTCCTCTTGTCTCTCTTCATCCTTTCTCTGGGCCTCCAGTTCCGTCAGATCTTCATTAATAAGCTCCTCGTGTTGCACAGCAAGGAGTTCAGTGAAGTTACCCTCTTGCAGATCTATCTTCACATAAAGATACTGTTCTACTGTACTCTATCCAGTATCTGTCCAGTACACAAAAGCACCTCCACAAGTAGAGGATCCACTCCTGTGACACTGTGCACCAGACCCATGAACTAGCTCACTTAGGTGATTGGACATGTGAGCACACGTTCACATCTTTAAAAGTTCGCAGCTTGAAGGCACATATGTAGGGAACTCACTGTGTTATTCCCACTTCACAGATGGAGAAACTGAGACACAGAGAGGTTTGGTAACTTTCCCTAGTTCTTACAACTACTAAGTAAAGGACCTGGGATTCAAACAATCTGACTCCAGAACCCACGTTCTGAACTATTAAGCCATACCCTGAAATTCTAGATATAGTTCCTTGCCTCACACTGTCACAAATACCTGGATGGGACCTTCAGCATGTACGTGAAGACCTGGGGAAGACCCGCTGCTGCCTCTGCTTTCTCGTGACAACTTTCCCTGGCTTTGCCATTGCAGCATCTCTCCCTACGTTCTTTTCAGAGAGTGTCACACACAGTTCTCACTGCTTCTATTTTCTGCCTAAGCCAGCTCTGCCTGATTGACCTAAACCATGTCTTCAACTTTCTCTGAATCGAAGACAGATGTTTTCATGCCCACTGGAGTCCACATAACTGTAAACAGAGCTCAGAGGCCAGCTGTGGGGTTTGGTCGCTGGTGGAGACATCTTCTCCTCAAGTTCCTCAGAGCAGTGGCCCTCTGGACAAAGGTCCCAAGGGCTTCATTCTCAGACGTGATTGATTTTGGTAGAAAAGGTTTTGGCTATGAGGACCAGAGACCTGGGCTGTGAGTTGGGGTCTGTAGTTTACTTACAGGATGAACCTAGCCCAACCATCTGTTCACCAGACTTTCTTAGACACTGAGTATGTTAGTTCAGGTTCTCCAAGAAGCAGCTGTGAAGATGTGTTGAGATGTGCCAGAGATTGGAAGTGAGAAGGGTGAGCTGCCCGTGAAGGATGGTGGGAATGAGCCTGAGAAAGGAAGACAGGCCGCGTTGGGCTGCAGGCGTGACACCCGTGATGGAGAGAAGGAAGGAGGCTTAGACTGCAGTGCAGATCTGAGGCGGCTTTGGCCAGGTCAGTGGAGAGTCTCAAGCCACGGTCTCCGCTGAAGGAGTCCCATGGCTCAGAGGAGCAGGCGGGATTGCACTCCTGCCATTCTGAGTCCCTGGATGAGAACAGCATGTGGGGAGTGGAGGGGTGCAGAGGACCAGCCGCTGGCGCTGTCATTTATGCTCCCCACATCAGGAGATCTAAGGAGTGTGTGGTTTTATTTATTTTTTTTAATTTTATTAATTTATTTATTTGTGGCTATTCTGGGTTTTCACTGCTGCTGCAGGCTCTTCTCTAGTTGCAGGGAGTGGGGCTACTCTCTAGCTGAGGTGAGCAGGCTTCTCGTTGTGCAACTCGGGCTCTAGGCCACACGGGCTTCAGTAGTTGCGGCTCCCGGGCCCTAGAGCACAGGCTCCATAGTTGTGGCTCACGGGCTTAGTTGCTCCTCAGCATGTGGGATCTTCCTGGATCAGGAATTGAACCCGTGTCTCCTGCGCTGGCAGGTGGATTCTTTACTGCTGAGCTCGCAGGGAAGCCCCAAGGCGTGTTTTTATGGCGACCATATTGAAGCATCAGTGATGAGGAGAACACGAGGTAAAAGAGTAGCAATAAGAGCTTTGGAGAAAAGGAGAGAAAGTGATGTGACAGGGAGTGACTGGAACGACCATGTGTGAAATAGCTCGCTCGTGGGAAGCCCCTGTAGAGCCCAGGGGGCTCAGCTCGCTGCCCTGTGGTGACCTAGAGGAGCGGGGTGGGAGGGAGGCTCAAGAAGGAGAGGAGTGTGTGTGTATGTACAGACACACACACACACATGTAGCGGACTTACTTCAGTGTACAGCAGAAACTCACACAGCATTGTAAAGCAGCTCTTACCTCGCCCCCGACACACACACACACACACACACACACAGAGAAACATTCGAGATCTCTATACAGAAAATGACATCTGTGCATCTAACATATGGACAAAGAATAAATGGCTAAGGATCAGAAAAAGTAGTCTGGTGTTTATTCCCAAGCCTGTCAGCATAAATCAGCCACGTTATCCTCATACACCTTCTGATTCTGTACGCCGGCCAGCAGCTAGGCGTGTCGTTTGTGACCCAAGGTGTGCTAAAATGAAAACGAATATGGTTTCTTATAATTATATTCATGAGCTCTCCTAAATGGCGTTGCTTGTGAATCTTTCTCTTTATTATTCACAGCAGAAGTTTAGGATTCTCTGGTCTGGGTTTCAGCCCGCTTCTGTCTCCTTAGTGACAAACTTAAATTAGATACTAAGATTTTTTAGAGAGGACATGTTGGTACAAACCAGAAGGAGCACTTCTAGTCTAAGGGGCTGGCAGACTTTCTCTAAAGGGCCAGATAGTACTCTACGCTTGGCCACCTGTATGTTCTTTGTCACAAGTACTCAACTTTGCATATGAGCAGTCATAAACAATATGTACATGAATCGGGGTAAAACTTTATTTATAAAGTCAGGCAGTGGACCACATTTGACCTCTGGCCCTTAGTTTGCCAACTCCTATTCTCGTGTGATCATATGCCTTAGCGGGACCACTCAGATCTATGTACATATGGCCTCTGCGCTGGCCCTCCTAAACAGCTACACTTTTGGATCCCAGTGGGAAAAACTAGGATTGCTGAGCTGGGGCCCCGGTGTTTTATGGTGACCATATTGAAGCATCAGTGATGAGGAGAACACGAGGTAAAAGAGTAGCAATAAGAGCTTTGGAGAAAAGGAGAGAAAGTGATGTGACAGGGAGTGACTGGAACGACCATGTGTGAAATAGCTCGCTCGTGGGAAGCCCCTGTAGAGCCCACGGGGCTCAGCTCGCTGCCCTGTGGTGACCTAGAGGAGCGGGGTGGGAGGGAGGCTCAAGAAGGAGAGGAGTGTGTGTGTATGTACAGACACACACACACACATGTAGCGGACTTACTTCAGTGTACAGCAGAAACTCACACAGCATTGTAAAGCAGCTCTTACCTCGCCCCCGACACACACACACACACACACACACACACAGAGAAACATTCGAGATCTCTATACAGAAAATGACATCTGTGCATCTAACATATGGACAAAGAATAAATGGCTAAGGATCAGAAAAAGTAGTCTGGTGTTTATTCCCAAGCCTGTCAGCATAAATCAGCCACGTTATCCTCATACACCTTCTGATTCTGTACGCCGGCCAGCAGCTAGGCGTGTCGTTTGTGACCCAAGGTGTGCTAAAATGAAAACGAATATGGTTTCTTATAATTATATTCATGAGCTCTCCTAAATGGCGTTGCTTGTGAATCTTTCTCTTTATTATTCACAGCAGAAGTTTAGGATTCTCTGGTCTGGGTTTCAGCCCGCTTCTGTCTCCTTAGTGACAAACTTAAATTAGATACTAAGATTTTTTAGAGAGGACATGTTGGTACAAACCAGAAGGAGCACTTCTAGTCTAAGGGGCTGGCAGACTTTCTCTAAAGGGCCAGATAGTACTCTACGCTTGGCCACCTGTATGTTCTTTGTCACAAGTACTCAACTTTGCATATGAGCAGTCATAAACAATATGTACATGAATCGGGGTAAAACTTTATTTATAAAGTCAGGCAGTGGACCACATTTGACCTCTGGCCCTTAGTTTGCCAACTCCTATTCTCGTGTGATCATATGCCTTAGCGGGACCACTCAGATCTATGTACATATGGCCTCTGCGCTGGCCCTCCTAAACAGCTCACTTTTGGATCCCAGTGGGAAAAAACTAGGATTGCTGAGACATCAAGACACAAGGATGAAGGATGAGTGTAGAGAAGCTTCATATATGAAGCCAGGAATTGTCAGGATGCCAGGACTGGAGGCAGTGGCTGAGAAAGGGCTGCCAGCTGGAAGTTGAGTCCTGCCGGCCTCTCTGCCTGTTGTCCTCTGCTCACCTCCCAAAGGCTAGTGGGTCCATTTGCATCCTCTGGTGCCAGTCCTGCCCTGCACACACAGTTCACACACCAGGTCACCCCCTGGTAGAGTGCTGAGGGGGACGTCCCCGGGTTGGAGCGCTGATCCACAGGCACGATGGCACCTCTGGACTCCCCTGGAGAGCCAAGAGGACAAGTGGATGCTGGTACAGACTTTACACGCATTAGGACACAGATTCGGGTACCACTCCTAGGTTCCACAGCAACACTAGCCAAGATTCTAGTTCAGAGTCCCCGTTCCTTTCCCCGAGCCAGGCTGCCTCTCCTGAAGCCACAGTTCTAGGTCAGGTCAAGCTGTGGGTCTGAGAATTCCCCTGGCAAGCCGGAGCTCTTAGAATCCCAGCCTCACCGTCCAGACTAAAGCAGTTTCAGGGATTGTTCTTGTGGGTTTTGCCACTGGTAACGGTTCTGGATAAACTCCCATTATTAGTGTCTGACACGCATGTTTCACACTGGTGACCAGTTGTTTTTTAGTGAAAGTCACTATTGAAGGAGGTGGGGGAAGCTTGATTCTTACTGAGTTGGTTCACTTAGAAATGCAGTGATATAGTTTCAGTATTTTAATGGAAGAGTCACAAAGGTCAGATGCATCTTGGCATGTGAGCTCATGGTGCCCACTAGATAGGTTGATTCTCACGGGAATACTAATGGGTTCCCAGAGTTCCTTGGGGGAAGGGAGACGTGCTGCGCTGAGTATAAATTTGCTCTTCCGAAGTGCAGCATCAGCTCATACAGCAGGGACCAGATCCACTCTTTGGTAGGCCTGCTACTCTTAGCAGAATGCCCACAGTCAGTACTCCTGACCCTAAGTAAACAAAGAGTGCCCCATTCCAGCTATGGATGGGCTCTTTGTCGGGGACACACAGTCAGCCAGAGGACCCCTCAAAGAAGGAGTAAGACCTGGCACACCGGAGACGTGCTTGCCACGTGGCAGGTAAGATGAGAGCGAAGCTTGTAACCTGATCTGTCAGATGTGCCCAGGACAGTGGCTAAATATAGACCATCTGTCCCAAACCAGAAACACACATGCATAGCGCAGACAGCCTCACTAAGCGATCACAGTTCCTTCCAGCCTGAGCAGCAATTGATGTGTGGATCTTGAGCTCTGCATTCCTTCTGACCCGAAGAGGACCGACTCTGACAAACCTTACTGCCATGATGCGCTTGTTGAGCACCTTGTTCTGATCTGGACAAGCCAGGGGGTACATGGCGTGGCACTGAACACTGTCAGGGGAAGAGAAGGTCCTGAGTTCTACCAGCTCAGGGTCGAGTTTTGTACAGGAGATTTGGGAATTCCCAACAGAAAATGCAAAGTGCTGTTGTGGTTTAGAGGGAAGCACGATCAGTTCTCACCAGAGACCTTAGAGAAAGCGTGGCGTTTGTTGGCTGTGGACCTTAGTTTCCCGTCTCTGATCTGAGATGCCTCGGGGCAAGAAAGGTTACGTAAGGATGTGTGTGTGTGGCCAGCCTGGGTGACTGGGCAACGTGCCCGTGAGCCGCAGCCACTCACTGGCTCTGCCCTGTGCCCTTCACAGGATCGATCTCTGCTCAGGCAGGCCGAGAAATCATAGCCATCGAGTCAGGGCTCTCTGACCTGGCTCTCAGGTCTCTGAGACAGTGTTCTTTCCCATATCCTTCCTCGGAAGGGGGTGCGGGGAGCCTGGTCGCTGAAAGGTCTTCCGAGTCTTGCTTTTGGAAAAAATGTGAGCTCATGGTGCCCACTAGATAGGTTGATTCTCACGGGAATACTAATGGGTTCCCAGAGTTCCTTGGGGAAGGGAGGCGTGCTGCGCTGAGTATAAATTTGCTCTTCAGTGCAGCATCAGCTCATACAGCAGGGACCAGATCCACTCTTTGGTAGGCCTGCTACTCTTAGCAGAATGCCCACAGTCAGTACTCCTGACCCTAAGTAAACAAAGAGTGCCCCATTCCAGCTATGGATGGGCTCTTTGTCGGGGACACACAGTCAGCCAGAGGACCCCTCAAAGAAGGAGTAAGACCTGGCACACCGGAGACGTGCTTGCCACGTGGCAGGTAAGATGAGAGCGAAGCTTGTAACCTGATCTGTCAGATGTGCCCAGGACAGTGGCTAAATATAGACCATCTGTCCCAAACCAGAAACACACATGCATAGCGCAGACAGCCTCACTAAGCGATCACAGTTCCTTCCAGCCTGAGCAGCAATTGATGTGTGGATCTTGGAGCTCTGCATTCCTTCTGACCCGAAGAGGACCGACTCTGACAAACCTTACTGCCATGATGCGCTTGTTGAGCACCTTGTTCTGATCTGGACAAGCCAGGGGGTACATGGCGTGGCACTGAACACTGTCAGGGGAAGAGAAGGTCCTGAGTTCTACCAGCTCAGGGTCGAGTTTTGTACAGGAGATTTGGGAATTCCCAACAGAAAATGCAAAGTGCTGTTGTGGTTTAGAGGGAAGCACGATCAGTTCTCACCAGAGACCTTAGAGAAAGCGTGGCGTTTGTTGGCTGTGGACCTTAGTTTCCCGTCTCTGATCTGAGATGCCTCGGGGCAAGAAAGGTTACGTAAGGATGTGTGTGTGTGGCCAGCCTGGGTGACTGGGCAACGTGCCCGTGAGCCGCAGCCACTCACTGGCTCTGCCCTGTGCCCTTCACAGGATCGATCTCTGCTCAGGCAGGCCGAGAAATCATAGCCATCGAGTCAGGGCTCTCTGACCTGGCTCTCGGGTCTCTGAGACAGTGTTCTTTCCCATATCCTTCCTCGGAAGGGGGTGCGGGGAGCCTGGTCGCTGAAAGGTCTTCCGGAGTCTTGTGTTACCACCAGTCTCTGCCTCCTCTTTTCTCCTCCTCTGCTTTATAGTTTTTATAAACACTAGAAGACTTACATTTTTGAACTTGACAAATTATCTATACAAGTCTTTAGTAGTTTGATCCAACAAATGTTTACTTGCCATGCAATTAGGAGAGACATTATAAACTCATGACAAAACAGCAACCCCACTAGCCAGCATCCTGGTGATCAGATTTCCTGACTTGACTCCACCTCCCATTATAGAGGGTATATCTTTGTTCACAGTGACACATCTTTCCACTGGTACGACATAAGGACCCCTGTACTGTGAGAGCCAGATTTTAATTCCAGGGTCCACATCTGATCCCCAAGTATGGCCTTGGACAAGTAGCCTCCTCTTTCCAGGCTACGGTTTTTCCAATTGTAAATGAGAGATTTGGGGGTGAGTGGGGAGGGCAGGGATGATAAATGAATGATTGGACTCCAAGATCCCTTCTAGTTGCCATATTGTGTGTTACTGTGTTTGACCTTAAATGTGTGAATAGTTTCTCTAATAATGATAAGGATTTTGAGGATTATTCCTTCTTAAGTAATTACAGACTTGTGATTGTGAGTTAAAATGACATGGATCTACTGACCCAATTTTGCCCTCAGCCAACCTGTCAACAAGGCTTTTGTGCTTAATTTTATTTATTTTGTTAATATGTACTTATTTATTTGGCTCTGCTAAGTCTTAGCTGCAGCACACAGGATCTTTACTTGTGCAAAGTCTTAGTTGGGGCATGAGACCTCTTAGTTGCACCTTGTAGGCTCTAGTTCTCTGACCAAGGATCGAACCTGGACCCCCTGCATTGGGAGCACAGAGTCTTAGCCACTGGACCACCAGGGAAGTCCCACCAGGCTTTGGTCTTTAGAACTCTCCACCAGTCTGACTCTTGCTTTTCAATTAGTTTTTCTCCAGGGACCACTCATCTCATAAAATTCTTCATACTGCTTTCAGAATTCTTTCATTAATCATCTTCTCCCTGATAAGAACCTTCAGAATTTTCTCACTTTTCCATTTCTAGGAACAAATGACAAAATATAGCAAATATCAACCAATAACCATTTACTTAGTATTTATTATTTACTATTTATTCATGTTTTATCTCACTGAATCTTCCCAAGAAAGCTGCACAGTGGGTGTTCTCTTTGGCATTTGACAGTGTGGGAAAGGAGGGGAAGAGAGATTAAGTGTTGTCCAAGGCCCTGCAGCAAAGTCATTTAGAACATGGACCCCCATGTTTCTGGCCTGTGTCAGACTCCCGCTGTTGCTCGCCGTGCCTTTAAAGCTGTCCGTGGACAGATGATAAGGAAGGCCAGGAAGAATGTGGATGTTTTCCAATTTGGAATTTTGATGATACCAAGAAAGATTCCGGGAAGAATTTGTTCTTTCATTTGGCGTTCAGAGCTTGCTTTGCCCTTGATTTTTTCAGTTGGCCCTAACACTTCTGCCCCTGCCCCAGAATTAAGAACCAGAGATTGGTCTAAAAAAAAAAAACAAACTGGTGGATCTGAGTCTGTCTCTGTGTAAAGACAGCTCATTAGATCTTAACATGGGGCAGCTCTCGTAAGTTTCCCAAAGATGACTTTGATGTGAATCCCTGATCTAATCCAAGTTCTTGCTTTTATAAATGGAGAAAACAGGGCTCAGAAAGGTGGAATGGCGTTCTGAAAGTCGCTCTGCCACCTGGCCACAGAGCCAGGCCTGGGCCTTCATTCTGCTATATCGTCCTTTTTGTTCCCGTTTGCTCCACAGATAGCATCAGTACAAGGTGTATGTTGGTGACCTGGAAAGCAGCCCCATACCTCTGGCCAATTTCAAGGTCTCAGCCAGTTCCGTGTGCCCCCTAGGCATGGGAGCAGTCAGAATGATGGGTGCTGTGCTGAATGCTTTGTATAAATGACCTCCAGTCCTGGCGGCGGCCCTGCAGAGTATGTGTTCTCCCTCTTGAACAAGTGAGGTTCAGAGAGGTTTATGTAGCCAGTCCAAGGCCAGAACCAGGAGCAAGCAGGGGCCAGACTTTGAATCCAGCCTGGGCTCTAGCATGAGCTCTGGTCTACCATCTTGTGGGTTCTGAGACCCACTGAGACTTGGGGTGGGGACTGGTGCTGGGGGATAAAGATGAAAAGGGCAGTGAGATAAGGGAACCAGTCATTATTTGGCCAGTCATCTTTTCCAGAAACTCCCGCCACCCGCCCCTTTCCTGCTCCTGTTATCACTAGCCAGTGGACGGCTGGGCTGGCCTGGGCCGGGCTCTTCTGCTGAAATCCTTCAGAGCTTTCCTGTTCTAGAGTTTTGCAAGACGGTGGGAGGAGTGTTTTTGCGCTGGGCAGGCTTCCCGGGGGTGATTGTGGAAAGGAAGGGGAGTGATTCTGTAGGGCCCTAAAAAGAAGCCAGGAAGACAAGAAAAAAAATAAAACCCTGTTGAAAAAGAAAACAAATTGACTCAGGCCTTTTCTGGCATTATCTTTCGTCTAGACTTGGAGATCGAAGCTCAGGCCAGAAGTCTGGCAATGTCCATTTTCTTCTCGCAGTATAACCTTCCTAATGACCCAGGACACATCATTACAACTGCCTGTCAGCCACACACCAGAAGCAGCCCAGCCGTGCATTGTCTAATGTTTTCCTTTATCTGGGGCATGCTTTCCTTTCCTCACAAGGTACCCCGGCAATAAAAACAAATCCTGTGGACGTTTTAGATGAGTGCCTGGATTTGTTTTCACAAGCTTATCTCATTCGCCCTTTACCACAACCCAGTGAGATAGGTGGGCCGCCCAGGGTTTATCCTCACAGCCTCACAGGTAAGCAGCCAAAGCTCAGAGGCTTGTCCACGATCTCACATTTAAGCAAAGGCGCAACTGGAGCCAGGTTCCAGGGCTCCTGACTCCCGTCCAATGCATGAGGTCAATGCACTGTGAGGGGAAATTCCAGCCTGCCTGAGGTTTTTCACCCCAAACCATGCATTGTTGCTTTTTGTTGAGCTGCACTGCCCATGCTATGAATTGTGGGGTGAAACCCTGAACAGTGGGGTTGGAGGAGAGACAGGGTACTGAAGGGAGGAAGGCAGAATATCTCTTTCTCAAGAGAGTCTAGCAAGGGCTTGGTATTTACTGAGCGTTCAGTTTTCTCTTCAGAGAGGAAACAGAGGAAAACGAAAGGTCACAGAAATTTAACTGGATGACTGCGCGTCTCTTGCATATGTGTTGTACTGAGCACTTTGCAAAGGGCTTATACGTGTGTGTGTGTGTGTGTCTGTGTGTGTGTGTGTGTCTGTGTGTGTGTGTGTGGTGAATTCACATACCATGTATCACTCAGTGTACACAGGTCATTGTTTTTGGTGTATTCACAGGGTGGTGCAGCCGTCATCACAGTCTAGTTTGAAAACATTTTTATGACCCCAAAAAGGAACCTTATACCCATTAGCAGTCACTTCCCATTCCTCTTCATCACCCAGCCTTAAGCAACCACTAATCTCCTTTCTGTCTCTATATAGTTACCAAATGTAACATTTTATATAAAATGGAATCTAGCTTCTTTTTACTTCATATAATGCTTCAAGGTTTATCCATGCTGTAACATGTATTTGTACTTTATCCTTTTCTATTGCCAGATAATATTCCGTCATATGATATGCCACATTCTCTTTCTTTATCAATGCACTTACAGGCATTTGAATTGTTTCCAGTTTGGGCTATTGTGAGTCAAGCTGCTGTGAAAATTTGTTTATAGGTTTTTCTGAAAACATGTTTTCATTACTCCTGGGTATATACCTACAAGCGGAATTGCTGGGTCATAGGGTGATTCTGTGTTTACCTTTTTGAGGAGCTGTTGAAGTGTGTGTTTATAAATTTATGAGATGCATGTACCATGCCAGGCTTCCCTGGAAGCTCAGTGGTAAAGAATCTGCCTGCCAGTGCAGGAGATGCAGTTTTCATTCCTGGGCACAGCAAGGCGGAGATGACTTAGCACCTAAACAACAACACTTTCCCATACCATGAAATTTGCCTATTTAAAGTACACAGTTCAGTGATTTTAGTATTTCCCCGGGTTGTGCAACCCTCACCACAGGCTCATTTTAGAAAATTTTTGTCACCCTCCCCTAAAGAAATGCCATTCTCATTAGCAGTCACTTTCCATTCCTGCTCACCAACCCACCCCCTTCCCAGGCATCCACTAGTCTACTAGTGTTGAGAGTCTAGCAAGGGCTTGGTATTTACTGAGCGTTCAGTTTTCTCTTCAGAGAGGAAACAGAGGAAAACAAAAGGTCACAGAAATTTAACTGGATGACTGCGCGTCTCTTGCATATGTGTTGTACTGCGCACTTTGCAAAGGGCTTATACGTGTGTGTGTGTGTGTGTCTGTGTGTGTGTGTGTGGTGAATTCACATACCATGTATCACTCAGTGTACACAGGTCATTGTTTTTGGTGTATTCACAGGGTGGTGCAGCCGTCATCACAGTCTAGTTTGGAAACATTTTTATGACCCCAAAAAGGAACCTTATACCCATTAGCAGTCACTTCCCATTCCTCCTCATCACCCAGCCTTAAGCAACCACTAATCTCCTTTCTGTCTCTATATAGTTACCAAATGTAACATTTTATATAAAATGGAATCTAGCTTCTTTTTACTTCATATAATGCTTCAAGGTTTATCCATGCTGTAACATGTATTTGTACTTTATCCTTTTCTATTGCCAGATAATATTCCGTCATATGATATGCCACATTCTCTTTCTTTATCAATGCACTTATAGGCATTTGAATTGTTTCCAGTTTGGGCTATTATGAGTCAAGCTGCTGTGAAAATTTGTTTATAGGTTTTTCTGAAAACATGTTTTCATTACTCCTGGGTATATACCTACAAGCGGAATTGCTGGGTCATAGGGTGATTCTGTGTTTACCTTTTTGAGGAGCTGTTGAAGTGTGTGTTTATAAATTTATGAGATACATGTACCATGCCAGGCTTCCCTGGAAGCTCAGTGGTAAAGAATCTGCCTGCCAGTGCAGGAGATGCAGTTTTCATTCCTGGGCACAGCAAGGCGGAGATGACTTAGCACCTAAACAACAACACTTTCCCATACCATGAAATCTGCCTATTTAAAGTACACAGTTCAGTGATTTTAGTATTTCCCCGGGTTGTGCAACCCTCACCACAGGCTCATTTTAGAAAATTTTTGTCACCCTCCCCTAAAGAAATGCCATTCTCATTAGCAGTCACTTTCCATTCCTGCTCACCAACCCACCCCCTTCCCAGGCATCCACTAGTCTACTAGTGTTTTTGAGTTTTTTCTGTGCTAGCCTTTGAATTTTCCTATGCTAGACTTTATTTTCACATAAATAAAGTCATGTAATCTATAGTCTCTTCTCACTAGTTTCTTTCACTTAGCACAGTGTTTTGGAGAGTCATCTTTTATGTGACTGACTGACCTTCCGTTGTGTGAATAGACCACGTTTGGTTCATCCAGTCTCTGCCTCTGTCATCCGTGCTGTTCTCCCTGGATATCTCTGTTTTCTCTTCTTATTAGGACTCTAGCCACTGGAGGAGGGCCCACAGCAGTCCCATGTAACCTCATTTTAATTAATTATATCTGCAAAGACCCTGTTTTCAAATAAGGTCGCAGCCTGAGGTTCTGTGAGATTTAGGGGGACACTGTTGAATCCATTAAGGCACCAGGGAATAATCTCATGAATTCAGATAGAAGTCCTTTAAAGTTGCAAGCTGAGGTAGGATTTTTGACAAGGTTTAGTGCCAAAGCAGCCTTGAAAGAATTTTTCTGGGGCTGCAGATGATTATGAAGCTAACTGGTTTCATAGACACGGATTTATCTCAGAAGAATGGAATTCCAAGTGACTGTGGGCCCAGCTTGTCCTAACCCTTACTCCATCTTATGACCAGACCTCGAAAACTCCTCAGATTTTTGACCACAAGAAACAGGCATACAGGGAGTTTTGTGCCAGTGAAGATTATTTTATTCATTCGGCACATATGTGATGAATGCCCACTGGGTGCTGGGACTGTCCTAGGCACCAGAGATACGGAAAAGACTGGAACACATTTTTGAGTGCCAACCAACTGGCAGCGTTTTCTTGACCCTTTCTGCATTTCCTCCTTACCACTACCCTAGGGTGGTTTGTAAATAAAAAAGCTTGAGACTGAGATTGATCCATCTCTGTGACTAAACAGACTGGGTCACATTTGAATGCACAGCCTGAGCTTGGGGCCAAGGATAGGTCACTCCTCCTTTATTCAGACCCGTAAGTCTTCAGCATAGGGGGTGTGAAGGACGAATGGGGTGACGAGGCAGGATAAGCAGGCTGTCACAGAGTGGCTGTTCTTGTCCCACAGGGGAACCTGGCTTCATTCTGAAGGTCGTGAGGGGTGAGTGGATGTTACTGAGGGAGTGTGACGTCGTATGCTGTGTACTTGAATTCTGAATCAGCACACGGTCGTGGAGTTGTATCATAGACCGGGCTTCATTCTGGTGATAAAACTGTTACAGAAGAGACGATATCTCTACCAAGTTTATAGCCTAATAGATGGAGCGATGCGAAAGGGGTTGGCATTCTCTTGAACTTCTGTTTGAAACACAAGGACGGACAGGTGAGAAGCAAGGTTGAAGGAGTAAAGAGGCAAGTGGTTTTTAAAAAGATAGCTTTGGAGGTCATCCTGAGGATAGCAGGGATGCTCTGACGAGTTTTAAGCAGGGCAGTGACATGATGACATGGCGTGGTTGTTGAAAAACAGAGAAGAGCGATAGGAAGCCCTGGGTTTATGACTCTGAGGCCTGGCTGGATGGCAGTGTTGATGGACTTCACTGAGGTACAGAATGCGGGTGGGATTCCTTCTAGATTGTTGAGCCTGACCTGCATGTGAGACAGCTGAATGGATACCCCCAGCAGATCTGGGGGGTTGGAGAGGAGGAGACAGGGGCGGTCAGTTATAGGATTGGGAGAACTGAGCTAGAGATTAAGATCACATAGCTGAAACTGTGAGAGTACACAGTGTACCCCCAGAGAACCTCCAAGTGAGAGCGAGGTCACAGGAGGACCTGGGGCAGAAGTCCAAGGAAAGCCCCCACTGAAGGACCAGCCGGGAAAAGAGAGGTCCAGAAGACTGCGGACTATGTAGAAAGCACCAGAGGCTTCCCTCACAGCTTCCTGGGGTCTCCCCTGGTGCTGGGCCTCCTCTTTCCCTGGATGTAACCCTCTCCCCTGCCCTCAGAGGGCTCATCCTGCACACCTAATGACGTCCTGAAGCCACTGATTCAGGAAACAAACGTCCAGTTAAGACTTGTAATCAGAATTCATTCTGAGGTCAACACAGCTGTCAGTGGAACTGTGTTTCCCAGAGGACCATGCTGTTGTCTGCTGCATGCTGGCACAAGTTGTCCAGCCCAGCATCAGCAAAGTCTTGAGTGCTGTAGAGCATCTCTGAGCTGGTGATCCTGCCCGGGGCCATGAGAAGGGTCCTAAGGACAGATCACAGGGGGTGGAGGCAGAACCATGTCCCCTCAGAAGTGCTGGACTAGCCCAGAAAGCCCCGTCATCACCACGAAGGTATCCCCCACTGGCTATCACGTTGCCAGAAATTACATCTTCCAACCTTTCTTTCAATCAAAAAGTGGAATGACTGCATGTTGATTACACACACACGTATACACATGCACAGACATTTTTTTTTGCTTATTCTGCAAAGATAGACCCAGAACTTTCTGTGTGCCGGGGCTTATTAGGTAAACGCTGGCCCTGAAGAGGTAGCAGTGTCCGTCGCTGCTCTTAGACACTCACGGGCCAGGCAAGGAAGCAAGGGTGACCGTGGACAGAATGGTGCGTAGGCCACGTGCTGTTAGCACCCAGAACAATGACCCTGTCCAGGAAGGTTTCAGAGAGAATATGATACCCGTGCAGGGTCTTAAAGTCTGCCTAGGCGTGCCAGAGGAGTACAATCCAGGCGGAAGTAGCAACAGAAACCAAAACAAAGAATCAGAAGAGGGGGCTGGTGTGTTCCTGGGCTGATGAAGCTTCCATATGCCTGGGGTATGGGAGGAGGAAGGCAGGAAATAGGTCAGACTGTGAAAGGCCTTGTCTGTCGAGCTGAGGAATTTGCACAGAGCTTAGAGAGCCAGCCAAATGAATAATGCCCTTGGCTTGGAGTGTAGCACTCTAAACTATTATCTGTCTTTAATACCTCGCTTCCTTTCTAACACAACAGACGAGAGTTTAAGATAAGAGTTAAAGAGAAAAAGGACCAGTAGACAAAGAGTGGCAAGTGCACAAGCTGGGGCGTCTCGTCCCCAGAGGACAGAGAAGGGCAAGCCAGAGAAGCTGGGACCCCTCTAGGGACTGACAGCTCTTATTACATGTACTTTTCTCATGGGGTGCAGTAACACCTAATGATGTCCTGAAGCCACTGATTCAGGAAACAAACGTCCAGTTAAGACTTGTAATCAGAATTCATTCTGAGGTCAACACAGCTGTCAGTGGAACTGTGTTTCCCAGAGGACCGTGCTGTTGTCTGCTGCATGCTGGCAGAAGTTGTCCAGCCCAGCATCAGCGAAGTCTTGAGTGCTGTAGAGCATCTCTGAGCTGGTGATCCTGCCCGGGGCCATGAGAAGGGTCCTAAGGACAGATCACAGGGGGTGGAGGCAGAACCATGTCCCCTCAGAAGTGCTGGACTAGCCCAGAAAGCCCCGTCATCACCACGAAGGTATCCCCCACTGGCTATCACGTTGCCAGAAATTACATCTTCCAACCTTTCTTTCAAACAAAAAGTGGAATGACTGCATGTTGATTACACACACACGTATACACATGCACAGACTTTTTTTTTTGCTTATTCTGCAAAGATAGACCCTGAACTTTCTGTGTGCCGGGGCTTATTAGGTAAATGCTGGCCCTGAAGAGGTAGCAGTGTCCGTCGCTGCTCTTAGACACTCACGGGCCAGGCAAGGAAGCAAGGGTGACCGTGGACAGAATGGTGCGTAGGCCACGTGCTGTTAGCACCCAGAACAATGACCCTGTCCAGGAAGGTTTCAGAGAGAATATGATACCCGTGCAGGGTCTTAAAGTCTGCCTAGGCGTGCCAGAGGAGTACAATCCAGGCGGAAGTAGCAACAGAAACCAAAACAAAGAATCATAAGAGGGGGCTGGTGTGCTCCTGGGCTGATGAAGCTTCCATATGCCTGGGGTATGGGAGGAGGAAGGCAGGAAATAGGTCAGACTGTGAAAGGCCTTGTCTGTCGAGCTGAGGAATTTGCACAGAGCTTAGAGAGCCAGCCAAATGAATAATGCCCTTGGCTTGGAGTGTAGCACTCTAAACTATTATCTGTCTTTAATACCTCGCTTCCTTTCTAACACAACAGACGAGAGTTTAAGATAAGAGTTAAAGAGAAAAAGGACCAGTAGACAAAGAGTGGCAAGTGCACAAGCTGGGGCGTCTCGTCCCCAGAGGACAGAGAAGGGCAAGCCAGAGAAGCTGGGACCCCCCTCTAGGGACTGACAGCTCTTATTACATGTACTTTTCTCATGGGGTGCAGTAACACATGGTCCAGGACCCAGCGAGTAAGTCTTCAGGAAGCAAAGCTTCATTTAATAAAACCAGCGTAGCTTTGAGGGAGGTGGCGGCACCAAAGAGAGAAGGCAGTGGTCCTCACTCCCCACAGGTTGGCCTTGCCCGAGAGCTGGAGTCAGCTGCTGGACCAGGAGTAGCCACCCCTCCCGGACGTGGGGCAGCTGGTAATAGAGAGTGACTTCCGGGCAGCTCCGGGGGCCACAGCCCTGCTCTCTGGGAGGGCACAGAGGGGGCAGGTGCGTGAGGAGGAGGAGGATGCTGGACCACTGCCTCTGCTTTCCACATCCCCTCTTCTGCTCACAACACACTTTGGGAGAAGGACCCCTCCCCTTCCCTCTCCATTCACAGAGCTCTTCCTCTTCATCGCAGACTCCTTGAGGAACCTCGCCTCAGCTGGCCACGGGCCCCGCTCTTCCCCAGCCGAGCTCAGCAGCTCCAGTCAGCATCTTCTCCGAGAACGAAAATCTTCAGCCCCATCGCACTCCAGCCAGCCGACCTTGTTCACCTTTGAACCCTCGCTGTCCAACCATGGGCAGCCCCCCTTGTCCACCAGTGCACCTCAGGAGTACCTCTACCTGCACCAGTGCCTCAGCCGGAGGGCCGAAAACGCGAGGTAGGCGCACAGCAGCGAGTCGGAGGACCGCTCACGGGGCCGAGGACTTTTCAGCCTCTGCTTTCTAATTTTAAAGATATGGGAGTCAACTATTCTATCTTTCCAGGTGGCCAAATATATAATTATAAAAGATTGCTTTTGTTTGGGTAACCTTCACATTTTATTGGTATCATCCTACGTTGCTTTATAATGATAATTGGATTCCAAAGAAGCCTCTCATTACCAAAAATCTTCCTATAAAAATTGTGTGTTTAATTTGGGAAAGAAGGCACTAGAGGTTCAAAGTCACTGCATTCGTTGATCCTAGCAGTATAGTTACACAACCTTAACGTTGTTGAACAAGTCCATTTCTCATGTTTGCCCTTGGATTGCCGTGTTCCATGTGGCAACCACTCTTCCCATATGGCTATTTAAACTTGAATCAGTTAAAATGAAATAAAACTTGGGAACTTCCCTGGTGGTCTAGTGGATAAGAATCTGCTTGCCAATGCAGGGGACACAGGTTTGATCCCTGGTCAGGGAACTGAGATCCCACAAGCCACAGAGCCACTAAGCCTGCATGCCACACATGGCGGCTCCGTGAGCCACAGCAGAAGATTCCACAGGATGCAGCAAGGACCTGGCGCAGCCAAATAAAGGAGTGAACAGCTGTGACTCTGGTAATGATAAAAGAGATGCCAGAGATGTCTCTAACAGCATACATTTAAAATAAACAAAATTTTAATTAAATAAAACTAAAACTGAAGTTCCTCAGTCGCACTAGCCGTATTTCTAGTGCTCAGTGGCCACACATGGCCAATGGCTACCATACAGGGTAGTCCAGATACAAAACATTTTCATCGTCATAGACAGTCTTAGAACAAGAACTCCCTGCTCTAGAGTAAGTTTTTGTTTTTCTCACACCACAAACTCTCTTGCAGCTACAGAGCCTGGACATATTTTTATTCCCTTTTATGCTCATCGTTAAGATAAACAAAAGCACAGAGCAGGTTCCCAATTCTCCCATGGCCAGCAGATTACTAAATCACATTCCTGAAGTAATTAATGTAGAAATAACTAATATGGGCTATGAAAATTAAGGCAGTTAGAGACTTAGTTTATTGATAAATCATGTCACAGAATATTTTCATGCGTAATCTCACTTCAACTAGTCAGATACACTGAGAGTTCTCCAGGGTAGATCGTTTCTCTCCCTTTCACAGATAAAGAAACTGAGACTCTCGCCTTCTCAGTGAAAGACGGGACTAGAACCCAGGCTTCTCCTTTCAGTCGTACTCATCTCTACACCGTGCTATTCTGTGGTTCTGGTTTTCTGAGTCATTTTCACACAACAGGATCTCCCAACGCTCAATTGGAAGTCTCCCTCAGAAAGCCATGCTCCTGAAGCAGCGTGATTCATTCGTGAGTTTTCACTAGTTCAGTCCACCCTCTTCAATGTCAAGGGCGCTTGGTTCTAAAAAGGTAGAATGAGTTAGCCAAGATCACTGAACTAATTCTTCTGAACCACAGACCAGAGACAGTGATAGAATCCAGCGTATTGTACAGACTCTGCACGCAGTCAGTTGTGGGTTCAAATTCAGGTTTGGCTACTTCCTTGTGACCTTGGGCCATTTATTTAGCCTTCTTGACCTCCAATTTCCTTCCCTGTAGAGTGGGAATAATTAACTCATGTGCATAATTAATGAACATGAAGTGGCAAAGCTACCTGAGTTACTCATGAGGTGGGAGATCCTCAGGACATCCTGCCAGATGCTCTCCCGGGCCACCTCCCCTTCTACTATACGTAGGATTCCAGCGGGGAATGAGAGGTTGTAAGTCACAGTTCTAGTGAGAGACAGAGCACCATGTATCATTGTTGTTCAGTCGCTCAGTCCTGTCTGACTGTGACCCCAGGACTGCAGCACGCCAGGCTTCCCTGTCCTCACCATCTCCCAGAGTTTGCCCAAGTTCATGCCCATTGAGTCAGTGATGCCGTCCAGCCATCTCATCGTATTAGTGTCTCTCAGACACACTGTGCTCATGCAATACCCAGGCGTCTTGTTGAAATGCTTACTCCAATTCAGTAGGCCTGGGGTGGGTCCCGAGATACAGCTTTTCTGTAGAACTGCAGATGATGCCATGAGGACCACAGATCAAGGCTTTATATCATACTAACAACAGCCTCCCCCTCCAGTCCCGTGATACTGCTAAAGCTGCAGAGAACAGACAGATAAATGTCTCCACTTGAACTAGCAGTTAGGGCCCCACTCTGTACCCCCACCTCCTCTGGAAAACCTCGTTTAATCTTCCTAGCTGAACTTCATTTCTTCTCTGAATTTGCCTAGCAGCTTTTGATGATCTTTCTCACCGCATGTGGAACTTTCTATCTTGTACTGTGGATTTTATAAGACTATGTTACTGTCCTTTAGGAGAGGACTCCAAGCATCCCAGGTACATGAGAAATATTTGAAAGTCATTCAAGGTGCCGGCCCCAGAAGCCATGCTCCTGAAGCAGCGTGATTCATTCGGTTTTCACTAGTTCAGTCCACCCTCTTCAATGTCAAGGGCTCGGTTCTAAAAAGGTAGAATGAGTTAGCCAAGATCACTGAACTAATTCTTCTGAACCACAGACCAGAGACAGTGATAGAATCCAGCGTATTGTACAGACTCTGCACGCAGTCAGTTGTGGGTTCAAATTCAGGTTTGGCTACTTCCTTGTGACCTTGGGCCATTTATTTAGCCTTCTTGACCTCCAATTTCCTTCCCTGTAGAGTGGGAATAATTAACTCATGTGCATAATTAATGAACATGAAGTGGCAAAGCTACCTGAGTTACTCATGAGGTGGGAGATCCTCAGGACATCCTGCCAGATGCTCTCCCGGGCCACCTCCCCTTCTACTATACGTAGGATTCCAGCGGGGAATGAGAGGTTGTAAGTCACAGTTCTAGTGAGAGACAGAGCACCATGTATCATTGTTGTTCAGTCGCTCAGTCCTGTCTGACTGTGACCCCAGGACTGCAGCACGCCAGGCTTCCCTGTCCTCACCATCTCCCAGAGTTTGCCCAAGTTCATGCCCATTGAGTCAGTGATGCCGTCCAGCCATCTCATCGTATTAGTGTCTCTCAGACACACTGTGCTCATGCAATACCCAGGCGTCTTGTTGAAATGCTTACTCCAATTCAGTAGGCCTGGGGTGGGTCCCGAGATACAGCTTTTCTGTAGAACTGCAGATGATGCCATGAGGACCACAGATCAAGGCTTTATATCATACTAACAACAGCCTCCCCCTCCAGTCCCGTGATACTGCTAAAGCTGCAGAGAACAGACAGATAAATGTCTCCACTTGAACTAGCAGTTAGGGCCCCACTCTGTACCCCCACCTCCTCTGGAAAACCTCGTTTAATCTTCCTAGCTGAACTTCATTTCTTCTCTGAATTTGCCTAGCAGCTTTTGATGATCTTTCTCACCGCATGTGGAACTTTCTATCTTGTACTGTGGATTTTTATAAGACTATGTTACTGTCCTTTAGGAGAGGACTCCAAGCACATCCTAGGTACATGAGAAATATTTGAACACATCTGTGTTGAGGAAATATGTTATCTCCATAACATATGAATGTTAATGGATGAGACAGAACATAGCTACCTCTGGAGAAGCAGCTAAGTTGTGGGCCTTGCTCAAGTTGTGTTTTCCGCTGTGTCTTTATTTAGACTTGTGTGGGTGTGGGAGCAAGAGGATGATGAGCAGAACTTCAGGGAGACTTTGAAAAATAGTCTGTTCAAACTGTGTGTGTAGGGTTCCAAGCAGGCATGGAGGGTGGGAAGGAAGCTTTCTTTCGTCTAGAAGGATTATCTAGTTTCTGATAGTAGCGGAGCAGCATGTGTGATACTAACAATCATAAACTCAAGACAAAACATGTTTAAAACTGTCTGAAGGCACTGAAGAGCAATCAAAAAGTGGGACAGATGTGTTAAAAGAAGGCACCCTCACTCAGCAAGATTCAATTTACATGACTTTTCTTACGAATGAAATTCCTATAGCATATCATCCCAAGAGTTGAGTAGATAGTGAGAAATTGCTGGACACTTGAAGACACTGTACAAGTTAACCCATAGTCAAGAGAACTGAGGTCATAGAAGCAAAATAAGCGTACTTTTTGGAGCTAGCATACAAGGACTTTAAAACAGTTGTGTTAATTGCCTTACTCTGTGGCAGGAAGGAGAAAAGATAATGATTAAAGAGATGGTGAAATTTAGGGGAAAAAATTGAAACTTTGAAAAAGAATTTAGGAGTTTCAATCCCTCTGTGGTAGCAGAAGCCACTGAAGATTGTCCCTCCCACTAACTACAACTAAAAACTCCAGGCAAAATGTAAATACCCAAAGACTCTGTAAACGAAAGGAAGCAAACTGTGGAGGGGGGCAGAACTTGAGCTGCGACTGCAGAGAGTGAACTTTCCATCTCTGGTGTGTTTCTCCTGAGTGTGGGCCCTGTCCCAAAGCTGCACAGGGGTCAGGCTTCTGAAATTCTGATAGGAAGCTCATCTTTCTGATTAAAAGAACCAGAAAAGGAGCCTTTTAAGGGTTGGGAAGGAGTGGAATATCCCAGAGTGAAAAGATCTAGAGAAGGGATTTCCCAATTAAGCGCCCTGGGGGACTCAGACCAGCAGAACAAGACCTTTGTGAAGTAAACTGAGACAGAACATAGCTACCTCTGGAGAAGCAGCTAAGTTGTGGGCCTTGCTCAAGTTGTGTTTTCCGCTGTGTCTTTATTTAGACTTGTGTGGGTGTGGGAGCAAGAGGATGATGAGCAGAACTTCAGGGAGACTTTGAAAAATAGTCTGTTCAAACTGTGTGTGTAGGGTTCCAAGCAGGCATGGAGGGTGGGAAGGAAGCTTTCTTTCGTCTAGAAGGATTATCTAGTTTCTGATAGTAGCGGAGCAGCATGTGTGATACTAACAATCATAAACTCAAGACAAAACATGTTTAAAAACTGTCTGAAGGCACTGAAGAGCAATCAAAAAGTGGGACAGATGTGTTAAAAGAAGGCACCCTCACTCAGCAAGATTCAATTTACATGACTTTTCTTACGAATGAAATTCCTATAGCATATCATCCCAAGAGTTGAGTAGATAGTGAGAAATTGCTGGACACTTGAAGACACTGTACAAGTTAACCCATAGTCAAGAGAACTGAGGTCATAGAAGCAAAATAAGCGTACTTTTTGGAGCTAGCATACAAGGACTTTAAAACAGTTGTGTTAATTGCCTTACTCTGTGGCAGGAAGGAGAAAAGATAATGATTAAAGAGATGGTGAAATTTAGGGGAAAAAATTGAAACTTTGAAAAAGAATTTAGGAGTTTCAATCCCTCTGTGGTAGCAGAAGCCACTGAAGATTGTCCCTCCCACTAACTACAACTAAAAACTCCAGGCAAAATGTAAATACCCAAAGACTCTGTAAACGAAAGGAAGCAAACTGTGGAGGGGGGCAGAACTTGGAGCTGCGACTGCAGAGAGTGAACTTTCCATCTCTGGTGTGTTTCTCCTGAGTGTGGGCCCTGTCCCAAAGCTGCACAGGGGTCAGGCTTCTGAAATTCTGATAGGAAGCTCATCTTTCTGATTAAAAGAACCAGAAAAGGAGCCTTTTAAGGGTTGGGAAGGAGTGGAATATCCCAGAGTGAAAAGATCTAGAGAAGGGATTTCCCAATTCTGTGTAAAGCTCAGACTCAGCTTAAGCGCCCCATGTACGAGGTGGACTCAGACCAGCAGAACAAGACCTTTGTGAAGTAAACTGAGAGTTTTACCACCACATACAGGAGAAACAAAACTTAGAGGCTGAACCTAGCCATTGGTTGTCTACAAAAACACACACGTCAGGTTTCTCCAGAGGATGACAAAAGAACCCAAAGTTTACACAACATTCAGAATATAATCCAGAATTTCTGGTCATACAGAAAAGCAGCAAACTGTAACTAATTCTCAAGGGAGAATACAGATGCCAACCACAATATAACCAGTGTTGACTACACACACATTTAAAAGCCCATATTATGGTACTTTATATAATAGAGGAAGACACACAAGAAATTAATGAAAAGAAACAGAAACTGTGTCAGCCCAGAAGTCAAAATTCTGCAAAAGTAAGACATTCTCAGATGAAAAAGAAATAAGAGAATTTCTCGGAGATCTAATGTGAAGAAACAATAAGGTGGAAGCAAGGTGGTACCAGAAAGAAACTACATGGGGGCCCATGGCAGTGAGAGTGCCGAGTCCTTACACTGGACCCCGGGGGCTCCTGTGAAGAGCTTCCTTTACCATTTATTGCCATGTGAGTCCCCTGGTGACCGATTTTCTCAACTTTCACTTACCTGAAAATAACCTTTATTTCACCTTTGTTTTTCATTTATTTTATTAAAGTATATAGTGCAGTCACAGTGTTGTGTTATTTCTGCTGTACAGCAGTGGTTCAATTATGCACAAACATAATGCACATTTTTTTCATAATCTTTTCCATTATGGTTTATCACAGAATATTGAGCATCGTCCCCTGTGCTATACAGTATCACTGTATTTATCTTGAGAGATATTTTTGCTAGGTATAAAATTCTGAAGTTATGGCTTTATTTCAGCCAGGTCTTCCTGACCTTCATTTTCTTCTGAAGAGAGGTCAGTTGTTCTTTTATTTCTTATTCTCCAGTATATAAGTGTATATTTCTCTGATTGATTTTTTCCTTTTTAAAAAGATTGTGTTAAAATACACATAATAGAAATGTACCATCCTAGCCATTTTTAAGTGTATAGTACAGTAGTGTAAATACTTTCACACTATATACAACCCGTCTGCAGAACTCTTTTCATCTCTCAGAATGTAAACTCTCCACCCTTAACAAGTTCCAATTTCATCCTCCCCTAGACCCTGATAACCTCCATTCTGCCTTTTATCTGTATGAATTTGGCTGCTCTAGGTAACTCATTTAAGTGGAATTATACAGTAGTTGTCATTTTGTGACTGGATTATTTCACTTAACATAATACCCGCAAAATTCATCTGTGTTGTAGAAAGTGTCAGAATTTTCTTCCTTTTTAAAACTATACTTTATTACATGTATACTCCTCGGTAGATGCTAAGAAAGATTTGACAAAACTTAATACATCTTCAGAAAAATATTTCTTAGCAAATTAAAAATCGAACTATCTCAAACAGTGACTAGAACTATCTCAAACTAAGACGTGTAAGTACAGTCTCCAGCCAGTGTTACATGTAATGGAGAAGTAGTAAACATATTCCCTGCATATTGGGGACAAGGAGAGAATACCCACTCTCTCACTACTTACATTCACTGTTGTAAGTAGAGATCTTAACCAGTTCAATAAAGGAACAAAAAAATTCATAAAAGACACCAATACCAGAAAGGAAGATGTAACAGACTCTATTTTCAGGTCACATGATTGTTCATACTAAAAACCCTGGAGACTATAGAAAATAACTACTAGAATTAATAAATGGATTTAGCAAAGTCACAGGAGAAATGTTTGCTATACAAAAATTAATTTTTACGTATAAGCAGCAAACAAAAAATGGAAAATAGAACTTTTAAAAGATTATATAATGATGCCAAAAGAAATGGCCTAATTAGGAATAAATTTAACAAAAGCATGCAAGATCTCTTCACTGAAATCAGAATCTAACATTGTTGAGAGAAATTAAAGATCTAAATATGGAGAGTAATAATATACTAGTTACACACTGGAAGATCTAATATCATTAAAATGGTTATTCTTAGCCAAAGCAATCCTGAGGAAGAAGAATGGAGCTGGAGGGATCAGCCTCCCCAACTTCAGACTCTACTACAAAGCAATAGTCATCAAAACAGTATGGTACTGGCACAAAAAACAGAACTATGGAACAAGATAGAGAACCCAGAGATAAACCCACACACCTATGGGTACCTTATTTTTGACAAAGGAGGCGCAACTATAAAATGGGACAAAGACAGCCTCTTCAACAAATGGTACTGGGAAAATTGGACAGCTACATGCAAAAAAATGAAGTTGGAACATTCCCTGACACCATGCACAAAGATCAACTCAAAATGGATTAAAGACCTAAATGTAAGACCAGAAATCATCAAACTCTTAGAGGAGAATATAAGCAAAACACCCAAGGACATCAATCAAAGCAAGATCTTCTCTGACCCACCTACTAGAATAGCGGAACTAAAAAGACAATTGAACATGTGGGACCTAATGAAACTTAAAAGCTTTTGTACAGGGCTTCCCTGGTGGTCCGGTGGGTAAGGACACCGCCTCAAAGTGCAAGGGGCGCCGGTTTGATCCCTGGCCTGGGAAGATCCCACATGCTGTGGAGCGGCTGGACCCACGTGTCCAGCTACCGAGCCGGAGCTCTGGAGCACATGCACCCAGAGCCAGTGCTCTGCAACGACAGACGCTACCGCGATGGGAGGCCCACAGGAGCCAAAGAACAAAGACGGATGAAAATAGATAAATGAAAGACCAATAGGAGTGGCCACACACAAAAAAAGCTTTTGTACAGCAAAAGAAACTACAAAAAAGCTGAACAGACAACCCACAGAATGGGAGAAAATCATAGCAAATGAAACAACAGACAAAAAATTAATCTCCAAAATCTACAAGCAACTCAGACAACTCAGCACCAGAAAAATGAACAACCCAATCAAAAAATGGGAAAAGGACCTAAACAGACACCTCTCCAAAGAGGACATACAGATGGCCCAAAAACACATGAAGCGATGCTCAACTTCGCTTATAATTAGAAGCAAATCAGAATCTAACATTGTTGAGAGAAATTAAAGATCTAAATATGGAGTAATAATATACTAGTTACACACTGGAAGATCTAATATCATTAAAATGGTTATTCTTAGCCAAAGCAATCCTGAGGAAGAAGAATGGAGCTGGAGGGATCAGCCTCCCCAACTTCAGACTCTACTACAAAGCAATAGTCATCAAAACAGTATGGTACTGGCACAAAAAACAGAACTATGGAACAAGATAGAGAACCCAGAGATAAACCCACACACCTATGGGTACCTTATTTTTGACAAAGGAGGCGCAACTATAAAATGGGACAAAGACAGCCTCTTCAACAAATGGTACTGGGAAAATTGGACAGCTACATGCAAAAAAATGAAGTTGGAACATTCCCTGACACCATGCACAAAGATCAACTCAAAATGGATTAAAGACCTAAATGTAAGACCAGAAATCATCAAACTCTTAGAGGAGAATATAAGCAAAACACCCAAGGACATCAATCAAAGCAAGATCTTCTCTGACCCACCTACTAGAATAGCGGAACTAAAAAGACAATTGAACATGTGGGACCTAATGAAACTTAAAAGCTTTTGTACAGGGCTTCCCTGGTGGTCCGGTGGGTAAGGACACCGCCTCAAAGTGCAAGGGGCGCCGGTTTGATCCCTGGCCTGGGAAGATCCCACATGCTGTGGAGCGGCTGGACCCACGTGTCCAGCTACCGAGCCGGAGCTCTGGAGCACATGCACCCAGAGCCAGTGCTCTGCAACGACAGACGCTACCGCGATGGGAGTCCCACAGGAGCCAAAGAACAAAGACGGATGAAAATAGATAAATGAAAGACCAATAGGAGTGGCCACACACAAAAAAAGCTTTTGTACAGCAAAAGAAACTACAAAAAAGCTGAACAGACAACCCACAGAATGGGAGAAAATCATAGCAAATGAAACAACAGACAAAAAATTAATCTCCAAAATCTACAAGCAACTCAGACAACTCAGCACCAGAAAAATGAACAACCCAATCAAAAAATGGGAAAAGGACCTAAACAGACACCTCTCCAAAGAGGACATACAGATGGCCCAAAAACACATGAAGCGATGCTCGACTTCACTTATAATTAGAGAAATGCAAATCAAGACTACAATGAGACATCACCTCACACCCGTCAGAATGGCCATCATCCACAAATCAACAGACAATAAATGCTGGAGAGGGTAAGGAGAAAAGGGAACCCTCTTGCATTGCTGGTGGGAATGTAAATTGATACAGCCTCTATAGAAGACAGTCTGGAGATTCCTGAAAAAACTAAAACTAGAAGAACCATACAACCCAGCAATCCCACTCTTAGGCTTATACCCTGATGAAATTAAATCTGAAAGAATCACCTATACCCCAGTGTTCACTGGAGCTCTCTATACAATAGCTAGAACATGGAAGCAACCTAGATGCCCATCGACGAACAAATGGATCCAGAAGCTCTGGTACATATATACAATGGAATACTGCACAGCTGTACAGAGAAATGCAGAAGAATCAGCCCTCATGAGGTGGCTGGATCTAGAACCTATTATAAAAAGTGAAGTCAGTCAAAAAGAGAAGGACAAGTACAATATACTAACACACATATATGGAATCTAGTAGGATGGTGATGATGACACATGCAGTGAAACGATGGAGAAACAGACATGGACAGCGGACATGTGGACATTGTGGGGAAGGAACAGTGGGTGGGAGGCGTAAAGGAAGTAGCATAAAGGCCTGTACTGTTATATGTGAAGAAACTAGCTCTAGTCATTACTCTGTGAGAAAAGGGGATCCTTCAGGGGTGCTGTGTGACGGTCTGGAGGAGTGGCTTGGGGGGGATATACATATGACTAATCTGGGAACACACATAACTGTAAACAACAAAACTCTGTAAAAGTTTAAAATAAAAGTTTAAAAAAATAAAATAAGATGGTTATTCTTCCCAAATTTATCTACAAATTCAGTACAGTTCAAATAAAAAATCCCAGCAAGCTTTCTCATAGAAACTGATAAGCTAATTCTAAAATGCATGTGAAAATGTGAATAACCAAAGTAATTAAAAAAAATGAAAACCACAAAGTTAGAGGACTTATACTGACTGATTTTAAGATCTTCTGTCAAACTAGTATTAGTCAGGATAGTGTTGTATTGATGAAAGGGTAAACAGAAATCCCTAGAAGAGATTAGTGAATCTGGAGGGGGAAGAGTGATACACACACACACACACACACACACACGTGTGGTTTTTGACTAAGACACCAATAGGGAAGTGAAAGTTTTTTCAACAAATGGATATGTGCATAGGAATTTTAAAAAACTTTAGTGTCACACTTCTCAAAAGCTAAAAGTGGGCTTCCCTGGTAGTCCAGTGGGTAAAAGTCCATCTTGCACTGCAAGGGGCACCGGTTTGATCCCTGGCCCAGGAAGATCCCTCGTGCCATAGAGCGGCTCCACCAATGTGTCCAGTTGCCAGCCAGCGATCTGGAGCACATGTGCCCGGAGCTGGTGCTCTGCAATGGGAGAGGCCGTTGCAGTGAGAGGCCCACATGGGCCAAAGAATAAAGATGGATGAAAATAAATTTTAAAAACAATAAAAGAGGCCGAAATTAAAACAAAAAAAAAAAATGGTAAAAGTATCAGAGACCTAAATGTAAAGTCTTAATATCTTGCAACTTATTGAAAAAAAATATATCTGTGATCTTGGGGTAAGAAAAGATTTTTCTATATGATATTAAAAGAAAGAATCCTGAAAGAAAAAGAATTGGTAAAGTAGTCTTTATGAAAATTGAACCTTTTGCTCTTTAAAAGATCTGGTTTAAAAAAAAAAAATCTGAAAACAAAATGGTGGACTTCCCTGGTTGTCCAGTGATTAAGAATCTGCCTTGCAATGGACGTGGGTTCGATCCCTGTCTGGGGAACTAAGATCCCACATGCTGTACAGAGCAGCCAAAAAGAAGATGAAAAAGCAACAGAAACATGGCAAGTCATCAAATGATAGAAAATATTCAAAACATGTATCTGTCAGAAGGCTTATTTCTAGAATATATAAAGAACTACTACAACTCAATAAGAAGATAAGCAACCAAATTTTTGAATGGACAAAAGATTTGAACACGCTTTGCCAAAAAGATACAAGAATGGCTAGTAAGCCCAAGGAAGGATGCTGAACCATGAGGGAAATGCAAGTTATACTGACTGATTTTAAGATCTTCTGTCAAACTAGTATTAGTCAGGATAGTGTTGTATTGATGAAAGGGTAAACAGAAATCCCTAGAAGAGATTAGTGAATCTGGAGGGGGAAGAGTGATACACACACACACACACACACACACACGTGTGGTTTTTGACTAAGACACCAATAGGGAAGTGAAAGTTTTTTCAACAAATGGATATGTGCATAGGAATTTTAAAAAACTTTAGTGTCACACTTCTCAAAAGCTAAAAGTGGGCTTCCCTGGTAGTCCAGTGGGTAAAAGTCCATCTTGCACTGCAAGGGGCACCGGTTTGATCCCTGGCCCAGGAAGATCCCTCGTGCCATAGAGCGGCTCCACCAATGTGTCCAGTTGCCAGCCAGCGATCTGGAGCACATGTGCCCGGAGCTGGTGCTCTGCAATGGGAGAGGCCGTTGCAGTGAGAGGCCCACATGGGCCAAAGAATAAAGATGGATGAAAATAAATTTTAAAAACAATAAAAGAGGCCGAAATTAAAACAAAAAAAAAATGGTAAAAGTATCAGAGACCTAAATGTAAAGTCTTAATATCTTGCAACTTATTGAAAAAAATATATCTGTGATCTTGGGGTAAGAAAAGATTTTTCTATATGATATTAAAAGAAAGAATCCTGAAAGAAAAAGAATTGGTAAAGTAGTCTTTATGAAAATTGAACCTTTTGCTCTTTAAAAGATCTGGTTTAAAAAAAAAAACAATCTGAAAACAAAATGGTGGACTTCCCTGGTTGTCCAGTGATTAAGAATCTGCCTTGCAATGGACGTGGGTTCGATCCCTGTCTGGGGAACTAAGATCCCACATGCTGTACAGAGCAGCCAAAAAGAAGATGAAAAAGCAACAGAAACATGGCAAGTCATCAAATGATAGAAAATATTCAAAACATGTATCTGTCAGAAGGCTTATTTCTAGAATATATAAAGAACTATTACAACTCAATAAGAAGATAAGCAACCAAATTTTTTTGAATGGACAAAAGATTTGAACACGCTTTGCCAAAAAGATACAAGAATGGCTAGTAAGCCCAAGGAAGGATGCTGAACCATGAGGGAAATGCAAGTTAAAACCTCAGGTTTTCATAATAGAAAAGAGGATGAAAAAGAAGGTATACACATATATATATATAAATGCTGTTAACAACATTGTAAATCAATTATACTTCGGTAAAATAAAGAAATAAATGAAAGAAAAAAAAAAAAAAGCCTCAGGTTTTGCCTAACCTCCACTAGATGGCTACAGTACAGAAGACTAGCAATGCCAAGTGTTGGCAAGTGTGGGATGGGCTTTAGTCATGCACTGCTTCACATTACACACTAGGTTCTCTGGAAACAAAGAATAATGCTTTACCGTTTACAAAGCACTTTTTTTTTTTTTTTAAAGATTTATTTATTTATTTATTTTTGGGAGGGGGTCGGGTTAGGGAGGGAGGGGAGTGGGCGGGCCACTTCTATTGGTCTTTCATTTCTCTATTTTCATCCGTTTTTGTTCTTTGGCCCGTATGGGCCTCCCATCGCGGTGGCGTCTGTCGTAACAGAGCGCCGGCTCTGGGCGCATGCGCTCCAGAGCTCCGGCTCGGTGATTGGACACATCGGTCCAGCCGCTCCGCGGCACGTGGGATCTTCCCAGACCAGGGATCGAACTGGCGCCCCTTGCACTGCAAGGCAGTGTCCTTACCCACTGGACCACCAGGGGAAGCCCTACAAAGCGCTTTTATAAGGAGTTACCTCCTTTGATCGCCGAAGTCGTCTTACAGGATTATTTTTGAGTAGGGACTTTGAGAAGCAGCTCATTCATCTCTGTCTAGCAAGGATATAAATATGCCTGACTGACGACTGCAATGAAATAGTATGTACTGAGACTAATAACACCAGCCTTCCATCTGTCCCTTTTATATTTATGAAGGATCCTGATATACAGCCACAACAAATTGAGCGTCTTAGAGATAAAACCGTGAATTTTTTATGACTCCTACTACAACACTAGCCACCAGTGTTTCTTTAAATACCAGATAATATGTATTCTGGTTAAAATGACTTAGGTTCTAAAAATCCAGCTCTTCCACTGAGCTAAAATAAGTAGTAACTCAAAAATAGTAACTGTTGCCAGTAGAAGGAGTTTTGAATTGATGCTATCAGAATCATTTTTATTTTTGAAAACAAACGAGTTTCACTAGATTTGCTTTTGTCCTCTTGTATTTGCTTGGTGCTTCCTTGGTGTGGCTCGGATGGTAAAGAATCTGCCTGTAATCCAGGAGATCTGGGTTCAGTCCCTGGGTTGAGAAGATCCCCAGAGGATGGTTTTGCAACCTACTCCAGTATTCTTGCCTTGAGAATCTCACGGACAGAGGAGCCTGGCGGGTTACAGTCTGTGGGGTCACAAAGGGTCGGACATGACTGAAGCAACTGAGCACGCACACATGCATCTGAGACCTCATTCTAGAGTCTAACCGATCTTCATCCATTCTCTGCCTTAAGGCTGTTAGACCTGTAACAGGTGATGTGTTGTGGTGAGTCATGTGTCCTGGAAGACCATAATTCTGCTAAGAGTTGAAGGCAGCAAAATTTCAATGATGGAATTCCAAAATGAAAGCATCACTGACCTGCAGCACCCAGAACTCTACAGGAAAGTGGGCTTCCCTGGTAGCTCCGTGGTAAAGAGTTCGCCTGCCAATGCAGGAGACACGGGTTCCATCCCGGATCTGGGAAGATCCCACATGCTGCAGGGCAACTAAGCCCGTGAGCCACAACTGTTGAGCCCATGCGCTGCAACTGCTGAAGCCCGTGTGCCCTAGAGCCTGAGTTCCACAAGAGAAGTCACTGCAACAAGAAGCCTGCTCACCTCAGCTAGAGAGTAGCCCCCACTCCCTGCAACTAGAGAAAACACTACGGCAGCAGTGAAAACCCAGAAGAGCCAAAAATAAATTAATCAATTAAATTTTTAAAAAGAATTCTACCAGAAGATGGATGGTGGGTAACTTAAGTGAAACCAGAAATATTGGTGGAGACCTTACTAGTGCTTAGCCATTTCTAAGGCTGTGATGAACCAAAGGCAGAATACACAGCCTTTACTTCCAGTTAGCCTCACATATACAGCTTTTCTCTGTAACTGAGAGCGAAGAAAGGCTCAGTATGGTAGCCACTGAGCTAAAATAAGTAGTAACTCAAAAATAGTAACTGTTGCCAGTAGAAGGAGTTTTGAATTGATGCTATCAGAATCATTTTTATTTTTGAAAACAAACGAGTTTCACTAGATTTGCTTTTGTCCTCTTGTATTTGCTTGGTGCTTCCTTGGTGTGGCTCGGATGGTAAAGAATCTGCCTGTAATCCAGGAGATCTGGGTTCAGTCCCTGGGTTGAGAAGATCCCCAGAGGATGGTTTTGCAACCTACTCCAGTATTCTTGCCTTGAGAATCTCACGGACAGAGGAGCCTGGCGGGTTACAGTCTGTGGGGTCACAAAGGGTCGGACATGACTGAAGCAACTGAGCACGCACACATGCATCTGAGACCTCATTCTAGAGTCTAACCGATCTTCATCCATTCTCTGCCTTAAGGCTGTTAGACCTGTAACAGGTGATGTGTTGTGGTGAGTCATGTGTCCTGGAAGACCATAATTCTGGTAAGAGTTGAAGGCAGCAAAATTTCAATGATGGAATTCCAAAATGAAAGCATCACTGACCTGCAGCACCCAGAACTCTACAGGAAAGTGGGCTTCCCTGGTAGCTCCGTGGTAAAGAGTTCGCCTGCCAATGCAGGAGACACGGGTTCCATCCCGGATCTGGGAAGATCCCACATGCTGCAGGGCAACTAAGCCCGTGAGCCACAACTGTTGAGCCCATGCGCTGCAACTGCTGAAGCCCGTGTGCCCTAGAGCCTGAGTTCCACAAGCGAAGTCACTGCAACAAGAAGCCTGCTCACCTCAGCTAGAGAGTAGCCCCCACTCCCTGCAACTAGAGAAGAGCCTGCAGCAGCAGTGAAAACCCAGAACAGCCAAAAATAAATTAATCAATTAAATTTTTAAAAAGAATTCTACCAGAAGATGGATGGTGGGTAAAAAGTGAAACCAGAAATATTGGTGGAGACCTTACTAGTGCTTAGCCATTTCTAAGGCTGTGATGAACCAAAGGCAGAATACACAGCCTTTACTTCCAGTTAGCCTCACATATACAGCTTTTCTCTGTAACTGAGAGCGAAGAAAGGCTCAGTATGGTAGCCAGAAGTTTGAGATACAAAGATCACCTCACCTCTTAGAGACTGTGACACAGAATTTTCTGAGTCTTCTTCCCTCACAGGAAGGGTCCGTTTGACATGAGTCAGATGCAGAATGATGGTCCAGATGACCTCTCCAGATTGCCAGCAACAGGCACCCTAATGTGATGGCTAATTATAAGCATTCACAAGATTTCCTTTAATGGGAAGATAGTCGTTAAAAATCAAACTGGGCCTTTCGTCATTGAAGTACTGGCATCTCATAGAGTGGAGAAGAGTGAAATCATGTTACATAACGTGTGAAAATGTGTAACAGAAAACAATGGCAAAATATAGTGGCTGGGGAAAAACCAGGAAACCATTCCTAAAAGCCAGGAGAGAGGTTTGGAGTTGGTACTAAGCCCAAAGCATATGAAAGAGGCAATGTGATAGCCCCACCCACCAGCTGCCCCTGGAACAGCAGGGAGTCAGGAATGGAAAGGAAAACCACTGGGGAAATACTTTCCCCCAAACTTGCCTCTGACCACAGGGAGTCTCGCTACACACTTGTCAATGCGTGTCTTCCTGCACCGTCTCTGCCCTTTGCTGTTCTCTCTTCAGAGGCAGGAGGGCAGTACCTGTCTCTCAAGAACTGTCAGGGGGAGCTGTGTCATCCGTGATGTGCCTGGCCCAGATGTCCTTCAGTCCCTAAGACATGTCCGGCTCTTTTGCAACCCCACGGACTGTAGCCCGCCAGGCTCCTCTATCCATGAGATTTCACAGGCGAGAATACTGGAGCGGGCTGCCACTTCCTCCTCCAGAGGATCTTCCCAGCCCAGGGACTGAGTCTCCTGCACTGGCAGGCGGATTCTTCACCACTGAGCCACCAGGGCAGCCCGCCTGGCGCAGCACCGTGCTGATTTTATGCGGCCTCTGTCAGCCCCGAGCCAGAAAGAAAAGCCCTTCTCCAAAGCCACTGCTTCTGGGTATCTGTCCCAGAAAGCACCTCGGTGCATCGTGGTGGCATGGGCCTCAGTAAAGATTTACGGGAAAATGTAAAAGCCAAGACTTCTGAGTGCTCAGAATTCCCGCTCTCGGTTCTTCTCCAGAAGGATCGCACTGTAGCTGTGTGGGTGTGGGGCAGGGAGTCTAGGGACCTGGGTGCTGAAACCAGGTCCACCAGCACCCCAGTGTATGTCTTCGGGCAAGTCTGTTTCCCTTGGTCAGCTCCTTTCACGTGATTCTTGGAGTAATGACCAGGTCCCCTGAGCAGGCACGGGTGCCATCTACCCCATGCCAGGGGCTGTGCCAGGGGACAGGATATGGTGCCCTGCCTTCTAGGAGCACAGACTTGGGTAGAAGTGGAAGGACAGAGGCCCAAATAATTCTGACACAAGACGAGTAAGACGAGTGTTGTGATGGAAACACAGGAGTGCTGTGGGAGCTAAGAGGCAGGAGTGAGGGAGGTGACGAGCAGAGTCTGGGGACGGACACCTCTGTGCAGCAAAAGGGCTGCTTTGGCACTTTGTGTAAGACATTGATGTATCAAGGAATCATCCCAGAGAAAGGTAGGTAGCGCAAGCCCAGGCCGGGAGCTGGACAGTGTGTTTAGGGATGTGTGAGCAGTTCTTTGGGGACTGGAGAGGAGGCGCCAGAGCAGGGGGAGGCTGCGACAGGAGCGCGTACATTTTGAAGACAAGGGGTTTCCATCTGCTGCTCCAGAGGGTTCAGGCCATGCTCGGGAAAGTGGATTGGCTGTACCAGAGCTTTTCTTATCTGTTTTTTTTTTCTTCTTCTTTTTTATACATTTACTTGCTTGTTCATTCAACAAACAGGTATTCACTATGTGACAAGCACTCATCTGTGTGCTGGGGAGGGAAAAGTTAATAAAACACAGGTTTCTTTCCTCAAGGAAATCGCAGTCTGGTAGAGGAAATAAGTCACTGGTGTGCAACCCAGGGGACAGTTGCTATCTGCTCCAAGAACAGAGCTGAGTGAGTGATGGTGCTGGGAGGTAGAGAACATAAAAACCTTGAGAATGTCCCATTGGAGCCGAGTACAAGCTACCAGATGGGAGCGAGGGGCCTTCCAGACAGGGGCCCAGGGCCTGACTGCCTGGGGCGTACGGAAGCACTAGGGAGCCAACTTAGCAGATCCTAGAGTGGGAAGAGAGAGGATATTGGACAGGTGAGCTGGAGTAAGACTTGGTCCTACAGACACTGAGGACAGCACTGAGAACTGATAAGCTGGAAGGTTAGGAAAATAAACATGAGTGAGATAAAGAGATCAGAGAACATGGCAGGTGGTAAGGAGACTGCTTATTAGCCCTTTGCCAAAAAAAAAATCAGGAGGACCTGAACTTGGGTGGATGCAGTAGGACCTGAGGTGCTTATTGAGTGAGAAATAATAAGGGAATTCCTGGGCTCTGGCTTGCTTGACTGGTGCCTTTCCCTAAGCCAGAGAGTCGGGAGAAAGCTGGTGAGTTCACTGTTGAGCGTGCCAAAGGCGACTGCAGGCTTCCTGCGATGCTCTCCCCACCCTCACACCTCCTTAAGGTCTTTCACGGACTGAGTTCTCATCACCCAGCCCTGGGCCCGCCATGGTCATCTCTCCACCCCACCTGCTAAGGAGCTTGGTCTGTCCTGAACAGCTTGCAGCTCTTGAACTTGCCAGATTGTGTTCTACTTCTGTATGCCTCTAACTGGAGCACCTTTTTCCTTCTCTTGCCTTTGGCCTGGGCAGTTGCCAGTCAGTTCAAGGTGACATCCCTGAAGAAGTCTCCCGTGACATTCTGCACCACCAGCACCAGGGAGGGTTGCTATAAATCTGTCAGCAGCTGCTTATCCACAGGCCCAGCTGTAAGACTTCCAGGCATGTCACCTCCTTTCCCACGGTGCCCCCGTCCCCAGGACAGGAGGCATCTCACTGTCCCAGATAGAAAGTGAGGTGTCAGGAAAGTTTTATGGACAGATCCATATGGCAGCCACCAGAGTCAGAAATTCCAGAAGACAGAATCAGAGGCACCAGAGACAGATGTGCAGCATGCGAACACCTGCCGTTGGCTCCTGGCCTGCTCCAGGTACCCGTTATCTGAAGGCTAGACATTCAGTGCTCTCGGCATGGACGTTGGCTTGCTTAGACTAGAAAGCAAAACATAAACCTTGAGAATGTCCCATTGGCCGAGTACAAGCTACCAGATGGGAGCGAGGGGCCTTCCAGACAGGGGCCCAGGGCCTGACTGCCTGGGGCGTACGGAAGCACTAGGGAGCCAACTTAGCAGATCCTAGAGTGGGAAGAGAGAGGATATTGGACAGGTGAGCTGGAGTAAGACTTGGTCCTACAGACACTGAGGACAGCACTGAGAACTGATAAGCTGGAAGGTTAGGAAAATAAACATGAGTGAGATAAAGAGATCAGAGAACATGGCAGGTGGTAAGGAGACTGCTTATTAGCCCTTTGCCAAAAAAAAAATCAGGAGGACCTGAACTTGGGTGGATGCAGTAGGACCTGAGGTGCTTATTGAGTGAGAAATAATAAGGGAATTCCTGGGCTCTGGCTTGCTTGACTGGTGCCTTTCCCTAAGCCAGAGAGTCGGGAGAAAGCTGGTGAGTTCACTGTTGAGCGTGCCAAAGGCGACTGCAGGCTTCCTGCGATGCTCTCCCCACCCTCACACCTCCTTAAGGTCTTTCACGGACTGAGTTCTCATCACCCAGCCCTGGGCCCGCCATGGTCATCTCTCCACCCCACCTGCTAAGGAGCTTGGTCTGTCCTGAACAGCTTGCAGCTCTTGAACTTGCCAGATTGTGTTCTACTTCTGTATGCCTCTAACTGGAGCACCTTTTTCCTTCTCTTGCCTTTGGCCTGGGCAGTTGCCAGTCAGTTCAAGGTGACATCCCTGAAGAAGTCTCCCGTGACATTCTGCACCACCAGCACCAGGGAGGGTTGCTATAAATCTGTCAGCAGCTGCTTATCCACAGGCCCAGCTGTAAGACTTCCAGGCATGTCACTTCCTTTCCCACGGTGCCCCCGTCCCCAGGACAGGAGGCATCTCACTGTCCCAGATAGAAAGTGAGGTGTCAGGAAAGTTTTATGGACAGATCCATATGGCAGCCACCAGAGTCAGAAATTCCGGAAGACAGAATCAGAGGCACCAGAGACAGATGTGCAGCATGCGAACACCTGCCGTTGGCTCCCCTGGCCTGCTCCAGGTACCCCGTTATCTGAAGGCTAGACATTCAGTGCTCTCGGCATGGACGTTGGCTTGCTTATGTGTGTGCAATGAATAGAAAGGGAGAGGACTCAGAGGCCCAGGGACCAGGATCATGGAAGGTGTGGGTCTCAAATGTCAGTCCCAACCGTCAAGGGTACCAGGTTTACAGGAGAGGAAGCCTGGCCTAGACACCTGTTTCGCTTCCTCTCTCTAAGCTGATGGACCTTATTTTCTATCACCATCTGGTGGCCACATCCGCACATAACAAGCTCCCGGGGAGCCGAGAGCGTGTGTAAGGCGGAAGAAGTTCCATGGGTTGGCCTCAGTGGGCTAAGCGCTGCCCACCTATCTTAGAGACAGCACACAGATCTGTCTGTGTGAGATTTGCCTTATTCTGGTGCCAAGTGCCACACAAGCTTTTTATCAGATCCTTAAAGAGGCATAGAGCCTCCCGGAAGCTGAGAATCACCACTATACAGGATTGTTCTAGAATCCGAGTTCCTTCATTTGCCCCATAGGATGGAATCCCATGAAGGATCACCCTGTAAGAGGGAAAGGCAGACCTGAACCTCTGCTTAGAACCTCACCTTCTAATTTCTTCAGGCACCAACACAGAGCACAGAATGCAATTTGGAAGCCAGGCTAATAGGGCTAACGGTTGTAGCATTTCAGAACCAGATGGAGCCACTGAGAGGCGCCAGGTCCCGCCTTTGGGAGGGATCCTCGGTGAAGCCCACAGCACGTATCAGTGGCTGGAATGCCACTCACCCAAAGCCCTTCAGCCTGCATTTCCCCCCACCCGGATCGTTTACGTCTTAATCTTGCCTTGTTCTCCCCAAGCCTGAATTTTAAAAAGTCATAATGAAGACCTTTTCTGTCCTGAATATAGTTCCTACACTGGAAAACATTTTTCCTACAGAATTTTAGTCTTCTGGAGAGAGATATTTTCCCCTCTAAAATAGCCTCTCAGTGAAGATGATGGCAAATAAATCTATGGTTTGTATTTAAATAGTTCTGTATAACTTAGAAGAATGCATCAGCCGACTTGCTCTACTGTGGGAAAACTGAGGGTGCAGCATGCGACCACCTGCCGTTGGCTCCCCTGGCCTGCTCCAGGTACCCCGTTATCTGAAGGCTAGACATTCAGTGCTCTCGGCATGGACGTTGGCTTGCTTATGTGTGTGCAATGAATAGAAAGGGAGAGGACTCAGAGGCCCAGGGACCAGGATCATGGAAGGTGTGGGTCTCAAATGTCAGTCCCAACCGTCAAGGGTACCAGGTTTACAGGAGAGGAAGCCTGGCCTAGACACCTGTTTCGCTTCCTCTTTCTAAGCTGATGGACCTTATTTTCTATCACCATCTGGTGGCCACATCCGCACATAACAAGCTCCCGGGGAGCCGAGAGCGTGTGTAAGGCGGAAGAAGTTCCATGGGTTGGCCTCAGTGGGCTAAGCGCTGCCCACCTATCTTAGAGACAGCACACAGATCTGTCTGTGTGTGAGATTTGCCTTATTCTGGTGCCAAGTGCCACACAAGCTTTTTATCAGATCCTTAAAGAGGCATAGAGCCTCCCGGAAGCTGAGAATCACCACTATACAGGATTGTTCTAGAATCCGAGTTCCTTCATTTGCCCCATAGGATAGAATCCCATGAAGGATCACCCTGTAAGAGGGAAAGGCAGACCTGAACCTCTGCTTAGAACCTCACCTTCTAATTTCTTCAGGCACCAACACAGAGCACAGAATGCAATTTGGAAGCCAGGCTAATAGGGCTAACGGTTGTAGCATTTCAGAACCAGATGGAGCCACTGAGAGGCGCCAGGTCCCGCCTTTGGGAGGGATCCTCGGTGAAGCCCACAGCACGTATCAGTGGCTGGAATGCCACTCACCCAAAGCCCTTCAGCCTGCATTTCCCCCCACCCGGATCGTTTACGTCTTAATCTTGCCTTGTTCTCCCCAAGCCTGAATTTTAAAAAGTCATAATGAACACCTTTTCTGTCCTGAATATAGTTCCTACACTGGAAAACATTTTTCCTACAGAATTTTAGTCTTCTGGAGAGAGATATTTTCGCCTCTAAAATAGCCTCTCAGTGAAGATGATGGCAAATAAATCTATGGTTTGTATTTAAATAGTTCTGTATAACTTAGAAGAATGCATCAGCCGACTTGCTCTACTGTGGGAAAACTGAGATGTGGGTAGAATGACTTGCCTGCTATTTTCTGATACCAAAGTAAGGATTCTTTCCACTGTCTCACAGCCTTCATTACACATGCAAATATTCTGTACCACTTAAAAGCGGTGAACACCTGTGTGGTGTAACTAGCTTGTTGATGTCTGTCTAGGGAGGGAAGACCAGTCTCTGCTAATCACAGCCATTTAAGGGCAGGGGAAGGAGATAAAGGCTAGCAATGACTGAGCATGTACTTACTCAGTGCACTAGAGTTCATTTTATAGACAACCTTCAAAGTATGATTTTTTTGAATTTTTTTTTTGGGGGGGCCACTTCTATTGGTCTTTCATTTATCTCTTTTCATCCATCTTTGTTCTTTGGCCTGTGTGGACCTCCCATTGCAGTGGCCTCTCTTGCTGCAGAGCACCGGCTCTGGGCACATGCGCTCCAGAGCTCTGGCTCGGTAATTGGACACATGGGTCCAGCCGCTCTGCAGCACGTGGTATCTTCCCAGCCAGGGATCAAACCCGCACCCCTTGCACTGCAAGGCGGTGTCCTTACCCACTGGACCACCAGGGAAGCCCCAAAGTATGATTTTAGCCCTCATTCTTGCAGATGCCTTTACTAAAGCTCAGAGAGAAGATGTGCTTTGCCCAGAAGACCCTCAGGCCTGCCAGCCTCCTCGGCTTGTGCCTGTTCCCTTGGCCTCCTCTAACTGCTGTGCCCCCTTCTTTCTGTCTCCTAGGAGTGCCAGCTTCTCTCAGGGCACCAGGGCCTCGTTTCTCATGAGGAGCGACACAGCCGTGCAGAAATTGGCCCAGGGCAACGGGCACTGCATCAACGGGGTCGGCGGTCAAGTCCACGGCTTCTACAGCCTCCCGAAGCCAAGCCGGCACAATATGGAGCTCAGAGACAGTGCCTACGACCTCCCCCGGAGCCTGGCCTCCCATGGCCACACCAAGGGCAGCCTCACCGGCTCCGAGACAGACAACGAGGAAGTGTACACCTTCAAGATGCCCAGCAACACCCTGTGCCGGGAGTTCGGGGACCTCCTGGTGGACAACATGGATGTCCCGACCACCCCGCTCTCCGCCTACCAGATCCCTAGGACGTTCACGCTGGACAAGAACCACAATGCCATGGCAGTGGCCACTCCTGGGGACTCGGCCATAGCTCCCCCGCCCCGGCCCCCCAAGCCGAGTCAGGCAGAGACCCCTCGATGGGGCAGCCCTCAGCAGAGACCGCCCGTCAGGGAAGGCAGCAGATCCGTCGCCGCCGCCGCCACCATCCCCAGGCGCAACACCCTCCCAGCCATGGACAACAGCCGGCTTCACCGAGGTCCGTGAGAGCCCCGGCTGCATGAGCCCGGGGAGAGGAGGGCGGGGAGCAGGGGCTCTGGACAGTGTGTGACCTCAGTCATCCGAGGAGGCTTAGGCCCCGCCAGGTCAGGGCTGCTCATGGGTTTGGGCAACTTCCTCCCCAGACCTTTCCTAGTTGGGCACTGGAGGCTGTTAGTGGACACCACCGTGACAAGCGCTCAGCAGTCCCTGACTCAGGGAAGTTGCTCTTCTGCCTAGGAAATGGAACATTCTTGGTTAGCCACAGTACAATGTATTCGGGGTTTGGAGGTCCAGGTCATAGTCTTTTATTCATTTATAAATCAAATGAAAGATTTCAGAAATAATTTCTAAGACTGGTGCAAACCAGAGCCAAACCTATGTGGACCAACAGACTATTAAAGTCAGATCTACGAAATAGTTTCTAAGCCACATTTTGAATCTCTGGCTAACGTCTCTTGGAAGTATGTAAATTCCACTGTCGCTTGTTTCCCACTCAGAGTATTCCAACTCTGCATGCAGCCTCCTCTGTTTGATGAAAAAAGTAGAATAATATTAATCTCTTTCATTTGCATCTTGCTAACCCTGGAACTAGGCTTCCCTGGTGGCTCAGTGGTAAAAGAATCTGTCTGCCAGTGCAGGAGACATGGGTTCAATCCCTGGGTTGGGAAGATCCCCTAGAAAAGGATATGGCGACCCACTCCAGTATTCTTGCCTGGAGAATCCCACGGACAGAGAAGTCTGGCAGCCGCAGTCCATGGGCTCACACAGAGTTGGACGCAACTGAGCAACTGAGCGACACTGGAGCTACATCCAGAAGCCTAGGAAGAATTTGTGGGTTGAGGGATGGTGTGATAGAAGCAACACTTTATCGTTAGGAATAGAGAGCAGCTTCTGGGCTATCAGGAAGCCCCTGGGCCGCATTGGAGAGGGCGTGCGCACGCGTCAGCACAGGGATCCACGGTGAGTGCATGTGATCTTCCTCTGTCCTAGCTTCTTCCTGCGAGACCTACGACTACCCCCAGCGCGGTGGAGACGGCGCGGGCCGGTCCGCCGAGTCCATGAGTGATGCCATCAGTGCTTTTCTGGTAAGTGGGGTTAGCCAGGGGTCCTTAAGCCAGCTTAGGCAGAGTAAAGTTCATACCCATAGGACGAAAGCCATAGCCCCGAGGCATGATGGCATCTACCTCTTAAGAGCCTGCCTGGCTTCTTAGTTCAGAACCCTGGGTTGAGGTTTTGCAAAGTAAGATGCAGGTATTCTGTTCTGGACCAAATGGGTGTACTTAGGTGCCTTAGCCTATAAGGCTCGTCACTGAGGGTGAGCAGGAAGGGTCTCGAAGGCAGGGATGGTGGCAGTAAGGCAGCACCCTTACCGTGAGGTCCCACCCAGGGAACGTGACTCCAGGCAGGGTTGCACCCGGTCGTCGGGCTCAGGGGCAGAATCGTGGCGTCAGTGCAGGATCCCAGGCCGCCCTCGGGAGGGGCTGGTGGCAGCTTCCCAAGGCAAACAGCCCAGCTGCGCGGACGAGGGCCTGGCTTCAGGCCCACTGGAAAGCCTGTGAACCTGGGCAGCTGAGCTGTGTGTCTGGACGGACAGGGCAGGAGTTAGAGGAGAGCTGTGGCCAGAGCTCAGCCTGCAGCCTGGTGGCCACACTGAAAGCTGCCCAGGCCTCACCTGCCAGCGCCAGGGCCTCTGTGAGGCTCCCTGCCCTGCTCAGGGCTGGAGGTGCTGACCTGCCAGGGATGAGTGTGGACTGGAAGACGAGGGCCGGGCCTGAACCAAACCTGTGATGTGCGGGGCCTGTATTGTCTTCCTACTTGGTCGGGCAGCCAGAAAGCCTTCTGGATTTTTTTTTTTTATTTTATTTATTTATCTTTTGGGGGGTGGGGTGGGGAGGGAGGGTGATAGGCGGGCCACTTCTGTTGGTCTTTCGTTTATCTATTTCCATCCGTCTTTGTTCTTTGGCTCCCGTGGGCCTCCCATCACGGTGGCCTCTGTCGTCGCAGAGCGCCGGCTCTGGGCGCATGCGCTCCAGAGCTCTTGCTCGGTAATTCGACACATCGGTCCAGCCGCTCCGCCAGCACGTGGGATCTTCCCAGCCCAGGGATCGAACCGGCGTCCCTTGCACTGCAAGGCGGTGTCCTTACCCACTGGACCACCAGGGGAAGCCCTGGATATTTTATAGTAAAGATTTATCACAAGGTGTAAGTAAGCTCCAAGGGATCATGGGGGCTAGAAGGAACCCACAGGCCTCGTCTCTTCCTGTGTCCCTGCTGCTTTCTCATCTGGTTTCTCAGGGTCAGCCTTACAGCCTCACAGCACACCCAGCTCATTCTTTCCTTGTCTTGTGTACAGATTTCACCCCTTCTTGTTTCCTCTCACCAATGGTATTTCTTCCCACTCCTAGCCAGGGAAAGCAGTCGTCGGCCGATCAGACAGCAGCAATTCCGAGGACAACTACGTGCCCATGAACCCCGGCTCCTCCACTCTGCTGGCTTTGGAGCGTGCAGGTGATAACTCCCAGAGCGTCTACATCCCCATGAGCCCCGGGCCGCACCACTTCGACGCCCTCGGCTACCCCTCCGCAGCCCTCCCTGTGCACCGAGGTGCCAGCCGAGCGGGTGAGATCCAGCCACCCCCCGTCAACCGCAACCTCAAACCTGACCGGAAGGGTGAGTCCACTGTTCCCCGGGCCCAGCTCTGGGCAGTCTCCAGGGATGGTGCGTTCATTTAGGGAGCCAGTGGATCCTCAGCTTACCTTGCACAGAAGTGACAGCCTTGAGTGCCTAAACCACCCCAAACACACACACACGCACACACACAGACACGCACACACGTGCGCACATGTACAGACTCTAAATTCATCCCAGTGTCTGGTCCCCTGGAGACTGGCTCGTTGGAGGAGCCTTGATGGGCAGGAATGCAGGACAGAAAGACTGGGTTCGGGTTCCAGCCCTGCCGCTTGCTAACATGATCGTAAACAAACCATGCTCTCTGGGCCTTGCTTCTCATCTGTGATGTGGGCAGTAGAAAACATACCTGTCAGAGACATTGAAGGAGATAGATAATAGATCCAAAAGTGCTTCGTAATGTTTGAAATGCAGTCCAAGGATAAGGCGTTTGCATTATCTCTGGGGCTGGGCAAGGGGGAGCTGACAGAGCGGTCCCTTTAAAGATACACTGAGCTGTGAGAGGAAGGCTCGATGGGGGCTGGAATCCTTACCAGCGCTTCCTCGGCGCCTGACTTTGACTAAATCGTGTAAAGTCTCTGAGCCTGGGTTTTCTTATTTGTGAAGGGGGTGGTCATGCATCTCTCCGGGGTTGTTCGGAAGGAAGGCGTTGAGGATAATGACTGGCGCTTGGCAGGCCTTCAGTTATATGAGCTCCACGCCCTCTGCATTCAGACCAGGAGTTCAAGTTGCAGTTCAAAGCCAGGTCTGCCCTGAGCTCATTCTGCAGGCCTGGATCAGGGGCAGGGACTCCAGGGGAGAAGCAGAGTCAGTGGGCAGACTGGGCCCCTTCCGTCTGGTCAGCAGAGAAGGCAGAGCTCTGCGTTTGAACAGAAGCCTCTGGGGCCTCGCGACACTCTCCTTCCTCCACAGGAGGCGCCACTGTCCGGGCCCAGCAGCAGCAGGGGCAGCCACGGTGGCCTTCTCCGCAGTGTTTGAGACACCATCTCTGTTTTCATACACAGCCACAAATCCAGGGACAATAAGTGTTGTCACACCCCATGTCCCCATTTCAGATCTGAAGGTATGATTACCATAGGTACAGTCTGAGGAATAGATAAGCTGGCACCTGAAGACATGACTTCATGGGCAGAGTTCATAGAACCTTGCTGAGCCTCGGCCTCCCCGTGGACAACCAGGATGAATACATAGGAAGGTCTCACGTGCTTGTGTGTTACGTGTGAGGGTTTGTGGATGTGGCCCTGTCACCACTGGCTGATGACTCGACCTTCTGTTCCTGCCACAGCAAAGCCAACACCACTCGACCTGAGAAACAACACCGTCATCGATGAGCTCCCCTTCAAGTCACCCATCACCAAGTCTTGGTCCAGGGCCATGTGAGTGTCTGTCTGTGGAGGCGGGGGCTTAGACTGGGGCACCGGGCTGTGCGTCAGGGAAGCTCCGGGCTTAGTCTCCTCTTCTCTGAAGGGAAGCGGCCCCGCCCTGTATCAGATCTTCGTCTAATAGCGGAGGCAGAGGTCCGCTGGGGGTGTGAGGTCCGGGGCCCGGCGGAAGGCTTACCCCGTCTCCCCCACAGCCACTCCTTCAACCCCGGCTCCTCGCAGTACTGCCGCCCCATCTCCACACAGAGCATCACCAGCACCGACTCGGGAGACAGTGAAGAGAACTACGTGCCCATGGTGAGTCCTCAGGGCCCTGGAGCCCGCCTGGCGCCGCCTCACGCCCCCGCTGGCTGGCGCACCCCGGCCCTGGGGTGGCTTGCTGTCGCACGTCCATCTGGAATGCACTGTGGTGCCAGTGACAGCGGGGTCGTCTTCAGAGGCGAGGAAGACGTGGTCCCGGCCCTCGGGGAGGCAGAGAAGGCCTGCCTCTCTCACGACAGTGACGCAGGCGGGGTGGTCCGTGCCCCTGCCGAGGCGATCACACGAGGCTGGGGAAAGGGGCGCCTGGGCTGAAGCGGAGCTCCCTTCCGCTGGTCAGCAGAGAAGGCAGAGCTCTGCGTTTGAACAGAAGCCTCTGGGGCCTCGCGACACTCTCCTTCCTCCACAGGAGGCGCCACTGTCTGGGCCCAGCAGCAGCAGGGGCAGCCACAGTGGCCTTCTCCGCAGTGTTTGAGACACCATCTCTGTTTTCATACACAGCCACAAATCCAGGGACAATAAGTGTTGTCACACCCCATGTCCCCATTTCAGATCTGAAGGTATGGTTACCATAGGTACAGTCTGAGGAATAGATAAGCTGGCACCTGAAGACATGACTTCATGGGCAGAGTTCATAGAACCTTGCTGAGCCTCGGCCTCCCCGTGGACAACCAGGATGAATACATAGGAAGGTCTCACGTGCTTGTGTGTTACGTGTGAGGGTTTGTGGATGTGGCCCTGTCACCACTGGCTGATGACTCGACCTTCTGTTCCTGCCACAGCAAAGCCAACACCACTCGACCTGAGAAACAACACCGTCATCGATGAGCTCCCCTTCAAGTCACCCATCACCAAGTCTTGGTCCAGGGCCATGTGAGTGTCTGTCTGTGGAGGCGGGGGCTTAGACTGGGGCACCGGGCTGTGCGTCAGGGAAGCTCCGGGCTTAGTCTCCTCTTCTCTGAAGGGGAACGCGGCCCCCGCCCTGTATCAGATCTTCGTCTAATAGCGGAGGCAGAGGTCCGCTGGGGGTGTGAGGTCCGGGGCCCGGCGGAAGGCTTACCCCGTCTCCCCCACAGCCACTCCTTCAACCCCGGCTCCTCGCAGTACTGCCGCCCCATCTCCACACAGAGCATCACCAGCACCGACTCGGGAGACAGTGAAGAGAACTACGTGCCCATGGTGAGTCCTCAGGGCCCTGGAGCCCGCCTGGCGCCGCCTCACGCCCCCGCTGGCTGGCGCACCCCGGCCCTGGGGTGGCTTGCTGTCGCACGTCCATCTGGAATGCACTGTGGTGCCAGTGACAGCGGGGTCGTCTTCAGAGGCGAGGAAGACGTGGTCCCGGCCCTCGGGGAGGCAGAGAAGGCCTGCCTCTCTCACGACAGTGACGCAGGCGGGGTGGTCCGTGCCCCTGCCGAGGCGATCACACGAGGCTGGGGAAAGGGGAGGCGCCTGGGCTGAAGCGGCCTTGTGGATGAGGACACGGACAGGGACAGTCTTTACCTCTGGCTGAAGGCGGGGTGGGCCGCGGGGAGGTGGGACTGGAGTCAGATCATGAAGGACCCTGAATGCTGTCTCCTAAAGGCTCCTTGTCCTGCAGGCAGGGTCGCTGACCCCTCATTAGACAGTGTTTCAGAAGCATCTCGGGGGCCTGCAGAGAAGAGCTGGAGTAGCCTTCAGCGTTAGCTCCCTTGTTCTGTCCTGTTAAAACCTGGAGAGCTTAGAGAGGTCTCTTCATTTCCTCATCCTGTTACCCCATGACCATGAGGAGGTATGGGCGTGTGTCTACAGAGTGTGCTCAGTGGTGGGGACACACACGCGTCTGACTTGGGTGGTGAGGGCCTCGCGGAGGGAGGCGCACAGGCGGCGTGTGCTCGGGCTCCTCTCCGGGGTCCCCCAGGGCCCAGGAAACAGCTGCCCAGCACCTGGGACTTGCTGCGTAGATAGTGAAAGGACGAGGTCACCCACCAATGAAGCAACTGGAAAGGAGCACAGGACTGTCGCCTTTCTCATTAAGAAGGCATCCTAGGGCTTCCCTGGTGGTCCAGTGGGTAAAGAGTCCGCCTGGCAGTGCAAGGGGTGCCGATTTGATCCCTGGCCCAGGAAGATCCCACGTGCTGCAGAGTGGCTGGACCTATGTGTCCAGTTGCTAGCCAGTGCTCTGGAGCGCATGCACCCAGAGCTGGTGCTCTGCTACAGGAGAGGCCACTGCAATGGGAGGCCCGCACAGGCGAAGGGACAAAGATAGATGAAAATCAATCAATCAATAAAAGAGGCCAAAAAAACTTAAAAAAAAGAAGGCATCCTAGGACAGTGCTGGAGCAGTTGGTCTCGGTGCCCGGTGAGAATGGCCCTGGGGCATGTCCTCTGAGGGACCAGGGCTTCGTGCCTCCTGGGGATGAGCCCCTCTGTCGTAACTTGAGGGGCCGGGGCTGGAGGTCCAGGCTGCTGCGGGGTGACTGTCCCGCTCCGGCCGTGCTGGGAGCCCCGGAGAAGCAGGGCTGGTGCAGCAGGGCCTTTTCCAAGCTCCAGTGTATGCGTGCTCCCCTCTGAGGAGAGCCAGCAAGGACTGGCCTGACGGGGAGCTTGAAGGGGAGACCCGATGCCCCGGGCGGGAGGCGGCCCAGCACAAGCTTGGCCGTCACCCCTGCTCACCAGCTGAGGAGCCACAGGCAAGTTGTTTTTACTTCTCTGAACCAGAGTCTTGTATTCATTGAAAGAAAAATAAGAGAAGTAATAACACCTCCATCAGAGGACTGTGGTAAGGGTCTAAACGGGAACGTCGGCTGACCTGGCACAGAGCAGGACCTCGGTGAGCTAGCTGCGCTCACTCCCAGAGGCGTGCTTTTGCTGGTGGTGGGCTCGCCTCCTTCCTGAAATTACTAACAGTTTCTCCCTCCTTCATGATAGCAAAACCCCGTGTCTGCGTCTCCGGTTCCCAGTGGCACCAACAGCCCAGCCCCTAAGAAGAGCACTGGCAGCGTGGACTACCTGGCCTTGGACTTCCAGCCAAGCTCCCCGAGCCCCCACCGCAAGGTGCCTGGGGTGGGGAGGGTGGGATGCCCTCTGAGCTCTCGGGCCCGGCTGGGGAGGGGTCCTGGCAGCCAGGGTCCTTGTCTGACCCGGCTGGACTGGGGCCTGGGTCTTAGAGGGCCCACACGCCCTCAGCACACAGGCTCCCTGAGTCCACGGGCCCTCATCCATCCATCCCTGCCCTTTGTGGTGTGGACGGGCAGGTGAGCGCGCACAGAGGCGGGATCTGCTCAGGAGCTGAGACTCGGGGAGCCCATGTCCTAGTCCTGAGCTCTGTAAGAACTGGCCGTCCAGACGCAGCCTGGGAAGGGTCCCCAGGGAGCACACTTAGCTGCCCTGACCAGACCTCAGAACCGGCTCGGGTCCCACCGCCTCCCCGCAGAGGGCGGCTGTGTGGGCGCTCACCACAGCAGCACGCAAAGCCCCACGGCTGGTGCTTGATGGAGCCTGGCAGATTCCCGCTGCTGGACGCGTGGCCATGGGAAGTGGTGGAGGCCTGAACCAGGGAAGGTCCTGTGCCCCCAGGAGGTGGGACGTCAGGAGAGCTGGCCGGGGCTGCTGCACTGAACAGGAGGAATATGGTGCATTGTGGGGGTCAGGCTTTATAATAGACCACTTACAGGGAGGAAACCCGTCAGAGAGGCAGGTAGCAGCCCACCTTGGTGCCCCTGACACGGCTCAGGCAGAGCCCAACCCCTGAGCGTCGGTAACACAGCACTTCACTTGCCTGCTCTGTCCCCCAGCCATCCACGTCATCCGTCACTTCTGACGAGAAGGTGGACTACGTTCAAGTGGACAAGGAGAAGACCCAGGCCCTGCAGAACACCATGCAGGAGTGGACAGACGTGCGGCAGTCCTCGGAGCCTTCCAAGGGCGCCAAGCTGTGACCGGGGGGCCACCATGCCCAGGAAGGGGCCCGGAGGCGACCTCTCCGGAGCCGACCTCCTCGTCTGCTCCTCCTCCTCCTCCTCTCCAGAGCGCCCTGCGCCACCACCTCTCTAGTCCGCCACTCTGGCCTTCGAAGCACTTGGCATCAGGGACCTCGACCCCCTCACCTGCAAGGTGAGGGCCTGAGCAAGGCATTTCCTCTGCCCCTCGGGCCGCCTTTGATTTTTATCAGCCATGGCCATCCCATCACAGTTAGAGCTCTCGCCGAAAAGCATCCTTCAGCCTCTGCCTGCCCTTCAGACCTGAGTGCCTACCGGACATGTGGAGGGCAGGGCCGCGGCCCTGAGCCAGATCCGCACCTCTCCTGGAGCCCGGACTCGGCCTCCGGCTCAGGGGCCACCTCCCCTCAGCCCCGGAAGAGGCCACGTCATCTCGCGGAGCAGGGAGCCCTGGACCAGCGTGGACACAGACTTCTTCATCCCTGCCTTTACTGGCAGCGGAGAGGCAAGGCCACCCCAAGATGGAGGAGTCGCGGAGGAAGGTCAGAGGTGGTCTGGAGGGACACGGGGCAGTGAAGACCCACGGCGGCGGTGCGGGCGGGAGAGGGAGGAGGAAGAGAGGAGGGGAGGCCAGGGACCTCGGGCCGCCAAGAACACGGAGCAGGGCTCAGAGCCCGGGAGGTGGGGTGACAGGCCCTGCGGGGCCCGGCCCCGGAACGGTGGAGCCACAGGCCCGCCCTGCTGCTCCGGGACAGAGAGCAGTGCTCTCGTCCCCACGACCCCACCCGCCCAAGGGCGCCGCGCTGGACACGGCTCAGGCTGTACTGCCAGGCGGCGTGGGGGCGGGGCCGCGGCGAGGGGGCGGGGCGCTGTGGGGCGGGGCCCGGTGCGCGGGGGCGGGGCGAGGCGCGGGGCGGGGCGGGCCTGGCTGGAGGCTGCAGCAGGTGAGCTGCTGAGAGAGGGGCGGGGCGGGGGAGGCGGCGCGGGGGAAATCGTGGGCTGCGAGCTGGACCAGCGCGGCCGGAGGGGAGCCCAGGCAGAGCCAGGGAGAGACGTCTGTGAGCCGGGACGTCGTGGCGGGGAGGCGGAGAGCATAGTGGCAGGCGAGGGCGGTTCCCAGGACTGATGAACAGAACAGCCTCTGGAGGAGGCGTCGGAGTGGCTGGCAGCGGGTGCCGTTGGGCTGAGATTTGTGTAGGTTCCAAGGAAGGTTCAGGTGTGGCCTCAGGTCACCCCCTGTGGCTCTGTTGAGTCCTAGGTGCCATGCTCAGGCCTGGCCACGGGGACAGGAGAGAGCAGGCTACCAGCTCAGCACCACCCTCTGTTGCCTCTGCCAGGATGGGAGAGGGGCATCACCCCAGGCGCTCTCTCAAGTCTGGGGGGAGAGATTCTATGTTAAAGTCCTTGGCCAAATTTTTTAAAGTTTCAGAGGCAACTGGGTGGACTAGATGTTTCAACCTACCCTGAGGAGAATAGACGTTCTTCCTCCAAAAAAGAAAAAAGAACTCCCACCCTACCTAAGGGACTGGGTGTACACACACACACCAGCAGCCTGACGATGTACTCTCCCCTGGGAGACATTCTCAGCGGGTGCCCCCCAGCCTGGGGGTAGTCACGTCGGCGCATGTTTGGTAACAGTTGCTGTGGCCAGGGCTGGGTAGTGGGCCAAACACAGACTGTTTGAGGTCACGTTCATCAGTGGTCTGGAGGGACACAGGGCAGGAAGCAGGGCTCAGAGGGGGGGGAGGCCAGGGACCTCGGGCCGCCAAGAACACGGAGCAGGGCTCAGAGCCCGGGAGGTGGGGTGACAGGCCCTGCGGGGCCCGGCCCCGGAACGGTGGAGCCACAGGCCCGCCCTGCTGCTCCGGGACAGAGAGCAGTGCTCTCGTCCCCACGACCCCACCCGCCCAAGGGCGCCGCGCTGGACACGGCTCAGGCTGTACTGCCAGGCGGCGTGGGGGCGGGGCCGCGGCGAGGGGCGGGGCGCTGTGGGGCGGGGCCCGGTGCGCGGGGGGGCGGGGCGAGGGCGCGGGGCGGGGCGGGCCTGGCTGGAGGCTGCAGCAGGTGAGCTGCTGAGAGAGGGGCGGGGCGGTGGAGGCGGCGCGGGGAACTCGTGGGCTGCGAGCTGGACCAGCGCGGCCGGAGGGGAGCCCCGGGCAGAGCCAGGGAGAGACGTCTGTGAGCCGGGACGTCGTGGCGGGGAGGCGGAGAGCATAGTGGCAGGCGAGGGCGGTTCCCAGGACTGATGAACAGAACAGCCTCTGGAGGAGGCGTCGGAGTGGCTGGCAGCGGGTGCCGTTGGGCTGAGATTTGTGTAGGTTCCAAGGAAGGTTCAGGTGTGGCCTCAGGTCACCCCCTGTGGCTCTGTTGAGTCCTAGGTGCCATGCTCAGGCCTGGCCACGGGGACAGGAGAGAGCAGGCTACCAGCTCAGCACCACCCTCTGTTGCCTCTGCCAGGATGGGAGAGGGGCATCACCCCAGGCGCTCTCTCAAGTCTGGGGGGAGAGATTCTATGTTAAAGTCCTTGGCCAAATTTTTTAAAGTTTCAGAGGCAACTGGGTGGACTAGATGTTTCAACCTACCCTGAGGAGAATAGACGTTCTTCCTCCAAAAAAGAAAAAAGAACTCCCACCCTACCTAAGGGACTGGGTGTACACACACACACCAGCAGCCTGACGATGTACTCTCCCCTGGGAGACATTCTCAGCGGGTGCCCCCCAGCCTGGGGGTAGTCACGTCGGCGCATGTTTGGTAACAGTTGCTGTGGCCAGGGCTGGGTAGTGGGCACACAAGAATTCATCAGACTGTTTGAGGTCACGTTCGATGAGAAACAGAGACAGGGACACACTGTTCATGGCTGTGAGAGGTGCTTTTGGTGCTGAGGATGTTGCAGAGACGTCTGGGCCCCGTCTGCGGGAGGCTGGGGGCAGGGCAGAACTGCGGGGGCGTGGCGATCAGGGACGCCGGATTCTAGGAAGCGCAGGTGCCTATGTGCGCTGAGAGGGAGGAAGAGTCAGATTTTTAAGAGGAAGGAGGGCAAGGCTGGGGTCCAGTGGAGGCAGACAGACAGACGTGGAGACACCTGTGCTTTGGGAACTAAAGACCTTCTGGAGTGTGGGCCCAGCCCTCCGCGGTGGCCAGGCCTCAGTGTGTGTCCACAGGTGAGATGGCAGTGGCCTCGCCCGGGCAGGGCCCGCTGCAGCCTCACAGGACAGAGCTCTGAATGGCCCAGCCCTTCCCCGGCGGGCACCCTGACCCTGTCATGTTTTCTGGACATGAGGGGAACGAGACTGGTGGGAGTCTTGAGAGACTGAGGTGTTCAAGTCTCACTCCAAGGAGCCTCCCTCCAGCTCGCGGTTCCTCTTCCAGACCCTTAGGGTGGAGGTGTGAGTAGAGGTGCACAAGAGACGCAGAGACTGGCTCAGAAGCCCCAGGTGCGAGGTGTTTCAGAGTCCCCCCCTTAGTGTAAAAACCTGGCCCTTCGGCCAGTCAGCGGAGTTCACCTCTGTTGGGAGCCTCGTGAGAACTGAGACCTCGGGACGCCTTGTCAGCCAGCAGAGCCTCATTCAGCCTGGGGCTCCCCGGAGGAGTGCTTCCACGGGGCTATGCTCCTTCCCTCCTCTTGTGGGGTCACACGGCCCCCGAGGCCTCATCGGAGGCTGCCCCCTGCTCTGTAACCTCGCTCAAGGGCCTGGGTCACCGGGGAGGGGCAGCTCCCAGAGCGCTGACCCGTTCACCCCGTCCCCTCCCGAGACGCGTTTCAGTAACTTCTACATTCAAAACCATTCACCCGGGTCCCCTCCCTAGGACAGAAGCACAACCATCCTCCATCTGCCACAGGGCTAAGGCCACAGCCCCAGCTGTGGCCACCCTCCCGGCCCCGCCCGCTCTGGAAGCGGAGAGCAGGGCGGGAGGGAAGGCGGCGCGTCCCTCCCTTCGCCCAGGCAAGGTGAAGGGATGCGCTGCCCTCTCCAGCCGCCTCCAAACTCACCGAGCTCTTCGGGGCCAGAGGGGCCACCTGCCCAGGGGTCCTCCTGGAGATTCAGGCGGTGATGTGTACTCGGTGGTGTGTGTATTCTTACGTGTGTGTAACCATGTGTCTTGAACTTTAGAATCATTTCCCATGGAATCGTCGCTTGGTCGGGAAGAGAAAATGGGCTGGAAGAACTCCAGTCTTCGGTTTCTGGCCCCGTTACCATTTAATTTTTCAAATCATTCTTGGTGCGTAATCATTTAAATTATTAATTTATTCTTTTTACTGTGTACCATGTATTTATCCTGTGTGTAGGTCCGGGGTGGGACGGGAGTGTGTCCACGTGGGTCCTGCTCCCGCAGTGGCGACGCACGGCACAGGCCTGGCGCCCGCAGGCCCCGCGTTACTGTGGCGACGGAACTGGACCACAATAAAGTCCCTTAGAAGCAACCAGCGCGCGCTGCTGTGTCTGCCTCGTCCCGGGGGCGGGGGGGCTGGCACAGGACACCGGCCTCGACCAGGCAGTCCCCCCCCAGGACAGCGCTGGGCCGGTTGGCGCCACCTTCAGTTGCGCAGCCACGGGGTGCCTTTCTTGGCTGTGAAAACAAGTGTGACTCCTTACCTTGGACTCCGTATTCCTGGCGTGGGAAATGGAAATTGTCGTCACAGCTGCCAAGTCATCTTTCTTAGAAGGCGCGCTGGACCACACAGGTGAATTCTGCGCGTGACGGTTTGGTGTTTGACCATCAGCCCGTTTTTGCTGGCCCCTGAGGTCTCGGGTCTGTGTGGCGTTGGGGCCCAAACTCAACCCTTCCACCAGTAAGTAGCCCCCAAAGCCTCCAGCCAGGCCACTGCTGTTCCAGGCTCCAAGACGGGCAGAGCCGGAGGGCTATGGCCCACTTCCCTTCTGGCCCGAGCCCACCCGCCCCAGGTTCTGAGGTAAGAAGGGAGCGCGGGAGCGGCGGCAGGCTCGAGCAGCCCGGAGGGGCCCAGCTCCACCCGGCCGATGGCGCCCTTCGCAATGTTCTGTTTGGGGGCCCCCATCGGGGCACAGCCCTGCCACCTTTGATCGACACGGCGCAGGGCACACTTACCTCCCCTGGTGCAGCACGCAGGTCAGCAGGGCAAGGGGGTGTCCCCGCCTTCGTACCCCGACACAGCGAGGAACCATGGGTAGAGCAGGAAGAACGACAGCTTTAAAGGCTTCAGAGAACCTCTCTTTATTCCTGGTCAAGACCCTGGTTCTCGTCTCTCCATTCAGAAGGGGTACAGCAGGGTCAGGGCACCACGAGGTCAGTACCTGCTCCTCACCGGGCCGCCCCCACCACAGCGGCCAACAGCTGAGGCGCTGAGCCAGCCAGCATCCCTCAGGACGGAGGTTGTGAGAAACAAAATAAGGACTCTCTCTCATTACCAGAAGGGGGATCGCAGGCACTGAGGTGGGAGGGGGGCTGAGGAGGAGTCGTCCTCTCTCTGCATCGCTGCTCCGTGCCGGGGGGACCATCTCTGACCCCGTGCCAGGCGGCTCCCCACCTACGCTCCTCACAAAAGAAGTACAGTGTCCGCCGCGGCCGGAGGGGTGCCTGCCGTCCCCTGCTCTGTGCCAGGGCTCCTGCCCTCCTCGGCTTCTGTACTTTAGAGACAGGATTGTCGGAAGGGAACTGCTACTCGGGGGTCCACGCTGGAGCTGACGGCCCTGTCGGGGAACCGGTGGGGAACGAGGCCCAGGGAGCATCCGCCTCAGCTGCTTCAGGCCGGCCAGGACACTGGGGTAGAAGTCTGAAGGCGGCCGATCCCAGTGTCGGGGCCTGACACCCAGTTGAAGGGGCGTGGGTCTCACCTCCGCATCCACGTCTCCGGGCGCCCGTCAGGCTGTGGCACACACACCCCCACGCGCGCAGACTGGCTGGGGGTCGAGGGGTCACATTAGAAGACCAGTCTGTTGAAGTCACCACCGCCGCCACCCGCAGGGCTGCAGCCCCCAGGTGGGCCTTCATCCTCGTCTTTGTCTTCGTCAAAGCCCCGCCGCCAGTGCGGGGAGGCGGGGAGTGCAGCAATGTAGGCCGCCCTGCTGCGCGCCTCCTTCTCCTGCTCCTGGAAACGCAGATGGGGACAGGGCAGGCGGCTTCACACGCAGGCTCTGAAGCCACGGTGCTCCCTTCTCTCCCCGCTGCACCCCGCCAGCCCTTCTGAGCATCCCCTGAGAGCCCAGCCTCTGCCCTAGGGGCGCCCCAGCGTGGGAGGAGGGCCCCGCGCCAGCCTGGGTCCGGGCTTCAAAGCCATTATTCCTCCTCCTCCCCACAGCAGCCCAGAGCAGAGGAACTCCTTTCGCCTAACTAGGCCGGGCAGCTGCCGACCGCCTCGTGTGGCCCCAGAGGAGGCGTCCAGAGCCCTCAGGGGTACCTCATAGCCCACAGGGACCTTGCCCCCGGCTTCCTGACACGGCTGGCCGGCTCACGCTGCCTCCCCTCCAGGAGAAAGGCTGCCGGGACGGAGGTTGTGAGAAACAAAATAAGGACTCTCTCTCATTACCAGAAGGGGGATCGCAGGCACTGAGGTGGGAGGGGGGCTGAGGAGGAGTCGTCCTCTCTCTGCATCGCTGCTCCGTGCCGGGGGGACCATCTCTGACCCCGTGCCAGGCGGCTCCCCACCTACGCTCCTCACAAAAGAAGTACAGTGTCCGCCGCGGCCGGAGGGGTGCCTGCCGTCCCCTGCTCTGTGCCAGGGCTCCTGCCCTCCTCGGCTTCTGTACTTTAGAGACAGGATTGTCGGAAGGGAACTGCTACTCGGGGGTCCACGCTGGAGCTGACGGCCCTGTCGGGGAACCGGTGGGGAACGAGGCCCAGGGAGCATCCGCCTCAGCTGCTTCAGGCCGGCCAGGACACTGGGGTAGAAGTCTGAAGGCGGCCGATCCCAGTGTCGGGGCCTGACACCCAGTTGAAGGGGCGTGGGTCTCACCTCCGCATCCACGTCTCCGGGCGCCCGTCAGGCTGTGGCACACACACCCCCACGCGCGCAGACTGGCTGGGGGTCGAGGGGTCACATTAGAAGACCAGTCTGTTGAAGTCACCACCGCCGCCACCCGCAGGGCTGCAGCCCCCAGGTGGGCCTTCATCCTCGTCTTTGTCTTCGTCAAAGCCCCGCCGCCAGTGCGGGGAGGCGGGGAGTGCAGCAATGTAGGCCGCCCTGCTGCGCGCCTCCTTCTCCTGCTCCTGGAAACGCAGATGGGGACAGGGCAGGCGGCTTCACACGCAGGCTCTGAAGCCACGGTGCTCCCTTCTCTCCCCGCTGCACCCCGCCAGCCCTTCTGAGCATCCCCTGAGAGCCCAGCCTCTGCCCTAGGGGCGCCCCAGCGTGGGAGGAGGGCCCCGCGCCAGCCTGGGTCCGGGCTTCAAAGCCATTATTCCTCCTCCTCCCCACAGCAGCCCAGAGCAGAGGAACTCCTTTCGCCTAACTAGGCCGGGCAGCTGCCGACCGCCTCGTGTGGCCCCAGAGGAGGCGTCCAGAGCCCTCAGGGGTACCTCATAGCCCACAGGGACCTTGCCCCCGGCTTCCTGACACGGCTGGCCGGCTCACGCTGCCCCTCGAGGCTCGATAGACTCCCGAGGAGAAAGCGCTTCCTCCTGCGGCGCCGGGGCTGGCCCCGGAGAACCCGCACCACCGGCCCCAGAGCTGCCTCCTCCACCCCCCCCCTCCGCCTTGGAGGAACTGGAAAAGCAGAGCCAGTGTCCCCACCTAGGGGCTGCGGGCCAGGGTCCTGGCGTGACCACGCAGCCGTTGCCAGGAGCACCCCTCACGCTGCTCTGCGCAGAGCCCTGGCTGTCCAGCTCCTGAGCAGCCTGGTGCCACCCTTGGCTCTTAGGAGTGGAGCGGAGCGCACAGTGGGGGGCGGGCAGCCCTCCCAGACGCCCTCCCCATCCGCTGGCACCCACGACTCACAAGGGCCCCTCCTCCAGCAGATGGCAACTTAATAAAGAACTCATCATTCTTAATGTGTGTTTCTCTAAAGCATGAGGTGTGTCTGGCCCGCCGATTCTTCCCAGCACTAAGTGAGAGCGCGGACCAAAGGGAGGAGGCGGGCTGCTGGAAGCCCCGCGGGGCTGCTCACCTGCAAGAAAAGGATGTTGTCTTTGGAAATAGCTTCCATCAAGTCTTTGTGGAGGGCGGGCTCTGCCCGGGCGCGGGGAGAGCCGGGCTCAGCCTCAGAGCCCTCCCCGGGCCGCTCCCGGTAGAAAAGCACATAGGCCGTGTCCTTGGGGAAGAAGGAGGTGACGTTGCTGACAGACTCGAAGGAAGAGAAGGACACCCGGGTGTCGTTGAACAGGTACCACTGGTTGTCGGGCTCCGGCCGGTCGGCGGCGGCCGCCGGGGCCGGGCGGGCGGCGCCCTCGCGGGCGTAGCAGTAGTAGTGGCCGCTCTCGGAGGACAGCCCGGAGTGCACCACCACGCTGCACAGGTCGTAGGCCTGGCCCCGGCCGCCGGCCAGCGGCAGGCGCAGCAGCAGCGGGATGGACACGTCGTCCAGGATCTTGCGGCGCCGCATGGAGCGCAGGTCGAAGGAGAAGCGCAGCAGCGTCAGGATGAGGTAGCGCGGGCCCTGGCTCAGCTCCACCACCCTCTCCGCGTCCTGCAGCGACGCGCACGACTCGCAGTGGTAGCGGTTCTCCGCCGTCAGCCTCTCGGGCGACAGGAAGTAGTTGACCAGGTCCAGGACCGAGCGGGAGCCCTCCGCGGAAGGGGCGGCGGCACTCCTGAGGGTCCCTGGGCCGGGGCTGGCCGCCGCCGCCTCCCGCTCGGCCTGCCTTTCCTTCTCGGCCTCCTCCTCAGCTTCCGCCGCCGCCTCCTTCTCCTTGGCCTCAGCCGCCACCTCCGGCTCCACTTTTTCCTCCTCCTCCTTCACCTTCTCTTCCTCCTCCTCCTTCTCTCTGTCGTCCTTCTCATCTTCATGCTCCCTGGTCCCCTCTGCTCTCTCCTCCTCCGGCGCCTCCTCCCTCTCCACCTTCTCCTCCTGATTGCTCTGCCCCCCCAGGCCGTGGGGGCCCAGGCTTTGAATGTCCAGGAGCGTGGGGGGGGCGTCCCCTGTAATGCAGTGCTTCCGCTGCCTCCGAGAACCCATCCCGCTGGCCCCCGGCGCTGGCGAGGGGGAAGCGGCGTCCCAGGCGCCCGCGTCCTCGGCAGGGCGCATCACCGAGCCCAGGCGGCGGCGGCGGCGCTCCGGCGGGGGAAAGGCGAGCGAGAGGTCCGTGAAGGCCTCCTCCCTGGCGGAGACGTGGAGGCAGCGGAGGCAGCATATCCGAGTCACGATCTTGCCCCCGAACATCCTCTCCACGGAGGTGGCGCCGGGGCCGGGGCGCTCCTCGGGCGGCGAGGGGGAGCTGGCCTGCTGGAGCTTCTGGCAGATCCTCGCCCCGGTCTTCTCCTCCTCGTGCAGCCTGGCGCAGGGGGCAAAGGGCGTTCGTCCACACACACGGTCTGTCTCCAGAGCGCAGGCCTGACCCGTGCGTCTGCCTTACTCGGCTGGCCACGCGTTTACACACGTGCAGGAGAAGGCCCGGGGAACCCCACTTGTGTGTACAGAATGGCATCCCTGCAGGAGCACTCAGAGCCGAGGCACACAGGCTACAGACTTACGTGCATAAGGCTCACAATCTTGCCACAAACAGGTGTACAAGTGCCCCCAGCACGCTGACCTGAAAACACGTGCCCATGCAGGCTGGCACAGCACAATGCACATATACACACCTGCCCCGGGTCAGGGTTCACATCCACATCTCCAAAACATCCCCCACACTCACGGCATGCATCGCCTCCAAGCCTTCTGGGAGTGCAAGGCCGCACCCCGTTTCCAGCCCACGGGGATGGGACCTCCCCGCAAGCACCCTCTTCAGACCCGGAGCCCCGTGCAGAGCCAAGCCTGGCCTCCCTCACCGATCCAGCAGGTACTTGAGGTACTCTGAGCAGTCCTGCTGGGTGCCGGGGCTGAACCAGGGCGTCCAGGATGCGGACAGGAAGTTCTCTGGAGAAATGGCAGGCCGCTAGGACCAAGGTGGGAGAAAGGATCAGGAGCTGGGGGCCACTCACCCACCAGTTCCACAGTGTGCTGGGCCTGAGGGTCTCCCTGGGGACTCTCTTCCAGTCTCCCAGACTTCAACCTCCTCATTAAAGTGCTCCCTCTTCCCAGCTGTCCCTGACTTCCCACCCCGCCAAGTCCACGCCAGTTATGCCCTGATAGGGTCCATGCAGATAAAACTCCAGGAGTTCAGCTCTTCCCTTGCTCGCTGTCATGCCCTCTGCCTGAAACACCCTTTCCCCTCAGAAGCTCAGCTTGGAGTTCAAGTCCCAGATGCAGTGGCACCTGTCCCACAGAGTCCTCAAGGGCCCCTGTCAGCAACCCTGCCCTCCCCTTCACGCACACTACACGCACGGTGCTCTCTGCAGGTTCAGGTTCACCTTCCCCACCAGACGGCGCACCCCATGAGGGCAGGACTGACTCATCTCTGTGCCCTCACCGCCGCCCCCTCCCCCCACAGGGCCTGGTGCCAGGCCTGGCCAAGGGCTTTAGGTTCCATGCGGGCAGAGACAGTGAATAAAACAAATGAAGCGCCTAGAGTTCCCGGCCGCGTGAGTACTCAAAATGATGCTAGATCAACAGAGCAACACTTCATACAAGGGACCGAATCCCCGCAGGGAGCAGATGTGGGCAGCACAGCACAGAGGGACTCAGGAGGCACTCCCGCCCCTGCCCGGTCAGGGCACTGGACCAGCCCCATCGGCTCTGCCCATGAGCCCATGCCAGCCTGGACTGGGGCCCAACGGCTTACACCAGAAAAGGAGACTCAGAGGCGGATGCAGGCAGGGTCTGGGGAAGGAGACGCGTCAGACCAGGCCCCCTCACCAGCATCCCCCAACTCCCCACGCACTCACCTGGCTGTGCTCCAGGAAAGCGAAAAGCCACTGCAGCTTGGTCATCAAGGGCTGCGAGTTGTTCTCGGTCAAACGGAGCACACAGTGTCTGAAACTTCAGAGCACCCAGAGTTAGCCGAGGGTACCTAGAGAGCCTCTACTCACCCATGCTATGGCAACCCAAAGCCTCCCGGCTAAAGGCAGGACGGACACCGGGAGCTCAACTCGGCCAGAAGCCAGGGAGGAGGAGCAGGTTAACAACGCAGTCTGGACAATGAGGCGACCCCTGCAGCCCCTTCCCGTTCCAGCAGCCTCTGACTCCAGGACTCAAGATTGGAATATCCTAAGGTTCCAGTGTCTGCACTCTCAGACATGCTCACAGGCCATGCTCTCACCCTCCTCCTAGCGTCCCAGGGAGATGGGGTTCAGACCATCCAGAGCAGCAGGCCCCACTCCAACCATGGCCTTCCAAGCCAACTCTTCCAGCCCTTTTTCAGAGACCCTGCCACTGAGACCACCCTCAAGTGGATCCTCTGCCCTCAGATGAGGGAGGCAGGGGTCAGCGTGAGGAGTACGTGGAAAAAAGAGGGCACTGCAGGGGTAGACGGGGCTTGTGACAGGTCTGATCCTATGGGAGAGGAGAAGGCACCCCTCCTGACAACCACATTCCCTGGAACAAGCCCACTCCCAGGCCCCAGCGGAGCTTCTGCTCTCATAAGAAGCCCTGCGCATACAGGTCAGGCACCTCTCCAGCCTGCGCCCACTGTCCAGGACAGCATGACCCAAGTGTGGTCCACTTAGCAGTCTACGGCACAGCAAATTCAGAAACAGGTAGTCAAGCACGTGATCATGTGGTAAGTCATTACAGTCTACAAAAGTAAACGTCTGCAGCAGACTGGAAATCCAAAAACAAAACAAAGCTAGTCCTTCCCCAGGCAGCTTGAGAAGCTCAGCAGACGTGTGCCAGGAAGTGCTCGAGTTCAGCGCCAACCTCGTCCTCCTGAAACTGAAGCTCAGAGAGAAGAAACTGCCTGGAGGTCCTCCTGCAGCCAAAACCAAGGCTTGGTTTGACTGAGACTTGTCAAAAAGATGTCTAAGTGTGGCACTGGTGAAGGAACAGGTAAAGAGAACTCAATAAAGAGCCCAGAAACAGACCCCCATAAACAAGGTCAGCTGCACTTTCACAAAGGAGCAAAGGCAATAATAAGATGGTGCACAGACAGTCTGGTCAACCAATGGCTCTGGAACAAGTACACATCCACAACCAGAAAGCTCAATCCACACACAAACCCTACCCTTGTCACAAAAATTAACTCAAATGGACCACAGATCTACATGCAAAATGCAAAACTATAAAACTCCTAGAAAACAACAGGAGAAAACCTAGTGACCTTAAGCGGGATAATAACCTTTCTAGAAAAATCACCAAGGAAACGATCCATGAGAGAAGGAATTAATAAGGGCTTCCCTGGTGGTCCAGTGGGTAAGGACACCGCCTTGCAGTGCATGGGGCGCCGATTCGAGCCCTGGCCTGGGAAGATCCCACTTGCCACGGAGCGGCTGGACCGATGTGTCCAATTACCGAGCCGGAGCTCTGGGGCGCATGCGCCCAGAGCCGGTGCTCTGTGACAACAGAGGCTGCAGCGATGGGAGGCCCACACGGGCCAAAGAACAAAGATGGATGAAAATAGAAAAATGAAAGACCAATAGAAGTGGCCCGCCCGCCCCCTCCCTCCCCACCCCCAACCCTCTACCAAGAAAAAAAAAAAAAAAATTAATAAGCTGAATTTCATTAAAGTTAAGAGTTTTCCTGTTCTGTGAAATACAGTATCAAGAAAACAGAAGGCAGACCAGAGACTAGGAAAAAATATTTGTACAAAACACATCTCATAAAGGACTGTTAAAAATAAGTACACAAAGAGGGCTTCCCTGGTGGTCCAGTGGGTAGAGAGTCCGCCTTACAGTACAAGGGGTACTGGTTCGATCCCGGGCCCGGGAATATCCCACGTGCCGTAGAGTGGCAGACCAGTACGTCCAATTAGGAGCCAGCTATCTGGAGCACATGCGCCCAGAACCTGGTGCTCTACAACGAGGGAGGCCACTGCAATGGGAGGCCCACACAGACCAAAGAAAGATGGATGAAAATAAACATAAAAATAGAAGAGGCATGATGAGGGGTGGGGAATTAAAAAAAAAATTGTACGCAAAGAACTCTTAAAGCTCAACAAGAGGGACTTCCCTGGTGGTCCAGTGGTTAAGACTCTGCCTTCCAATGCAGGAGACATGGGTTCAATCCCTGGTCAGGGAACCAAGATCCCACATGCCAACGAAGCACACACACTGCAACAAAGAGCCTGTATAATGCCACTAGGACCTGATGCAGCCATAAATTTAAAAATATATTTAAAAAAAAAAAAAAAAACAAGAAAACAAAGCACCTGATTAAAAAATGAGCCAAACATATTAACATACATCTCATCTATACATATATATATATATATGCCACAGGGTCAGGGGCACTGAGAGCAGCATCCTGGAAGGCACAGCTTGCTGGCATAAGTCCTTATGGAGGAGGTCTTACCCCTACCAAAGTCTGGCCTCAGGCCAAACTACAGGGAGGAAACACAGCCCCACCCATCAACAGAAAACTGGATGAAATATTTACTCACCATGGCCTAGCCCACCAGAGCAATACCCAGTTTTCCTCACAACCAGTCCTTCCCAACAGGAAGGTTGCACAAGCCTCTTATCCTCATCCATCAGAGGGCTGATGGAATGAAAACCACAATCACAGAAAACTAAACAAAATGATCACCTGGACCACAGCATTACGTGACTTAATGAAACTATGAGCCATGCCGTATAGGGCCGTCTAAGATGGACAAATCATGGTGGAGAGTTCTGACAAAACGTGGTCCACTTGAGAAGGGAATGGCAAACCACTTCAGCATTCTTGCCTTGAGAACCTCATGAACAGAATGAAAAGGCAGAAAGATATGACACTGAAAGATGAATCCCCCAGACTGGTAGCTGTCCAATATGCTACTGGAAAAGAGAGGAGGAATAGTTCCATGAATCAAGGTAATCTGCAAGTGGTCAAACAGGAGATGGCAAGAGAACATTGATATGTCAGCAGTCAGTGAATTAAAATGGACGGGAATTGGAAAATTTAATTCATAGGACCTTTATATCTACTACTGTATGTAAGAATCCCTTAGAAGAAATGGAGTGGCCCTCACTGTCAACAATAGAGTCCGAAATGCAGTACTTGGATGCGATCTCAATAACAACAAAATGACTGCAGTTCATTTCCAAGGCAAACCATTCAATATCACAGTAATCCAAGTCTATTTCCCAACTACTAATGCCTTAGAAGCTGAAGTTCAATGGCTCTATTGAAGACCTATAAGACCTTCTATAGAAATAACACCAAAAAAATTTTTTTGGTCATTTTCATCATAAAGTACTGGAATTTAAAGAAGAAAGTCAAGAGATACCTGGAATAACAGGCAAGTTTGGCATCAGGGTACAAAATGAACCAGGGCAAAGGCCAACAGTTTTGCAAAAGAGAACACACTGGTCCTAGAAAACACCCTCCAAACACAAAAGAGAAAACTCCTCACATGAACATCACCAGATGACCAGTGAAGAAATCAGACTCATTATATTCTTTGCAGCCAAAGATGGAGAAGCTGTCTACAATCAGCAAACACAAGACCAGGAGCTGACTGTGGCTCAAATCATGAACTCCTTATTGCAAAATTCAGATTTAAATTGAAGAATATAGGAAATTGAAAACCACTAGGCCATTCAGATACGACCTAAATCAAATTCCCTGTGATTATACAGTGGAGGTGATGAATAGATTCAAGGGATTAGATCTTACAGTGCTGGAAGAACTATGGACAGAGATTCGTAACATTGTATAGGAGGTGGTAATCAAAACCATCAAGAAATGGAACAAGCCAAAATGGTTGTCTGAGGAGGCCTTAGAAATAGCTGAGAAAAGAAATAAAAGGCAAAGAGGAAAAGGAAAGATATTTCCATATGAATGCAGAGTTCCAAAGAACAGCAAGGAGAGATGAGAAACCTTCTTAAGGAACAATGCAGAGAAATAGAGGAAAACAACAGAAAGAGAAAGACTACAGATCTCTTCAAGAAAATTAGATACACAAAGGGAACATTTCATGCAAACATGGGCACTGCTGCTACTTAAGTCAGTTCAGTCGTGGCTGACTGTGTGTGACCCTGTGGACTGCAGCCTGTCAGGCTTCTCTGTCTATGGGATTCCTGAGGCAAGAATACTGGAGTGGGCTGCCATGCCCTCCTCCAGGGGATCTTCCCAACCCAGGGATGGAAGCTGGGTCTCCTGCATTGCAGGCAGATTCCTCACCACTGAGCCATCAGGAAAGGGGTGTGTGTGTGTGTGTGTGTGTGTGTGTGTGTGTGTGTGTGTGTGTGTGTGTGTGTGTGTGTGTGTGTGTGTGTGTGTGTGTGTGTGTGTGTCTGTGTGTGTGTCTGTGTGTGTGTGTCTGTGTGTGTGTGTGTGTGTGTCTGTGTGTGTCTGTGTGTGTGTGTGTGTGTGTGTGTGTGTGTCTGTGTGTGTGTGTGTGTCTGTGTGTGTGTGTAGCTTTCCTGATGTGTATACACACACACACACCCCAGACAGTGCATTAAAAAAGCAGAGACATCACTTTGCCAACAAAGGTCTGTTTAATCAAGGCTATGGTTTTCCCAGTAGTCATATACACATGTGAGAGCTGGACCATAAAGAAGGTTGAGCACGGAAGAACTGATACTTCAAACTGTGGTGCCAGAGAAGACTCCTGAGAGCCCCTTGGACTGTAAGGAGATCAAACCAGTCAGTCCTAAAGGAAATCAACCCTGAATATTCACTGGAAGGACTGATGCTGAAGCCGAAGCTCTAAAACTTTGGCCACCTGATGCAAAGGGCCGATTGGTTGGAAAGACCCTGATGCTCATAAAGACTGAGGACAGGAAGAGAACGGGGCAACAGAGGATGAGATGGTTGGATGACATCACTGGCTCAATGGACATGAGTCTGAACAAACTCCAGGACATAGTGAAGGACAGGGAAGCCTATCATGCTGCAGTCCATGGGGTTGCAAAGAGTCAGACGTGACTGAGCGACTGAACAATAACAATCTATTAGAAAAGCCAAAATCCATACACTTTTGGCACTATTATAAAATAGATCATTAATCAGAACCTACTCTGTAGCTCAGGGAACTCAGTGCTCTGTGGTGACCTAAATGAGAAGGAAATCCAAAAAACAGGAGGCATATGTACACCTATAGCTGATTTACTCTGCTGTAGAGTAGGAACTAACACAACTTTATAGTTACAAAGCAACTATACTCCAATAAGAATTTTTTCAAAAAGGCTAAAATCTCAAAGACCACCAACACCAAATGCTAGCAAGTATGGGGAGCAATAGGCATTCTCATTTATCACTGATGGAAATGTAAAATGGCACAGCCACCTTGGAAGAGAGTTTTGCTGTTTCTTACACACCTGGACATACTCTTCACCATCCTATGCAGCAATCACACTGTTTGGTATCTAGCCAAAGGAGCTGAATCCTTATGTCCACACAAAAACCTGTACAAGTATGTTGATGCAAGCTTTATTCATAAATGCCAACTTTGAAGCAACTAAATATCCTATATATTTCAATAGGTTAATGGATAAATGCAACTGTGGTACTTCCTGACACTGGAATATTATTCAGTGCTAAAAAGAAATGAGCCATCAAGCCTTGAAAGTAAATGGAGAAAAAAAAACAAAAAAAAAAGAAAGTAAATGGAGGAACTTTAAATACATATACTATGTTAAAAAAAATGCCAATCTGAAAAAATTACATACTATATGATTCCAATTATATGATTCTGAAAAGGCAAAATTACGAAAACAGTAAAAAGGTTGCCAGTTGGGAGGGGATGAACAGATAGAACAGAGGATTTTTAGGGCAGTGAAAATACACTAAATGAACCTTTGGGACAACATTAAACATACCAACATTTGCATTATACAGCTCCCAATAGGAGACAAGAGAGAAAAGGCCCGAGGAAATATTTGAAGAGATAATAGCTGAAAACTTCTCTAATATGGGAAAGGAAAAAGTCCTACACAGGATAAACCCAAGGAGGAACATACTAAAACACATTAATTAATCAAAGTAATTCATTTGATTAAATAATTTTAATCAAATTGACAAAAAGACAAAGCAAAAATAGCATACAAATGAATCCCCATAATGTTGACAGCTGATTTTTCAGTATCAACTCTGCAGGCCAGAATGGAGTGGTATGATATATTTAAAATAAAGAAAGGGTGGGGGAAGGAGGGGGAGATGAATGGAGAGAGTAGCATGGAAGCATATACACTAACATATGTAAACAGACTGCCAATGACAATTTGCTGTATGACTCAAGGAACTCAAACTGGTGTTCTGTAATAACCTAGAGGGTGGGAATCGGCAGGACACGGGTGGGAGGGAGATTCAAGAGGGAGGGGACATATGTACACCTATGGTTAACGCGTGTTGATGTATGACAGAAGTCAAACCAATATTGTAAAACAGTCATCAACTAAAAATAAATAAATATTAAAAATTTAAGTGATGAAAGAGAAAAACCTACAACCATGAATACTCTACCCAGCAAGGCTCTCATTCAGATTTGACAGAGATATCAAAAGCTTCACAGCAGCTGATCCTTATTGCAGCAATCACACACAAAAGGAGCTGAATCCTTATGTCCACAAAAACCTGTACAAGTATGTTGATGCAAGCTTTATTCATAAATGCCAACTTTGAAGCAACTAAATATCCTATATACTTCAATAGGTTAATGGATAAATGCAACTGTGGTACTTCCTGACACTGGAATATTATTCAGTGCTAAAAAGAAATGAGCCATCAAGCCTTGAAAGTAAATGGAGAAAAAAAAACAAAAAAAAAGAAAGTAAATGGAGGAACTTTAAATACATATACTATGTTAAAAAAAATGCCAATCTGAAAAAATTACATACTATATGATTCCAATTATATGATTCTGAAAAGGCAAAATTACGAAAACAGTAAAAAGGTTGCCAGTTGGGAGGGGATGAACAGATAGAACAGAGGATTTTTAGGGCAGTGAAAATACACTAAATGAACCTTTGGGACAACATTAAACATACCAACATTTGCATTATACAGCTCCCAATAGGAGACAAGAGAGAAAAGGCCCGAGGAAATATTTGAAGAGATAATAGCTGAAAACTTCTCTAATATGGGAAAGGAAAAAGTCCTACACAGGATAAACCCAAGGAGGAACATACTAAAACACATTAATTAATCAAAGTAATTCATTTGATTAAATAATTTTAATCAAATTGACAAAAAGACAAAGCAAAAATAGCATACAAATGAATCCCCATAATGTTGACAGCTGATTTTTCAGTATCAACTCTGCAGGCCAGAATGGAGTGGTATGATATATTTAAAATAAAGAAAGGGTGGGGGAAGGAGGGGGAGATGAATGGAGAGAGTAGCATGGAAGCATATACACTAACATATGTAAACAGACTGCCAATGACAATTTGCTGTATGACTCAAGGAACTCAAACTGGTGTTCTGTAATAACCTAGAGGGTGGGAATCGGCAGGACACGGGTGGGAGGGAGATTCAAGAGGGAGGGGACATATGTACACCTATGGTTAACGCGTGTTGATGTATGACAGAAGTCAAACCAATATTGTAAAACAGTCATCAACTAAAAATAAATAAATATTAAAAATTTAAGTGATGAAAGAGAAAAACCTACAACCATGAATACTCTACCCAGCAAGGCTCTCATTCAGATTTGACAGAGATATCAAAAGCTTTACAAACAAAACCTAGGAGAACTTAGTACCACCAAGCCAGCTTTACAACAAATGCTAGAGGAGTATCTCTAGGAAGAAAAGGCCACAACTAGAAATAAGAAAACTGTGGGAAATTATGGGAAAGCTCACTAGTAAAGGCAAAGATACAATAAAGGTAAAGAAATCATCTACACACAAATATGATATCAAAACCAGCAAATGTGAGAAGAAAGTACAAATGCAGGATGTTGGAAATGCATGGGAAATTAAGAGACTAGCAACTTAAGAAACAATCTTGTAGATTCAAGGGTTTTATAAGAAAACCCCTAGTAACTGCAAACCACAAATCTACATACACAGGGCTTCCCTGGTGGTCCAGTGGGTACGGACACCGCCTTGCAGTGCAAGGGGCGCCGGTTCAATCCCTGGCCTGGGAAGATCCCACATGCCGCAGAGCGGCTGGACGGGTGTGTCCAATTGCCGAGCCGGAGCTCTGGAGCGCATGCGCCCAGAGCCCCGGCTCCGCGACAACAGAGGCCACTGCGATGGGAGGCCCACACGGGCCAAAGAACAAAGATGGATGAAACCAGATAAATGAAAGACCAATAGAAGTGGCCCGCTAGCCCCCCCAGCCTCCCCAACCTGCACCCCCACTCCAAAAAAAAAAAATCTACATACACAAAAAAGAAAATGGAATCTAAACTCAACACTAAAGACAGTCAACAAATCACAAGAGAAAAATAACAAAGAAGATGGGAAGGGAAAAGACCTACAAAAACAAAGTCAAAACAATTAACAAAATCGCATAAAAAGCATACATATTGATACTTAAATGTAAATGGATTAAAGGAACCAGCCAAAAGACACAGATTGGCTGAATGGATACAAAAACAAGTCCCATATGCATGTTGTCTACAAAGACTCACTTCAGATCGTACACCTATGGTTAACGCGTGTTGATGTATGACAGAAGTCAAACCAATATTGTAAAACAGTCATCAACTAAAAATAAATAAATATTAAAAATTTAAGTGATGAAAGAGAAAAACCTACAACCATGAATACTCTACCCAGCAAGGCTCTCATTCAGATTTGACAGAGATATCAAAAGCTTTACAAACAAAACCTAGGAGAACTTAGTACCACCAAGCCAGCTTTACAACAAATGCTAGAGGAGTATCTCTAGGAAGAAAAGGCCACAACTAGAAATAAGAAAACTGTGGGAAATTATGGGAAAGCTCACTAGTAAAGGCAAAGATACAATAAAGGTAAAGAAATCATCTACACACAAATATGATATCAAAACCAGCAAATGTGAGAAGAAAGTACAAATGCAGGATGTTGGAAATGCATGGGAAATTAAGAGACTAGCAACTTAAGAAACAATCTTGTAGATTCAAGGGTTTTATAAGAAAACCCCTAGTAACTGCAAACCACAAATCTACATACACAGGGCTTCCCTGGTGGTCCAGTGGGTACGGACACCGCCTTGCAGTGCAAGGGGCGCCGGTTCAATCCCTGGCCTGGGAAGATCCCACATGCCGCAGAGCGGCTGGACGGGTGTGTCCAATTGCCGAGCCGGAGCTCTGGAGCGCATGCGCCCAGAGCCCCGGCTCCGCGACAACAGAGGCCACTGCGATGGGAGGCCCACACGGGCCAAAGAACAAAGATGGATGAAACCAGATAAATGAAAGACCAATAGAAGTGGCCCGCTAGCCCCCCCAGCCTCCCCAACCTGCACCCCCACTCCAAAAAAAAAAAATCTACATACACAAAAAAGAAAATGGAATCTAAACTCAACACTAAAGACAGTCAACAAATCACAAGAGAAAAATAACAAAGAAGATGGGAAGGGAAAAGACCTACAAAAACAAAGTCAAAACAATTAACAAAATCGCATAAAAAGCATACATATTGATACTTAAATGTAAATGGATTAAAGGAACCAGCCAAAAGACACAGATTGGCTGAATGGATACAAAAACAAGTCCCATATGCATGTTGTCTACAAAGACTCACTTCAGATCTAGGGACACACAGGACTGAAAATAAGGGGATAGAAAAGGTATTTCATGCAAATAAAAATCAGAAGAAAGCTGGAGTAGCAATACTCACATCAGACGCAACAGACTTCAAAAAAGGACTGTTATGACAAAGGAAAAACACTACATAATGATCAAGGGATCAATCCAAGAAGATATAATAGCCAACACAAGAGCATCTCAATATATAAACCACAACTAATGAGCCAGAGCTCATTGAAACCAGAGAGAGCCTACACACAGCAATGGAGACCCAGCACAGCCACAAAAAAAAAAAAAAAAAATCCTCACACCAAATGTGTTAAACCCACACAAACTATATAAGGGCAATCCCACATATAAATAGCCCTCTAGGAACACAGTTTTTTTTTTTATCAATAAAGATTCTGTGAAAGTGATGATAACCACAATGAACAGCAAAAAGATAAACACAAAGATGCAAGAGAGAACATCAAAATCATAAAATGTGGGGAAGAAGAATATAAAATGTAGATTTTTTTTTCCTTAGAATGTGTTTACCATTCTACGGCAAGTAGATATAGGAAGGAGTTAACATGCTTGAAAACCAGGTCAACCACAAATCAAAAACATACAATAAATTTACACACACAAGAAAAAGAGAAAGGGACATAACTATAATACAAAAGAAAATCATTAAACCACAAAAGGGAAAAAGAAAGGGACAGAGAAGAAATATAAAGTCAATGGGGAGACTTCCCTACTGGTCCAGTGGCTAAGAATCCATGCTCCCAATGCAGAGGACTGGGGTTTGATCTCTAACCAGGGAACTATATCAGACATACCGCAACTAACAGTTCTCATGCCACAACTAAAAAGATCCCACATGTTGCCATTAAAACATCCTACATGCCACAATGAAAAGATCCTGCATGCCACTACTAAGACTCATCACAGTGACACAATTAATTAAATTAAATGAACAGAAAAACAAGGTTTAAAATGGCAAAAAATATGATATAGAAATGATTATCTTGACTGTCAGTGGACTAAATACTCCAGTCAAGAGGCACGGAATGGAGGTTGGATAAAAATATAAGACCCTACAATGTGCTGCCTGTAAGTGATCCTTTAGGTCCTTTAGGGCAAAGGACACACACAGATTGGAAGTGAAGTGATGGAAAACTGTATCTCAGGCAAACAGAAATGAAAAGAAAACAGGGGTGGCTATACTCCCATCAGACCAAACAGACTTTAAAACAAAGATCATGAAACATTGTCTAACATAAAGTGTACCAATGTTTTCTTAGGACAGTCTCCCAATCCAATAGAAATAAGAACAAACATAAACAAATGAGACCTAATCAAATTTACAAGTTTTTGCATAGCAAAGAAAAAGTTAAAACAAAAATATAATCTACAGAATGGAAGAAAATATTTGCAAACAATGCAACTGACAAGGGCTTAGTATCCAAAATATATAAATAGTTCATACAACTCAACAGAAAAATGGGCAGAAGACCTAAACAGACATTCCTCTAAAGAACAAATGGCGAGTAGGCACATGAAAAGATGTTCAGTTCGATATCACTAATTATTAGAGAAACACAATTCAAATGAGGTATCACCACATGCCAGTCAGAATGACCATCATTAAAAAGTCTACAGGGGGGGCTTCCCTCGTGGCCCAGTAGGTAAAAAGTCCGCCTTGCAGTGCAAGAGGTACCGGTTCAATCCCTGGCCTGGGAAGATCCCATGTGCCGTGGAACAACTGGACTGGTGTGTCCAATTACAAGCCAGCGCTCTGGAGTGCATGCACCCAGAGCTGGTGCTCTGCAAGGAGAGAGGCCACTGCAATGGGAGGCCCACACAGGCCAAAGAATAAAAATGGATGAAAATAAGTAAATGTAAATAAAAACCGATTACAGAGGCCAAAAACTTAAAAAAAAAAAAAAAAAAAGAACCTGCCTGCCAATGCAAGGGACACAGGTTCAATCCTTGCTCCAGGAAGATTTCACATACCACAAGGCAACTATGCCAGTGCACCACAGCTAGTGAAGCCCACATGCCACAACCACAGAGCCTGACCTAAGTGCTACAACTACTGAAGTCTGTGGACCCTAGAGCCAGTGAAGAAGGTAAAATGGCATAAAAAATTTCTTGACTGTCAGTGGACTAAATACTCCAGTCAAGAGGCACGGAATGGAGGTTGGATAAAAATATAAGACCCTACAATGTGCTGCCTGTAAGTGATCCTTTAGGTCCTTTAGGGCAAAGGACACACACAGATTGGAAGTGAAGTGATGGAAAACTGTATCTCAGGCAAACAGAAATGAAAAGAAAACAGGGGTGGCTATACTCCCATCAGACCAAACAGACTTTAAAACAAAGATCATGAAACATTGTCTAACATAAAGTGTACCAATGTTTTCTTAGGACAGTCTCCCAATCCAATAGAAATAAGAACAAACATAAACAAATGAGACCTAATCAAATTTACAAGTTTTTGCATAGCAAAGAAAAAGTTAAAACAAAAATATAATCTACAGAATGGAAGAAAATATTTGCAAACAATGCAACTGGCAAGGGCTTAGTATCCAAAATATATAAATAGTTCATACAACTCAACAGAAAAATGGGCAGAAGACCTAAACAGACATTCCTCTAAAGAACAAATGGCGAGTAGGCACATGAAAAGATGTTCAGTTCGATATCACTAATTATTAGAGAAACACAATTCAAATGAGGTATCACCACATGCCAGTCAGAATGACCATCATTAAAAAGTCTACAGGGGGGGCTTCCCTCGTGGCCCAGTAGGTAAAAAGTCCGCCTTGCAGTGCAAGAGGTACCGGTTCAATCCCTGGCCTGGGAAGATCCCATGTGCCGTGGAACAACTGGACTGGTGTGTCCAATTACAAGCCAGCGCTCTGGAGTGCATGCACCCAGAGCTGGTGCTCTGCAAGGAGAGAGGCCACTGCAATGGGAGGCCCACACAGGCCAAAGAATAAAAATGGATGAAAATAAGTAAATGTAAATAAAAACCAATTACAGAGGCCAAAAACTTAAAAAAAAAAAAAAAAAAAGAACCTGCCTGCCAATGCAAGGGACACAGGTTCAATCCTTGCTCCAGGAAGATTTCACATACCACAAGGCAACTATGCCAGTGCACCACAGCTAGTGAAGCCCACATGCCACAACCACAGAGCCTGACCTAAGTGCTACAACTACTGAAGTCTGTGGACCCTAGAGCCAGTGACCTTCCACAAAAGAAGCCTCCACAATAAGGAGCCCAGGTATCGCAACTAGAGAGGAGTCCCCACTCGCCACAACTGGAGAAAGCCCACACATAGGCAACAAAAACCCAGCATAACCAAAAATAAATAAATAACATTTTTAAAAGTCTACATATAACAAGGCTTCCCGGATAGCTCGACAGTAGAGAATCTGCCTGCCAGTGTAGGAGACACTGGTTCGATCCCTGGTCCAGGAAGATTCCCACATGCCTTGGGGTAACTCAGCCAGCCTGTGTGCCACAACCACTGAGCCTGTGCTCTAGAGACTGGAAGCTGCAACCACTGAAGCCCTTGCACCCTAGAGCCCATGCTCTGCAACAAGAGAAGCTACCACAATGAAAAGCCTGTGCACAACAACCAGAGATAAGCTCACCCAAGCAATGAAGACCCAGCAGAGCCAAAACTGAACAAATAAAAAATTATTAAAAAAAATAAGTCGGAACTTCCTTGGTGATCCAGTGGTTAAGAATCCATTTGGTTATTCATGGGACATGGGTTCAATCCCTGGTCTAGGATGATCCCACATGTTGAGAAGCAACTAAGTCCATGTGCCACAACTACTGAATCCACATGCTGTAGCTAGTGAACCCTGTGTGCCCTAGAGCCCAGGTTCTGCAACAAGAGAAGTCACTGCAATGAGAAGCCTGTATACTCCAACTAAGAGTAGCTCCTTCTCTTGCAACTAGAGAAAGCTCGTGCACAACAAAGACCCAGCGCAGCCAAAAATACATAAATAAAATAGATACATTTTTTTAAAACAATCTACAAATAACAAATGAAGGAAAGAATGTGGAGAAAAGGGAACTCTCCTACACTATTAGTGGGAAATTAGGCTGGTGCAGCCACTGTGGAAAACAGTATGGAGGTTCCTCAGAAAAGTAAAACCAGAATTACTATATGATTCAGCAATCACAATCCTGACCATCTAAGCAGATAAAACTATACTTCAAAAATATATATGCACTCCTATGCTCATAGCAACACCACAATAGTCATGACATGGAACCAACATAAATGTCCATCGACATATGAATGAAATAAGAAAATGTGGCACACAGAAAGCCTGAGCGGCCTGGACCTGGGAGGTGCATGAGACCCACGGCCCAGCTGGGAGGGCGTGCTCGCAGAGCACGGGGAGCCTGAGCGCTGTGTACCTGGGAGGGCGTGCTCGCAGAGCACCGGGAGCCTGAGCGCTGTGTACCTGGGACGGCGTGCTCGCAGAGCACCGGGAGCCTGAGCGCTGTGTACCAAGAAGTACATGCCATCTTGGGCTGTGGCAGCCGGAGTGTGTTCCATTCACTGTGAGCATGCCTTAGACGTGCCAGCGGTGTCTGTGTGCAATGTCCCTCTCTCTCCACACCACAACCGAGCTATTCAGCCCAAATAAGTGCGCACTTTCGCCCCCTTGTGTCAGGGTGGAAATTAGACGCTGAAGAGACTTGCAAACAGAAGAAGCTAAAATAAGCAAAGAAGGGGTAACTCCCCTGGAAGCGACAGGTGCAACAGATTAAAGTCCCTGCATTTAAGCTAAGACTGTGCATTTGAGGGGCAACTATGGACTTCAAGAACAAGGTCAAGCTGGAACAAGGGACTATCTGACACTGAACTGACCCCACACTGCTCACAATAGCTCCAGAGAAATTCCTAGATATATTATTATCTATTTTAATTTTTTTAAAAATTCCAGTTCTTTATTAATCTTTGAACTTCCATTTGTATAGCCTATTTTCTCTATTTTAAGAAAACTTATTTTTTTTAAAAAATCCATTTTTAAAAAATTTTTGCAATTGATTTTCTTTTGTAATTTTTCTTTTTTTATTATTATTTTTGGTCACTTCTTTTGGTCTTTGATTTATTCATTTTCATCCATCTTTGTTCTTTGGCCTGTGTGGGCCTCCCATTGCAGTGGCCTCTGTTGCTGCAAAGCACTGGCTCTGGGCACATGTGCTCCAGAGCTCCAGCTCGGTGATTGGACACATCAGTCCAGCCGCTCCGCGGCACATGGGATCTTCCCAGGCCAGGGATCGAACCAGCGCCCCCTGCAGTGCAAGGTGCTGTCCTTACCCACTGGACCACCAGGGAAGCCCTGTTTTACACGTGTTTACAAAAAAGACTCCTATGCTCATAGCAACACCACAATAGTCATGACATGGAACCAACATAAATGTCCATCGACATATGAATGAAATAAGAAAATGTGGCACACAGAAAGCCTGAGCGGCCTGGACCTGGGAGGTGCATGAGACCCACGGCCCAGTGGGAGGGCTGCTAGAGCACGGGAGCCTGACGCTGTGTACCTGGGAGCGTGCTCAGAGCACCGGGAGCCTGAGCGCTGTGTACCTGGGACGGCGTGCTCGCAGAGCACCGGCCTGAGCGCTGTGTACCAAGAAGTACATGCCATCTTGGGCTGTGGCAGCCGGAGTGTGTTCCATTCACTGTGAGCATGCCTTAGACGTGCCAGCGGTGTCTGTGTGCAATGTCCCTCTCTCTCCACACCACAACCGAGCTATTCAGCCCAAATAAGTGCGCACTTTCGCCCCCTTGTGTCAGGGTGGAAATTAGACGCTGAAGAGACTTGCAAACAGAAGAAGCTAAAATAAGCAAAGAAGGGGTAACTCCCCTGGAAGCGACAGGTGCAACAGATTAAAGTCCCTGCATTTAAGCTAAGACTGTGCATTTGAGGGGCAACTATGGACTTCAAGAACAAGGTCAAGCTGGAACAAGGGACTATCTGACACTGAACTGACCCCACACTGCTCACAATAGCTCCAGAGAAATTCCTAGATATATTATTATCTATTTTAATTTTTTTAAAAATTCCAGTTCTTTATTAATCTTTGAACTTCCATTTGTATAGCCTATTTTCTCTATTTTAAGAAAACTTATTTTTTTTAAAAAAATCCATTTTTAAAAAATTTTTGCAATTGATTTTCTTTTGTAATTTTTCTTTTTTTATTATTATTTTTGGTCACTTCTTTTGGTCTTTGATTTATTCATTTTCATCCATCTTTGTTCTTTGGCCTGTGTGGGCCTCCCATTGCAGTGGCCTCTGTTGCTGCAAAGCACTGGCTCTGGGCACATGTGCTCCAGAGCTCCAGCTCGGTGATTGGACACATTGGTCCCGCTGCTCCGCGGCACGTGGGATCTTCCCAGGCCAGGGATCGAACCAGCGCCCCTTGCACTGCAAGGTGCTGTCCTTACCCACTGGACCACCAGGGAAGCCCTGTTTTGTAATTTTTATATTGTACTTCTGAGAGTCTAATGGCTTCTAGGTTGTTTTATTTATTTATTTTGGCCTGTTTTACTGTTTTGTTTTTTTAATTAGTTGTTTTTCTTTTTTTTTTTTTTTTTTTTTTAAAGATTTATTAATTTATTTATTTTGGGCAGGGGTCCGGTTGGGGAGGGAGGGGAGCGGGCGGGCCACTTCTATTGGTCTTTCATTTCTCTATTTTCATCCATCTTTGTTCCTTGGCTCCTGTGGGCCTCCCATCGCGGTGGCGTCTGTCGTTGCAGAGCACCGGCTCTGGGCGCATGCGCTCCAGAGCTCCGGCTCGGTAATTGGACACATCGGTCCAGCCGCTCCGCCAGCACGTGGGATCTTCCCAGGCCAGGGATCGAACCGGCACCCCTTGCACTGCAAGGCGGTGTCCTTACCCACTGGACCACCAGGGGAAGCCCAATTAGTTGATTTTCATCCATCTTTGTTCTTTGGTCTGTGTGGGCCTCCCACCACAGGGGCCTCTCTCCTTGCAGAGCACCAGCTCTGGGCGCATGCACTCCAGAGCACCCACTCATAATTGGACACACCAGTCCAGTCACTCCACAGCACATGGTATCCCGGGCCACAGATCAAACCTGTGCCACCTGCACTGCAAGGTGTTGTCCTTAACCACCGGACCACCAGGGAAGCCCTGTTTTGTAATTTTTATATTGTACTTCTGAGAGTCTAATGGCTTCTAGGTTGTTTTATTTATTTATTTTGGCCTGTTTTACTGTTTTGTTTTTTTAATTAGTTGATTTTCTTTTTTTTTTTTTTTTAAAGATTTATTAATTTATTTATTTTGGGCGGGGGTCGGGTTGGGGAGTGGGTGGAGCGGGCGGGCCACTTCTATTGGTCTTTCATTTCTCTATTTTCATCCATCTTTGTTCCTTGGCTCCTGTGGGCCTCCCATCGCGGTGGCGTCTGTCGTTGCAGAGCACTGGCTCTGGGCGCATGCGCTCCAGAGCTCCGGCTCGGTAATTGGACACATCGGTCCAGCCGCTCCGCCAGCACGTGGGATCTTCCCAGGCCAGGGATCGAACCGGCACCCCTTGCACTGCAAGGCGGTGTCCTTACCCACTGGACCACCAGGGGAAGCCCAATTAGTTGATTTTCATCCATCTTTGTTCTTTGGTCTGTGTGGGCCTCCCACCACAGGGGCCTCTCTCCTTGCAGAGCACCAGCTCTGGGCGCATGCACTCCAGAGCACCCACTCATAATTGGACACACCAGTCCAGTCACTCCACAGCACATGGTATCCCGGGCCACAGATCAAACCTGTGCCACCTGCACTGCAAGGTGTTGTCCTTAACCACCGGACCACCAGGGAAGCCCTCTTCTAGATTTTTAATCTTTTATTTTTGATATTTGTTTTTAATTTTGTACTTCTAAGAGTCTAATTTTTAGTATCCACTTTCACTTAGGGATTTGATTACTGCCTTGCTTGCTCTCTTCCCTTTTGACTTTCCCTTTTCTCGTCACTGTCACTTCTGTCTCCCACCTCCCTCTTCTCTTCTCTACATAACTCTGTGAATCTCTCTGGTGTCCCTGGTTGTGGAGTTGTTTCACCATTAATCTGGGGTTTTGTCTTCTGTGCTGTGTGAACGGAGAAGTCTTGAGGCTACTGTAAGAGGGGGACCAAAACCCAGAGGCAGAAGGCTCAACTGCAGAACGTGAGACCATCACAGAACTCCCAACCCCAGGAAACATTAATAGATGAGAGCCAACCCCAAAGCCTCCATACCTACAATGAAATCAAGCTCCACCCAAGAGCCAGCAAGTTCCAGTGCAAGACATCCCACACAGCAAAATAGGAACATAGCCCTGAAGGTTAAAAGACAGGCTGCTCAGGCTTCCCTGGTGGTCCAGTGGGTAAGGACACCGCCTTGCAGTGCAAGGGGTGCTGGTTTGATCCCTGGCCTGGGAAGATCCCACGTGCCGTGGAGCGGCTGGACCGATGTGTCCAATTGCCGAGACGAAGCTCTGGAGCGCATGCGCCCAGAGCTGGTGCTGTGCAACGACAGAAGCCACTGCGATGGGAGGCCCACATGGGCCAAAGAACAAAGATGGATGAGAACAGATAAATGAAAGACCAACAGAAGTGGCCCGCCCGCCCCCCTCCTTCCCCACCCCCCTCAAAAAAAAAAAAAAAAAAACAGGCTGCTCAAAGCCATACCAAACACCATGGGACCCCAAAACTCCCTACTGCACACTGCACTGCCCTCCCGAGACAAGAGATCCAGTTCTATCCACCAGAACACAGACACGAGTTCTCCCAACCAGGGACCCTCACAAGCCACTGGTCCACCCAACCCCACAGCACATGGTATCCCGGCCACAGATCAAACCTGTGCCACCTGCACTGCAAGGTGTTGTCCTTAACCACCGGACCACCAGGAAGCCCTCTTCTAGATTTTTAATCTTTTATTTTGATATTTGTTTTAATTTTGTACTTCTAAGAGTCTAATTTTTAGTTTCCACTTTTACTTAGGGATTTGATTACTGCCTTGCTTCTTCTTTTCCCTTTTGACTTTCCCTTTTCTCGTCACTGTCACTTCTGTCTCCCACCTCCCTCTTCTCTTCTCTACATAACTCTGTGAATCTCTCTGGTGTCCCTGGTTGTGGAGTTGTTTCACCATTAATCTGGGGTTTTGTCTTCTGTGCTGTGTGAACGGAGAAGTCTTGAGGCTACTGTAAGAGGGGGACCAAAACCCAGAGGCAGAAGGCTCAACTGCAGAACGTGAGACCATCACAGAACTCCCAACCCCAGGAAACATTAATAGATGAGAGCCAACCCCAAAGCCTCCATACCTACAATGAAATCAAGCTCCACCCAAGAGCCAGCAAGTTCCAGTGCAAGACATCCCACACAGCAAAATAGGAACATAGCCCTGAAGGTTAAAAGACAGGCTGCTCAGGCTTCCCTGGTGGTCCAGTGGGTAAGGACACCGCCTTGCAGTGCAAGGGGTGCTGGTTTGATCCCTGGCCTGGGAAGATCCCACGTGCCGTGGAGCGGCTGGACCGATGTGTCCAATTGCCGAGACGAAGCTCTGGAGCGCATGCGCCCAGAGCTGGTGCTGTGCAACGACAGAAGCCACTGCGATGGGAGGCCCACATGGGCCAAAGAACAAAGATGGATGAGAACAGATAAATGAAAGACCAACAGAAGTGGCCCGCCCGCCCCCCTCCTTCCCCACCCCCCTCAAAAAAAAAAAAAAAGACAGGCTGCTCAAAGCCATACCAAACACCATGGGACCCCAAAACTCCCTACTGCACACTGCACTGCCCTCCCGAGACAAGAGATCCAGTTCTATCCACCAGAACACAGACACGAGTTCTCCCAACCAGGGACCCTCACAAGCCACTGGTCCAACCCCACCCACAAGGAGCAGACACCACAAAATTAAGAGAAACTACAATCCTCCTGCCTGCAGAAAGGGGACCCCAAACACAGTAATCTAAACAAAATGAAAAGGCAGAGAAATATCAAGCAGAAGGAATGTGGTAAATAAAAAAAAAAAAGAAAGAAAAGAAAACTCATCAAACTAAACCAAACCAAACCAAAAAGGAGGAGATAGGGAATCTACCTAAAAAAGAATTCAGAAGAATGATAGTAAAGATAATCCAAAATCTTGAAACAAAATGGACTTACAAATAAGTAGACTAGAGACTCGGATTGAGAAGGTCCAAGAAATGTTTAACATGGAGCCAGAAGAAATAAAGAAGACTCAATCAATAATGAACAATGCAATAGTTATGATTCAAAACACTCTGGAGGAAACCAACAGAAGAGTAACTGAAGGAGAAGAAAGGTTAAGGGAGCTGGAAGATACAATGGAGGAAATAAATGAACCAGAGCAAAAAAAGAAAAAATAATATAAAGAAATGAAGACAACCTCAGAGATCTATAAAACGATGTTAAATGCCCCAACATTCTAGGTGCCCCAGAAGAAGACAAAAGGTAAAGGCATGAGAAAACACCTGAGATAATAGTCAAAAACTTCCCTAAAACGGGGAGCAAAATAGTCACCCAAGTTCAAGAATCCCAGAGAGCCTCAGACAGGATAAATCCAAGATGAAACACTTGAAGACACATATTAATCAAACTAACAAAAATTAAGCACAAAGAGAAAATATTAAACTCAGTAAGGGAAAAGCAACAAATAACATACAAGGGAATCTCCATAAGGATAACATCTAATCTTTCAATAGAAATTCTTCATGCCAGAAGGGAATGGCAGGGTATATTTTAAGTGGTGAAAGAGGAAAACCTACAACAAAGATTTCTCTACCCAGCAAGGATCTCATTCAGATTCAAAAGATAAACTGAAAGCTTTACAAACAAGCAAAACCTGAGAGAATGCAGTTCTATCCACCAGAACACAGACACGAGTTCTCCCAACCAGGGACCCTCACAAGCCACTGGTCCAACCCCACCCACAAGGAGCAGACACCACAAAATTAAGAGAAACTACAATCCTCCTGCCTGCAGAAAGGGGACCCCAAACACAGTAATCTAAACAAAATGAAAAGGCAGAGAAATATCAAGCAGAAGGAATGTGGTAAATAAAAAAAAAAAAGAAAGAAAAGAAAACTCATCAAACTAAACCAAACCAAACCAAAAAGGAGGAGATAGGGAATCTACCTAAAAAAGAATTCAGAAGAATGATAGTAAAGATAATCCAAAATCTTGAAACAAAATGGACTTACAAATAAGTAGACTAGAGACTCGGATTGAGAAGGTCCAAGAAATGTTTAACATGGAGCCAGAAGAAATAAAGAAGACTCAATCAATAATGAACAATGCAATAGTTATGATTCAAAACACTCTGGAGGAAACCAACAGAAGAGTAACTGAAGGAGAAGAAAGGTTAAGGGAGCTGGAAGATACAATGGAGGAAATAAATGAACCAGAGCAAAAAAAGAAAAAATAATATAAAGAAATGAAGACAACCTCAGAGATCTATAAAACGATGTTAAATGCCCCAACATTCTAGGTGCCCCAGAAGAAGACAAAAGGTAAAGGCATGAGAAAACACCTGAGATAATAGTCAAAAACTTCCCTAAAACGGGGAGCAAAATAGTCACCCAAGTTCAAGAATCCCAGAGAGCCTCAGACAGGATAAATCCAAGATGAAACACTTGAAGACACATATTAATCAAACTAACAAAAATTAAGCACAAAGAGAAAATATTAAACTCAGTAAGGGAAAAGCAACAAATAACATACAAGGGAATCTCCATAAGGATAACATCTAATCTTTCAATAGAAATTCTTCATGCCAGAAGGGAATGGCAGGGTATATTTTAAGTGGTGAAAGAGGAAAACCTACAACAAAGATTTCTCTACCCAGCAAGGATCTCATTCAGATTCAAAAGATAAACTGAAAGCTTTACAAACAAGCAAAACCTGAGAGAATGCAGCACCACCAAACCAGCTCTTCCACAAATGCTAAAGGGTCTTCTCGGAACACAGGAACCGTTTATAAAAACAAACCCAAAACAACAAAGTAAATGGTAATGGCATCATACTTATCAGTAATTACCTTAAATGTAAACGGGTTAAATGCTCCAACCAAAAGACAAAGACTGGCCAAATGGACACAAAAACAAGACCCCTATATATGCTGTCTACAAGTGACCCATCTCAAACCTATGGACTGAAAGTGAGGGCCTAGAAAAAGATATTTCATGCAAATGGAGACCGAAAGAAAGCTGGGGTAACAATACTCATAGCAGATAAAATACTTTAAAATAAAGACTGTTGTAAGAGATAAAGGACACTACATAATGATCAAAGGATCAATCCAAGAAGAAGACACAAAAATTATAAATATGCATGCACCCAACATAGGAGCACATCAATACATGTGGCAAATGCTAACAACTTTTAAAGGAGAAATTGACAGTAACACAATAATACTGGGGGACTTTAGTACCCCACTCACACTAATGAACATATCAACCAAACAGAAAATTAACAAGCAAGCTCTAAATGATACATTGGACCAGTTAGACCTAATTCATATCTACAGGGCATTTCACCCCAGAACAGTGGATTTCACTTTTTTCTCAAGTGCACACGGAACATTCTCCAGGACAAATCACATCTTGGGCAATAAATCTAGTCATGGTAAATTTTTAAAAGATGAAATAATTTCAAGCATCTTATCTGATCACAATGCTGTAAGATTAGGTATCTACTACAGGAAAAACTAGAATACAAATATATGGAGGCTAAATAACCTGCTTCTGAATGACCAACAGATCTCTAAAGAAATAAAAAAGGAAATCAAACTATGCATAGAAACAAATGATTATGAAAATACAACAACCCAAAACCTATGGGGATTCAGTAAAAGCAGTCCTGTGAGGGAAGTTTATACCAATACAAACCTACCCCAAGAAACAGGAGAGACATCAAATAAGCAAACTAACTTTACACCTGAAGCAACCAGAAAAAGAAGAACAAAAAACCCCCAAAGTTAGTAGAAGAAAAGAAATCACAAAAATCAGGACAGAAATAAATGAAAAAGGAACGAAGGAGACTACAGCAAAGATCAACAAAACTAAAGTTGGTTCTTTGAGAAAATAAATAGAAAAACTGTAACCAGACTCATTAGGAAAAAAAGGGAGAAGACTCAAATCAATTAGAAATGAAAATGGAGACATCACAACAGACAACACAGAAATAAAACAATCATAAGAGACTACTATGAACAACTAACTATATATGGCAAAAAAAAAAAAAAAGACAACTTGGAAGAAATGGACAAATTCCTAGAAAAGTACAACTTTCCAAAACTGAACCAGGAAGAAATAGAAAATCTGAACAGACCCATCACAAGCACGGAAATTGAAACTGTAATCAAAAATCTTCCAACAAACAAAAGCCCAGGACCAGATGGCTTCACAGTTGAATTCTACTAAAAGTTTAGAAAAGAGCTAACACCTATTCTACTCAAACTTTTCCAGAAAATTGCAGAGGGTGGAAAACTCCCAAACTCATTCTATGAGACCATCACCCTGATGCCAAAAACAATGGCCAAAACAGATGGCTAACAGAACACATAAGAAAATATACAATGAGAAATCACCTTACACTGGTCAGAATAGTTATCATCAAAATCCACAACTTTACATTGGACCAGTTAGACCTAATTCATATCTACAGGGCATTTCACCCCAGAACAGTGGATTTCACTTTTTTCTCAAGTGCACACGGAACATTCTCCAGGACAAATCACATCTTGGGCAATAAATCTAGTCATGGTAAATTTTTAAAAGATGAAATAATTTCAAGCATCTTATCTGATCACAATGCTGTAAGATTAGGTATCTACTACAGGAAAAACTAGAATACAAATATATGGAGGCTAAATAACCTGCTTCTGAATGACCAACAGATCTCTAAAGAAATAAAAAAGGAAATCAAACTATGCATAGAAACAAATGATTATGAAAATACAACAACCCAAAACCTATGGGGATTCAGTAAAAGCAGTCCTGTGAGGGAAGTTTATACCAATACAAACCTACCCCAAGAAACAGGAGAGACATCAAATAAGCAAACTAACTTTACACCTGAAGCAACCAGAAAAAGAAGAACAAAAAACCCCCAAAGTTAGTAGAAGAAAAGAAATCACAAAAATCAGGACAGAAATAAATGAAAAAGGAACGAAGGAGACTACAGCAAAGATCAACAAAACTAAAGTTGGTTCTTTGAGAAAATAAATAGAAAAACTGTAACCAGACTCATTAGGAAAAAAAGGGAGAAGACTCAAATCAATTAGAAATGAAAATGGAGACATCACAACAGACAACACAGAAATAAAACAATCATAAGAGACTACTATGAACAACTAACTATATATGGCAAAAAAAAAAAAAAAGACAACTTGGAAGAAATGGACAAATTCCTAGAAAAATATAACCTTCCAAAACTGAACCAGGAAGAAGTAGAAAATTTGAACAGACCAATTACAAGCACAGAAATTGAAACTGTATTTTAAAAAGCCTTCCAACAAACAAAAGCCCAGAACAGGACCAGATGGCTTCACAGGGGAATTCTACTAAAAGTTTAGAAAAGAGCTAACACCTATTCTACTCAAACTTTTCCAGAAAATTGCAGAGGGTGGAAAACTCCCAAACTCATTCTATGAGACCATCACCCTGATGCCAAAAACAATGGCCAAAACAGATGGCTAACAGACACAAGAAAATATACTAGAAATCACTAGTTATTAGAGAAATCCAAATCAAAACTACAATGAGAAATCACCTTACACTGGTCAGAATAGTTATCATCAAAAAATCCACAAATGGGCTTTCCTGGTGGCCCAGTGGGTAAAGAGTCTGCCTTGCAGTGCAAGGGCCACTAGTTTGATCCCTGGCCCAGGAAGATCCCACATGCCTCAGAGTGGCTGGACTGGTGCATCCAATTACGAGCCAGCGCTCTGGGGCTCATGAGCCCAGAGCCGGTGCTCTGCAGTAAGGAAGGCCACTGCAATGGGAGGCCCATACAGGCCAAAGAATAAAGATGGATGAGAATAAATGAACAGAAAACCAATAAAAGAGGCCAGAATTAAAAAAAAAAAAAAATCACAAACAGAAAATGCTAGACAGGATATGGAGAGAAGGGAACCCTCTTGCACTATTGAAGGGGAAATGTAAATTGGTACAACCACTATAGAGAATGGTATGCAGATTCTTAAAAAACTAAAAATAGAGCTACCATGTGACCTCGCAATCCCACTCCTGGGCATATATTCAGAGAAAATCATGACCCAAAAAAGATACATCCACCCCAGTGTTCATTGGCACTATTTACAATACACAAGACATGTAAGCAACCTGAATGTCCATCAACAGAGGAATGCATAAAGAAGATGTGGTGTATATACATATAAACATATATTTCTGTATGTATATACATAGTGGAATACTACTCAGCCATTAAGAATGAAATAATGCCATTTGCAGCAAGATGGATGGCCCAAGAGCATGTCATACTGAGTGAAACAGGTCAGACAAAGAAGGAGACATATCATATGACATCCTTTACATGTGGAATCTAAAAAGAAATGATACCAACGAACTAGCTTACAAAGCAGGAAGAGACTTGGACATAGAATAGAACTCATGGTTGCTGGGTTTAGTATGAGTTATAGTTAATTGTTTTGGGAAGGTCATGTGCACACTGCTATGTTTAAAATGGATAACCAAAAAACCCTTTGCATAGTACATGGCCCTCTGCTCGATGCCAAAAACAATGGCCAAAACAGATGGCTAACAGACACAAGAAAATATACTAGAAATCACTAGTTATTAGAGAAATCCAAATCAAAACTACAATGAGAAATCACCTTACACTGGTCAGAATAGTTATCATCAAAAAATCCACAAATGGGCTTTCCTGGTGGCCCAGTGGGTAAAGAGTCTGCCTTGCAGTGCAAGGGCCACTAGTTTGATCCCTGGCCCAGGAAGATCCCACATGCCTCAGAGTGGCTGGACTGGTGCATCCAATTACGAGCCAGCGCTCTGGGGCTCATGAGCCCAGAGCCGGTGCTCTGCAGTAAGGAAGGCCACTGCAATGGGAGGCCCATACAGGCCAAAGAATAAAGATGGATGAGAATAAATGAACAGAAAACCAATAAAAGAGGCCAGAATTAAAAAAAAAAAAAAATCACAAACAGAAAATGCTAGACAGGATATGGAGAGAAGGGAACCCTCTTGCACTATTGAAGGGGAAATGTAAATTGGTACAACCACTATAGAGAATGGTATGCAGATTCTTAAAAAACTAAAAATAGAGCTACCATGTGACCTCGCAATCCCACTCCTGGGCATATATTCAGAGAAAATCATGACCCAAAAAAGATACATCCACCCCAGTGTTCATTGCGGCACTATTTACAATACACAAGACATGTAAGCAACCTGAATGTCCATCAACAGAGGAATGCATAAAGAAGATGTGGTGTATATACATATAAACATATATTTCTGTATGTATATACATAGTGGAATACTACTCAGCCATTAAGAATGAAATAATGCCATTTGCAGCAAGATGGATGGCCCAAGAGCATGTCATACTGAGTGAAACAGGTCAGACAAAGAAGGAGACATATCATATGACATCCTTTACATGTGGAATCTAAAAAGAAATGATACCAACGAACTAGCTTACAAAGCAGGAAGAGACTTGGACATAGAATAGAACTCATGGTTGCTGGGGGTAGGAAGAGGGATAGTTAAATATTTTGGGAAGGTCATGTGCACACTGCTATGTTTAAAATGGATAACCAACAAAAACCCTTTGCATAGTACATGGCCCTCTGCTCGATGTCATGTCCCAGCCTGGATGGGAGGGGTCCAGCCTGGATGGGAGGGGCGTTGGGAGGAGAATGGATACACACAGGTGTATGGCCGAGTCCCTTCACTGTGCTCCTGAAACTATCACGTTGTTAATCTGCTATACCCCAATACAAAATGCTTTTGGTGTTAAGAAAAAAATAAATAAAAATCTTAAAAAACTACCACAAGATATCATCTTACGCCAGTCAGAATGGCTATCATCAAAAAGTCCACAAATAATACATGCGGGAGAGGGTGTAAACAGAAGGGAACCTTCCTGTACTGTTGATGGGGATGCAAATTGGTACAACCACCATGGATAACAGTACAGAAGCTCCTTAATAAACTAAAAATGGAGCTGCCATAGGACCCTGCAATCCCACTCCTGGGCATACACAGCCAGAGAAAAACATAGTTCAAAAGGATACATGCACCCCAGTGTTCATTATAGCACAGTTTACAGCCAGACGTGGAAGCAAGCTAAATGTCCTTCAACAGAGGAATGGATAAAGATGTGGTATATATATATACAATGGACTATGACTCAGCCACTAAAAAGAATAAAATAATGCCATTTGCAACAATATGGAAGGACCTAGAGACTGAAGTCAGTCAGAGAAGGAGTAATATATGACACCCCTTATATGTGGAATCTAAAAAGAAATGATACAAATGAACAAACAAAAAAAGAAAGAGACTCACAGACTTAGAAAACTAACATGATTCCCAGTCGGGTAAGCATGAGGTGAAAGGATAGTTAAGGGACTTTGGGATCGACATGTATATACTACTATATTTAAAATGGATAAGCAACAAGGTCCTCCTATATTAACACAGTGAACTCTGCTCAATGGTATGTGGCAGCCTGGATGGGAGGAGAGTTTGGAGAAGAATGGATACACGTATGTATATGGCTGAGTCCCTCTGCTGTCCACCTGAAACTATTACAATATTGTTAATCAGCCACACTTCAATATAAAGCTTAAAAATAAAATGGATAACCAACAAAGATCTACTGTATAGCATAGGGAACTCCGCTCAATATTATGTGGCAGCCTGAATGGAAAGGGAGTTTCAGTAAGAATGGATGCATGTATATGTATGACAAGTCCCTCTGCTGTCAATCGGAAACTATACCTTTGTTGTCCACCTGGATTTGGCTATGTCCCAATATAAAATTAAAACTTTTTAAAACTAGAAAAAAATTAAACAAATGGGACCTAATTAAATTCAAACACATTTGTACAGCAAAGGAAGCTATAAATAAAAGGAAAAGACAACACAGAGAATGGGAGAAAATATTTGCAAATGAAGTAACCACCAAGGGATTAATCTCCCAAATAAATAAACAGCTCATGCAGCTCTACAGATAAAAAAGAAAAAATCCAATCAAAAAATAGGGAGAAGACCTAAAAAGACATTTCTTCAAAGATATACAAATGGCAAATAGGCACAAGAATAGATGCTCAACACTGCTGAGAATTAAAGAAATGCAAATCAAAACTATAACAAGGTATCACCTCACATCAGTCAGAATGGCCATCAGAAAGTTTACAAACGGGCTTCCCTGGTGGTCCAGTGAGTAAAGACTCCGCATTGCAGTGCAAGGGGCGCCAGTTCGATCCCTGGCCTGGGAAGATCCCACGTGCTGAGGAGTGACTGAACCAATGTGTCCAACTACTGAGCTGGAGCTCTGGAGCACATGCACCCAGAGCCCGTGCTCTGCAATGAGACAGGCCACTGTAATGGGAGGCCCACAAAGGCCAAAGAACAGAGATGGATGAAAATAAATGAAAGACGAATAAAATTGGTCAAAAAAAATTAAAAGAAAATAAAGTTTACAAACAATGAAAGCTGGAGAAGTATGGAGAAAAGAGAAACCTCCTACACTGTTGGTAGGAGTGTAAATTGGTACAGCCACTATGGAGAACAGTATGGAGGTTCCTTAAAAAAATAAAGATAGAGCTATACCAAATGATCCAGTAATCCCACTCCTGGGCATATCTCCACACACACACACACAAATAACATAAAATAAAAAGCTACATGCACCCCAGTGTTCACTGCAGCACTATTTACAAAAACCAAGACACGGTGCTTCCCTTGTGGCTCTGTGGTAAAGAATCCATCTGCCCATGCAGGAGACATGGGTTTAAGCCATGATCCAAGAAGATCTCACATGCCAGGGGGCAACTAAGCCCCTGTGTCACAACTATAGAGCCTATACTCTAGAGGCCAGGAGCTGCAACTACTGAAGCCCACATGCCCTAGAGCCCATGCTCTGCAACGAGAAGCCACTGCAAAGAGAAGTCCATGCACTGCAACCAGACTTGTCCCCATTCACTGCAACTAGAGACTAGCCCCTGTTCACCACAACTAGAAAACCCCATTAGCAAATGAAGTAACCACCAAGGGATTAATCTCCCAAATAAATAAACAGCTCATGCAGCTCTACAGATAAAAAAGAAAAAATCCAATCAAAAAATAGGGAGAAGACCTAAAAAGACATTTCTTCAAAGATATACAAATGGCAAATAGGCACAAGAATAGATGCTCAACACTGCTGAGAATTAAAGAAATGCAAATCAAAACTATAACAAGGTATCACCTCACATCAGTCAGAATGGCCATCAGAAAGTTTACAAACGGGCTTCCCTGGTGGTCCAGTGAGTAAAGACTCCGCATTGCAGTGCAAGGGGCGCCAGTTCGATCCCTGGCCTGGGAAGATCCCACGTGCTGAGGAGTGACTGAACCAATGTGTCCAACTACTGAGCTGGAGCTCTGGAGCACATGCACCCAGAGCCCGTGCTCTGCAATGAGACAGGCCACTGTAATGGGAGGCCCACAAAGGCCAAAGAACAGAGATGGATGAAAATAAATGAAAGACGAATAAAATTGGTCAAAAAAAATTAAAAGAAAATAAAGTTTACAAACAATGAAAGCTGGAGAAGTATGGAGAAAAGAGAAACCTCCTACACTGTTGGTAGGAGTGTAAATTGGTACAGCCACTATGGAGAACAGTATGGAGGTTCCTTAAAAAAATAAAGATAGAGCTATACCAAATGATCCAGTAATCCCACTCCTGGGCATATCTCCACACACACACACACAAATAACATAAAATAAAAAGCTACATGCACCCCAGTGTTCACTGCAGCACTATTTACAAAAACCAAGACACGGTGCTTCCCTTGTGGCTCTGTGGTAAAGAATCCATCTGCCCATGCAGGAGACATGGGTTTAAGCCATGATCCAAGAAGATCTCACATGCCAGGGGGCAACTAAGCCCCTGTGTCACAACTATAGAGCCTATACTCTAGAGGCCAGGAGCTGCAACTACTGAAGCCCACATGCCCTAGAGCCCATGCTCTGCAACGAGAAGCCACTGCAAAGAGAAGTCCATGCACTGCAACCAGACTTGTCCCCATTCACTGCAACTAGAGACTAGCCCCTGTTCACCACAACTAGAGAAAACCCCATTAGCAACAAAGACCCAGGACAGCCAAAAATAAACATATTAATTAAATTTAAAAATAAAACCAAGACATGGAAGCAATCTAAAGGTCCATCGACAGATGAATGGATAAAGAAGATGTAGTAAATACATACGTGGAATATTACTCAGCCATAAAAAATGATGGAATAATGCCATCTGCAGCAACATGGACAGACCTAGAGGTTATCATACTCGGTAAGTACGTCAGACAGAGAGACAAAAAGCCTGTGATATCACTTACATGTCTAATCTAAAAAAAAGACATAAATGAATTTATTTACATGACAGAAAGAGACTCATAGGTATAAAAAACAGACATATGGTTATCCAAGGGGAAAGGTGGGGAGGGGGGGATAAATTAAGAGTTTGAGAGTAACATATACATACTACGATACATAAAGCAGATAACCACCAAGGTCCCACTGTATAGCACAGGGAATTCAACTCAATATTCTATAATAACCTATATGGGAAAAAATCTGAACAAGAATGGATATATGTATATTTGTAACTAAATCACTTTGATATACACCTGAAACTAACACAACACTATAAATCTATACTCCAATATAAATTAAAAAACAGACAAAAAAAAAACATGCTATATGATAGCACAATGATGGATGTCATTATACATTGTTCCAAACCTACAGAATGTACAATACAGAGTGAACATAATGTTAATTATGGACTCTGAGTGATTACAATTTGCCAATGTGTAGGTTTTACCTCAGTGGGAAAAGAACAAGTACCATTCTGGTTAGAGATGTTAATAACAGGGAAGGCAATGCGAGTGAGAGTACAGAGGGTAGGGGAAATCACTCTGTCTTCCTCTCAGTTTTTGGTAAACCTAAGTGAAGCTATGACAAGCCTAGACAGTGTATTCAAAAGCAGAGACATCACCTTGCTGACAAAAGTCCATTTAGTCAAAGCTATGATTTTTCCCAGTAGTTGTGTATGGATATGAGAGCTGGACCATAAAGAAGGCTGAGGGCCTCCAGTGGGTAAAGAGTCCATCTTGCAGTGCAAGGAGCGCTGGTTTGATCCCTGGCACGGGAAGATCCCACATGCCGTGGAGCAGCCGGACCAGTGTGTCCAATTACCAGGCAGAGCTCTGGAGCGCATGCGCCCAGAGCCGGTGCTCTGCTACAGGAGAGACCACTTAAATGGGAAGCGCACACACGCCAGAGAACAAAGATGGATGAAAATAAATAAGTGAAAGACCAACAAAAAAGTGGCAAAAAAAAAAAAAAAGGCGGCGGCAGCTGAGCACTAAAGACTGATGTCTTTGAACTGTGGTGTTGGAGAAGGCTCTTGAAAAGTCCCTTGGACTACAAGGAGATGAAACCTATCAACCCTAAAGGAAATCAACCCTGAATATTCATTGGAAGGACTGATGCTGAAGCTCCAATACTCTGATGCGAAGAGGTGACTCATTGAAAAGACCCTGATGTTGGGGAAAATAAAAGGCAAAAGGAGAAGGGGACAATAAAGGACCAGATGGTTGGATGGCATCACTGAGTTAAAGGACATGAGTTTGAGCAAGCCCTGGGAGATGGTGAAGGACAGGGAAGCCTGGCATGCTGCAGTCCATGGAGTCGCGAAGAGTCAGATACAACTGAGTGACTAAACTGAAGTAACGTATTAGTCACTAAGTCCTGTCTGACTCTGACACTCCACAGACTGTAGCCTACCAGGCACCTGTGCCCATGGAATTCTGCAAGCAAGAATACTGGGGTGGGTTGCCATTTCCTCCTCCAGGGGGTCTTCCTGACCCAGGGATGGCATCCTGGCCTCCTGCATTGAAGGAAGATTCTTCACCATCTGAATCACCAGTAAAGAAGATTCTAAGAGACAACGCAGGTCACCACATCATGATTAAGGGATCGATCCAAGAAGAAGACGTAACAATCATAAATATCTATGCACCCAACACAGGAGCACCCCAATACATAAGACCAACACTTTCAGACATAAAAGAAGACATCGACAGTAACACAATCATAGTAGGAGACTTTAACACTCCTCTCACACCAATGGACAGATCATCCAAACAGAAAATTAATAAAGAAACACAAGCCTTAAATGCCACACTAGAAGAAATGGACCTCATTGATATCTTTAGGACTTTCCATCCAAAAGCAGAAGAATACACTTTCTTCTCAAGTGCTCACAGAACAATCTCCAGGAAAGACTACATCTTGGGCCACAAATCAAACTTCAGTCAATTCAAGAAAACTGAAATTCTATCAACCATCTTCTTGGACCACAATGCAATGAGACTAGAGATCAACTACATGGAAAAAACCACTAAAAACACAAACACATGGAGATTAAACAACACATACCTAAAAAACCAATTGATCATTGAGGAAATCAAAGGAGAAATTTAAAAATTCCTAGAAGAAAATGACAATGAACACATGACAGTGCAAAACCTACGGGATACTGCAAAAGCAGTCCTAAGAGGGAAGTTAATAGCAATTCAATCCCACCTCAAGAAACTAGGAAAATCTCAAACAGACGACCTTACCTTATGCTTAAAACAACTGGAGAAAGAAGAAAAACAACACCCCAAAGCCAGCAGAAGGGGACAATAAAGGACCAGATGGTTGGATGGCATCACTGAGTTAAAGGACATGAGTTTGAGCAAGCCCTGGGAGATGGTGAAGGACAGGGAAGCCTGGCATGCTGCAGTCCATGGAGTCGCGAAGAGTCAGATACAACTGAGTGACTAAACTGAAGTAACGTATTAGTCACTAAGTCCTGTCTGACTCTGACACTCCACAGACTGTAGCCTACCAGGCACCTGTGCCCATGGAATTCTGCAAGCAAGAATACTGGGGTGGGTTGCCATTTCCTCCTCCAGGGGGTCTTCCTGACCCAGGGATGGCACCCTGGCCTCCTGCATTGAAGGAAGATTCTTCACCATCTGAATCACCAGTAAAGAAGATTCTAAGAGACAACGCAGGTCACCACATCATGATTAAGGGATCGATCCAAGAAGAAGACGTAACAATCATAAATATCTATGCACCCAACACAGGAGCACCCCAATACATAAGACCAACACTTTCAGACATAAAAGAAGACATCGACAGTAACACAATCATAGTAGGAGACTTTAACACTCCTCTCACACCAATGGACAGATCATCCAAACAGAAAATTAATAAAGAAACACAAGCCTTAAATGCCACACTAGAAGAAATGGACCTCATTGATATCTTTAGGACTTTCCATCCAAAAGCAGAAGAATACACTTTCTTCTCAAGTGCTCACAGAACAATCTCCAGGAAAGACTACATCTTGGGCCACAAATCAAACTTCAGTCAATTCAAGAAAACTGAAATTCTATCAACCATCTTCTTGGACCACAATGCAATGAGACTAGAGATCAACTACATGGAAAAAACCACTAAAAACACAAACACATGGAGATTAAACAACACATACCTAAAAAACCAATTGATCATTGAGGAAATCAAAGGAGAAATTTAAAAATTCCTAGAAGAAAATGACAATGAACACATGACAGTGCAAAACCTACGGGATACTGCAAAAGCAGTCCTAAGAGGGAAGTTAATAGCAATTCAATCCCACCTCAAGAAACTAGGAAAATCTCAAACAGACGACCTTACCTTATGCTTAAAACAACTGGAGAAAGAAGAAAAACAACACCCCAAAGCCAGCAGAAGAAGGGAAATCATAAAGATCAGAGCAGAAATAAATGAAAAGAGAAACAAAAGAAACAATAGTAAAGATAAATACATCAAAAAGCTGGTTCTTTGAAAAGGTAAATAAAATTGACACACCACTGGCCAGACTCATCAAGAAAAAGAGAGAGAAGAACCAGATCACCAAAATCAAAAATGAAAAAGGAGAGATTACAACAGATAATGCAGAAATCCAAAGGATTATAAGAGACTATTATGAACAACTCTATGGCAACAAACTGGACAACCTGGAAGAAATGGACAGTTTCTTAGCGAAGATTAATCTCCCAAGACTCAACCAGGAAGAAATAGAAACTATGAACAACCCAATCACAAGCTCAGAAATCGACCTTGTGATCAAAAATCTACCCAAAAATAAAAGCCCAGGGCCAGATGGCTTCACAGCCGAATTCTACCAAACATTTAAAGAAGAGCTAATGCCTGTCCTTCTAAAACTCTTCCAAACAATTGCACAGGAAGGAACACTCCCAAACACATTCTACGAGGCCACCATTACCCTGATACCAAAGCCAGGCAAAGACAACACAAAAAAAGAAAATTATAGGCCAATTTCACTGATGAATCTAGACGCCAAAATCCTCAACAAAATCCTAGCAAACAGAATTCAACAACACATCAAAAAGCTCATTCATCACGATCAAGTTGGGTTCATCCCAAGCATGCAAGGATTCTTCAATATCCGCAAATCAATCAATGTGATACACCATATCAACAAATTGAGAGACAAAAATCACATGATCATCTCAATAGATGCAGAAAAAGCCTTTGACAAAGTACAGCATCCATTTATGATAAAAACTCTTCAAAAAATGGGCATAGAAGGAACTTATCTTAACATAGTGAAAGCCATCTATGAGAAGCCCACAGCGAACATTATCCTCAATGGTGAAAAACTGAAAGCATTTCCTTTAAGATCAGGAACAAGACAAGGGTGTCCACTTTCACCACTACTATTCGACATAGTCCTGGAAGTTCTAGCAACAGCAATAAGAGAAGAGAAAGAAATAAAAGGAATCCAGATTGGAAAGGAAGAAGTCAAACTCTCTCTATTTGCAGATGACATGATATTTTACAAAGAAAATCCCAAAGACACTATTACAAAACTACTAGAGTTAATCAGCGAATTCAGCAAGTCGCAGGATACAACATCAACATACAGAAATCACTGGCATTCCTATACACAAACAATGAAAAATTAGAAAAGGAAATCAAAGAGGCAATCCCCTTCACCATCACAACCAAAAGAATCAAATATCTAGGAATAAACCTACCCAAAGAAACAAAAGAACTGTACACAGAAAATTACAAGACACTCATGAGAGACATTAAAGAAGACTTAAACAGATGGAGAGATATTCCATGTTCCTGGGTAGGAAGAATCAATATTGTGAAAATGACCATACTACCAAATGTCATCTATAGATTCAATGTGATCCCTATCAAAATTCCAATGACATTCTTCACAGAACTAGACCAAAGAATCACACAGTTTATATGGAAACACAAAAGACCTCGTATAGCCAAAGCAATCCTGAGGAAGAAGAACGGAGCTGGAGGGATCAGCCTCCCCAACTTCAGACTCTACTACAAAGCAACAGTCCTCAAGACAGTATGGTACTGGCACAAAAACAGAAATATCGACCAATGGAACAAGATCGAGAACCCAGAGATAAACCCATGCACGTATGGGTACCTTATTTTTGACAAAGGAGGCGAACATATAAAATGGGACAAAGACAGTCTCTTCAACAAATGGTGCTGGGAAGATTGGACAGCTACATGCAAAAAAATGAAGTTGGAACATACTCTGACACCATGCACAAAAATCAACTCAAAATGAATTAAAGACCTAAATGTAAGACCAGAAACCATCAAAACTCTTAGAGGAGAACATAGGCAAAACCCTCAAGGACATCAATCAAAGCAAGATCTTCTCTGACCCACCTACTAGAATAGCGGAACTAAAAAGACAATTGAACATGTGGGACTTAATGAAACTTAAAAGCTTTTGTACAGCTAAAGAAACTACAAAAAAGCTGAACAGACAGCCCACAGAGTGGGAGAAAATCATAGCAAATGAAACAACAGACAAAGAATTAATCTCCAAAATCTACAAGCAACTCAGACAACTCAGCACTGGAAAAACAAACAACCCAATCAAAAAATGGGAAAAGGACCTAAACAGACACCTCTCCAACGATGACATACAGATGGCCCAAAAGCACATGAAACAATGCTCAACTTCACTAATGATTAGAGAAATGCAAATCAAAACTACATGATATCACCTCACACCCGTCAGAATGGCGTCATCCACAAATCCCAATGAAAAATTAGAAAAGGAAATCAAAGAGGCAATCCCCTTCACCATCACAACCAAAAGAATCAAATATCTAGGAATAAACCTACCCAAAGAAACAAAAGAACTGTACACAGAAAATTACAAGACACTCATGAGAGACATTAAAGAAGACTTAAACAGATGGAGAGATATTCCATGTTCCTGGGTAGGAAGAATCAATATTGTGAAAATGACCATACTACCAAATGTCATCTATAGATTCAATGTGATCCCTATCAAACTTCCAATGACATTCTTCACAGAACTAGACCAAAGAATCACACAGTTTATATGGAAACACAAAAGACCTCGTATAGCCAAAGCAATCCTGAGGAAGAAGAATGGAGCTGGAGGGATCAGCCTCCCCAACTTCAGACTCTACTACAAAGCAACAGTCCTCAAGACAGTATGGTACTGGCACAAAAACAGAAATATCGACCAATGGAACAAGATCGAGAACCCAGAGATAAACCCATGCACGTATGGGTACCTTATTTTTGACAAAGGAGGCGAACATATAAAATGGGACAAAGACAGCCTCTTCAACAAATGGTGCTGGGAAGATTGGACAGCTACATGCAAAAAAATGAAGTTGGAACATACTCTGACACCATGCACAAAGATCAACTCAAAATGGATTAAAGACCTAAATGTAAGACCAGAAACCATCAAAACTCTTAGAGGAGAACATAGGCAAAACCCTCAAGGACATCAATCAAAGCAAGATCTTCTCTGACCCACCTACTAGAATAGCGGAACTAAAAAGACAATTGAACATGTGGGACTTAATGAAACTTAAAAGCTTTTGTACAGCTAAAGAAACTACAAAAAAGCTGAACAGACAGCCCACAGAGTGGGAGAAAATCATAGCAAATGAAACAACAGACAAAGAATTAATCTCCAAAATCTACAAGCAACTCAGACAACTCAGCACTGGAAAAACAAACAACCCAATCAAAAAATGGGAAAAGGACCTAAACAGACACCTCTCCAACGATGACATACAGATGGCCCAAAAGCACATGAAACAATGCTCAACTTCACTAATGATTAGAGAAATGCAAATTAAAACTACAATGAGATATCACCTCACACCCGTCAGAATGGCCGTCATCCACAAATCGACAGACTATAAATGTTGGAGAGGCTGCGGAGAAAAGGGAACACTCCTGCATTGCTGGTGGGAATGTAAATTGATACAGCCTCTATGGAAGACAGTCTGGAGATTTCTTAAAAAACTAAAAATAGAAGCACCATACGACCCAGCAATCCTACTCTTAGGCTTATACCCTGATGAAATCAAATCTGAAAGAAGAGCCTGTACCCCAATGTTCATTGCAGCTCTCTATACAATAGCTAGAACATGGAAGGAACCTCGATGCCCATCGACGAACGAATGGATCCAAAAGCTCTGGTACATAAATACAATGGAATACTACACAGCTGTACAGAGAAATGCAGAAGAATCAGCCCTAATGAGGTGGCTGGATCTAGAACGTATCATCAAAAGTGAAGTCAGTCAGAAAGAGAAGGACAAATACAGTATATTAACACATATATATGGAATCTAGCAGGATGGTGATGATGGCACACGCAGTGAAGCGAAGGAAAGACAGACATGGACAGTGGATATATGGACATTGTGGGGAAGGAACAGTGGGTGAGAGGCGTAAAGGAAGTAGCATGAAGGCCTGTACTATCATAAGTGAAGAAAATAGCTCTAGTCATTGCTCTGTGAGAAAAGGGGATCCTTCGGGGGTGCTGTGTGATGGTTGGGGGGGGGGGGAAGGGGGGGATATACATATGACTAATCTGGGAACATACATATCTGTAAACAACAAAACTCTGTAAAAGTTAAAAGCAAAATTTGTGATACCAACCCCCCCTTTACTAGAATAGTGGAACTAAAAAGACAAATGAACATGTGTGACCTAATGAAACTTAAAAGCTTTTGTACAGCTAAAGAAACTACAAAAAAGCTGAACAGACAGCCCACAGAGTGGGAGAAAATCATAGCAAATGAAACAACAGACAAAGAATTAATCTCCAAAATCTACAAGCAACTCAGACAACTCAGCACTGGAAAAACAAACAACCCAATCAAAAAATGGGAAAAGGACCTAAACAGACACCTCTCCAACGATGACATACAGATGGCCCAAAAGCACATGAAACAATGCTCAACTTCACTAATGATTAGAGAAATGCAAATTAAAACTACAATGAGATATCACCTCACACCCGTCAGAATGGCCGTCATCCACAAATCGACAGACTATAAATGTTGGAGAGGCTGCGGAGAAAAGGGAACACTCCTGCATTGCTGGTGGGAATGTAAATTGATACAGCCTCTATGGAAGACAGTCTGGAGATTTCTTAAAAAACTAAAAATAGAAGCACCATACGACCCAGCAATCCTACTCTTAGGCTTATACCCTGATGAAATCAAATCTGAAAGAAGAGCCTGTACCCCAATGTTCATTGCAGCTCTCTATACAATAGCTAGAACATGGAAGGAACCTCGATGCCCATCGACGAACGAATGGATCCAAAAGCTCTGGTACATAAATACAATGGAATACTACACAGCTGTACAGAGAAATGCAGAAGAATCAGCCCTAATGAGGTGGCTGGATCTAGAACGTATCATCAAAAGTGAAGTCAGTCAGAAAGAGAAGGACAAATACAGTATATTAACACATATATATGGAATCTAGCAGGATGGTGATGATGGCACACGCAGTGAAGCGAAGGAAAGACAGACATGGACAGTGGATATATGGACATTGTGGGGAAGGAACAGTGGGTGAGAGGCGTAAAGGAAGTAGCATGAAGGCCTGTACTATCATAAGTGAAGAAAATAGCTCTAGTCATTGCTCTGTGAGAAAAGGGGATCCTTCAGGGGTGCTGTGTGATGGTTGGGAGGGGTGGGAAGGGGGGATATACATATGACTGATTTGGGAACATACGTATCTGTAAACAACAAAATCTGTAAAAGTTAAAAGCAAAATAAAGGTTTTAAAAAAAAATGCGCATTAAAAAAAAAAAAAGAAGAATACTGGGGTGGGTTGCCATTTCCTCCTCCAGGGGGTCTTCCTGACCCAGGGATGGCACCCTGGCCTCCTGCATTGAAGGAAGATTCTTCACCATCTGAATCACCAGGGAAGCCCATTAAGATGCATCTACTTTATTCTGTTTGTTCATTTAACACTTTGTGCCAGTTATTTAGTTACTGCTTATCAGCTTTTAACCTACATGCAGAATTCTTGCTTTCTGTCCCTATACTGTGATGTCCACTGGTTTGTGTGTGTTTTGGTTGCTCAGTTGTGTCTGACCCTTTAAGACTCTTTGGGCTGTAGCCCACCATTCTCCTCTGTCCATGGAATCCTCCAGGCAAGAATACTGGAGTAGGTTGCCATTCCCTTTTCCAGGGGATCTTACCAACACAGGGACTGAACCCAGTCTCCTGCACTGCAGGTGGATTCCTTACCATCTGAGCCACCAAACCTGCTCTAAAGAAGAAAGAGGGGCTTCCCCTGGTGGTCCAGTGGGTAAGGACACCGCCTTGCAGTGCAAGGGGTGCCAGTTCGATCCCTGGCCTGGGAAGATCCCACGTGCCGCGGAGCAGCTGGACCCATGTGTCCAATTACTGAGCCGGAGCTCTGGAGCGCATGCCCCCAGAGCCAGCACTCTGAAATGACGGACACCACCATGATGGGAGGCCCACAGGAGCCAAAGAACAAAGATGGATGAAAATAGAGAAATGAAAGACCAATGCAAGTGGCCCGCCCACTTCCCTCCCTTCCCAACCCGACCCCCGCCCAAAATAAATAAATAAATAAATCTTAAAAAGAAAAAAAAAGGAAGAAAGAGGATTCTGGGAAAATGGCAGAGTAGCATGCATCAGGAAACTGCGTCCCCACCTAGACAATAATTGCTGTGGCGGAATCTGTCTGCTATAACTATTTTTGGAACTCTGGAGTGTGTTGAAGGCTTGCAACTTCCAGGGGAAAGCTTCCACGGTAAACTGGAATAAATGTTAGATCTCTGCACAGGAGCAGCATGGCTGTTCCTGATCACACAGGTGTAGACACGGACATGGGCAGCCATTGTTACTTTTCTCCACTGTCAGGAACCCCTCCACCTCAAGTTAAAGTAATGTCCAGCAGACTTAAAGGGCCAGCACCCTCTCCATTCCACTTTCCCACTTCATTTTTCACTTTTCCCCTTTGAGGGGCCAAACATTAGAGACTAGGACCCCTGCCCGGCCTCCTGCATTGAAGGAAGATTCTTCACCATCTGAATCACCAGGGAAGCCCATTAAGATGCATCTACTTTATTCTGTTTGTTCATTTAACACTTTGTGCCAGTTATTTAGTTACTGCTTATCAGCTTTTAACCTACATGCAGAATTCTTGCTTTCTGTCCCTATACTGTGATGTCCACTGGTTTGTGTGTGTTTTGGTTGCTCAGTTGTGTCTGACCCTTTAAGACTCTTTGGGCTGTAGCCCACCATTCTCCTCTGTCCATGGAATCCTCCAGGCAAGAATACTGGAGTAGGTTGCCATTCCCTTTTCCAGGGGATCTTACCAACACAGGGACTGAACCCAGTCTCCTGCACTGCAGGTGGATTCCTTACCATCTGAGCCACCAAACCTGCTCTAAAGAAGAAAGAGGGGCTTCCCCTGGTGGTCCAGTGGGTAAGGACACCGCCTTGCAGTGCAAGGGGTGCCAGTTCGATCCCTGGCCTGGGAAGATCCCACGTGCCGCGGAGCAGCTGGACCCATGTGTCCAATTACTGAGCCGGAGCTCTGGAGCGCATGCCCCCAGAGCCAGCACTCTGAAATGACGGACACCACCATGATGGGAGGCCCACAGGAGCCAAAGAACAAAGATGGATGAAAATAGAGAAATGAAAGACCAATGCAAGTGGCCCGCCCACTTCCCTCCCTTCCCAACCCGACCCCCGCCCAAAATAAATAAATAAATAAATCTTAAAAAGAAAAAAAAAGGAAGAAAGAGGATTCTGGGAAAATGGCAGAGTAGCATGCATCAGGAAACTGCGTCCCCACCTAGACAATAATTGTTGTGGCAGAATCTGTCTGCTATAACTATTTTTGGAACTCTGGAGTGTGTTGAAGGCTTGCAACTTCCAGGGGAAAGCTTCCACGGTAAACTGGAATAAATGTTAGATCTCTGCACAGGAGCAGCATGGCTGTTCCTGATCACACAGGTGTAGACACGGACATGGGCAGCCATTGTTACTTTTCTCCACTGTCAGGAACCCCTCCACCTCAAGTTAAAGTAATGTCCAGCAGACTTAAAGGGCCAGCACCCTCTCCATTCCACTTTCCCACTTCATTTTTCACTTTTCCTCTTTGAGGAGCCAAACATTAGAGACTAGGACATTTAAAAACAACTGCATTTGGGGGGAAAACTAGAAAAAGTCATTGTGCATGCCCACTTGAAAGCTTCAGAAAAGAGATGAGAAGATACTAAATTTACACTTAAGGCTGATTTGCAGCACAGAGATAGACTATAACATAAAAAAACAAAACAAAACAAAGCCCCCACCAGGGCCTTCCCTGGTGGTTCAGTGATTAAGGATCTGTCTTTTAGTGCAGGAGCTCAACCCCTGGTTGGAAAGTAAGATCCCACATGCTACAGGGCAAATAAGCCTGTGCACCGCAGCTACTGAGCCCACATGCCGCAATGAAGACCCACTGCAGCCAAAAAAATGTTTGCTTTTTAATTTTTAAAAATCCAAAGGAAGAAGGAGAATCTGATTTCCAGAGTTCCCATAGCATTAAATAAATGCTCAGAGCTCCACAATCACAAGACATACAAAGAAATAAAAAGTACACCCCACTCAGAGGAAACAAAATAATTCAACAAAATCTGCCCCTGAGAAACACTTAATAGGAGATACATCAGACAGACTTTAAAGCAACAGGTCTTCAAGGTGATCAAAGAAGTAAAGGAAGACGATATATGAACAAAACAGAAATATCAATAGAGAGATAGATAAACTTAAAAATAAACAAGAAAACTCTAGAGCAGATAAGTATAATAACAAATTTTAAATTTACTAGAGATAAATTTGCAGGTTTGACCACACAGAAAAATAACTCAGTGACCTTTAAGACAGGACAATGGAATTTATCAAGGCTGAGGAACAGAAAGAAAAAAGATTGAAGAAAAGTGAACAGAGCCTAAGAAATCCATGGACACCATCAGAAGGACCAATATGCTGTGAGAATTCCAGAGGAGGAAAGAGAGGGGTAAACTGGAATAAATGTTAGATCTCTGCACAGGAGCAGCATGGCTGTTCCTGATCACACAGGTGTAGACACGGACATGGGCAGCCATTGTTACTTTTCTCCACTGTCAGGAACCCCTCCACCTCAAGTTAAAGTAATGTCCAGCAGACTTAAAGGGCCAGCACCCTCTCCATTCCACTTTCCCACTTCATTTTTCACTTTTCCTCTTTGAGGAGCCAAACATTAGAGACTAGGACATTTAAAAACAACTGCATTTGGGGGGAAAACTAGAAAAAGTCATTGTGCATGCCCACTTGAAAGCTTCAGAAAAGAGATGAGAAGATACTAAATTTACACTTAAGGCTGATTTGCAGCACAGAGATAGACTATAACATAAAAAAACAAAACAAAACAAAGCCCCCACCAGGGCCTTCCCTGGTGGTTCAGTGATTAAGGATCTGTCTTTTAGTGCAGGAGCTCAACCCCTGGTTGGAAAGTAAGATCCCACATGCTACAGGGCAAATAAGCCTGTGCACCGCAGCTACTGAGCCCACATGCCGCAATGAAGACCCACTGCAGCCAAAAAAATGTTTGCTTTTTAATTTTTAAAAATCCAAAGGAAGAAGGAGAATCTGATTTCCAGAGTTCCCATAGCATTAAATAAATGCTCAGAGCTCCACAATCACAAGACATACAAAGAAATAAAAAGTACACCCCACTCAGAGGAAACAAAATAATTCAACAAAATCTGCCCCTGAGAAACACTTAATAGGAGATACATCAGACAGACTTTAAAGCAACAGGTCTTCAAGGTGATCAAAGAAGTAAAGGAAGACGATATATGAACAAAACAGAAATATCAATAGAGAGATAGATAAACTTAAAAATAAACAAGAAAACTCTAGAGCAGATAAGTATAATAACAAATTTTAAATTTACTAGAGATAAATTTGCAGGTTTGACCACACAGAAAAATAACTCAGTGACCTTTAAGACAGGACAATGGAATTTATCAAGGCTGAGGAACAGAAAGAAAAAAGATTGAAGAAAAGTGAACAGAGCCTAAGAAATCCATGGACACCATCAGAAGGACCAATATGCTGTGAGAATTCCAGAGGAGGAAAGAGAGGGGGGTAAAAGCAAAAAGAATATTTAAAAAAATAACGACTGAAAACTCCTCAAATTTGATAAAAGACAAAACTGTAAATATCCAAGACGCTCAACAAACTCCAACTAAGAAGAATTCAAAGATACCCACACTGAGACTCATTATAGTCAAACTTTCAAAAGACAAACTGCAAATCTTGAAGGCAGCAACAGAAAAGCAAATCATCACATACAAGGGATCCTTAATAAGATTATCTGCAGATTTCTTATCAGAAACGTTGGTGGCCATAAGAAACTGGACAGATATATTCAAAGTGCTCAAAAGGAAAAAACTGTTAACCAAAAAATCCTAAATCTGGCAAAACTGTTCTTCAGGAGTGAGGGGATATCAAGACATTCTCAGATAAACCAAAGCTGAGGGAAATTAGGACCACTAGACCTACCATATAAGAAAGGCTCAAAGGAGTCCTGCAAGGTGAAAAGAAAGCACACTTGTCAGTAGCTCAAAGTCATATAGAACAATACTGATTCAACAAAGGTAGGTATGTGAGTGATTATATGTAAAGAAAAAAGATAATTATTGATGTAATAGCTGGTGGTGGTGGTGGTCTAGTCGCTAAGTCGTGTCTGATTCTTGCAACCCCACAGACTGTAGCCCGCCAGACTTCTCTGTCCATGGGATTTTCCAGGCAAGAATACTGGAGTGGGTTGCCATTTCCTTCTCCAGGGGACCTTCCTGACCCAGGAATCAACCCTGAGTCTCCTGCATTGCAGGCAGATTCTTTACTGACTGAGCTATAAGAGAATCCCACGTAATAGCTAGTATTAGTATAACTTTGGTTTGAAACTCCAAAAAACTCTTCTACGTAATTCAGGAGACTAATGCATCTAAAAGAATTACTGGTTTATGTTTTAGGGCACAGAGTCATAAAGATGTAGCTCTGTGACATCAACAACCAAGGAGGGGTGGGATGGGGCTTCCCCTGGTGGTCCAGTGGGGAAGGACACCGCCTTGCAGTGCAAGGGGCGCCGGTTGGAGCCCTGGCCTGGGAAGATCCCACGTGCCGCGGAGCGGCTGGACTGATGTGCCCAATTACCGAGCCGGAGCTCTGGAGCGCATGCGCCCAGAGCCGGTGCTCTGCAAGGACAGATGCCACCGCGATAGGAGGCCCGCAGGAGCGAAAGAACAAAGACAGATGAACAGAGAGAAACGAAAGACCAATAGAAGTGGCCCGCCCGCTCCCCTCCCTTCCCAACCCGACCCCCACCCAAAAATAAATAAATAAATAAATCTTTTTAAAAAAATTTAAAAAAATAAAAAAAAAAAGGAGGGGTGGGGTGGAACAGAGCTGTGAAGGAGCAGAGTTTTTGTATGTTATTAAAGGTAAGCTACTATAAATTCAAATTAGAATGTAATAATTTTAAGATATTAAATGTAATTCCCAAGGAAAAACAAAGAAAATAGCTATGGGGCTTCCCTGGTGGTCCAGTGGGTAAAAACACTGCCTTGCAGTGCAAGGGGCGCCGGTTTGAGCCCTGGCCTGGGAAGATCCCACGTGCCGCGGAGCGGCTGGACCGATGTGTCCAATCACCGAGCCGGAGCTCTGGAGCGCATGCGCCCAGAGCCGGAGCTCTGCGACAACTAAGGCCACTGTGATGGGAGGCCTACACAGGCGGAAGAACAAAGATGGATGAAAATGGATAAATGCAAGACCAATTGAAGCCACCCACCCGCTCGCCCCCTTCCCTCCGCACCTCCGCCCCGCCAAAAAAAAAAAAAAGGAAAAAGAAAATAGCTATGGGATATATACGAAAGGAAATTAAGAAGGAATTTAAACATTTTGCTTACCCCGTGGCCCCCTCCCCACCCGCCAAAATCAACTGAACACAAGAGAAAACAGGAATGCAGGAAATGAAGGACCAAAAAGCTAGAGGGCATGTAGGAAACAAATAGCACAAGGCAGAAGTCAGTCCCTCCAAGAAAAATGCTCCCAATGAACCTACCTGCAAGGCAGGGATAGAGACACAGACATAGAGAACAGACTTGTGGACACAGTCGGGGAAAGAGAGGGTGGGGAAAGTTTGGACAGTAGCACGGACACACCTGCACCACCATGTGTGAGATGGTGGAAGACTGCAGCAGAGCACGGGGCGCTCAGCTAAGCGCTCTGTGAAGACCCAGAGGGGTGTGAGGTAGGGGGTGGGAGAGGGGCTCAAGAAGTAGGGGACTGATGTATACATATAGCTGATTCGCACTGCTTTACAGCAGAAACTAAGCAACATTGTAAAACAATTATCCTCCAATTCAAAAATAAGTTTTTTAAAATACTGTAAAAGATTTTACTCAGCTATAAAAAGGAACGCATTCAAGTCAGTTCTAATAAGGTGGATGAAATTGGAGCCTATTATATAGAGTGAAGTAACTCAGAGAAAGACAAATACTGTATATTAACACATATAATATGGAATTTAGAAAGACGTCATGGCCATCCTACATGCAGGGCAGCAAAGGAGACCCAGATGTAAAGAAAAGACTTTTGGACTCAGTGGGAGACGGCGAAGGTGGGATGACTGGAGAGAACGGCACTGAAACATGTACATTACCACGTGTAAACATAAGGCCAGTGCAAGTTCGATGCCTGAAGCAGGGCACCCAAAGCCAGTGATGCGGAACAACCCAGAGAGACAGGGTGGGGAGGGAGGCAGGAGGAGGGCTCAGGATGGGGGGACACATGTATACCTGTGACCGATTCATGTCGGTGTATGGCAAAAAACCATCACAATACTATAATATAAGTATCCTCCTCCAATTAAAATGAATAAATTTAATTTAAAAAGATTTTAATTAAAGTAAATGTATTAAACTCTCCTACCAAAAGAAACTGAGGGTTGGCAGAATGAATAAAAATACACGCTCCAACCACAATGCTGTCTATAAGAGATTCACTTGAGATCCAAAGACACAAGGAGACTGAAAGTGAAAGAACGGAAAAATGATATGGACAGGGGCTTCCCTGGTGGTCCAGTGGGTAGAGTCTGCTCTGCACTGCAAGGGGCACCGGTCCGATCCCTGGCACGGGAAGATCCCACAGGCTGCGGCAGCAGCTGGATCGTGTGTCAAATTAAGAGCCAGCTCTCTGGAGCATATGCACCCAGACCCGGTGCTCTGCTACAGGAGAGGCCACTGCAATGGGAGGCCCACACAGGCCAAAGAACAGAGATGGATGAAAATAAATACATTAAAGATCAATAAAAGTGGCCAAAATTTTTTTAAAAAAAGATATGCCACACAAAAAATTACCAACAGAGAACAGAAGTGACTGTACTAATGTAAGACAAAACAGACTTCAAGTCAAGAAAAGTAACGAGAAACAAAAAGGGACATTATGTATTAACAAAAGACTCAGTACAGCAAGAAGCCATAACAACAACAAACATTTACACACCTAAATACAAGCCATCAAAATATACGATGCAAAAGTTAACAAAACTGCAAAGAGAAATAGACAATTCTACATTAATAGTTGTCATAATAACAACCAGAACAACTAGACAGAAGTAGAGAAACTGAGAAACTTAACACATATTTAAAAAAATACTCTACCCAACAACAAACATACACATTTTTCTCCCAGATGTAAAGAAAGACTTTTGGACTCAGTGGGAGGCGAAGGTGGGATGACTGGAGAGAACGGCACTGAAACATGTACATTACCACGTGTAAACATAAGGCCAGTGCAAGTTCGATGCCTGAAGCAGGGCACCCAAAGCCAGTGATGCGGAACAACCCAGAGAGACAGGGTGGGGAGGGAGGCAGGAGGAGGGCTCAGGATGGGGGGACACATGTATACCTGTGACCGATTCATGTCGGTGTATGGCAAAAAACCATCACAATACTATAATATAAGTATCCTCCTCCAATTAAAATGAATAAATTTAATTTAAAAAGATTTTAATTAAAGTAAATGTATTAAACTCTCCTACCAAAAGAAACTGAGGGTTGGCAGAATGAATAAAAATACACGCTCCAACCACAATGCTGTCTATAAGAGATTCACTTGAGATCCAAAGACACAAGGAGACTGAAAGTGAAAGAACGGAAAAATGATATGGACAGGGGCTTCCCTGGTGGTCCAGTGGGTAGAGTCTGCTCTGCACTGCAAGGGGCACCGGTTCGATCCCTGGCACGGGAAGATCCCACAGGCTGCGGCAGCAGCTGGATCGTGTGTCAAATTAAGAGCCAGCTCTCTGGAGCACATGCACCCAGACCCGGTGCTCTGCTACAGGAGAGGCCACTGCAATGGGAGGCCCACACAGGCCAAAGAACAGAGATGGATGAAAATAAATACATGAAAGATCAATAAAAGTGGCCAAAAATTTTTTAAAAAAAGATATGCCACACAAAAAATTACCAACAGAGAACAGAAGTGACTGTACTAATGTAAGACAAAACAGACTTCAAGTCAAGAAAAGTAACGAGAAACAAAAAGGGACATTATGTATTAACAAAAGACTCAGTACAGCAAGAAGCCATAACAACAACAAACATTTACACACCTAAATACAAGCCATCAAAATATACGATGCAAAAGTTAACAAAACTGCAAAGAGAAATAGACAATTCTACATTAATAGTTGTCATAATAACAACCAGAACAACTAGACAGAAGTAGAGAAACTGAGAAACTTAACACATATTTAAAAAAATACTCTACCCAACAACAAACATACACATTTTTCTCAAGTGCACATGGGCCTGTTTTCAGAAAAGACTGTAAGTTAGGCCACAAATTTAGTCTCAATAGAAATAAAAGACAGATATCATACAAACTATCTACTCTGACTACTACCAGATAAACTGAGAATTCAGTAATAGAGAAAACTGAAAATTTCACAAAATTGTTGAAATGTAACAACACACTTGTAAACAACCAATGGATCAAACAAGAAATCATAAGAGAAATTAGAAAATACTTAGGTATGAACAAAAACAAAAATACAACATAGCAAAGTTTACGAGACACAGCAAAAGTCATGTTAAGGATGAATTTATAGCTAAAAATGCTTATGTTAAAAAACAAGAGGGCTTAACCTCCAAAATATACAAATAGCTCATACAATTCAACAACAGCAAAAAAATTTTAAAAAACCCAAACAACCCAATTGAAAAATGGGCAGAAGACCTTAATAGTTATTTCTCCAAACAGCACATACAGATTGCCAGTAGGATGTGAAAAGATGCTCAACATTACTAATTATTGGAGAAATGCAAATCAAAACTACAATGGGGTACCACCTCACATCAATCAGAATAGCCAACATTACAAAGGATAAATGCTGGAGAAAAGTGTGGAAAGCCTCCTACACTACTGGTGGGATTTTAAGTTGGTGCAGCCACTAAGGAAAAGTGTGAAGGCTCCTCAAAATACTAAAAATAGAATTATCATATGATCTAGCAATCCAACTCCTGGGCATGTACCTGACAAAATGATCATTCAAAAAAGATACATGGGGACTTCCCTGGTGGTCCAGTGGGTAAGGACACCGCCTTGCAGTGCAAGGGGCGCCGGTTCGATCCCTGGCCTGGGAAGATCCCATATGCCGTGGAGCGGCTGGACGGATGTGTCCAATTACCGAGCTGGAGCTCTGGAGCGCATGCGCCCAGAGCTGGTGCTCTGCGACAACAGAGGCCACTGCGCTGGGAGGCCCACCCGGGCCAAAGAACAAAGATGGATGAAAAACAGATAAATGACAGACCAATAGAAGTGGCCCGGCCGCCCACCCCTCATCCTCCCCAACCCCTACCCCCAACCGCCAAAAAGATACATGCAAACCTATGTTCACAGCAGCACTATTTACAATAGCCAAGACATGGAAACAACCTGAGAGTCCAGTGACAAATGAACATATAAAGAAAATGTGGTATACCTATAGACAATGGACTATTATTCAGCCATAGGAAATAAAGGAATCTTTTTATGACAATTAGAAAAAAAACAACAAAACTTTGTAAACAACCAATTTTTGGAAATTCAAACAAAAAGGAAGAAATCATAAGAGAAATTAGAAAATACTTAGGTATGAACAAAAACAAAAATACAACATAGCAAAGTTTACGAGACACAGCAAAAGTCATGTTAAAGATGAATTTATAGCTAAAAATGCTTATGTTAAAAAACAAGAAAGAGGGCTTAACCTCCAAAATATACAAATAGCTCATACAATTCAACAACAGCAAAAAAATTTTAAAAAACCCAAACAACCCAATTGAAAAATGGGCAGAAGACCTTAATAGTTATTTCTCCAAACAGCACATACAGATTGCCAGTAGGATGTGAAAAGATGCTCAACATTACTAATTATTGGAGAAATGCAAATCAAAACTACAATGGGGTACCACCTCACATCAATAGAATAGCCAACATTACAAAGGATAAATGCTGGAGAAAAGTGTGGAAAGCCTCCTACACTATTGGTGGGATTTTAAGTTGGTGCAGCCACTAAGGAAAAGTGTGAAGGCTCCTCAAAATAGTAAAAATAGAATTATCATATGATCTAGCAATCCAACTCCTGGGCATGTACCTGACAAAATGATCATTCAAAAAAGATACATGGGGACTTCCCTGGTGGTCCAGTGGGTAAGGACACCGCCTTGCAGTGCAAGGGGCGCCAATTCGATCCCTGGCCTGGGAAGATCCCATGTGCCGCGGAGCGGCTGGACGGATGTGTCCAATGCGCCCAGAGCCGGTGCTCTGCGACAACAGAGGCCACTGCGCTGGGAGGCCCACCCGGGCCAAAGAACAAAGATGGATGAAAAACAGATAAATGACAGACCAATAGAAGTGGCCTGGCCGCCCACCCCTCATCCTCCCCAACCCCCACCCCCAACCGCCAAAAAGATACATGCAAACCTATGTTCACAGCAGCACTATTTACAATAGCCAAGACATGGAAACAACCTAAGAGTCCAGTGACAAATGAACAGATAAAGAAAATGTGGTATACCTATAGACAATGGAATATTATTCAGCCATAGGAAATAAAGGAATCTTTTTATGACAATTAGATGAACCTTGAGGGCATTACACTAATAAGTCAGATGGAAAAAGACAAACACTATGATCTCACTTATATGTGGAATCTGAAATAACAGTCTCATAGACACCGAAAATAGATTGATGGTTGCCAGAGATAGGGATCAGGTATGGGTGAAAAAGGCAAAGGTGGTCAAAAGATACAAACTTTTTCAGTTGTAATATAAATAAGTCCCGAGACTGTAATGCACATCATGGTACCTACAGTTGGTAATACTGTTTTGTTTATGAAAGTTGCTAAGAGAATAAATCTTAAAGGTTCTCATACAAGGGCTTCCCTGGTGGTCCAGTGGGTGGTGAGTCCACCTTGCAGTGCAGTGGGCACCTGCTCGATCCCTGGCCCGGGAGGATCCCACGTGCTGCGGAATGGCTGACCTGTGAGTCTGGCTGCGAGCCAGCGCTCTGGAGCGTATGCACCCGGAGCCAGTGCTCTGCGGTGAGAGGCCACTGCGATGGGAGGCCCACACAGGCCAAAGAGGGGGATGGGTGGAAATAAATAAATAAAACAATAAAAAGAGGCCAAATTTTAAAATAAATAAATACAAGTTCTCATACAAGAAAAAACAGTTGTAACTATGTGTGGTGATGGATGTTCAGTAGACTTATTATGGTGATCATTTCATAATATATACATATGGTTGACCCCTGAACAATGCAAATGTTAGGGGCACCAGCCCCTAAACTGTCAAAAACCCATGTACAACTTCTGACTCCCCAAAAACTTTATTAATAGCCTACTGTCAACCAGAAGCCTTAACGATAACAACCAGCTGATTAACACTTTATGTTTATATAACAATGTGTATTTCATACATTCATAACATACCTTTTTTTTTTTCTTTGTCTCTTTATAGGCTACAAGGTTTGCCTTCAGTTTGTTTTTTTTTTTTTTTTTCAAATTGTCACAAATATCCAAAAAATTTCCCAATATATTCACAAGAAAAAAAATCCACATGAAAGTGGACCCATGGGGCTTCCCTGGTGGTCCAGTGGGTAGAGTTCACCTTGCAGTGCAAGGGGCACCGGTTCAATCCCTGTCCTGGGAAGATCCCATGTGCTGCAGAGTAGCTAGACCAGTGTGTCCAATTACCAGCCGGTGCTCTGGAGCGCATGGGCTGGTGCTCTGCAGTGAGGGAGGCCACTGCAATGGGAGGCGCACACAGGCCAAAGAATTAAAAAAAAAAAAAAAATGGATGAAAATAAATATAACTAAGAGGCATGATGGGGAAAAGAAAAATAAATAAATCAATAAAGTGGACCCATGCAATTCAAACCTATGTTGTCCAAGGGTCATCTAATGATATACTGAATCATTACATTGTACACTTGAAATTAATATCATGTCATATGTCAATTATATCTCAAAAAAAGTAAATTTTAGGAAAAAGCACTCTGTTTCAACAGTTTAAAAAAAAAAAAAAAAACTATCCACTCCATGAGAGTCTTAAAAAATGGTAAAAATGAACATATTTACAAAACAGAGTCACAGACATAAGAAAAAAAAGAAAAAACGGTTACCATATACTGGGGGGAAGGGAGGAGAAGAGGGTAAGTTGGGAGACTGGGATTCACATACACACATTACTACATATAAAACAGATAACTAATAAGGACCTAATAAGTAGAGCACAGGGAACTCTGCTCAATGCTCTGTAATGGCATATATAGGAAAAGAATCTAAACAAGAGTGGATATGTGTCTAACTGATTCACTTTGCTATTCAGCAGAAACCAACATTGTAAATCAACTATATTTCAATAATTATTTTTTAAAAGTCTATCCATAGAGTAAAAAGGGCAATCCCAGAAAGCTCTGGCAAAAAAAAAGTGCAAATCACATATGTGATAAGGGATTAATATATTCAGAATATACAAAAAAACCTCCTAAAGTCCAACAAAAAACAAACAACCTGATTCAAAAATAGGCGATGGATTTAAATTGACCTTTTACCAAAGGATGTACACAGATGGCCAATAAGCACATAAAAAGATGCTGAACATCACTAATCATTAGGAAAATAGTAAATTAAAAATTATAATGACACACTACTTCACACCCATTTGTTGTTCAGTTACTAAGTCATGTCTGACTCTTTTGGACTTCATGGACCATCGCCCACGAGGCTCCTCTGCCCATGGGATTTCCCAGGCAAGAATACTCGAGTGGTTTGCCCTTTCTTTCTCCATGGGATCTTCCCAGGGATCAAACCCGCATCTCCTGGATTGGTACGTGGGTTCTTTACCAGTAAGCCACCAGGGAGACCCTTACACCTAAAAGGATGGCTATTATATATATATATAAAAAAAAAAAAAAACAGAAAAGAAGTGCTGGGAAGATGTAGAGAAATCCTAACCCTTGTGCATTATTGGTGGGAATGTAAACTGGTGCTATCACTGTGAAAAACAACATGGAGATTCCTCAGAAAAAACTAAACTGAACTACCACATGACCCAGTAATTTCACTTGTGGATATGTATCTGGAAGAATCGTAAGCAGGGTCTTAGAGATATTTGTACTCCCATGTTCATAACAGCTAAAACATGGAAGCAACCATGTGTCTATCATTCTACCAATGAATAGATTACCAAAATGTGGTTTATACACACAATGGAACATTACCTAGCCTTTAAAAAGGAAAGAAATTCTGCAGTATATCTGGCTGAATCTCAAGGACATTTACTACGTGAAATAAGCCAACGAGACAAATACTGTAGATGAAGTACTTACAGTTGAGACAAAAACCACTGAACAGAAAGTATAATGTTGGTTGCCAGAGGCTGGGGGGAGGGGAGAATGGGACTATGGGAAGTTATTATGTAATAGGGACAGAGCTGCAGATTTATAAAGGAAAAGCGTTACAGGAACACATGGTAGTGATGGCTGCACGACAATCTGAATATAATCGGACACCACTGAACTGTATACTTAAAAATGAGTAATATGGTAAATTGACGTTACGTGCATTTTTAAACATACACACACAAAAAGGAAAACTGAGGTGCTTCCCCTAATGGCCCAGTGGTTGTGAATCTGCCTGCCCATGCACGGGACACATGTTTGATCCCTGATCCGGGTACTAAGACTACACGCCCCAGGGCAACTAAACCCACATACCACAACTACTGAACCTGAGCACCTCAAGCCCATGCTCTGCAACAAGAGAAACCACTGCAACAAGAAACCCACACACCACAACTACAGAGTAGCCCCTGCTCACCCAACTAGGGAGAGCTGGCGAGAAGCAATGAAGACCCGGCACAGCCATAAATAAGTCAATATATAATTCTTTAAAAAAAAAAAAAAAAAGGAAAACTGGGGGTACATATGTCTACTTCTGTGGCTGAAACTTTAAGTGATTTTGTTTCACTCAGACCAGGGTGGGTGGAAGTTCTACTGTGGAAGACGCAGTCCATCCCACAGGCTCCAGGGGAAAAGTCAGTGCTGTCGACCAACCAGCAGACCCCCTTCCCACTGCAGCCCCGCCTCTGGATCCCCATGTCAAACGCCCATCAGGTCTTGACCTACTGCCATGGCCATGGCCTGGAGCCCTCTGGGAACTCTCACCTGCCCTTCACATGCCCAACAGACCCACAGGGACTTATGCCCATAATACAAAGCAGGACTCCTCCCATCTCCAGCCCCCTCCTCACCCCTCACACAGGAAGCACAGAGGAGAGAAGCAGGGGCAGATGGGGAATATAAAAGCAGCACCTACTCAGAAGCCATGAACAAGGCCTGAAGGATGCTGTTCACGTAGCAGGTGTTGCCCAGGTTGATTAAGCCAATCTTGCCCGTGTCTGACTTGGCCATGAGCCGGGGGTAGAAGCCGGCCAGCTCGCTCTTCTGTGAGGTCCAGGCATCCTGCCCCAGCAGCTGCTTGATTCGGTCCTCATTGGGAACGTGGAGGTCCTGAGGAGGGCACAAGCCAGTGCAGCACCAGATTTAGCTCTAAGAATACCACCTCCTCCAGGAAACCCTGGAGTACAGCTACTACACACCTGCCCAAGCACACCACCCAAAAAAGGTCCTAGAGATGGGTGTGAACAGTTCTCTGCTTTCAAACACATTCTAGGTTTTCACCTTGACATATGGGCCTTCCACATGATCTTCCATGCCACAACTGCCTTATGAAAGGGGTAAAATCTTCACTGAGTAGAAGAAAAAACTAACACTCAGACAGAGAAAGAATTTTCTTAGAGGCAATAAATGAATCTACTATGCACTAGACAAGCCCAGGATGTGACAGACTTTAAGCAATGGTAACACTGGTCCCCTGGCCCAGTCCAGCCATGCTGAGATCTCAACCCTGGTCCTGAAGCCTGTCCTCACAGCTCTCTGGGTGTAGTCAGTAAGCCAGTCTAACTCACTTAACCTCCCAGTTTGCTCATCTGTCAAATGAGGACACTCCTACCATATGTCAGCCTACTCCTGTTTTCACCTTCCTCAAGTCAAAGTGTGCAGAGTCAGCTTTTCGAATTAGTCAGGAACACCCCCCGACTCCCTGAGAACTCAATCCCACAGTCAGGATGGTGGGAGGATCCTGGAGGTCTGAGGTATGGGTCCCTGATTACAGGCTCAAGGATTAGCACACTTTCCCACTTATCCTTTTCCACATTGAATAGATGTACTGAAAAGAGTATTGCCAAGCACTGGTTCCAACAAATTGAAATAGAAAGTTTCTGTACATTACCTGCCCTTCACACCAAGCCAGGCTAGCCATAACAAAGCAGGACTCCTCCCATCTCCAGCCCCTCCTCACCCCTCACACAGGAAGCACAGAGGAGAGAAGCAGGGCAGATGGGGAATATAAAGCAGCACCTACTCAGACGCCATGAACAAGGCCTGAAGGATGCTGTTCACGTAGCAGGTGTTGCCCAGGTTGATTAAGCCAATCTTGCCCGTGTCTGACTTGGCCATGAGCCGGGGGTAGAAGCCGGCCAGCTCGCTCTTCTGTGAGGTCCAGGCATCCTGCCCCAGCAGCTGCTTGATTCGGTCCTCATTGGGAACGTGGAGGTCCTGAGGAGGGCACAAGCCAGTGCAGCACCAGATTTAGCTCTAAGAATACCACCTCCTCCAGGAAACCCTGGAGTACAGCTACTACACACCTGCCCAAGCACACCACCCAAAAAAGGTCCTAGAGATGGGTGTGAACAGTTCTCTGCTTTCAAACACATTCTAGGTTTTCACCTTGACATATGGGCCTTCCACATGATCTTCCATGCCACAACTGCCTTATGAAAGGGGTAAAATCTTCACTGAGTAGAAGAAAAAACTAACACTCAGACAGAGAAAGAATTTTCTTAGAGGCAATAAATGAATCTACTATGCACTAGACAAGCCCAGGATGTGACAGACTTTAAGCAATGGTAACACTGGTCCCCTGGCCCAGTCCAGCCATGCTGAGATCTCAACCCTGGTCCTGAAGCCTGTCCTCACAGCTCTCTGGGTGTAGTCAGTAAGCCAGTCTAACTCACTTAACCTCCCAGTTTGCTCATCTGTCAAATGAGGACACTCCTACCATATGTCAGCCTACTCCTGTTTTCACCTTCCTCAAGTCAAAGTGTGCAGAGTCAGCTTTTCGAATTAGTCAGGAACACCCCCCGACTCCCTGAGAACTCAATCCCACAGTCAGGATGGTGGGAGGATCCTGGAGGTCTGAGGTATGGGTCCCTGATTACAGGCTCAAGGATTAGCACACTTTCCCACTTATCCTTTTCCACATTGAATAGATGTACTGAAAAGAGTATTGCCAAGCACTGGTTCTACAAACAATATAGTTTAAAGAAAAATAGCTAAGCACAATGCAGTATTACTCTGTACATTTAAGCAATATTCATGACAGTTCTTCTAGTCCCGTTCTTATTTCCAGATCCTGACTGAGCAGAGTTCCTGGATTTGTCTAAGGTTCCTGGGCTTCAGACCAGCTTGGGACTGAAAGCCCCCGTGGCTGCAGAAGGTCTGGCTCAAGCAGTGTTGTAACACATCTGCTCCCTCATTTCCCAGGGTCATTTATCTGCTAATTTATCTGTCACCTCTCACAGATGATAAAAAAAAAAAAATACAGGAGCTGCCTGAGGTAAGATAAGAAGCTAAGGGCTCAGTATCTTCTTTTTTTTTTTTTTAATTTTGGCCTCTTCTATTCATTCATTTATTCATTTTCATCCATCTCTATTCTTTGGCCTGTGTGGGCCTCCCATCGCAGTGGCCTCTATAGCTCAGTAATTGGACACATTTGTCCATGCACTCCACGGCACATGGGATCTTCCCAGGCCAGGGATCAAACCAGCGCCCCTTGCACTGCAAGGCAGATTCCTTACCCACTGGACCACCAGGGAAGCCCCTCAGTATCTTCTTAACCCCTTCTTTTTTCTTCCTATTATCCCCCATCCAACCCCACCCCACACACATGAACAAATAGGGACAAAAAGACAGAACAAACACTTCCTACCACCCCCCAACACAGGGCACCACAAGAGGCAAACATATCCACACTAGAAAAAAACACAAATGCCATTTTTCCCAAAGAAGGTAATTTTGTTCTCTTAGGAGAATAAAGAGAATAAAACAAAAACTTTCAAATAACTTTCAAGCTCCTCCTATTACTAGAAATCTACATAGAATGTAGTTCCCTCAGCAAGGATCACAGCCCCCAGAGAAACTGCCATAACTTAATAAAATTGCCTAAGTGAGAGAACTTTTCAGAATTTATAAAAGTGCCAGTATACAAAGGTCAGGACGATTCCCTGGAGAGGGAAATGGCAATCTAGTCCTATTGCCTGCGAAATCCCATGGATAGAGGAGCCTGGCGGGCTACAGTAGTCCATGGGTCACAAAGAGTCGGCCATAACTTAGGGACTAATCAACAATACAAGGACGTATAAAATGGGGAAGAATTTTATAAACAGTAAATCCTATTAACCCTCTGCTGCCTTGCCTCTCAATGTGACTTGTACCAAAGGGTAGTCCAAGATACAGGACAAATCTCACACATCTTCCCAGATCTATATTCACTAAAATTCAAGGAAGAAAAATGTTTCTATTAAAACAAATATTTATAATCACAAAGCATATACTTAAATCTCTGCAATAACATGAGAGTTTTACAGAAACTGAGCTGATGTCAAGCTGCTGGGGGTAAGTCCCCTCCTCTGAGGTCAAATACTTCGGAAGAGATGCTTGAGAAGCCCAGCCAAGCACTCACTCACCCTCATTTTTGCTGATCTCATCTCCCTTCCCTTCCACCACACGTGACCACCAAAGTGGACATGCACGTTCTCCCACACTTTATCTCTGGCCCCAGTCCCTCTCCTCAAAGCCTAACTCCTATCTCCCCTCTCCAGAAGACTTTCCAGAATCTTCTCAAGTGCCCCCTCCTCCCCAACTCTCTATATCCGTCTTGTAACTAACTCCCTACATCTAGTGGCACAGGCATCTGTAGACTCACCCTGCCCCTTGGATCAGACCATAGCTTCTCGTGTGCAACGCCTGGGTCTCCATCAGCGTGGGTTTCCCCTGCTGCCCAGTGCACGGTCGTGCTCTCTCCTCTTTGTTCAGAGCTCCATGATACCATACTTTACACCACAGTCCGGTCACTCACTCATTTATCAGACACAGAGGTCAAAACGGCACGGTCCCTGCTCATCACAGTAACAGTCACTGCCAACAAGTTTAAGTTCTGTCTCTCCTGCTCAGCCGCCTCCAGTGCCTGAGAGCTCAGGATCTAACAAGACAGCCACTTCTGCTGTGGGCTGGCTCAGACTACTAAAAAAAAAGAAAAAGAAAAAATCTCTTTCTCATGCTCAATTGGAAGAACTGAGAAAATCCAAGTAAAGGTTGTGTTTACCAGCTCTCATTCATGGTGGATTGTTCCCTAGTGTGTTTTGTAATCTGGGGATTATAAACTCATCTTTAGTAGAATTTTGTCTTTGTGGCTTGAAAGCAGTTTCTTTCATGTTTCTCTTAGGTATCCCTTGTATATTACAAATTTATGATTACTTTCAATGTTAGTATCTGAGCTTAGGGGTCCCACAACTGCAAAGAACCCAAACTCCTAAGGAGTCCAACGACGAGCAGTCCAATACAGACAAATTTCTGTTTTCCCCAAGCTTTCAATGTTTAGATTTATTTTATGGCTCACACATCTTCCCAGATCTAATAAAAATTCAAGGAAGAAAAATGTTTCTATTAAAACAAATATTTATAATCACAAAGCATATACTTAAATCTCTGCAATAACATGAGAGTTTTACAGAAACTGAGCTGATGTCAAGCTGCTGGGGGTAAGTCCCCTCCTCTGAGGTCAAATACTTCGGAAGAGACGCTTGAGAAGCCCAGCCAAGCACTCACTCACCCTCATTTTGGCTGATCTCATCTCCCTTCCCTTCCACCACACGTGACCACCAAAGTGGACATGCACGTTCTCCCACACTTTATCCTCTGGCCCCAGTCCCTCTCCTCAAAGCCTAACTCCTATCTCCCCTCTCCAGAAGACTTTCCAGAATCTTCTCAAGTGCCCCCTCCTCCCCAACTCTCTATATCCGTCTTGTAACTAACTCCCTACATCTAGTGGCACAGGCATCTGTAGACTCACCCTGCCCCCTGGATCAGACCATAGCTTCTCGTGTGCAACGCCTGGGTCTCCATCAGCGTGGGTTTCCCCTGCTGCCCAGTGCACGGTCGTGCTCTCTCCTCTTTGTTCAGAGCTCCATGATACCATACTTTACACCACAGTCCGGTCACTCACTCATTTATCAGACACAGAGGTCAAAACGGCACGGTCCCTGCTCATCACAGTAACAGTCACTGCCAACAAGTTTAAGTTCTGTCTCTCCTGCTCAGCCGCCTCCAGTGCCTGAGAGCTCAGGATCTAACAAGACAGCCACTTCTGCTGTGGGCTGGCTCAGACTACTAAAAAAAAAGAAAAAAAATCTCTTTCTCATGCTCAATTGGAAGAACTGAGAAAATCCAAGTAAAGGTTGTGTTTACCAGCTCTCATTCATGGTGGATTGTTCCCTAGTGTGTTTTGTAATCTGGGGATTATAAACTCATCTTTAGTAGAATTTTGTCTTTGTGGCTTGAAAGCAGTTTCTTTCATGTTTCTCTTAGGTATCCCTTGTATATTACAAATTTATGATTACTTTCAATGTTAGTATCTGAGCTTAGGGGTCCCACAACTGCAAAGAACCCAAACTCCTAAGGAGTCCAACGACGGGAGCAGTCCAATACAGACAAATTTCTGTTTTCCCCAAGCTAAAGAATTTTCCTTAATGTCTATTTGGAACCCTCTGTATTTCTTCTAGAACACTCTTTTGCTAATGGTAAAGCCTTTCTTGGGCCCTGATTAATAGGAGCCCCTTAATGCCAACTTCCTCCTTGCGGCAGGCCTTAAGCCTCAACTCCTGTCCCCACCAGCTCAAATCCCCTTGGAGACTGAGGGTGGCCATCTCACCCACCCTCTCTCCCACCCCAGGACAAGAGACTATCACCTCTCATTTACCATTCTGGAAATTTAGTCTTCTTTTCCTTTTCAACCCCTGCAGATTCCCAGCTACTTTCTGACAAGCTCATTTTAAAAGATGTTTGTTACATTTTAACAAGCATTTCTAGGTGCTCTGTAATGGGACACTTCTCAGGTTACCTATCTGCTGTGTTACAGAAACAGAAATCAGATGAGAGGTTCTAAAAGGACCACCACCTACCTGGATATCTGCCACCCATACTTGAACCCAACCTCTGTATCAAGCAGTGTTGGAAAGGACTTAGCAACCCTGGGCCCTGGCTATGTCTCTCGCTACCTCTGTGACTGTGCATAAGACACCCAACCTCTCAAAGTCTTGTTTTCCTCATCTATGAAACTAAAATTTTTAATAGTACCTGCCTCACAGGTTTCCAGTGAGCCACAAATGACAGAAATGTACGGGACACCACTGTAAAGAGGCACTCTAGCTACAAACACTGGTTATTGTCCTAGCAACACAGCAAGCTGGGTTCAGAAGCAGCTCCTCACTGACCCTCACAGGCACTAAGTTTTCAATGGGCCCCTAATTGGAAGAACTCCAAGTAAAGGTTGTGTTTACCAGCTCTCATTCATGGTGGATTGTTCCCTAGTGTGTTTTGTAATCTGGGGATTATAAACTCATCTTTAGTAGAATTTTGTCTTTGTGGCTTGAAAGCAGTTTCTTTCATGTTTCTCTTAGGTATCCCTTGTATATTACAAATTTATGATTACTTTCAATGTTAGTATCTGAGCTTAGGGGTCCCACAACTGCAAAGAACCCAAACTCCTAAGGAGTCCAACGACGAGAGCAGTCCAATACAGACAAATTTCTGTTTTCCCCAAGCTAAAGAATTTTCCTTAATGTCTATTTGGAACCCTCTGTATTTCTTCTAGAACACTCTTTTGCTAATGGTAAAGCCTTTCTTGGGTCCTGATTAATAGGAGCCCCTTAATGCCAACTTCCTCCTTGCGGCAGGCCTTAAGCCTCAACTCCTGTCCCCACCAGCTCAAATCCCCTTGGAGACTGAGGGTGGCCATCTCACCCACCCTCTCTCCCACCCCAGGACAAGAGACTATCACCTCTCATTTACCATTCTGGAAATTTAGTCTTCTTTTCCTTTTCAACCCCTGCAGATTCCCAGCTACTTTCTGACAAGCTCATTTTAAAAGATGTTTGTTACATTTTAACAAGCATTTCTAGGTGCTCTGTAATGGGACACTTCTCAGGTTACCTATCTGCTGTGTTACAGAAACAGAAATCAGATGAGAGGTTCTAAAAGGACCACCACCTACCTGGATATCTGCCACCCATACTTGAACCCAACCTCTGTATCAAGCAGTGTTGGAAAGGACTTAGCAACCCTGGGCCCTGGCTATGTCTCTCGCTACCTCTGTGACTGTGCATAAGACACCCAACCTCTCAAAGTCTTGTTTTCCTCATCTATGAAACTAAAATTTTTAATAGTACCTGCCTCACAGGTTTCCAGTGAGCCACAAATGACAGAAATGTACGGGACACCACTGTAAAGAGGCACTCTAGCTACAAACACTGGTTATTGTCCTAGCAACACAGCAAGCTGGGTTCAGAAGCGCGCTCCTCCTCAGCCTCCTCACTGCTCTCGGGCTGACCCTCACAGGCACTAAGCTGCTTAGATCAGTTATGGGTAAACACACCAGTCACCCCACCAGGCTGTGAGCTCCTCAAAGGGAAGAGTCTTGATCTGCCTCATGCCTGTCCCCCAGTTCCCAGCCTGGGCCCAGCACAGAGTAAGGCGGAAGTCCTGTGAACAACAGGACACAATCCCTGCTCCTGGAATGCGTAGTCCGAGAGAGACACAAATCAGACAGTGACAGTGTATGGCAGAGGGATGCCCCAGGGCTGCAGAAGCTCAAAGAGGCCACGAGTCAGCCGCGGGGCAGGGCTGAGTTGGGGGCAGTCTGACTGAGAGTTATCAGGGAAGGCTTCCTGAGGGAGGTTAACACTTGAGCAGAGCCTTCAAGAAGGAGGCTTAGGAGGAGCAGGGGCTATCCAGGCAGTACAAGAGAGGAGTTTAAACTTCAGTGATTGGCATGGACAAAGCAATCAAGAGAGGAAGATCCATCTGGGGGAATGGCAGGTGGCTCAGAGTGCCTGAAGCACAGGATGGGCTGGGAGAGACGACAGGACACAGCCAGAGACCAAAGGACAGATGGCTCCCTAAGCTGCCGTGGGGCCTGGAGCACAGCCCAAACTGGCACCCTTGTTCGAGTGGGGTGCGGGAGCACTGGGGGCCGCCGCTCACCTTGATGGCCTCCATGACAGGCTCATACAGGTCCGGGAAGCCTGGAAACCGGAACACCATGCAGTGGACCAGCTCCGCCAGCTGCTCCAGGCAGCTGGTCCCCGAGTTGGAGTCCTCCTTGACCAGAGAGGCCACCATTGGGGGGATGTGAGGGAGGAGCTGTAAGAGCAGAGGAGGGTTAGTCAGCACCGGTTTCCCCATCGGCGACATTGGGTGGTATCAGTGCGGAAGCACCCGGAGCTCCTCGAAGTAGGGCGCTGTGCCCACCTGACCACTGGACCTGGATGCTCACGGTCCAGCATGGGGCTCTAAGCTCTGCAGACAGGTGACTCTCTTTACAACATACAGGACCTTGGAGACTCTGCCTCAGTCTCTCCATCTGTTTAATGGGACAGATAATCCCTGCTCACAGCTGAGGGGAGGCCTGAGATCAAGCTATCAAACATCAGCCAACTGATCTGCTCCAACAACATGAAGTCCCACAGGACCCAGGTTAGTCCGTCATGCGGTGATGCTGGGCCAGCCGGTGGCAACTCTGACCGAGCGGGAGCAACACCAAACGTTTACTGTGTGGAGCGCTTCATCCTCACAGTGACATGAGGAGATTACTCTCCCCCTCTTACGGATGAAGAAATGAGGGAGGTTATGCAATTTGCCAAGGATTTCACCATGCGTTAAGGCAGAAGTTGGTGTCTGAGTCAGGTCTGTCTGAACCCAAAGCCCTTTTTTTTTCCCCCTCTGTGCTACACAGTGCTAACTTTCAAACCCATGGGAAGCAACATCATAATGTCCCTGGAATGGAGGAGTCAGGCCACAGAAACCAGGAGCAGAGAACTCTGGGAGATGATGAAAAGAAAAAATATCTATCAAGTCCCTTGTATATGAGAGGCTCTTGACAATCGTCACCTCATCTAATCCTGTTCCACCGGCCTAAGGGGTTACCCCTAATCCAGACTCTGACAAGTGTCTGGCCCAAGGTCACCACATTTGGTCAATGGCAGAGCTGAGACTCAGCCCCACCTAACCCCAGTCCTTGGTTCTGTGCTGTTCCCACTGCCCAAGTCAGGAAGCCTGAAGTTTCTGCACTGACCAAGGACCGTGAGAATCCAGGGCCCCATGGGGAGGTCTGGAGAAGGCAGGGAGGCAGGAGGAGGGCAGCTCCTCAGGGCTGCAGGCTGCTCTTCCCCAGGGAGGGCTCAGAAGGCAGCAGAAAGGGCCTGGAGCTGGGGCCAGTCTACCTGGGCGCTGATGGACAGCAGGGTTTTGGAGGGACACTGGGTCCACCGCAGCTGGACTCTTCCTTGTGCCACTCACCAGCAGTGTGCCTGCAGCATGCAACCTAATATCCCTAAACTGCAGCTTCTTCAGCTGAAAAGTGGAAAAAGTGATAGAACCTCCATCTTGGGGCTACTCTGGGAGTAAAATGAACGAACATGTGTACTGTCTTTAGCACTGTGCCTGTCACACAGCTGGCACCCAAATAACACCGCAGTTATCATTCTGGCCCTGCAATTGACATGGGGCAGTTTTCCATCCATAAAATTGGGTCTCAAGTTTCCCCAGTGCTAACATCCAGGACATGGAGGTCTTAACCTTCAAGCCCCAACAGAGACAGCATGTCTGGGCCTCCAGCCAGACCAGCTGGGGATGTAAGGCCACCCACCCATCCTACAGGAAATATGCAGGGGCCCTTACCAGGTGGAAGGCCTCATGGGAGTGCTGGAAGGTCAGGAGCATGTACTTGAGGACAGACAAGGCGGCTCCCCGGACAATGGGATACAGAAGCTTGGAGAAAACCTGGAAGAAAGCCCCTGGTCAGGAATCCCCCGGGCCTGGGCCACCCAGGGCCAAATGCAGCCACAGGCCTGAAAAGGGGCCAGAGACACCAGAGTTAAAGCCATAGACCTGTGAGGATGCAAGAACAGAGAGGTGCTCATAGACCTGGGTGGACGGATAGACAGTGAGATGGACGACATAGGTATCTGATGGACGGATGGACCCAAAGTGACAAACACACATGCTTGAATGAAGAGGAAGAGGAATGAATGGGGGAAACCTGAGGCCCAGAGAAAAGCAGTGAATTGTTCCAGGTCACGGTGAGCTTGGGTGGGGGCCTCAGTGCTCTGCCTCCCAGACCTGCACTGCCCCTGGCAAGAGACTAACAGGAAAGGCCAGAGGCTGGGGCTAGGACAGGGGCCCACCAACCTTCTCAATTTTGGCGAGTGAAACCTCGATCAAGATGCTGAACTTCTTAACAGCAGCCAGGCCTTTCAGCAGTGCAATGATCCACTTGTCAATGTTCTTCCCCAGGGGCCAGGATACCCAGTCGATCATCCTGGTGAGGGGAGTGACAGTGACACAGGGATCGGAGCGTCCAAAATGCCTGGGAGGGGCCGGCCCAGGGACCAGCCATAATGACTGGAGCTCCTCCCACACTGACCCACACCTACACAGGGCAGCCCTGGGATCTGTGGGATGAACAGAACACCTTGGGGGACTACAAACGAGCCCAACACCTGGCACCAGGCACCTGGCAGAGACTGGGGCTCCCAGTCCGGCCGGAGGGGAGTCAGGCCCTCTCTGTATCCCAAACCTCGCCCCATACACACTGGGCTGCAGTGGCCGAGCAGGGCTTTCAGCTGCCCCTGCCTGGACTGTGGGTCCCAATGGCAGGAGAGGCACTGCCCCCCAGGCCGGAAGCTCTGGCTCCAGCAAACCTTTGCTTGTAACCTGGAGCAAGTCACTTACTCTCTTTAGCCTCAGTTTCTTCCTCTGTCAATACCTACCTCACAGGGCTGTTGTATGGATTGAGAGATAACAACGGCTAACCACTAACATCTGCTCATTCCACAATAGGCACTGCTCTATCTGCCTTACATGTATCAACCCATCTGACCCCATAAGATAACGCCTGCCTGTACTGAGTATGAAGCTGCCACACAGTAGGTGCTCAGGGAAAAAAAAAAATCACTAGCATTAATTTTATACTTGGTAGCTCCTGCTACAAAGAAGAGCAAAGGAGTAATCCATACGATAGTAATAGCTACCTTGGCGCTCTTCTAGGCACCTACATGTAATATCTCATTTTACCTAATTCAGTCCTCACAACAACCCTGTAAGATGGGTCCAATTATACTACAAAGTAGAGATAAGGAAGCTGAGGCAGAGAGGGGTTGAGTAACTTGCCCAGAGTCACACAGGCAGGAAGTGGGAGAGCCAGGATTTGAACTCAGGCAGTTCACCTCTAGAGCCCACCCTCTCACCCACTGAAGACAAGGAATCCACGAAGGCCCAATGGAGACAGTGGATCTGCACACAGGTATGGAAAGCATGGTGCGGGAAGGAGGATGTCAGGTGGATGGGGTCTGCAAGGCCAAAGGCCTGCAGACAGGCGGGGAGGTGTCATGTTCCCAGAGCACCGGCCAGGCAGCCGCGGCTGGATCACAGGCACAATGATGTTCAAATGAGGCAGGGAATACGCAAGAGCTCTGTGAGCTGAAGAGAACCCCGACTCTGCTTATCACACTTGCCAAACCCAGAAAGCACTTCATCAAGAACTTTAACCTCATATCATTGACCCCATGGCAGCCTGACAACGTCTTATACTACCTCTGCTAATCCAGAGGGGAGAACTGAAGCGCAGAGAGTCTACTCACTCATCCAGGATCACAGAGGTGGTACCCAGCCCGAGAGCATCACAAGGGCAAGGCTCTCTGTGTCTCCCACATCCAGCCCTGAGCCAGGCACAGGAAAGGCTCAAAGGATGGATGGCCTGAACAAGCGTGAAGGCCTGGGCCCTCTGACACTAAATCTAGCCCAGCAATCCCACCCAGTGGAAGGAGCTTCTGGGACCGAGAGACCTGACCACCGCTCGTCCCTCAGCCCACCTGCTGATGGCAGTCAGCATCTGGGAGTCCGTCACACTGTCGTCATTGCTGAGGTTCCGGACGACGCCATCCATGAGCTCCAGCGGGAGGTGCTGGACCACACTGGCGAGGGCGCTAGATGGCGGCTCCTCCTCTGGAACAGGGCCAGGGCTGAGCTTAGAACACAAGCGGGTCCCACGCCTCCCCTCATCACCCCGTGTCCTTCATGGGGCCAAGGAACTAGCGGGCCTCCGCAAAGAACACATTAAGGCCACCTCCTCGCCTCCTACAGCATCCTGGCTTCCAATATTGTCTTAGCTCATTCACTCAACAAGCCTTTACTGGCACAGCTCTGGCACCGGACTGGGCAAAAGAAAGAAATCACTAACTCCCAACTACACCTGTGTAGGCAAGGCCCTGAGACAGGGGAACACTGGAGCGTGGAAGAACAAGTGAGGTCTATGTGATTTGTGGGGAGGGAGGATATTCCGGGTGGAACGAAACAGAGATTAAAAAAAAAAAAAATTCAATCATCAAAATTTGTTGTCCAGACTAGAGGAATGGGATATATATATATATAATTAATCTGGGTGCATACATATCTGTAAATAACAAAACTCTGTAAAAGTTAAAAGTCAAATAAAAAATTCAGGGCTTCCCCTAGTGGTCCAATGGGTAAGGACACTGCCTTGCAGTGCAAGGGGCGCCGGTTTGATCCCTGGCCTGGGAAGATCCCACGTGCCGTGGATCGGCTGGACCGATGTGTCCAATTACCGAGCCGGAGCTCTGGAGCGCATGCGCCCAGAGCCGGTGCTCTGCGACAACAGAGGCCACTGCGATGGGAGGCCCACGGGAGCCAAAGAACAAAGACGGATGAAAACAGAGAAATGAAAGACCAATAGAAGTGGCCCGCCCATCTCCCTCCCTCCCCACCCCGCCCACCAAAAAAAAAGATAAATAAATAAATAAATGTTTAAAAAAAAAAATTCAATCATCAACATTTGTTGTCCAGACTAGAGGGGTGGGATGGGCAGGCAGGTGGGTAGAAGGTTTCAGAGGGACGGGACACAGGTATGCCTGTGGTTGATTCATGTTGATGTATGGCAGAAACCATCACAATACTGCAAAGTAATTGTACGCTAATTAAAAATAAAATAAAAAATTAAAAAAAAAAAAAAAAACAACTTGTGGTCCAATTGTATAACGACCTAGGTCCTTATACACCCCGCCTTGGCTCTTCCTCCTGCCAGGTGCCTTCGCTTCCTTTCCCGTGAACAACCCTATAATCAGGGAAGGCACAGATTTTATTTTAGTCATTTAAACTACCTTCCAATTTCCACAGCTGTCAACAGAGGGCCAAGATTTACAATTCATAGATGACACATTCAGGCTCTATCCTGTCCCTCCTCTGGACCTTCCCCTCTGTCTGCCCTGAGCACTTTTATCTCTTGATGCTCGGCACTCAAGGCCAGTCTCAAAAAATAATCCCTTTGAAACCCACCTGACCCAAAGAGCATGATGACCGCCCCGGTCTCCGCTGACTCACGCAGACCCCTCCCCCCTCTCCTCCTGGCCAGACTTAGCAGGCCTCACAGGATAGGAGGCCCCAGCCCAACGCGCAGGAGCTCAGGAGAGGCCTGCTAACTAAACAAAGAAACAAAGCACCCCGCTCCGCCCCCCAACACACACACACACGCACCCCACCAGGCGGGCAGAGAAGGTGCACCAGAAGACTGCACCTAGAGGCCCCATTGCACACGCACCTGTACAAGAGATGACGGCGAACAGCTCCTTGAGGCAGGGCAGGATGGCGGCGGGCTGTGCGCGCCACAGCTGCGCCAGGAGCCCGCTCACCTGCTGAGCCTGCTCCAGAAACTCCACGGCGCCCTCCTCGCCCTCAGCCGGGCAGCGGAAGCGGCCGAGGCAGCGCACAAGCTGCTGGCAGAAGAGCAGGCGGTGAGGGCCGTCGGGGACACAGCGCGGGTGCCGCGCCAGCAGCCGTGCCACCTGCGCACAGACCGCGGGCCCCGGGCGCTCGCACACCGTGCGCAGCACCTCGCGCCGCAGCAGAGCGAACACCTCGTCAGCCGCAGGCCCCTCGGGCATCAGCTGCAGGCCGAGCTGCACACAGGCTAGCGCGCGGGCGCCCGGAGGCCCGGCGCCCCCCTGGAGCAGACGCAGCACGCGGCGCGCGCTGAAAAACTCAGCAAAGACCTCTGGGTGGTGGCGGCCGGCCACGTGCAGTAGCTGGCAGCCCACGCGGCGGGGCAGCTCGTCGGCGCCGCTCACGTAGAGGCGCGTACCCAGCGCCAGCAGCGCCAGGCACTGCTCCCGCTCCAGCGGCTGCCGCGCCGCCTCCAGCACGCGCCGCACGAGCCCTTGCTTCACGCTCGCCGGGTATGATGACGTCACCACGGCCTCCAGGATCTTGTCCATGGTGGCCAGGCTGCGGGGAACAAGAAGCCGGGTCACACTCTGGCCGACAGGGCCCCCGCCCGGGTATGATGCCCTCACCACGGCCTCCTGGGATCTCTAAAATCTCTTGATGCTCGGCACTCAAGGCCAGTCTCAAAAAATAATCCCTTTGAAACCCACCTGACCCAAAGAGCATGATGACCGCCCCGGTCTCCGCTGACTCACGCAGACCCCTCCCCCCTCTCCTCCTGGCCAGACTTAGCAGGCCTCACAGGATAGGAGGCCCCAGCCCAACGCGCAGGAGCTCAGGAGAGGCCTGCTAACTAAACAAAGAAACAAAGCACCCCGCTCCGCCCCCCAACACACACACACACGCACCCCACCAGGCGGGCAGAGAAGGTGCACCAGAAGACTGCACCTAGAGGCCCCATTGCACACGCACCTGTACAAGAGATGACGGCGAACAGCTCCTTGAGGCAGGGCAGGATGGCGGCGGGCTGTGCGCGCCACAGCTGCGCCAGGAGCCCGCTCACCTGCTGAGCCTGCTCCAGAAACTCCACGGCGCCCTCCTCGCCCTCAGCCGGGCAGCGGAAGCGGCCGAGGCAGCGCACAAGCTGCTGGCAGAAGAGCAGGCGGTGAGGGCCGTCGGGGACACAGCGCGGGTGCCGCGCCAGCAGCCGTGCCACCTGCGCACAGACCGCGGGCCCCGGGCGCTCGCACACCGTGCGCAGCACCTCGCGCCGCAGCAGAGCGAACACCTCGTCAGCCGCAGGCCCCTCGGGCATCAGCTGCAGGCCGAGCTGCACACAGGCTAGCGCGCGGGCGCCCGGAGGCCCGGCGCCCCCCTGGAGCAGACGCAGCACGCGGCGCGCGCTGAAAAACTCAGCAAAGACCTCTGGGTGGTGGCGGCCGGCCACGTGCAGTAGCTGGCAGCCCACGCGGCGGGGCAGCTCGTCGGCGCCGCTCACGTAGAGGCGCGTACCCAGCGCCAGCAGCGCCAGGCACTGCTCCCGCTCCAGCGGCTGCCGCGCCGCCTCCAGCACGCGCCGCACGAGCCCTTGCTTCACGCTCGCCGGGTATGATGACGTCACCACGGCCTCCAGGATCTTGTCCATGGTGGCCAGGCTGCGGGGAACAAGAAGCCGGGTCACACTCTGGCCGACAGGGCCCATCCCCCACGTGTCCCCTGGGTACTGAGGCTTGGGAGAGAGTAGCTCAACCTTTCTGGGTCTCAGTACCCCTTCTGTGAAATGGGACAAGGATACCTACCTCCCTGGGAGGTATCCTGCTGAGGTAAAGCACACCACCTGGCACATAATAAGCCCCAGTGGGTTGTAATTATTGCTGATGAGCTCCTTTCATCTCACAAAGGCAGTATCTGAGCCTTTCCCCTTCCTCTGCTCCTTTGCCTCTTTCTCCCCACCTTCCTGGCCACCTGGTCCATTCTTGGCAAGGCAGGTAAGAACTGGATCTAGAAGCTGTTGTCCAGAGCCTTGGCCAAGTCATGTCCTGCGGGAGGATGAGCTGTGTGCACACACAAGTCGCTCCTCCAGGAAGGGAGGGCTGACAGGGCTTCCAGAGAACCCTGGCACACTTTATCCCCCCCACCCAATCACCTTCTTGCTCTTTCTCAAATGACCTACCCTTTTCCTCTTGTGTTCTCTGTGCCTTTGGCCCAAAACATCCTATCTCCCAAGACCTCCACCACAAACACCTAGTCAGACGACCAGACAAAGTCCTATTTTCCTCTAAAGTGCACTTCAAACACCCCGTCCTTAATGAGAGCTCCCTGGACATCCAGGCTTGAAGGCATCCCTCATCAGGATTCCTACAGCCACCTGTGGCCTCTTCCTTCGCTGCAGCTGGGATCACACAGGGCCGAGTTGTCTGAATCTCCTCCGCTAAACCAGAGCATCTCGTCTTTGTACTCAGCCCTGCACAAGTGGGCTGTCGCCTCCCGGGCCTTGGCCTCTGCCAGCCCTTCATGCGGGGCTCACTGTGTCATTCAGTCACTCAGTCATGTCTGACTCTTTGGGACCCAATAGACTGCAGGACGCCAGGCTTCCCGGTCCTTCACTATCTCCCGGAGCTTGCTCAAGCTCATGTCCGTTGAGTCAGTGATGCCATCCCACCATCTTGTCCTCTGCTGTCCCCTTCTCTTACCCTCAATCTTTTCCAGCATCAGAGTCTTTTTCAATGAATCGGCTCTTGGCATCAGGTGGCCAAAGGGTTGGAGCTTCAGCATCAGTCCTCCCAATTAATATTCAGAGTTGAATGTCCTCCCTGCCACTAGCCTTTTGCACTTGTTCTTCCCTCCCCTCCTTGCTTGGTTAACCCTACAGACTTCAGCTCAAACTTCTTTCTCACAGAGGGTTTGCCTGACCTTGTATGGGTAAAACTCCCCTATTATCAATTTCAGAGCATTCTGTCGTCCAGTGGAGCCTTACCATGATGACTTGATTAGGGCCATCCTCCTCCACTATACTATTATAGGTTCCTGTGAGCAGAACCAAGTCAGGTTGTGTTCACCACAGTATCCCAGGGACCTAGCACAGTGTCTGGCTCCCAGTAGGCATTTGCTGAATGAGCAAATGCAGAGTGTGCTGTAAGTTACTGCTTCCTTATTCCTCTGAGCCACAACAGGTTCCCTCTGCCCTTCCCCATGTGAGCTCTTTTCTGGAAGACTTTAGCCTGGTTCTCACAGGTTCAGCTCCTAAAAGGCAGGATCATCGCTTTGCTTCCATCTGTGCCTTTGGCCCAAAACATCCTATCTCCCAAGACCTCCACCACAAACACCTAGTCAGACGACCAGACAAAGTCCTATTTTCCTCTAAAGTGCACTTCAAACACCCCGTCCTTAATGAGAGCTCCCTGGACATCCAGGCTTGAAGGCATCCCTCATCAGGATTCCTACAGCCACCTGTGGCCTCTTCCTTCGCTGCAGCTGGGATCACACAGGGCCGAGTTGTCTGAATCTCCTCCGCTAAACCAGAGCATCTCGTCTTTGTACTCAGCCCTGCACAAGTGGGCTGTCGCCTCCCGGGCCTTGGCCTCTGCCAGCCCTTCATGCGGGGCTCACTGTGTCATTCAGTCACTCAGTCATGTCTGACTCTTTGGGACCCAATAGACTGCAGGACGCCAGGCTTCCCGGTCCTTCACTATCTCCCGGAGCTTGCTCAAGCTCATGTCCGTTGAGTCAGTGATGCCATCCCACCATCTTGTCCTCTGCTGTCCCCTTCTCTTACCCTCAATCTTTTCCAGCATCAGAGTCTTTTTCAATGAATCGGCTCTTGGCATCAGGTGGCCAAAGGGTTGGAGCTTCAGCATCAGTCCTCCCAATTAATATTCAGAGTTGAATGTCCTCCCTGCCACTAGCCTTTTGCACTTGTTCTTCCCTCCCCTCCTTGCTTGGTTAACCCTACAGACTTCAGCTCAAACTTCTTTCTCACAGAGGGTTTGCCTGACCTTGTATGGGTAAAACTCCCCTATTATCAATTTCAGAGCATTCTGTCGTCCAGTGGAGCCTTACCATGATGACTTGATTAGGGCCATCCTCCTCCACTATACTATTATAGGTTCCTGTGAGCAGAACCAAGTCAGGTTGTGTTCACCACAGTATCCCAGGGACCTAGCACAGTGTCTGGCTCCCAGTAGGCATTTGCTGAATGAGCAAATGCAGAGTGTGCTGTAAGTTACTGCTTCCTTATTCCTCTGAGCCACAACAGGTTCCCTCTGCCCTTCCCCATGTGAGCTCTTTTCTGGAAGACTTTAGCCTGGTTCTCACAGGTTCAGCTCCTAAAAGGCAGGATCATTGCTTTGCTTCTTTGTATAATCCCACACACCTGGGCTTCCCAGGTGGCGCTAGTGGGAAAGAACCCACCTGCCTATGCAGGAGACACAAAGAGATATGGGTTTGATCCCTGGGTTGGGAAGATTCCCTGGAAGAGGACATGGCAACTCACTCCAGTGTCCTTGCCTGGAGAATCCCATGAACAAGAGGAGCCTGACAGGCTACAGTGTACAGGGCTGCAAAGACTCAGACATGACTGAAGTGACTGAACATGCACCTACCTAATCCCACACTAGGGAGGACCTGGTTTAAGTCTCAATATATGGTAAATGTTTAATTAAACTTATTACCTCAGTAAAAAACTATTCTTAAGACCTAGAGTAGGTGGGAAGACATGCCAGAAATTTCATAGTGATGGGCCAGAAGCTTTTATTCAAAAGTTGTGGGACCCCCAACTATGTGCCAGGACCAATGGAGACACTTTCTTCTCTGTCTGAGCTCTGCACTGAGACTAAACCTCCATTCCTGTTACAATGTGATGGGTTCATTTTTCTCTCTCACCAGACTCAGGGCAGGGACCAAGCTTATTTCTCAGTGCCTGGCATTTCCCATGCCAGATACTGCAGAGTAAGTGCCCCTGAGGAATTTACTGTGGTTAGAGGGTACAGCCAGGGCACAGAGCAGTCGTCCCTGAATGCTGGCCTCGCTGTCAGCATTCAGAGAATCCCCTGAGTATTTAGTACAAGTTCATATCCCACAAGCCTGGAAGGGTATTAGGCTTTTGAGATGCATCCAGGATGCATTCCGCTTACCATCCAGATTACTTAGGCTCTCTGAGTCTCTATTTCCACCCTGTAGGGCTGTTGTGAAGACAAGTATAAAGGCCTTATCATGGTGCTGGGCACAAGGAAGTGCTCAGAAAGTGTCAGACTTTAGAAGCAAAGTCCTTTCCTTAGGGCATTCCAGTCGGGTGGTGGACACAGATGCACTGGTGGAGTGCCAACACAAGGCATACTCTCAAAAGGCCTTTAAAAGTGTCTCTAAAATGGGTCTACCTTCAGGAACATGCCTTTAGGGCCAGGCCTGGTTCTCACAGGTTCAGCTCCTAAAAGGCAGGATCATTGCTTTGCTTCTTTGTATAATCCCACACACCTGGGCTTCCCAGGTGGCGCTAGTGGAAAGAACCCACCTGCCTATGCAGGAGACACAAAGAGATATGGGTTTGATCCCTGGGTTGGGAAGTTTCCCCTGGAAGAGGACATGGCAACTCACTCCAGTGTCCTTGCCTGGAGAATCCCATGAACAAGAGGAGCCTGACAGGCTACAGTGTACAGGGCTGCAAAGACTCAGACATGACTGAAGTGACTGAACATGCACCTACCTAATCCCACACTAGGGAGGACCTGGTTTAAGTCTCAATATATGGTAAATGTTTAATTAAACTTATTACCTCAGTAAAAAACTATTCTTAAGACCTAGAGTAGGTGGGAAGACATGCCAGAAATTTCATAGTGATGGGCCAGAAGCTTTTATTCAAAAGTTGTGGGACCCCCAACTATGTGCCAGGACCAATGGAGACACTTTCTTCTCTGTCTGAGCTCTGCACTGAGACTAAACCTCCATTCCTGTTACAATGTGATGGGTTCATTTTTCTCTCTCACCAGACTCAGGGCAGGGACCAAGCTTATTTCTCAGTGCCTGGCATTTCCCATGCCAGATACTGCAGAGTAAGTGCCCCTGAGGAATTTACTGTGGTTAGAGGGTACAGCCAGGGCACAGAGCAGTGGTCCCTGAATGCTGGCCTCGCTGCCAGCATTCAGAGAATCCCCTGAGTATTTAGTACAAGTTCATATCCCACAAGCCTGGAAGGGTATTAGGCTTTTTGAGATGCATCCAGGATGCATTCCGCTTACCATCCAGATTACTTAGGCTCTCTGAGTCTCTATTTCCACCCTGTAGGGCTGTTGTGAAGACAAGTATAAAGGCCTTATCATGGTGCTGGGCACAAGGAAGTGCTCAGAAAGTGTCAGACTTTAGAAGCAAAGTCCTTTCCCTTAGGGCATTCCAGTCGGGTGGTGGACACAGATGCACTGGTGGAGTGCCAACACAAGGCATACTCTCAAAAGGCCTTTAAAAGTGTCTCTAAAAATGGGTCTACCTTCAGCCCTGGTCCTCCCTTTCCTGGAGAGTCCCCCTGCAGACCCTCCCCTAAACCCCCAAGCCCGCCCTCCAGACTAGTGGACTTATCCTTTCAACCCCTGAGAAACCCTGGTGCTCAGGCAAGCAACGAGAAATCCTAATCGATGAGATATTGACATCATGTGTGGAGGAAAAGGACCTGAGGGCAGGCGGAAATGGAGTTCTGAGGCTCAGGAAGGCTCTGGAAGTAGAAAATCAGACCAGCAATGAGGAGTCCTGCATTCAAGGATGACGTGGAGTAAATTCTATGTAGTCCTGCAACTCATGCTGTGACCTTGAGCACATAACAGAGTGAGCCTCTTTTCTGTAAAGTGGGGATAAATGATGTCAGGTTGAACCACATCAAAGCAAGGGATCAGATTCTGGCAGTTTCCTCCGGTTCCACCTGATACCTACCACATAAGGTAGTCTGTGCCTGGCGGATGGAAGCTCGGTCAGTGCAGCCATTCTGTGAGGACTCTGATCTCCCAGGCCAGCCCTGCAGCCTCTGTGCAGTCTGTGGCCTGACCACTCCCGGCAAGCCCTGCCTACCTGCTCCTACTCCCACACAGGCGGTCTGAGGTCAGTTGTCACCATGGTCACCAACAAACCCACTCAGTAATATCTTGGATACATTCATGCAGAGAGGGTTTTAGATGCATGGATCTCACCCGATCCATCCCAGGCCACGAAAGGGAGGCAGATCAATGGCATGGATGGGGAAGCTGAGAATCAACAAGGGACTTGGCAGGGTGGGATTAGAACCTACACTCGGCCTCTCTGGATGAGGAAGAAGCAGATGCCAGCACTCCCTGGGGGAGAGGATTACCCTTCCTTCTAGGCTCTGGAGGAGGACATGGCCTGTTGACTCTGGCTCGGACCCAAGAGGCAGCTGCCCCGTGCCAAATGCAGCAGCAAACAGCAGCCGTGTCCTCCCTCTGATGCAGAAGAGCCTGCATTCGAGTAGGCGACTTGGATTCTCTGCCTCACAATCACCAGGTGACCTTGGGTGAGTCCTTCCTGGGACTCCTCAGGCTTCCCATTTGGATAATGGGGACAATTCTGAGCCTATCACTGATGAGGTTAAGACAAGATATAAAAAAAAGATAAGGGCAGGGAACTCCCTGGTGGTCTTCGCTGCTATGGCCTGGGTTCAGTTCCTGGTCAGGAACTGAGATCCCTCAAGCCACAAGGCACATCAAGGGCTGGATAATAGATAAGGACAGACAAGTCTATTCTTGGGACATCTGCGCTGAGAGACAACAGCCCCCGTCAGGAGACAAGGAGACACTACTCCTGATCCAGCTGATCCTACAAGGACTCTCCTCCATTAGCCCTCACTGCCAGCTCATCACTTCCATTCCTTCCCCTGAGCTCCAGCCCCACCCAATATCAGCTCCTCTTTACCTCTTGCCTGGGCTAGCGCAGTAGCCTCCTAACCAATCTCCCTTTCCCCTTCCTCAGTCCATCCTCCCCTGGAGGCATGTGTCCTGCAGAGGTACAGAGTCCAGCTTTCAGATCTACCCTCATTGTGGCCACAATCACCAATACGAGTGAGCCTCTCAAGGATTTAAAAGGTAGTCTGTGCCTGGCGGATGGAAGCTCGGTCAGTGCAGCCATTCTGTGAGGACTCTGATCTCCCAGGCCAGCCCTGCAGCCTCTGTGCAGTCTGTGGCCTGACCACTCCCGGCAAGCCCTGCCTACCTGCTCCTACTCCCACACAGGCGGTCTGAGGTCAGTTGTCACCATGGTCACCAACAAACCCACTCAGTAATATCTTGGATACATTCATGCAGAGAGGGTTTTAGATGCATGGATCTCACCCGATCCATCCCAGGCCACGAAAGGGAGGCAGATCAATGGCATGGATGGGGAAGCTGAGAATCAACAAGGGACTTGGCAGGGTGGGATTAGAACCTACACTCGGCCTCTCTGGATGAGGAAGAAGCAGATGCCAGCACTCCCTGGGGGAGAGGATTACCCTTCCTTCTAGGCTCTGGAGGAGGACATGGCCTGTTGACTCTGGCTCGGACCCAAGAGGCAGCTGCCCCGTGCCAAATGCAGCAGCAAACAGCAGCCGTGTCCTCCCTCTGATGCAGAAGAGCCTGCATTCGAGTAGGCGACTTGGATTCTCTGCCTCACAATCACCAGGTGACCTTGGGTGAGTCCTTCCTGGGACTCCTCAGGCTTCCCATTTGGATAATGGGGACAATTCTGAGCCTATCACTGATGAGGTTAAGACAAGATATAAAAAAAAGATAAGGGCAGGGAACTCCCTGGTGGTCTTCGCTGCTATGGCCTGGGTTCAGTTCCTGGTCAGGAACTGAGATCCCTCAAGCCACAAGGCACATCAAGGGCTGGATAATAGATAAGGACAGACAAGTCTATTCTTGGGACATCTGCGCTGAGAGACAACAGCCCCCGTCAGGAGACAAGGAGACACTACTCCTGATCCAGCTGATCCTACAAGGACTCTCCTCCATTAGCCCTCACTGCCAGCTCATCACTTCCATTCCTTCCCCTGAGCTCCAGCCCCACCCAATATCAGCTCCTCTTTACCTCTTGCCTGGGCTAGCGCAGTAGCCTCCTAACCAATCTCCCTTTCCCCTTCCTCAGTCCATCCTCCCCTGGAGGCATGTGTCCTGCAGAGGTACAGAGTCCAGCTTTCAGATCTACCCTCATTGTGGCCACAATCACCAATACTAGTGAGCCTCTCAACCCCAAAATGGGAGACGACCACCTGCCCACTCCTTAGCTTTTGGCAGCCAGTGCTGTGGCTCCTCCCTACACCTCTGAGAGCCGCGTACCCACCCCCACCCCCACCCCCACCCCAGGCTTTCTGGAAGGGCGGGCACCAGGCTGATACATCGGGGTCTCTATATTGCTCACTGCTGACTTGGGCAGCCTGGAAGTCCCAGCAATACCTAGCCTGCTCCAGGGAGCAGCAAAGTGGCTGAGAAAATCACCATCCCTCCCCTGGAAGGCCCAGGTCCTTTTAACTGTCCCTCCCACTGTGTGTGACAGGTCTCTGATCCTGCCTGGTAGAGCCTTGACTAGGTCCGCTCTCCAACACTCATCATCCCCAAAGCACCCTGTGCATGCGCATGTGTTATAACTCCAGTGCCCTGACTCGGGGCCCCGGCTCAGACCTCCCCACCCCCCCCCCGTCTCTCCCACCCACCCTGCAAATATCGTCCGATTAACCTCGTTAGACTGTCCTGCCATGCCCCTGCTCAGAGCCCTCCAGGTTCCCCAACCCCTTCAGGATAAGGTCCAAACTCCTGAGCCTGGCATTCCAGTCTTTTCTGTGACACTAAGCTAATACGGAGCAGAGAAGAACTTGACAGACTCTGTTTGGTGGTGAATCTATAGGAGTTTGGGCAGTGGGCCTTCTCCCGCTCCACACTTTGGTGACATTTTCTCTGCTGGGAAGGGCTTCTCTTTCTCCTGGCAAATTGACTCATTTGTCAATGCCCAAGGCACATGACCCCTTGGGCCTTTTCTCCCAAGACTCTTGCATAGGAGACAAGGAGACACTACTCCTGATCCAGCTGATCCTACAAGGACTCTCCTCCATTAGCCCTCACTGCCAGCTCATCACTTCCATTCCTTCCCCTGAGCTCCAGCCCCACCCAATATCAGCTCCTCTTTACCTCTTGCCTGGGCTAGCGCAGTAGCCTCCTAACCAATCTCCCTTTCCCCTTCCTCAGTCCATCCTCCCCTGGAGGCATGTGTCCTGCAGAGGTACAGAGTCCAGCTTTCAGATCTACCCTCATTGTGGCCACAATCACCAATACTAGTGAGCCTCTCAACCCCAAAATGGGAGACGACCACCTGCCCACTCCTTAGCTTTTGGCAGCCAGTGCTGTGGCTCCTCCCTACACCTCTGAGAGCCGCGTACCCACCCCCCCCACCCCACCCCAGGCTTTCTGGAAGGGCGGGCACCAGGCTGATACATCGGGGTCTCTATATTGCTCACTGCTGACTTGGGCAGCCTGGAAGTCCCAGCAATACCTAGCCTGCTCCAGGGAGCAGCAAAGTGGCTGAGAAAATCACCATCCCTCCCCTGGAAGGCCCAGGTCCTTTTAACTGTCCCTCCCACTGTGTGTGACAGGTCTCTGATCCTGCCTGGTAGAGCCTTGACTAGGTCCGCTCTCCAACACTCATCATCCCCAAAGCACCCTGTGCATGCGCATGTGTTATAACTCCAGTGCCCTGACTCGGGGCCCCAGCTCAGACCTCCCCACCCCTCCCTGGTCTCTCCCACCCACCCTGCAAATATCGTCCGATTAACCTCGTTAGACTGTCCTGCCATGCCCCTGCTCAGAGCCCTCCAGGTTCCCCAACCCCTTCAGGATAAGGTCCAAACTCCTGAGCCTGGCATTCCAGTCTTTTCTGTGACACTAAGCTAATACGGAGCAGAGAAGAACTTGACAGACTCTGTTTGGTGGTGAATCTATAGGAGTTTGGGCAGTGGGCCTTCTCCCGCTCCACACTTTGGTGACATTTTCTCTGCTGGGGGAAAGGGGTTCTCTTTTCTCCTGGCAAATTGACTCATTTGTCAATGCCCAAGGCACATGACCCCTCCTCTGGGAAGCCTTTCCATATCCCCCTGCAACTCAAGTCCTTGGGTTTTGGCTTCCCAAGGCCCTCTTCACTTCTCTCCTCCCTTGCAGTGTAACTGGATTGGTTCTATGCCCATCTCCCCGCCAGCCCAGGTGGGGATCTCCTTTGGGAGGAAGTTGGTCCAGTCCCCCATCTGTGCCCAGTGCCCAGCACGCGACGGGGCACTGAGGCAGAGTGCCAAGTGACCGAGGGAGGTGCAACAGCAAGGTAAGATAAAACCAAGGATATGGTCAGAAAAGCCCCTTCCAGGGACTGGCCCAACCCTTGGTCCAAGCACTGCCCTCTGGTCGGGCCTGGCTGTGCCTATCCACAACCCTGAGGAGCTTACAGATCAGCCAAGAGAGTCCCTACAGAGGTCACCGGCTGGGCCATTCTAGAAATGACTCCAACACCAAAGCTGAATAAAAAGAAAACAACAAAGAGACCATTCCTGGTTAACCCTCAGGTTGAAAGCTCGCAGAATCTCATGGGACAGAGAAGGGCGCCTCAAGGCCTCACTCAGTTTCTCCATATGCCACAGCACAGTAGCCACTCCAAGCCCCAGCACTGAGGAGTCCATTTCCTTTCCTCTCTGACCCTCACGCCCAGCCTCCCTCTTTTGACTCCCCGGGGTGCTGGAGCTGCCCGCAGGAGGGAAGAAGGGAGCCCCAGGCTGTCCTTCCTGACACCCAGAAGTCCCTCCATCCCTGGTCCCTCCCACCCACCCTGCAAATATCGTCCGATTAACCTCGTTAGACTGTCCTGCCATGCCCCTGCTCAGAGCCCTCCAGGTTCCCCAACCCCTTCAGGATAAGGTCCAAACTCCTGAGCCTGGCATTCCAGTCTTTTCTGTGACACTAAGCTAATACGGAGCAGAGAAGAACTTGACAGACTCTGTTTGGTGGTGAATCTATAGGAGTTTGGGCAGTGGGCCTTCTCCCGCTCCACACTTTGGTGACATTTTCTCTGCTGGGGAAGGGCTTCTCTCTTTTCTCCTGGCAAATTGACTCATTTGTCAATGCCCAAGGCACATGACCCCTCCTCTGGGAAGCCTTTCCATATCCCCCTGCAACTCAAGTCCTTGGGTTTTGGCTTCCCAAGGCCCTCTTCACTTCTCTCCTCCCTTGCAGTGTAACTGGATTGGTTCTATGCCCATCTCCCCGCCAGCCCAGGTGGGGATCTCCTTTGGGAGGAAGTTGGTCCAGTCCCCCATCTGTGCCCAGTGCCCAGCACGCGACGGGGCACTGAGGCAGAGTGCCAAGTGACCGAGGGAGGTGCAACAGCAAGGTAAGATAAAACCAAGGATATGGTCAGAAAAGCCCCTTCCAGGGACTGGCCCAACCCTTGGTCCAAGCACTGCCCTCTGGTCGGGCCTGGCTGTGCCTATCCACAACCCTGAGGAGCTTACAGATCAGCCAAGAGAGTCCCTACAGAGGTCACCGGCTGGGCCATTCTAGAAATGACTCCAACACCAAAGCTGAATAAAAAGAAAACAACAAAGAGACCATTCCTGGTTAACCCTCAGGTTGAAAGCTCGCAGAATCTCATGGGACAGAGAAGGGCGCCTCAAGGCCTCACTCAGTTTCTCCATATGCCACAGCACAGTAGCCACTCCAAGCCCCAGCACTGAGGAGTCCATTTCCTTTCCTCTCTGACCCTCACGCCCAGCCTCCCTCTTTTGACTCCCCGGGGTGCTGGAGCTGCCCGCAGGAGGGAAGAAGGGAGCCCCAGGCTGTCCTTCCTGACACCCAGAAGTCCCTCCATCCCTGGTCCCTCAGGTCTCTGGGCACAGCATTTCTCTCTGTATTTTTTAACCCAACTTCTACCCAAGGCAGTCTTGTGAAGGATCCCCTCGTCATACTGTTGGGAGACCTTCATTTGGGCCACCAAACTGTCGCTCGGGAAGAAAGAGAAAAAAAAAGAGCGGAAGATGGGAGAGGTTACTAGTAAAAACCAACTGCTGTTTCACCGGAGGGGAACTGAGGAGGAGGAGGGAAGAAGGTGGGAGCATGTATTCCGTTCTCAGGAACACATAACCGGTGGGCGCCACCCCTCACACACCTCTGAGAGCCGCGTCCCCACCCCCACCCCACCCCAGGCTTTCTGGAAGGGCGGGCACCAGGCTGATACACTGGGGTCTCTAGTCCCCGAGGGCTCTTGTGGCGGGAGTACGCCCCGGCAGAGAATGCTGAGAATCGCAGAGCCCATTTGAAGCGCAGGTGGCCTCTTGTCCCACCCAGTTTGTACCCCGGTTCGGCCCCACCCTTCCCTCCAGTTATACCACTGCACCTGCTACCAGCACAGACTGGCCGGGGATGCCAAGAAAGGCCGGTAAGCTAAGTGATACTGGTCGCCAGTGCCCTCAGCCCTGAGGGGGGCGGGGGCAGGGGCAGGGGCGGGATCATCTCTATATACACAATTGATGGAGAAGGAGACTGAGGCCCAGAGAGGGGCAGCTACTCGCCCAAGGTCACACAGCCAGGCCCACCATGCACCTAGACCTCCCGCCTCCCAGACCCGGACTCTCAGTGCCCCACGCGCGTGCCCGGGCTCTCGAACCATCAGAAATGGATGGTTCAGACACTCCCCCCACCCAACCCGCACACACATCCCAGCCCCCTTACCTTTGGAAGCCCAGTGGCCCCGGCCTCAGTCAGCTCCTAGGCGGGGCACTCTGGTGGCGAAGGACCAGGCTGGGCCAGGCTAGGTCAGGGCGGGTCCTTTGCTTCCCCCGGAGTGGGGACGCCGTTTGCCAGGTCCCAGACGGCAGGGATGCTCCTTCCACTGCAGAGCCCAGCCTCTCCACCCGGCTCTGCACAAGTCTTTAACTGGGGAGCTCGACTCAGCAGCGCGGCCACCGGGCTGCGGGGCGAAGTGGGGGGGTGGGGAGGGGCGAGGTGCGGGAAACGGGGCGGAGCCGAGCGGGGGCCACCCCCGCGAACCGCTGTGTCCCCTTTAAGGCCAGTCGGCCTGGGCGCCGGCGGGGGCGGGGCGGGAGCAGGATGGCTAACTGCAACGCCTCCCGGGAGATGGAGTTCAGCACTCGGCGCAAGGGGCTGTAAAGAACCCATGGAAGACTACAAGTCCCGGAACGCAGCGCGCGGTCCCGAGCTGCCACGCCCCTGGGCTGGGCTCCGGCCCTCCGCCCCCTACCAAAGCTGCGCTGGCCGCCCGCGGAGGGGAGATTGCTGAGCCAGGGCAAGGAGGTGGGTGCGGCGCGGCCGGGGCCAAGGGGCGCAGGGGACTGCCGGTGAGGTGACACGAGCCTATCTAGGCACCCGTCCTACCGTGAGACGTCATCTAGCCTACCCTGGCCTCGCCATTCTCATCTGTGCAATGGGAATAGCTTACGCCTGTGGCTGCGGGGGAGGGGATGTTTATGGGGAGGAAGGGGCGGAGCTGGTGGAAGGAGCCTGGAAGGATGGCGATAGCGTGAAAAGCCCGGATAATAGGGGCTGAGACTGTGGGAGGAGTCCGGTGGGTGGGTCAAGGAGAGGCGGGACCTCTAGATAAGAAGGGGAACAGGCGTGAGATCGGAGCAGGGGCTGCGGAGTGGGTGCAGAGAAAAATCAATGAGGCAAGCCTGGGTTGGGTTGGGTTGGGTTGGGTTGGGTGGAATGGGCCAAAAAGCATTGGGGAGAGAAGGGTGGAGACGGCAAAGATGTAAAGGATCCCTCTCAGCCCTGGAAAGCCCGGTGTCAGCAGCGTTGGTACGGCTTGGCATAAGAGGGTGCGCAAATGGGCAAACATCTGTGGATGCACAGAGCACCTTTCTTTCCTTGTGACTGGAAATAAAGAGCCCATCCTTTGAACTCTGCGTCACACATAGGAGTTCATTCAACTCACACCCTGTGAAGACGTCACCGTGTCTCTGTTTACAGTTCAGACGGGGAGCCCAGCCCCTCCACCCGGCTCTGCACAAGTCTTTAACTGGGGAGCTCGACTCAGCAGCGCGGCCACCGGGCTGCGGGGCGAAGTGGGGGTGGGGAGGGCGAGGTGCGGAAACGGGGCGGAGCCGAGCGGGGGCCACCCCCGCGAACCGCTGTGTCCCCTTTAAGGCCAGTCGGCCTGGGCGCCGGCGGGGGCGGGGCGGGAGCAGGATGGCTAACTGCAACGCCTCCCGGGAGATGGAGTTCAGCACTCGGCGCAAGGGGCTGTAAAGAACCCATGGAAGACTACAAGTCCCGGAACGCAGCGCGCGGTCCCGAGCTGCCACGCCCCTGGGCTGGGCTCCGGCCCTCCGCCCCCTACCAAAGCTGCGCTGGCCGCCCGCGGAGGGGAGATTGCTGAGCCAGGGCAAGGAGGTGGGTGCGGCGCGGCCGGGGCCAAGGGGCGCAGGGGACTGCCGGTGAGGTGACACGAGCCTATCTAGGCACCCGTCCTACCGTGAGACGTCATCTAGCCTACCCTGGCCTCGCCATTCTCATCTGTGCAATGGGAATAGCTTACGCCTGTGGCTGCGGGGGAGGGGATGTTTATGGGGAGGAAGGGCGGAGCTGGTGGAAGGAGCCTGGAAGGATGGCGATAGCGTGAAAAGCCCGGATAATAGGGGCTGAGACTGTGGGAGGAGTCCGGTGGGTGGGTCAAGGAGAGGCGGGACCTCTAGATAAGAAGGGGAACAGGCGTGAGATCGGAGCAGGGGCTGCGGAGTGGGTGCAGAGAAAAATCAATGAGGCAAGCCGGGGTTTGGGGTTTGGGGTTTGGGGTTTGGGGTTTGGGGTGGAATGGGCCAAAAAGCATTGGGGAGAGAAGGGTGGAGACGGCAAAGATGTAAAGGATCCCTCTCAGCCCTGGAAAGCCCGGTGTCAGCAGCGTTGGTACGGCTTGGCATAAGAGGGTGCGCAAATGGGCAAACATCTGTGGATGCACAGAGCACCTTTCTTTCCTTGTGACTGGAAATAAAGAGCCCATCCTTTGAACTCTGCGTCACACATAGGAGTTCATTCAACTCACACCCTGTGAAGACGTCACCGTGTCTCTGTTTACAGTTCAGGATCCTGAGGCTCAGAGAAGTAAAGTGACTTGCCCCAACCACCCAGGACTCCTTACTCTAAAGACACTGCTTTCCTCCCTGCACTGCAGGTTTAATCTGTAGTGAATGGCAGGGAATAGAGGAACGTGTCCCTGTCTTGCCCTTCACAGGCTGTGTGACAGGACCAGCTTCCTCATTGCCAATCTCCTATGCGTATTGTTAGGATGAAATGAGATAGGTTTGAGAGCCACTTGTTTATAAATTCTCTCTCTTGTGAAGAGCAGGAAAGCCATAGGAAGCATGGCTGGGCCTGAGGAAAACCAGAAGGTGAAGCCTTAAGGGTAAGCCAAGAAGATGATGGAAAATTCTGGAAGAGGGTGGAGGATGGTAATGATTATTGGGAATCTGCACCAGATGAGAGACTACTTTGCTGTGCAAACCAGATCAGATGCCTTCCCTTCTCCAGCCCGCCTTTCCCTATTGGTCAGCTCCTTCAAAGGTCCGCGTGTGTCCCCTAAGTTGGAAAGTACCTTCTCTATCTGGTGAGAGCATAATGAAGCGAGCAGTGTTTGAGCCTCTCCGATGAACTGGGCAGAACAGCTAAAGATACAGCTGTTGGGTGTGGGGAAGCCAGAAGGGGAGGTAGAGAGCGGGATCCCCAGATAGTCCCCACGGCTATAAACCAGGGTCTTTATCTGGTCGGCTGTATAAGGTGGGGAAGACGGCTCCAGTTTACTGGGAGACACGTTACTCACTTTGTCGTCATCCTTGAAATTTACTCAACTATTCTTTCCATCCCCTACACAGTGGGAATTCTTACTTCCGGGTAGTTACCTGGGCCTTGCCCTGGGCCCCAGATTCCAAATTGAAAATTCAAGAGGTTATTTTGAAATAAAAAGTTTTAAAAATTCAGGAGAGGTTGATAAACCTCCCTATTGGCAGGATGACAGTCTGGGACTAGGAAAATGTCCTCCCCCTTCCCCTTCCTGCCTACTTTACTTACAGAGAGGGGTGACCCCTTAACAGGGTGGTCAGGCATCTATCTACTTAAGAAAGTGGGTCGTAGTCAGGGATGAGAATAAAATGCTCTGGAGATGCAAAGAAGGAAAGAGTGAATTGCAGCTGATGGGCCTGGCAGATGAATGGCATTTTCTTCACAGTGCAGGCAGAGGGCTAGCAGATGCCAAACTGCAGAGATAGGAGAGGGCGTGGCATGGTTGGTCTGTAAAGTAGGGATAATAATAAGCATCTTCATCTGTGAAATTAACATGCATAATGTGCATAGCACAGAAGTAACTGCTCAGTAAATGTCAGCTATTAATATTACTGCTGTTGTTGTTGTTAGGATCTCCATCACGTGTCCAAGAACTGGTCTAGGGCCACAGAGCTGATAAAGTGATTCAGATACAGGCCTAGGTGACACGAAAGCCCATGCGCTTTCCTCTTGCCACAAGCATCTGCGAGGCCCAGAGGCGGCCCTTCTTTGTTAACACTGTCGATAAACCATGACAGGAGTTTCTTTTCTGTTGTAGTAGCAGAGACAGGGTTCAGGAGGAAGCAGGGAAAATAAGGCCTGAACAGCCATCTTGTCCCAGCCTGGACCTCAGCATGAAGATAGGCAGGCCACATGTTGTGGTTCCTGTGGGTGGTTCAGTCTAGGTAGAAAGACCACTTGGACTATAAGTTCAAGCCCACCAGCTGTGGGCTATTGTAGTTTAGCCCTGGGTGGCTTCTCCATCCTCCAGAGCACTGAGACACGAGGAGAAGATCGTGAGATGCTAATGCTTCTCAGTAGTAGTAATAACATCTGATATTTATGGAATCAGGCTGTTTACTGGGGTCAGCCAATTACTGGAACTCTACATCTGTAGTCCCAAGAGGGAAGTGTTCTTTACTTCCCTCTTCCTTCAAAATAAAAATATTCTTAGAATTTTCAAGCCTACAGCAGCATTGAAAGAATAGCCTTTCACTGAGGTGCACAGATTCACATTGTCGATTTTGTTTTTTACACATACACTCTTTTTGCTAAGCTATTGCAGTTACAGATGTCTCAACACTTAGCCCTTAAATTCTTCAGCATGTACCTCCTAATTATAGCATTTTGCACCATAGCCATAAGACCATTATCATACCTAAGAAAATTAGTAAGAACTCAATACTGTCTACTAAATAGTTGAGATTCAAGTTTCTCCAACTGTCAAAAAATATATATTCTTTATAATCAGATGCAGTCAAGTTTCATTCATTGCATTTAATTATATCTCTTTAAGCAACTCATTTAATCTAGACAGAGCCCCTCTACCTGTTTAAACTTATTTTAGCAATAATCAGGTTCAGCTTCCTTTTTTTTTTTCTTTGTTTCCGGCAATATTATGTACTTCTTACTGTATCACATTAGGAGCCATATGATATCAGAGTCCTCCTTTCCTGTCCATGAATGCTAAGTCTGATTATTATATAAGGTCATAACAGCCTGATCTCTCCATGAAAGTGTAAGTTTTTCCCTCCTCTAACTAATAAATGGGCTTCCCAGATGCACAGTGATAAAAAATTTTGCCAGTGCAGAAAATGCAAGAGACACGGGTTCAATCCCTGGGTTGGAAAGATCCCCTGGAGAAGGAAATGGCAACCTACTCCAGTATTCTTGCCTGGAAAACCCCACGGACAGGCAGGATACAGTCCAGGGGGTCATAAGAGTTGGACACAACAATTAAACGACAGCAAACAATGATTTGACATCTGTATATATTGTGAGATGAACACAGTTACAACATTTTTTTTCTTGTGATAACAACTTTTAAGATCTGTGATCTTTTGACTTGATCTCATTCATCTTTGATGTCTTCTTTGTTGTCTGGAATGAAATATTCCAGGCTCACTTTGAACTTTTCCTGTCAAAGTCCTGGAATCATCATTCCTCAAGGAAACCCTGGTTCCTTTTTATAGGAGATACTGTTTAAGACCCAAGATCTGGGGTCAAATGTACTCATTGCTACTGAGGTATCATTTCTAGGCTCTTTGAGCAGAGCTGAGACATGATAGATGTATAGATGGATGGATGGATAGATAAGTAATTATCAGTGCCTTGTAGATTCATTGTTAAAACAAGTGGTCCTCACTGTGTAAAAGGAACATATTGCACATAAATAGCTTCATTATGGAGGCTGAGTGGGCAGTAAGGTAGTAAATTGCATGGAAGAAGCCCTTGGCTGGTCTCAGACTCTGTGAGTGGGTGGGCCATTGGCTAGGATCTCTGTGTCTGTGTTCAGCCTCATGCTTAGGACCCAGGCTAGAGAAGACCCTAGCTGCCTCCAGTCCTTTGCCTCCAAAGGACTGGTCCTCTGAGCAGTGTCCAAACCTGGAACCTCCCAGAGGCCATGACTCAGAGGTCAAGACTGGACACACAGCCCTGGGCCAGGGGTTCATCCTCTCTGAGTCTGTGAAGTAAAGATAATGTGATCTGTCCTGTCTGCATCCCACAGTTGTTGTAAGGATCAGTGTCAGTCTTTTCAGCACGGGTACTACAAATTTCCTCCCCCTTTTCATTGTCTTAATACCACAGTTTGAAATGGCATTGCCTTACAGTCTGATTTCACACATTACACTCAGATATGTTATATTTTTTGAAATATTCTTTTAGGCTATCACTCACAAATTTTCCAAAACAAGATTTTAATCTTTATTTAAAAATCTTTTGAAAAAATACTTTTGGAAGTGTGATTAGGATAGCATAAAAACTGTAATTAATTTTAAGTGAAGTGAAAGTATTAGTCGTTCCAACTCGTTATGACTCCATGGACTGTAGCCCACCAGACTCCTCTGTCCATGGGATTTCCCAGGCGAGAATACTGGAGTGGGTTGCCATTCCCTTCTCCAGGGGATCTTCGCAACCGAGTAATTGAACCTAGGTCTCCCACATTGTGGCCAGGGAAGATATTACTTCTCAGAATCATCACAGGTCTCTGTTATTCAGATACTGTTTAAAAACGCTTCTTAATAAAGCATCATAACTTTGTTTTTGAAGAGGGCATAGGATTTTTTTTTCAAGATAAGTATAATTTTTTTTAACTTTTTTTTTTTTTGCCACTTCTATTGGTCTTTCATTTATTCATTTTCATCCATCTTTGTTCTTTGGCCTGTGTGAGCCTTCCATCACAGTGGCCTCTCTTGTCGCAGAGCACTGGCTCTGGGCGCATGCGCTCCAGAGCTCCAGCTCAGTAATTGAACACATGGGTCCAGCCGCTCCACAGCACATGGGATCTTCCCAGGCCAGGGATCGAACCAGTGCCCCTTGCACTGCAAGGCAGTGTCCTTACCCACTGGACCACCAGAGAAGCCATCAAGATAAGTATAATTTTTAAATTAAAAATAGATATATTTATTTATTTGGCTGTGGACCTGCAGGATCTGGCCCATGGGATCATTTGTTGCAGCCCGTGGATTCTCTATTGCCCTGGGGCATGTGGGATCTTAGTTCCACAATCAGGGATCAAACCCACATCCCCTGCACTGCAAGGTGGACTCTTAACCAGTGGACCAGCAGGGAAGTCCCTGGGCAGCACAGGCTTTGGAGAGAAACCTCACTTGGAATTCGAGCTCTGCTACTGCTAGCTGTGTGATTGTAAGCAGTTGTCTTCACTATTCTGGGCTTCAGTTTTATAATCCAGAAGAGAAAGATGACGATTGCACCTACCTCTGAGCCTCAGCATCGTGTTGCAGTGAGATAATCTACAGGAAAATGCCTCACACAGCTCGGGGCATGTCCTTAGCGCTCAGGGAATGTTGATTCTCCGCGCACTCACTGGTCGTCAGAATCACATTGAGGTGGCAGGTATGAGAACACCTGGTAAGAGGTAGGAGGGGACAAGTGACGAACCTCTCCAAGGGGTCTGGCTGCTGAATTCCCAAAGAGGTCATTCAGAGCGTGGCAGTCAGACAGGCCTGGACTTGGATCGTGGCTCTGCCACGGCTTTCTTTGGGTGAAGTGAAAGTACTCCTCCTTGGTCATACTTTTTCTCGGGAATCAGGTCTCCCACATTGTGGCCAGGAAGATATTACTTCTCAGAATTATTCAAGATACNGTTTAAAAACGCTTCTTAATAAAGCATCATAACTTTGTTTTTGAAGAGGGCATAGGATTTTTTTTTCAAGATAAGTATAATTTTTTTTAACTTTTTTTTTTTTTGCCACTTCTATTGGTCTTTCATTTATTCATTTTCATCCATCTTTGTTCTTTGGCCTGTGTGAGCCTTCCATCACAGTGGCCTCTCTTGTCGCAGAGCACTGGCTCTGGGCGCATGCGCTCCAGAGCTCCAGCTCAGTAATTGAACACATGGGTCCAGCCGCTCCACAGCACATGGGATCTTCCCAGGCCAGGGATCGAACCAGTGCCCCTTGCACTGCAAGGCAGTGTCCTTACCCACTGGACCACCAGAGAAGCCATCAAGATAAGTATAATTTTTAAATTAAAAATAGATATATTTATTTATTTGGCTGTGGACCTGCAGGATCTGGCCCATGGGATCATTTGTTGCAGCCCGTGGATTCTCTATTGCCCTGGGGCATGTGGGATCTTAGTTCCACAATCAGGGATCAAACCCACATCCCCTGCACTGCAAGGTGGACTCTTAACCAGTGGACCAGCAGGGAAGTCCCTGGGCAGCACAGGCTTTGGAGAGAAACCTCACTTGGAATTCGAGCTCTGCTACTGCTAGCTGTGTGATTGTAAGCAGTTGTCTTCACTATTCTGGGCTTCAGTTTTATAATCCAGAAGAGAAAGATGACGATTGCACCTACCTCTGAGCCTCAGCATCGTGTTGCAGTGAGATAATCTACAGGAAAATGCCTCACACAGCTCGGGGCATGTCCTTAGCGCTCAGGGAATGTTGATTCTCCGCGCACTCACTGGTCGTCAGAATCACATTGAGGTGGCAGGTATGAGAACACCTGGTAAGAGGTAGGAGGGGACAAGTGACGAACCTCTCCAAGGGGTCTGGCTGCTGAATTCCCAAAGAGGTCATTCAGAGCGTGGCAGTCAGACAGGCCTGGACTTGGATCGTGGCTCTGCCACGGCTTTCTTTGGGCAAGTCACCTACCTCTTAGAGCCTCGGGTTCTCATTTGTCAAGTGGACATAATGATTTCCTCCTCAAAGGAAGCTACGAGGACTAAATGAGCAAATGTGTCTAACGAACCTAGCATGGGTAGGGTACCTGATAAGTACTCACCAGGCAGTACCTGTGGCTCTCATGAGGCCTACAGGAATGGTTTCAAAGACCATAGTTTGTGTATGTGTGTATTTAACAGATTTCTTTTTTTAAGAAATGCATTTTATTTATTTATTTATTTTTGACTATTCTGGGTTTTCACTGCTGCTGCAGGCTTTCCTCTAGTTGCAAGGAGTGGGGGGCCACTTTCTAGTTGAGGTGAGCAGGCTTCTTGTTGCAGTGACTTCTCCTGTTGTGGAACTCGGGCTCTAGGGCACACAGGCTTCAGTAGTTGTGGCTCTGAGGCTCTAGAGCACAGGCTCAATAGTTGTGGCTCACGGGCTTAGTTGCTCCACAGCATGTGGGATCTTCCCAGATCAGGGATCATACCTGTGTCTCCTGCATTGGCAGGCAAGCTCTTTACCATTGAGCTGCCAGGGAAGCCCCAAAGGATATAGTTTTAAAGGAGGATTCCCTAGAGCCATACTGACTGCCGTTTGTTACAATTAGAGGTTACAACCCAGTGATTTTCAGGCTCTAAACTGGGATTGTCCTTCACCTGGTACCTGACTTGGCCTTAAGATTCACCATCCCTCATTTGGGACACAGAACCACTTCCACGGGGAGAGAATTTCAGCCAGCTCCCAAGTTCCCAGGCCCTGACATTCTCTGCCCAGTCAGACCATCGTGTTGCAGTGAGATAATCTACAGGAAAATGCCTCACACAGCTCGGGGCATGTCCTTAGCGCTCAGGGAATGTTGATTCTCCGCGCACTCACTGGTCGTCAGAATCACATTGAGGTGGCAGGTATGAGAACACCTGGTAAGAGGTAGGAGGGGACAAGTGACGAACCTCTCCAAGGGGTCTGGCTGCTGAATTCCCAAAGAGGTCATTCAGAGCGTGGCAGTCAGACAGGCCTGGACTTGGATCGTGGCTCTGCCACGGCTTTCTTTGGGCAAGTCACCTACCTCTTAGAGCCTCGGGTTCTCATTTGTCAAGTGGACATAATGATTTCCTCCTCAAAGGAAGCTACGAGGACTAAATGAGCAAATGTGTCTAACGAACCTAGCATGGGTAGGGTACCTGATAAGTACTCACCAGGCAGTACCTGTGGCTCTCATGAGGCCTACAGGAATGGTTTCAAAGACCATAGTTTGTGTATGTGTGTATTTAACAGATTTCTTTTTTTAAGAAATGCATTTTATTTATTTATTTATTTTTGACTATTCTGGGTTTTCACTGCTGCTGCAGGCTTTCCTCTAGTTGCAAGGAGTGGGGGGCCACTTTCTAGTTGAGGTGAGCAGGCTTCTTGTTGCAGTGACTTCTCCTGTTGTGGAACTCGGGCTCTAGGGCACACAGGCTTCAGTAGTTGTGGCTCTGAGGCTCTAGAGCACAGGCTCAATAGTTGTGGCTCACGGGCTTAGTTGCTCCACAGCATGTGGGATCTTCCCAGATCAGGGATCATACCTGTGTCTCCTGCATTGGCAGGCAAGCTCTTTACCATTGAGCTGCCAGGGAAGCCCCAAAGGATATAGTTTTAAAGGAGGATTCCCTAGAGCCATACTGACTGCCGTTTGTTACAATTAGAGGTTACAACCCAGTGATTTTCAGGCTCTAAACTGGGATTGTCCTTCACCTGGTACCTGACTTGGCCTTAAGATTCACCATCCCTCATTTGGGACACAGAACCACTTCCACGGGGAGAGAATTTCAGCCAGCTCCCAAGTTCCCAGGCCCCCTGACATTCTCTGCCCAGTCAGATGGTCCGCGTGGCATAATTTCCTGGTTTTCTCAGAGAGGAAAACGGGCCGATCTTTTTCTTGGTTCTTTTCGAGTTGAGAGGCAGACTTGGAAATTCTCCTGATTAAGGACAATTATTTGATCAGGCACCGATGATGGGGTTTCTTTTATCTCCTGCTGCATGGTTCAGTTTGTAATGCTCAGTCATCTTTTCTAATCTGGCTTTTAAAAAACCTGGCTTTTTGTGTTTTGCTGCTTTGTCATTGGGGATCATGGGTTACTACTGAAATAGAAGGGCTTAGACTTGTGGTGTGTCAGCTGTGGAGGGGCTCCAGGCCATCCAGGATCCTGTCCCCATATCCTCAGAGGTGAGTGGGCCGAGTCCCAGGCCAGCCACGGACCAGCTGCTGAAAGACCTACCCCAGTCTGATCTGGACAGAGAGTTAAGGGAGCATCTTCCACTGGTCAGGACCTCAGGTTGGGGAGGGGAAACAGTCAGGGGTGTTGGACTCGCACTGACCTGGATTTGACTGCAGCTCCTCCACTGACTAGCTCTGTAACCTAGAACAATCTCTTAACCTTCGTGAGCCTTGGTTTTCTTATCTGTAAAACAGAAATAATAGCATTTGTCTGACAGGATACTTGTAAAGACATCAAATGTAAAGAATCAGCCCAGTAGTATCCTTCTGTATAATTTTAGTTAAAAATAAATAAAATGCTACCGTGTGTAAAGCTTTAAAAACGCAGGAAGTGTGTGCTTAGCAGGTGGTGGTGATGTCTTGCCAAGCAAGCTGGATAGAACTATTTTAAAAGGCTGCTTCGGGGATTCTCAAACTGGTGACAGCTACTTGTTCCAGTTCTTAGCAGCCTGTGCAGGGGAAGAGCCAGCTTTCCACTGGCTGTTTGTGTCCTGGGCAAGTTCTCAGCCTTCTGAGCCTCTGTGCCTATCTGCCTAACAGACCGATGCCTCCTTTGTAGGACTGATGTATGAATGAAGAGAGTTGACGGGTGCCAAGGCCCCGGGACCATTCTCTGCCCACCATCCCTCATTTGGGACACAGAACCACTTCCACGGGAGAGAATTTCAGCCAGCTCCCAAGTTCCCAGGCCCCTGACATTCTCTGCCCAGTCAGATGGTCCGTGGCATAATTTCCTGGTTTTCTCAGAGAGGAAAACGGGCCGATCTTTTTCTTGGTTCTTTTCGAGTTGAGAGGCAGACTTGGAAATTCTCCTGATTAAGGACAATTATTTGATCAGGCACCGATGATGGGGTTTCTTTTATCTCCTGCTGCATGGTTCAGTTTGTAATGCTCAGTCATCTTTTCTAATCTGGCTTTTAAAAAACCTGGCTTTTTGTGTTTTGCTGCTTTGTCATTGGGGATCATGGGTTACTACTGAAATAGAAGGGCTTAGACTTGTGGTGTGTCAGCTGTGGAGGGGCTCCAGGCCATCCAGGATCCTGTCCCCATATCCTCAGAGGTGAGTGGGCCGAGTCCCAGGCCAGCCACGGACCAGCTGCTGAAAGACCTACCCCAGTCTGATCTGGACAGAGAGTTAAGGGAGCATCTTCCACTGGTCAGGACCTCAGGTTGGGGAGGGGAAACAGTCAGGGGTGTTGGACTCGCACTGACCTGGATTTGACTGCAGCTCCTCCACTGACTAGCTCTGTAACCTAGAACAATCTCTTAACCTTCGTGAGCCTTGGTTTTCTTATCTGTAAAACAGAAATAATAGCATTTGTCTGACAGGATACTTGTAAAGACATCAAATGTAAAGAATCAGCCCAGTAGTATCCTTCTGTATAATTTTAGTTAAAAATAAATAAAATGCTACCGTGTGTAAAGCTTTAAAAACGCAGGAAGTGTGTGCTTAGCAGGTGGTGGTGATGTCTTGCCAAGCAAGCTGGATAGAACTATTTTAAAAGGCTGCTTCGGGGATTCTCAAACTGGTGACAGCTACTTGTTCCAGTTCTTAGCAGCCTGTGCAGGGGAAGAGCCAGCTTTCCACTGGCTGTTTGTGTCCTGGGCAAGTTCTCAGCCTTCTGAGCCTCTGTGCCTATCTGCCTAACAGACCGATGCCTCCTTTGTAGGACTGATGTATGAATGAAGAGAGTTGACGGGTGCCAAGGCCTTGGATGTAGCAGACTGCTCTGTCCATGTTCTTTCCTTTCTCCCTCAGCCCCTCCTCCACAGTGGCCCAGCACCCACTGTGTGCTAGGCAGTGAATATGTGGGGACAATAGATGTGCCACCGCTCTCACAGAGGTCACAAACGAGGCAGCGCTTTTCACAAGTATTTTTTATCACAGCTCACAGTAGGAAGGTACACTTTATATCACAGTCCGGTTCCTCTCTCGGGCTTTCTCGCTCACACACGTACACACATACAAATGAAACAAAAGTTTCAGAACAATATGCCGTGATCAATCAAAAACTGATCATAAACCAATGTATTATATTATTCATGACCCAATCACGATCTTGTTTTCCCGGTTTATGAAGGCAGAATTTCTGTGCAGCAAAAGTCACTGACCCTTTTTAGGTGTACCATTACATGAATTTTTATGATCTTTATACAGTCATTTGACTGCCACTACATCAAGATACAGAGTATATCTGTCACTCCAGAATATTCCTTCATGCCTCTTTTGGGTTTGTTTTTTTTTTTTTTTTAATTTTTTTGGCCACTTCTATTGATCTTTCATTTATTTATCTTTGTTCTGTGGCCTGTATGGGCCTCCAATGGCAGTGACCTCTCTCATTGCGGAATCGGACACGTCTGTCCAGCCGTTCCGCGGCATGTGGGATCTTCCCAGGCCAGGGATTGAACCGGCGTCCCTTGCACTGCAAGGTGGTGTTCTTATCCACTGGACCACCAGGGAAGCCCCCTTCATGCCTCTTTGTAGCCAGTCTTAACCTTAGCCTCTCCAGTTACTGATCTGATCTCTGTCCCTGTAGTTTTACCTTTTCTAGAATGCTGTATAAATAAAATCACACCATGTGACCTTTTGAGGCTGGCTTCTTTCCCTCAACAGAATGCTTTTGAGATGCTTCTCTGTTGTGATGTGTGTCAGTAGCTAGTTCCTTTATATTGCTGAGTCACACTCTGTTTGTGATCTATTTTGAGTTAATTTTTCAACTGTGTTGCAAGATAGGAGTTGAGGTTTTCTTTGGTGGGAGAGAGGAGGGCCAGATTGCCTCGCCTACAAGAGATGCCTCCTTTGTAGGACTGATGTATGAATGAAGAGAGTTGACGGTGCCAAGGCCTTGGATGTAGCAGACTGCTCTGTCCATGTTCTTTCCTTTCTCCCTCAGCCCCTCCTCCACAGTGGCCCAGCACCCACTGTGTGCTAGGCAGTGAATATGTGGGGACAATAGATGTGCCACCGCTCTCACAGAGGTCACAAACGAGGCAGCGCTTTTCACAAGTATTTTTTATCACAGCTCACAGTAGGAAGGTACACTTTATATCACAGTCCGGTTCCTCTCTCGGGCTTTCTCGCTCACACACGTACACACATACAAATGAAACAAAAGTTTCAGAACAATATGCCGTGATCAATCAAAAACTGATCATAAACCAATGTATTATATTATTCATGACCCAATCACGATCTTGTTTTCCCGGTTTATGAAGGCAGAATTTCTGTGCAGCAAAAGTCACTGACCCTTTTTAGGTGTACCATTACATGAATTTTTATGATCTTTATACAGTCATTTGACTGCCACTACATCAAGATACAGAGTATATCTGTCACTCCAGAATATTCCTTCATGCCTCTTTTGGGTTTGTTTTTTTTTTTTTTTAATTTTTTTGGCCACTTCTATTGATCTTTCATTTATTTATCTTTGTTCTGTGGCCTGTATGGGCCTCCAATGGCAGTGACCTCTCTCATTGCGGAATCGGACACGTCTGTCCAGCCGTTCCGCGGCATGTGGGATCTTCCCAGGCCAGGGATTGAACCGGCGTCCCTTGCACTGCAAGGTGGTGTTCTTATCCACTGGACCACCAGGGAAGCCCCCTTCATGCCTCTTTGTAGCCAGTCTTAACCTTAGCCTCTCCAGTTACTGATCTGATCTCTGTCCCTGTAGTTTTACCTTTTCTAGAATGCTGTATAAATAAAATCACACCATGTGACCTTTTGAGGCTGGCTTCTTTCCCTCAACAGAATGCTTTTGAGATGCTTCTCTGTTGTGATGTGTGTCAGTAGCTAGTTCCTTTATATTGCTGAGTCACACTCTGTTTGTGATCTATTTTGAGTTAATTTTTCAACTGTGTTGCAAGATAGGAGTTGAGGTTCTTTTTTTGCATATGGATGTTCCATGATCTTCACCTTGAGAAAGCCTGGGAGAGAGGAGGGCCAGATGCAAAGCAGATCATTACATGATGGAATCGTGGACTGTGCAAGGGACCAGAAACCCCAGGAGGGGAGCTGGGAGAGTGGAGATGTGGGGACTGCCTTACAGAGAGAGATTCATAGGCTGACTGCAGAGAAAGTGGAGAAAGTGAAGAAGGGTGGGGTAAGGAGAGCAAAGGCAGGGCAGGGGAGGGTGGATGCGGTGGTGTCAGGCTGTAGAGAGTGGGGAAGGGCAGAGTCGAAGAGGAGACTGGATGTGCAGAGTAGGCAGAGCAGGCAGCCCTTCTGCAGGAAGATCTGCCTGCAAGCTGAAGTGGAAGGTGGACTGAAAGGAGGCAGGGAGCCACATGAAAATGTTGGGGGAGTGAGGATAAGAATTGAGCTCCAGGAGTTACTACAGGGACAGGTTCAAGGAGACAGCTGAGAAAAATAATAGGGATGCTGAGTCAGGGCTGCCTGTGGGCTCAGGCAGATCAGGGGCTGAGAATTCATAGCAGGTTCTAGGGAAGAGGAATGCTGTGTTAGGTTTCTCGTGCCCACAGACAATCCAGGTAGAGATGTCCAAAAGACAGCTGGGCACGTAGTGGGACTGGAGCTCAGGGACCAGACCCCCAGCCATACTCATGAAGCTCCTCAGCCCCAGGTATGCCAGGCTGGATATGCCCGTTTCTGCCCCTTTGTGTCGTCGTGACTCTCAGACTGAGTCTGTAGACTTGCCGTGGTAGACACCGTGCACCGTGACTAGCAAATAGGGACCGGAAGGGCTGGCTGCTGTGACTCCTGGGTCTGGGGAGAAGACCACAGGGAACAATCTTGTCTGGAGTCAAGAGGCCTGCCTTCTTTGCGGGGGGGGGGTGCGGTCTAGGGGGGAGTTTGGAATTTATTTTATTATTCTGAGTCTGGGTCTTGTTCCTTAGACGTTGCCATTCCTGGAGGGAGGTGACTTTTTTTTTTTTTTTTTGGCCACTTCTATTGATCTTTCATTTATCTGTCTTTGTTCTTTGGCCTGTGTGAGCCTCCCATCGCAGTGGCCTCTCTCGTCGCAGAGCGCCGGCTCTGGGCACATGCGCTCCAGAGCTCTGGCTCAGTAGTTGGACACATCGGTCCAGCCACTCCGCGGCACGTGGGATCTTCCCGGGCCAGGGATCGAACTGGCGCCCCTTGCACTGCAAGGTGGTGTCCTTACCCACTGGACCACCAGGGAAGTCTGGGAGGTGACTCTTGTCACCTCCCTTTTTTTTTTAATTGGAGGATAATCGCTTTACAAAGTTGCCTTGGTTTCTGCCATACATCAACATGAATTAGCCGTGGGTATACACATGTCCCCTCCTTCTTCAGCCTCTCTCCTATCTCCCAGCCCATCCAAACCCTCTGGCTGTCACAGAGCACCAGGAGAGCTCCCTGCACTGTGTAGAAACTTCCCATTAGCTATCCGTTTACACACAGTAATGTACATATTTCAGTGCTGCTCCCTCAGGTCATCCCACCTCTCCTTCCCTCACTGTGTCCATATGCCTACTCTGTGTCTGAGTCTCTATTCCAGGGGTTAGGAGACTTCCTAACCAGCCTCTGCCCAGACTGTGCAGCTCCCGGCGCTGCCCTGGATAAATGACCAGGAGCCACACAGCAGGGCGCAGGGTAGGAAGGCAGGTGCTCTTCTGCTTTGCAAGCAGAAAAGTAGGAGTTTGGGTGCCCATCCAAGGCCCCACAGGTATGCCCTGGGGAGCCTGGTTGTCCTCCCCACCCACTTTGAGCTCTTCAGAACTGATATACTTGGGAGCGACAGGGTCTGCAGGCCAGAGAACTGTCAGGAAATACAGCCCCGCCTCTCTGCCGCATAAGCCTGCTCTTTCCATGGAGCTGAGCCACGTCACAGAGCCTGGGCCTTAAATCAAAGTGAAGAGAGAGACTGGAAACTAGAATATGCAAATTACTATCTAAAAAGAAAAGGAGATTCTGGAATGAGAAAGCAGGTAGCCCACTCCTAGGTCCAGCTCCTGCCTAGACCCCCTGGAGAGAAAATTGGGTCAGACCCTTGCCATGCCTGGAGGGAGGTGACTTTTTTTTTTTTTTTTGGCCACTTCTATTGATCTTTCATTTATCTGTCTTTGTTCTTTGGCCTGTGTGAGCCTCCCATCGCAGTGGCCTCTCTCGTCGCAGAGCGCCGGCTCTGGGCACATGCGCTCCAGAGCTCTGGCTCAGTAGTTGGACACATCGGTCCAGCCACTCCGCGGCACGTGGGATCTTCCCGGGCCAGGGATCGAACTGGCGCCCCTTGCACTGCAAGGTGGTGTCCTTACCCACTGGACCACCAGGGAAGTCTGGGAGGTGACTCTTGTCACCTCCCTTTTTTTTTTAATTGGAGGATAATCGCTTTACAAAGTTGCCTTGGTTTCTGCCATACATCAACATGAATTAGCCGTGGGTATACACATGTCCCCTCCTTCTTCAGCCTCTCTCCTATCTCCCAGCCCATCCAAACCCTCTGGCTGTCACAGAGCACCAGGAGAGCTCCCTGCACTGTGTAGAAACTTCCCATTAGCTATCCGTTTACACACAGTAATGTACATATTTCAGTGCTGCTCCCTCAGGTCATCCCACCCTCTCCTTCCCTCACTGTGTCCATATGCCTACTCTGTGTCTGAGTCTCTATTCCAGGGGTTAGGAGACTTCCTAACCAGCCTCTGCCCAGACTGTGCAGCTCCCGGCGCTGCCCTGGATAAATGACCAGGAGCCACACAGCAGGGCGCAGGGTAGGAAGGCAGGTGCTCTTCTGCTTTGCAAGCAGAAAAGTAGGAGTTTGGGTGCCCATCCAAGGCCCCACAGGTATGCCCTGGGGAGCCTGGTTGTCCTCCCCACCCACTTTGAGCTCTTCAGAACTGATATACTTGGGAGCGACAGGGTCTGCAGGCCAGAGAACTGTCAGGAAATACAGCCCCGCCTCTCTGCCGCATAAGCCTGCTCTTTCCATGGAGCTGAGCCACGTCACAGAGCCTGGGCCTTAAATCAAAGTGAAGAGAGAGACTGGAAACTAGAATATGCAAATTACTATCTAAAAAGAAAAGGAGATTCTGGAATGAGAAAGCAGGTAGCCCACTCCTAGGTCCAGCTCCTGCCTAGACCCCCTGGAGAGAAAATTGGTCAGACCCAGGCCCCAAGCCAAGCATCTACCCCAGCTACAGGTCCCAGCATGGCAGCCGCCCCTTCCTCAGAGCCTTCCCCACCCCTCTCTGCTGGACAAGCCTCCTCCCGCCCCGCCACCGTCTCGCAGCCCATCTGTCCAGGCTTCTGCTGATGATTTTGTAACTTCATCATGGGCTTGTTTCTCTTCAGACACTCCAGATGGTTAATGCCTTTCTGCAATATCAAACTACCCCATTAGACAGGGAAAGAATCACATTTCTCGCCGCTCCTACCCTGCCAAAGAGTTGGGTGGGGCAGCCGAGAATCCTGCACACCCAGCCTGGCCACCATCCTCTGGAGTGAGGCGGGTCTCAGTGCAGTCGGGGCTTCCCTGGTGGCTCAGATGGTAAAGAATCTGCCTGCAGTATGGGAGACCGTGGTTCGATTCCTGAGTGGGGGAAAATCTCTTGAAGAAAGGAATGGCCACCCGTTCCAGTACTCTTGCCTGAAGAACTCCAAGGACAGAGGAGCTGGGTGGGATACAGTTCATGGGGTAGCAAAGAGTTGGACGTGATTGAGTGACTAACACTCAGTCTCACAGTGCAGTCACAGTACAGCCTGCCTCCTCAGAAGGCAAACGTGGTGAGAACTGCCCTGGCCTGCTTGCCACCCCTGCTGGCTGACTTGGGGGCAGTGCCCTGCTTGGACCTCGATTTTCCCATCTGGACGTAAACACGCCAGACACCAGAATTCATTCCAGACCTACTCCTGGAGCTCTTGGTACATCGTTCTTTCTTTTTTCCTTCCTTCTTTCCTTTTAATGTATTCTTTAGTATTGAGGTAGAGCTGATTTACAATACTAGTTTCAGGTTTACAGCATAGCAATTCTAAGTTTTTATAGATTACATATCATTTGAAGTTATTATAAAATACTAACTATATTCCCTGTGCTGTCATTAGTAGTTTTCCTTGTCACTACTACTTACTGTGATCTCCTCTGCCAACCTGGGCTCTTCTCAGTGACAGCACTGGGACTGATTAGAATGCAAATTACTATCTAAAAGAAAAGGAGATTCCCCCACTCCTCGGTCCAGCTCCTGCCTAGACCCCCTGGAGAGAAAATTGGTCAGACCCAGGCCCCAAGCCAAGCATCTACCCCAGCTACAGGTCCCAGCATGGCAGCCGCCCCTTCCTCAGAGCCTTCCCCACCCCTCTCTGCTGGACAAGCCTCCTCCCGCCCCGCCACCGTCTCGCAGCCCATCTGTCCAGGCTTCTGCTGATGATTTTGTAACTTCATCATGGGCTTGTTTCTCTTCAGACACTCCAGATGGTTAATGCCTTTCTGCAATATCAAACTACCCCATTAGACAGGGAAAGAATCACATTTCTCGCCGCTCCTACCCTGCCAAAGAGTTGGGTGGGGCAGCCGAGAATCCTGCACACCCAGCCTGGCCACCATCCTCTGGAGTGAGGCGGGTCTCAGTGCAGTCGGGGCTTCCCTGGTGGCTCAGATGGTAAAGAATCTGCCTGCAGTATGGGAGACCGTGGTTCGATTCCTGAGTGGGGAAGATCTCTTGAAGAAAGGAATGGCCACCCGTTCCAGTACTCTTGCCTGAAGAACTCCAAGGACAGAGGAGCTGGGTGGGATACAGTTCATGGGGTAGCAAAGAGTTGGACGTGATTGAGTGACTAACACTCAGTCTCACAGTGCAGTCACAGTACAGCCTGCCTCCTCAGAAGGCAAACGTGGTGAGAACTGCCCTGGCCTGCTTGCCACCCCTGCTGGCTGACTTGGGGGCAGTGCCCTGCTTGGACCTCGATTTTCCCATCTGGACGTAAACACGCCAGACACCAGAATTCATTCCAGACCTACTCCTGGAGCTCTTGGTACATCGTTCTTTCTTTTTTCCTTCCTTCTTTCCTTTTAATGTATTCTTTAGTATTGAGGTAGAGCTGATTTACAATACTAGTTTCAGGTTTACAGCATAGCAATTCTAAGTTTTTATAGATTACATATCATTTGAAGTTATTATAAAATACTAACTATATTCCCTGTGCTGTCATTAGTAGTTTTCCTTGTCACTACTACTTACTGTGATCTCCTCTGCCAACCTGGGCTCTTCTCAGTGACAGCACTGGGACTGATTCCCACCTGTGCCGCCCACACCCAGCATTAGGGGAAGATTGCTGGAGTCACTGCCCAGGTTGACTCCTGGGAAAGGATGGTGTTGGAAGCAGAAGGAGCTGATATAGCAGAAGGAGCTCAGGGCTTAGAGTTCTAAACCTCAGAACATTTGTTAAGTACCTAGAATGGCCCAGTATTTGACTAGTAAGCATGAGTACATTTTTTCTGTCTCATATAAAAGCACCTGGGCTTGACTCCCGCAGTACCCTTCACCACTGGAAGCCTGGGGAGCGAATCCTGGCACTGTTTCCCTCACAGTGGGGACGGCTGGTGATATTGTCTGTCAGAGGATAGCGTGCACACAAATGTACGTAAGAGCAGCCGGCAGAACGTTCAGTGCAGGCACGTTGTCTTCCTTGGACCAGTGGTTCTCTGTCCTAGCTGAACATTTAGAATCAGCTTTTACAAAATATCAATGCTGGGGCCACACAACACACCAGTGAAGAGTGGGACCCAGGCTTTTTTCTTTTCGTTTCTTTTTTTAACTCCCTAGTGAACTGGATATGCTTTAGACAGTGTGACAATTATTACCTATCCATTTGTTCATTGAATTATAATTCATTTCAACTCCAAGGACCAAGAAAGTGAGAACCACGACTACCCAGATGTTATGGATTGGATGTTTGTATCCCCCAGAATTCATACATTGAAATCATGTGGTGACATAGGTTAGGTAGGGCCTTTGGGAGATTAGGTCATGAGGGCTCTACCCTCATGATCAAAAGTACTGTCCTTTTATAGAAGAGACTCCAGAGAGCTCTCTTGCCCCTTCTGCCATATTAGAACACAGTGAGAAGACGGCGCTCATCAGACACCTTCCTTGACCTTCAGCTTCCTCAGCCTCCAGAACTATTATGAGACGTAAATGTTTGTTACTTAAGCCATCCAGTCTATAGTCTTTTGTTACACCAGGACCAAAAGACGAAGATATCAGATATGGTTGATTAATGGTCATTTCTTTCTTTTCTCTGTAGAACTACTTTCCTAGACCCCAGCTTTCCTGCCATGTCTGACCCCATCACGCTGAACGTCGGAGGGAAGCTCTATACAACCTCACTGGCCACCTTGACCAGCTTCCCTGACTCCATGCTGGGCGCCATGTTCAGCGGGAAGATGCCCACCAAGAGGGACAGCCAGGGCAACTGCTTCATTGACCGTGATGGCAAAGTGTTCCGCTACATCCTCAACTTCCTCCGAACCTCCCACCTGGACTTGCCTGAGGACTTCCAGGAGATGGGCCTGCTGCGCAGGGAGGCCGACTTCTACCAGGTGCAGCCCCTGATCGAGGCCCTGCAGGAGAAGGAGGTGGAGCTGTCCAAGGCCGAGAAGAACGCCATGCTCAACATCACGCTGAACCAGCGTGTTCAGACCGTCCACTTCACTGTGCGTGAGGCACCCCAGATCTACAGCCTCTCCTCTTCCAGCATGGAGGTCTTCAATGCCAACATCTTCAGCACCTCTTGCCTCTTCCTCAAGCTCCTTGGCTCCAAGCTCTTCTACTGTTCCAATGGCAACCTCTCCTCCATCACCAGCCACTTGCAAGACCCCAACCACCTGACTCTGGACTGGGTGGCCAACGTGGAGGGCCTGCCAGAAGAGGAGTACACCAAGCAGAACCTCAAGAGGCTCTGGGTGGTGCCAGCCAACAAGCAGATCAACAGCTTCCAGGTCTTTGTGGAGGAGGTGCTGAAGATCGCTCTGAGTGATGGCTTCTGCATCGACTCTTCTCACCCATGCTGTGGATTTTATGAACAATAAGATTATTCGATCGGTACAGGTAGAAGGACCCCAGCCAACAGCAGACCTTTGGGAGATTAGGTCTACTCCCCTCATGATCAAAAGTACTGTCCTTTTATAGAAGAGACTCCAGAGAGCTCTCTTGCCCCTTCTGCCATATTAGAACACAGTGAGAAGACGGCGCTCATCAGACACCTTCCTTGACCTTCAGCTTCCTCAGCCTCCAGAACTATTATGAGACATAAATGTTTGTTACTTAAGCCATCCAGTCTATAGTCTTTTGTTACACCAGGACCAAAAGACGAAGATATCAGATATGGTTGATTAATGGTCATTTCTTTCTTTTCTCTGTAGAACTACTTTCCTAGACCCCAGCTTTCCTGCCATGTCTGACCCCATCACGCTGAACGTCGGAGGGAAGCTCTATACAACCTCACTGGCCACCTTGACCAGCTTCCCTGACTCCATGCTGGGCGCCATGTTCAGCGGGAAGATGCCCACCAAGAGGGACAGCCAGGGCAACTGCTTCATTGACCGTGATGGCAAAGTGTTCCGCGACATCCTCAACTTCCTCCGAACCTCCCACCTGGACTTGCCTGAGGACTTCCAGGAGATGGGCCTGCTGCGCAGGGAGGCCGACTTCTACCAGGTGCAGCCCCTGATCGAGGCCCTGCAGGAGAAGGAGGTGGAGCTGTCCAAGGCCGAGAAGAACGCCATGCTCAACATCACGCTGAACCAGCGTGTTCAGACCGTCCACTTCACTGTGCGTGAGGCACCCCAGATCTACAGCCTCTCCTCTTCCAGCATGGAGGTCTTCAATGCCAACATCTTCAGCACCTCTTGCCTCTTCCTCAAGCTCCTTGGCTCCAAGCTCTTCTACTGTTCCAATGGCAACCTCTCCTCCATCACCAGCCACTTGCAAGACCCCAACCACCTGACTCTGGACTGGGTGGCCAACGTGGAGGGCCTGCCAGAAGAGGAGTACACCAAGCAGAACCTCAAGAGGCTCTGGGTGGTGCCAGCCAACAAGCAGATCAACAGCTTCCAGGTCTTTGTGGAGGAGGTGCTGAAGATCGCTCTGAGTGATGGCTTCTGCATCGACTCTTCTCACCCCCATGCTGTGGATTTTATGAACAATAAGATTATTCGATTAATACGGTACAGGTAGAAGGACCCCAGCAACACTGGAGGGGGTCTTCCCAAAGCCAGGATGTTGGAGAGTGCCTCGCCGGTGGTGTGAGGCAGGGCACCATACTAATCTGCATTAATTGCATAGCAGACTTGATTCCCCCCACAATGCAGTCCACCCAGTAGGAATCCATGTGTCCTCTAGACACAGCCACCTTTTTCCTTGCTGCTTTGAGCTGGAGATGGGCAGTTTGCTATAAGTGAAGTCTGCCATCATGTCTTCAAGGAGGCCATAGGACTTTCTGGCTAGGCAGAGAACAGCAATTTTCCTTTGGGCTGCAGCTGTCTCTCTGTACCATGAGGCAGTGCCTGAAGCCATTCCTCTGGCAGATGGAGATGAGGTGAGAATGAGAAGCTCCCTCTGGTTTCTTGGGATGCAAAGTGCCCTGTGATCCCCTTCCTGCCTGCTCCTCCATCCCTGGGATGTGGCCAGGACCTTGGACTTGCTTGGCTGGTTTGGAAATAAAGTGGGTAGTGGGGGCGGGGTTGGAGCCTGGCCTGACCTAGAGGAATGAGCCTCCAGGCAGTATTCAGAAGATGGGGCTATCCCTCTTGACGGGGCAAATGTAGGCATTTGAGGATTCCTGGCTTCAGAAATGAGCTGCTATCCCTATAAAGATTTGAAAGTATCTGGAGCCAGTACAATGAAAGGCACTTCATAATGTGACCTGATTCCTCATGTATGTAATCCTTTCTCCAAGAATTTGAATTGTCATTGAAACAGATCATTTTAAACAAATACATTATGGACTCTCAGGGTTGGAAAATAATTCAACAGTTACTTTGTGCTCTCCCATACCAGGCATACCCCAGCACATCTAGGGCTGAAGGCTTCTTCTCAGTCCCTTCAGGAGATCAACCATTCCTGCTTGCATACTCTCACCAACAGGATGTTCATCATCTCCATGACCAGCCCCTGTCATAGTTGGCTGTTAGAAAGTCCTTCGTTATATTGAGCTGAATTCTGTCCTTCCACAAGCATTTTTTGTTCTTGGTAGACCTTTCTCCTCACCCAAGTGTGTATTTTCTCTTTCAAAATAGTCACTTTAAGAGGCCAGATACCTAGTCTGAAAATATTACTACTCGGTATTAGGATTCCCCTTGGGATTTGTCTTTAGAACCAAGATTAGTCATTCCCTGTAAATCACCCTTGTTTTGTTATGGCTTCACTTCGTTTGTGACCCTCCCTGCTCACTAGACTCCACATACCTTTTGACCATCTTCTGGTGAGTTTGAAGATTGCCGCCCCAAAGGAAGACCATGTAACAAGGAGCCTGGGAGTGACCTGAACTGTAACACTGTCCTTGGAGGAAGTGTCCAGCCCCTGTGACACTGCTTTGAGGATGTGGTACAGCTTCTGGGCATAACCAGCCTATGGACCTCCTTGGGGTGAGCACAGGGCAGGATACCCAGGAGATGATGAGCAGTGCAGGTCTTAAAATTGCACATTATGATTCATCCCTGGAACGAGGGTGGCCTTGGAAGTCCCACAGTCTTCCCCATGGGTTAGGGGTTGCCCTGAGACAAAGCTAGGGAAGCCTGGTGCCACAGGAGCCCCAGGAGATGGGCTGAAGAATGAGCTTGTACACTGGGCTGTGGACAGGACCACATCCCCTAGGTAATAAAGACCTTTTCCCCCTACAGTGGGACCCAGGAGTTTCATAACTGCCCCAGGCCATTGGTATTCTTGAAAGCCACTCAGGAGAACCCATTTTAGACCAGCCAGCAGAAGCTGTGACCACAGCAGAACAGGTTAGGGAAGAGATCTCATAAATCACCACTGTCCCATTTTCCTTTTCATAAAAATTCTTTTCGGTGCTTCTTAATTCATGCAGCTTGACTTTGGAGAAAGCACAGGACCTGTGAAGCCACTAATTTACTGTGTGATTTTATGCAAGTCACTCACCTCACTGAGCCACCTGTTTCTTCATCTGTGAAATGGGCGTAACAGTAACACATAACCCTACCTACCTCACAGGGCTGTTGTGAGGATCAAATGAAATAATGTATGTGAGAATACAGGATAGTTGTTTTTAATTGTGTCTACATATAAGGGAAAAAACCTTGGCTTTGGAATCAGGCTGACCTGGTCTGAATTCTGGCTCCATCACTTGCTGTGTAACCGTGGACAAGTCCCTGGGCCTCCCTGATTCGTTTCCTCATCGGGTGACAACCCCACTGCCCAGCATTATGTGACTTGGTTGTGAATGTGAATATTCCTGGCTAGGCCTGGCGCAGGAGCTCAATAAATGTTTGCTCTCTTAGAAGTGATGATGGACTGTTGTGAGGAGACACCGTGAGCCCACATATGACCTTGGAGTTTGAAGATTGCCGCCCCAAAGGAAGACCATGTAACAAGGAGCCTGGGAGTGACCTGAACTGTAACACTGTCCTTGGAGGAAGTGTCCAGCCCCTGTGACACTGCTTTGAGGATGTGGTACAGCTTCTGGGCATAACCAGCCTATGGACCTCCTTGGGGTGAGCACAGGGCAGGATACCCAGGAGATGATGAGCAGTGCAGGTCTTAAAATTGCACATTATGATTCATCCCTGGAACGAGGGTGGCCTTGGAAGTCCCACAGTCTTCCCCATGGGTTAGGGGTTGCCCTGAGACAAAGCTAGGGAAGCCTGGTGCCACAGGAGCCCCAGGAGATGGGCTGAAGAATGAGCTTGTACACTGGGCTGTGGACAGGACCACATCCCCTAGGTAATAAAGACCTTTTCCCCCTACAGTGGGACCCAGGAGTTTCATAACTGCCCCAGGCCATTGGTATTCTTGAAAGCCACTCAGGAGAACCCATTTTAGACCAGCCAGCAGAAGCTGTGACCACAGCAGAACAGGTTAGGGAAGAGATCTCATAAATCACCACTGTCCCATTTTCCTTTTCATAAAAATTCTTTTCGGTGCTTCTTAATTCATGCAGCTTGACTTTGGAGAAAGCACAGGACCTGTGAAGCCACTAATTTACTGTGTGATTTTATGCAAGTCACTCACCTCACTGAGCCACCTGTTTCTTCATCTGTGAAATGGGCGTAACAGTAACACATAACCCTACCTACCTCACAGGGCTGTTGTGAGGATCAAATGAAATAATGTATGTGAGAATACAGGATAGTTGTTTTTAATTGTGTCTACATATAAGGGAAAAAACCTTGGCTTTGGAATCAGGCTGACCTGGTCTGAATTCTGGCTCCATCACTTGCTGTGTAACCGTGGACAAGTCCCTGGGCCTCCCTGATTCGTTTCCTCATCGGGTGACAACCCCACTGCCCAGCATTATGTGACTTGGTTGTGAATGTGAATATTCCTGGCTAGGCCTGGCGCATAGGAGCTCAATAAATGTTTGCTCTCTTAGAAGTGATGATGGACTGTTGTGCAGGAGACACCGTGAGCACCTAACAATTGAACAAACCTTCTGGGGCACCTGGTATAATGGGCCTTGAGGATGGCAACAGCCACAGATAAGTTCAGTCTGGAAAAGCTTAGAAACTTGGCAACTTAGAAACTTGAGAAAAGCTTAGAAAAGCTTCGGAACTTGGGGGAAAGCTAGCTTTAGTTCTCAGAAAGGGCTCAATGGGTGGTCCAGCTGGGCCTTTAAAGGTAGGCTAGACTGTAACAAGATGAGCTAAAGAGGGCACGACGGGCACAGGAAATGCCATGAGCCAAGGCTGGGGAGCCAAGCAGGGTGGGTGAGCCTCCACTCCGGGCCACTGCACGAGGGGCGCCACAGGCAGTGCACACCGGGCACTCACCGAGCACGCGTCTCACTTGGGCGTGGGCAGCCACCTGCTTAGCGCAACAGATACTGAGCCTGCCACTGGTCCCATCCCAGAGGACCAGTGAGTCAGGGTGGCCCTGGGAGGCAGGCATGTGCTTGAGTGCCTCGCTGCCCTGAGCAACACCCAGTGGTGATCAGGGCTCTCAACTGGACTGTTTATTTGGCCTTCTGCACAGCTCAGGGCACTTCTGGGCACACACAACCTCGTCAGCTCTCTGTTCTTCCCATGGGCATGCAGAGGGATGGTCAGGAAGGGTACTGGAGGGAAAACTAAAGCATTTTGGTGTGAACACCTGGTGAGGCCTGCCACCAAACAGGACCCCTACTGGTGGGAAGGCCAGCCTCAGGCACCGCTCCCTGAGACCTCTCACCCTCAGCACAACCTAAAGTCCTTTACAGAAGGGCAAGTCTTGTGATGCCAGGTTCTGCCCTTGGGTCAGAGTTCCCTGTTTAATTGGGTCTACATATAAGGGAAAAAACCTTGGCTTTGGAATCAGGCTGACCTGGTCTGAATTCTGGCTCCATCACTTGCTGTGTAACCGTGGACAAGTCCCTGGGCCTCCCTGATTCGTTTCCTCATCGGGTGACAACCCCACTGCCCAGCATTATGTGACTTGGTTGTGAATGTGAATATTCCTGGCTAGGCCTGGCGCATAGGAGCTCAATAAATGTTTGCTCTCTTAGAAGTGATGATGGACTGTTGTGCAGGAGACACCGTGAGCACCTAACAATTGAACAAACCTTCTGGGGCACCTGGTATAATGGGCCTTGAGGATGGCAACAGCCACAGATAAGTTCAGTCTGGAAAAGCTTAGAAACTTGGCAACTTAGAAACTTGAGAAAAGCTTAGAAAAGCTTCGGAACTTGGGGGAAAGCTAGCTTTAGTTCTCAGAAAGGGCTCAATGGGTGGTCCAGCTGGGCCTTTAAAGGTAGGCTAGACTGTAACAAGATGAGCTAAAGAGGGCACGACGGGCACAGGAAATGCCATGAGCCAAGGCTGGGGAGCCAAGCAGGGTGGGTGAGCCTCCACTCCGGGCCACTGCACGAGGGGCGCCACAGGCAGTGCACACCGGGCACTCACCGAGCACGCGTCTCACTTGGGCGTGGGCAGCCACCTGCTTAGCGCAACAGATACTGAGCCTGCCACTGGTCCCATCCCAGAGGACCAGTGAGTCAGGGTGGCCCTGGGAGGCAGGCATGTGCTTGAGTGCCTCGCTGCCCTGAGCAACACCCAGTGGTGATCAGGGCTCTCAACTGGACTGTTTATTTGGCCTTCTGCACAGCTCAGGGCACTTCTGGGCACACACAACCTCGTCAGCTCTCTGTTCTTCCCATGGGCATGCAGAGGGATGGTCAGGAAGGGTACTGGAGGGAAAACTAAAGCATTTTGGTGTGAACACCTGGTGAGGCCTGCCACCAAACAGGACCCCTACTGGTGGGAAGGCCAGCCTCAGGCACCGCTCCCTGAGACCTCTCACCCTCAGCACAACCTAAAGTCCTTTACAGAAGGGCAAGTCTTGTGATGCCAGGTTCTGCCCTTGGGTCAGAGTTCCCTGTGCAGAAATGACCATGGTACAACCCCCTTGCCCACCTCTCAGTGTCTTGCACAATCCTCCCGGCTGAGACACAGTCACTATGCTTTGTAAACTGCTGTGTGGCCTACAACATAGCACTTCTGTAACTCTACCTTAGCTCACCCCAAACTTCCAGCTTTCTCTCACAAATTACCCCTATAACATGCTACTGTATGTGGTATAACCAAGGTCAGCCTTGGGCCAATTTTTCACGTTTCCAGAGCACCAGCCCATCCTTTTCCTGAACTGCAGTCCGTCCACATTGACCACCTGAGGCTGTCAGGTCCCAGGGGGCTCAGGGCTGGTGGGGCATTGGCAGGAAGATGAGACCCCATGATCTTCTTGCAGAGCAAAACCACCATGATGACTGGCCCAGCAAAGAGAGGGGCCTGGGCTCCTTTCCAGGCCTTGGTGGGTCCTGGTTCTGGCAGCACCATCTGTGACCTCAGTCTCCTTTGGAACCTTCAGGACACTGAGGCATCAAGCAGAGAGCCATGGAGACAATCTGGTGACATGCTCGCCCCAGTCTGGACCACAGAGACCACCTGGGGCCATGAAGGGAGAAGCCAGAGGATCAATGATCAACCCATAGTATCCAGGACCCCACCCCAAACAAAGGACAACAAAGTTCTGGCTCTGACTTCTGGGCAGGAAGAACACGCCCAGTCAGGTGTGTCTGACCTCACTGCCCCCTCTCCTGCTCCTGTTTCCTGCCAACTTCCCTGACTCACCTCAAAGTATTTGGGAGAACTTCAAATCCTTTATCAATAGTCCCAGTTAATTGACAGCTCTAGAGTGTTCTAGCCCTTTCTTATGTCAGTCCCTCCCAAAAGCCTTGGTTCCCTTTTACTGAGGTGCTGGGTAAAAGCCCAGTTGAATCACCAGTCCTCTATAGATTCTGCATTGTGACAGGGGTCCTCCCTCCCCAACCCCAATGAGCTCACTTTATAAGTTCATTACTGGGCTTCCCTAGTGGCTCAGTGGTGAAGAATCCACCTGCCCATGCAGGATGCCCAGGGTCAATCCCTGATTTGGGAAGATGCCACATACTGAGGAGCAACTAAGCCCATGTTGAGCCTATGAGCTCAACAACTATTGAGTCTGTGCTCCAGAGTCTAGGGGCCGCAACTACTGAACCATACATTGCAACTACTAAGCCCGTGTATTGCATTTACTGAAGATTGTGTGCCCTGGAGACTCTGACGAAGAAGATCCAGTAACTCTACCTTAGCTCACCCCAAACTTCCAGCTTTCTCTCACAAATTACCCCTATAACATGCTACTGTATGTGGTATAACCAAGGTCAGCCTTGGGCCAATTTTTCACGTTTCCAGAGCACCAGCCCATCCTTTTCCTGAACTGCAGTCCGTCCACATTGACCACCTGAGGCTGTCAGGTCCCAGGGGGCTCAGGGCTGGTGGGGCATTGGCAGGAAGATGAGACCCCATGATCTTCTTGCAGAGCAAAACCACCATGATGACTGGCCCAGCAAAGAGAGGGGCCTGGGCTCCTTTCCAGGCCTTGGTGGGTCCTGGTTCTGGCAGCACCATCTGTGACCTCAGTCTCCTTTGGAACCTTCAGGACACTGAGGCATCAAGCAGAGAGCCATGGAGACAATCTGGTGACATGCTCGCCCCAGTCTGGACCACAGAGACCACCTGGGGCCATGAAGGGAGAAGCCAGAGGATCAATGATCAACCCATAGTATCCAGGACCCCACCCCAAACAAAGGACAACAAAGTTCTGGCTCTGACTTCTGGGCAGGAAGAACACGCCCAGTCAGGTGTGTCTGACCTCACTGCCCCCTCTCCTGCTCCTGTTTCCTGCCAACTTCCCTGACTCACCTCAAAGTATTTGGGAGAACTTCAAATCCTTTATCAATAGTCCCAGTTAATTGACAGCTCTAGAGTGTTCTAGCCCTTTCTTATGTCAGTCCCTCCCCAAAGCCTTGGTTCCCTTTTACTGAGGTGCTGGGTAAAAGCCCAGTTGAATCACCAGTCCTCTATAGATCCTGCATTGTGACAGGGGTCCTCCCTCCCCAACCCCAATGAGCTCACTTTATAAGTTCATTACTGGGCTTCCCTAGTGGCTCAGTGGTGAAGAATCCACCTGCCCATGCAGGATGCCCAGGGTCAATCCCTGATTTGGGAAGATGCCACATACTGAGGAGCAACTAAGCCCATGTTGAGCCTATGAGCTCAACAACTATTGAGTCTGTGCTCCAGAGTCTAGGGGCCGCAACTACTGAACCATACATTGCAACTACTAAGCCCGTGTATTGCATTTACTGAAGATTGTGTGCCCTGGAGACTCTGCTTTGCGACGAAGAAGCCACCGCAATAAGAAGCCTGCACACCACCACTAGAGAGTAGCCCAGTGCAGCAACTAAGACCCAGGACAGCCAAAAATAAATAAAATTAATAAATCCAGTGTTGAATTTGCTAAATAAACACCCTTTCATTTGGCACCTCATACGGTGCCAAGTTCCTTCCCATCCATAGTTTGCTTTCACAGAACCAAAGAACAACCATGCCAGACCATTCCACACCTCACCAGGGCTGCCCGTTATTCCTCTGCCCATATCTGCTCATCCTTCAACACTCTGTATAAGCTTTGTCTTCTTGGCTCAGTAAGTAAAGTCAGTTCCAGCCTGCTCTGTACCAACCTATGACTGGTGTGGATTTTTATCAGCATGCTGCAACTGTTCACAGGTATACAGGTAAATACTTAACAACTAGCTCTCAGGGAAAAAAGCAATAATCTATAGCAGTGGTTAATTTCCATGGTGTAAATATTCTCACCATAGTGAATTTCGAGCCACCAACATGAAGTCACTGGTCATGGGGGAAGAGAGGGGAACACACTGGGCTCTGGAGAGCCCAAGGGGGCCTGCTGCAGCGTGCCTTTGTGTCTCACATTGAACCCTGGGCTCCTCGGGCCAGGGCTCTGTCTGGCTCTTTATATCACCAGTGCCTAGCACGCAGAAAGTGCTCAGTATATGTTTGAGGGACCCCTGCCACCTGTGAAATAAGACATTTTTACCTCCATGAAGTCCTGTCTTGCTCAAACTCCATCTTGCTCAAAAATCTTGCTCAAATATTTTCCTCTAATACAAGAAAAAGTCCAAAGGTTCCTGGCTTTTCACAGACAGGCTTCAATCTACTTAGGAATCTTTGACAAGTTACTTAACCTCTCTTTCCCTGTCTGTAAAGTGGTGGGGATAGGATCTATAACTCTTAGGGTTGCTGCAAGGGTTTGATGAGGACTACATCCTCAGCTTTTTTTCTTTCCTTTTAAAATTTTGGCCTCTTTCATTGGTTCTTTATTTATTTTCATCCATCCCCATTCTTTGGCCTGTGTGGGCCTCCCATCGCAGTGGCCTCTCTTGCTGCAGAGTACCAGCTCCGGGCGCATGTGCCTCAGAGCGCCGGCTTGCAATTGGACACACCAACCCAGCCGCTCCGTGGCACGTGGGATCCTCCCAGGCCAGAGATCGAACCGGTGCCCCTTGCACTGCAAGGTGGCCTCCTTACCCACTGGATCACAGGGAAGCCCCATCTTCAGCTTTTTCAATAGGGCTGGGAGGATAGTAAGTGCTCTACTTACCACATTACTTACTCCCATTGCTATAAGTTACTATCATCATCATCATCATTTTCTGTCCTTATCTTTCATTGCTGTCTTACCTGTTCATGCCCTCAGTACCCACCCCGCTCAGTCCACATGGATTTCTAACTCCTGAACTTTGCCTGAAGCACTCGTACCTCTGGAAGCATCCCACCTCTCCACTCCAGTGACACAAACCCTGTCTATCTGCCGTGGACGCCCTTCTCACCCTCCTCCACCCTCTTACTAAGCCCTTTCTCCTCTGGTCTTTCAGTGCCCTTCTGGTTGGCATCTCCATGGGTTGGAGAATCAGACCTCAAATCACCTAGTCTGTTTATTCACATACTCTTTTAAATGCCTAACATATACCGATCCCAGTTTGGGGCTCTAAGAAAGCAAATATGAACCGTACACATTCCTCCCCCAGGGAGTGCCGTGAGGGAGAGAGACAGGTCAACAAATTCCAATAGGGTGGGCAGTGCTGAAGTACCTGTTCCAGGTGGAGGAGACCACAGAGACGGGATAGTCTCCATGTTCACTCCGCTTTACACTTTACAGAGCACTTTGCTTTCTTTTACTCCTTTAGTCCTCAAAACAAGGCTCTGAGAGAAGCAGTATAGGAAGGGCGCTTTTTTAACAAATAAGGATGAAATGACTTGCCTGTGAACACACCGTGTGTAACTACAGTGCTGGCACACAGAAGGTAGGTGGGTAGGTTTAGTCAGTCAGTCGTGTCTGACTCTTGTGACCCCATGGACTGTGGCCCACCCCACCCCCAGGCTCCTCTGTCCATGGGATCCTCCAGGCAAGAATACTGGAGTGGATTGCCATGCCCTCCTCCAGGGGCTCTTCCCAACCCAGGAACCAAGTCTGGGTCTCCTGCATTCCAGGCAGACTCCTTCAACTGAGCCATCTGGGTGGCTAATTATGAAATTGAATTATATCACATTTAATTCAAGTTAAGTGGCCAAGTCGGGCTTCCCAGGTGATGCTAGTGGTAAAGAACCTACCTGTCAATCTAGGTAGACATAAGAGACTCAGGTTCAATCCCTGGGTCAGGAAGATCCCTTGGAGTAGGGAATGGCAACCCACTTTAGTATTCTTGCCTGGAAAATCCCATGGACAGAAGAGTATGGCTGGCTATGCTCCATAGGGTTGCAAAGAGTTGGATATGGCTGAAGTGACTTAGCACACATGCACGCACACATACAAGTGTCCAAGTCAAGGCGAGAAGCCAGTCTCAATTCTCCTTCAGACAACTGAGTTGTCAGGCCAAGGACAGAACTAGGTTTCCAAGTGCCAGGACTCTGATGCTGGCTTTTCCACTAATGTTCCAGGTAACCTCGGGCAAATCACTTCTCAGTGCTGGGCCAGAAAGCATCCTTGGTCAAAGACAAAAAGGTAGAGTTCAGCTCTACCAGCTAGAAGTCTCTTCTAGCTAGAGCTGGATGGAAGAATGATCCTCCTAGCTCTGGAGCTGTGTGAGCAGAGACCTAAAAGTCCCTTGATGGGGCTGTCATGGGCTTCTGCCACTGGCCATTCCTATCTCTCCCACCTTTTCATCCTGTGAACATACTCACTGATAGAGCAGTTCTGGAATTGTTGTATCTTCCAGTGTGAAATGCTAGACATTATTAAGTACTTCTGGGGCTAAAACAACCAGGCAAAGAGAATTCACTCAAAAAAATAATAATAAAGAGAATTCACTCAGATATCACATCATTGTACTAATATTCCCTTGAGTGAAATCCAAAAGCCTTTGTGAGGATGAGGTTCATTCCACTGAAACACGGTACCCACCCCCACCTCCTGAAAAGGGGAGGCAGATTAGACAAGACAAGCCCCGCCCCCATATCATTATTCCTGAGGAGCCTTCTTACTTGGCTGATAAGAGAAATGATTGTCAAAATGTGACATTCATTGGCTATTTTGGGCATAGAATATGGGACTGTTGTGACAGGAGGAAATTTATAACTGACCGTCAAAGGTGAAGAGGAAAAAGAACTGGCTTTGGGTCAAGCAGACCAGTCCAAATCCTGGCTCTGCTGTGTGGCCTTGGCGAGCACCACCGTCTCTCTCTGTCTCAATGACTTCATCTATGAAGTGGGGATAAAAATACCTGCTACCTACCTCGTAGATTGGTTATAAGAATGAAATGAGGAAATGCATGGCTCCCTCATCTTGGCTCTGTATTCCCTGCTCTCCACACAGGATGGGGAGATCTCTCCCTAAGCAGGGACTACCTCTCTACCTCTACATCCCTGGCCTTCAGCACGCTTCCTCCAAGGGGAGCTCCTCCGTTCACATTTGTTGGATAAATGACTGCACTCCACTGCTTTATCCAACTCTAAGACATATTCTTTCATATTCCAACATCTCTGAAATCAGGAGGAGATTTAACAATTGATAGTATCTTTCAGTTATAATTGACATTTATTCTTTTTTATTTTTTAAATTCTTTTTTCAAACATTTATTTGTTTGGCTGTGCAATGTCTTAGCTGCAACATGTGGGATCTTTAAGTTAATTCCTGAACAGGAATCAAGCTCCAGACCCCTGCATTGGGAGCAGACAGTCTCCGTCACTGGACCACCAGGGAAGTCCCTGATGGCATTTATTTTTAAGTAGTAAAATATAAAATAAACTTGTATCTTAAAATTGTCTCAGGCTAAATGAAATTCAGCATTAATCAGGAGAGATAATCTCACTGTAGGTCTGCATACTCTATTCCCTGGGCTAATTAGATCCTGGAAGTTCACTTCCTTCACCTCTGGCCCGCCATTCTTATTTTACAGGTAAGGAAAATGGCCAGGGCCCCAAAGCCACTCAGTGGCTGAGCTGGCAGGGTCAACTTTCTGTGGGCTGGACCTGCTCCTCTAAATTTCATTTTTTTTTTTAATTATGTATTTATTTATTTTGGGCTGTGCTGGGTCTTTGTTCCTGTGCCCAGGCTTTCTCTAGTTGCAGTGAGAGGGAGCTATTTGTTGCTATGTGTGGGCATCTCATTGTGGTGGCTTTTCTTGTTGTGGTGCATGGGTTTCATTGCTCCCCAGCATGTGGGATTACTCCCAACCAGGGATCGAACCCATGTTCCCTGCACTGGCAGGGGGATTCTTAACCACTAAACCCCAGGGAAGGCCAGATATTCTTTTAAGAAGAGGAAACTTGGACAGAGGCAGACATGCAAAGGAAACCATGTGAAGACACAGGGAGAAGTGGGCCATCTGCAAGCCTAGGAGGGAGGTCTCAGAGGAATCCAACCCTGTTGATGCCTTTAGACTTCTAACCTCTAATACTACAAGAAAATAAAATCTCTGTTGTTTGATGTGCCCAGTTTTTGGTACATTGTCATGGCAGCCTTAATTGACTATTACAGTAAAGAAGCGGAGGCACAGAGAAGTAAAACAGCTAGGATGGGACTGAAGGAGGATTTTGCAGGCAGGTGGTCAGTTTCATAACTGATTCTCCAAATACCACCTCCGCCACGAAGAAGGCCTCATTGCCAGGGAATTCCCATATGATCATCACAATAAGCTTAGTTACAGGAATGCCCTGGTGGTTCAATGGTTAGGATCCCATGCTTTCACTGTCGAGGGCCTGGATTCAATCCCTAGTCTGAGAACTAAGATTCCACACCATGCAGCATAGCCAAACAATAAGCATAGTTACCATATGTCACCATTACATAGTTAATAGTTACTGACAGTATTTCCCACACTATGTATTTCATATCCCAACTCATTTATTTTGCAACAGAAAGTGTGTAGTTTTTAATCCACCTCACCTATTTCTTTCCTTCAGCTACTCCCTTTTCCCCACAGGAAACCACCTGTTCATTCTCTGTATCTATAGCTGTTTCTGTTTTGTTATGTTTGTTCATTTCTTTTGTTATTTAGATTCCACAGACATGACTGAAGTGACTTAAAACACAACATATATAAGTTTCCTGGAGAAGGAAATGACAATCCACTCCAGTATTCCTGCCTGAGAAACCCCATGGACAGAGGAGCCTGGCCGGCTACAATCCGTAGGGTACAAAGAGTCTGACACAACTGAGTAACTAACACACATAAGTAAAATCACACTATATTTGTCTTTTTCTATCTATTTTATTTAGCATAATCTCTAGGTCCATCCATTTATGGTGTTATAAATGGCAAGATTTTATTCTTTTTATGGTTGAGTAATATTCCATTATATATGCACATAGATATAGACAGATCGATAGATCACTATTCCTCTATTCATTCATCTTTTTTTTATTATTTTTTTTTGGTGGGGGTGGGTTGGGGAGGCAGGGGGGCAGGCAGGCCACTTCTATTGGTCTTTCATTTATCTGTTTTCAACCATCTTTGTTCTTTGGCCCGTGTGGGCCTCCCATTGCAGTGGCCTCTGTTGTCGCAGAGCACTGGCTCTGGGCGCATGCACTCCAGAGCTCCGGCTCGGTAATTGGACACATCGGTCCAGCTGCTCCACGGCACATGGGATCTTCCCAGGCCAGGGATCGAACTGGCGCTCATTGCATTGCAAGGCGGTGTCCCTACCCACTGGACCACCAGGGAAGCCCTATTCATTCATCTTTTGATGAGCTGAGGTTGTACCATATTTCAGCTATTATAAATACAGCTGTAAGGGACATAGGGGTGCATATATCTTTTCTAATTAATATTTTCATTTTCTTTGGATAAATACCAAAGAGTGGATTTTCTAGATCATATTATAGTTCTATTTTTAAATTTTTGGTGGTATTTCCATACTGTTTTACATAGTCTCTGCACCAATGTACACTCCCACGAACAGTGAACGAAAATTCCCTTTTCTCTACATTCTGTTCAACACTTATAATTTCTTGTCTTTTTGATAGCAGCCATTCCAATAACTGTGAGGTGATATCACTGTGATTTTGGTTTGGATTTCCCTGATGAATAGAGATGGTCAGCATCTTTTCATGTGCCAGTTGGCCATCTGTATGTCTTCTTTGGAAATATGTCTATTCAGATCCTCTCTCCCTATTTTTCAGCTGGGTTTCTTGTAGTTTTGATGTGGTGGTATGTGATTTCTTGGTATATTTTACATATATCCTTTGCAAGTATCTTCTATTCAAGGTGGCCTTTTCATTTTGTTGATAGTTTCCTTCACTTTGCAAAAGCTTTTTAGTTTGATATAGCTTTACTTGCTTATTTTTTGCTTTTGTTTCCCTTGTCTGAGGAAACATATCTAAAAACATACATTACTAAGACCGTTCAGTCACTCAGTCTTCTTCAACTCAGTCTTGTCCAACTCTTTACAACCCCATGCACTGCAGCAAACCAGATTTCCTTGTCCTTTATTATCTCTAAGAGTTTGCTCAAATCATACCCATTGAGTTGATGATTCCATTTCATCCTCTGTTGCCCCTTCTCTTCCTGTTCTCAATCTTCCCCAGCATCAGGGTATTCTCAAATAAGTTGGCAGTTTGCATCAGGTAACCAAAATATTGAAGTTTCAGCCCCAGCATCAGTCCTTCCAATGAATATTCAAGGTTTATTTCCTTTAGGATTGACTGATTTGATAACATTGCTGTCCAAGGGATTCTCAAGAGTCTTCTCCAACACCACAGTTCAAAGGCATCAGTTCTTCAGTGCTCAACCTTTTTTATTGTCCAGCTCTCACATCCATACATGACTAATGGAAGAACCATGGTTCTGACTATACAGACCTTTGTAGGCAAAGTAATGTCTCTGCTTTTTAATACACTGCCTAGGTCTGCAATGCCTTTTCTTTCAAGAAGCACCTTTTAATTGCATGGCTGTCATCACCATCCACAGTGATTTTGGAGCCCAAAAAAATAAAGTCTGTCACTGCTTCCATTTTATCTCCATCTATTTGCCATGAAGTGATGGGACTGGATGCCATGATCTCTTTTTTTTTTTTTTTTTTTGAATGTTGAATTTTAAGCCAGCTTTCATGCTCCTCTTTCACATTTACCAAGAGGCTCTTCACCTTCTGCCATAAGGGTGATGTTATTTTCATATTTAAGGTTATTGATAATTCTCCCAGCAAACTACATTCCAGTTTGTGCTTGATCAGCCCAGCATTTCACACAATGTACTCTGGAAATATGTCTATTCAGATCCTCTCTCCCTATTTTTCAGCTGGGTTTCTTGTAGTTTTGATGTGGTGGTATGTGATTTCTTGGTATATTTTACATATATCCTTTGCAAGTATCTTCTATTCAAGGTGGCCTTTTCATTTTGTTGATAGTTTCCTTCACTTTGCAAAAGCTTTTTAGTTTGATATAGCTTTACTTGCTTATTTTTTGCTTTTGTTTCCCTTGTCTGAGGAAACATATCTAAAAACATACATTACTAAGACCGTTCAGTCACTCAGTCTTCTTCAACTCAGTCTTGTCCAACTCTTTACAACCCCATGCACTGCAGCAAACCAGATTTCCTTGTCCTTTATTATCTCTAAGAGTTTGCTCAAATCATACCCATTGAGTTGATGATTCCATTTCATCCTCTGTTGCCCCTTCTCTTCCTGTTCTCAATCTTCCCCAGCATCAGGGTATTCTCAAATAAGTTGGCAGTTTGCATCAGGTAACCAAAATATTGAAGTTTCAGCCCCAGCATCAGTCCTTCCAATGAATATTCAAGGTTTATTTCCTTTAGGATTGACTGATTTGATAACATTGCTGTCCAAGGGATTCTCAAGAGTCTTCTCCAACACCACAGTTCAAAGGCATCAGTTCTTCAGTGCTCAACCTTTTTTATTGTCCAGCTCTCACATCCATACATGACTAATGGAAGAACCATGGTTCTGACTATACAGACCTTTGTAGGCAAAGTAATGTCTCTGCTTTTTAATACACTGCCTAGGTCTGCAATGCCTTTTCTTTCAAGAAGCACCTTTTAATTGCATGGCTGTCATCACCATCCACAGTGATTTTGGAGCCCAAAAAAATAAAGTCTGTCACTGCTTCCATTTTATCTCCATCTATTTGCCATGAAGTGATGGGACTGGATGCCATGATCTCTTTTTTTTTTTTTTTTTTTTTGAATGTTGAATTTTAAGCCAGCTTTCATGCTCCTCTTTCACATTTACCAAGAGGCTCTTCACCTTCTGCCATAAGGGTGATGTTATTTTCATATTTAAGGTTATTGATAATTCTCCCAGCAAACTACATTCCAGTTTGTGCTTGATCAGCCCAGCATTTCACACAATGTACTCTGCATATAAGTTAAACAAGCAGGGAGACAACATACAGCCTTGATGTACTCCTTTCCCAATTTTAAACCAGTCAGTTGTTCCATGTCTGGTTCTAACTGCTGTGTCCTGATATGCATACAGGTCTCTCAGGAGGCAGGTAGGGTGATCTGGTATTCCATCTCTTCAAGAATTTTCCACAGTTTGTTGTGATCCACATAGTGAAAGGCTTTAATGTAGTCATTGAAGCAGAAATAGATGTTTTTCTGGAATTCCTTTGCTTTTTATGTGATCCTATGGATGTTGGCAATTTGGTTTCTGGTTCCTCTACCTTTCCAAAATCCAGCTCCTACATCTGGAAATTCTTAGTTCACATACTGTTGAAGCCTAGTTTGAAGGATTTTGAGCATTACCTTGCTAGCATGTGAAATGAGTCCAATTATTTGAACATTCTTTGGCATTGCCCTTCTTTGCAAATGGAATGAAAACTTACCTTTTCCGGTCTTGTGGCCACTGCTGAGTTTTCCAAATTTGCTGGCATATCGAGTGCAGCCCTTTCACAGCATCACCTTGTAGGATTTGAAATAGTTCAGCCGGAATTCCATCACCTACACTAGCTTTGTTCTTAGTTATGCTTCCTAATGTTCACCTGACTTCACACTCCAGGATGTCTGGCTCTAGGTGAGTTATCACATCATTGTGGTTATCGAGGTCTAGGTCTTCTGTCTATTCTTTCAAGAAGCACCTTTTAATTGCATGGCTGTCATCACCATCCACAGTGATTTTGGAGCCCAAAAAAATAAAGTCTGTCACTGCTTCCATTTTATCTCCATCTATTTGCCAGGAAGGGAAGTGACTGGATGCCATGATCTCTTTTTGTTTTTTTCTGAATGTTGAATTTTAAGCCAGCTTTCATGCTCCTCTTTCACATTTACCAAGAGGCTCTTCACCTTCTGCCATAAGGGTGATGTTATTTTCATATTTAAGGTTATTGATAATTCTCCCAGCAAACTACATTCCAGTTTGTGCTTGATCAGCCCAGCATTTCACACAATGTACTCTGCATATAAGTTAAACAAGCAGGGAGACAACATACAGCCTTGATGTACTCCTTTCCCAATTTTAAACCAGTCAGTTGTTCCATGTCTGGTTCTAACTGCTGTGTCCTGATATGCATACAGGTCTCTCAGGAGGCAGGTAGGGTGATCTGGTATTCCATCTCTTCAAGAATTTTCCACAGTTTGTTGTGATCCACATAGTGAAAGGCTTTAATGTAGTCATTGAAGCAGAAATAGATGTTTTTCTGGAATTCCTTTGCTTTTTATGTGATCCTATGGATGTTGGCAATTTGGTTTCTGGTTCCTCTACCTTTCCAAAATCCAGCTCCTACATCTGGAAATTCTTAGTTCACATACTGTTGAAGCCTAGTTTGAAGGATTTTGAGCATTACCTTGCTAGCATGTGAAATGAGTCCAATTATTTGAACATTCTTTGGCATTGCCCTTCTTTGCAAATGGAATGAAAACTTACCTTTTCCGGTCTTGTGGCCACTGCTGAGTTTTCCAAATTTGCTGGCATATCGAGTGCAGCCCTTTCACAGCATCACCTTGTAGGATTTGAAATAGTTCAGCCGGAATTCCATCACCTACACTAGCTTTGTTCTTAGTTATGCTTCCTAATGTTCACCTGACTTCACACTCCAGGATGTCTGGCTCTAGGTGAGTTATCACATCATTGTGGTTATCGAGGTCATTAAGACCGTCTTCTGTCTATTCTTGCCACTTCTTCTTAATCTCTTCTGCTTCTGTGAGGTCCTTATTGTTTTTGTCCTTTATTGTGCCCATCTTCGCATGAAATGTTCCCTGATATCTTTGATTTTCTTGTAGAGATCTCTAGTCTTTCCCATTTTATTGTTGTCCTCTATTTCTTTGTATTGTTCACTTAAGACTTTCTTATCTCTCTTTGCTATTCTCTGGAGCTCTGCATTCAGATGGGTATATCTTTCCCTTTCTCTCTTGCCTTTCTCTTCTTTTCTCAGCTCTTTGCAAGGCTGCCTCAAACAACCATTTTGCCTTTTTTGCATTCCTTTTTTGGGGGGATGGTTTTGGTCACCATCTCCTGTACAATGTTATGAACCACTGTCCATAGTTCTTCAGGCACTCTGTCTATCAGATCTAATCCCTTGAAGCTAATTGTCACTGTATAATCATAAGGATTTGATTTAAGTCGTACTTGAATGGCCTAGGGGTTTTCCCTACTTTTTTCAATTTAAGTCTGAATTTTACAATAAGGAGCTCATGATCTGAGGCACAGTCTGCATGCAGTCTTGTTTTTGCTGACTGTATAGAGCTTCTCCAACTTTAGCTACAACAAATAGAATCGATATGATTTTGGCATCGATGTCCATGTATAGAGTCATCTCTCATTTTATTGGAAGCCTGTATTTGCTATGGCCAGTCCATTCTCTTGGCAAAACTCTGGTAGCCTTTATCCTGCTTCATTTTTTACTTCAAGGCCAAACTTGCCTGTTACTTGAGGTATCTCTTTTGTATTACAGTCCCCAGTGATGCAAAGGACATCTCTTTTTTTAATGTTACTTCTAGAATATTAGAAGTACCATATGTCTTCATAGAACCAGTCAACTTCATCTTCTTCAGCATTGGTGGTTGGGACATATACATGGATTAGTGTGATGTTGAATAGTTTGCACCAGAAACAAACTGAGATCATTCTGTCATTTTTGAGATTGAACCCAAATACTGTATTTTGGACTCTTTTGTTGACTATGAGGGCTCCTCCATTTCTTCTAAGGGATTCTTGCCCATAGTAGTAGATACAATGGTCATATGAATTGAGTTTGCCTATTTCCGTCCATTTTAATTCACTGATTCCTAAAATTCAATGTTTACTCTTGCCATATCTTCTTTGACCACTTTCAATTTATCTTGAGTCACAAATCTAAAATTCTAGGTTCATATGTACTATGGTTCTTTACAGCCTCAGACGTTACTTTTACTACCAAATACATCCACAGTTGGGCCTTGTTTCCTCATTGGCACAGCCTCTTCATTTCTTCTAGAGCTATCTGTCTGCTTTTCTTCAGTACCATATTGGACACCTACTGACTGAGGGATAGGGGTTATCTTTCAATGTCATATCTTTTTTCCCTCTTCATACTGTTCATATTGGATAAGGGACTGTCAAACCACTTCAGCATTCTTACCTTGAGAATCCCATGAACATTGTTTTTTTCAATTTTGGCCTTCTTTATTGTTTTTTTATTTATTTATTTTCATCCATCTTTATTCTTTGGCCTGTGTGGACCTCCCATTTCAGTGGTCTCTCTCATTGCAGAGCACTGGCTCTGGGCACATGCACTCCACAGCACTAGCTTGTTATTGGACACACTGGTCCAGTCACTCAGCCGCACATGGGATCTTCCCATGCCAGGGATGGAACCAGTGCCCCATGCATTGCAAGGCGGACTCTTTACCCACTGGACCACCACAGAAGCTCTCCCATGAACATTATGAACAGTATAAAGTAAGCCCTGCAGGTCTTCAAAGCCAAATGTTTTGGGGCTTACCTTTCTGATGAAGGAACCTCGGGGATGGTGTGCCCTACTTGCGGTATCTCTTTTGTATTACAGTCCCCAGTGATGCAAAGGACATCTCTTTTTTTAATGTTACTTCTAGAATATTAGAAGTACCATATGTCTTCATAGAACCAGTCAACTTCATCTTCTTCAGCATTGGTGGTTGGGACATATACATGGATTAGTGTGATGTTGAATAGTTTGCACCAGAAACAAACTGAGATCATTCTGTCATTTTTGAGATTGAACCCAAATACTGTATTTTGGACTCTTTTGTTGACTATGAGGGCTCCTCCATTTCTTCTAAGGGATTCTTGCCCATAGTAGTAGATACAATGGTCATATGAATTGAGTTTGCCTATTTCCGTCCATTTTAATTCACTGATTCCTAAAATTCAATGTTTACTCTTGCCATATCTTCTTTGACCACTTTCAATTTATCTTGAGTCACAAATCTAAAATTCTAGGTTCATATGTACTATGGTTCTTTACAGCCTCAGACGTTACTTTTACTACCAAATACATCCACAGTTGGGCCTTGTTTCCTCATTGGCACAGCCTCTTCATTTCTTCTAGAGCTATCTGTCTGCTTTTCTTCAGTACCATATTGGACACCTACTGACTGAGGGATAGGGGTTATCTTTCAATGTCATATCTTTTTTCCCTCTTCATACTGTTCATATTGGATAAGGGACTGTCAAACCACTTCAGCATTCTTACCTTGAGAATCCCATGAACATTGTTTTTTTCAATTTTGGCCTTCTTTATTGTTTTTTTATTTATTTATTTTCATCCATCTTTATTCTTTGGCCTGTGTGGACCTCCCATTTCAGTGGTCTCTCTCATTGCAGAGCACTGGCTCTGGGCACATGCACTCCACAGCACTAGCTTGTTATTGGACACACTGGTCCAGTCACTCAGCCGCACATGGGATCTTCCCATGCCAGGGATGGAACCAGTGCCCCATGCATTGCAAGGCGGACTCTTTACCCACTGGACCACCACAGAAGCTCTCCCATGAACATTATGAACAGTATAAAGTAAGCCCTGCAGGTCTTCAAAGCCAAATGTTTTGGGGGCTTACCTTTCTGATGAAGGAACCTCGGGATGGTGTGCCCAATGTGGGACTTGGACCCCTGAGTCCCTGGAAAGAACTTCTGAAATTATAGTTATTCTTTCATTTGTGGGTCACCCACTGGGGGTATGGGTCTTGACTATCCCACATCTCCACCCCTCCTACCTTCTCATTGTGGTTCTTTCTTTATACCTTTAGTTGCAATAGATCTTTTCTGCCAGTTTTTCATTCTTTCTCATCAATAGGTGCTCTATAAGTAACTGTAATTTTGGTGTGTCTGTGAGAGGTGAGCTCAGGATCTTTCTATTCTGTCATCTTGGTCACCCTCCCCTCTGAACCTCATAGTGGTTCTAATCTAAGGGTGTAGGCACTGTTGGACTTGGGGCAAATACCTAAGCCCCTCCTGTCTGTCCCTGCCACTGGGGATGACAGACAAAGAAACAAAAGAATTTCTACATAGTTAAATCTTTGCTCTGTTAGAAAGAAAAAGGAGAGAGGGGTGAGGGACAGCTGAGACAACTAGGGACCATGGTGGAGAGGAATCAGAGGACAGTCAAAGATACCTTACCCAGGACGACACCCTTATGATGGATATTGAAGGGTGAGTAGAAGTTTCCTAGACAGACAAGACAAGGAAAGTCATTTTAGCCATAAAGGACATCATGTACAAGTAATAGTCACAGTTAATCTCAATTAAGCTCTCATTACATATCAGACATGACACTGGACACTGTACTTCCTTTATCTCATTCAGTCCTCACAATAACACTATGTGATAGGTTCTATAATCAGTTTTACAGATGGCAAAACTGAGGCTCAAATAAGGTGATTAACTTGCTCAAAGTCACACAGCTGTTAAACTGATAGGACCAGGATTCCTACTCTGGTCTACTGTTTCAAAAGCCTTCAGGGCTTCCCTGGTGGTCCAGTGGGTAAGGACACCGCCTGGCAGTGCAAGGGGCGCCAGTTCGACCCCTGGCCTGGGAAGATCCCACGTGCCACGGAGCGGCTGGACCGATGTGTCCAATTACCGAGCCGGAGCTCTGGAGCGCATGCGCCCAGGGCCAGCGCTCTGTGACAACAGAGGCCACCGCGATGGGAGGCCCACACGGGCCAAAGAGCAAAGATGGATGAAAAATAGATAAATGAAAGACCAATAGAAGTGGCCCGCCTGCCCCTCTCCCTCTCCAACTGCCCCCCACCTCAAAAAATAAATAAATAAATATTAAAAAAAAAAAAAAAGGCCTTCAAAAGCCTGTGCTTTCACTGCTACCATGTTGCCATCTGGAGTTGAGAGTTAATAAGAAAAGTGTAATGTTTTGTTGATAATCTCTTGGAGTTTTTTCCAACTGTGATTAGTAGTTATCAACTCTTTCTACAACCTTTTCTGATCAGAGGGTAGAGGAGAGGGACATATCCTAGGACACAAGTGGGTTCATGTGGCAATGAGAGATGGGACAACAGAAGAGGTGTCCAGAGCTTGCTTACATCTGAAAGTTTCTACGAACTTGTGAAATTTTCAATATTTTTTTGCTTTGACTTGAAGACAATTCAGACAAACCAGAAAGTATTTCCTCCACTGTTGGACTTGGGGCAAATACCTAAGCCCCTCCTGTCTGTCCCTGCCACTGGGGATGACAGACAAAGAAACAAAAGAATTTCTACATAGTTAAATCTTTGCTCTGTTAGAAAGAAAAGGAGAGAGGGGTGAGGGACAGCTGAGACAACTAGGGACCATGGTGGAGAGGAATCAGAGGACAGTCAAAGATACCTTACCCAGGACGACACCCTTATGATGGATATTGAAGGGTGAGTAGAAGTTTCCTAGACAGACAAGACAAGGAAAGTCATTTTAGCCATAAAGGACATCATGTACAAGTAATAGTCACAGTTAATCTCAATTAAGCTCTCATTACATATCAGACATGACACTGGACACTGTACTTCCTTTATCTCATTCAGTCCTCACAATAACACTATGTGATAGGTTCTATAATCAGTTTTACAGATGGCAAAACTGAGGCTCAAATAAGGTGATTAACTTGCTCAAAGTCACACAGCTGTTAAACTGATAGGACCAGGATTCCTACTCTGGTCTACTGTTTCAAAAGCCTTCAGGGCTTCCCTGGTGGTCCAGTGGGTAAGGACACCGCCTGGCAGTGCAAGGGGCGCCAGTTCGACCCCTGGCCTGGGAAGATCCCACGTGCCACGGAGCGGCTGGACCGATGTGTCCAATTACCGAGCCGGAGCTCTGGAGCGCATGCGCCCAGGGCCAGCGCTCTGTGACAACAGAGGCCACCGCGATGGGAGGCCCACACGGGCCAAAGAGCAAAGATGGATGAAAAATAGATAAATGAAAGACCAATAGAAGTGGCCCGCCTGCCCCTCTCCCTCTCCAACTGCCCCCCACCTCAAAAAATAAATAAATAAATATTAAAAAAAAAAAAAAAAGGCCTTCAAAAGCCTGTGCTTTCACTGCTACCATGTTGCCATCTGGAGTTGAGAGTTAATAAGAAAAGTGTAATGTTTTGTTGATAATCTCTTGGAGTTTTTTCCAACTGTGATTAGTAGTTATCAACTCTTTCTACAACCTTTTCTGATCAGAGGGTAGAGGAGAGGGACATATCCTAGGACACAAGTGGGTTCATGTGGCAATGAGAGATGGGACAACAGAAGAGGTGTCCAGAGCTTGCTTACATCTGAAAGTTTCTACGAACTTGTGAAATTTTCAATATTTTTTTGCTTTGACTTGAAGACAATTCAGACAAACCAGAAAGTATTTCCTCTCCATTGGTCCCACCATATCAATAAAAAGGAGTAAGAGCTGGGCTTCCCTGGTAGCTCAGTGGTAAAGAGTTCACTTGCCAATGCAGGAGACATGGGTTGGATACCTGACCCAGGAAGATCCCACATGCTGAGGAGCAACTAAGCCCTTGAGCCACAACTACCAAGCCCATGTGTCGCAATTACTGAAACCCGCGGGTCCTAGAGCCCGAGTTTCACAACAAGAGAAGTCACCGCAACAAGAAGCCTGCTCACAGGCTTCTCTGGTAGCTCAGTGGTTAAGAGTTTGCCTGCCAATGCAGGAGACACGGGTTTGATTCCTGATCCAGGAAGATCCCACATGCTGTGAAGCAACTAAGCCCATGAGCCACAACTACTAAGACTGTGCTCTAGAGTCTCAGAGCCACAACCATTGAGTCCATGTGCACCAGCTACTGAAGCCCATGTGCCCTAGAGCCTGAGTTCCACAACAAGAGAAGTCACTGCAACAAGAAGCCTGCTCACCTCAGCTAGAGAGTAGCCACCTCTCCCTGCAACTACAGAAGAGTCTGTAGCAGCAGTGAAAACCCAGAACAGCCAAAAATAAATTAATTAATTAATTAAAAATATTTTTTTAAAAGGAGGAAGAGCCATTTAAATCTCATCTGAATAATAATAAAAAGGAGGAAGATGTTGAATTTTGTCCAAGCTGACTTGGTGCCCTGCTGGCCAGAGGCCACAGCTTCAGTTTGGAGTGTTTTGTTCTGCTGTTTTTGAGGACTGGGTCAGCAAAATACATTCCAAGATTGTTTGTCTGTCTTTCTTTTTCTATGCTACCATGTTGCCATCTGGAGTTGAGAGTTAATAAGAAAAGTGTAATGTTTTGTTGATAATCTCTTGGAGTTTTTTCCAACTGTGATTAGTAGTTATCAACTCTTTCTACAACCTTTTCTGATCAGAGGGTAGAGGAGAGGGACATATCCTAGGACACAAGTGGGTTCATGTGGCAATGAGAGATGGGACAACAGAAGAGGTGTCCAGAGCTTGCTTACATCTGAAAGTTTCTACGAACTTGTGAAATTTTCAATATTTTTTTGCTTTGACTTGAAGACAATTCAGACAAACCAGAAAGTATTTCCTCTCCATTGGTCCCACCATATCAATAAAAAGGAGTAAGAGCTGGGCTTCCCTGGTAGCTCAGTGGTAAAGAGTTCACTTGCCAATGCAGGAGACATGGGTTGGATACCTGACCCAGGAAGATCCCACATGCTGAGGAGCAACTAAGCCCTTGAGCCACAACTACCAAGCCCATGTGTCGCAATTACTGAAACCCGCGGGTCCTAGAGCCCGAGTTTCACAACAAGAGAAGTCACCACAACAAGAAGCCTGCTCACAGGCTTCTCTGGTAGCTCAGTGGTTAAGAGTTTGCCTGCCAATGCAGGAGACACGGGTTTGATTCCTGATCCAGGAAGATCCCACATGCTGTGAAGCAACTAAGCCCATGAGCCACAACTACTAAGACTGTGCTCTAGAGTCTCAGAGCCACAACCATTGAGTCCATGTGCACCAGCTACTGAAGCCCATGTGCCCTAGAGCCTGAGTTCCACAACAAGAGAAGTCACTGCAACAAGAAGCCTGCTCACCTCAGCTAGAGAGTAGCCACCTCTCCCTGCAACTACAGAAGAGTCTATAGCAGCAGTGAAAACCCAGAACAGCCAAAAATAAATAAATTAATTAATTAAAAATATTTTTTTAAAAGGAGGAAGAGCCATTTAAATCTCATCTGAATAATAATAAAAAGGAGGAAGATGTTGAATTTTGTCCAAGCTGACTTGGTGCCCTGCTGGCCAGAGGCCACAGCTTCAGTTTGGAGTGTTTTGTTCTGCTGTTTTTGAGGACTGGGTCAGCAAAATACATTCCAAGATTGTTTGTCTGTCTTTCCTTGTTGTCTCATGACACCCAGACAAGATTTGCCAAAACTCACTCTCCCACTAGCATTCTCAAAGAAGTGCTCTTCGGGGTGAGATATGACAGAATAAAGAATGGCTCAAAATGCATGAAGGCTTTTTCAAATGTTTCATGCACAGACAGTATGGTTGGTGTACAAGAGCCAGACTGCTGAATCATGAGTCCTGGGATTTGGCCTTGGCTGTTTCTCTCACTTGCTTTGTGATGTGTGCAGGTCCCTCGATCTCTCTGGACTTGTTTCTTTGTGTGTGAAACAGTGGGGTCAATTACTCATTCAACAACACTGAATGAAGGACCTTCCACATACAGGTACCCTGCTGAGGGTTTGGGATACTCAGGTGTGAGATGTGGTCCCTGTTTCAGGAGAGCTTTCAGGTCAGGGTTGGAAGCAGCTAGTAAAGGGGGCAAAGAGGAGAGAGGGGAAGCCTTCTTCCCTAGTTGGAGAGGTAGGTCGGAATAGGGATGAAATCTGGGCCATACTTTAAAAAGACAAGTAGAGTTTGCTAGAGCCAGAGATTAAGGAAAGGCATTCCATCAGAGCCCAGGCTCTGAGACTGGAAAGCACAAGGCTGCCTCTGAAACAGAAGGACTAGAAAAGGAGTGGCTGGGAATAGTTAAGAGTCTGGTCACACTGCCTGGCTTCAAATCCTGGCTCCACCACTTGCTGGCTATGTGACCTACAGCAAAGTATTCCACCTTTCTCTAATTCCCTCATCAGACAACTGTGAATAATAATCATACTCACCTGATAAGGTTCTATAAGTATTAGGTAAGTCAATGCACAGAATATGCTTAGGACAATGACTGGCATCTTAATACACTCAATGCATAATAATTACCAATATTTTTATTAGTTGAGACAAGAGACTAACTAGAGTTGAGGCTAAGGAAATAGTCTAAAATGCATGGGCTGGGGAATTTATGTTGAATTTTGTCCAAGCTGACTTGGTGCCCTGCTGGCCAGAGGCCACAGCTTCAGTTTGGAGTGTTTTGTTCTGCTGTTTTTGAGGACTGGGTCAGCAAAATACATTCCAAGATTGTTTGTCTGTCTTTCCTTGTTGTCTCATGACACCCAGACAAGATTTGCCAAAACTCACTCTCCCACTAGCATTCTCAAAGAAGTGCTCTTGGGGGTGAGATATGACAGAATAAAGAATGGCTCAAAATGCATGAAGGCTTTTTCAAATGTTTCATGCACAGACAGTATGGTTGGTGTACAAGAGCCAGACTGCTGAATCATGAGTCCTGGGATTTGGCCTTGGCTGTTTCTCTCACTTGCTTTGTGATGTGTGCAGGTCCCTCGATCTCTCTGGACTTGTTTCTTTGTGTGTGAAACAGTGGGGTCAATTACTCATTCAACAACACTGAATGAAGGACCTTCCACATACAGGTACCCTGCTGAGGGTTTGGGATACTCAGGTGTGAGATGTGGTCCCTGTTTCAGGAGAGCTTTCAGGTCAGGGTTGGAAGCAGCTAGTAAAGGGGGCAAAGAGGAGAGAGGGGAAGCCTTCTTCCCTAGTTGGAGAGGTAGGTCGGAATAGGGATGAAATCTGGGCCATACTTTAAAAGACAAGTAGAGTTTGCTAGAGCCAGAGATTAAGGAAAGGCATTCCATCAGAGCCCAGGCTCTGAGACTGGAAAGCACAAGGCTGCCTCTGAAACAGAAGGACTAGAAAAGGAGTGGCTGGGAATAGTTAAGAGTCTGGTCACACTGCCTGGCTTCAAATCCTGGCTCCACCACTTGCTGGCTATGTGACCTACAGCAAAGTATTCCACCTTTCTCTAATTCCCTCATCAGACAACTGTGAATAATAATCATACTCACCTGATAAGGTTCTATAAGTATTAGGTAAGTCAATGCACAGAATATGCTTAGGACAATGACTGGCATCTTAATACACTCAATGCATAATAATTACCAATATTTTTATTAGTTGAGACAAGAGACTAACTAGAGTTGAGGCTAAGGAAATAGTCTAAAATGCATGCTGGGGGAATTTCCTGGTGGTCCAATGGCTAAGACTCCACACTCGCAATGCAGGGGCCTAGGTTCAACCCCTGGTCACAGAACTATATTTCACATACTGCAGTTAAAAGCTCCCATAAACTGCTATGAAGATCACAGACGCCACATGCAACCACTAAGACCTGGCACAGCCAAATAAATAAATAAAATAATTTTTAAAAAGATAGCATTCCTTCTCTAGAAAGAAACAAAATATATGCTGGGACCAGACTACGAAGGGTTTTGTGCATTAGGTTCATTCAATTTAACCACCAAGTGTCGTCTGTGTATCTGGCACTGGGGATTCAGGGCTAAATCAGAGATATACCCCGCCTCTAAGTTATCTCCAAAAGGAAATGCTGCCAGGCAGTGTTGAGGGAGGGAAGCAGCAGATGTTGAATGCAGTAGAAGCAGCCCATGTGGGTATGTGCCTTTCATCATCTTGCAGCCACTACATAACAGAAAAGGGACCTGCCCTCATGGAACCTGCATTCAAATGTGGAAAGATATTCCATCTGATAATTCCATGTGGCACAGGTGTGATCAGACACAGGCAGTGAACAAGAATTTCCCTAGGGTTCAGGAGACAGCAATATGGCAATAAACATTAAGAACAACACAAGCTAGATCACCTTAGAAGGTAAGATCCACTCCTCTTCAGCTAGGAACATCCTATGGACACTTCTCTCTGTGTATCAGAAGCCATTTTCCTCCATACATAGAGATCCTATTCAGCCTATATAGACAGCCCCCAGAAAGAGAATCCCAGAGACAGCTGGTCTTCAATTTGCCTATTTCAAGCATATCTTTCACATTGATTTCATCTCTTATACTTAACTGTCCTCTACAATTTTCACAAAGAATCATCATCTCCTTAAGAGAGATGTGTCAACCCACAAGGACATGACCATACTCTCTGGATTCAGGGGTATCCAGTTCCTTAGAAAACCAGATGATAAACTGATTGTAGCAGAGGCTGCTTGTTGTTCTTTAGTATCCATTTGCCTATTTTTTCTGTAGTGGGAACTCAAATTTGTCCACTAAGAAGAAAGAGCATGTTTCCCAGCCTCTCTTGCAGCTAGATATGGCCATACAACTAAAATCTGACCAACAGGATATGAGAAGTGGTGCAGGTAATTTTGGCATGTGTCCCTAAAGTGAGGGAGTATGCCCTTCTTTGTTCCTTCCTTCTTTATGCTAGCTGGAACGGCACAGACATGGCAGAAGCAGCCATCATGAACTATGATGTGACAGCCACATGCTGAGGATGGGGAGCCACAGCAGGGAAGGAATCTGGTCACTGATGTCACAGAGTGCATATCAGCCTCAGACTGACAAACTCTACAGTTCTGTGAGAGAGAATATCAACCTCATAAGCTGTTTGTTTACTCTCACTTATAGTCAAACTTAAAACAAATACTTCCTCCTTATCCATAGAAAAGAAACAAATACAAGAACAGTGGATTGTCTCATTATACAAAGCCAAGCAGTGTGTCAAGATCTACTTTCTGGGGGATTCCCTGGTGGTCCAGTGGGTAAAGAGACTGCCTTGCAGTGCAGAAAGCACTGGTTCGATCTCTGGCCTGGGAAGATCCCATGTGCTGAGGAGCAGCTAAACTGGTATGTCCAATTAGGAGCCAGCGCTCTGGAGCACATGTGCCCAGAGCCGGTGCTCTACAGTGGGAGAGGCCACTGAGATGGGAGGCCCACACGGGCCAAGGAATAAAGATGGATAAAAATGAATGGATGGAAAATCAATCAAAACAGGCCAAAAATTTTAAAATAGCAAAAAAAAAAAAAAAAAGATCTACTTTCTGAAATTGGCCTTGCAGGCCTGAACCTGGGGTCCAGTGTGCCGATATGGAGCTCTGATGCTCCAGCTTTCCCCCAACCCCTGTAGTGGCTCAATTCTCTTGCCAGGGGCCAAAACTTTGTCTTAGCATATCTTTCACATTGATTTCATCTCTTATACTTAACTGTCCTCTACAATTTTCACAAAGAATCATCATCTCCTTAAGAGAGATGTGTCAACCCACAAGGACATGACCATACTCTCTGGATTCAGGGGTATCCAGTTCCTTAGAAAACCAGATGATAAACTGATTGTAGCAGAGGCTGCTTGTTGTTCTTTAGTATCCATTTGCCTATTTTTTCTGTAGTGGGAACTCAAATTTGTCCACTAAGAAGAAAGAGCATGTTTCCCAGCCTCTCTTGCAGCTAGATATGGCCATACAACTAAAATCTGACCAACAGGATATGAGAAGTGGTGCAGGTAATTTTGGCATGTGTCCCTAAAGTGAGGGAGTATGCCCTTCTTTGTTCCTTCCTTCTTTATGCTAGCTGGAACGGCACAGACATGGCAGAAGCAGCCATCATGAACTATGATGTGACAGCCACATGCTGAGGATGGGGAGCCACAGCAGGGAAGGAATCTGGTCACTGATGTCACAGAGTGCATATCAGCCTCAGACTGACAAACTCTACAGTTCTGTGAGAGAGAATATCAACCTCATAAGCTGTTTGTTTACTCTCACTTATAGTCAAACTTAAAACAAATACTTCCTCCTTATCCATAGAAAAGAAACAAATACAAGAACAGTGGATTGTCTCATTATACAAAGCCAAGCAGTGTGTCAAGATCTACTTTCTGGTGGATTCCTGGTGGTCCAGTGGGTAAAGAGACTGCCTTGCAGTGCAGAAAGCACTGGTTCGATCTCTGGCCTGGGAAGATCCCATGTGCTGAGGAGCAGCTAAACTGGTATGTCCAATTAGGAGCCAGCGCTCTGGAGCACATGTGCCCAGAGCCGGTGCTCTACAGTGGGAGAGGCCACTGAGATGGGAGGCCCACACGGGCCAAGGAATAAAGATGGATAAAAATGAATGGATGGAAAATCAATCAAAACAGGCCAAAAATTTTAAAATAGCAAAAAAAAAAAAAAAAAGATCTACTTTCTGAAATTGGCCTTGCAGGCCTGAACCTGGGGTCCAGTGTGCCGATATGGAGCTCTGATGCTCCAGCTTTCCCCCAACCCCTGTAGTGGCTCAATTCTCTTGCCAGGGGCCAAAACTTTGTCTTAAACCCAAGCTTCCTTGCCAAGGTCCAGGAAAACTACACAGCTTTGGCAGTCCTTCTGCCTACACTCTGCCCTATGGACACATCTACCCAGTTGCAGGTTTACGTCTGCTTCATAGGGATAACTTCCCTGGAACAAAGATGTTCCTTGCCACCTGCTGTGTTATTGGCCTTGGAATTAAGGTATTTTTCTGTAGGAATTGGAGACATTCTCTGATGTGTCTTAAGGTAGCAGTACCTAAAGTCCAAGCTCTTCTGGCAAACCTGGCATTTGGCAGTTACAACCTTGTTGCCTGGACTCTCCCAAGAAGTAAATAGGTGAATAACTGGAAGTATCAGATTGGTCCTCATATGTTCCCTAGCTTACATTCAGAATTTATTTAATCATCATGTTTAGCAGGTAGAGGAAGACTCCTACTCTTCTCACAATGTCTGGTGCAGCCTAGATCCATCTGGAAACTCTCAGTGTTCATGAACTTCATAAGAAGGGGTGTAAGATGCCAAATCGCATAGGAGAAGATGCAATAACAATTGTTTCCAAAGGCGCTGGGACAGGAGAGCATTAGCAGGCTCTAGGCTTCATTTCCTTCCACAGTACCTATAATGAGATGTGGGTTGTCATAGAAGTGAAGGGTTGGGAGTTGGGCAATGGGAGAGATTGTGTCATGTGGCAATGAGAGATATTTGAGATGTAGATAGTTTGATCAAAATATATGTCACTGAGCTCAGTGGGAGAATTTCCAGAGTTTATTCCTATGATGTCACTACCCTCTGCAAACACTCCTACAGCTGGGCCTGGTCATATGCTCCAGTTCGGACTCCTCATACCAGTGACACTGTAGAGTCACTGAATCTACGCTTTAGCCCCTGGACCCATCTATCCAGTTGTAAAACCACTGGACAATTTCCAAAGCAGGTCCCCTGTGTGTACCATGCCCGCCTTCCTCTCCATGTTGGCCTACCACTGAGGCCTCTGAGTGTCCCTGGATTAGGCCTCGGAAGCTGTAAGAGAGCCTTTACATAGGAACTTAATTCATTATCTTTATTCATCCCAATGTATGAAATCTTGCCCAACCTTTATGTTCTAGCTCAAGTACTCCTTCCTTCAGGAAGTGTTCCCTAGTCCCCCTTCACAAGCTCCTGTTGTTACTATAACAACAATAATAATATTTCATTAAGCCCTTACAAGGAGCCTAGCACCATGCTGTTATTTACAAACATAATCAATTGAATCCTCACAATGTCTTTCAGCGTTAAGTGTTATCTCTAGCCTGTTGGTGAAAAACTGAGGCTGAGAGGGCTCAAGTCCTATGCGCAAGGTCAGAGAACTGCTAAGTGCAGAGTCAGGATTCGAGCCCCGGTGGTCACTAATCACTGCACCACACTGCCCCAAGAGTGAGCACATACTTCTTGGAACTGCCTTGGTTCTTTAATTAGACTCTACTAGGGTGGAATAATGTCCTGATCCACTCTGGCTCTGGCAGCCTAGTGCTCTGGGGTCATTAGAGGGCTTGACAAAGGCGACATTGGGCATTCTTGATGGCTCTCTAAGAAGCACCGCCAGGACCTCTGTTGCTGAATTCTTTTCTAAGAGTGTCGTCCCCAACTCAGCCTTTCATGCAGGGTGCAGCTTTAGAATTCCTGGACTCAGCTTCTGAGTATTGATTGTTTTCAGGAGCAAGTCAGCAATTTGTGGTTTCCTGACAATGGCTCTGTGTTCTGTTATAGAGCTGGGCTTGTTTGCATTTCCATCATCAGGCAAGGCACAGGCCAGGGTCTGGCCTACCCTTTTGCCTGGTGATCTGGAGCTATTCTGTGGTCAAGTCATCTGTCGCAACCTTCAGAATGGAGAACACAGGATAGGGCAGAAGGGTCAGCTCTATTATCACAAAGATAAATCCCAAACAAAACTAGACTTCTTGCCCAGAGAAGGGATTATTATGATGCCTGTTCTTTTAAATGTGCTTTTTGGTACTTTAAAGGAAAACAAAGTGAGTTTAAATCCAGAGCTGTTGATAAGAGGATAGGGAAACAAGTATCCTTATATACTATCTGTGGGATGTAAACTAATGTGATCTCTTTGAAGGGCAAGTTGGTAATATTTATGAACATTTTAAATGTACAAACCCTTTAATGCAGCACTCTCAGTTCTAGAAATCTATTTTATGGACATTCTTATACATTATGCGAAGATATATGTACGCGATGTTTATTCTTGTATATATTATAGCAAAATATTAGTAATCTAAATCTAAATGACTGTCATGGGCTTACTAAATATTTCAAGCCCTTACAAGGAGCCTAGCACCATGCTGTTATTTACAAACATAATCAATTGAATCCTCACAATGTCTTTCAGCGTTAAGTGTTATCTCTAGCCTGTTGGTGAAAAACTGAGGCTGAGAGGGCTCAAGTCCTATGCGCAAGGTCAGAGAACTGCTAAGTGCAGAGTCAGGATTCGAGCCCCGGTGGTCACTAATCACTGCACCACACTGCCCCAAGAGTGAGCACATACTTCTTGGAACTGCCTTGGTTCTTTAATTAGACTCTACTAGGGTGGAATAATGTCCTGATCCACTCTGGCTCTGGCAGCCTAGTGCTCTGGGGTCATTAGAGGGCTTGACAAAGGCGACATTGGGCATTCTTGATGGCTCTCTAAGAAGCACCGCCAGGACCTCTGTTGCTGAATTCTTTTCTAAGAGTGTCGTCCCCAACTCAGCCTTTCATGCAGGGTGCAGCTTTAGAATTCCTGGACTCAGCTTCTGAGTATTGATTGTTTTCAGGAGCAAGTCAGCAATTTGTGGTTTCCTGACAATGGCTCTGTGTTCTGTTATAGAGCTGGGCTTGTTTGCATTTCCATCATCAGGCAAGGCACAGGCCAGGGTCTGGCCTACCCTTTTGCCTGGTGATCTGGAGCTATTCTGTGGTCAAGTCATCTGTCGCAACCTTCAGAATGGAGAACACAGGATAGGGCAGAAGGGTCAGCTCTATTATCACAAAGATAAATCCCAAACAAAACTAGACTTCTTGCCCAGAGAAGGGATTATTATGATGCCTGTTCTTTTAAATGTGCTTTTTGGTACTTTAAAGGAAAACAAAGTGAGTTTAAATCCAGAGCTGTTGATAAGAGGATAGGGAAACAAGTATCCTTATATACTATCTGTGGGATGTAAACTAATGTGATCTCTTTGAAGGGCAAGTTGGTAATATTTATGAACATTTTAAATGTACAAACCCTTTAATGCAGCACTCTCAGTTCTAGAAATCTATTTTATAGACATTCTTATACATTATGCAAAGATATATGTACACGATGTTTAGTCTTGTATATATTATAGCAAAAAATATTAGTAATCTAAATCTAAATGACTGTCAGCTGGGGACTTACTAAATAAATTTTGTTCAACCACACAATGGAACATTTTTGCAGGCATTTTAAAAAAGAGGTAGATTTGTATATGCCTAAAGGAAACTTTCTCCAAGAAATACTGCTAAATTAGGACAGCCAGATTCTGGGGGCAGAATAGGGAAAGCTGGATGTGAAAAAAGGTATGTGTGGTGGGGGAACCATCCTACAGTATTGGTAGAAATGTAAATTAGTGCAGCCACTATGGAGAAAAGTACAGAGGTTCCTTAAAAAACTAAAAATAGAGCTACCATATGATACACCATTGCACTCCTGGGCATATATTGTAATTCTGAAGATATGCTGCACCCTAATTTTCATAACAGCACTATTTATAATAGCCAAGACATGGAAGCAACATGTGTCCATTAACAGATGAATGGATAAAGATGATGTGCTATATATACACGATGGAATATTATTGGCCATAAAAATGAATGAAAGGATTTCCTTGGTGGTGCAGTGGTTAAGAATCCTGCCAATGCAGGGGACACAGGTTCAATCCCTTGACTTGGAGAATTCCACATGCCATGGAACAACTGGGCCTGTCCACCACAGCTGCTGAGCCTGCTCTCTAGAGCCCACAAGCCACAATTACTGAGCCTCTATGCCACAACTACTGATGCCACACAACTTCATGGCCTAGAGTCACACACCACAGCTACTAAGACTGTGTGCTACAGCTTCTATTAATCAACAAAGTGGGGGTTTAAATCCCAAACAAAACTAGACTTCTTGCCCAGAGAAGGGATTATTATGATGCCTGTTCTTTTAAATGTGCTTTTTGGTACTTTAAAGGAAAACAAAGTGAGTTTAAATCCAGAGCTGTTGATAAGAGGATAGGGAAACAAGTATCCTTATATACTATCTGTGGGATGTAAACTAATGTGATCTCTTTGAAGGGCAAGTTGGTAATATTTATGAACATTTTAAATGTACAAACCCTTTAATGCAGCACTCTCAGTTCTAGAAATCTATTTTATAGACATTCTTATACATTATGCAAAGATATATGTACACGATGTTTAGTCTTGTATATATTATAGCAAAAAATATTAGTAATCTAAATCTAAATGACTGTCAGCTGGGGACTTACTAAATAAATTTTGTTCAACCACACAATGGAACATTTTTGCAGGCATTTTAAAAAAGAGGTAGATTTGTATATGCCTAAAGGAAACTTTCTCCAAGAAATACTGCTAAATTAGGACAGCCAGATTCTGGGGGCAGAATAGGGAAAGCTGGATGTGAAAAAAGGTATGTGTGGTGGGGGAACCATCCTACAGTATTGGTAGAAATGTAAATTAGTGCAGCCACTATGGAGAAAAGTACAGAGGTTCCTTAAAAAACTAAAAATAGAGCTACCATATGATACACCATTGCACTCCTGGGCATATATTGTAATTCTGAAGATATGCTGCACCCTAATTTTCATAACAGCACTATTTATAATAGCCAAGACATGGAAGCAACATGTGTCCATTAACAGATGAATGGATAAAGATGATGTGCTATATATACACGATGGAATATTATTGGCCATAAAAATGAATGAAAGGATTTCCTTGGTGGTGCAGTGGTTAAGAATCCTGCCAATGCAGGGGACACAGGTTCAATCCCTTGACTTGGAGAATTCCACATGCCATGGAACAACTGGGCCTGTCCACCACAGCTGCTGAGCCTGCTCTCTAGAGCCCACAAGCCACAATTACTGAGCCTCTATGCCACAACTACTGATGCCACACAACTTCATGGCCTAGAGTCACACACCACAGCTACTAAGACTGTGTGCTACAGCTTCTGAAGCCTGTGCACCTGGAGCCTACTCTTTGTAACAAGAGAAGTGACCACAACTAGAGAAAGCCCACCCACCACAACAAACAGTGGCCCCACTCATCACAAGTTGAGAAAGCCCATGGGCAGCAATGAAGACCCAGTGCAGCCAAGAGTAAATAAATAAATAAATAAAAGTGTTAAAAAGAATGAAATAATGCCATTTGTAGCAACATGGAGGCATCTGGAGATTGTCATACTAAGTGAAGTAAGTCAGATAAAGACAAATTACATATGATATCATACTTACATGTGGAATCTAAAAAAGAAAATGATACAAATGAACTTATTTACAAAACAGAAATCAACTCAGACATAGAGAACAAACCTGCGGTTACCAAAGGGAACGTGGAGGTGGGGAGAGATAAATTAGGAGTTTGGGACTAACAGATATACACTACCATATATGAAACAGATAAACAACAAGAACCTAGTAATATCTCTATACTCAATATATTGTAATAACCTATAACAGAAAAGAATCTGAAAAAGAATATATATATATATAATGTGCTAAGTTGTACTAAGTTGCTTCAGTTGTGTCTGACTCTTTGCAAACCTATGGACAGTAGCCTGCCAGGCTACTCTGTCAATGGGCTTCTCCAGGCATGAATCCTGGAGTAGGTTGCCACACCCTTCTCCAGGGAATCTTCCTGACCCAGGGAAAGAACTCAAGTTCTTCTTATGTCTTCTGAATTGGCAGGTGAGTTCTTTACCATACATATATTATATATATTGTATAGATGGCAACATGTGTCCATTAACAGATGAATGGATAAAGATGATGTGCTATATATACACGATGGAATATTATTGGCCATAAAAATGAATGAAAGGATTTCCTTGGTGGTGCAGTGGTTAAGAATCCTGCCAATGCAGGGGACACAGGTTCAATCCCTTGACTTGGAGAATTCCACATGCCATGGAACAACTGGGCCTGTCCACCACAGCTGCTGAGCCTGCTCTCTAGAGCCCACAAGCCACAATTACTGAGCCTCTATGCCACAACTACTGATGCCACACAACTTCATGGCCTAGAGTCACACACCACAGCTACTAAGACTGTGTGCTACAGCTTCTGAAGCCTGTGCACCTGGAGCCTACTCTTTGTAACAAGAGAAGTGACCACAACTAGAGAAAGCCCACCCACCACAACAAACAGTGGCCCCACTCATCACAAGTTGAGAAAGCCCATGGGCAGCAATGAAGACCCAGTGCAGCCAAGAGTAAATAAATAAATAAATAAAAGTGTTAAAAAGAATGAAATAATGCCATTTGTAGCAACATGGAGGCATCTGGAGATTGTCATACTAAGTGAAGTAAGTCAGATAAAGACAAATTACATATGATATCATACTTACATGTGGAATCTAAAAAAGAAAATGATACAAATGAACTTATTTACAAAACAGAAATCAACTCAGACATAGAGAACAAACCTGCGGTTACCAAAGGGGAACGTGGAGGTGGGGAGAGATAAATTAGGAGTTTGGGACTAACAGATATACACTACCATATATGAAACAGATAAACAACAAGAACCTAGTAATATCTCTATACTCAATATATTGTAATAACCTATAACAGAAAAGAATCTGAAAAAGAATATATATATATATAATGTGCTAAGTTGTACTAAGTTGCTTCAGTTGTGTCTGACTCTTTGCAAACCTATGGACAGTAGCCTGCCAGGCTACTCTGTCAATGGGCTTCTCCAGGCATGAATCCTGGAGTAGGTTGCCACACCCTTCTCCAGGGAATCTTCCTGACCCAGGGAAAGAACTCAAGTTCTTCTTATGTCTTCTGAATTGGCAGGTGAGTTCTTTACCATACATATATTATTATATATTGTATAGCATGGGCAATTTTTCTCATGTTAAATGACCATTTTATATGAACAAGTAAAACTGCATACATAAGAAGCCCTGAAGGAGATTTTTTTAAAAGTAGACTCTATGTTCTATTTTTTGAGAGCCCTTCTCAGTATGGCACTAGTGGCAGAGCTACAAAAGAGACTGAATGCATAACCTCAAGAGCTTCTTGTGGGGCTTCCCCTGGTGAACAGTGGGTAAGGACACCGCCTTGCAGTGCAAGGGGCGCCGGTTCGAGCCCTGGTCTGGGAAGATCCCACGTGCCGCGGAGCGGCTGGACTGATGTGTCCAATCACCGAGCCGGAGCTCTGGAGCGCATGCGCCCAGAGCCGGCGCTCTGCAACAATGGACGCCACCGCTATGGGAGGCCCACAGGAGCCAAAGAACAAAGACGGATGAACATAGAGAAATGAAAGACCAATAGAAGTGTCCTGCCTGCTCCCCTCCCTCCCCAACCCGACATCCACCCAAAATAAATAAATAAATAAATCTTTAAGAGCCTCCTGTGTTGGGACTTCCCTGGCGGTTCAGTGGCTAAGACTCTGCACACCCAATGCAGGGGCCCAGGTTTGCTCTTTGGTCAGGGAACTAGATCCCATATAGTGCAACTAAGCGTTGGTATACCTCAACAACCAAAAGATCCTACATGCAGCTACAAAGATCAAAATTCCCACATACTGCAACCAAGACCTGATGCTGCCAAATTAAGTAATTTTTTTTTTTTTTTTTAATCTCCTGTGTCAATGTCAGGGTCCTAACTGACAAAGGATCAAATCCTACCAGCTGAGATGGGGACATTCTGGCAGAGAAACCTTAGAATCTTAATTTCAGATCCTCAAAAATTCTTTATACCAGTAGAAACAACTCATTCTCTTTTGTCAGAAGACAGTAGTCCCTCCTTGCCTGGAGATGCTACAAAAGCCCTAACTGAGGCAGGTATTTGTCTCCTTCCTCAGTATCTGACCACATCATTCCATCTGTTGCTAATAACTATCTCTGGGGAGACAGCTTCTACACTGAAGGTATCGCAGACCATGGTTGATACATACTGGAAGAAATCAGGGAAATGTGTGGAAACGGTTGAAGGCATTAAACTTAGGAAGATGAAATACACGGCTGGTTAAGGAAGAACACTTTTTAAGATTGTTGGATATGGAGTATAAGCTGATGCTGATTATACTAGGAGACCTAAAATACCACTACAGGTCTCTGGTTAGAGTGGGAAATTAAAGAAGCAAAGTGATAAAAAGACTTCTTTTTTCTTTTTTTTTTAAATTTTGGCCTCTTTTATTTATTTATTTTCATCCATCTTTATTCTTTGGCCTGTGTGGGCCTCCCATCGCAGTGGCATCTCTCACTGCAGAGCACCGGCTCTGTGTGCATGTGCTCCAAAGCGCTGGCTTGCAGTTGGACACACCGGTCCAGTCGCTCCGTGGCACATGGATCCTCCCGGGCCAGGGATCAAACCGGTGCCCCCTGCACTGCAAGGTGGACTCTTTACCCACTGGACTACCAGGGAAACCTGATGAAAAAACTTCTAACCCTAGTGCACTGTTCAAGTTGAAAAGCATTCATAGACTCACCCTGTAGTTAATGTCCCAGTTTTTGAGAGTAGAAATTGGTAGAGACTAATTTAGCAGATATCAGAATTTTTGCCTTGATTTCCTGACTTGAAGGTTAAGAGTCTTTAGAGCAGAAAGGGCTGAAGTGGAAGCCTCTGATATTACCCAGTCTACTGTCCCCATTAAGCAAGGAGAGAAAATTATAAGCAACAGTGCATCTGGAAGGAATTACAAAGATTAGCACTAACAGACTTAAAGGATGCAAGGGTCCTCATCCCCATTATACGCTTATTCAAGTCACCTCGATGGCCCCTGCGAAAAAGCAGACAGACTGTCAGATGATGGTGGACTGTTATAAACTTAACCAAGTTGTAACTTTAATTGTAGTTGCCATGCTGAATGAAGAATCTTTACTGTAACTTGAAGTATGACTATTAATCTGACAAACAGTTCTCAATTTCCATTGGTAAAGAAGATCTAAAGCAGTTCACCTTTATCTGAACAGGATACTAATCTACATTCGTTATCTTGACCCAAGTCTATGTCAACTCTCTTGCTTCCTCACAGAGTCGTCTCACTGCAGAGAACATTAACAGTGGCCCTCTAGAATGAGGGCATCATGTTAGTGGTGCTGGTAAGCAAGAAAAGAAAAATACTTTAAATGCCCCATAAGACATAATTATTCCAGAGGATGAGAAAAAAACTCCATGACTATTCAGGGGGTTGCCATGTTAGAAAAAAATGTCAGGACTCAGTGACCTAGAGTACGCAGAACATCCCATCTAAGGTCAAGGACACGTTTTTGCACTATCATTCCTTTCATATAGGAAGCGCCATGTGTTTGGTGGATTTTGGAGGTGGCATATAATAGGCTACAATGCTACTCTAGTTCATTTACCTGATGACTTGGAAGATTGTCAGCTTTGGTTTGTTTTTTTTTTTTTTTTTTAACACTCAGGCATATGACCCAGAAGATCTTTGGACATAAGGATGCTATATAGCACCTCTGAAAAACTTTACAAGGAGAATTGTAGCCCCAGAGTTCTGGAGCAAGATGTCTTCTATGGCACAAAAACACTCATTTCAAAACCAGATCTTACATGCTACAGGGTCCTAGTGGAGAGTAACTATTTGACCTTGGGATACCACATATGATAGGTGAATAGTTAGTGGTCTCCCAAAAGATATGCATGTCTTAATCCCTGGGACCTGTGAATGCCACCTGACATGACAAAACAGAGTCTGTAAATGTGATTAAATTACGAATCTTGAGATGGGGAGATTATTCTGGATTATTCAAGTAGACCCTAAAAGCAATCATATGTATCCATATGAGAGAGAAACAGAAGGAGATTTGGCATGCACATAAAGAGAGCAGAAGGCAATGTGACTGGGAAGGCAAAGCCTGAAGTAATACATCCACAAACTAAGAAATGCTGGCAGATACCAAAAATGCTGGAAGAGACAGGGAACAAATTCTCCTCTTAAGCCTCCAGAGGGAGTGTAGCCCTACTGATGCCTTGATTTCACCCAGCAATACAGATTCTGAACTTCTGGCCTCCAGAACTGTAAGACAATAAATTTCTGTTGTTTTAAGCCACAGCTTTAAGTATATGGTAATTTGTTATAGCAGCCATAGGAAATTAATTCACCAAGTCATTATATGACAGGAGCTGCCCATCATGAGTGAGCATTATCAGATCTTCCAAGCCGTAAGGAATGGAAAAGCAATCCACTGTAGGATAGAAATGATGCACTAGGTATTGGATGCAAGCAGGTCCAAAAAGCACAATTACAATATTGCTTAATTGTGTGATGGGATATATTCCCATGTCCCCTATTCCTGTTGCACTGACACTTCTTCAATTCATATCTATGTCATTGGTGGGAAGAGGGGATAGGCCCATATAATTAACTGACAGAGAAGGAAAAAAAGAGTCAAACTTACTTCAGAAATGAGTTGGTACGATTTGTTAGTACTAGTCAAGAATGGACAGCTGCATTATGACTCAGAGGGTAGTTGTGAAGGATAGCAGTTAAGGGAACTCCTGGACAGTTCTATAATCAGTGCTCTCAGTTGATTACTTTGGAAAAACAGGTAAGATGCCCGAGCAATGGTTACAAGGAGAATTGTAGCCCCAGAGTTCTGGAGCAAGATGTCTTCTATGGCACAAAAACACTCATTTCAAAACCAGATCTTACATGCTACAGGGTCCTAGTGGAGAGTAACTATTTGACCTTGGGATACCACATATGATAGGTGAATAGTTAGTGGTCTCCCAAAAGATATGCATGTCTTAATCCCTGGGACCTGTGAATGCCACCTGACATGACAAAACAGAGTCTGTAAATGTGATTAAATTACGAATCTTGAGATGGGGAGATTATTCTGGATTATTCAAGTAGACCCTAAAAGCAATCATATGTATCCATATGAGAGAGAAACAGAAGGAGATTTGGCATGCACATAAAGAGAGCAGAAGGCAATGTGACTGGGAAGGCAAAGCCTGAAGTAATACATCCACAAACTAAGAAATGCTGGCAGATACCAAAAATGCTGGAAGAGACAGGGAACAAATTCTCCTCTTAAGCCTCCAGAGGGAGTGTAGCCCTACTGATGCCTTGATTTCACCCAGCAATACAGATTCTGAACTTCTGGCCTCCAGAACTGTAAGACAATAAATTTCTGTTGTTTTAAGCCACAGCTTTAAGTATATGGTAATTTGTTATAGCAGCCATAGGAAATTAATTCACCAAGTCATTATATGACAGGAGCTGCCCATCATGAGTGAGCATTATCAGATCTTCCAAGCCGTAAGGAATGGAAAAGCAATCCACTGTAGGATAGAAATGATGCACTAGGTATTGGATGCAAGCAGGTCCAAAAAGCACAATTACAATATTGCTTAATTGTGTGATGGGATATATTCCCATGTCCCCTATTCCTGTTGCACTGACACTTCTTCAATTCATATCTATGTCATTGGTGGGAAGAGGGGATAGGCCCATATAATTAACTGACAGAGAAGGAAAAAAAGAGTCAAACTTACTTCAGAAATGAGTTGGTACGATTTGTTAGTACTAGTCAAAAATGGACAGCTGCATTATGACTCAGAGGGTAGTTGTGAAGGATAGCAGTTAAGGGAACTCCTGGACAGTTCTATAATCAGTGCTCTCAGTTGATTACTTTGTCAGGAAAGAAAAGTAGCCTGAGGTACAGTTCTGCATGGTCTCCTGAGCAATGGTGAATGGCTTGAAATGAATGGTCAGAGACTTGAAAGAAATATCATTGTAAGATTGGACTAAAAAAAATCCAGGGGCTTCCCTGGTGTCTCAGTGTGGTGAGGATTCTGCCTACCAAAGCAGGAGATATGGGTTTGATCCGTCATGCCTCAGAGCAGCTAAGCCCCATGAACACCATAACTATTGAACCTATGCTTTGGTGCCTGGGAGCTGCAACTACTAAGCCCATGTGCCATAACTACTGGAGCCTCTGTGCCGAGAGCCCATGCTCTGCAATGAGAAGCCACCACAATGAGAAGCCCAAGCTCAGCAACTAGAGAAAAGCCTGTGTAACAACAAACAGCCAGCACAGCCAAAAATAAATAAATAAATATTTTTAAATGCTTTTTTTAAAAAAAGAGATCTGGACAAGAAAAGAGGTGGATGGACATGTGGCATATTGGTCGTTGTACCCCTAGTTAATGCCATAAGAGAACAGCCACCATAGAGGATGTGCTCAACAACGAGGAGAGATGACAGCTCATCTGGTGAATGGCAGCATCCCTCCTCAGCTACTTAGGGTCAGGAATTAAGTGGCTATGATGACAAAGATGGAGGTTACGCTTGGGCTCAGGAGGATGGGTTCCCTCTTATCAAAGCTGATCTAATTATTACCTTTACCAAATGCCTAAAATGTCAGTAGCAGAGAGACTAATGCTGACCTCTAATCCTTAAGGAAAGTAGTTCACCTCTTGGTGACATCTTGATTACATCAAATCCCTTCACTCTTAGAGGAAGCAGTAAAATGGTGCCTACCCTGTAATGATTTTGCCTTCTCAGCCCACAGTGCCTACACCATTATCTGAGAACTTCCAAGGTGCCTGCACACACACAACATTGACTCAGAACAAGGAACCTACTTTCAGCAAAGGAGGTGCTGATTACAGGAACCACTGATCCTATACTTCATCACCCAGAAGGACTATTACCAGAATGGTAGAGTGTTCCTTTAAAGCTCAGTTAAGCGCCAGATCAGGCACTTAACAAACACAGTGGTAATGATGAGCAAGCAATTACAATAACTATGTTTTGTCAAAGGTAAGGCAACCAGGCTTCCCTGGTGGTCCAGTGGGTAAGGACACCACCTTGCAGTGCAAGGGGCGCCGGCTCGACCCCTGGCCTGGGAAGATTCCACGTGCCGCGGAGCGGCTGGACCAATGTGTCCAACTACCGAGCCAGAGATCTGGAGCGCGTGGGCCCAGAGCCGGTGCTTTGCGACAAGAGAGGCCACTGCAATGGGAGGCCCACACAGGCCAAAGAACAAAGACAGACAAATGAAAGATCAGTAGAAGTGGCCAAGAAAAAAAAAGGTAAGGCAACCACCATAAGGATTCAGGGATGAAGGTCATAGTATCCTCCAACCAGAGGAGAAATCCAGACCAGCCAAAATGATGGGTGGTAGAGGACATCAGTGATGAATATCAGCTAGAGCTCTGGGACCAACTGCAGCAGGAATGATAACCTGTTTTATTAATCCTCATAGATTATTAAGTGTTTGCAGAGAGTATAGCCAGCAGTCACACTGAAGAGCACTTTATTACCAACTGGACTTAGAGGAAGGCATACTGAAAGTGAAACTGTTAGTCACTCAATTGTGTTTGACTCTTTGTGACACCATGGACTTCATCACACCAGGCTCCTCTTGTCCATGGAATTCTCCAGGCAAGAACACTGGAGTGGGTAGCCATTTCCTTCTCCATGGGCTCTTCCCGACCAGAGATTAAATCTGGGTCTCCTGCACTGCAGGCAGATGCTTTTACAGTCTGAGCCACCAGGGAAGCCCCAGAGGAAGGCATAAACAGGCCTGAATGGTGCAGAAGAGGGGCTATGTCAAATCTCCTGTGTTCCACTTTACACCCAAACAGTCTCACCTCTCCTTCCAGCCAGGGTATACAACAATTTACCTCCACGCAGATGCAACCTCACAGTGCCAGTGAGGTCTCAGGCCTCTCATTTTTAGTCTCCCAGCCTCTTTGATCTGCCTCAAGGGATGCCTGTGGGAGTCCACTTAACACTCATTTACTTGAAATCCAAATGTTCCCTGGGGCCATTCTTAACCAAAGGGAGATAGAAACTGATGGGTATTTTCCCCTTTCTTCTTCTGAGCAGACAATCTTTAAATGGATTTTATACAGCTTCTCTGAAGTTCTCATATGTTGGAGCCTGGAATTGATCTTAATGGTATTCAACTCGACATCTTATCCTTGCATTCGCACTCCTTATTTCATTCTCTTTTTCCCTTCTTCCTGCTTCCTGGGATCATCATATCAAGTTAAACTATTATAATACTCATATAAGTGTTTGTTTCAGGCTATATTTTGGGGAGAAACTAAGCTAAGACAAATGCTTTAAAGCTTTAAACAAAATTGAGAGGCTATTGTGGACTTCTGGTTTGGTGTCTGGGATTTGGAGTCAAATGTTTTACTTCATTATACTCCAAGATTAAACAATGATATTATTCATAAAAGTATCATCTACATGTTCTTCCAATGAAATAGGGTCACCTAGTGATAATCAGCAGGGTTTTTTAAACTTTATACTCGGTATAGTTCATTTATACATATATATGTATGCATGTTAAAGTCGCTCAGTCGTGTTCGACACTTTATGAACCCACGAACTGTAGCCTGCCCAGCTCCTCTGTCTAAGGAGTTCTCCAGGCAAGAATACTGGAGTGGGTAGTCATTCCCTTCTCCAGGGAATCTTCCCAACCCAGGGACTGAACCCAGGCTACCAGAGAAGCCCACGAATACCGGAACGGGTAGCCTATCCCTTCCCTAAGAGATCCTCCCGACCCAGGAATGGAACCAGGGTGTGTGCGTGTGTAGTGTGTGTGTATAGTTTGTTTTCATCTATCTCACTTATGAAGACAAGGTAAGAAGAGATCCAGCAGAAAATGCTTCCAATTCAAATTCGAAAGATTAGGGACTAATAGAGAAAGAGATTTTTTTCTCTTACATAATCCTTCTTCAGAATAATGAATTGGTAGCTAGGAGAAAGTAGTGCAGTGGTTAGGAATGCAGAGGCTGGTATCTGATGAACCAGTTAGAATCTCAGATTCATCACTCACCAGCTGTGGATTTCTTTTTATTTCTTTTTATTTGTTTTTACCGCCCAGCTGTAGATTTCTTAACCCATTCAACGCTATCTGCTCATAATGTTACATAAATGAGATGTCCCGTGTATCATTATGTAGCTCTATGTTTTACACAGAGATATGCATGATAATAACTGAATATTATTTTATAATTGAATAATAATTACTATTATTAATCTCCTAATTCACAAGGAACTGTGAATCAAATCTTCTAAGATTCTGTGGGTTATACCTAAGTAATTGATCTTAATGGTATTCAACTCGACATCTTATCCTTGCATTCGCACTCCTTATTTCATTCTCTTTTTCCCTTCTTCCTGCTTCCTGGGATCATCATATCAAGTTAAACTATTATAATACTCATATAAGTGTTTGTTTCAGGCTATATTTTGGGGAGAAACTAAGCTAAGACAAATGCTTTAAAGCTTTAAACAAAATTGAGAGGCTATTGTGGACTTCTGGTTTGGTGTCTGGGATTTGGAGTCAAATGTTTTACTTCATTATACTCCAAGATTAAACAATGATATTATTCATAAAAGTATCATCTACATGTTCTTCCAATGAAATAGGGTCACCTAGTGATAATCAGCAGGGTTTTTTAAACTTTATACTCGGTATAGTTCATTTATACATATATATGTATGCATGTTAAAGTCGCTCAGTCGTGTTCGACACTTTATGAACCCACGAACTGTAGCCTGCCCAGCTCCTCTGTCTAAGGAGTTCTCCAGGCAAGAATACTGGAGTGGGTAGTCATTCCCTTCTCCAGGGAATCTTCCCAACCCAGGGACTGAACCCAGGCTACCAGAGAAGCCCACGAATACCGGAACGGGTAGCCTATCCCTTCCCTAAGAGATCCTCCCGACCCAGGAATGGAACCAGGGTGTGTGCGTGTGTGGGTGTGTGTGTATAGTTTGTTTTCATCTATCTCACTCATGAAGACAAGGTAAGAAGAGATCCAGCAGAAAATGCTTCCAATTCAAATTCGAAAGATTAGGGACTAATAGAGAAAGAGATTTTTTTCTCTTACATAATCCTTCTTCAGAATAATGAATTGGTAGCTAGGAGAAAGTAGTGCAGTGGTTAGGAATGCAGAGGCTGGTATCTGATGAACCAGTTAGAATCTCAGATTCATCACTCACCAGCTGTGGATTTCTTTTTATTTCTTTTTATTTGTTTTTACCGCCCAGCTGTAGATTTCTTAACCCATTCAACGCTATCTGCTCATAATGTTACATAAATGAGATGTCCCGTGTATCATTATGTAGCTCTATGTTTTACACAGAGATATGCATGATAATAACTGAATATTATTTTATAATTGAATAATAATTACTATTATTAATCTCCTAATTCACAAGGAACTGTGAATCAAATCTTCTAAGATTCTGTGGGTTATACCTAAGTTACCCCAGAACTCCTAAGAGCAAAGATTACTGAAATGGGAGTCCTGGCACCACTGTATTGACACAAAAAGAAAATATTAATTGCTGGCACAGTGGCTTAGTGATATCAATAAGCTAGGAATTAATGAAAATTTGTCAGTCATTTCTCAAAAACTCTTTCCTCTGAGGACTCATAACGAGTTGCTCAAGCTGTAAGGCCCCAGGAAAAAATCGGCTAAAAGGGAAACCTTGCCAAAAATGCCACATGAGGTCCCTACTTCCTTCAAAAATGTGATAAAAAGTTTCAGGAAATTCTAGAGACAATGAACCTGGTTAAGGAAGTGCATACACAAAGCCCTTGTTCTTGATGGCTGTGCTTAGGGAAAGGCTGGTGAGATTTAATACATAAAGCTGGGAAGAGATGAAAGGGAGTTCATTCAACATTCAGCTTAACTAAGGCATTAGAGGAGGATGAGGGAAGTGCAAGTGGTAAAATCTGGTGTTGGTGAATAAGAAACGTTGGCTGAAACAATTCCAGGTGGGCCCCTGCTTTGAAAGCACTTCTTGGCCAGGCAGGTGGGTTTTAATAAAAAGCTACCCAGCAGGCCAACCACAGTGAAGCTTCAGGTATCAGGTGGGATTAGAATGAGGTGTGGTTGATAGAACGGAAAGGAATAATTAGGAGCCACCTTCTCATTTTACAGTCAAAGTACAGAAAGGAAAAGCTCTGCAAGTTAGAGGCAGAACTCTGCAAGTTAGAGGCAGAACCAGAACTAGAATTAGGGCTAGACTCTATGTCAGTCTCTTTCTTTTGCATAGCAAAGATCCCTGGGAACCATTAAATTAAATTAACATCAACCTACTCATTCTTTGAATCAATTTTTTCAATGATTTTCTCAACCACCAATTCATTTATTCTACAAATGCTATGGAGGGCTCAGTGCAGGCAAGCTGGGGTAAACAAAACAAACCAAGACCTCATTCAGACATAGGGATAAAACACTCATAAACATACAATTAGGCACAGGGTTGGGAAATTATCATCATACTGGTGGTGGCAGAATTCCTCCTTAGAAAGTAGTTGCAAAAAAAAAAGTAAAAAGTATGTTTGGGAAAAAAAAACTTTGATAAGATCTTGAGTAGAAGAGGCCAAAAGTAGAAAGTGCCCTGAAATTACTCTGCATGGGGGAAGAGGTTTGTTGATTCAGAGAGTGAAGGGAGGTAAATGGTAAGGCTGGTAATGGAGGAAATGGTAACGCTGGTACTGCACAAGGAAAGGGTAGGGGGGACAAGATGTTACCAAGTAGCCAAAAAGGACTAAAGAGAGCCAGGCTGACCTCTGTGGACTATAAAGAATTTGCTATGTGACCTGAAACTCTTCAGTAAAGTCTTCTGTATTCATAAATACTGTGTATGAGCAGATTTGCCTGGAAACCAGTGAGTAAGTAGAATTTCCCATCTGGATTACAAAGTGACAATATAAGCCACAACTAAGGAAGTACAGGCATGAAAATACTCAGGATCTCTTCCAGACCACCACAATAAAGAGAAAATTGCAGTAAAACAATCCCATGAATCTTTCGTTTCCCAGTGCATATAAAAGTTATCTTTACAGTATACTATTGTTCAATATTATTATGTCTAGAAAAACGTTGGCTAACTTCCAGCCCAAAGCACTTCTTGGCCAGGCAGGTGGGTTTTAATAAAAAGCTACCCAGCAGGCCAACCACAGTGAAGCTTCAGGTATCAGGTGGGATTAGAATGAGGTGTGGTTGATAGAACGGAAAGGAATAATTAGGAGCCACCTTCTCATTTTACAGTCAAAGTACAGAAAGGAAAAGCTCTGCAAGTTAGAGGCAGAACTCTGCAAGTTAGAGGCAGAACCAGAACTAGAATTAGGGCTAGACTCTATGTCAGTCTCTTTCTTTTGCATAGCAAAGATCCCTGGGAACCATTAAATTAAATTAACATCAACCTACTCATTCTTTGAATCAATTTTTCAATGATTTTCTCAACCACCAATTCATTTATTCTACAAATGCTATGGAGGGCTCAGTGCAGGCAAGCTGGGGTAAACAAAACAAACCAAGACCTCATTCAGACATAGGGATAAAACACTCATAAACATACAATTAGGCACAGGGTTGGGAAATTATCATCATACTGGTGGTGGCAGAATTCCTCCTTAGAAAGTAGTTGCAAAAAAAAAAGTAAAAAGTATGTTTGGGAAAAAAAAACTTTGATAAGATCTTGAGTAGAAGAGGCCAAAAGTAGAAAGTGCCCTGAAATTACTCTGCATGGGGGAAGAGGTTTGTTGATTCAGAGAGTGAAGGGAGGTAAATGGTAAGGCTGGTAATGGAGGAAATGGTAACGCTGGTACTGCACAAGGAAAGGGTAGGGGGGACAACATGCGCCCAAGTAGCCAAAAAGGACTAAAGAGAGCCAGGCTGACCTCTGTGGACTATAAAGAATTTGCTATGTGACCTGAAACTCTTCAGTAAAGTCTTCTGTATTCATAAATACTGTGTATGAGCAGATTTGCCTGGAAACCAGTGAGTAAGTAGAATTTCCCATCTGGATTACAAAGTGACAATATAAGCCACAACTAAGGAAGTACAGGCATGAAAATACTCAGGATCTCTTCCAGACCACCACAATAAAGAGAAAATTGCAGTAAAACAATCCCATGAATCTTTCGTTTCCCAGTGCATATAAAAGTTATCTTTACAGTATACTATTGTTCAATATTATTATGTCTAGAAAAACAACGTACATACCTTAATTTTTAAATACTTTATTACTAAAACAATGCTAACCATCATCTGGGCCTTCAATGGATCATAGTCTTTTTGCTGATTTAGGTTTCTGCCTTGATGCTGATGGCTGCTGACTGATCAGGGTGATGGTGGCTGAAGATGGTGGTGCTGGGCCCAATATCTTAAAATAAAACAATGAAATTTGCTGCATCAATTGACTCTTCCTTTCACAAACAATTTCTCTGTAGCATGCAATGCTATTTGATAGCATTTGATCCACAGTAGAACTTCTTTCAAAGTTGAAGTCAATCCTCTCAAACCCTACTGCTGCTGCTTTATCAACTAAGTTTATGTACTATTCTAAAGCTTTTGTTGTCACTTCAACAATCTTCACAGCACTGTCACCAAGAGTAATTTCCATCTCAATAGACCACTTTCGTTGCTCATCTATAAGAAGTAACTCCTTAAAAATAAAAAAAAAAAGAAGTAATTCCTTATCTGTTAAAGACTTATGATGAGATTGCAGCAATTCAGTCCTATCTTCAGGTCCCACTTCTAATTCTAGTTCTCTTGCTACTTCCATGTCTGCAGTTACTTTCCCCTCTTAAGTTTTGAACTGATCAAAGTCATCCATAAGGGTTGGATCAACTTCTTCCAAACTCTTGTTGATATTGATATTTTTACTTCTTCCCATGAATTAAAAATGTTCTTAATGGCATCTAGAATGGTGAATCCTTTTGAGAAGGTTTTCAGTTGAATTGGCCCAGATTCATCAGAGGAATCACTACCTGTGGCATTTATAGCCTTAAGAAATGTATTTCTTTCTTCCTTTTTTTTTTCTATAGTTTTAAAAGATTTATTTTTTTTGGCTGTGACGGGTCTTCATTGCTGCATCTTTCTCTAGTTGAAGAGAGCAGGGGGTTATTCTCTGTTGCAGTGTGTGGACTTCTCGCTATGGTGGAAGTACAGGCATGAAAATACTCAGGATCTCTTCCAGACCACCACAATAAAGAGAAAATTGCAGTAAAACAATCCCATGAATCTTTCGTTTCCCAGTGCATATAAAAGTTATCTTTACAGTATACTATTGTTCAATATTATTATGTCTAGAAAAACAACGTACATACCTTAATTTTTAAATACTTTATTACTAAAACAATGCTAACCATCATCTGGGCCTTCAATGGATCATAGTCTTTTTGCTGATTTAGGTTTCTGCCTTGATGCTGATGGCTGCTGACTGATCAGGGTGATGGTGGCTGAAGATGGTGGTGCTGGGCCCAATATCTTAAAATAAAACAATGAAATTTGCTGCATCAATTGACTCTTCCTTTCACAAACAATTTCTCTGTAGCATGCAATGCTATTTGATAGCATTTGATCCACAGTAGAACTTCTTTCAAAGTTGAAGTCAATCCTCTCAAACCCTACTGCTGCTGCTTTATCAACTAAGTTTATGTACTATTCTAAAGCTTTTGTTGTCACTTCAACAATCTTCACAGCACTGTCACCAAGAGTAATTTCCATCTCAATAGACCACTTTCGTTGCTCATCTATAAGAAGTAACTCCTTAAAAATAAAAAAAAAAAGCAGTAATTCCTTATCTGTTAAAGACTTATGATGAGATTGCAGCAATTCAGTCCTATCTTCAGGTCCCACTTCTAATTCTAGTTCTCTTGCTACTTCCATGTCTGCAGTTACTTTCCCCTCTTAAGTTTTGAACTGATCAAAGTCATCCATAAGGGTTGGATCAACTTCTTCCAAACTCTTGTTGATATTGATATTTTTACTTCTTCCCATGAATTAAAAATGTTCTTAATGGCATCTAGAATGGTGAATCCTTTTGAGAAGGTTTTCAGTTGAATTGGCCCAGATTCATCAGAGGAATCACTACCTGTGGCATTTATAGCCTTAAGAAATGTATTTCTTTCTTCCTTTTTTTTTTCTATAGTTTTAAAAGATTTATTTTTTTTGGCTGTGACGGGTCTTCATTGCTGCATCTTTCTCTAGTTGAAGAGAGCAGGGGGTTATTCTCTGTTGCAGTGTGTGGACTTCTCGCTATGGTGGCTTCTCTTGTTGCAGAGCATGGGCTCTAAGGCGCTCAGGGTCCAGTAGTTGTGGCACACAGGCTTAGATGCTCCATGGCATGTGGGATCTTCTTGGACCATGGATTGAACCAGTGTCCCTTGCATTACAAGGTGGGTTCTTAACCACTGGGCTACCAGAGAAACCTTGAAATGTATTTCTTAAATAATAAGATTTGAAAGTCAAATTTACTCCTTGATCCATAGGCTACAGGTGGGACATTGTGTTAGCAGGCATGAAAACATGAATCTTTGTGTAGATCTCCATCAAGACTCATAGGTGATCGGGTGTATTGTCAATGAGCAGTCCAAGTCACATTTTGAAAGGAATTTTTTTTTTTTTTTTTTGACCAGTAGGTCTTAACTGTGTGCTTAAAAGCGTAGTAAACCATGTTGTTATTCAGATCTTATTGTTCCATTTATACAGCATGGGCAGAATAGATTTACCATAATTCTTAATGGTCCTAGGATTTTCGGAATGGTAAAAAAGAATTGGCTTCATTTAAAATCATTAGCTGCATTAGCCCCTAACAAGAGAATCAGCCTGTCCTTACTTTGAAGTCTGTCATGGACTTATCTTCTCTAGTTATAAAAGTTCTAGAAGGTATCGTCTTCTAATATAAAGTTATTCTGTCTACTTTGAAAATCTGTTGTTTGGAATAGCGATCTTTATTATCTCAGTTGGATCTTCTGGATAACTTGCTGCAGCTCCTACATCAGCACTGGCTGTTTCACCTTGCCTTTTTATGTTATAGAGATCCATAAGGGTTGGATCAACTTCTTCCAAACTCTTGTTGATATTGATATTTTACTTCTTCCCATGAATTAAAAATGTTCTTAATGGCATCTAGAATGGTGAATCCTTTTGAGAAGGTTTTCAGTTGAATTGGCCCAGATTCATCAGAGGAATCACTACCTGTGGCATTTATAGCCTTAAGAAATGTATTTCTTTCTTCCTTTTTTTTTTCTATAGTTTTAAAAGATTTATTTATTTGGCTGTGACGGGTCTTCATTGCTGCATCTTTCTCTAGTTGAAGAGAGCAGGGGGTTATTCTCTGTTGCAGTGTGTGGACTTCTCGCTATGGTGGCTTCTCTTGTTGCAGAGCATGGGCTCTAAGGCGCTCAGGGTCCAGTAGTTGTGGCACACAGGCTTAGATGCTCCATGGCATGTGGGATCTTCTTGGACCATGGATTGAACCAGTGTCCCTTGCATTACAAGGTGGGTTCTTAACCACTGGGCTACCAGAGAAACCTTGAAATGTATTTCTTAAATAATAAGATTTGAAAGTCAAATTTACTCCTTGATCCATAGGCTACAGGTGGGACATTGTGTTAGCAGGCATGAAAACATGAATCTTTGTGTAGATCTCCATCAAGACTCATAGGTGATCGGGTGTATTGTCAATGAGCAGTCCAAGTCACATTTTGAAAGGAATTTTTTTTTTTTTTTTTTTACCAGTAGGTCTTAACTGTGTGCTTAAAAGCGTAGTAAACCATGTTGTTATTCAGATCTTATTGTTCCATTTATACAGCATGGGCAGAATAGATTTACCATAATTCTTAATGGTCCTAGGATTTTCGGAATGGTAAAAAAGAATTGGCTTCATTTAAAATCATTAGCTGCATTAGCCCCTAACAAGAGAATCAGCCTGTCCTTACTTTGAAGTCTGTCATGGACTTATCTTCTCTAGTTATAAAAGTTCTAGAAGGTATCGTCTTCTAATATAAAGTTATTCTGTCTACTTTGAAAATCTGTTGTTTGGAATAGCGATCTTTATTATCTCAGTTGGATCTTCTGGATAACTTGCTGCAGCTCCTACATCAGCACTGGCTGTTTCACCTTGCCTTTTTTATGTTATAGAGATGGCTTCTTTCCTTAAACCTCACAGACCAATCTTGACTAGCTTCAAACTCTTCTACTTCCTTGCCTCTCTCAGTCTTCATGGAACTGAAGAGAGTTAGGAAGACTTGGTCTGGACTAGGCTTTGGCTTCAGGAATATTGTGGTTAGTCTAATCTTTTACATAAGTCACTAAAACTTCCTCCATATTGGTAATAAGGCTGTTTTGGTTTCTCATCATTTGTATGTTCACTGGAGTAGCACTTTTAATGTCCTTCAAAAACTTTTCCTTTGCGTTCACAATGTGGCCAACTGGTTCAAGAGGGCTACTTTGACATGTCCAGCTCACTAAGCTTCAAAGTTTCTAGATTTTGATTTAAAGAGAGAGAGATGTCTGATTCATCCTTTCACCTGCAGACTTGAGGCCTTTGTAGGGTTATTAATTGGCCTAATTTCAATATTGTTTATATCTCAGGAAAGAAGAGAGACACAGAGGGAACAGCTGGTTGGTGGCACAATTAGAACATACAAAATTTATCCATTTAGTTTGCCATCTTCCTCGGGTATGGCTAGTGGCACACCAAAACAAGAACAATGATAATGCTGGAGTCCAAGGTAGGCCACCCTAAAATGTACCTTGATGACATGTTAATTATTTTGAATTAAAGTTACTTAAGAAACAGCTAATGCAGAAAGGACATTCTGAGTCTCCCTTCAGTCTCCCTGAAAGCAGGAAAAATCTCTCATGTGAAGGGTACACTCCCTGTATTTGGAAGTAAAGGAAACCCTGACTGACAAAGACAGGGAATTCAGAGCCCAGAAGCCTACATAAATAAACTTGTTACTTCTTTAATTTACTACCCCAAGCCCAAGCTCTGTATAGATTCTTCACTAATTGGGCACCCAACACCTAAGTTTCCTAGTCCTATCAATTCCTCACGAGTTTACTGGGTTTTTGTCTTTTTTTTTTTTTTGGTCTAAAAAGCAGGAAAGCTTCCTGTGTGGCCACTTCTTAAGTCCCATTTCTATGGAACTTTCATGTGTATGAATTAAAATTTATTTTTTCTTCTGTCAGTGTCTGTGCCAATTTTGTTATTAGTCCAGCCATAAGAACTTAAGAGGGGTAGAGGGGAAGATGTTCCCCCTGCCCAACAGTAACATCAAAAATCCCTGATCACAGATCACCATACCTAATACACTAAATGAAATGTTTGCAATATTGCAAGAATACCAAAACTTTGGTAATAAGGCGGGTTTTGGTTTTTTCAATTTTCTAATCTTTTACATAAGTCACTAAAACTTCCTCCATATTGGTAATAAGGCTGTTTTGGTTTCTCATCATTTGTATGTTCACTGGAGTAGCACTTTTAATGTCCTTCAAAAACTTTTCCTTTGCGTTCACAATGTGGCCAACTGGTTCAAGAGGGCTACTTTGACATGTCCAGCTCACTAAGCTTCAAAGTTTCTAGATTTTGATTTAAAGAGAGAGAGATGTCTGATTCATCCTTTCACCTGCAGACTTGAGGCCTTTGTAGGGTTATTAATTGGCCTAATTTCAATATTGTTTATATCTCAGGAAAGAAGAGAGACACAGAGGGAACAGCTGGTTGGTGGCACAATTAGAACATACAAAATTTATCCATTTAGTTTGCCATCTTCCTCGGGTATGGCTAGTGGCACACCAAAACAAGAACAATGATAATGCTGGAGTCCAAGGTAGGCCACCCTAAAATGTACCTTGATGACATGTTAATTATTTTGAATTAAAGTTACTTAAGAAACAGCTAATGCAGAAAGGACATTCTGAGTCTCCCTTCAGTCTCCCTGAAAGCAGGAAAAATCTCTCATGTGAAGGGTACACTCCCTGTATTTGGAAGTAAAGGAAACCCTGACTGACAAAGACAGGGAATTCAGAGCCCAGAAGCCTACATAAATAAACTTGTTACTTCTTTAATTTACTACCCCAAGCCCAAGCTCTGTATAGATTCTTCACTAATTGGGCACCCAACACCTAAGTTTCCTAGTCCTATCAATTCCTCACGAGTTTACTGGGTTTTTGTCTTTTTTTTTTTTTTGGTCTAAAAAGCAGGAAAGCTTCCTGTGTGGCCACTTCTTAAGTCCCATTTCTATGGAACTTTCATGTGTATGAATTAAAATTTATTTTTTCTTCTGTCAGTGTCTGTGCCAATTTTGTTATTAGTCCAGCCATAAGAACTTAAGAGGGGTAGAGGGGAAGATGTTCCCCCTGCCCAACAGTAACATCAAAAATCACTGATCACAGATCACCATACCTAATACAATAAAGGAAATGTTTGCAATATTGCAAGAATACCAAAATGTGACACAGAGACAAAAAGTGAGCAAATGAAAAAAAAAAAAAAAAAGTGAGCAAATGCAGTGGGGAAAATGGCACAATTTCTCCCCAGGTTTGAAATATATTTATTCTGGGTGATAAACTGTGGGGAAAAAAGAATGATTGGGTAGGAGAGACTTGGGTTGGAACCATGTTCCAGACATTCATGCCATTCAACAAATATCCAGTGCGTATGTTGTAGCAGCTGTTCTGCCAATTCAGAGTAAAAACAGACAAGTTCCCTTCCCTCATGGTATGAATAACTAATGGGAAATTAGATAATCACACAAATGAACGCAAAATTGCCCTCAGCTGACAGGTGCACAAAGGGAGGACAGGGAAGGTTTCCCCAGAAAGTCGTGCTTGATCTAAGGGCTAAAAAATGGAGAGATAACTAGTCTAAGAAGATGTTAAAAACAATACAACAGGCCCAAAATGGAGTCACTTTATACTAGGTGCCACATCACCAAACTGACTTAACACATTATTGACCAGAAATAGAGACATATAAACATGTTTCTAGAGAGTGATACAATTAACATCACCATACAAAGTTAGAGCTTAAAATTGATCAAGGGTTCATTATAGAACTTATGATTGTCATTATCGTTCATGTTTTGCTCCATTAGGTTTTTGTTCCAAGCTAGTGTATATTATAAATGTAAGTTTATTACCTTAAAATTTTCAAAAATGATATATCACAAAATTTTGAGTGAAGAAGAATTATCCAGAAAATGTCATGCAAATACTTTCTCTGACTGCCCAAGTAACATATCTACCTAGTGCCTCAGAATATAGTTCTGATTCAGACAATGTGAATATTAGACCAACAAAAAGACAAAAAACCTTAGTGACTGATTCTTTTTTTTTTTTTTAATCTTTTTGGGGGTTGGGGAGGGAGGGGAGCGGGCGGGTCACTTCTATTGGTCTTTCATTTCTCTATTTTCATCCGTCTTTGTTCTTTGGCCCGTGTGGGCCTCCCATCGCAGTGGCCTCTGTTGTCGCAGAGCACTGGCTCTGGGTGCATGTGCTCCAGAGCTCCCACTCGGTAATTGGACACATCGGTCCAGCCGCTCCGCAGCACGTGGGATCTTCCCAGGCCAGGGATCAAACCGGCGCCCCTTACCCACTGGACCACCAGGGGAAGCCCCTTAGTAACTGATTCTGATATGAAAAGTGAAAATGAAACTCATGGTGCTGAAGAAGACTTTACAGGTGTTCAGGTGTAACTATTGAATGTAATAACCCAGAAAGCATTGGTAAAATAACAGGACTAAAAATCAGCCACAGCCACTAGTTTCTGCAAAAATTCCCTGGTCAATATAATTACAGTTTTGTCTCCCAAGAAATGGAATCTTAAACCAGAAAATCAGGCACCATCTTATCCACACTAGGTGAGTAATCTCCCTTATAATCCCTTGGCATCCCCCATAGGGAAAGTAACCTTGCAATAACCAATCTGCTTTTTTGCCTTGCATGACTTCTTTGCTCTCCTCTGCCTATAAAAGTCATCTTTTCCATAGAGCTCTTCAGAATTCCTTTCTATCTGCAAGATGGATGCTGCTTGATTCACAAATCACTGAATAAAAGAGTAAGATCTTTAAGACTTATTCTGTTGAATTCTTTTTTTTTTTTTTTTTTGAATTTTGTTTTTCAACAGGGAGATGAAAGAACATTTCAAATAGAGGGAAAGAATGTGTAAAAGTGCAGTGACAGGAGCGGGCATGGCACGTTCCAGAAGCTAAAAGCAAGTCAGGCTAGACAAGAGAATAGGGGGTGGAGAGGAGTGGATGAATGTGAGAGGATCAAGGGAGTTGAGCAGACTGGACTTGGCAAGAGCAGTTAGAAACGTTTTAGCTGGAAGGAACAATCTGACAAACAGTGACTCAGATACATACACATGATGATGTATGTGTATGTGTTTCCCTACTTAAGTTCCATTAGTTAATACGATAAGAATAATTCTGGGGCTTCCCCTGGTGGTCCAGTGGGTAAGGACACCGCCTTGCAGTGCAAGGGGCACCGGTTTGAGCCCTGGTCTGGGAAGATCCCACGTGCCGCGGAGCGGCTGGACTGATGTGTCCAATCACCAAGCCGGAGCTCTGGAGCGCACGTGACCAGAGCCAGCGCTCTGCAACGACAGACACCACCACGATGGGAGGCCCACAGGAGCCAAGGAACGAAGACGAATGAAAATAGAGAAGTGAAAGACCAATAGAAGTGGCCCGCCCACTCCCCTCCCTCCCCAACCTGACCTCCGCCCAAAGTAAATAAATAAATAAATCTTTAAAAAAATAATAATAATAATTCTGGAGGTAGATGGGATATGTTTAGCAGCTCAGTGATGTCAGGGCCAGCACGATGTGCCTTTCCTCACCTGAGTCCAGTTCCATGCCTCATGACCAAGTCTAAAAGAGAAGAACGAAAAATATGGCAAAATCCATAACTGCCTCTTCTATTAGGAGAAGAAATCCTTTCCCAGAACCTCCCAGCGGACTTCTCTGCAAGTCCTGCTAGAACAGTCAATTATAATCCCTTGGCATCCCCCATAGGGAAAGTAACCTTGCAATAACCAATCTGCTTTTTTGCCTTGCATGACTTCTTTGCTCTCCTCTGCCTATAAAAGTCATCTTTTCCATAGAGCTCTTCAGAATTCCTTTCTATCTGCAAGATGGATGCTGCTTGATTCACAAATCACTGAATAAAAGAGTAAGATCTTTAAGACTTATTCTGTTGAATTCTTTTTTTTTTTTTTTGAATTTTGTTTTTCAACAGGGAGATGAAAGAACATTTCAAATAGAGGGAAAGAATGTGTAAAAGTGCAGTGACAGGAGCGGGCATGGCACGTTCCAGAAGCTAAAAGCAAGTCAGGCTAGACAAGAGAATAGGGGGTGGAGAGGAGTGGATGAATGTGAGAGGATAAAGGGGAGTTGAGCAGACTGGACTTCGCAAGAGCAGTTAGAAACGTTTTAGCTGGAAGGAACAATCTGACAAACAGTGACTCAGATACATACACATGATGATGTATGTGTATGTGTTTCCCTACTTAAGTTCCATTAGTTAATACGATAAGAATAATTCTGGGGCTTCCCCTGGTGGTCCAGTGGGTAAGGACACCGCCTTGCAGTGCAAGGGGCACCGGTTTGAGCCCTGGTCTGGGAAGATCCCACGTGCCGCGGAGCGGCTGGACTGATGTGTCCAATCACCAAGCCGGAGCTCTGGAGCGCACGTGACCAGAGCCAGCGCTCTGCAACGACAGACACCACCACGATGGGAGGCCCACAGGAGCCAAGGAACGAAGACGAATGAAAATAGAGAAGTGAAAGACCAATAGAAGTGGCCCGCCCACTCCCCTCCCTCCCCAACCTGACCTCCGCCCAAAGTAAATAAATAAATAAATCTTTAAAAAAATAATAATAATAATTCTGGAGGTAGATGGGATATGTTTAGCAGCTCAGTGATGTCAGGGCCAGCACGATGTGCCTTTCCTCACCTGAGTCCAGTTCCATGCCTCATGACCAAGTCTAAAAGAGAAGAACGAAAAATATGGCAAAATCCATAACTGCCTCTTCTATTAGGAGAAGAAATCCTTTCCCAGAACCTCCCAGCGGACTTCTCTGCAAGTCCTGCTAGACAGAATTGTGTCGTCAGGCCACATCGAGCTGCCAGGGAAGCTGAAAGATTAAGTGTTAAACTTTTCTAGTCTTTAGAAGGAAAAGACAAGGAAAATGGGGAATCGGGAATGGGTATTAAGTTAGTAAGTACACAGCAAGTTTGCAGGTGTGAGGCAGGGGAGGTAAACAAGGAAATGATTGGTGTCATTCTCTGTGTAGATAATACTGAAACATCCTAAGTTCAGTTTTGGATACGCTGAATTTGAGTTGTGTGGCAAACTGAATAATGGCCTCCAAAGACATCTGTGTCTTAAACCCTGCAACCCATGAATATTACCTTAAATGGCAAACAGGATATTGCAGATGCGATTAAGTTAAATATTTTGAGATAGGTGAGCCCCAGATGCTTTCACAGGTTTTTTTATGAGAGAGAAGCAAGAGACATGTGATTATAGGAAAATAACAGGTATGTCCATAGAAGCAAGAGGTTACAGTGATGCAGGAAGGGGCGAAGCAATACAGGCAACTTCTAAAAGCTTGAGAAAATAAAAGATTCTCCTCTCAGAATCTCTAGAAGGCACCAACTCTAGTGACACCTGAGACTGATTTTAGACATCCGTTCTTCAAAACTGTGGAAGAATAAATCTGTGTTGTTTTAAGTTTGTGGTAATTTGTTACAGCAATCTAGGAAACTAAAGTAAGGTACCTTTAAACATCTAAGAGGGGGCTTCCCTGGTAGCTCAGTGGTGGAGAGTTCACCTGCCAGTGCAGGAGACACAGGTTCAGCCCAACTCCACATGCTGTGGAGCAACTAAGCCCGTGAGCCACAACTATGGAGCCTGTGCTCTAGAGCCTCGGAGCCACAACTATGCAGCCCATGTGCCGCAACTACTGAAGCCCTTGTGCCCTAGAGCCCGAGTTCCACAACAAGAGGAGTCACCGCAACAAGAAGCCTGCTCACCTCAACTAGAGAGTAGCTCCCACTCCCTGCAACTAGAGAAGAGCCTGCAGCAGCAGTGAAAACCCAGAATAGCCAAAAATAAATAAATAAAACAATAAATAAAACATCTAAGACAGACCTCCCTTGTGGTCTAGTGGCTAAGATTCTGTGTTCTTCATGCAAGAGACCCCAGGTTTGATCCCTGGTCAGAGAATTAGATCCAATCTGCCTCAACTAAGAGTTCACTGGGGCAAGCTGCAAGAAAAGACACCACATGCCCCAATGAAGGTCAAAAGGTCCCAAGTGCCACAACTAACACCTGTCACAGCCAAATAAATAAATAAACATATTTTTAAAAATATCTAAGAGATGGCAGGTAGGCAGTTGAATATAACTGTCTGGCGATGAAAGAAAAGGGCTATGCTTGAGATATATATTTGAGTGTCAAATTCATGTGGGAACAAGGAAGCCTGGTGTCTGCCGTCCATAGGGTCACAAAGAGTAGGATATGACTTAGTGACTGAACACCACTCACGTGGGTGGCCTCTGAAGTTGCGAGAGGGCGTAAACTCACAGGAGAGAGGGCCTGTCACCTAGCTGCTCTTCAGCTTCCAGCAAAGGACTTCACTTCTTTTTTTTTTTTTTTTAATTTGGCCTCTTTTTATTGATTTTTTATTTATTTTTCATCCATCTTTATTCTTCAGCCTGTGTAGGCCTCCCATTGCCATGGCCTCTTTCGTTGCAGAGCACTGGCTCTCGGGGCATGTACTCCAGAGCGATGGCTCTTAGCTTGATACACCAGTGCAGCTGCTACGCGGCACTCAGGATCTTCCCAGGTCAGGAATCGAACCAGTGCCCTTTGCACTGCAAGGCGGACTCTTTACCTGCTGAACCACCAGGGAAGCCCCAACTTCACTTCTCTGAAACATTATGTATTGAACATTTAGTCCATCATGGCATCATACCTAGCCCTTTATATGTTCTCATTCAATCCTCATAACCACTTTATGAAGGACACACCATTTTTATCTCTTATTGACCAAAAAGGAAAACTAGGTTTAGGAAGTTAGTCATTCTGGGGAGGGCTAAATTGGGATTGGGATTGACATTTACACACAACTATATACAAAAGAGGTCCTAAGAGCCTATTGTATAGCACAAGGAACCCTACTCAGTACTCCGTGGTGACCCGACAGGAAGGAAATCTAAAATAGCATAGATACATGCATGTTGTGTGTACACACACACACACACACACACACACACGGGATACAGCAGAAATTAACATATTGTAAATCAACTGTACTCTAACAAATTTTAAAAGACTAGTCATTTGGGCTTCCCTGGTGGTCCAGTGGATAAGGACACCGCCTTGCAGTGCAAGGCGCGCCGGTTCGATCCTTGACCTGGGAGGATCCCACGTGCCGCGGAGTGGCTGGACCGATGTGTCCAATTACCGAGCCGGAGCTCTGGAGCGCATGCGCCCAGAGCCAGTGCTCTGTGACAACAGAGGCCACTGCGATGGGAGGCCCACAGGAGCCAAAGAACGAAGACGGATGAAAATAGAGAAATGAAAGACCAATAGAAGTAGCCCGCCTGCTTCCCCCCCTCCCCACCACACCCCACTCAAATAAATAAATAAATAAATCTATTTTTTAAAAAAAAGACTAGTCATTTGTCTAACACCAGACAGTCCAGGAGGGAGAGCAGAGTAGCTCCGTTCTCTGTGCCTCAGCTCACTTGGCCCGAGTAGCAGCCATGTACCCACACTGTGGGACGTTGGCAGACCTCCTGCCACTCCCAGCTTTAGCAAGGTCCCCAGGGGCACAGCCAGAAGCAGCACTGGACTTTAGCCCGCCTCCACAGCGGGGTCCCCTCAGCCAGGTGCTTCCCCGTCGGAAATTTTGTCCGGGTCACTCTCTGCCCGGAGCTAATATTCTAGGTGTCACTCGGCGCCTCCAGAATCCTGGGGTGCTTTTATCTACGGTTACTCTGAGATTACAATCCTTGCCTCTCCATTCGTACATGAACGTCTCTATGGTAAAAAATACTTTTTTGTCTCAATGAGTTTTCCCAAAAGGCAAAATCCCGGGGACTACTTGCAAAATTTTATCTCACCAGAAGCCCCAACTTCACTTCTCTGAAACATTATGTATTGAACATTTAGTCCATCATGGCATCATACCTAGCCCTTTATATGTTCTCATTCAATCCTCATAACCACTTTATGAAGGACACACCATTTTTATCTCTTATTGACCAAAAAGGAAAACTAGGTTTAGGAAGTTAGTCATTCTGGGGAGGGCTAAATTGGGATTGGGATTGACATTTACACACAACTATATACAAAAGAGGTCCTAAGAGCCTATTGTATAGCACAAGGAACCCTACTCAGTACTCCGTGGTGACCCGACAGGAAGGAAATCTAAAATAGCATAGATACATGCATGTTGTGTGTACACACACACACACACACACACACACGGGATACAGCAGAAATTAACATATTGTAAATCAACTGTACTCTAACAAATTTTAAAAGACTAGTCATTTGGGCTTCCCTGGTGGTCCAGTGGATAAGGACACCGCCTTGCAGTGCAAGGCGCGCCGGTTCGATCCTTGACCTGGGAGGATCCCACGTGCCGCGGAGTGGCTGGACCGATGTGTCCAATTACCGAGCCGGAGCTCTGGAGCGCATGCGCCCAGAGCCAGTGCTCTGTGACAACAGAGGCCACTGCGATGGGAGGCCCACAGGAGCCAAAGAACGAAGACGGATGAAAATAGAGAAATGAAAGACCAATAGAAGTAGCCCGCCTGCTTCCCTCCCTCCCCACCTCACCCCACTCAAATAAATAAATAAATAAATCTATTTTTTAAAAAAAAGACTAGTCATTTGTCTAACACCAGACAGTCCAGGAGGGAGAGCAGAGTAGCTCCGTTCTCTGTGCCTCAGCTCACTTGGCCCGAGTAGCAGCCGTACCCACACTCTGGGACTTTGTCAGACCTCCTGCCAATCCCAGCTTTAGCAAGGTCCCCAGGGGCACAGCCAGAAGCAGCACTGGACTTTAGCCCGCCTCCACAGCGGGGTCCCCTCAGCCAGGTGCTTCCCCGTCGGAAATTTTGTCCGGGTCACTCTCTGCCCGGAGCTAATATTCTAGGTGTCACTCGGCGCCTCCAGAATCCTGGGGTGCTTTTATCTACGGTTACTCTGAGATTACAATCCTTGCCTCTCCATTCGTACATGAACGTCTCTATGATAAAAAATACTTTTTTGTCTCAATGAGTTTTCCCAAAAAGGCAAAATCGACACGCGGAGCAGACACTTAGCCACTTCACGAACCAAAACAGAAAACAGCCTGTGAAACTTAACTTGTCACTTGGGAAACGCCGCAGACTCCGGGAAGCCCTCCGGGGCGGGGAAGGAGGCAGGACGGCGAGACGTCAGCGAGCGGGAGGTTTAAACGCCGCAGCTCCGCCCCCGCGCGGCCTCGGCGGCGGGGCGCATGCGCGCGGCGCGTAGGGGCCGCCTCGGAGGCCTGCCCCGCATGCGCGGGAACCCGCCGGCGGCTCTCGCTGATGGAAAGCGGGCGGCGCCGTAGCAATGGCGGCATTCAGGATTGCGACCGGTGGCGGCGGTTGGTTTTCGGCTTTGGCGGTCGGGGTGACGCTCCTCAAATGCCTGCTCATCCCCACCTAGTAAGGGACTCACATGGCTCGGGGCTGGGCGGGGAGGCCCCGCGGTCGATCAGGACAGGAGAGAGAAGCGTGACCCCTGGGTGAGAAGAGGAACGGGAACTTGAGGTCGTTGCTAGTTTGCTCTGCTTCCCACTCAGCCCTTTGATTGTTATTTCACCCGTGCACGAGAATCTAATGACCAGATCATAGCTCTGGATGGCTGGAGCCAGGTCTGGCACTGTCTGATTTTAATGTTTCTGAGCTTTAGGGTCCTCTTCCTTAATATGCAGGTAAGACAGCACCCACCTGCAGCATTCATTCAACCCGTACAGTATTTATCAGCTGCCTCCTGTACTAAGCACTATTCTAAATCCTGGAGAGGCATTTGGGAAAGACATTTACAGGCCTTGTTCTCGGAGGAGTTGGTGGGGCAGATAAAGGAACAAAAAAGTTTCAGATTGCGGGGAGGTCTGTGAAGCAGGTAGAGAGTGAGGACCCGATAAGGATTTGCTCTCTTCTCTTAGGAGGTGATGTTTGAGTTGAACGCTGAAGGATGCAGAAGAATAAGCAACGTGAAAAGTAGCATAGGAAAGAGTAAGAAAGGCCTAAGGATTCCAAGAGCCGAAAGTGACTATTGTGGCTGAAGAGCAGTAAGGAGGAGGAGAGTGACACAGGGTGAGGTGGGCCATGGCCAGGTCAGGCAGGGTTAGACCAGTGTGTGACAAGTGGATGCAGAGGCAAGACTGAAAGCATGGAAATTACCACCATGTGGTAATGTGTATACAGTGGGTACTTAATATTTACAAATGTTGGTTTCCACATTCTGTTTAACCTGATTTTTCTTCCTTGACTTTTCTCCTCATTCCTTTCCGCCCTTCGCTGCTGACCTCCCTAGCCCAGTCCCCAGTTTAGGGTTTGGTTTATTGGTATGGTTTATTTCAAGATGTTGGTGACCTCTTGTTGGGTATGGAAGAGCTGTGTGTCTAGAATGTAAACCCATACTGATGTGTATATAAGCAGTGAAGTGTATATGTAGATTTAGCAAAATGACTTACAGGGGTTTGGGTAGAGAAGGGGTTTGGCAGTTGAACTTTCTGCAGAACTGAAATTAAAAAAGCATCTTTCCCTTTTAAAAAGCCAGTTGGAAAATGGCTCGGGGCTGGGCGGGGAGGCCCCGCGGTCGATCAGGACAGGAGAGAGAAGCGTGACCCCTGGGTGAGAAGAGGAACGGGAACTTGAGGTCGTTGCTAGTTTGCTCTGCTTCCCACTCAGCCCTTTGATTGTTATTTCACCCGTGCACGAGAATCTAATGACCAGATCATAGCTCTGGATGGCTGGAGCCAGGTCTGGCACTGTCTGATTTTAATGTTTCTGAGCTTTAGGGTCCTCTTCCTTAATATGCAGGTAAGACAGCACCCACCTGCAGCATTCATTCAACCCGTACAGTATTTATCAGCTGCCTCCTGTACTAAGCACTATTCTAAATCCTGGAGAGGCATTTGGGAAAGACATTTACAGGCCTTGTTCTCGGAGGAGTTGGTGGGGCAGATAAAGGAACAAAAAAGTTTCAGATTGCGGGGAGGTCTGTGAAGCAGGTAGAGAGTGAGGACCCGATAAGGATTTGCTCTCTTCTCTTAGGAGGTGATGTTTGAGTTGAACGCTGAAGGATGCAGAAGAATAAGCAACGTGAAAAGTAGCATAGGAAAGAGTAAGAAAGGCCTAAGGATTCCAAGAGCCGAAAGTGACTATTGTGGCTGAAGAGCAGTAAGGAGGAGGAGAGTGACACAGGGTGAGGTGGGCCATGGCCAGGTCAGGCAGGGTTAGACCAGTGTGTGACAAGTGGATGCAGAGGCAAGACTGAAAGCATGGAAATTACCACCATGTGGTAATGTGTATACAGTGGGTACTTAATATTTACAAATGTTGGTTTCCACATTCTGTTTAACCTGATTTTTCTTCCTTGACTTTTCTCCTCATTCCTTTCCGCCCTTCGCTGCTGACCTCCCTAGCCCAGTCCCCAGTTTAGGGTTTGGTTTATTGGTATGGTTTATTTCAAGATGTTGGTGACCTCTTGTTGGGTATGGAAGAGCTGTGTGTCTAGAATGTAAACCCATACTGATGTGTATATAAGCAGTGAAGTGTATATGTAGATTTAGCAAAATGACTTACAGGGGTTTGGGTAGAGAAGGGGTTTGGCAGTTGAACTTTCTGCAGAACTGAAATTAAAAAAGCATCTTTCCCTTTTAAAAAGCCAGTTGGAAAATCTTTCTAAATATGTGGGAAAATACCTTTCAAATCAATGAAAGGGAGTTTTCTTCTTAACTGTACATATATAAAGCGATGTTTCTTGCTTTAGTTACTTCAGCCCAGAAGTGTCTTCCGGGTTGTTATTTGAATATGGCTCTTGATCCAGGATTAAGAATATGTACACACACACACACACAAAAGAATGTGTACAATTGTACTTAATGCTCTACTCCTCAAACAGGAAGCCCCTGGGATGTAAGAGGGAAGCTGCAGGATAAACACAAAGTGTTTCTGTTGTTCTACGGTCACCAAGTCGCGTCCAACTCTTTGAGACGCTATGGACTGCAGCATGCCAGGCTTCCCTGTCCCTGTGCCTTCTTAAACAGTGCATGAGGTTCTCACGGCAAGTGTACTGGAGTGGTTTGCCCTCCCGTCCTCCAGTGGATCTTTGTCAGAGCTCTCCACTATGACCTGTCTGGCTTAGGTGGCCCTGCATGGCATGACTCATAGCTTCCTTGAGTTATGCAGCTCCCTTCACCATGACAAGGCAGTGATCCATGAAGGGGGCCAAAATGTTTACTAAGCGCTATAATGAACGAGATACTCTGGGTGCATACTAGGAAAAAAGTAGATGTGGTCCCTAACCCTACAGAAAGTGCAGTTTTCGTTTGGCTTGGGTTTTATGGGCGCATGGCACAGCTTGCAGGATCACAGTTCCTCGACCAGGGGTCGAACCCCGGGCCCAATGGCAGTGAAGGCATTGAGTCCTAACCACTGGACTGCCAGGGAATTCCTATGTCATTTAGTAAGGATAGCAGTCCCAGAAACAGCACAAAGTATGTAATTGCATAACAATGCTTATGTTAAGCGTTACGAAGGGAAAAAATGGGATCCTATAAGGAGACTAACAAGGAAGACTCAGTTTTATTTTTTAAAGCGATGGCAACAAAGTATTTTTAATAGATTTATTTATTTATCTTTTTTTTTTGGCCATGCCAGGCAGCATGTGGTATTTTAATTCCCCCACCAGGGATCAAACCCACATCTCCTGCATTGGAAGCTGGAGTCTTAAGAACGGGACTGCCAGGGAAGTCCTAGAGACTTACTCTAGGTTGGGTGTCAGGGAAGGTCTATGATGCATAATGAGGCCTGAAGACATGCCCGGTAAATGTCTTACTGAACATATATGTGCATGTCTATTGAGTATGTTGGGGAGGAAGAAATTTTCTTCTACCTTTCGAGCCAGGTTCTTCTGGCTGATCTACGAATTAAATTAGCATGAGGCAGATTAAGGGAGAAGGAAATGGCAGCCCACTCCAGTATTCTTGCCTGGAAAATTCCATGGATGGAGAAGCCTGGCGAGCTACAGTCCATGGGGTCTCATATATATGTGGGGCTTTCCTGATGGCTTGGTGGTGAGGAATCTGCCTTCAGTGCTGGAGACCCAGGTTCAGTCCCTGGGTTGGGAAGATCCCCCTGGAGGAGGGCATGGCAACCCATTCCAGTATTCTTGCCTGGAGAATTGCATGGACGGAGGAGCCTGATGGCTGCAGTCCATGGCGTCACACAGAATCGGACACAACTGAAGTGACTAAGCAGCGGCAGCAGAGACAGATTAAGAGGAGAAAATCAAACAAAAGCATAACAACATATATATGGGAGAGACTCAGGATAACAGAGTAACTTGCCAAAATGGCTGAAACTCCCACCTTAAATACCATCTTCAGTTAAAGACAAGTGGGCGATAGGGGTAGTAGTTTAGGACTTCAAAGGGGAGGAAGGCAAGATGCAAAAGCAAACGTTTGGTAAACAGATGTTTGCTGGGCCATATAGAGACAGTGGACACAGAGTGGACTCTGATCTCTAGGCTCTGATGAGTTTCCTCCACCACACGTAGCCCATATTCTTGACTGGTATCAGTGGTGATAGCTTTAGTCCAGAAATAAAGCCCTTTATATAAATTCTTTAGGCATATAAGAGGGTGGTAAAAAGAATTCCTGAGTCTTCTGCTTCTTAAAAATAATGAGCTTACATTAATCCTATTAATCCTCATACCAGAGATATATTTTGCTCCCCTACAAGCATATATCTAGAAAAGAAATGCTAAATCATAAGATTATTTATGAATTGTGATTTTGAGAATCTATAGGAGATTCAGGTGACATTGTCAGCAGGATGGGGATGTCTCTCTCTACAACTCAGGAAAGAGACCAAGGTGTATTGTGATTTGGGAGTCATCATTGCACAGTTCACCGTGGAAGCAACAGGTGTGATTAAGATTGTCCAGAGCAGAGTAAGCTGCATAGAAAGAAGACAAAGAACTGAACCTAAGGGAACATCAACACTGGCTTGATGAACGTTGGAATGGCAGATCACGAAAGAGACATGGAGGAGGTTGGCTAGGAAACTCATTATAGAATTGTCATTATGGAGATATTGGAAAGTGTACGTCAGGTTTTGCTGTGGAACTCATTGACTTTGGTAAGTGGTCAATTCAACAAGAATGTATGGAGCCCATCCACCCACATATTAAGCACTGTACAAGATATGGAAGTATATCAGTGAGCAAACAGAAAAATAAGCTTTTGCTAAAGAGGAGCAAAGGGTGACAGAATATGCACCCCAAAATATGCCTGTTTAGCCTAAAGATTTGGGGGCACTTATTATTTTGAGGAACTGCAGATGCAGAAGCTCTGAAAACAGCGAAAGTTACTTTCAAGGGAATACATTAGAAAAGGGGCCTGTACCTGGAAAGTAGTTCTTACTGGAGGTCACTTTTTCACCTGACCCTCGAGGCAGAGCAGTCTTTGTGTGGCAAACATTTCCTCTTCTCACCTTCGCTAGAATTGCCTTCCACTCTCTTTGAAGTCCCAGCCCCCTTCCCCTCTTCTTAGCTCTTGGAATGGTAGATAAGCCTCAGTCATCTGGCCACCTTTTTTTTTTTTGGTCACTTCTATTGGTCTTTCATTTATTTATTTCCATCCATCTTTGTTCTTTGGCCCGTGTGGGCCTCCCATCCCAGTGGCCTCTCTTGTCACAGAGCACCGGCTCTGGGCACATGTACTCCAGAGCTCCGTGTCCGTAGTTGGACACATTGGTCCAGCCACTCCGCGGCACGTGAGATCTTCCCAGGCCAGGGATCAAACCGGCGCCCCTTGCACTGCAAGGCAGTGTCCTTACCCACTGGACCACTAGGGAAGCCCTGGCACCTTTTGAGTCTCATATCTTCTGGGACTCCTGTGCATATGTAAGTAATCTAAATTGTCATTTTGGGAGCTTCACTAGTGGTTTAATGGTTAGGACTCTGCACTCCACTGCAAGGTTCATGAGGCCAATCCCTGGTCAGGGAACTAAGATCCCACCTGCCCATGGCGTGGCCAAAAATAAATAAGTAAATAGAAATGATTTAAATTGTCCTTTTTTGTTCCTCCTATTATTCTGTCTTATGTCAATTTAATTCTTAGACCAGCCACGAACCTAGAAGGGTTGATGAGAAAACAGTTTTCCTCCCCTATAGGGGACATATTTGAATATATTTATATATAGTGAGAGGGGGCCCAGTACACAGTATTTGGAGATATGAGAAAGGCAGGGCATTTTTTTCCCACCACCTTTTCTGTCTGAGGCACTCACCTACTCATTCTTGAAGATCCAGCTTATGTGAGGCCTTTTCCAGATAATGAATCTTACTAGAATTGTTTGTGAACAAGAATAAGTCACCTCTCAGCAATAGCCTGAGGGCCTTAGTTAACTCTGAGACCCTTTTCACTTAGTAGATTCCCCACCTTTTCCAGAAGGAAGTCTGGCCTCCACATAACGGTTTCAGGCTTATGTAGTACCTATTTGTGTCTTTATAGGATAGTGAGCTGTGACTATGTAGGGAGTCCTGTTCCATTTAAAAGCTTAATTTTAGAAATGTGAAATTGAGAAATATTTTGAACTCTTGTCGTAGGCACCGTGTTGGAGCTTACTCTGATTACTATTCTCACGAGCTCTCACTAAGAGAAGCTATATTGAATAGCTCAGAGACCTTTCCGGGAACATGGCATGGTCCCTTCAGGGTGTGAGCCTCGGACCTCGACAATAAAGTATCGTGATCTCAAGTATTGTCAAACCAAGAGTGGGTTTATTAATCATCGAATAAAGGCAAGCACAAGTAATTAGAAATAATCAGAACTCAATCAAATGTAAACAGATGTTCTTACCCCAGAGCTGGAGAGTCTCGACCTCACATCGGGCGCAGCCAGTCTCCTGGCTCCTCTTTCTCCACCCTTTGTATATTTTTTCCAACTAGAACTCTCAAGCTAATTAATAATCATGAAGAAGCTTTTTGTCTCTAGAGATGTAAAGGTCATCACCGGAGCCTTTGCTCCTCTACCAACACCTTTTTCTGGAGGAAACATTTGTTTATAGAAAAGCATTCTTATAATTCTTAGTTACCAAGGGAACCAGAGTTGTAAAGTGTGTTTTATTAGCATTGAAAAGGTAAGAGGAAGAGGTTTGCTCTGATAGCACTTCTATCCATGTTTGCTAAAGGTAATAGTTTGAAACTGCTAATCTTATGAGTGGCCCTATTCTAGTTAGGCATCACACAAAAAAAGATCCAGCTTATGTCCTGACGGCCTTTTCCCCATAGGGGACATATTTGAATATATTTATATATAGTGAGAGGGGGCCCAGTACACAGTATTTGGAGATATGAGAAAGGCAGGGCATTTTTTTCCCACCACCTTTTCTGTCTGAGGCACTCACCTACTCATTCTTGAAGATCCAGCTTATGTGAGGCCTTTTCCAGATAATGAATCTTACTAGAATTGTTTGTGAACAAGAATAAGTCACCTCTCAGCAATAGCCTGAGGGCCTTAGTTAACTCTGAGACCCTTTTCACTTAGTAGATTCCCCACCTTTTCCAGAAGGAAGTCTGGCCTCCACATAACGGTTTCAGGCTTATGTAGTACCTATTTGTGTCTTTATAGGATAGTGAGCTGTGACTATGTAGGGAGTCCTGTTCCATTTAAAAGCTTAATTTTAGAAATGTGAAATTGAGAAATATTTTGAACTCTTGTCGTAGGCACCGTGTTGGAGCTTACTCTGATTACTATTCTCACGAGCTCTCACTAAGAGAAGCTATATTGAATAGCTCAGAGACCTTTCCGGGAACATGGCATGGTCCCTTCAGGGTGTGAGCCTCGGACCTCGACAATAAAGTATCGTGATCTCAAGTATTGTCAAACCAAGAGTGGGTTTATTAATCATCGAATAAAGGCAAGCACAAGTAATTAGAAATAATCAGAACTCAATCAAATGTAAACAGATGTTCTTACCCCAGAGCTGGAGAGTCTCGACCTCACATCGGGCGCAGCCAGTCTCCTGGCTCCTCTTTCTCCACCCTTTGTATATTTTTTCCAACTAGAACTCTCAAGCTAATTAATAATCATGAAGAAGCTTTTTGTCTCTCTAGAGATGTAAAAGGTCATCACCGGAGCCTTTGCTCCTCTACCAACACCTTTTTCTGGAGGGGAAACATTTGTTTATAGAAAAAGCATTCTTATAATTCTTAGTTACCAAGGGAACCAGAGTTGTAAAAAGTGTGTTTTATTAGCATTGAAAAGGGGTAAGAGGAAGAGGTTTTTGCGCTCTGCATTAGCACTTCTATCCATGTTTGCTAAAGGTAATAGTTTGAAACTGCTAATCTTATGAGTGGCCCTATTCTGGCCCAGGCTTTTTATCAGTAACTAGCTACCTATTCTTCCTCGGAATAGGTTTCAGAGAAGCAGGCTTGCAGGCAGCACGTATCATTAGTGTAAGGAGACAACTGTCTGTTCAGCCGGGATATCTTTTCTTAACCTTGTGAGAGATGAATATGTCTTTACCTGTCCATGACACTCTCATTTTATTCATCTGGTTTTTTTGAATAGCCATTCCACAGATTTTGAAGTACACCGAAACTGGCTTGCTATCACCCACAGTTTGCCAATATCCCAGTGGTATTATGCGGTAAGTTTAATTTTCACTTTTTGAGTTTTTGTTAAGATGATATGTGAAATCATAAAAGTATTATTGATATTAAAACAGTTTCCTCATGATCATAGGTTGAATGAATCCTTATAAAAATTGTACTCTTTCCTCATGTTGCGAAACCAAACTTGGGTCCCTTTGCCTGGCACACAAAACCTATCAATCTCCTGACCCTGGGTTATGGTGAAGGAAAATACAGTGTTTATTGCAGGGTGCCAAGCAAAGAGAATGGGCAGCTCATGCTTGAAAGACCTGAACTCGCCAATGGCTTTCAAGTAGGGGTTTTTAAAGGTAACAGTAAGGCGTGAGGGTCACAGGGTACATGATCAGCTCTTGGATATTTTTCTGATTGGTTGATGGTGAGATTATAGAATGATGTTTTGGGAATCTTAATCATCAACCTTCTGGTTCCAGTCTGGAGTCCATGTCCTTGTGTTCAGGAGGTAGTCACTGTCTTCCACCAAATGAGGTTGTTAGTTTCTGCAGAACAACTGAAAGCTATGAGTCCAGTTGTTATCTATATCTCTTCAGGAGGACCTGAGAGTCCTGTGACTGTGGTTCCAATAATTTGACTATGGTTCAAACTCAAGTTCCAATCAAACTTGAGTTTGTTCTTTGGAAGACCAAACAAGAAGTGGGGGCCATGGAGGGTCTTACACCTGAATAGGTCCCACAGGAAACATTTGTTTATAGAAAAAGCATTCTTATAATTCTTAGTTACCAAGGGAACCAGAGTTGTAAAAAGTGTGTTTTATTAGCATTGAAAAGGGGTAAGAGGAAGAGGTTTTTGCGCTCTGCATTAGCACTTCTATCCATGTTTGCTAAAGGTAATAGTTTGAAACTGCTAATCTTATGAGTGGCCCTATTCTGGCCCAGGCTTTTTATCAGTAACTAGCTACCTATTCTTCCTCGGAATAGGTTTCAGAGAAGCAGGCTTGCAGGCAGCACGTATCATTAGTGTAAGGAGACAACTGTCTGTTCAGCCGGGATATCTTTTCTTAACCTTGTGAGAGATGAATATGTCTTTACCTGTCCATGACACTCTCATTTTATTCATCTGGTTTTTGAATAGCCATTCCACAGATTTTGAAGTACACCGAAACTGGCTTGCTATCACCCACAGTTTGCCAATATCCCAGTGGTATTATGCGGTAAGTTTAATTTTCACTTTTTGAGTTTTTGTTAAGATGATATGTGAAATCATAAAAGTATTATTGATATTAAAACAGTTTCCTCATGATCATAGGTTGAATGAATCCTTATAAAAATTGTACTCTTTCCTCATGTTGCGAAACCAAACTTGGGTCCCTTTGCCTGGCACACAAAACCTATCAATCTCCTGACCCTGGGTTATGGTGAAGGAAAATACAGTGTTTATTGCAGGGTGCCAAGCAAAGAGAATGGGCAGCTCATGCTTGAAAGACCTGAACTCGCCAATGGCTTTCAAGTAGGGGTTTTTAAAGGTAACAGTAAGGCGTGAGGGTCACAGGGTACATGATCAGCTCTTGGATATTTTTCTGATTGGTTGATGGTGAGATTATAGAATGATGTTTTGGGAATCTTAATCATCAACCTTCTGGTTCCAGTCTGGAGTCCATGTCCTTGTGTTCAGGAGGTAGTCACTGTCTTCCACCAAATGAGGTTGTTAGTTTCTGCAGAACAACTGAAAGCTATGAGTCCAGTTGTTATCTATATCTCTTCAGGAGGACCTGAGAGTCCTGTGACTGTGGTTCCAATAATTTGACTATGGTTCAAACTCAAGTTCCAATCAAACTTGAGTTTGTTCTTTGGAAGACCAAACAAGAAGTGGGGGCCATGGAGGGTCTTACACCTGAATAGGTCCCACACGGTTTGGTTTGGTTTCAGCTCCCCGCCTCCGACCTTTTCTTTGATATTCCTCAATTCCTGGGGAGAACATAGTGGGAAAAGAAAGGGAATAAAGGGACTTCCCTGGTGATCCATTGGTGGTTGGGAGTCCACCTGCCAACAAAGGGGACAGGGGTTTAATCCCTGGTCCAGAAGATCCCACATGCCACAAGGCAGCTAAGCCCATGCACCAAGACTATACTGAGCCCACGTGCCCTAGAGTTCACTGTCCACAACAAGAGAAGCCACCACACTGAGAAGCCTGTGCACTGTGATGTAGCCCTCATGCAGCAACGAAGAACCAACACAGCCAAAAATAGCTTTTTAAAAAATGGAATAAAGTTTTGGATAGAAAGATTAGTCACAAACTCTGCAAGAGAACTGGGTTTTAGGAAGAGTCAGTTTCATTTAGTTCTGTTCTCAGGCATTATTAGGTATCCCCTTTACTTCAAAATGAGGTTCCCAAATTTTACATGGGGAATTATAATATTTGCCCATCCTTTTTGAAAGAATATTGGATTGGGAAAGAGGGAAAATAAGATTCTAGACCTGGCTCTGCAGCACTTAGAAAATAAATTTCATCTCTCTGAGCCTTGCTTTCTTACCTGCTCCATGAGGGTTTGGAATGAATTATTTCTAAAACCATGTCTCCCTAACATTTTGTGTTTTATGAGGACAGGAATAATGAAATGTGATGTATAGGTGTCTGGTAATATACAAGTCATTTTCCATTATTATTAAAACCAGGTCTGTATTTTTATTTCTAGTATGAGTTACTAACTTAGATCTGATGCTTCATGGAAAACAGACGTCAGCTCAGAAATGACTTGATCAAAAGCAGCCGGATGTCAGGGACTTTTTTTTAAAGATAACTGTAGTTTTCACTGTCTTCCACCAAATGAGGTTGTTAGTTTCTGCAGAACAACTGAAAGCTATGAGTCCAGTTGTTATCTATATCTCTTCAGGAGGACCTGAGAGTCCTGTGACTGTGGTTCCAATAATTTGACTATGGTTCAAACTCAAGTTCCAATCAAACTTGAGTTTGTTCTTTGGAAGACCAAACAAGAAGTGGGGGCCATGGAGGGTCTTACACCTGAATAGGTCCCACACGGTTTGGTTTGGTTTCAGCTCCCCGCCTCCGACCTTTTCTTTGATATTCCTCAATTCCTGGGGAGAACATAGTGGGAAAAGAAAGGGAATAAAGGGACTTCCCTGGTGATCCATTGGTGGTTGGGAGTCCACCTGCCAACAAAGGGGACAGGGGTTTAATCCCTGGTCCAGAAGATCCCACATGCCACAAGGCAGCTAAGCCCATGCACCAAGACTATACTGAGCCCACGTGCCCTAGAGTTCACTGTCCACAACAAGAGAAGCCACCACACTGAGAAGCCTGTGCACTGTGATGTAGCCCTCATGCAGCAACGAAGAACCAACACAGCCAAAAATAGCTTTTTAAAAAATGGAATAAAGTTTTGGATAGAAAGATTAGTCACAAACTCTGCAAGAGAACTGGGTTTTAGGAAGAGTCAGTTTCATTTAGTTCTGTTCTCAGGCATTATTAGGTATCCCCTTTACTTCAAAATGAGGTTCCCAAATTTTACATGGGGAATTATAATATTTGCCCATCCTTTTTGAAAGAATATTGGATTGGGAAAGAGGGAAAATAAGATTCTAGACCTGGCTCTGCAGCACTTAGAAAATAAATTTCATCTCTCTGAGCCTTGCTTTCTTACCTGCTCCATGAGGGTTTGGAATGAATTATTTCTAAAACCATGTCTCCCTAACATTTTGTGTTTTATGAGGACAGGAATAATGAAATGTGATGTATAGGTGTCTGGTAATATACAAGTCATTTTCCATTATTATTAAAACCAGGTCTGTATTTTTATTTCTAGTATGAGTTACTAACTTAGATCTGATGCTTCATGGAAAACAGACGTCAGCTCAGAAATGACTTGATCAAAAGCAGCGCTCGGATGTCAGGGACTTTTTTTTTTTTTTTAAGATAACTTGTAAAGTCTTCCATGAGATACTGGTGGGTTTTTTGGATTTTTAGGACAAGGCAGAATAGTCCTTTGTACTGAAAAAGCTTGAGAATAATCGACCTAATTGACCAAATTTCTTCTCACATAATAACACTACAGGTATTTCAGAGGAATGCTAAGGAACTTTAAGTAACTTATTATTTTCATGTGAAGTATTTCTGTTTGCTTGTATGCAAACCAGTGAGGAAACTTTATGTGTGGCCTAGCAGTCAAGGGAATGGCGACTCACTCTTGTATTCTTGCCTGGAGAATCCCGTGGACAGAGGAGAGTGTCTGAGGTGGTGTGGGATTGGCAATAGCAAGAGAAGGACAGAGACACTGTTTTGGCAAAATGACCATCTCCCAGGCAGTACCTGGTCCTTCTCCCAGTTCTTTTAATGGTTCCTGTTCCCCATTTTATTTAGAATAATAAATGTGTCGATAAAATACAGTAGAAAAATCTTCTAGACTTCCAATAAGGTAAATGGCTCTTTAAAGGTAGAGTGAGGGCTTTCCTGGTGGTCCAGTGGGTAAAGACACCACCTCGCAGTGCAGTGGGCACCAGTTCGATCCCTGGCCTGGGAAGATCTCACTGCTGTGGAGCGGTTGGGTTGATGTGTCCAACTACCGAGCCAGTGCTCTGGAGCGCATGCACCCAGAGCCAGTGCTCTGCAACAGGAGAGGCCACTGCAATGGGAGGCCCACACAGGCAAATAACAAAGAATGAAAGACCAATAGAAGTGGCAAAAAAATATATATGTATCTGTACCCTAGCGAGAAATCATTTTGAGCATTTACTACCCGATATGTCTTTATAAATTAAAAGATACCGCTCTATTAATACACTTTAAAAAATAGAAATTAAGAGGGATAAGATTAAAAAATAGAGTTTCTAATTTTTCTTTCCATTGTTCAGTGGCTTATCTTGTTTATGCCTCACATTGGAGATATGGGATTAGAAAAGGAACATTTAATAAAGGAGTATTTAGTGAAAGGGTTTAGCTTGAGTCCCCAGACAGAGAACCTCTGGGTGGGCCTCAGATCTGAGGCTTTTGCATTTATACTTGCATGGGGAGTAAACAGTCTACTTTCTTATCGGGACCTAAAGTTTTCATTCATCCTTATCAGGAACAAAGACCTAACAAGTTGTTTGTTTCTTGCCTCATTTTATACGGCAGAGAGACCCTAAAATAATAGTCCTTTGTACTGAAAAAGCTTGAGAATAATCGACCTAATTGACCAATTTTTAAAACACTACAGGTATTTCAGAGGAATGCTAAGGAACTTTAAGTAACTTATTATTTTCATGTGAAGTATTTCTGTTTGCTTGTATGCAAACCAGTGAGGAAACTTTATGTGTGGCCTAGCAGTCAAGGGAATGGCGACTCACTCTTGTATTCTTGCCTGGAGAATCCCGTGGACAGAGGAGAGTGTCTGAGGTGGTGTGGGATTGGCAATAGCAAGAGAAGGACAGAGACACTGTTTTGGCAAAATGACCATCTCCCAGGCAGTACCTGGTCCTTCTCCCAGTTCTTTTAATGGTTCCTGTTCCCCATTTTATTTAGAATAATAAATGTGTCGATAAAATACAGTAGAAAAATCTTCTAGACTTCCAATAAGGTAAATGGCTCTTTAAAGGTAGAGTGAGGGCTTTCCTGGTGGTCCAGTGGGTAAAGACACCACCTCGCAGTGCAGTGGGCACCAGTTCGATCCCTGGCCTGGGAAGATCTCACTGCTGAGGCGCGGTTAGGTTGAAGTGTCCAGCGACCGAGCCAGTGCTCTGAGCGCATGCACCCAGAGCCAGTGCTCTGCAACAGGAGAGGCCACTGCAATGGGAGGCCCACACAGGCAAATAACAAAGAATGAAAGACCAATAGAAGTGGCAAAAAAATATATATGTATCTGTACCCTAGCGAGAAATCATTTTGAGCATTTACTACCCGATATGTCTTTATAAATTAAAAGATACCGCTCTATTAATACACTTTAAAAAATAGAAATTAAGAGGGATAAGATTAAAAAATAGAGTTTCTAATTTTTCTTTCCATTGTTCAGTGGCTTATCTTGTTTATGCCTCACATTGGAGATATGGGATTAGAAAAGGAACATTTAATAAAGGAGTATTTAGTGAAAGGGTTTAGCTTGAGTCCCCAGACAGAGAACCTCTGGGTGGGCCTCAGATCTGAGGCTTTTGCATTTATACTTGCATGGGGAGTAAACAGTCTACTTTCTTATCGGGACCTAAAGTTTTCATTCATCCTTATCAGGAACAAAGACCTAACAAGTTGTTTGTTTCTTGCCTCATTTTATACGGCAGAGAGACCCTAAAATAATAGTCCCTGTGGGCACCAAGTTAGTACCCAGTGAACTGTTAGTGCACTTTCTGAACGAGAGCAGCTTTCTATTGAAAAGAGAAAGAGATGCGGAGTAGAGAGATAATTGCTGTCTCTGCTTTTTAGGTGTAAGGTCTAGGAATAGTTTTAGGGACAGGCTACAGAAATAGTAATTATCTTTTTTAAATGATAACAATGAATATTTAATGATGCTTAGTTTGTATCTGGTTCAGTACTATACACACACACATGCACACACTCACACAGGTAAGATGTAATACAATAACTTATGAGGTCAGTACTGCCATCCTTGTATAAATGTAGAAACTGAAACAAATGAAATATAGCATGAAAACATTTATATATAGTGTATATGTTTTTATATAAAGTTTATATATTTTTATATGGTTTATATTTTCCTTTAATCAAATAGTGACTGTTTATTCACTTAATGACTAATTCTTAATATATCAGGAACTTACTGAATATTTAATTCTTAATATATATCAGGATACATAAATGACAGAGTCGTTTCTGCTCTGAAGGGCCTCATGACCTACTGGAACAAAAGATAAGAAGCATCAGGGTAGCGTTTTATCATTTATAAATACATTCCAGGGTTTCCCTGGTGGTCCAGTGGGTAAGGACACCACCTCACAGTGCAAGGGGCACCGGTTCGATCTCTGGCCTGGGAAGATCCCATGTGCTGCGGAGCATCTGGACCGATGTGTCCAGTTACCAAGCCAGCACTCTGGAGCGCATGCCCCCAGAGCCGGTGCTCTGTGCGATGGGAGGCCCACACGGGCCAAAGAACAAAGATGGATGAGAATAGATAAATGAAAGACCAATAGAAGTGGCCCACCTGCCCCCTCCCTCCCCAACCCGACCCCCGCCCAAAATAAATAAATAAATATTCTAAAAATAAATAAATAAATGTATTTCATATGTATTAGCTCATTTAGTCCTCACAATATCTCATTTTACAGGTAGGGAAATTGAGTCTCTGGAACAGAACTTAAACCCAAGCTAGACAATCACTTGGATGATCACTCCTTTGGGGAGCTTCCCTGGTGGCTCAATGATAAAGAATCCACCTGCCAATGTAGGAGATATGGATTTGATCCCTGGGTCAGGAGCATTGTGTGGAGAAGGAAGTGGCAACCACTCCAGTATTCTTGCCTGGAAAATCCCCTGAAGAGAGGAGCCTGGCAGGCTACCATCCGTCTGTGGGGTCACAAAAGAATCAGATACAATTCAGAGATTAAATAACAACAAAGCTCCCATTTTATATTTAGATGAATAGAACCATGTCAAAACCAAATTCCATTACTGCAAGGTTTCAGATTCTTTTGAAGTATAGTTGACTCTAAGAAAATTGAAGACTGTATTAAAATCACTTAGGAAGTAGGTTTTAGTGTTCTGCTCAGTCTTAATATAAAAATTTTTCTATTTATGGCATATTTTCCTTTAATCAAATAGTGACTGTTTATTCACTTAATGACTAATTCTTAATATATCAGGAACTTACTGAATATTTAATTCTTAATATATATCAGGATACATAAATGACAGAGTCGTTTCTGCTCTGAAGGGCCTCATGACCTACTGGAACAAAAGATAAGAAGCATCAGGGTAGCGTTTTATCATTTATAAATACATTCCAGGGTTTCCCTGGTGGTCCAGTGGGTAAGGACACCACCTCACAGTGCAAGGGGCACCGGTTCGATCTCTGGCCTGGGAAGATCCCATGTGCTGCGGAGCATCTGGACCGATGTGTCCAGTTACCAAGCCAGCACTCTGGAGCGCATGCCCCCAGAGCCGGTGCTCTGTGCGATGGGAGGCCCACACGGGCCAAAGAACAAAGATGGATGAGAATAGATAAATGAAAGACCAATAGAAGTGGCCTGCCTGCCCCCCTCCCTCCCAACCCGGACCTGCCAAAATAAATAAATATTCTAAAAATAAATAAATAAATGTATTTCATATGTATTAGCTCATTTAGTCCTCACAATATCTCATTTTACAGGTAGGGAAATTGAGTCTCTGGAACAGAACTTAAACCCAAGCTAGACAATCACTTGGATGATCACTCCTTTGGGGAGCTTCCCTGGTGGCTCAATGATAAAGAATCCACCTGCCAATGTAGGAGATATGGATTTGATCCCTGGGTCAGGAGCATTGTGTGGAGAAGGAAGTGGCAACCACTCCAGTATTCTTGCCTGGAAAATCCCCTGAAGAGAGGAGCCTGGCAGGCTACCATCCGTCTGTGGGGTCACAAAAGAATCAGATACAATTCAGAGATTAAATAACAACAAAGCTCCCATTTTATATTTAGATGAATAGAACCATGTCAAAACCAAATTCCATTACTGCAAGGTTTCAGATTCTTTTGAAGTATAGTTGACTCTAAGAAAATTGAAGACTGTATTAAAATCACTTAGGAAGTAGGTTTTAGTGTTCTGCTCAGTCTTAATATAAAAATTTTTCTATTTATGGCATATTTTAAATGTAATTTATGTGCATTTTTATTTAAAAGACCAGAAAGTGAAACTTTCCAATCTCTGTGCTCTCTTTGTTGACTCATTTATTTAGGACATGTTCTGTCTTCTATTTTTACCACAGGCAATTTCAGAGTGGACCTTGGATTACCCCCCCTTTTTCGCATGGTTTGAGTATGCCTTGTCACATGTTGCCAAGTATTTTGATCAAGAGATGCTGAATGTCCATAATCTGAATTACTCCAGCTCAAGGACCTTGCTCTTCCAGAGATTTTCTGTCATCGTAACAGATGGACTCTTTGTGTATGCTGTCCATGAGTAAGTCTGAAAATGCCATTCTGTGTGGAAGGTGTTGAGGAAAGATTATAGTATTAAATAGCATTAACTTGTTCTTCATTAGGGGCAAGCAAAGTTCATATAATAGCAAATCCTGGAACATTTAAAAGTGTTGTGTTGTAAACTGCACAGTGAGTAGTTACAGTAGGCAGTCCAGCTGAATCTTGTGGAAGGAAATGGGGGTTGAGAGGGGGTTACAAGGTAGAGGTAGAACAGGATTGTAAATGTTATGAGAAGTAGCCCCAAGTAGAGTTCCAGGATGATTTCTCCTGCCAAGAAAGGCTCCACAAGTTTCTCTTCCCTTCCTTGCGGCAGCCACCAGAGGCTGCTTTGACCCGCCCTGTTCTTTGGGACACACACACAGCACACTTGTGCACATATATGCTTAGTGCTAACTACTAATGGAGTTTCCATTCTAGTAAACTCAAGAAATCTTACTGACTGCTTCTAGATGTAGTCTCTGGATTCTTTCCTTGATGAAGACTTCATTAATTTTAAGCTATGTTTATATTATGTATCTTTATGTTTTGCATCTCTTACTTGTTAAGTTACTTTTAAGTAACTCACTTCCCTAGTAACTCAGCTAGTAAAGAATATGCCTGCAATGTAGGAGACACTGGTTTGATCCCTGGGTTGGGAAGATCCCCTGGAGAAGGGTTAGGCTACCCACCCCAGTATTCTTGCCTGGAGAATTGCATGGCTCGTCCATGAGGTTGCAAAGAATTGGACACAGATGAGCGATTTTCACTTACTTTTAATAAGTTGAATATATGTACATAGAATATTTTGCTCAGGGCTTCCCTTGTAGCTTAGTCGGTAAAGAATATTTTGTTCAGTGACTTCCAAGCAGTGAGTTCTCGGTTATTGTTGGTTTCTCTTCTGTCCTACTTAAGCCTGCTGATGTGATTGTGACAGAGCAGTAGCTGCTGCCCATTCAGTCCCCTTGTCCTGCATAGATCGTTTCTGTTTATGTGGTCTTCTAGACTGAATCTCTTGCCCCATTCAGAGTCCTTTGGGGATGTTCTAACATCTCATTTTTATGGAATAATGCCTGTTTGGCTTCGTGACTTTCATTCTGTTTGTGACCTGGCAAGAGTTGGTAGGGAAGGTTATACGTCATATACTCTTTTTTAAATCAAAATGTTTGTTTTCTCAGTTACCCTGTAAGGCTACTATCTGTATTTATGTGGAAACTGAGGCTTCAGGGAGGAAAAGCAGGACATCTTTTGTTAGCCCCTGTTCAACTGCATCTTTATTATGTCTGCTTTCACTTTTAGCTTTCTTTGTTTTCAGGATTTGCTGGTATTCAAATGAAGCACATTTTAAAAGGATTTGCTGGTTGTAATGAGAGTACCCCAGGATGATTTCTCCTGCCAAGAAAGGCTCCACAAGTTTCTCTTCCCTTCCTTGCGGCAGCCACCAGAGGCTGCTTTGACCCGCCCTGTTCTTTGGGACACACACACAGCACACTTGTGCACATATATGCTTAGTGCTAACTACTAATGGAGTTTCCATTCTAGTAAACTCAAGAAATCTTACTGACTGCTTCTAGATGTAGTCTCTGGATTCTTTCCTTGATGAAGACTTCATTAATTTTAAGCTATGTTTATATTATGTATCTTTATGTTTTGCATCTCTTACTTGTTAAGTTACTTTTAAGTAACTCACTTCCCTAGTAACTCAGCTAGTAAAGAATATGCCTGCAATGTAGGAGACACTGGTTTGATCCCTGGGTTGGGAAGATCCCCTGGAGAAGGGTTAGGCTACCCACCCCAGTATTCTTGCCTGGAGAATTGCATGGCTCGTCCATGAGGTTGCAAAGAATTGGACACAGATGAGCGATTTTCACTTACTTTTAATAAGTTGAATATATGTACATAGAATATTTTGCTCAGGGCTTCCCTTGTAGCTTAGTCGGTAAAGAATATTTTGTTCAGTGACTTCCAAGCAGTGAGTTCTCGGTTATTGTTGGTTTCTCTTCTGTCCTACTTAAGCCTGCTGATGTGATTGTGACAGAGCAGTAGCTGCTGCCCATTCAGTCCCCTTGTCCTGCATAGATCGTTTCTGTTTATGTGGTCTTCTAGACTGAATCTCTTGCCCCATTCAGAGTCCTTTGGGGATGTTCTAACATCTCATTTTTATGGAATAATGCCTGTTTGGCTTCGTGACTTTCATTCTGTTTGTGACCTGGCAAGAGTTGGTAGGGAAGGTTATACGTCATATACTCTTTTTAACTCAAAATGTTTGTTTTCTCAGTTACCCTGTAAGGCTACTATCTGTATTTATGTGGAAACTGAGGCTTCAGGGAGGAAAAGCAGGACATCTTTTGTTAGCCCCTGTTCAACTGCATCTTTATTATGTCTGCTTTCACTTTTAGCTTTCTTTGTTTTCAGGATTTGCTGGTATTCAAATGAAGCACATTTTAAAAAATCTTTTTGTAGAATAATACATCCTTGTCAAAATTTTGGAAAACAGAAAGCATGTATATACATCCACAGAAAATAAAAGTAACCCGTATTCCTCTACTTACTGCTATCACTATCAACATTTTTTTTTAATTTTTATTTATTTATTTATTTTTGGCTATTCTGGGTTTTCACTGCTGCTACAGGCTCTTCTCTAGTTGCAGGGAGTGGGGGCTACTCTCTAGTTGAGGTGAGCAGGCTTCTTGTGCGCTTTAGGGCACATAGGCTTCAGTAGTTCCAGCACATAGGCTCCATAGTTGCAGCTCCGAGGCTCTAGAGCACAGGCTCAGTAGTTGTGGCTCACAGACTTAGTTGCTCCACGGCATGTGGGATCTTTCTGGATCAGGGATCAAACCCATGTCTTCTGCATAGGCAGGTGAATACTTCACCACTGAGCTACCAGTCCCCACTGTCAACATTTTTTTTTCTTTCAATTTATTTATTTTGGCAGGGGTGGGAGGGAGGGGAGCAGGCGGGCCACTTCCACTGGTCTTTCATTTGTCTAGTTTCATCCATCTTTGTTCTTTGGCCCATGTGGGCCTCCCATCGCGGTAACGTCTGTTGTCGCAGAGCACCGGCTCTGGGCACATGCGCTCCAGAGACCCGGCTCGGTAATTGGACACATCAGTCCAGTCGCTCCACGGCACGTGGGATCTTCCCAGGCCAGGGATCGAACCGGCGCCCCTTGCACTGCAAGGCGTTGTCCTTACCCACTGTCCACCAGGGAAGCCCCCACTGTCAACATTTTGATGCATATTGTTTCAACCTCCTTTTTGTGTCTGAATATAATCTTTACAAAATAAAAATGGATCACACTATTTTGTCACATGCTGTTGTCATTTACTGTATCTCTACCTTTAAATGACATACATCTTTTCATAGCAGTTTTTTAGATTATTTGAGCAATCAAAAGCTGCAAGTTTGTGTCTCTTTTTTTTCTATTCTTTTTTTCTTTAGGGGAAAAGCGCATCTTTTGTTAGCCCCTGTTCAACGCATCTTTTTATGATTTTCACTTCCTTGTTTTCAGGATTTGCTGGTATTCAAATGAAGCACATTTTAAAAAATCTTTTTGTAGAATAATACATCCTTGTCAAAATTTTGGAAAACAGAAAGCATGTATATACATCCACAGAAAATAAAAGTAACCCGTATTCCTCTACTTACTGCTATCACTATCAACATTTTTTTTTAATTTTTATTTATTTATTTATTTTTGGCTATTCTGGGTTTTCACTGCTGCTACAGGCTCTTCTCTAGTTGCAGGGAGTGGGGGCTACTCTCTAGTTGAGGTGAGCAGGCTTCTTGTGCGCTTTAGGGCACATAGGCTTCAGTAGTTCCAGCACATAGGCTCCATAGTTGCAGCTCCGAGGCTCTAGAGCACAGGCTCAGTAGTTGTGGCTCACAGACTTAGTTGCTCCACGGCATGTGGGATCTTTCTGGATCAGGGATCAAACCCATGTCTTCTGCATAGGCAGGTGAATACTTCACCACTGAGCTACCAGTCCCCACTGTCAACATTTTTTTTTCTTTCAATTTATTTATTTTGGCAGGGGTGGGGAGGGAGGGGAGCAGGCGGGCCACTTCCACTGGTCTTTCATTTGTCTAGTTTCATCCATCTTTGTTCTTTGGCCCATGTGGGCCTCCCATCGCGGTAACGTCTGTTGTCGCAGAGCACCGGCTCTGGGCACATGCGCTCCAGAGACCCGGCTCGGTAATTGGACACATCAGTCCAGTCGCTCCACGGCACGTGGGATCTTCCCAGGCCAGGGATCGAACCGGCGCCCCTTGCACTGCAAGGCGTTGTCCTTACCCACTGTCCACCAGGGAAGCCCCCACTGTCAACATTTTGATGCATATTGTTTCAACCTCCTTTTTGTGTCTGAATATAATCTTTACAAAATAAAAATGGATCACACTATTTTGTCACATGCTGTTGTCATTTACTGTATCTCTACCTTTAAATGACATACATCTTTTCATAGCAGTTTTTTAGATTATTTGAGCAATCAAAAGCTGCAAGTTTGTGTCTCTATTTTTTTTTTTTTCTATTCTTTTTTTTATCCCTTCCACCACCCTCTCCCAAACTCTCACAGGCCTATTCTTAATTTGGCTGGTGTGATGACATATAATTTAGAGTGCTCTGTCATCCTTGTCTGCATTTTTTAGTCTTAAGGATGAAAATAATATGTCTCCTCTCAGTTTTCAAAATTCTTACATTTGGCAAATTTTTTAGAAAATTGTTTCCTTAAATGAAGACTGTTTCAAGTCAGTGTAGCTGAGTAAGAGACACGAAACTGGCCCTGAGACCTTTCTGCTTCCGTCTTTTTAGATGTCAAGAATGGCATAGACACCCCAATCCCTGTTTCTAATGAACTGACAGAGAAGCAACTAAAATTTTTGCAGCCCCCTTGAATTACTTAGAAAATGTGACACCTAAGAACAAAGGGCACTTTAACTGAAAAGTTGTCCACATCTCCAGAACTAGACACTGTCACCTTGGTTTTTCCTCCCTGTTGATTTCCTGGCAACATTGAGCTGTGGTTCAGCTGTAGACACACTGAAGAACTACAAGAAATTCTCCTGGAGTCCCTTTTCTCCTTTTTAAAAAGAAAACCTCCCACTGTCCTTGAGAAGTAAATGTTATACTCTGAATAAAAACATCCACGTTATACTGAGTGCTCCATAAATAGTAGCTTCATTTCCTTCATCTTTTCTCATTCCTGCATCTATTTCTACCCTCCTTTTTTTTCCTTCATATTTGGGTTGATATAAACCTGAGTTTTTCGAGTGCTCTTCAGCCTGAATATTGCCTTTCAATCATTCACTTTCAAAATAAATAGTTCCACATTAAAAAAAAAGAATGGCATGTACAGTTTATCGGGAATGGCTAATAAAATTCATCAGAGTATATCAGAGTAGGCTCTGTAGAAATACTGTGATATTCTAATGAAGATTAAAGTTGCTGCTGGTTCTTTCCCTGTCTTCCAATATAGGTGTTGTAAATGCATCGATGGGAAAAAAGCAGGCAAAGATCTTACAGAGAAGCCAAAGTTTATTCTGTCAGTACTACTGCTGTGGAACTTGGGATTAAAGTTGCTATCTTTCAAAATAAAATGGTCACTATTGTATGCTGCATTTACTGTATCTCTACCTTTAAATGACATACATCTTTTCATAGCAGTTTTTTAGATTATTTGAGCAATCAAAAGCTGCAAGTTTGTGTCTCTATTTTTTTTTTTTTCTATTCTTTTTTTTATCCCTTCCACCACCCTCTCCCAAACTCTCACAGGCCTATTCTTAATTTGGCTGGTGTGATGACATATAATTTAGAGTGCTCTGTCATCCTTGTCTGCATTTTTTAGTCTTAAGGATGAAAATAATATGTCTCCTCTCAGTTTTCAAAATTCTTACATTTGGCAAATTTTTTAGAAAATTGTTTCCTTAAATGAAGACTGTTTCAAGTCAGTGTAGCTGAGTAAGAGACACGAAACTGGCCCTGAGACCTTTCTGCTTCCGTCTTTTTAGATGTCAAGAATGGCATAGACACCCCAATCCCTGTTTCTAATGAACTGACAGAGAAGCAACAAAAATTTTTTGCAGCCCCTTGAATTACTTAGAAAATGTGACACCTAAGAACAAAGGGCACTTTAACTGAAAAGTTGTCCACATCTCCAGAACTAGACACTGTCACCTTGGTTTTTCCTCCCTGTTGATTTCCTGGCAACATTGAGCTGTGGTTCAGCTGTAGACACACTGAAGAACTACAAGAAATTCTCCTGGAGTCCCTTTTCTCCTTTTTAAAAAGAAAACCTCCCACTGTCCTTGAGAAGTAAATGTTATACTCTGAATAAAAACATCCACGTTATACTGAGTGCTCCATAAATAGTAGCTTCATTTCCTTCATCTTTTCTCATTCCTGCATCTATTTCTACCCTCCTTTTTTTTCCTTCATATTTGGGTTGATATAAACCTGAGTTTTTCGAGTGCTCTTCAGCCTGAATATTGCCTTTCAATCATTCACTTTCAAAATAAATAGTTCCACATTAAAAAAAAAGAATGGCATGTACAGTTTATCGGGAATGGCTAATAAAATTCATCAGAGTATATCAGAGTAGGCTCTGTAGAAATACTGTGATATTCTAATGAAGATTAAAGTTGCTGCTGGTTCTTTCCCTGTCTTCCAATATAGGTGTTGTAAATGCATCGATGGGAAAAAAGCAGGCAAAGATCTTACAGAGAAGCCAAAGTTTATTCTGTCAGTACTACTGCTGTGGAACTTCGGGTTGTTAATTGTGGACCGTATCCTTGATGTTTTATGTACTGTTCCCTTATTTATTTGATATGTACTAAGTATAACATTCTTTCTGTAATGGTGATTATTTTTAAATTTTGGCCTCTTATTGATTTTTTATTTCTTTATTTTCATCCATCTTTATTCTTCGGCCTGTGTGGGCCTCCCATTGAAGTGGCCTCTCTCCTTGCAGAGCACTGGCTCTGGGCACATGCGCTCCAGAGCACTGGTTCATAATTGGACACACTGGTCCAGCCACTGCAGCACGTAGGATCTTCCCAGGCCAGGGATTGAACTGGTGCCCCTTGCACTGCAAGGCAAACTCTCTACCCACTGGACCACAAGGGAAGCCCTGTAATGGTGATTCTGAAACATGAGCAGCTTTTGAAAGTGCATGTGGGGTGGGTTAGTCAGTTCCCCAAACTGTGGTCTCTGCTCAGTTTTGCCACATTGTGGTTGTTAGAGCACTTTGTCCCTGGAAAGTTAGTGATGATGTTGAAGAACCAGTTAAATCATCAGTAAAGCAATATACTGGGACTTGTTAACTAACTTTAGATTAGCCTAATGTACATATCTTAAATCATTTATGTTATTCTAAATATCTTTTATAGGAAAGGTCATATCACAGCATTGCATGTGGAAACAAGCCTTCATGCTTTGCTCCCATATTGGCTTACCCCATATTAATAGACCAAGTTATTAAATTCAAAGGGTCTGAATGCAACTAAAATTATAGAAGCCAGATTTCTAGTTTTATTAGACTTTGGTGTAAGTCTGAGCTGGACTAAAATCTCAGTTTTGTCATCTAAGTAGTATATGAATGCTCTTGAGTTCTGACTACCTCACAGGTTCACTGTACATGTACTGTAAACAATGGAATGCTGTGTGAAATGGCGTTTGGTAGCTGTTAGGTCCCGTTCTTTCTCATACCTGATTCTAGAAGGCAAAACAAAAAAAAACTCCGTTAGCTGTTCATTAAGTTACAGAAAATATGGGAAAGTGTCGTGGTTTTTTTTCTTAAACATTGATTTTTATTTAAAAGTTTGTCCAAGGTTTTACAATTTATAAAAAACACTTTTATCCAAAGTCCAAACTGGTAGTAGTACTGTTGTCTTTAATTCACCTATAAAGTAAGCACTTGGAATTTTTATCTTCAGTCTGCTGGCACAGTTCATTGTGAATTTGGTACCCTGTTTTCTTTCCTTGACCTAAGTCCAGATGTTCATTTCCAGTACAATGGCTTTTTATCTGGATTAATGCTGCTCTCCATTGCACGATTCTTTCAGGTAAACACAAAACAGGCCAATTATATTAGTTTGTTTTTTATCTTATAAAGGTGATAGGTAAATTTATTTGACCAACTGATTTTTGGGGGGTGGGGGGCGGGTTGGGGAGGGAGCAGGGCAGGCGGGCCACTTCTATTGATCTTTCATTTGTCTGTTTTCATCCATCTTTGTTCTTTGGCTCCTGTGGGCCTCCCATCGCAGTGGCCTCTGTTGTCGCAGAGCGCCGGCTCTGGGCGCATGCGCTCCAGTGTGCTGGCTTGGTAACTGGACACATCAGTCCAGCCGCTCCGTGGCACGTGGGATCTTCCCAGGCCAGGGATCGAACCGGCGCCCCTTGCACTGCAAGGTGGTGTCCTTACCCACTGGACCACCAGGGAAGCCCTCATCAATTGTTTTGAGTTGCCAAGTGCTACATGTACTTTTATTATTTCTCACAAATTCCATCTTCTTTTTTAGTAATACTTTTCTCCATTCCACAAATGAGAAAATTATACTCTAAAAACTTGTTAGTCTGTGGCAGGCCTGAAATAAACTTGAGTTTCTATATTTGGTTCAGATCGTGTGTCCAGAAATGACAGTAGCTGTGATGGTGGGGCCTTACCCATCAGAAGCATGTAGCTTAGTGTAATGGGAAGTATGGGATTTGGAACCAGAAGACCTGGGTTGAAATCCTGAATAACTCAAACAAGCTGTATAACTCAAGACAGGTTATTCAAAAGCATTGCCTGCTTCAGATTGGCTACATTATATATAATAGTATCTTACTGAGTAAACCTTGCAACTATTCTGTGAAGCTGTTAAGGTATTTTTGGATAGAAGGCAAAACAAAAACTCCGTTAGCTGTTCATTAAGTTACAGAAAATATGGGAAAGTGTCGTGGTTTTTTTTCTTAAACATTGATTTTTATTTAAAAGTTTGTCCAAGGTTTTACAATTTATAAAAAACACTTTTATCCAAAGTCCAAACTGGTAGTAGTACTGTTGTCTTTAATTCACCTATAAAGTAAGCACTTGGAATTTTTATCTTCAGTCTGCTGGCACAGTTCATTGTGAATTTGGTACCCTGTTTTCTTTCCTTGACCTAAGTCCAGATGTTCATTTCCAGTACAATGGCTTTTTATCTGGATTAATGCTGCTCTCCATTGCACGATTCTTTCAGGTAAACACAAAACAGGCCAATTATATTAGTTTGTTTTTTATCTTATAAAGGTGATAGGTAAATTTATTTGACCAACTGATTTTTGGGGGGTGGGGGGCGGGTTGGGGAGGGAGCAGGGCAGGCGGGCCACTTCTATTGATCTTTCATTTGTCTGTTTTCATCCATCTTTGTTCTTTGGCTCCTGTGGGCCTCCCATCGCAGTGGCCTCTGTTGTCGCAGAGCGCCGGCTCTGGGCGCATGCGCTCCAGTGTGCTGGCTTGGTAACTGGACACATCAGTCCAGCCGCTCCGTGGCACGTGGGATCTTCCCAGGCCAGGGATCGAACCGGCGCCCCTTGCACTGCAAGGTGGTGTCCTTACCCACTGGACCACCAGGGAAGCCCTCATCAATTGTTTTGAGTTGCCAAGTGCTACATGTACTTTTATTATTTCTCACAAATTCCATCTTCTTTTTTAGTAATACTTTTCTCCATTCCACAAATGAGAAAATTATACTCTAAAAACTTGTTAGTCTGTGGCAGGCCTGAAATAAACTTGAGTTTCTATATTTGGTTCAGATCGTGTGTCCAGAAATGACAGTAGCTGTGATGGTGGGGCCTTACCCATCAGAAGCATGTAGCTTAGTGTAATGGGAAGTATGGGATTTGGAACCAGAAGACCTGGGTTGAAATCCTGAATAACTCAAACAAGCTGTATAACTCAAGACAGGTTATTCAAAAGCATTGCCTGCTTCAGATTGGCTACATTATATATAATAGTATCTTACTGAGTAAACCTTGCAACTATTCTGTGAAGCTGTTAAGGTTATTCTCCTTTCTTTAAAGGAGGAAAGCAGGTAATTTAGATCTCTGGGATTAGGTTTTAGGAATCTCCAAGGAATTTTGATGTACCATCAGGTTTGGGAACCAATGACCCAAGGTAAGACTTTATACCCCCCCCCCCAGCCTCAGTTTTCTCAATCATAAAAGAAAATTTACCCTTGATACATTCTGTTCATTAAATGGGGCCACTTAACCTCACAGGGACTTTGGAAAGATCAAATTCAATCATCTGTTTTAAAGTTCTTTGTCAACTATGAATGTCTGGATACGTTTTTTTCTTTTAACCATAAAAAGCCACATTATACGTAGATGCTAATTGGTGTTCATTGAATGAATGGTGGATGGTTGTGGAACAAAGGAACTAAAGTTTAGCTATAAAACCAGCTAGACTTTCTCTGAATCTTAAATCAATAATAAAACTGGTGGAGAGTTTTAGAAGCATCCTGTTGTTTTTTGCCTTACCATTCCTAATTCATTTATTCTAGACTACACCTGGTGAGACAGTGAAAGGAGGAACCTGGCCTTTCATGGTCCCTCTGGCAACTTCTTTGCTGAACCCCCAGGACCATTGTCTAATTTGATCCTTCCAAAATTTCTGTGAGGTAGGTAGAATTCAGACTTCTTTAAGTTATAGTCAACTCAATTTGGAGGGTTTTTTTTTTTTTTTTTTCCTTTCCCCTAAATCAGAACACCTTTAATTCTCCTAGGTAGTTTGTTAGATCAGGTACTACTTGGTGCCTTCAGCCCAGTTGTACTCTATGTTACCTAATACGAATATAAGATTGAAGTGATTCTTTGTTAGTATAGTTTATGTGTAATTATTTATACTCTCATTCCAAGATCCTCTCTAGAAATCAACTCTAGCTATTGTGTAACTTAACTATAAGAGGGTGAAGATAAGTAACATCTCTGAGTTCCTTAGGGAGGAATTATACAGTGTTGTTATGATGATGTATCAACATCAAACTTAGTACTTAATAAATATTTGTTGAAATAATGAATTTATGAACCCACTAGGCTTAGTATAAAAGCTAGTTGGAATCACTTGCTTCTGTTTTCCCTGTATGGGGCTTCCCTGGGGCCTCAGTGGTAAAGAACCCACCTGCCAAGCAGGAGAGGCAGGTGCGATCCCTGGATCAGGAAGATCCCCTGGAGAAGGAAATGGCAACCCACTCCAGTATCCTTGCTTGGTAAATCGTATGGGCAGAGGAGGCTGGCAGGCTACAGCCCTTGGGGGTCACAAAGAGTTGAACACAACTTAGAGATTAAACCACCACCAGTGTTGTATTTATCGTATTGTATATCACATTCCTAGAACTTATTTATCTTGTAACTAAAAGTTTGTGCCTTTTGACTGCCTTCATTCAATTCTCCCTCCCCCATTTCTCACCTCTGGTAACTACAGATCTAATCTTTTCCCTGTAAGTTTTCTGGTTTTTGAAGTAACAACTGATGTACAGCACTGTTAGTTGCTGTTAACACAGCCTAGTGATTCAGTATTTCTGTCCATTCCAAAATGATCACTATGGTAAGTCTAGTTACAGTCTGTCACCACATTAAGATGACAGATACAGTTGTTGACAATATTTCCCACACAGTATTTCATACCCATGATACATTTGTTTTGCAATTCTACTTCATCTCTTTTTTAAAAAAAAAAATATGTATTTATTTATTTGACTGTGCTTGGGTTGTGGCATGTGGGATCTAGTTCCCCGACCAGGGCTCAAGCCCAGGCCCCCGCTTTGGGAGTTTGGAGTCCTAGCCACTGAACCACCATGGAAGTTCCATATACTTCATCTCTTAATCTCCCTCATCTATTTCTTTCCTCCCCTCACCCATTTATCTTTTTTTTTTTTTTAATAACTGTTGGTACTGCAATTTTTTCTGGAGATCCCAATTATGCCACAGATCTTTTTTTTTTTTTTAAACATTTATTTTATTTATTTATCTTTTGGGGGATGCGGTGGGGAGGGAGGGGGACGGGCGGGCCACTTCTATTGGTCTTTCATTTCTCTATTTTCATCCGTCTTTGTCCTTTGGCTCCTGTGGGCCTCCCATCGCGGTGGCCTCTGTCATCGCAGAGCGCCGGCTCTAGGCGCATGCGCCCCAGAGCTCCGACTTGGTAATTGGACACATCAGTCCAGCCGCTCCGCGGCACATGGGATCTTCCCAGGCCAGGGATCGAACCGGTGCCCCTTGCACTGCAAGGTGGTGTCCTTACCCACTGGACCACCAGGGGAAGCCCTCACCCATTTATCTTAACCATTCGCAAAGATAATAGAGTTCCTATACACTTCACTTACTTTCCCCTAATGTCACCATCTTATGCTACATTCATCAGGACTAAGAAGCCAACACTGGTACACTCCAGTTTCACCACGTTTTCCACTAACATCCTTGCTCTGTTCCAGAATCCAATCAGGATGTTCCGGGATGCTACGTTACTGTGCTTAGTCTGCTCTGAATTTTGTATTGATATTTCCATTTTCAATCTGCTAGAAAAGACACATGGAAGGAGCATTTCTTTTTGCCGTTCTCCTACATTTCAAGCCCATCTACCTTGCTATGTATGCCGAAGTAACACTGTTAAGCACTGAGCGTCCCTAGTGATTCAGTATTTCTGTCCATTCCAAAATGATCACTATGGTAAGTCTAGTTACAGTCTGTCACCACATTAAGATGACAGATACAGTTGTTGACAATATTTCCCACACAGTATTTCATACCCATGATACATTTGTTTTACAATTTTACTTCATCTCATTTATAAAAAAAAAAATATGTATTTATTTATTTGACTGTGCTTGGGTTGTGGCATGTGGGATCTAGTTCCCCGACCAGGGCTCAAGCCCAGGCCCCCGCTTTGGGAGTTTGGAGTCCTAGCCACTGAACCACCATGGAAGTTCCATATACTTCATCTCTTAATCTCCCTCATCTATTTCTTTCCTCCCCTCACCCATTTATCTTTTTTTTTTTTTTAATAACTGTTGGTACTGCAATTTTTTCTGGAGATCCCAATTATGCCACAGATCTTTTTTTTTTTTTTAAACATTTATTTTTTTTTTTTTTTTTTTGGGGGTTGCGGTGGGGGGGGAGGGGGACGGGCGGGCCACTTCTATTGGTCTTTCATTTCTCTATTTTCATCCGTCTTTGTTCTTTGGCTCCTGTGGGCCTCCCATCGCGGTGGCCTCTGTCATCGCAGAGCGCCGGCTCTGGGCGCATGCGCCCCAGAGCTCCGGCTTGGTAATTGGACACATCAGTCCAGCCGCTCCGCGGCACGTGGGATCTTCCCAGGCCAGGGATCGAACCGGTGCCCCTTGCACTGCAAGGTGGTGTCCTTACCCACTGGACCACCAGGGGAAGCCCTCACCCATTTATCTTAACCATTCGCAAAGATAATAGAGTTCCTATACACTTCACTTACTTTCCCCTAATGTCACCATCTTATGCTACATTCATCAGGACTAAGAAGCCAACACTGGTACACTCCAGTTTCACCACGTTTTCCACTAACATCCTTGCTCTGTTCCAGAATCCAATCAGGATGTTCCGGGATGCTACGTTACTGTGCTTAGTCTGCTCTGAATTTTGTATTGATATTTCCATTTTCAATCTGCTAGAAAAGACACATGGAAGGAGCATTTCTTTTTGCCGTTCTCCTACATTTCAAGCACATCTACCTCTATGTAGCACCAGCTTACGGTGTATATTTGCTGCGATCTTACTGTTTCACTGCAAATAAACCAGGCAAGTTTTAGTGATCGTGTTTTTTTTTTTTATTATTTTATTTTATTTTATCTTGACTTGGTGGCTTGCTTTTTAATTTTTATTTGTTTATTTGCCTGCACTGCATGGCACTTGGTATCCTAGTTCCCTGACCAGGGATTGAATCCGTGCCCCCTACAGTGGAAGCATAGAGTCTTAACCACTGGACCACCGTGGAAGTCCTGTGAGAGGGATTTATGAGGCACAACAGATACCTTTCAGCTATTGATCTTATAAGCCTTTTACCCATTCTGACTTTTCTCTGTTCTTGCCACATCATAAAGATTGGTGCACTGTCATGGTGTACTGCTTCTAATTTGGGCATGTTGTATAAGTTATGGCTTTCCATGCTCCTGGTTAATGATAATGTTCCTTTTCTATAGATGGATCCATTCGCTGGAATAGCTTCAGCTTTGTTCGTCTTATTTCCCTGGGACTGATTGTTTTCCTAGTTTCTGCTCTTTCATTGGGTCCTTTTCTAGCCTTGGTAAGTCTTTTATTTCTTATAAAGAAGATATGTTTGTTGTTATTTAGAAGAAAATAATAAAGCCGGGGTACATAAAGCAAAACTAGTCCTTTCCACTCCGTCCAACTATGACTCCACAAAGATTCTTTCACACTTTTTTGTGCCTATGCAAATACATATATGCATATATTTGTGTTTCACTGTAGATCACACAAACACACACAGACACGCACAGAGTTGATAATAAGTATTCTCAGATTTCTGCTTTTTCTAATTTACTTGTTTGCTATGCTTTATTTGTAACCCCAAATCAATACTCAGTGCTTTCATAGTCATTCGTTGAGCAAACATTCTAAAGTGCCTGATATGTTCGGCTCCCCGTTCCCTTTTGTGCCAGAATCCAATCAGGATGTTCCGGGATGCTACGTTACTGTGCTTAGTCTGCTCTGAATTTTGTATTGATATTTCCATTTTCAATCTGCTAGAAAAGACACATGGAAGGAGCATTTCTTTTTGCCGTTCTCCTACATTTCAAGCACATCTACCTCTATGTAGCACCAGCTTACGGTGTATATTTGCTGCGATCTTACTGTTTCACTGCAAATAAACCAGGCAAGTTTTAGTGATCGTGTTTTTTTTTTTTATTATTTTATTTTATTTTATCTTGACTTGGTGGCTTGCTTTTTAATTTTTATTTGTTTATTTGCCTGCACTGCATGGCACTTGGTATCCTAGTTCCCTGACCAGGGATTGAATCCGTGCCCCCTACAGTGGAAGCATAGAGTCTTAACCACTGGACCACCGTGGAAGTCCTGTGAGAGGGATTTATGAGGCACAACAGATACCTTTCAGCTATTGATCTTATAAGCCTTTTACCCATTCTGACTTTTCTCTGTTCTTGCCACATCATAAAGATTGGTGCACTGTCATGGTGTACTGCTTCTAATTTGGGCATGTTGTATAAGTTATGGCTTTCCATGCTCCTGGTTAATGATAATGTTCCTTTTCTATAGATGGATCCATTCGCTGGAATAGCTTCAGCTTTGTTCGTCTTATTTCCCTGGGACTGATTGTTTTCCTAGTTTCTGCTCTTTCATTGGGTCCTTTTCTAGCCTTGGTAAGTCTTTTATTTCTTATAAAGAAGATATGTTTGTTGTTATTTAGAAGAAAATAATAAAGCCGGGGTACATAAAGCAAAACTAGTCCTTTCCACTCCGTCCAACTATGACTCCACAAAGATTCTTTCACACTTTTTTGTGCCTATGCAAATACATATATGCATATATTTGTGTTTCACTGTAGATCACACAAACACACACAGACACGCACAGAGTTGATAATAAGTATTCTCAGATTTCTGCTTTTTCTAATTTACTTGTTTGCTATGCTTTATTTGTAACCCCAAATCAATACTCAGTGCTTTCATAGTCATTCGTTGAGCAAACATTCTAAAGTGCCTGATATGTTACAGATGTTCAACAAGTGTTTTTCCTTTTTTTTTGCTGCTTCTCTTTTTGGCTGAATTCAACTTGTTAACTGCTGCTTAAACTGGGAAACACTGCATCTCTCATCGGTCCTTCCTCCATCAGCCCCTTTTCTTCAGTAAACTTGGTGAAGTTGCAGTCTGTGTTCTTTGTCCTTATCAATTTTTCCATTAGTATACATTACATATAGTATTGGACTGGGATTCAAAGTACTTTGATGTATCTTGCTCCCCTTGACAGATAAGAAGTTTGGACAAAAAATTTTGTGAACTGCTCAGCATCACATAACTACTTCCTCCAAGTAAAAAAACTGGAACTCAGACCTCTTAACTTTCTACACACGATGTCCTGGTTCTCTTCTTAATGTGAGAGAAAATTGGTAACTGTTTGACCTCTTTTCCACAGAACCAACTGCCTCAAGTCTTTTCCCGACTCTTCCCTTTCAAGAGGGGCCTCTGCCATGCCTATTGGGCTCCAAACTTCTGGGCTTTGTACAACGCTTTGGACAAAGTGCTGTCCATCATCGGTATGGTAGCAAGCCTTTTTTGTGGGTTTTGTTTTTGGCCACGGCACGTGGTTTGCATGATCTTTAGTTCCCCAACCAGGGATTGACCTCAGCCCCAGCAGTGAAAGCACCGAGTCCGAGCCACTGGACCTCCGTGGAATCTCCTAAGCCCTCTTACTTGGACTATGAGTATTGAAAGGGCTAGTCACACTGAGAAATGGAAAAACCTGCTTTGTGTTTTGAATGAGGCTGAACTGTTTGTTCTCCAGCCCGGCGCAGCTCTCAGAATGAACAGGAAAGTAGTTCTGGGGACTGAAATTTCAGTTCTGGAAGCAGACTGTGTTCCTTATAAAAGCTCTTTATGGTAATGAGATTGTTGCTCTGTTCCTTGGGGAAAAATAAAATATTTAGACATTTTTAAAGGTAATTTTTGCCTTAAGTAAAACATTATTCAGCCATTATAACCTTTTAAACTTAAAAATAGGAAGAAGCATTTTAAGAATGTGTAACTTATGACTCTGGGTATTAAACCACTAAGGGAAATAATAGGCATGTATTTAGCATGAGATGAGAAGAAAGGGGAAACTTAGGCTATACTTGTAAGTTTTAGATGTGATGAAAAGGAATTTATACCTTCAGATGATCCTGAAAATAACTGGCTATACAATAACTTAGATGGTCTCGCATCCACGAATACCGCCCAGCTTGATGGAAAATGACAAGATCTAAAGAAAAGCAGGCAAGTCTGTGTTCTTTGTCCTTATCAATTTTTCCATTAGTATACATTACATATAGTATTGGACTGGGATTCAAAGTACTTTGATGTATCTTGCTCCCCTTGACAGATAAGAAGTTTGGACAAAAAATTTTGTGAACTGCTCAGCATCACATAACTACTTCCTCCAAGTAAAAAAACTGGAACTCAGACCTCTTAACTTTCTACACACGATGTCCTGGTTCTCTTCTTAATGTGAGAGAAAATTGGTAACTGTTTGACCTCTTTTCCACAGAACCAACTGCCTCAAGTCTTTTCCCGACTCTTCCCTTTCAAGAGGGGCCTCTGCCATGCCTATTGGGCTCCAAACTTCTGGGCTTTGTACAACGCTTTGGACAAAGTGCTGTCCATCATCGGTATGGTAGCAAGCCTTTTTTTGTGGGTTTTGTTTTTGGCCACGGCACGTGGTTTGCATGATCTTTAGTTCCCCAACCAGGGATTGACCTCAGCCCCAGCAGTGAAAGCACCGAGTCCGAGCCACTGGACCTCCGTGGAATCTCCTAAGCCCTCTTACTTGGACTATGAGTATTGAAAGGGCTAGTCACACTGAGAAATGGAAAAACCTGCTTTGTGTTTTGAATGAGGCTGAACTGTTTGTTCTCCAGCCCGGCGCAGCTCTCAGAATGAACAGGAAAGTAGTTCTGGGGACTGAAATTTCAGTTCTGGAAGCAGACTGTGTTCCTTATAAAAGCTCTTTATGGTAATGAGATTGTTGCTCTGTTCCTTGGGGAAAAATAAAATATTTAGACATTTTTAAAGGTAATTTTTGCCTTAAGTAAAACATTATTCAGCCATTATAACCTTTTAAACTTAAAAATAGGAAGAAGCATTTTAAGAATGTGTAACTTATGACTCTGGGTATTAAACCACTAAGGGAAATAATAGGCATGTATTTAGCATGAGATGAGAAGAAAGGGGAAACTTAGGCTATACTTGTAAGTTTTAGATGTGATGAAAAGGAATTTATACCTTCAGATGATCCTGAAAATAACTGGCTATACAATAACTTAGATGGTCTCGCATCCACGAATACCGCCCAGCTTGATGGAAAATGACAAGATCTAAAGAAAAGCAGGCAGACTTCTGTAATGGAACAGGCAGTAAACATTTTAGGTTTTTTAGGCCGCAAAAGGTGTTTTTTGTTTCTTTACAGTGTTTAAAAATGTGAAAACCTATTGTAAGAAATCAGTGCAACAATAAAGACATGCTAGGCTGTCAATAAGAGAGGCTTTGGAGCCAGACAGAGCTGGGTTTGAGTCTTGCACCTATTGTGTGATGTTAGGCCTCATCTTTTCTGTGCCTCAAGGAGCTAAAAGTTATGGCTGCAATGCATGTTTGTTTGCTGAGTCGCTTCAGTCCTGTCTGCCTCTGCGACCCTTGAGACTGTAGCCGGCCAGGCTCCTCTGTCTGTGGGATTCTCCAGGAAAGAATACTGGTGTGGGTTGCCATGCCCTCCTAGAGGGGATCTTCCTGCCACCGGGATCGGACCCCAGTCTCCTGCAAATCCTTCATTGTAGGCAGATTCTTTATCTCTGAGCCACTGGGAAAACCAAAGCCCTTGGCATATGGCAGGTGCTTAATGTGTATTGGCTGCTATTACTGTTTTGGATATGTACTTGCAGGAAATCGTAATTTGGTGTTCTCACTCACTCACTGAACCCAGCCTTGATAGTTATGACATCTTATAAAGTAAGTTCTTAAGAGTTCTGAAAGTTTTAAACAGCCGGCATAATATGAGGTACCATTTGCCTTATCTGAGTCAGAAAACTTGTACCTTGCCTTGTATGTCTGTCTTCTCAAGTATGTTGTGAATGGAAAGCCAGGGGCAGGTTACGCAGTTGTTTCAGGCAAGTAATTATTAGCTTTAAGAGCAAATCAAAAGGCTGAAGGATAAGGGAAGAGATGAGTGAATGGAAAATATTTGAGGAGTCTGCACTTTTCCCACATTAATTTTCAGTGGCATTAGGTGGCGCCATTCAGGTGCGCAGACTTCCACGACTGTTCTCTTAGCTTGTTTGGGCTGGGGCTTGCGTCATTATCCTTGGACTTGGTTCATTTAGTATTTTCTGGAACTGTTATGTGCTGGGGATAGGAATAAATTGTCATTCTTGCCTTTAAGGAACGAGTAAATGCAGTGTGGTGAACACAGAGACATGTATAAAAGACCTTAACTCACAGGAAAATCAGCTCTACGTCCTGAATTAAGCACTTTCTCAGATGAGTGAATGAATTAGGAATTATCTCTGCAAAGTGAGTAGGCCATTCTCAGCAAAAGGAGTATTTTGTGCAAAGGGACATGGGTGTCCGAGGAGTATGTTGCCTCATTGTTGCCAGACTATATCTAACAAGGTGGAGTAGATGAAGCTGGCAAGGTAGGAAGGGGCTAGATCATGGAAGATACTGTGGACTGTGCTTCGGAATATGGACTTTATCCCATAGGCAAGGAAGGATTCAAAGCTGCCTTGTGACATGGTGGTATTTGAGAAAGCTTGCTTCTTTTTAGAGACAAAAGCAGATTGCTGTCCTTGCTACCTGCCAGCAAGGTTTCCTGTTCCAACACAGACAGCCACACTGTAAACCAGAGGTATTTTAGGTGGTAGATTGCACAACTGAGTTAATGAAATTTTGACCTTGAAGCATTCAAAAGATTTAGTAGCATATTCTTTTCTCCTCAAGGAATTGATTGGTAAACTGTGGTGTGCCATTGATCAAAACAAAATAAAAGGTGTATTTACTCTGTAGGTTTACAGCTGAAACTTCTGGACCCCAACAAGGTTCCCACGGCCTCGATGACAAGTGGTTTAGTTCAGCAGTTCCAACACACAGTCCTCCCCTCAGTGACGCCCTTGGCCACCCTTATCTGTACTCTGATTGCCATATTGGTAAGAATGCACACGCAGTCCCCATCTCTGGAGTTTTCTCTGCTTTTCTTTTGTGTGACTGGTTGAATTTCAAGTTTTCCCAACCGAAGGATCAGTTCCATGGCTGTCATCCTGCTGCAGACTGAGGCATTTCCTAACAGTTCTTAGGGGAACTTTGAACACCATAAGGAAGGATTACTAGTAAAGCCTCTTTGAGAGAGGTTCTCGCCAGAGGCTAATAGACCATCTGTTTGCCATCAGATGAAGAAGAAAGAAAAATCTAGGGGAGAGGACTTCGTACCACACCATGGAGAAAAAGGACAGTGTAGTAAGGACATCAGGTTTTTGTTTTCATCTATGATCAAAAGTCTAAATTTGTCTGGACCACATGGGTATTTTGTCTTGATAATGAGCTGAGATTGTCAGCAATGGCTGTTTGAGCATCAGAAAAGAATCTTACATGAATCAGATGCTCTTGTAGGCATCAAAATTGTTTTTGTTAGTGATCATGATGACTTCAATTTCATGATTTAATTGTAGTAGAATTCAATATAAATAATTCAGCCATATATAATTATACTCAGTTTTAATTTTGGTTTCTGAATAATCAAACCTACTTGCAAGACACCTGACCCCACTAATTACATGACAGTACCGGTAGGTAATCTAGTTAGTGCTTATCCACATGGTGGTATTTGAGAAAGCTTGCTTCTTTTAGAGACAAAAGCAGATTGCTGTCCTTGCTACCTGCCAGCAAGGTTTCCTGTTCCAACACAGACAGCCACACTGTAAACCAGAGGTATTTTAGGTGGTAGATTGCACAACTGAGTTAATGAAATTTTGACCTTGAAGCATTCAAAAGATTTAGTAGCATATTCTTTTCTCCTCAAGGAATTGATTGGTAAACTGTGGTGTGCCATTGATCAAAACAAAATAAAAGGTGTATTTACTCTGTAGGTTTACAGCTGAAACTTCTGGACCCCAACAAGGTTCCCACGGCCTCGATGACAAGTGGTTTAGTTCAGCAGTTCCAACACACAGTCCTCCCCTCAGTGACGCCCTTGGCCACCCTTATCTGTACTCTGATTGCCATATTGGTAAGAATGCACACGCAGTCCCCATCTCTGGAGTTTTCTCTGCTTTTCTTTTGTGTGACTGGTTGAATTTCAAGTTTTCCCAACCGAAGGATCAGTTCCATGGCTGTCATCCTGCTGCAGACTGAGGCATTTCCTAACAGTTCTTAGGGGAACTTTGAACACCATAAGGAAGGATTACTAGTAAAGCCTCTTTGAGAGAGGTTCTCGCCAGAGGCTAATAGACCATCTGTTTGCCATCAGATGAAGAAGAAAGAAAAATCTAGGGGAGAGGACTTCGTACCACACCATGGAGAAAAAGGACAGTGTAGTAAGGACATCAGGTTTTTGTTTTCATCTATGATCAAAAGTCTAAATTTGTCTGGACCACATGGGTATTTTGTCTTGATAATGAGCTGAGATTGTCAGCAATGGCTGTTTGAGCATCAGAAAAGAATCTTACATGAATCAGATGCTCTTGTAGGCATCAAAATTGTTTTTGTTAGTGATCATGATGACTTCAATTTCATGATTTAATTGTAGTAGAATTCAATATAAATAATTCAGCCATATATAATTATACTCAGTTTTAATTTTGGTTTCTGAATAATCAAACCTACTTGCAAGACACCTGACCCCACTAATTACATGACAGTACCGGTAGGTAATTAAGCTATGTTAGCCTGCTTATCCACATGTTCTGAGATTAAAACCTTTTCCTAAAATTTCAGCCTTGTAAGCTGCACATGGAATGCCATGGTTTTGTTGTAAATTACACTCCAGCTCACAGAGTTAAATGTTTGCTTGTTACTATTACGTTTTTTGTTTTTTTTTAATATGGACCATTTTTAAAGTTTTATTGAATTTATTACAAAATTGTTTCTGTTTTGTGACTTGTTTTTTTGACCATGAGGCATGTGGGAATCAAACCTGCACTCTGCACTGGATAGCAAAGTCTTAACCACTGGACCACCAGGAAAGTCCCTGGTGTTTGCTTATTAATATGCTAAGATCTAATTTATTATTAGCTCTGAAATATCAATGAACTTTTGTAGTCTGACCTAGTAAATCACTGGTTGTTATGAAGGTATGGTAAGGGGTTATACTGACGATCCTAGAACTCAGTTATCATTTCTTACTAATTTTGATGGGGTATATTTCCAAATGCTTTTTTTTTTCTGAGTTACGTTTTTATGTTAAGTTTTAGTAAACTGTTCACAAAGCAAATTTTCTCAGTTTGATGGAGACTAGTGAGCCACTGTTTTTCAGAGATGATGTAAATTATATTTATTTAATGATGTTTCAGTAAAGCCTGTTTTAAATGATACTGAAATTTTATCTTTGCCTATTGTTTCTAGCCCTCTATTTTCTGTCTTTGGTTTAAACCTCAAGGGCCCAGAGGCTTTCTCCGATGTCTAATTCTTTGTGCCTTGAGCTCCTTCATGTTTGGTTGGCATGTCCATGAAAAAGCCATACTCCTTGCAATTCTCCCAATGAGGTAAGCAGATAGCTCAGTTAGTCAGCACTTCTGGCATATTTCACAGTGGGTTCTGTTATTTTCTGTTTCATCTGTCCATTCTTACGCAGGGGTGGGAGGGTTTTTAGGCAAGGATTAGTCTCCAGTTAGTAGAATTCAATATAAATAATTCAGCCATATATAATTATACTCAGTTTTAATTTTGGTTTCTGAATAATCAAACCTACTTGCAAGACACCTGACCCCACTAATTACATGACAGTACCGGTAGGTAATTAAGCTATGTTAGCCTGCTTATCCACATGTTCTGAGATTAAAACCTTTTCCTAAAATTTCAGCCTTGTAAGCTGCACATGGAATGCCATGGTTTTGTTGTAAATTACACTCCAGCTCACAGAGTTAAATGTTTGCTTGTTACTATTACGTTTTTTGTTTTTTTTTAATATGGACCATTTTTAAAGTTTTATTGAATTTATTACAAAATTGTTTCTGTTTTGTGACTTGTTTTTTTGACCATGAGGCATGTGGGAATCAAACCTGCACTCTGCACTGGATAGCAAAGTCTTAACCACTGGACCACCAGGAAAGTCCCTGGTGTTTGCTTATTAATATGCTAAGATCTAATTTATTATTAGCTCTGAAATATCAATGAACTTTTGTAGTCTGACCTAGTAAATCACTGGTTGTTATGAAGGTATGGTAAGGGGTTATACTGACGATCCTAGAACTCAGTTATCATTTCTTACTAATTTTGATGGGGTATATTTCCAAATGCTTTTTTTTTTCTGAGTTACGTTTTTATGTTAAGTTTTAGTAAACTGTTCACAAAGCAAATTTTCTCAGTTTGATGGAGACTAGTGAGCCACTGTTTTCAGAGATGATGTAAATTATATTTATTTAATGATGTTTCAGTAAAGCCTGTTTTAAATGATACTGAAATTTTATCTTTGCCTATTGTTTCTAGCCCTCTATTTTCTGTCTTTGGTTTAAACCTCAAGGGCCCAGAGGCTTTCTCCGATGTCTAATTCTTTGTGCCTTGAGCTCCTTCATGTTTGGTTGGCATGTCCATGAAAAAGCCATACTCCTTGCAATTCTCCCAATGAGGTAAGCAGATAGCTCAGTTAGTCAGCACTTCTGGCATATTTCACAGTGGGTTCTGTTATTTTCTGTTTCATCTGTCCATTCTTGACATGGTCAGTGGGATAGGCAAGGACATGTGGGAACATATTTATACCTGGACAGAATGGGAATGCTTGACTTGAAATCCTTGCACCTGTGAAGGTTCTAAGCTATGCAAAATTGCCCATATTGTTCCTGCATATTTTGGTAAGGGGTCCTGCAGTGATGAAGAGCCATGATACCAGTTTGTTACTGCTGGATATTAAATGGCAGCAGAGTATGGACAAAGCATGGTCTTTGATGTCATCACACCTGTGAAAATATGATGCCACGCACAGTTCCTTGTTAAGTGTTTTTTAGTCAAAGTAAAGAGTGAGTCCATTATGAAATCATAACCTAACATAATGCACAGCACTTTAGGTTTTCAGAACGGTTTTTGTTGTTTGTTTGTTTGGGGAGATTTTTGTTTGTTCTTTTGCATTCTTTCTCTTAGAAAATAATTAGGATAAATGATTGTCATCCTCTGTTTTCACATATGTAGCAACTAGGGCTCAGAGTTTAAGTGACTTATCTAAAGTCGCAAAGCTACCAAAGAGCAGAGTGAAGACTTTAACCTGAATCTTGGTGAATCTTAAGATCTTTTCACTGTGCCATGCTTTAAAAAAAAAGTATTTTAAATGTAGTAGTGTCTGTTTTATATACAATTGAAACCCAATTACATGGATGGGTATAAATTAACCCTTTTCTTAAACTTTTTCTTAATTCCTGAGAGAAGTCGTTTAAGCCCTGAAAGAACATTACACAGATTTGTCAGATCAGTATATAGCTTGTCTGAGTTCATTTACCAACTTGGGAGTTTCCAGAGTGAAAAACTGAGCAAAACTGCTAATGTCTCTAGTTAGAATTCTAACTGAACACAGGCAGGTGTGGGGCATTGTCCAAGAGAAGAACTATAAGGTTAGAAATACAACTCCCAAGTCCTGTTTCCCTGGCTACCACCCCTAGGCAGCCCCCAGCCCCACAATATTCCTTTCTTTGAGGAGGCATTAGTCAGACAAGATTCTTTTTTAAATGTTCCCTGATTCAGTGTGGTAGATGTTTCCATGTATTGCTTAAAGTTTCCCACTAAAAAAATTAATATTCTCAACTGAATTAGACTTGTATCAAAAATCAGTATGTTATTTTATATGTAAGCAAGTTCTAGAAATAATACTGTATACAGCTATTTGTAAGTATAAGCTTCATTTGATGTGTTAAGGAATTGCTATAAGAATTATTCTAAGTATTTTTTTTTTAATTTTTAGCCTCTTATCAGTGGGAAAAGCCAGAGATGCTTCGATTTTTCTGATTCTGACAACAGCAGGACATTATTCCCTCTTCCCTCTGCTCTTCACTGCACCAGGTAAATAGCTTCTTTTTAAGGGAGATGTATTTGATTGCCATACCTTTTCATCAGAGCCTATAGATGAATACTGTCTGATTTAAATAACCTTAAAGTCTCTTAGGGAGAGCTCATCCATTCTTTTTTTTTTTCACCTTTTTTTTTCTTTTTAATAATTATGTTTATTTGAGAGCTCATCCATTCTTTTAAATAAAACCTGCAATATGTCCTTAATTCTCAGTATCTCTTAATGTCACAAAAATGCACAGTCAAACTCAGAAAGCATTCCTAGCACTAGATAGCAGTGTCATTGTGACGATATTCCCTTAAGTATCATAAACCTTTCTCTTACTGACTTAATTATCATATTGCTTTTTTTATTCTTCCAACAGAACTTCCCATTAAAATCTTACTCATGTTACTGTTTACCATCTATAGTATTTGCTCACTGAAGACTCTGTTCAGGTAATCTAAAAAAGTATATTTAAAATTCTGTTTACTCTTGTGAAATGTTTTACCTTTGTTTTTTTTTAGAGGGATGGGGGCGGGCAGGCCACTTCTATTGGTCTTTCATTTCTCTATTTTCAACCATCTTTGTTCTTTGGCCCGTGTGGGCCTCCCATCACGGTGGCCGCTGTTGTTGCAAAGCACCGGCTCTGGGCGCGTGCCCTCCAGAGCTCCGGCTCGGTAATTGGACACTGGTCCAGCCACTCCACAGCACGTGGGATCTTCCCAGGCCAAGGATCCAACCGGCGTCCCTTGCACTGCAGGGTGGTGTCCTTACCCACTGGACCACCAGGGAAGCCCTACCTTTTATTAAGTATTAAGAATATCAGAGATATCAGGAGAAATTACCCATATTCCATCACTCTGACATGACAGCATAGGTTATGGCTTTAGTTTGAGGGAATATCCGACGAGGGACTACCTAGATTAAATTAAAACCTTATATGAAAACTGAAAAAATGGAGTGTAAAATATGCATTATAAGTAAATTATATAAATACAGATACTTAAAACCAAAAGATATGTAAAAACTTCTTACATATCTTGGAATTATGGGTGGAATTTTTTCTTTTCTAAATAACATCACCGGTATAATTTTTTAAAACTTATGATTTATATGTGATTATGTTCATAAAATCTCATATGCTTAATTATATTAAAACTCAGTTAAAATCATATGACACAACAATTCCACACGTAAGTATACACCCAAAAGAACTGACAATGGGGACTCAAACAGATACTTGTAGGGACTTACCTGGTAGTCCAGGGCTAAGACTCCGCTCTCTGGATACAGGGGTCTGGGTCCAGTCCCTGGTCAGGAACTAGATCCTGCATGCTGCCAAAATGCACAGTCAAACTCAGAAAGCATTCCTAGCACTAGATAGCAGTGTCATTGTGACGATATTCCCTTAAGTATCATAAACCTTTCTCTTACTGACTTAATTATCATATTGCTTTTTTTATTCTTCCAACAGAACTTCCCATTAAAATCTTACTCATGTTACTGTTTACCATCTATAGTATTTGCTCACTGAAGACTCTGTTCAGGTAATCTAAAAAAGTATATTTAAAATTCTGTTTACTCTTGTGAAATGTTTTACCTTTGTTTTTTTTTAGAGGGATGGGGGCGGGCAGGCCACTTCTATTGGTCTTTCATTTCTCTATTTTCAACCATCTTTGTTCTTTGGCCCGTGTGGGCCTCCCATCACGGTGGCCGCTGTTGTTGCAAAGCACCGGCTCTGGGCGCGTGCCCTCCAGAGCTCCGGCTCGGTAATTGGACACTGGTCCAGCCACTCCACAGCACGTGGGATCTTCCCAGGCCAAGGATCCAACCGGCGTCCCTTGCACTGCAGGGTGGTGTCCTTACCCACTGGACCACCAGGGAAGCCCTACCTTTTATTAAGTATTAAGAATATCAGAGATATCAGGAGAAATTACCCATATTCCATCACTCTGACATGACAGCATAGGTTATGGCTTTAGTTTGAGGGAATATCCGACGAGGGACTACCTAGATTAAATTAAAACCTTATATGAAAACTGAAAAAATGGAGTGTAAAATATGCATTATAAGTAAATTATATAAATACAGATACTTAAAACCAAAAGATATGTAAAAACTTCTTACATATCTTGGAATTATGGGTGGAATTTTTTCTTTTCTAAATAACATCACCGGTATAATTTTTTAAAACTTATGATTTATATGTGATTATGTTCATAAAATCTCATATGCTTAATTATATTAAAACTCAGTTAAAATCATATGACACAACAATTCCACACGTAAGTATACACCCAAAAGAACTGACAATGGGGACTCAAACAGATACTTGTAGGGACTTACCTGGTAGTCCAGGGGCTAAGACTCCGCGCTCTCTGGATACAGGGGGTCTGGGTCCAGTCCCTGGTCAGGGAACTAGATCCTGCATGCTGCAACTCAAAAGTTCACATGCAGCAACTAAAAGATCCCGTATGCTGCACTGAAGAGTGAAGACCTTGCGTGCCTCAACTAGGACACAGTACAGATAAATAAGTAAGTATTAAGAACAAATACTTGTACACCAGTGTTCATTGCAGTTTTATTCATGGTAGCCAAAGGTAGAAACAGCCCAAATGTCCATCAACAAATGAATAAACAAAATAGTATATATGGATATTATAGAATATTGCTCATCCAGAAAAAGGAATGAAGTTCTGATATGTACTACAACATGGATGAACCCTTGAAAACTTAGGCTAAGTGCAATAAGCCAGACACAAAAAGGGCAAATATTGTATGATTTTGTTTATAGGAAATATCTAGACTAGGCAAATTCATAGAGACAAAAAGTGAATTAGTGGTTTTGGGGACCAGCAGGAGCAGTGGTGGTGCTGGATAGGGAGCTTTTTTTTTTTTTTTAATTTTGACCTCTTTTATTGTTTTCTTTTTTTTTTAATCCATCTTTATTCTTTGGCCTGTGTGGGTCTTCCATTGAAGCAGCCTCTCTCATTTAAAAGCACACTGGCTCATAATTGGACACATCTGGTCCAGGCGCTCTGCGGCACGTGGCATCTTCCTGGGCCAGGGATCAAACCGGTGCCCCTTGCACTGCAAGGTGGACTCTTTGCCCGTTGGACCACCAGGGAAGCCGGGAGCTATTGTTATTATTGTCTCCAGAGATTCTTTTTGGGCTGTTGAAAATGTTTTGAAAGGAGATGATGGCAGTGATTGTGGAACATTATCAATATACTTAATACTACTTAATTGTATAATCAAAAAATGGTAAAAATAACAAATTTTATATGACTTTACCGAAACAAAAATTATGTATTATTTACCATATTCTTATTCCAATGTCACAGTGTCCAGCCCCGTTTCCTCTTCCAAATGCACAGCTCGTTCTCCCTCAACAACTTGAACTAAGTGACAGCATAGATGATGGTTGGGTACATTTGGATTGTTGAGTTAAAGGCATGATATAGCTTTATCCCTTTTTCTAAATGTCTGGGTCCAGTCCCTGGTCAGGGAACTAGATCCTGCATGCTGCAACTCAAAAGTTCACATGCAGCAACTAAAAGATCCCGTATGCTGCACTGAAGAGTGAAGACCTTGCGTGCCTCAACTAGGACACAGTACAGATAAATAAGTAAGTATTAAGAACAAATACTTGTACACCAGTGTTCATTGCAGTTTTATTCATGGTAGCCAAAGGTAGAAACAGCCCAAATGTCCATCAACAAATGAATAAACAAAATAGTATATATGGATATTATAGAATATTGCTCATCCAGAAAAAGGAATGAAGTTCTGATATGTACTACAACATGGATGAACCCTTGAAAACTTAGGCTAAGTGCAATAAGCCAGACACAAAAAGGGCAAATATTGTATGATTTTGTTTATAGGAAATATCTAGACTAGGCAAATTCATAGAGACAAAAAGTGAATTAGTGGTTTTGGGGACCAGCAGGAGCAGTGGTGGTGCTGGATAGGGAGCTTTTTTTTTTTTTTTAATTTTGACCTCTTTTATTGTTTTCTTTTTTTTTTAATCCATCTTTATTCTTTGGCCTGTGTGGGTCTTCCATTGAAGCAGCCTCTCTCATTTAAAAGCACACTGGCTCATAATTGGACACATCTGGTCCAGGCGCTCTGCGGCACGTGGCATCTTCCTGGGCCAGGGATCAAACCGGTGCCCCTTGCACTGCAAGGTGGACTCTTTGCCCGTTGGACCACCAGGGAAGCCGGGAGCTATTGTTATTATTGTCTCCAGAGATTCTTTTTGGGCTGTTGAAAATGTTTTGAAAGGAGATGATGGCAGTGATTGTGGAACATTATCAATATACTTAATACTACTTAATTGTATAATCAAAAAATGGTAAAAATAACAAATTTTATATGACTTTACCGAAACAAAAATTATGTATTATTTACCATATTCTTATTCCAATGTCACAGTGTCCAGCCCCGTTTCCTCTTCCAAATGCACAGCTCGTTCTCCCTCAACAACTTGAACTAAGTGACAGCATAGATGATGGTTGGGTACATTTGGATTGTTGAGTTAAAGGCATGATATAGCTTTATCCCTTTTTTTCTAAATGTGAAATTTTATGCCTTCTTTTGACTCTGCCTTTAGCTGTCCTTCACATCCAGACAGTGCAGGTGGGAAGCGTTAGTTGAGAAATGTTTACAAAAGCAGAATGACTCATCTAAAATCAGACTTCTCTCCTTTTCTCTTCAGAAAAGAAAAGCCTCTTTTTAATTGGATGGAAACTTTCTACCTCCTTGGCCTGGGGCCTCTAGAAGTCTTCTGTGAGTTTGTATTCCCTTTCACCTCCTGGAAGCTGAAGTACCCATTTATCCCTTTGTTACTGACCTCAGTGTATTGTGCAGTGGGCATCACATGCGCTTGGTTCAAACTGTATGTTTCAGTATTGACTGACCCTCCTGTTGGCAAGACAAAGAAGCAATGAAGAAAGGAACTGCTTGGATGTATTCCAAGCAATTATTTCATGGGAAATTAATCAGCACTTGAAGAACGTTGCTGGTGGCATGAACCATTCATTTCAGCAAATCTGTTTGAGGACCATTCCTCTAAGCATGGCCTTGCCCAGCCTAGCAACCTGACTGTCACCATGGTGAGAAGCCATTTGTCCTCTATAGGCAGTGAAATACAACTGAAACAAAATCTCGCCTTCCCCTTTTTAAACTGTCTGAGATCATGGAGACTACTGTGTTTGCTCTAGGCAAGGAAGGAGTCTGATCAGCAGCGTGATTATCTATAGCCTGCAATAACCATTGTCAGGGTATAAAGCATAATTAAGATCATGTGCTAAGGGAATTACGAATAAAATACCATTTTGTAATTCTGCACAAAAAATTTGGATGCTTTCCAGCTCCTCCATTTTCCTTTCTGCATGCACACAAGCAAGGGATGTGTACTATGCCCATTCTGTACACCTTGTTCCAGGAGGTGCTTTTTTTTTTTCCATTGAAATTATACATGGACAATACTCATAAGAACAAGGAGAATATTTTGTGAACTGTTTGGCCTTCAGCAAAGATTATAAACCACTCTGGTCTTACACTGAGTTAAGAACATGTTATTCACTTCACTTATTCTAAAAGTTAAGTACTGCTGTTTTGATAGGCTCACTCCTCAAACTCTCCTATGAAAACACTCTTAAGTGTCTTTCCGATCTGGTCCTCCCCATACCTTGAGAGGACTTCACACACTTTACCCAGCACCCTGGATTGCCCAGTATCTGCTGCACATTCCAATTCAGCCAACGTTTATCTAGCTGACACTAGGAACTTCCACACATTTATTTACTCATTGTCCTCTAAGAAGATCAGAGAGAGGCCGGGGTCAATAGAACGCTGGGATGCTAATCCAGTTACCCCATCCCTTAACTTCACTCTGTTTTCCCAGATTTTGTTTGATTTTCATTCACAGGTAAAGATGGGGACTTTTGCCGAAGTGGGAGGAAAGCACAGCCCCTCTAGCTTGTTTTCCTCACCACAGCCCCGTCTTGTACCATGTGCTCCAGCTGTCCCAACAGCTTAGAATTCCCAGTGTGCCATGCTCTTTCCTACCTCTGCTGCCTGTCTTCCTTCTCTCAAATGACTGGTTTTTTTCTTAATTTTTTTTTTTATTGCACTAGGTCTTTGTTGCTGCACACAGGCTTTCTCTAGTTGCAGCAACTGGGAGCTACTCGGTTTTTTGGGGTTTTTTTGCCTCTTTTATTGGTTTTTTATTTATTTATTTTCATCAATGTTTATTCTCTGGCCTGTGTGGGCCTTCCATTGCTGTGGCGTCTCTCATTGCAGAGCACTGGCTCGTAATTGGACACGCCAGTCCAGACGCTCCAGGGCACGTGGGATCTTCCCGGGCTAGGGATCGAACCGGTACCCCCTGCACTGCAAGGCAGACTCTTTACCCACTGGACCACCAGGGAAGCCCTCGACTGACTTTTGTACCTTATCCCCTGATTGTCTACACATCTTCAAGATCCAGCTTCAAAATGCCATTTCAAAATGTTCTGAAATCTGTAAGTCAAAACAAGCAAAGGTTACTATCAAAGGAAACCCATTTTCTAACTTACTTTTTAATTATATGCAATGTACCGAAATTTAACAAGAGGAAGGAAAAGGAAAAATGGGAGGGACTTGATATTCTTGGTCACCATATCTTTCCCCAGGTTGAGGGGATAGAGCCAGAACTAGAAGGGAACTGCGGAGATGCACTTGTTTCCAGCCCAGCACTAGCATGGTTCTCCTTATTAATGATTTCCACCTAGAAACTACTCCTTGTGAAAGAAGTACTTCAGTGTCAGAATTGCCCAGTATCTGCTGCACATTCCAATTCAGCCAACGTTTATCTAGCTGACACTAGGAACTTCCACACATTTATTTACTCATTGTCCTCTAAGAAGATCAGAGAGGCCGGGGTCAATAGAACGCTGGGATGCTAATCCAGTTACCCCATCCCTTAACTTCACTCTGTTTTCCCAGATTTTGTTTGATTTTCATTCACAGGTAAAGATGGGGACTTTTGCCGAAGTGGGAGGAAAGCACAGCCCCTCTAGCTTGTTTTCCTCACCACAGCCCCGTCTTGTACCATGTGCTCCAGCTGTCCCAACAGCTTAGAATTCCCAGTGTGCCATGCTCTTTCCTACCTCTGCTGCCTGTCTTCCTTCTCTCAAATGACTGGTTTTTTTCTTAATTTTTTTTTTTATTGCACTAGGTCTTTGTTGCACACAGGCTTTCTCTAGTTGCAGCAACTGGGAGCTACTCGGTTTTTTGGGGTTTTTTTGCCTCTTTTATTGGTTTTTTATTTATTTATTTTCATCAATGTTTATTCTCTGGCCTGTGTGGGCCTTCCATTGCTGTGGCGTCTCTCATTGCAGAGCACTGGCTCGTAATTGGACACGCCAGTCCAGACGCTCCAGGGCACGTGGGATCTTCCCGGGCTAGGGATCGAACCGGTACCCCCTGCACTGCAAGGCAGACTCTTTACCCACTGGACCACCAGGGAAGCCCTCGACTGACTTTTGTACCTTATCCCCTGATTGTCTACACATCTTCAAGATCCAGCTTCAAAATGCCATTTCAAAATATTCTGAAATCTGTAAGTCAAAACAAGCAAAGGTTACTATCAAAGGAAACCCATTTTCTAACTTACTTTTTAATTATATGCAATGTACCGAAATTTAACAAGAGGAAGGAAAAGGAAAAATGGGAGGGACTTGATATTCTTGGTCACCATATCTTTCCCCAGGTTGAGGGGATAGAGCCAGAACTAGAAGGGAACTGCGGAGATGCACTTGTTTCCAGCCCAGCACTAGCATGGTTCTCCTTATTAATGATTTCCACCTAGAAACTACTCCTTGTGAAAGAAGTACTTCAGTGTCAGAATTGCCCCCTATGTATAATCCTTGCAGCTTCTATTTGTAGTTAATGGGAAAAGAAACATTCTATTAAAATATAATCTCTGAAAAAGATATTTTACATGTGAATAGTTTGACAAAATTACTCTTCCAGTATGATCATGGTTTAAAAAAAAAAAATTCTTTTGACCCATCTACTCACTTTTTTGTGCTCCAAAGAAATGGGCTACTGTGCTAATGGCAACTGAAATTAGAACAATTTTATAAACCTCAAAAACCTGAATCAGTATAGCCATTAGTTTCTCATAATAAAGTGCCATATTCAGCATCCCCACTTTATAGAAAGGTCTATAAATGTATTCAATTTTTTTTTTTTCAGGCTCAAAAGTATTGACTGACAGAAAAACACACAACACAGGAGTTGTTTCATATTTATTCAGGGACTATAGTAAGGACCATAGCCTAGGAAACAGCTTCTCAGTAACTCTGAGAAAACCATTCTGAAGAGGTAAGGGGAAATTCAAATATATATGTGACTTTGGGGCTAGGGAATACATCAGTCAAATATGCATCTTGGTAAAAAATTACTGCTAATCACAAAGAACAGACATCTCAATAATTTTAGTGTTCTTTTGTGTTTGAGAAGATGCAAAGAATCTGCATTCATTAAAATTCTTCCTAAGATACACATCTAATGATAAGGGGCCTGCTTGTCCAAAGCACAGAGCATCCTGTTATCAAATAAATTTTCTCCATCTGAAGCAATAAGTGCTTCATCCTGTTATCACGCTATTTCCTCTGTCTGAAGCACAGAGTATACTGTCCGTCAGCAACTGTAACAGGTGAATCCTTGTAGAAATGGCTGCTGAGCAACACTATTCTTTTTTTACAGGAGTCAGAACTAAAAACAGTATACTATCTACGTAAGACAACTCTAAAAAAAGGACTGGACCCATAACATACCTATTTACACAATCACAGAATCCTACAAGCTGTCAGAAGAGCACTCAGGAGGATTTGTTTTCTAGTTTTCCTGAACGAATAGGTGGCTAATTCGGCAGTACCAAGGTGTTTACCACCACATAAAGCAGCCCCTTCCACACAGACAGCTGTTTCTTAGGACATTTAATGCTGAATTCGTATTTTCCTTCCTCTAACATTTACCAGTTTGTCTCTGAAACAACATATAATGATGTTCTGTGCCCATTGTGACAGCTCTTCAAGTGATGCACAAAGAGCGGGTCCCACATTGTGGCCCTTTCTGCTGAGAGCATACTACATGGCAGGTGTTATACTAGGTGTTGCCCCTTTTAATCTTTCCTAAAAGTTTGAAAAGCAAGTTCATTATTGCTTCAAATATTTGCTGAATTCCTATTGAGTGGCATGTACTGTGCTAGGTGCTGGAGATCAAAAGGTGAACAAGAAAGACATATTCCTGCACTCAATTTATATTCTAGTATGTAGAGATATGTAAGAGCCAGGAAGATCGCTCCTAGAAAGAGAAAGCTGTAGGACATTAGATTTGGAAGTGATTTTCTTGGAAATGATCCCAAAAGCAAAAACTGACTGCACCTCAAAGGAAACAACAGACTGAAAAGGCAATCTATGAAATATAAGAAAATATATACACATCATATATTTGATAAGGGATGAATATCTAGGATATATAGGGATCTTCTACAACTCAACAACAAAAAGAATCAAACAACTCAATTTTTTTTTTTTTAAAGATTTATTTATTTATTTTGGGGTGGGGAGGTGGGGAGGGAGGGGAGCAGGTGGGCTACTTCTATTGGTCTTTCATTTATCTATTTTCATCCATCTTTGTTCTTTGACCCGTGTGGGCTTCCCATCGCGGTGGCCTCTTGTCGCAGAGCACCGGCTCTGGGCGCATGCGCTCCAGAGATCCGGCTCGGTAATTGGACACATCGGTCCAGCCGCTCCGCTGCACGTGGGATCTTCCCAGGCCAAGAGATCGAACTGGCGCCCCCTGCACTGCAAGGCGGTGTCCTCATCCACTGGACCACCAGGGAAGCCCCCAAACAACTCAATTTTTAAATGGACAAAGGACTTGAGTAGATAATTCTCCAAAGATATGGCCTACAGGCATATGAAAAGATGCTCAATATCACTCATCAAACGATAAAAGCAAATCAAAACCACACACTAGTATGGCAACTATCAAAAGAATAGAAGTGATGGCAAGGATATGGAGACAGTGGAACCCTTAAACACTATGGAAATGTAAAATGGTTCTGCCATTGTGGAAAACAGCATAGAGGTTCCTCAAAAAATAAAAAAATATAATTAGCATATGAATCATCAATCCCACTTTCAGGTATATATCCAAAAGAATGCAGAGTAGGATCTTGAAGAGATATTTGCACACCTATGTTCATTGTAGCATTATTTCACAAATGCAGGACATGGAAGCAATCCAGATGGATAGGTACATAAAATGTTACATATACATATTACAATGGAAAATTATGCAGCCTTAATAGGGAAGGGAGTCCTGGGAATTCTGTGGTAGTCCAGTGGTTAGGACTCCATGCTCACTGCTGAGGGTTGGGATTCAATCTCTGGTTGGGAAACTAAATTCCTGCAAGCTGTGTGGCGAGGCAAAAATAAAAGGAAATCCTGTCACATGCACTGACATGGATAAACTTCAAGGACATTCTGCTAAAAGGAAATAAGCTGGTCACAAAAGAACAAAGATTGTATAATTCCACTCCTATACCTAAAGTAGTCAAAATCATAGAAACCGAAAGTAGGAAGGTAGTTAGCAAGGGTTGCGAGTAGAAGGGAAAAGGAATTAGTGTTCAATGGATAGAGAGTTTTAGTTTTGCAAGATGAAAGTTCTAGAGATCTGTTATACAACAATGAATTTACTTAATACTACCGAACTATGCATTTAGAAATAATTAAGATGATAAGTTTAATGGTATGTTCTTTACCACAATTTAAAGAGTTAAAATTTTAATTAAAAAATATGTCTTGGATCTCCCTGGTGATCCAGTGATTAAGAATCTTCCCAGGCCAAGAGATCGAACTGGCGCCCCCTGCACTGCAAGGCGGTGTCCTCATCCACTGGACCACCAGGGAAGCCCCCAAACAACTCAATTTTTAAATGGACAAAGGACTTGAGTAGATAATTCTCCAAAGATATGGCCTACAGGCATATGAAAAGATGCTCAATATCACTCATCAAACGATAAAAGCAAATCAAAACCACACACTAGTATGGCAACTATCAAAAGAATAGAAGTGATGGCAAGGATATGGAGACAGTGGAACCCTTAAACACTATGGAAATGTAAAATGGTTCTGCCATTGTGGAAAACAGCATAGAGGTTCCTCAAAAAATAAAAAAATATAATTAGCATATGAATCATCAATCCCACTTTCAGGTATATATCCAAAAGAATGCAGAGTAGGATCTTGAAGAGATATTTGCACACCTATGTTCATTGTAGCATTATTTCACAAATGCAGGACATGGAAGCAATCCAGATGGATAGGTACATAAAATGTTACATATACATATTACAATGGAAAATTATGCAGCCTTAATAGGGAAGGGAGTCCTGGGAATTCTGTGGTAGTCCAGTGGTTAGGACTCCATGCTCACTGCTGAGGGTTGGGATTCAATCTCTGGTTGGGAAACTAAATTCCTGCAAGCTGTGTGGCGAGGCAAAAATAAAAGGAAATCCTGTCACATGCACTGACATGGATAAACTTCAAGGACATTCTGCTAAAAGGAAATAACCTGGTCACAAAAGAACAAAGATTGTATAATTCCACTCCTATACCTAAAGTAGTCAAAATCATAGAAACCGAAAGTAGGAAGGTAGTTAGCAAGGGTTGCGAGTAGAAGGGAAAAGGAATTAGTGTTCAATGGATAGAGAGTTTTAGTTTTGCAAGATGAAAGTTCTAGAGATCTGTTATACAACAATGAATTTACTTAATACTACCGAACTATGCATTTAGAAATAATTAAGATGATAAGTTTAATGGTATGTTCTTTACCACAATTTAAAGAGTTAAAATTTTAATTAAAAAATATGTCTTGGATCTCCCTGGTGATCCAGTGATTAAGAATCAGTTTGCCAATGCAGGGAGCGTGGTTCAATCCCTGGTTCAGGAAGATCCCACATGCTGCAGGGCAGCTAAGCCCATGTGCCACAGTTACAAGCTTGCACTCTACAACCTGCAAGCTGCAACTATTCAGTCTGCTGCAGCTGTGGAGGGTGTTTCTATGCAAGTGAACGACGGGAAACCCAGAAAATGAAAACTAGTTTTTATTTGATTTCAACTAATTACGTTTCTTGAAAGTATCCCTCAAACCCACTCGGGGTTTTAGATACAAAAATAAATTCCTTTGCTGAAGAAACATTCTCGGGCGGCGGAAGGAGAGGCAAATGCAGGCAAGGAAGACTAGGTGAAAAAAAAGGCAGCATCACCTAGTCTCCCAGTCTGGCTCTTTTCCGGCACTCCTCGATAGGTACCAAACCCTTGAATTCTACTTGTGGAGTTATCTCGTCGGCCGGCCGACGAGCGATGTGGGACACTTAGAAACCCGGAACCTCGCGCGCGCGGTTCCGGCAGCAGCGCGCCGGGGGAAGCCTTTAGGTGCCACACCGCCCTGCGCCCTGCCCTTCAGCCCCGCGCTCGGAGGTGAAAGCTTGTGGCTTGGGCCCCGGCGGTTTTCTTTATAGCTGGAGGTCTGAGGCCGGGCCTCCGTGGAAACGGCGCCACCATGATGAGGGGACGGCAGGGCCGAATGCCCTTACAGTTCCTGCCTGATGAGGCCCGGAGCCTACCGCCGCCGAAACTGACCGACCCGCGGCTCGGCTTCGTCGGTTTCTTGGGCTACTGCGCCGGCCTGATTGATAACGCGATTCGGCGGAGGCCGGTGTTGTCGGCCGGTGAGGGCTGCGCGGACGGGATCGACCGGGAGGAGAAGGGGTCGTGGGGTTGAGGGCCGGCCCTGCCTTAGGCGACCTACGTGCCACCGCTTTTCCGGGCCTTGTCGCGTTAGCCGGCTCCGCCTCGCCTCTCTCAGGTTTCCGTGCCCGGCGAGCTGCTCAGAATCGGGCAAGCCAGAGGGTCATTTCAGGAAACTGAGATGCAGTGCAGCCACGACCTCTCAGTGAGTTTGTGAAGGACCCGGACTGAACTGCCTGCTCCCTTCTCATTTAGCATTGTGGAGGTGCAAAATAAGCTGTCAGTCGTTACAGTGCTCTTAACACTGTGTGCATTAGAGCATTTAGTCTGCTGCAGCTGTGGAGGGTGTTTCTATGCAAGTGAACGACGGGAAACCCAGAAAATGAAAACTAGTTTTTATTTGATTTCAACTAATTACGTTTCTTGAAAGTATCCCTCAAACCCACTCGGGGTTTTAGATACAAAAATAAATTCCTTTGCTGAAGAAACATTCTCGGGCGGCGGAAGGAGAGGCAAATGCAGGCAAGGAAGACTAGGTGAAAAAAAAAAAAGGCAGCATCACCTAGTCTCCCAGTCTGGCTCTTTTCCGGCACTCCTCGATAGGTACCAAACCCTTGAATTCTACTTGTGGAGTTATCTCGTCGGCCGGCCGACGAGCGATGTGGGACACTTAGAAACCCGGAACCTCGCGCGCGCGGTTCCGGCAGCAGCGCGCCGGGGGAAGCCTTTAGGTGCCACACCGCCCTGCGCCCTGCCCTTCAGCCCCGCGCTCGGAGGTGAAAGCTTGTGGCTTGGGCCCCGGCGGTTTTCTTTATAGCTGGAGGTCTGAGGCCGGGCCTCCGTGGAAACGGCGCCACCATGATGAGGGGACGGCAGGGCCGAATGCCCTTACAGTTCCTGCCTGATGAGGCCCGGAGCCTACCGCCGCCGAAACTGACCGACCCGCGGCTCGGCTTCGTCGGTTTCTTGGGCTACTGCGCCGGCCTGATTGATAACGCGATTCGGCGGAGGCCGGTGTTGTCGGCCGGTGAGGGCTGCGCGGACGGGATCGACCGGGAGGAGAAGGGGTCGTGGGGTTGAGGGCCGGCCCTGCCTTAGGCGACCTACGTGCCACCGCTTTTCCGGGCCTTGTCGCGTTAGCCGGCTCCGCCTCGCCTCTCTCAGGTTTCCGTGCCCGGCGAGCTGCTCAGAATCGGGCAAGCCAGAGGGTCATTTCAGGAAACTGAGATGCAGTGCAGCCCACGACCTCTCAGTGAGTTTGTGAAGGACCCGGACTGAACTGCCTGCTCCCCTTCTCATTTAGCATTGTGGAGGTGCAAAATAAGCTGTCAGTCGTTACAGTGCTCTTAACACTGTGTGCATTAGAGCATTTAGTCGTCGAACCCCTTGGGGTGGCGACACAGCCTTAGGAAGGTTAAAGCAGCTTGACCAAGGTCGTAAGTAGCAGTCTGTTTTTAAACCTTAGAGCCTACGTTTAGAACCAGCACTTCTCAGACGTCATGTGCATACTAGTAAGTTGGGGGTTCTTCCCTGGTGGCTCAGACTATAAGAGAATCCGCCTGCAATGCGGGAGAACCGGGTTCCATCCCTGGGTCGGGAAGATACCTGGTGAGGGAATGGCTCTCCACTCCAGTATTATTGCCTGGAGAATTCCAGGGACAGAGGCGACTGGCGCGCTACAGTCCACGGGGTCGCAAAGAGTCAGTCACAACTGAGCGACTTTCTCCACTGAGAGTGTTTAATAAATTGGGAGGTGTCTTGTTAAAAAGTAGGTTCTGATTCATTAGCCCTGGAGAGAGGCTTGGTGGCCCCAGTCTCCCAGACACTGCTGTTCTGGGGACCTTACTTTGAGTAGAAGGTTGTAACCACTGGGCTGTATTTCCTAGTAGGTCCGCGACAACCTATCAGACGAACCATGATAATAAGCGACACGGTGTGTGCTTGCCCAGTCATGTCTGACTCTTTGCGACCCCCACGGATTGCAGCCCAGTGGGTTGCCATGCCCTCCTCCAAGGAATCTTCCTGACCCGAGGATCAAACCTGCATCTCACGTTTCTCGCATTGACAGTTGGGTTCTTTACCACTAGCACCACCTGGGAAGCCCTTTTTGGGAAAGTGAGAATGCAAAGTAGTCTGAGCCCTGTCCAATTCCAGGTCATGGTGATATTTTTTATTTTTATTGTTCAACAATTTTTTTCCGAAACACTTTTTAAAATTATTATTATCTTTTTTGGGGGGATGGGGTGGGGAGGGGGACGGGCGGGCCACTTCTATTGGTCTTTCATTTCTCCATTTTCATCCGTCTTTGTTCTTTGGCTCTTGTGGGCCTCCCATCGCGGTGGCCTCTGTTGTTGCAGAGCGCCAGAGCTCCGACTCGGTAATTGAACACATGGGTCCAGCCGCTCCGCGGCACGTGGGATCCTCCCAGGCCAGGGATCGAGCCGGCGCCCCTTGCACTGCAGGGCGGTGTCCTTACCCACTGGACCACCAGGGGAAGCCCCCGAAACACTTTTAATGACTGCTGTGGAAAAGGTTATGTATTATCTTTGTTTTAAAAATAGTAAGTTAATTTGTCCAAAGCCATTCATCCATTTATTACATATTAAGTGCTGTCTGTGTGCTGGTATACAGAGATGAATGAAATACTGACTTTGCCTGGTGGCAGAAGGAGAAATAATTACTATAGCAATTTACATAAAGGATCAGTACATTGCTGGGCAGAGAAGTAATCAGTGCATGGTATATAGAAGCATGAAGGAGCCTGGTTTATGTGAGGAATTTAGCAGTTCAGTGTTAGCTGGGCACAGTATGCATACCAGGGAGTATCAGAAGATGAAAGCGGAAGCAGCAGCGCGGAAGCAGCAGCTCATGAAGGCTCTAGAGGTCACATGCAGGAGTTTCGGTGTTCTGTTAACCCTAATTGAAAAAGGGACTGATGAACTAGTTTGTGTTTTAGTAAAACTTCCTCTAGTGACAGTGTAAAAGCTGGCATCAATGTGAAGGAGAAAATGAGATGAAAAGTAGACCAGTTATGTAAATGAGCAAATGTTCCCTGAAGTGAGGAAAGGAAATATTTATAAGGTAGGATTAACAGTCACTGGATGTAAAGGATGGAGGTAGAAAAAAAAAGGATAATTAGTATGCGTATTACCCAGGACTTGGGTTCCTGGGCAAATGGTCTTATTCTCTGACTTAGGCAAAAACGGTGTGAATAGGAAGGAACTGAGTTTGTTTGAGAATATTCAGGTTATTGTATCTGTCAAATATTTGGATATATTTGATGTTCAGCATGGTTATCTGAATTGGATGTTATTCATGGGTCACCAGTACATGGATAGATAAAACTATAGAAATAAAAACATGTATGGGATAAGAAAAGGCCTCAGAATAGAATTCGGAGGCACAAATAGAAAATCTGCACTTAGCCTTTTGCAGAAAAAAAAAATTTTTATAAAATTCATACCTTTGGATCTCCCCTTCACATTTTAAATTTTGGCTTTCCTAGATCATGTGATTTGATCCAACAGGATGGTTTTTTTAGTGGGATGATTTTATTTATTTTTCTGTGATGCACAGCATGTGGGATCTTAGTTCGCCAACCAGGAATTCAAGCCCCCCCCCGCCCCCCCCACCCTCCTGCAGTGGAAGCATGATGTCTTAACCTCTGAACCACCAGGGAAGTCCCAGAAGAGGATTTTTTAGATAGTTTTTGAATAGATAATACTTGTAAAATTACAAAATTTAAAACAGTGTACTGTTCTAGTAACTACAGGATACATAAATACAAATCAGTAAATGGAGACAAACCAAATTGCTGTTTGAACATTTATAGAGGTCTGCTCTACTTGTCATGTCTTGAACAACATGTCCTGGAATGCAAGTTAGTGTAGGCCTCTAAAGTTAACTTACTGAGAAAACCCCCCCTTTTTTTTTTTGCCTATGTCAGCCTGCCATTTAAGTTTTGATACTTATTCACCTCTTTCCTTAAAAAAGCTTATAAAACCCAAATTTTGAAAATCTTGAGTTCTATTGATAGTTATATTTGTAGGCTTAAATACTGCCTTTTGTAGTTGCCAGGTATCCTTAGGAAGATATCCCAAGGTATGGCTGTTTGTTCAGAATACCAAATACAAAAGGCTTTTTTTTTTTTTTTAAAGAATGTTGGAAGAGATTACAAATTATATTTCTAAAACATTAAAAATGTGATTTGTAATGCATAAGACTGACTGATTTTTGTTTTCTTTGGAATTTGTTGTTTCAATTTCAGGTTTGCATCGCCAACTTCTCTATGTTACTTCCTTTGTTTTTGTTGGATATTATCTTTTAAAACGTCAAGACTATATGTATGCTGTGAGGGACCATGATATGTTTGCATATATAAAGTCACATCCAGAGGATTTTCCTGAAAAAGGTATTTCAAGTTCATTGTAGAGAACTTCTTTCTTACTCTGTATCATTTTCCCCAGTTAATTTTATTCATGCCTGTGACTTCGGTGCTTTCTATATTCTGTTGACTTCCACATCTTTGACTATAGACAAGAATTCTCTTGAATTCATATATCCAGTTTCTGGCTGAGTACCTCTGTGTCCTTCAGACAGCAAACAGGACTTAAGTCCCCCTGCTTGCCCAGACTTCCTGGGCTTGTGTCCTGCTCCAGTGAATGACACTCCAGCCTGGGAATCATCTTCAAGGCTGTCTCTTTTGTTTCCCATTAGTCATCAAGTCTTATAGTTCTAATCCCTAAATAATTCTCGACTCTGAACTCTCCTCTGTCACTGCCACTACCCTGGTTCAGGCCCTAATAATCTCTTATATAGACTCTCTCACTTCCGCTCAGCTTGTCTCTGCCTTTGGTCTTACCAGTAATCACAACTCTCTGGATAAATATGAATGTGCTTAAAACAGCTATCCATTAGAAAGAAAGTGAAGTTGTTCAGTCATGTCTAACTCTTTGCGACCTGTGGACAAGCCTTGGAATTCTCCAAGCAAGAATACTGGAGTCGGTAGCTTTTCCCTTCTCCAAGGGGTCTTTCCAAACCAGGGATCAAACCCAGGTCTCTCACATTGCAGACGGGTTCTTCACCCTCTGAGCCACCAGGAAAGCCTATCCATTACCTTTTGGATAAAATCAAGGCTCTCTAGGATGGCCTTTTTCCCAGACTGAGCTAATTGCCAGCAGAAGCATTTTACTCACTCCCCTTTATCCACCCCATTACATACCCAGGCTATGTCCCTCACTGGACTGAAGCTTCATCTTTGTTTCTCCAACCTCCAGCACAGAGCCTACACATAACAGATACTTAATAAATAATAGCGGGCCCGAACTAGACAGAGCCCTGCCTCATCTGTCACTCAGCTCCTGTCTGAGCCTGCCCTGTGTCACTGTGCACATGTTGTACCCCTTAGTCCTCCTCCTGCCCCACTTCCCCTCTGTGCACCTCACACCGTCCTGCTCAGGAGTCATCATCTCAGTGGAGCCTTCCTCCTGGTATAGACAGGCACTTCCTCAGCACATTCTACTTATCTTTGTGCAACTGTGAGTATAATTGTAATACAGTTGTCTTATTTATACTTTATACAAATATACAATATAGATATTTGCATACATGAATGAATGAGTGCATGAAATTTTTAAACTTGTAAATTTATAGATTTTTTCCTATTGGTGTAAATGTGTAAGCATTCAGATTTAAGCTTTTAAATCTCCTCAGACTGAATGATGATCTGTAAGCTCCTACTTAGCTCTGAAATTGTCTAATTCTTAATAATATATCCTTAGCCTTCAGTCACATATATGATGTCAAAGGTGGATCGAAAGGTATAGCATTTGCTTTTTTTTTTTTTTTTTTTACCAGTGAAGAGCTCAAAGACTAGTACAAAGCTCTGAATAGTGGATGTTATCAATGATGAGGAGTACCCAGGACTGCTGGAAGGAATCTTAGGAATGTTGATTTCTAAGAGGGAGCCGGTGGGAGTCAGTCCTCAGTCCCCTGACTGCTGGCTCTTTGCCTCTGCATTTCCACTAGCTCCCTCTAGCCATGAGTGTAGCCTCACAGGCTCATCCTCTAAGCAGCAGATCCCTGGCAGGTGTGCAGACCTGGAGAGCTTGACCACCTCAGTACCTGCCCCTCCCTATTTATTCCTTCTTCCACCCCTTCAGCCAGAATCCCTCGGGCAGCACTTTGCTTTAGGCAAAGTGCCTTTCCATCTGGATGTCACCATAGTTTCTTCCAAAGGGATTCTTCATTCAGTGGTACAAAATGCCCGGTTGGAAAAGCATGGTTGAGGACTAGAAAATAAAGCAGTTCTTTCAAGAATATTAAGTGTTACTGTTTCTTTAAGAAATATAATTTTTTAAAACATGATTTTAAAATATTTTGTGATGTTTCTTTTTATAGATAAGAAAACTTACAGGAACTTTTTGAAGAATTCCATCCAGTGCGCTGAAGTCTCCAGAATGCTTGCTCCAGTTTCATTCATATCCATTATTTCTGAATTTTGTTGAACTGTTTCTATGACATCTGAAGTTTATGTTAATCTCTGCCTTAGCACCTTGTGATTAAAATGGTCATTATAAACATTCTGTAGCAGGATTTTGATAGACAGGCACTTCCTCAGCACATTCTACTTATCTTTGTGCAACTGTGAGTATAATTGTAATACAGTTGTCTTATTTATACTTTATACAAATATACAATATAGATATTTGCATACATGAATGAATGAGTGCATGAAATTTTTAAACTTGTAAATTTATAGATTTTTCCTATTGGTGTAAATGTGTAAGCATTCAGATTTAAGCTTTTAAATCTCCTCAGACTGAATGATGATCTGTAAGCTCCTACTTAGCTCTGAAATTGTCTAATTCTTAATAATATATCCTTAGCCTTCAGTCACATATATGATGTCAAAGGTGGATCGAAAGGTATAGCATTTGCTTTTTTTTTTTTTTTTTTTACCAGTGAAGAGCTCAAAGACTAGTACAAAGCTCTGAATAGTGGATGTTATCAATGATGAGGAGTACCCAGGACTGCTGGAAGGAATCTTAGGAATGTTGATTTCTAAGAGGGAGCCGGTGGGAGTCAGTCCTCAGCCCCCTGCCTGCTGGCTCCTTGCCTCTGCATTTCCACTCGCTCCCTCTAGCCATGAGTGTAGCCTCACAGGCTCATCCTCTAAGCAGCAGATCCCTGGCAGGTGTGCAGACCTGGAGAGCTTGACCACCTCAGTACCTGCCCCTCCCTATTTATTCCTTCTTCCACCCCTTCAGCCAGAATCCCTCGGGCAGCACTTTGCTTTAGGCAAAGTGCCTTTCCATCTGGATGTCACCATAGTTTCTTCCAAAGGGATTCTTCATTCAGTGGTACAAAATGCCCGGTTGGAAAAGCATGGTTGAGGACTAGAAAATAAAGCAGTTCTTTCAAGAATATTAAGTGTTACTGTTTCTTTAAGAAATATAATTTTTTAAAACATGATTTTAAAATATTTTGTGATGTTTCTTTTTATAGATAAGAAAACTTACAGGGAACTTTTTGAAGAATTCCATCCAGTGCGCTGAAGTCTCCAGAATGCTTGCTCCAGTTTCATTCATATCCATTATTTCTGAATTTTGTTGAACTGTTTCTATGACATCTGAAGTTTATGTTAATCTCTGCCTTAGCACCTTGTGATTAAAATGGTCATTATAAACATTCTGACTCCTTTGTGTCAAAAATTAGTTCATTGGAGTATGGTCAGGTTCTGTTTACCTAGTTTTTAGAAGACGTCTGGCAGATTTAAAAATTTAGTTTAGCTCTGATTTGGAGTTGACAGCCCATAGCCTGTGGGCCAAATGTGGCTCACTGGCAATCCAGTTTTACTGGACACGGCCAGGCACATTTATGTACATGTGTATGGCTGCTTCATTCTGCAGCAGAGATGAGTGGTTTTGACAGAGACCTTATGGTCTGCTAAGTCTGAAATATTTAACGTATGGCATTTTACAGAAGAGTTCCACCTGCTCCAGTTCTAATGCAAAGTGAACCAAGCAGGCCAGATGATGGAAGGTTTTGTGAGTCATGGAGAATAGTTTTGACTTGATTCTAGGAAGTGGAAAGTAACTGAAGGCTTTTAAATAGGAATAATATGGTCATGTTTGTTTTGCTGAGCTCTTGGCAACTCTATAGACGGTGGTTCAGAAGGAGGAAACTCAAGACCAGAACAGGCATGAGACTCATACGGCAAAGGGTGCTTGGTTAGGTCATCCTGAAAGTGAGCTCGGTAATTAACACTGTCTACAATGGAAGGTGAAAGTGTTAGTTGCTCAGTCGTGTCCAACTCTGACCTTGTGGACTGTAGCCCGCCAGGCTCCTCTGCCCATGGAATTCTCCAGGCAATAATACTGGAGTGGGTAGCCATTCCCTTCTCTAGGCGATCAAACCCGGGTCTCCTACATTGCAAAAGGATTCTTTACCACCTGAGCCACCAGGGAAGCCCATCTGCAGCAGATTAGAAGATCCCACCTAACTAGAATGAGGTTACTCTTAATGCTTTCTCAAGTCCAAAAGCTTGTCAAAAAGTTTTTGTTTCTAAACTCCTGGATTTCATAATCAGATTAGGTTTTGGAGATTAATAAAGTTGTTTTTTTTTTATTTTTAACTTTTACAGAGTTTTTTTGTTTACAGATATGTATGTTCCCAGACTAGTCATATGTATATCCCTCCCCTCCCATCTATTTCATGTTTTGAACTGTTTCTATGACAACTGAAGTTTATGTTAATCTCTGCCTTAGCACCTTGTGATTAAAATGGTCATTATAAACATTCTGACTCCTTTGTGTCAAAAATTAGTTCATTGGAGTATGGTCAGGTTCTGTTTACCTAGTTTTTAGAAGACGTCTGGCAGATTTAAAAATTTAGTTTAGCTCTGATTTGGAGTTGACAGCCCATAGCCTGTGGGCCAAATGTGGCTCACTGGCAATCCAGTTTTACTGGACACGGCCAGGCACATTTATGTACATGTGTATGGCTGCTTCATTCTGCAGCAGAGATGAGTGGTTTTGACAGAGACCTTATGGTCTGCTAAGTCTGAAATATTTAACGTATGGCATTTTACAGAAGAGTTCCACCTGCTCCAGTTCTAATGCAAAGTGAACCAAGCAGGCCAGATGATGGAAGGTTTTGTGAGTCATGGAGAATAGTTTTGACTTGATTCTAGGAAGTGGAAAGTAACTGAAGGCTTTTAAATAGGAATAATATGGTCATGTTTGTTTTGCTGAGCTCTTGGCAACTCTATAGACGGTGGTTCAGAAGGAGGAAACTCAAGACCAGAACAGGCATGAGACTCATACGGCAAAGGGTGCTTGGTTAGGTCATCCTGAAAGTGAGCTCGGTAATTAACACTGTCTACAATGGAAGGTGAAAGTGTTAGTTGCTCAGTCGTGTCCAACTCTGACCTTGTGGACTGTAGCCCGCCAGGCTCCTCTGCCCATGGAATTCTCCAGGCAATAATACTGGAGTGGGTAGCCATTCCCTTCTCTAGGCGATCAAACCCGGGTCTCCTACATTGCAAAAGGATTCTTTACCACCTGAGCCACCAGGGAAGCCCATCTGCAGCAGATTAGAAGATCCCACCTAACTAGAATGAGGTTACTCTTAATGCTTTCTCAAGTCCAAAAGCTTGTCAAAAAGTTTTTGTTTCTAAACTCCTGGATTTCATAATCAGATTAGGTTTTGGAGATTAATAAAGTTGTTTTTTTTTTATTTTTAACTTTTACAGAGTTTTTTTGTTTACAGATATGTATGTTCCCAGACTAGTCATATGTATATCCCTCCCCTCCCACCCCTCCCGACCATCACACAGCACCCCTGCAGGATCTCCTTTTCTCACAGAGCAATGACTATAGCTATTTTCTTCACTCATGATAGTACAGGCCTTCATGCTACTTCCTTTACGCCTCCCACCCTCTGTTTCTTCCCCATAATGTCCATATGTCCACTGTCCATGTCTGTCTTTCCGTCGCTTCACTACGTGTGCCATTATCACCAGCCTACTAGATTCCATATATATGTGTTAATATATTGTATTTGTCCTCTTTCTGACTGGCTTCACAATAAAGTTGTTTATACGTAATTTCAAATGAGATAGCAGCATGAGTATATGCAAATGAGCAAAATCAGATGATTCCATCTCTCCTGAGTCCTCGTTAAAACTGAAATCATATCTGAGAAAGTACTTCAGAAATTAATAAAGATATGTATAAATATAAGATTTTTATTGCTATACAGTAAATAAGTTTATAGTTCACCTACGATCTGCAGGCATTAAGAGCAGACCACTTCTGCTGCTTCTTAGTTCTGGAGGGTAGTAGAAAGTAAGGGACGGCTAGAACGAATACAAGGAGAGAGTGGGAGAAAAAATCCACCCATAATTATAGCTCTATATGCCAGATGCTTTAGACTTACTGTTTAATTTTCATAACTTTATGAGGTAGGTTATGAACACTATCCCCATTTTATAGATGAGGAAATCTAGGCTACAGAGGATTAAATAACTTGCCCAGGGTCACAGTGAATGACTGCTAAGAGAGAAAGATGTGAACTTTAGCTAGTCAGATGCTAAAACTTCTATTTCTAACATAGTACACTGACCAGGTGATAGACATATGGTCCCTCGTGAATGACTGGCTACCACCCCAAGCTAGTAAGAGGAGCAAGGAGAGTTATGAACTGCAATAGGCAGCCTAAAGGTGACCCAGTGATGAGTCCAGGATCTGGTGCTCAGAGGGCGGTCATGAAGAATCCCAGACATCCAAGTCGAATTCACGTGTAGCTGCGTCTTTTTGGTCCTAACTTCAGGCTAGTGAACTGCTTCTTGTCCTCTTCACAGGGACGGCCTACTATCATGAGAAGTAAGCTGTGGATGCAGAAATTTTTAAAAACAAGTCAGAATAAATTCACACCATTAATGTACTGTCACATGCCTGTTAAAACAGGAAACACTGAAAAAGCACAATGGTGCTGTTGTAGGAAAACCCTAGTGGCATTACAGCGCCATGAGAAGAATCTGGTTGTCAAAGGTGCAGTACTTCATCTGGCTTCATCTCTACGTTTTACTAGCAGGAAAACTGTACAGAAAGGTAAAATAAATAATCCAGGGCATAGAGAGGTCAGTGCACAGCCAGAACAAGGGGCCAGATATTTTTTTAACTTATGTTCAGTCTCCACAAAAAACAAGTTAGGATGTGTTGAAGTGTTACAGTGTAGAACTGACTCTTGTCTTCAAAGCTGTTTGGTTGGTCAAGGAGTGACATTTCTCTCTGCTCTGCCATCCCTAATTCCTACCTCCAGCCCAAGCTGCAGAATTCTAAAGTGCTAAAGAAATCCACTAGTGTAGAGGAAAGGAATTAGATGTGAGTTAGGCCAGGGTCCATTCATATCTTGGCTTTGCCATTCCTAAGTAACCTCAGACTCAGATTGTCTCTCAGACCTCCAGTTTTTTTTAATTTGTAAAGGGGGATTATAATTACATTAGATCACTGATAGCAAGTAATTTTTTTTTTTTTTTTTTAAAGATTTTATTTATTTATTTTGGGCGGGGGTCGGGTTGGGGAGGGAGGGGAGCGGGCTGACCACTTCTATTGGTCTTTCATTTCTCTATTTTCATCCATCTTTGTTCTTTGGCTCTTGTGGGCCTCCCATCGCAGTGGCGTCTGTGTTGCAGAGCACCGGCTCTGGGCTCATGCACTCCAGAGCTCCGGCTCGGTAATTGGACACATCGGTCCAGCTACTCCACGGCATGTGGGATCTTCCCAGGCCAGGGATCGAACTGGCGCCCCTTGCACTGCAAGGCGGTGTCCTTACCCACTGGACCACCAGGGGAAGCCCAGATAGCAAGTAATTTTAAACTACAAAATTCAAGTGCCCGTTGCTTTTACTGATACCTTTATTATTCAGCGAATAAACTGAAGCCCAGAGAAGTGAGCTGAAACAGCTCATTAGTGGCAGAATCAGGACTTGAACCCAGAGCTCTTGACGCACCCCCTTGAATGCTTACATTCAAGAGAAACCTCAGGAACTTCGAGAGGGACACAGGGTTGAGGTTGGCAGCTTGGGTACAGGTCTGAGGCTGTTGTGTAGTCGCTGAATCACGTCTGACTCTTTTTCAACTCCATGGACTATAGCCCGACAGGCTCCTCTGTCCATGGATTGTTCAAGGCAAGAATACTGGAGTGGACTGCCACTGCCTTCTCCAGGGGATCTTCCTGACCCAGGGATTTAACCCAAGTCTCCTGCACTGGCAGGCAGGTTCTTTACTGCTGAGCTACCTGAGAAGCCCAGGTTTGAGGTAGGTGAAGGGAAAGTGGCTGAGAAAACAGCTGGAGTAGGACTCTCTAGACTGTGATTTTAGGATCCATGTGTATTACCTATCATTACAGAGTGGCCTCAGGAAAATCATGAAGGTAACATAATATGGCAGAGAGTAAGTCTGAAGGAAAGAACACCAAGATCAGACTTTCCTGGTGGTTCAGTAGTCAGCAATCTGCTTGCCAATGCAGAAGACACAGGTTTAATCCCTGGTGTGGGAAGATTCCACATGCCATTGAGCAAATAAGCCCGTGTGCCACAACGACTGAGCCCACCAGCCTAGAGCCTTGCTCTGCAACAAGAGAAGCTACCCCAGTGAGAAGCCTGTGCCCTGCAACTAGAGAAAGTCTGTGCAGCAACAGAGACCCAGTGCAGCCAAAAAAAAAAAAACACCCAGCTCTGGAGCCAGTCTTGTTTTTTTTTAATCCCCTTACTAATTTTGTGGGACTTCCCTGGTAGTTCAGCAGTAAAGAATCTGCTTGCAATGCAGGAAACTCAGGTTGAATTCCTGGGCTGGGGAGATCCCCTGAAAGGAATGACATCCCACTCCAGTATTCTTGCGTGGGAAGTCTCGTGGACAAGAAGAGCCTGTCAGGCTACGGTTTATGGGACTGCAAAAGAGTCAGACGTGACTTAGCGACAACAGCAACAATTATGTGACTTTGGGTGAGACATTTCCCCTCTCTGGATTTAATTTCCTTACAGGTAAAATGAGGATAAAGACTGCCCAAATACCTACATTGGGTGGTTTTGAGATGCCCATTGACATGGACATGGTTTATCACCGATGAAGCCAGCTTGTGGGAGCAGGGCTGGCAGGTAATACACGATCAAAACTGGCGGGTATTGTGACCAAATTTCTTCCAAACTTTACCCAGGAATGACCCACCCATGACTGTCCCAGATCACCTTCCCACCTCCTACCCTGTGCCACCACCTGATGGTCTAGCTTCCTGCTCACAACCCCAGTCGCTCTGGGCTCAGATGCCAACACACATGTATATCCTCACAACCAGGTTCTTCCTACTGCTGAGCTACCTGAGAAGCCCAGGTTTGAGGTAGGTGAAGGGAAAGTGGCTGAGAAAACAGCTGGAGTAGGACTCTCTAGACTGTGATTTTAGGATCCATGTGTATTACCTATCATTACAGAGTGGCCTCAGGAAAATCATGAAGGTAACATAATATGGCAGAGAGTAAGTCTGAAGGAAAGAACACCAAGATCAGACTTTCCTGGTGGTTCAGTAGTCAGCAATCTGCTTGCCAATGCAGAAGACACAGGTTTAATCCCTGGTGTGGGAAGATTCCACATGCCATTGAGCAAATAAGCCCGTGTGCCACAACGACTGAGCCCACCAGCCTAGAGCCTTGCTCTGCAACAAGAGAAGCTACCCCAGTGAGAAGCCTGTGCCCTGCAACTAGAGAAAGTCTGTGCAGCAACAGAGACCCAGTGCAGCCAAAAAAAAAAAAACACCCAGCTCTGGAGCCAGTCTTGTTTTTTTTTAATCCCCTTACTAATTTTGTGGGACTTCCTGGTAGTTCAGCAGTAAAGAATCTGCTTGCAATGCAGGAAACTCAGGTTGAATTCCTGGGCTGGGGAGATCCCCTGAAAGGAATGACATCCCACTCCAGTATTCTTGCGTGGGAAGTCTCGTGGACAAGAAGAGCCTGTCAGGCTACGGTTTATGGGACTGCAAAAGAGTCAGACGTGACTTAGCGACAACAGCAACAATTATGTGACTTTGGGTGAGACATTTCCCCTCTCTGGATTTAATTTCCTTACAGGTAAAATGAGGATAAAGACTGCCCAAATACCTACATTGGGTGGTTTTGAGATGCCCATTGACATGGACATGGTTTATCACCGATGAAGCCAGCTTGTGGGAGCAGGGCTGGCAGGTAATACACGATCAAAACTGGCGGGTATTGTGACCAAATTTCTTCCAAACTTTACCCAGGAATGACCCACCCATGACTGTCCCAGATCACCTTCCCACCTCCTACCCTGTGCCACCACCTGATGGTCTAGCTTCCTGCTCACAACCCCAGTCGCTCTGGGCTCAGATGCCAACACACATGTATATATCCTCACAACTGAGCTTCCCAGGGGACAAGCCTCCACACTGGTATGCCTAGTACGAGTTAGAGTATCCACATAGTGGTCTTTTAAGTTTCAACGAGGCTGGCTGCAACTCGGGATGCCAGAGCACCCCTGCTAGCTGCAGGTCTACGGTGAGCAGCCTCACCCATGTGCCCCCGTGTACCATGTAAATATGTGCTCCTTATCCCATATTGAAACAATATTGAAAGCAGTGCCACACACACACAGAACTCACATTGAACACCTGAGTAAACATGTGCCTGTGGTAAGTTTCTTCATTTATGAAATAGAAATGATAAAACCTATCTTCCTAGAATTATGATGAAGATCAAATGAGTTCCTCCTATCTCGAGCATGTAGAGACTATTCTGGCATTTATGATGTGCTCAAATAGAAGCTAATATTAATATGTGACATCAGAGGTTGTTATTTTAGAATCCATGGATAGGCCTTGGTAGATAGAATTATTCCCTGAAGTTGCGTATTCAGTCATATGTCCACATGCCTGGACACTAGGGAGAGAGTCCTTGGCATTAATCAAATTCTTAAGGAAGTCAACGATGAGAAGACACTCTTTCAGTTTACGTAGCTCCAAGTATTCACGTGAAGTGAAGTGAATGTGTCAGTCGCTCAGCTGTGTCTGACTCTTTGTGAGTCTATGAACTGTAGCCTGCCAGGCTTCTCTGTCCATGGAATTTTTCTAGGCAAGAATACTGGAGTGAGCTGCTATTCCCTTCATGGGATTTTCCAACCCAGGGACTGAACCTGGATCTCCTGCATTGCAGGCAGATTCTTTACCATCTTGAACTATCAGGGAAGTCCAAACATCCACATACTTATTAGTAAATGCACAAATACATGTAAGTATACATAAGGTATGCACATACCAACCACTTTGCCTTATGTTTCCATAACAGTTCACTGCTTAGTTTACTTACCACTTCTGGGTCAAAAGGAGAGTAAGGCAAGTCCGGCCTTGGGCCTTCCTGGGCCGTGGTCCTAATACCCCAAAGTGAGGGTGGCTTAGTCTGAGAGTCAGGCTCTCCGTGGCTCTCCCACTGGGTCCACTACTGGTATGCCTAGTACGAGTTAGAGTATCCACATAGTGGTCTTTAAGTTTCAACGAGGCTGGCTGCAACTCGGGATGCCAGAGCACCCCTGCTAGCTGCAGGTCTACGGTGAGCAGCCTCACCCATGTGCCCCCGTGTACCATGTAAATATGTGCTCCTTATCCCATATTGAAACAATATTGAAAGCAGTGCCACACACACACAGAACTCACATTGAACACCTGAGTAAACATGTGCCTGTGGTAAGTTTCTTCATTTATGAAATAGAAATGATAAAACCTATCTTCCTAGAATTATGATGAAGATCAAATGAGTTCCTCCTATCTCGAGCATGTAGAGACTATTCTGGCATTTATGATGTGCTCAAATAGAAGCTAATATTAATATGTGACATCAGAGGTTGTTATTTTAGAATCCATGGATAGGCCTTGGTAGATAGAATTATTCCCTGAAGTTGCGTATTCAGTCATATGTCCACATGCCTGGACACTAGGGAGAGAGTCCTTGGCATTAATCAAATTCTTAAGGAAGTCAACGATGAGAAGACACTCTTTCAGTTTACGTAGCTCCAAGTATTCACGTGAAGTGAAGTGAATGTGTCAGTCGCTCAGCTGTGTCTGACTCTTTGTGAGTCTATGAACTGTAGCCTGCCAGGCTTCTCTGTCCATGGAATTTTTCTAGGCAAGAATACTGGAGTGAGCTGCTATTCCCTTCATGGGATTTTCCAACCCAGGGACTGAACCTGGATCTCCTGCATTGCAGGCAGATTCTTTACCATCTTGAACTATCAGGGAAGTCCAAACATCCACATACTTATTAGTAAATGCACAAATACATGTAAGTATACATAAGGTATGCACATACCAACCACTTTGCCTTATGTTTCCATAACAGTTCACTGCTTAGTTTACTTACCACTTCTGGGTCAAAAGGAGAGTAAGGCAAGTCCGGCCTTGGGCCTTCCTGGGCCGTGGTCCTAATACCCCAAAGTGAGGGTGGCTTAGTCTGAGAGTCAGGCTCTCCGTGGCTCTCCCACTGGGTCCACTACTGCTCCCTCTCTTCCCCTGGAATGTCCCTCAGTGAACTTTGACGCCCACCGGCACGGCCACCATTACCTTTCCTAGAGTATGAGGCTACACGGCCTGTCCCATGATCTCCTGGTATTTCCTTGTCACCTCCTCGGCCTTCAAGGTCAGATGGGTGAGAATGTGATGAAGGTTGGCAAAGTGCAGGTGGAACTGGGCTTCCAGGTCCAACTGCCCCGAGACCCTCTCCTCCTCGGCCTCCTTGGCCTCTCCAGGTTCATTCTCAGTTTCACCAGCTTTGCCGCCTGCCACCTTGGCCTGCCACTCCTCTCGAGGCAGCAGCCCATGTTCCACATCCATTCGGATGGTCTTGAGCATGGTGAAGTAGTTGTAGAGATCAGAGGAGCCCGCCTGGGCCTGGTAGCCATGTGCACTCATCTGCACATCCCGTAGAAGGCTCGGGATCATCACCTCCTGCTCCATGTTGCGCACCGCAGCCAAGTACCGCTCCATGACACGTAGCAGGCAGTTCTTGGGGTAACACTTGGTCAGCACCTGCATGGTGGCCTTATCTTCTGCACGGAGTCCAGCAGACTGCCTCAGCCCTATTTCCAGGCTCTTATTTTTATGTCAGTATGCATAGCAGTTTGTCAGGATGCCAAGACCCAGCTGATGGGTCAACGCAGCCCTTTGAGGCCAATCCCAGGGCTTGGGTTCCAGTGACTGTATCAGGTGATCCATCTGCCCAAGGACAGAACTGCCAGACTTCTGTCATTTCAGTACTCCATGACTGCCTCAGGCAAGGCACAGCTCCTCCTTCATTAGTTCGCAGGGCCGCAGGGCTGGTTAAAGGGCAGCGTTTACCTTTGGCAGCTGGTACACTTGACCCTAGAGCAGTAATTACTTCAGATTACCTGAGACCAAGCTGCCCCTTGGCTATCTGTGTCTTAATCCCCAGCTTGCTTCTTCAACTTGGATGCCTCGTTGTAAGGGTCAAAAGGAGAGTAAGGCAAGTCCGGCCTTGGGCCTTCCTGGGCCGTGGTCCTAATACCCCAAAGTGAGGGTGGCTTAGTCTGAGAGTCAGGCTCTCCGTGGCTCTCCCACTGGGTCCACTACTGCTCCCTCTCTTCCCCTGGAATGTCCCTCAGTGAACTTTGACGCCCACCGGCACGGCCACCATTACCTTTCCTAGAGTATGAGGCTACACGGCCTGTCCCATGATCTCCTGGTATTTCCTTGTCACCTCCTCGGCCTTCAAGGTCAGATGGGTGAGAATGTGATGAAGGTTGGCAAAGTGCAGGTGGAACTGGGCTTCCAGGTCCAACTGCCCCGAGACCCTCTCCTCCTCGGCCTCCTTGGCCTCTCCAGGTTCATTCTCAGTTTCACCAGCTTTGCCGCCTGCCACCTTGGCCTGCCACTCCTCTCGAGGCAGCAGCCCATGTTCCACATCCATTCGGATGGTCTTGAGCATGGTGAAGTAGTTGTAGAGATCAGAGGAGCCCGCCTGGGCCTGGTAGCCATGTGCACTCATCTGCACATCCCGTAGAAGGCTCGGGATCATCACCTCCTGCTCCATGTTGCGCACCGCAGCCAAGTACCGCTCCATGACACGTAGCAGGCAGTTCTTGGGGTAACACTTGGTCAGCACCTGCATGGTGGCCTTATCTTCTGCACGGAGTCCAGCAGACTGCCTCAGCCCTATTTCCAGGCTCTTATTTTTATGTCAGTATGCATAGCAGTTTGTCAGGATGCCAAGACCCAGCTGATGGGTCAACGCAGCCCTTTGAGGCCAATCCCAGGGCTTGGGTTCCAGTGACTGTATCAGGTGATCCATCTGCCCAAGGACAGAACTGCCAGACTTCTGTCATTTCAGTACTCCATGACTGCCTCAGGCAAGGCACAGCTCCTCCTTCATTAGTTCGCAGGGCCGCAGGGCTGGTTAAAGGGCAGCGTTTACCTTTGGCAGCTGGTACACTTGACCCTAGAGCAGTAATTACTTCAGATTACCTGAGACCAAGCTGCCCCTTGGCTATCTGTGTCTTAATCCCCAGCTTGCTTCTTCAACTTGGATGCCTCGGTTGTGAAATGAACAAGGGAAGAGGGTCACGCAATGGAACGGCTTAGTGTGGGGCAAAGAGGATTCAGAGGGGAGCCAAAGCCCAGTTCTGCAATTTCTCAGCAATGTGCTGTCATAGTTTGCTAGTTAACACTTAGGAGCACTCACTTTGCATTAAATACGACACTAAGCTCTTATACCAAGATGGTACGATGAGTGCTTTAATATTCTCATTTTACCAGTAAGAAATTGAGGTGCACACAGCTAAAGGGACTTTACCATGGTGCCACTGGGGCTGGGATTCCAGCCGGGCACCACCCCTCTCTCACCTCGTTAGGGCTCTAGACTGATGTGTGAAGTTGTGTAAGTAATACAGGTTAACAGGATCCATATCCATGTCTGAAATATGAGATGTTACTGTGAGGAGACAAGGGTAAACAAAACGCTTTGTAAACTATAAAGCATAGACCCAGATGTGTTATCCATGCAGTTTCGAGAGTAATCCTGAGGTCTCTCTCAGATCTAGTCTGTAATCTCATGAGTTATAATGCTTCCTCTTGACCATGGACCTAGTCTTTTGGCCAACAGTCTTGGAAAGATAACAATCCCTTGTGTCACCACATTATCACAGTTAACAAACTGCATTTGCTATACTTACAAATACCTAGAAAAATGAGGCCCAGTGAGAGGCTCAAAGTTGCACATGTTAGTAGCAGAGTCAAGTGAACAAGACCTTCGAAGTTCTGAGTCAGGCCCTGCTTAAAGCACCACTTTTTGTTTTCTTCTAATCTTGGGCCTCTTTTATTGATTTTTTAAAAATTTATTTATTTTCATCCATCTTTATTCTTCGGCCTGTGCGGGCCTCCCATTGCAGAGGCCTATCTCATTGCAGAGGACTGGCCCTGGGCGCATGCGCTCCAGAGCCCTGGCTCGTAATTGGACACACTGGTCCAGCCACTCCGCAGCATATGGGATCTTCCCAGGCCAAGGATCGAACTGGTGTCCCCCTCACTGCAAGGTGGACTCTTCACCCACTGGACCACCAGGCAAGTCCCACTTTATTTTTTTTTAAGAGATGCATTTTATTCATTTACATTTATTTTTGGGTATTCTGGGTTTTCGCTGCTGCAGCAGGCTCTTTTCTAGTGCGGGGAGTGAGGGCTACTCTCTAGTTGAGGTGAGCAGGCTTCTTATTGTAGTGACTTCTAATGTGGAACTTGAACTTTAGGGCACACAGGCTGCAGCTTCGAGGCTCTAGAGCACAGGCTCAATAGTTATGGCTCATGGGCTTAGTTGCTTTACAGCATGTAGGATCTTCCCAGATCAGGGATCGAACTCGAGTGCTTAACTTTCAGTAAGAAATTGAGGTGCACACAGCTAAAGGGACTTTACCATGGTGCCACTGGGGCTGGGATTCCAGCCGGGCACCACCCCTCTCTCACCTCGTTAGGGCTCTAGACTGATGTGTGAAGTTGTGTAAGTAATACAGGTTAACAGGATCCATATCCATGTCTGAAATATGAGATGTTACTGTGAGGAGACAAGGGTAAACAAAACGCTTTGTAAACTATAAAGCATAGACCCAGATGTGTTATCCATGCAGTTTCGAGAGTAATCCTGAGGTCTCTCTCAGATCTAGTCTGTAATCTCATGAGTTATAATGCTTCCTCTTGACCATGGACCTAGTCTTTTGGCCAACAGTCTTGGAAAGATAACAATCCCTTGTGTCACCACATTATCACAGTTAACAAACTGCATTTGCTATACTTACAAATACCTAGAAAAATGAGGCCCAGTGAGAGGCTCAAAGTTGCACATGTTAGTAGCAGAGTCAAGTGAACAAGACCTTCGAAGTTCTGAGTCAGGCCCTGCTTAAAGCACCACTTTTTTTTTTTTTTTTTTTTTTTTTTCTAATCTTGGGCCTCTTTTATTGATTTTTTAAAAATTTATTTATTTTCATCCATCTTTATTCTTCGGCCTGTGCGGGCCTCCCATTGCAGAGGCCTATCTCATTGCAGAGGACTGGCCCTGGGCGCATGCGCTCCAGAGCCCTGGCTCGTAATTGGACACACTGGTCCAGCCACTCCGCAGCATATGGGATCTTCCCAGGCCAAGGATCGAACTGGTGTCCCCCTCACTGCAAGGTGGACTCTTCACCCACTGGACCACCAGGCAAGTCCCACTTTATTTTTTTTTAAGAGATGCATTTTATTCATTTACATTTATTTTTGGGTATTCTGGGTTTTCGCTGCTGCAGCAGGCTCTTTTCTAGTGCGGGGAGTGAGGGCTACTCTCTAGTTGAGGTGAGCAGGCTTCTTATTGTAGTGACTTCTAATGTGGAACTTGAACTTTAGGGCACACAGGCTGCAGCTTCGAGGCTCTAGAGCACAGGCTCAATAGTTATGGCTCATGGGCTTAGTTGCTTTACAGCATGTAGGATCTTCCCAGATCAGGGATCGAACTCGTGTCTCCTGCATTGGCAGGTGAACTCTTCACACCACTGAGCTACCAGGGAAGTCCCTGAAGCACCACTTTGAGGGGAAAGATTTTTCTAAGTATTTTCTACCCCCAGAATGGAAGGAAAGGGGAGGAGGAAAGAATGGAAGGGGATCTTGTCTCACCTAGGTCACCCTCACCCCCACTCCAGGGCAGGGGCCCTTCTGCACCCTCCTGACTGGAGGAAGCCGCCTTCCTTCCATTTATATGGAACTTAACTCTGCCTATATCAGTGCATCTCCCAGCCTGTAACTTGCTTAGCCACACCACAGACTGAGCAGAAGGACATTAGTGTCCTCCTTTTCAAATGAGAAAACTGAGCCTCCGGAAAGGGGAGGTACTTGCCTACGGTCTCAGACACAACAGTAGGAGGCTCAGCCCAGCTCGCCAGGCCTCAGAAGAAAGTGACAGTTGTCTCTCTCTTCGAGCCCCCCTCATCAACTGGCCAGGCATCTGTGGCCACCCTACTTTGGAGAGTTGGCCTAGCCTCTCTAAGGCACAGAGGGCAGCCAAGTCCAGCCATGGGGCGGCTGTGAGGGCAAAGCCTCCACTTTTGAACCCTTTCTGTACTGTAGGTTGTAAGTAGCACAGAGAGTGTGGCCAGCTCTTCCTCCCTCTGGCTATGTGACCCTGGTTAGTCACTGCTCTTCTCTGAGATTTAACTTGATCCTTTGTTGCAATAATGGTTAAGAGTAAACATTGACTAAGGAGTTGCTATTTTAAACTAAGCTAATATAGGCAAAGTGTTCAGAACAGAACTCAACGCTCCCAATAATCCTTCAATTAAAAATAAGTAAGTTGGGGGCTTCCCTGCTGGTCCAGTGGGTAAGGACACTGCTTTGCAGTGCAAGGGGCGCTGGTTTGATCCCTGGCCTGGGAAGATCCCACGTGCTGCGGAGCAGCTGGACTGATGTGTCCAACTACCGAGCCCGGAGCTCTGGAGTGAGAGAAGCCACTGCGATGGGAGGCCCACACAGGTCAAAGAGCAAAGATGGATGGAAGTAAATAAATGAAAGACCAAAAGAAGTGGCCAAAAAAAAAGAAACAACCTGAAAAAAAAAAAGAAAAAGTTGGGCTTCTCTGGTGACTCAGTGGTGAGGAATCTGCCTGCTAATGCGGGAAGCATGGGTTTGATTCCTGATCCGGGAAGTTCCCACATGCTGAGGAGCATGTGGAGCTGAGGAGAAACTAAGCCCGTGAGCCACAACTACGGAGCCTGTGCTCTAGAGACTCAGAGCCACAACTATGGAGCCCATGTGCTGCTATTGAAGCCCGCGTGCCCTAGAGCCCGAGTTCCACAACAAAAGAAGTCACAGCAACAAAAAGCCTGCTCCCCTCAACTAGAGAGTAGTCCCCGCTCCCTGCAACTAGAGAAGAGCCTGAAGCAGCAGTGAAAACCCAGAATATTCCAAAATAAATAAATAAATAAATATAAGTTAAGGGAAAAAAAAGAACCAAGAGGTGTGGGATGGGGTAGAAGGTAGGAGGGAGGTTCAAGACGGACGGGACATATATATATACTTACAGCTGATTCATGTTTTTGTGTGGCAGAAACCAACACAGCATTGTAAAGCAATTATCCTCCAATTAAAAATGAATTAAAAAAAAAGATGCATTAGCCCAATGTTAACTCCATCAGTCAACTAGATGAAGAATTTGCATAAAACTATTTTCTAAAGTATAAGTGGAAAAGTGCAAGTTTTCTAAATTAACAGATTAAGTGAAGGAATTTCATTTTAATAGATTACTTAAGCAAAAATTTGATTAATTCATTTTAGTCCTAAAACACTTTATGTTGTTCTTTGTTTTTGTCTTTTACTAGGAAAATGCCATTGACTAAGGAGTTGCTATTTTAAACTAAGCTAATATAGGCAAAGTGTTCAGAACAGAACTCAACGCTCCCAATAATCTTTCAATTAAAAATAAGTAAGTTGGGGCTTCCCTGCTGGTCCAGTGGGTAAGGACACTGCTTTGCAGTGCAAGGGGCGCTGGTTTGATCCCTGGCCTGGGAAGATCCCACGTGCTGCGGAGCAGCTGGACTGATGTGTCCAACTACCGAGCCCGGAGCTCTGGAGTGAGAGAAGCCACTGCGATGGGAGGCCCACACAGGTCAAAGAGCAAAGATGGATGGAAGTAAATAAATGAAAGACCAAAAGAAGTGGCCAAAAAAAAAGAAACAACCTGAAAAAAAAAAAGAAAAAGTTGGGCTTCTCTGGTGACTCAGTGGTGAGGAATCTGCCTGCTAATGCGGGAAGCATGGGTTTGATTCCTGATCCGGGAAGTTCCCACATGCTGAGGAGCATGTGGAGCTGAGGAGAAACTAAGCCCGTGAGCCAAAACTACGGAGCCTGTGCTCTAGAGACTCAGAGCCACAACTATGGAGCCCATGTGCTGCTATTGAAGCCCGCGTGCCCTAGAGCCCGAGTTCCACAACAAAAGAAGTCACAGCAACAAAAAGCCTGCTCCCCTCAACTAGAGAGTAGTCCCCGCTCCCTGCAACTAGAGAAGAGCCTGAAGCAGCAGTGAAAACCCAGAATATTCCAAAATAAATAAATAAATAAATATAAGTTAAGGGAAAAAAAAGAACCAAGAGGTGTGGGATGGGGTAGAAGGTAGGAGGGAGGTTCAAGACGGACGGGACATATATATATACTTACAGCTGATTCATGTTTTTGTGTGGCAGAAACCAACACAGCATTGTAAAGCAATTATCCTCCAATTAAAAATGAATTAAAAAAAAAGATGCATTAGCCCAATGTTAACTCCATCAGTCAACTAGATGAAGAATTTGCATAAAACTATTTTCTAAAGTATAAGTGGAAAAGTGCAAGTTTTCTAAATTAACAGATTAAGTGAAGGAATTTCATTTTAATAGATTACTTAAGCAAAAATTTGATTAATTCATTTTAGTCCTAAAACACTTTATGTTGTTCTTTGTTTTTGTCTTTTACTAGGAAAATGCCATACCATGCAGCTTGGGGATTTTAGTTCCCTGGCCAAGATCAAACCATGCCCTGGGCAATGAAAGCTCAGAACTGCTAGGGAAGGAAAAACATTCTTAAGATGCTTTCTCCTCCAGGAAAGTTGGGCTTACTTTATTTGAACATCCAGGATGGCAGTGGGTTTATCCAGAGACGGGGAGGCTGGACAATGTGGTTTGGGTTCTGGGCCCACTGCCTGGTCCATTTGTGACCAGGCTTCCTGGGCTCCAGCATCTATGACTGTAAAGTAAAGGGTTTGGAGATCTCTGAGGGAAAGCCCTTCCAGTCCTGGTTGTATAAGTCCTTCTGAATCCATGTTTGGGTCACTAAGGGTATTACTACCCCCACACCTCTAGTGCTCTTATTGTTAACCGGCACCAGAGTCACTGACTCAGAACTGGAAAGTGTGATGTTCTGCTTGCAGACAAGGCTGGGAGAGCTGAACTGGGGTGCTGGGCAGCGCAGGAGTGCCCCACAAGCAGCAGCCTCCTGGTCTCCCCATTTATTCAACAAAAGAGCTGATCTGTTAAGTCCTCCCCAGCACAGACTCTGGGGGACTCCACCAGAGCCCACGGCCCTTGGGCTCCACTGTGTCATTCTGCCTCTGTGTGTATGTCATAATCCTATCTCAGGCTAGTTCTTTCCAGACTCACTTGTGGACCTGGCCCCAGGGATTGAAGGGGTGCTGCAAGCCTGAGGCAGCAAAGTGGTAACTGGGGGAATAAACGAGCTCTGCCTGTGTGTGTGTCCATCGCTCGGTTGTGTCTGACTTTTTGCAACCCCATGGACTGTTGTAAAAGGAGACATATAATATAGATTTACCTGTAAGTGATTGTAAGATCATTATCTAAAAGTGATATACTTGTTAAACTGAATTACTCCCTGTCAGTAATGATTATTCCCTGTTAGTCTTTACTGAATGTAACCTGTACTGGTGAAGGAAGAAAGAAGCTGGCTGCCCTGACTGAACTGACTCCATCTTGAGGAAGAAAACTCCATCTTACACTTTCAGTGAACTCTGGACAGTGTTTGGACTGGGTAGCCATGGAGATAAAAATTAAGTTTTTGTCTTGTACTAGGAAAATGCCATACCATGCAGCTTGGGGATTTTAGTTCCCTGGCCAAGATCAAACCATGCCCTGGGCAATGAAAGCTCAGAACTGCTAGGGAAGGAAAAACATTCTTAAGATGCTTTCTCCTCCAGGAAAGTTGGGCTTACTTTATTTGAACATCCAGGATGGCAGTGGGTTTATCCAGAGACGGGGAGGCTGGACAATGTGGTTTGGGTTCTGGGCCCACTGCCTGGTCCATTTGTGACCAGGCTTCCTGGGCTCCAGCATCTATGACTGTAAAGTAAAGGGTTTGGAGATCTCTGAGGGAAAGCCCTTCCAGTCCTGGTTGTATAAGTCCTTCTGAATCCATGTTTGGGTCACTAAGGGTATTACTACCCCCACACCTCTAGTGCTCTTATTGTTAACCGGCACCAGAGTCACTGACTCAGAACTGGAAAGTGTGATGTTCTGCTTGCAGACAAGGCTGGGAGAGCTGAACTGGGGTGCTGGGCAGCGCAGGAGTGCCCCACAAGCAGCAGCCTCCTGGTCTCCCCATTTATTCAACAAAAGAGCTGATCTGTTAAGTCCTCCCCAGCACAGACTCTGGGGGACTCCACCAGAGCCCACGGCCCTTGGGCTCCACTGTGTCATTCTGCCTCTGTGTGTATGTCATAATCCTATCTCAGGCTAGTTCTTTCCAGACTCACTTGTGGACCTGGCCCCAGGGATTGAAGGGGTGCTGCAAGCCTGAGGCAGCAAAGTGGTAACTGGGGGAATAAACGAGCTCTGCCTGTGTGTGTGTCCATCGCTCGGTTGTGTCTGACTTTTTGCAACCCCATGGACTGTTGTAAAAGGAGACATATAATATAGATTTACCTGTAAGTGATTGTAAGATCATTATCTAAAAGTGATATACTTGTTAAACTGAATTACTCCCTGTCAGTAATGATTATTCCCTGTTAGTCTTTACTGAATGTAACCTGTACTGGTGAAGGAAGAAAGAAGCTGGCTGCCCTGACTGAACTGACTCCATCTTGAGGAAGAAGACTCCATGTTACACTTTCAGTGAACTCTGGACAGTGTTTGGACTGGGTAGCCATGGAGATAAAAAATTAACTGACAACTAGACCTCCGGGGCTGGTGAGAACCTGACCAGGAAGACCTCGTATCCAAGCCTCCCCTTGGCCATGAAAATGAAATATTTGTCACAAGATAAATTGCCATTTGTGATTTTAGTTAATCAATTTATGTTATAGACAGGCTAAGCAATATGCTTAAATGATTTTCAATTGTACTATTGTGATTGTTACCAAATCATACTTTTTCTTAACGTCTCCCAGGCAACCTTAGAAGTTGGGGAGATGGGTTTGTGCACGTAGGCTTTAGATGTAAATGTGAGCCACAAGTTTTGCTCGGGGTCCTTGGCTAAATGAAGGCCTTGGACCCACCGGTGTAAAGCCAGCCTAATAAACCTCTTTTTCATCCACAACGAGCAGAGTTGGGTGCTTCACTGAGCGTGCCTCACAACACTGTAGCCTGCCAGGCTCTCTGTCTAGGGAATTTTCCAGGCAAGAATACTAGAGTGGGTTGCCATTCCCTTCTCCAGGGGATCTTCCTGATCCAGGAATTGAATCCAGGTCTCCTGCATTACAGGCAGATTCATAATGAATCTGAGCCACCAGGGAAGCCCCTAAATAAGCTGTATGAGCGAATAAGTGCAGAGTAGACCAAGTAGCCCTGTGAAGGGGGGACAGGAGACTCTTCGTGGTCAGGGCCACCTGGCAGATGAGAGATAAAATATGGCTGAGTCAGCAGCTGCCTGTCAGTTGGCCCAGTTATCAGGGATCTAAATGGCACAGACTGGACTCAGACAAGTTCTAGGGGTAGGGAAAGGAGGAAGGCAGGAAAGAAAGGACAAGAATGCGAGGTCTTCTCAGGGCGTGTAGTGGGGCAGGAGGGGTGTCCCTTGATTCAGAAGGGCCTCTACACTCAGGTGCCCCTGCCATGTCTCAGGGTTGGGAGGTTATCTTATGTAGCGGGACCACGGCAGGTGGAAGTAGCAATGGAGAAGAAGGAAGAAGCAGACTCAGTATACTTGTTAAACTGAATTACTCCCTGTTATTTTCCTTTATTTTGAATGTAACCTGTACTGGTGAAGGAAGAAAGAAGCTGGCTGCCCTGACTGAACTGACTCCATCTTGAGGAAGAAGACTCCATGTTACACTTTCAGTGAACTCTGGACAGTGTTTGGACTGGGTAGCCATGGAGATAAAAAATTAACTGACAACTAGACCTCCGGGGCTGGTGAGAACCTGACCAGGAAGACCTCGTATCCAAGCCTCCCCTTGGCCATGAAAATGAAATATTTGTCACAAGATAAATTGCCATTTGTGATTTTAGTTAATCAATTTATGTTATAGACAGGCTAAGCAATATGCTTAAATGATTTTCAATTGTACTATTGTGATTGTTACCAAATCATACTTTTTTTCTTAACGTCTCCCAGGCAACCTTAGAAGTTGGGGAGATGGGTTTGTGCACGTAGGCTTTAGATGTAAATGTGAGCCACAAGTTTTGCTCGGGGTCCTTGGCTAAATGAAGGCCTTGGACCCACCGGTGTAAAGCCAGCCTAATAAACCTCTTTTTCATCCACAACGAGCAGAGTTGGGTGCTTCACTGAGCGTGCCTCACAACACTGTAGCCTGCCAGGCTCTCTGTCTAGGGAATTTTCCAGGCAAGAATACTAGAGTGGGTTGCCATTCCCTTCTCCAGGGGATCTTCCTGATCCAGGAATTGAATCCAGGTCTCCTGCATTACAGGCAGATTCATAATGAATCTGAGCCACCAGGGAAGCCCCTAAATAAGCTGTATGAGCGAATAAGTGCAGAGTAGACCAAGTAGCCCTGTGAAGGGGGGACAGGAGACTCTTCGTGGTCAGGGCCACCTGGCAGATGAGAGATAAAATATGGCTGAGTCAGCAGCTGCCTGTCAGTTGGCCCAGTTATCAGGGATCTAAATGGCACAGACTGGACTCAGACAAGTTCTAGGGGTAGGGAAAGGAGGAAGGCAGGAAAGAAAGGACAAGAATGCGAGGTCTTCTCAGGGCGTGTAGTGGGGCAGGAGGGGTGTCCCTTGATTCAGAAGGGCCCTCTACACTCAGGTGCCCCTGCCATGTCTCAGGGTTGGGAGGTTATCTTATGTAGCGGGACCACGGCAGGTGGAAGTAGCAATGGAGAAGAAGGAAGAAGCAGAAACTGGGCTAGACCTCAAGCACCATTCTGTCTCCCCCAGACTTCCCTCGTGCCCTCCTGGGGGGAAGCTGAGGCTGAGTGAGAGACTTTACCGGGATGGCTTCTGCAGAGATGCCTCGGACCTCACTCTCAGGGTATTTGAACACCTCACATTGGTAAAACAGAACTGGCTCCAGGTGAACTGGGATCAAGGTCTCCAAGGACCAGGCCAGGAACACCATGTGAATGTGGTGCAAGGATAAGCTGATCAAGCTGTGTCCTGGAACACTCAAGAGAGACAAAGTGTTTTTTTTTTTTTTTTTTTTTTATAAATATTTACTTATTTATTTATTTTGGGTGGGCGTTGGGTTGGGGAGGGAGGGGAGTGGGCGGGCCACTTCCATTGGTCTTTCATTTCTCTATTTTCATCCGTCTTTGTTCCTTGGCCCGTGTGGGCCTCCCATCGCGGTGGCCTCTGTTGTTGCAGAGCGCCGGCTCTGGGCGCATTGCGCTCCAGAGCTCCGGCTCGGTGACTGGACACATCGGTTCAGCCGCTCCGCGGCACGTGGGACCTTCCCAGGCCAGGGCTCTAACCGGCGCCCCTTGCACTGCAAGGCGGTGTCCTTACCCACTGGACCACCAGGGAAGCCCCAAAGTGTTTTTTTAAATCTTAACGAAGAAAAAAGCCACAACTGAGTCACTGGGGAACCTTAAACAAGCCACCTCATCTCTCCAGGCCTGTTTCCCACCTGGGAAATCGAGGAGTTGAACTAAATAAAGGCTTTTTCCAACAAAAACAACAACAAAAATTCCACAGTTCTTGAATGGAGAATTTTGAGGCATCAAGGATCAAATGACCAGGCTAATAAAGATATCTCAGGGAGAGGCGGGGTTTGGAGTTCTCAGGTTATCCCAAGAGGCCCAGGGCTTTTCTGTCCCTGGGGAATAGTATCTCTGTGGTGGGGGAATTCCCTGCCAACTCCACTGTTACAAAGACTCTGTGTGAAACTGGCAGGTCCTCCTGTCCAGCCTCCACTCTGGTTCTCCTCCCTGTCACACTTCTCTCCCAGTTCTGGGAAGACCCAGCCCTTCCTGCAGCTGATGCAACTAGCTCTCTGAGCAGTCTACAGGCTTCTCAGCTGGCTGAGTAGTAAAGAGAGGTGCTGACAGGACAACAGAGTGCTCCCTAATCAGTCAGTCACTGAGGTCTGGATTATCAGAGCTGGGTATGCTCTAGTGACCCTGCAGTCCCATCTCTGCCTTACTGATGAGGAGCTTGGGACTCCAACTCATGTTTCCAACCTCGTTCGGTTCACTCTCCTGGAAGGACTTCATCTGCCATATACATCACTTGTGCTCACTTGCTCCATTGTGGCCGACTCTTTGTGACTCTCACGGACTGCAGCCTGTTAGGCTTTCCTGTCCATGGAATTTTCACTCCAAGAACATTGGAGTGGGTTGCTATTCCCTTCTCCAATATATCACTTACTATAAAGCTATTATATTTGAAAATTCTGTGACCTGACAAAATTAGTCAGTCACACAAAAAACATGGCCTGTCTTTCCTTTACTTGGGAGTCCTTGAGGGCAAGGGACAAGTCTATCTCCTGCCTATGACCCCAGGTGCTCAGGAGGTTTTCCTTAGTTTGTAGACTAAGAATGAATGAGTGAAAACTGGGTTTTTAGGGGACTTATCTTTCTCTTTTTGCAAGGCGGTGTCCTTACCCACTGGACCACCAGGGAAGCCCCAAAGTGTTTTTTTAAATCTTAACGAAGAAAAAAGCCACAACTGAGTCACTGGGGAACCTTAAACAAGCCACCTCATCTCTCCAGGCCTGTTTCCCACCTGGGAAATCGAGGAGTTGAACTAAATAAAGGCTTTTTCCAACAAAACAACAACAAAAATTCCACAGTTCTTGAATGGAGAATTTTGAGGCATCAAGGATCAAATGACCAGGCTAATAAAGATATCTCAGGGAGAGGCGGGGTTTGGAGTTCTCAGGTTATCCCAAGAGGCCCAGGGCTTTTCTGTCCCTGGGGAATAGTATCTCTGTGGTGGGGGAATTCCCTGCCAACTCCACTGTTACAAAGACTCTGTGTGAAACTGGCAGGTCCTCCTGTCCAGCCTCCACTCTGGTTCTCCTCCCTGTCACACTTCTCTCCCAGTTCTGGGAAGACCCAGCCCTTCCTGCAGCTGATGCAACTAGCTCTCTGAGCAGTCTACAGGCTTCTCAGCTGGCTGAGTAGTAAAGAGAGGTGCTGACAGGACAACAGAGTGCTCCCTAATCAGTCAGTCACTGAGGTCTGGATTATCAGAGCTGGGTATGCTCTAGTGACCCTGCAGTCCCATCTCTGCCTTACTGATGAGGAGCTTGGGACTCCAACTCATGTTTCCAACCTCGTTCGGTTCACTCTCCTGGAAGGACTTCATCTGCCATATACATCACTTGTGCTCACTTGCTCCATTGTGGCCGACTCTTTGTGACTCTCACGGACTGCAGCCTGTTAGGCTTTCCTGTCCATGGAATTTTCACTCCAAGAACATTGGAGTGGGTTGCTATTCCCTTCTCCAATATATCACTTACTATAAAGCTATTATATTTGAAAATTCTGTGACCTGACAAAATTAGTCAGTCACACAAAAAACATGGCCTGTCTTTCCTTTACTTGGGAGTCCTTGAGGGCAAGGGACAAGTCTATCTCCTGCCTATGACCCCAGGTGCTCAGGAGGTTTTCCTTAGTTTGTAGACTAAGAATGAATGAGTGAAAACTGTGGGGACTTATCTATCCTCAGTGTGTCTCCCTGATATTTCTTCACTCCTTTCTCTGTTGATTTTATTCAACACACTTTTACTGGGCTCCCCTAGGAAGAGAGATCAAAAAATTTTTTTGCTACAATATATCACAAGAGTATCTTCCCTGTGTTTTTTATTTTATTTTATTTATTTATTTTTGACTATTCTGGGTTTTCACTATTGCCACAGCCTCTTCTCTAGTTGCAGGGAGTGGTGGCTACTCTCTAGTTGAGGTGAGCAGGCTTCTTGTTGCAATGACTTCTCTTGTTGTGGAACTCGGGCCCTAGGGTACATGGGCTGCAGTAGTTGCGGCACGTGGGCTCAACAGTTGCAGTTCTGAGGCTCTAGAGCACAGGCTCCATAGTTGTGGCTCATGGGCTTAGTTGCTCCACAGCATGTGGGATCTTCCCAGATCAGGAATCGAACCCATGTCTCCTGCACTGGCAGGTGAACTCTCTACCACTGAACTACCAGGGAAACCCTTGCCTATGTTTTCTTCTGGGAGTTTTATGGTTTAGGTCTTCCATTTAGGTATTTAACCCATTTTGAGTTTATTTTTGCAAAAGAATGTTCTAATTTCATGCTTTTACATGTAAATATCCAGCTCCCCCAGCACCATTCATTGAAGAGACTATCTTTTCTCCACTGCATATCCTTGCTTCATTTGTTACAGATTAATTGACCATATTGGGGTTTTTTTGTTTTTTTTTTTTTTTTCTAGGCTCTTTATTCTGTTTCACTGATAGGTATGTCTGTTTTTGAACTGGTACCATACTGTCTTGATTATCGTAGATTTATAGTCTCAAGTCAGGGAGCATGATAACTTCAGGCCTGTTCTTTCTCAAGGTTGCTCTGGCTATTTAGAATCTGTATCAGCATTGGTTTTCCAACAGCATTTGCTTACTATACGTCTCTGTGTCACATTTTAGTAATTCTCCCAATATTTCATACTTTTTCTTTCTTTGTCTCTCTCTCTCTCTGACTGCTCAGTGTGAAATGCAGGATCTCAGTTCCCTGACAAGGGATCAAGCCCACACCGCCTGCAGCAAAAGTGTAAAGTGTGAACTATTGGACCACCAGGGAAGTCCCTCAGTATCACTATATTTGTTTTGATTATCTATAGTCAGTGATCTTCCACGTTACTATTGCCATTCATTTGACTGCGCCCACACAGAATGAAAAAACTTGATAAATGCTGTGTGAGTTGCGACTTCTCTACCAAGCAGCCATTGCCTCGTCTCTCTCCCTCTCCTCAAGCCCTGCAATGCAGAAATATCGAAATTAGGCCAAATAATAACCCTACAATGGCTTCTATGTTTTCAAGTGGAAGAAGGAACTGCACATTTCTCTCTTTAGGTCAAAAGCTAGAAATGATTAAGTTTATTGAGGAAGGCATGTTGAAAGTTGGAATAGGTCAAAAGTTAAGCCTCGGGCTTCCCCTGGTGGTCCAGTGGATAAGGACACCGCCTTGCAGTGCAGGGGGCGCCGGTTCGGTCCCTGGCCTGGGAAGATCCCACGTGCCGCGGAGCAGCTGGACTGATGTGTCCAATTGCCGAGCCGGAGCTCTGGGGCGCATGCGCCCAGAGCCGGCACTCTGCAACGACAGACGCCACCACGATGGGAGGCCCACAGGAGCCAAGGAACAAAGACAGATGAAAATAGAGAAATGAAAGACCAATAGAAGTGGACGCCCGCTCCCCTCCCTTCCCAACCCGACCCCCGCCCCAAAATAAATAAATACATAAATCTTTAAAAAAAAAAAAAAAAAGTTAAGCCTCTTGCACCAGTTAGCCACACTGTGCAAAGGAAAAGTCCTTGAAGGCAATTAAAAGTACCACTCCAGTGAACACATGTATGATAAGAAAGCAAAACAACCTTAGTGCTGGCATGCAAGAAGTTTTTGTGGTCTAGATAGAAAATTAAACAAACCACAACATTCCTTTCAGTCAAAGGCCCTAACTCTCTTCAAATCTGTGAAGGCTGAAAGAGGTGAGGAAGCTGCAGAAGAAAAGTCTGAAGTTAGCAGAGGCTAGTTCATGAGGTTTTTTTTTTTTTTTTTTTAAACATTTTTTATTTATTTAGGCAGGGGTGGGGAGGGAAGGGGCTGGGCGGGCCACTTTCACTGGTCTTTCGTTTGTCTAGTTTCATCCATCTTTGTTCTTTGGCCCGTGTGGGCCTCCCATCGCGGTGGCCTCTGTTGTCGCAGAGCGCCGACTCTGGGCGCATGCGCTCCAGAGCTCCGGCTTGGTAATTGAACACATGGGTCCAACCGCTCCACGGCACGTGGGATCCTCCCAGGCCAGGGATCGAACCGGCGCACCTTGCACTGCAAGGCAGTATCCTTACCCACTGGACCACCAGGGAAGCCCTGGTTCATGAGGTTTAAGGAAAGAAGTCATAACATAGAAGGCTGAAGCACCAAGTACTGATATAGAAGCTGCAGAAAGTTGTCTAGATCTTGCTAAGACATTTAATGAAGGTGGCTACATTAAACAACAGACTCTCTTTTTGTAATAATTTTTTTTTTATTATTATATTTTGGTTGCAACTGGGTCTTCAATGCTGCCTACAAGCTTTCTCTAGTTGTGGCAAGCTGGGGGTACTCTTCGTTACAGTGCACAGGCTTCTCACTCCAGTGGCTTGCCTTGTTGCTGGAGCACAGGCTCTAAGCACATGGGCTTCAGTAATTGCAGCACACAGACTCAGTAGCTGTGGCTGGTGGGCACGAAGGCATATGAGCTCCAATGGTTGTGGCACATAGGCTTAGCTGCTCTGTGGCCTATGGAATCTTCCTGAACCAGGGGTCAAACCTGTGTCCCCTGCATTGGCAGGTGGATTCTTTACCTCTGAACCAGCAGGGAAGCCCTCATGCACCTATGTATTACTTATTAATATATAAACATACAGTGGGCTTCCCAGATGACACAGTGGTAAAGAATCTAGTTGCCAATTCAGGAGACGCAGGAGATGTGGGTTTGATCCCTGGGTCAGAAGGTTCCCTGGGTCAGAAGGTTCCCTGGAGTAGGAAATGGCAACCCACTCCAGTATTCCTGTCTGGAAAATTCCATGGACAGAGGAGCTTGGCAGGCTACAGTCCATGGGGTCTCAAAGTCAGACATGACTGGGCACACACATTCACACAGTAAATAAAAATGTACACAGGGATGAAAACAGCAACGTAACTAGTCATCTCTGAGGAGGAGGATGAAAAAGAAGAGCATGCAGGTAGTTTCTATATGTTAAGTGTTATTTCTCAAGTTGAGCGATGGGTACATGGATAATTATATATTCATTCTCTCATATTTTCGTATACATTAAGTACTTAAAACAAAAAAACAAGGAAAAGTGGGAAATGTTTTCCGGGTAGAGGTACCAGCTTAAGCAAATGTCCGGAGATAGGAAGTAGCATGAATATGGATATCCACTCTTCCAAACTCCAAAGTAGGTTTTCCAGATCTTAACTCCCCCACCCCCCACCTCACCCAGTCCAGCCTAACACTCCGCGTCTGGCCTTTCTGACCAGATCCCCTCCCCTATCGGATAGGCTCTCATCACAGTGGCAAGTGTACACCTCTCGTGAGTGACCATTCAATTCTGGAATGCGTATCTGCCTTGAAAGACTGCAGACTCCCGGAAGGCTGGGCAGGTTTCAGCCCCAGAGCGTGGTCGCTAGGCGGAGGGGCGGGCCGCTGCAGCTCCGAGCAGCAGGGGGCGCTGCGGGGCAGGCCAGGACCCGGGCTCCGCCCGCGCCAGCTTCTGGGTGCGCGCCCCAGCCTGAGTGCCCAGACGGGTCGCCAGAGGAAACCCATCAGTTTCCAAGCAGTAATTGTCCCGCTCGTTTTGATAGAAAGTGGTGAATGATGAAGGAGAGACCGAGAAGGAAATCCTCTCACCGTTCCAGTACCCAACTCACTGTATAGGCGTCATTAATGTTTCCGAGCTGTTTGTTAAATGAACAAATTTGACTCAACAGCTGGAAACCACGGAGTTGCTTTCTTTCCTGTCTGCCACTGCCCTTTAGAACCGATTCTGTCAATTCATGTTTTATTCTCCCGGGGATGGAATCTCGGCAGGTCCCATAGCTTTCTGAAAGTCTCCCGTTTATAATTAGGTGATCTATATGCCGGGGGCAAATCTTAGAAGCAAACCTGCCCCAGTTCCAGCCACCTCTGGCTGGGAAACCAGCCGGCTGGGGAGGGGGCTAGGCAGCCTCTCTCGCCTGCTCTTCTGCTTCTACGGGCCCTGTCGGGGCTGTCTCTGGCTCTTCAGAGTTGCAAGTGGAGGTGGCATGAGGGAGAAGTCACAGCCATTAAGGCCTACCCAAGCTAGAGCCGTCTGGTCTTGCGTTTGTTCTGTCCCAGAGTTGTCTCTGACTCTGCGACCCCATGGACTCCGCAGCATGCCAGGCTTGCCTGTCCTTCACTGTCTCCTGGAGTTTGCTGTAACTCATGTGGATTGAATCAGCGATGCCATCCAACCTTTCTCATCCTCTGCCACCTTCTTCTCCATTTGCCTTCAGTCTTTTCCAGCATCAGGGTCTTTTCCAATGAGTCACCTTATTAGGTGGCCAGAGAGTATTGGAGCCTCAGCATCAGTCCTTCCAATGAGCATTCAGGGTTGATTTTCTTTAGGATTGACTGGTTTGATCTCGTTGCAGTCCAAGGGACTCTCAAGAGTATTCTTCAGCCCCTCTGGTCTTGGCAGATTCGAAATGCAGACAATTTTCACTCAGGAGTACTTCTGATAAGCAGTTGCAGTATCCCTAAAAAATGGAGTGCTTCCTCTTTTGGGAAGTCTCTCAGCTTCTGCATCCCTCTTCACATGTCCAGTTTCATCTTGTGAGAGTCACCTGTCTCCTAAGCTTCCTATGGAAGCTCTCTTCCATAGGGTCCTCTCCAGAAAGGACTCATTCTTTTTTTTTTTTTCTTCAGATAATTTATTATTTTTCCTGGTTCCTGTGGGATTTCAGCTCCTCAACCGGGGATTGAACCTGTGCCCCCTGAATTGGAAGCATGGAGTCTTAGCCACTGGATCACCAGAGAAGTCCCAAGAAGGCCTCATTCTGCTCCTCACGGTGGGGTCTACATGTGCCTTAAGAGAACACACAGCTGGAAGTGCGGCTCCCTGCCGAGGAACTTCCCCCCATCCAACTCCCCAGATTCCAGAGCCCAAAACCTCCCACTCCCAGTCTCCCCAAACAGTTCTCCCAAAGCCTACCTCCTTTGGTTTTAGGGGAGGGGGAGAGGTCCTTCTCCTCCCGGGTAAGGTGTAGGTTGGGAGACAGGCAGAGGGACAGAATCTTCTGTCCTTCTTGGCAAGCAGGTAGCTGAGGACACGGCTCTTAACCCTGGCCTCTCTCCTCCTCCTGAGTTCTGAACTCACTTTAAGTTTAGCAGCTCTGGCCTTTGAGGCCTCAGCTGAAATTCTGAGTTGAATACAAAAGTCTTTGTTTGCATCTTTTCACAAGTTTCCAACCTTGGCCTGAGAGCACTGTATCTAACCTCAGCCCAGAAGAGACCTCACCAGAGGATACGCCCAAAACACACACCTGTCCCTCCCCTGTCTTCACGCCCCAGGCACTTGCGGCAGGCAAGCTGCAACTCAGCTCCTGGCTTTACAGCCTCTTCCAGAACCTCGTGTCTTCTCCTACGCGGCCTTTCCTCCCACTAGAGGAGTTCTAGCTTCACGTCTCCATTTGGTTCACTCCTTGAGGTCTCTGAAGGTCAGAGTCAGAATGTCTGGTCCTCCAGAAAGCCTTTCCTGACCCGGCCTCCTCTGTGCTTCCACAGGCCTTGCCACGGATAGTGTTGTGTTATGATTATCTCGATCTGTATCTATCTCTCCATTCGATTCTGAGCTCTTTTTAATTCTTTTTTTTTTTTCGTGCAGCAAAGGTATTATTAAAGTAAAAAGGGAGAGAGAAGGCTTCCAGCGAAAGGCACTGGAAGCGGGTAGGAGAGTACCCCGAGCAGTCAGTTTAGGCAGGACGTTACGTACTTTTTTGGTTGGTTATTAACAACAGAACAAAAGAATATTTTAAGGGGGTAAAGGTCTTACCAGACCCGCTCCCACAGCATACAGCTTTAGAGAACATAGGCACAAGTTAAGAAGGGGAAGCATGTCCTTCAGCAAGATACACTGTGGTTATAAACAGTAGCTCTGAGCATAAAGAGTGTCTTAGGCAAAACAGATTATTGTCATAGGTGTGGCACCCAGGGTGAAAGCATCTTGGCTAGAAAATGTTTGATCCCTCTCTTCCTCCTCCTTCTTGGGGACCCCCTAGCCTTCCTGTCAACCTGCCTAAGAATTAACTCTCTCATTTCCCTCTTTGATTCTGAACTCTTTGATGGCAAGGATGGGATTTTTTGTTGAGTGGATTTAAATCGTATGAAAAACACCCAAAAGAAAGCAAAAATAACCTAGCACTAATAATAGTCCCAGCACTTTTTAGAAGTTAAGTATAGCTGATTTACAATGCTGTGTTAATTTCTGCTGTATAGCAAAGTGATTCAGTTATATGTATATATATTCTTTTTTATATTCTTTCGCATTATGGTTTATCATAAGATACTGAATATAGTTCTTTGTGCTATATAACAGGACCTTGTTGTTTATCTATTCCATGTAATAGACATCTGCTAACCCCAACCTCCCACTCTATCTCTCCCTCAACCCCCTCTGCCTTGGCAAACACAAGTCTGTTCTCTGTGTCTCTGAGTCTGTTTCTGTTTCCTAGATAGGCTATCCATGTCACATTTTAGATTCCACACATTAATGATATATAATGTATCATGGTATTTGTCTCTATTTCTGACTTACTTTACTCTGCACAATAATCTCTAGCTGCATCCATGTTGCTGCAAATGGCATGATTTTGTTCCTTTTTATGGCTTAGTAGTATTCCACTGTATATATACACCACGTCTTTATCCACCCCTTTGTTGATGGACATTTAGATTGCTTCCAGGGGGCCCTCCAGCAGGGGCAGGGGAACAAAAGTGACTCTAAATCCAGCACATGCATACTGAGGCAAGTTAAAGGATTTAATACAGGTTGCTTCCATGTTCTGGCTATTGTGAATAGTGTTCCTATGAACATAGGGCTACACGTATGTTTTTAGATTAGAATTTTACCTGGATATAGGCCCAGGAATGGGATTGCTGGCTCACATGATAGCTCTATTTTTAGTTTTCTGAGGGACCTCCACACTGTTTCTGTAGCAGCTGTACCAACTTACGCTCCCACCAACAGCGCAATAGGGTTCCCTTTTCTTGACATCCTCCCCAACATTTGTTATATGCAGAGTTTTTAACAATGGCCATTCTGATTGATGCCCAAAACTTATTTTTGATATTAGAAGGACAAAGAATCTTCCTTCTCCTGTGTGTCCCACCAGTCTTACCTCCAGTGGTACTTTTAAGAGGGTGATATGATTCTTTACTGCCTTTTTCTGGCACACACACGCACACACACGATTTTGTTTCTTACAGTTCTCTTTGTCTGCAATTCCCATCTTCACTTGTCTATCTTCCCATATTATTGCATATGATTCTGTAACAGGAGGGGAGGAGGCAAGGCATAACTTTGGAAAGAATGACATGGCCCAAGGGCACAATATGGACCAGTTACAATCAAATGGGTCCAAGATGGCAGACTAGACCTTGATCCTCAATCAACAAGCTAAATGACACACCCAGAGGTGCCATGACAGTTCTGCCCCTTCCCCAAAATAGTTGGAATAATCCTCTCACTCATTAGCATCTGAAATCATCCAGCCCATGAAAGCTCAGCGCGCCACATTTCAAGGCCGCTGCACTTGTCCTCTGTGAGGGCCCACACTTTGTCTGTGAATATATCCACTTCTTACCTATCACTTTGTCTCTCACTGAATTTTTTCCTGTGATGAGACATCAAGAGCCTGAGCTCCATTAGGTCCTGAAACCAGGCAGAGAGGGGTTTGGCTAGGTTTGGGTCCCAGCCGTGTGGGTTTAAGTCCCGAGCAGGGTTTTGGCTGGGTTCGAGTCCCAAACTGGGTTTAGGGGTTCAAGTTCCAAATCCGAGATCCGAGGTAAACGGTTTTGATTCTACATCATCCATTTTTAAAACTATATATATATGTGTGTATAAAACAGAAAGTTTACCATTTTAACCATTTATAAGTGTACAATTTAGTGGCATTAATTATATTCACAATATTGTGCAACCATCACCACTATTTCCAAAATTTTTCATCAACCCAAATAGAAACTCTGTATCCATTAAGCAATAATTTCTCGTGCTCCCCTGGTCCTCCCCCGATAACCTCTGGTTATGGTCATCTCTAACCTACTTTCTGGCTCTATGAATGCCCCATTTTAAAAAAATGACTGAATATTATTCTACAGTGGGAGACATTATCCTCTATTTAACCATTCTATATTAATAGACATTTCAGATGTTTCCAGGTTTTTGATAACTAACAAAGCTGCAACAAATCCTGCAGGAAGTCGAGAAGTGGGGCTGTTGAGACATAGGGTGTGTGTGTTCAAAAATCTAACGGACACTTTTCAGCCTTTGCATAGCCTTTCACAGAAAGGTTTCCGACCCCCATTTCCAGATATTCTGGTTTAATAAGAATGCACTGGGACCCAGTCACCCGAATTTTTATAAGCATCCTACATGGCCATTGTGACGGGAGAACACACAATGAGAAACACGGCCGTGGCGGCACCTGCTCTCAGAGAGTGGGTTTCTTCCCTGGAGCAACATCATGAACCATGATGTCCCTACCCACGGCCTACTGCCAACACGCAAAGGCTGCCCTGATGAGTCATCAGACACTGTGAGCAGGCCCCTGGCGTGACAAAACCTCCAAGGAAATCTTGATGGATTGTGCGTTCTCCAGCCTGGAAGCCCTGAGTCACCCTGGTCACTAAGCAGCTTCCAACTGTGTTAGCTTTGCCCTTTGTGGGAGGAAAACACACACAACAGGAGTGGTGGGTGAAGGACAGAGAGGAGAGGAGAAGAGAGATAGAAACAAGGCTGAATTCCTGCGACAGGAGGTGGAATTAAAAGGTGAGGAAAAACGCTAGAAGGGAAAGAAAGCAAAATGACCAGAGTTCCAGGGAAGACACAGACAAGAAAGAAAGAGAAAGGAGAAGGGGAGCAAGAAGGAGGAGAAGACAGAGGAAAGAAAAGACAACATGGGGTGAATTCCTTAAGCTGACATTTTGCATCAGTCCAGAAAAAACTCCTTGTCAGATCTCAGGAAGACTCCAGTGGGGGCTGGCTTGGTTTTCAGACCTTGCCTATAAGCAACTTGCATTTTCAGCCTCATCGGCAGCCCCAGCAGTCCTCTGGGGTTGGGGCGGTGGAGATTAGACTCTGAACAGCGGACAAACACACACTGAGGAGCAGTCATACCTGTGTGCCCAGATGGTGGGCACAGCCTTCCTAGTCACTGGGCAACAAGAAATAGGTCCTCAAAAAAGGTGCATCTTCCTTGCTCAGTGTCTTAGCCATAAAGGATGCTCCCTGCAGTAAAGGAGACAGAAGAAATGAAATGTGAATAGATTTATGGTACTTTCTCACAACATACTGTGATACAGCCATTACAAATAGTGGTACAGATGAGCCCTTAATAAAATGGAGGAAATCCTCATAATACTAGATGATAAAAAATAAGTACATATATGTGTAAATTAGTCTTTAAAATGGTATGATTCAAACTTCCATGGTGATCCAGTGGTTATGAGTCTGTGTTTCCACTGCAAGGGGTATAGCTTTGATCCCTGGTCAGGGAAGCTTTGCATGCTACAGGGGATGGCCAAAAAGAAAAAAATAATAAAGGTATGATTCAAATTTTGTTAGTGGATATTTGAGCAATGGAGGCGGCACTGCCTCTACTCTGACTGTCTTCTCTAAGTTCAGTTGAACCCTGTGCAAAAGCTATTGTCTTGTTTTTGGCAATCTCATGTCTAGACTCTATCCCTTCCTCACTGGCCCCATGCTCTTTATTTAGGGGAAATTCCCATTAAAGTCTTCCCAGAGCAGCAATGCCTAGTCCCTGCTCCCACTGGAAATCCAAGTGATTAGATTTTTACAACAGGAGTGGTGGGTGAAGGACAGAGAGGAGAGGAGAAGAGAGATAGAAACAAGGCTGAATTCCTGCGACAGGAGGTGGAATTAAAAGGTGAGGAAAAACGCTAGAAGGGAAAGAAAGCAAAATGACCAGAGTTCCAGGGAAGACACAGACAAGAAAGAAAGAGAAAGGAGAAGGGGAGCAAGAAGGAGGAGAAGACAGAGGAAAGAAAAGACAACATGGGGTGAATTCCTTAAGCTGACATTTTGCATCAGTCCAGAAAAAACTCCTTGTCAGATCTCAGGAAGACTCCAGTGGGGGCTGGCTTGGTTTTCAGACCTTGCCTATAAGCAACTTGCATTTTCAGCCTCATCGGCAGCCCCAGCAGTCCTCTGGGGTTGGGGCGGTGGAGATTAGACTCTGAACAGCGGACAAACACACACTGAGGAGCAGTCATACCTGTGTGCCCAGATGGTGGGCACAGCCTTCCTAGTCACTGGGCAACAAGAAATAGGTCCTCAAAAAAGGTGCATCTTCCTTGCTCAGTGTCTTAGCCATAAAGGATGCTCCCTGCAGTAAAGGAGACAGAAGAAATGAAATGTGAATAGATTTATGGTACTTTCTCACAACATACTGTGATACAGCCATTACAAATAGTGGTACAGATGAGCCCTTAATAAAATGGAGGAAATCCTCATAATACTAGATGATAAAAAATAAGTACATATATGTGTAAATTAGTCTTTAAAATGGTATGATTCAAACTTCCATGGTGATCCAGTGGTTATGAGTCTGTGTTTCCACTGCAAGGGGTATAGCTTTGATCCCTGGTCAGGGAAGCTTTGCATGCTACAGGGGATGGCCAAAAAGAAAAAAATAATAAAGGTATGATTCAAATTTTGTTAGTGGATATTTGAGCAATGGAGGCGGCACTGCCTCTACTCTGACTGTCTTCTCTAAGTTCAGTTGAACCCTGTGCAAAAGCTATTGTCTTGTTTTTGGCAATCTCATGTCTAGACTCTATCCCTTCCTCACTGGCCCCATGCTCTTTATTTAGGGGAAATTCCCATTAAAGTCTTCCCAGAGCAGCAATGCCTAGTCCCTGCTCCCACTGCGGAAATCCAAGTGATTAGATTCTTCTTCTTCCTGTCCTTGGTATAGCAGGGGGCCTGCCTGTGACCATGGCTGCAGAAGCCACTCAGTTTTGCAGTGTGATCCTAGCCAGGTTCCTGCTGCTGGGCCCCCTGAGCTGCTGGTGCCCATCCACTGGGAACACAGACAGTCTAAGAAATTTCCTTTTGGTTTAAGGAGCTGGCCTTGGCCTCTGTGGCTGGCCACCAGAAGCCTGGTCTGACACTTTCACTGGGTTCAGCTGCAGGACATTTGGCTACCACTCTCACTCAGTGGGCAGCTCCCCTCTTTTCCTTGGGGTTAGGGTGTCCTGGAGCTACATGAGGAAGTGTCCATCTGGGTTAATCAGCTGGGGCCTGCACCCTGGGGCTGGCAGCTGGTGAAGGAGGAGCTGGATTGGACGCAGTTAATTCCTCTCCAGGAAGCCAAGGAGGATCAGCTGGCAGAGGTCCTGAGTACAGGCCACGGGACATACTCTTCTCAGTGACAGAGGGTAAACAATAACTTGCCCTCAAGTGATGCCTGGGCACCGAAAAACTGGCCCTGCGAGCCAACGGCTGCCAGCATGACCTGAAAAAGAAGGTCTGCGGAGAAGCTGGGAGGGCTTCCAGGCTCTCTCTCACTCAGACTGAATGAGAGAGAGGCCAGGGCCCCCAGTGGTGGCTCAGAGAGGGAAGAGTCACCTGCCAGAAGCAGGGAAAGAGTATCTGGGTATATGTTAGAGAGGACTGAGGGAGAACAGCCAGAAAGATGATCCCCATTTCACAGATGATCTGGTCGGAGGAAAAGACTCTGATGCTGGGAAAGAAAGAGGGCAAGAGGAGAAGCGGGCGACGAAGGGTGAGACGGTTGGACGGCGTTAGTGACTCCATGGACATGAATTTGAGCAAACTCCAGGAGACAGTAAAGGACAGGGAAGCCTCGCGTGCTGTAGTCCATGGGGTCACAGTGGGTCAGACGAGACTGAACAAATGAACAACAACTGGTACGGGGAGCCAGGGGTAAGAGTGGGTAGCAATGATTCAAAAAAAAAACCAAACAAACAGGAACAACACTTTTTATTGATCTATAACTTAAAGCGTAATGCACCCAAGTAATTTTCACAAAATTTTCAAAAAATGTTATACCTGTGTAACCATTATCTAGGCCAAAACAAAAAACAGAACTCAGGATCTCAGAAGTTCCCCAATTGGGTGGCAATGATTTTAAAGAGGAAAATGGACAGGGTCTGAGAGCAAAGGAGGAAGGAAAGAAAAGACCCTCCAGGTACCACCTGACTGACACGTGGTCCTGGAGGTGCATTGGGGACCCCTGTCTTTATTAGCACCCGCTGTTTGAACTGGCCTGCATGATCCGGCTTTAGGCGCTTTGTGAGCCATGGGCTATCCTGCCAAGAAGGTCAAGGAACTGGGTGTTTAGAGAAGATTACAGACCAGGTAGGACCGGACTGAGAGCCTGAGGGCAAACAGGAGAGAGGACTGCTTCCGGGCAGGGCAGGGAGGCTTCGGGAGTGCCTGGTCCCAGGGGAGTCACTGCCTCAGCCACTATCTGTTCCCTGCAGTTTGTTGGTCTAAGAATGATCCATGTGGCTTCCACTGATCAGCCCCACCTTCTCTTCCCCCACTGTGAGCTTCTCAGCCAAGGGCAGAAGGGCACTGGTGGACAAGCACAGCTGTGACATCAGGGAGAACTGCATTTGAACCCCAGCTCTAGGCTCTGTGACTCTGGAAATGTTTCATTTGCTTTTCTGACTTCTGTCAGGGAAATGGGACAACAACCTGTACCTCATAAAATAGTTGTGAAGAGGAAATGAGACAAACCATGTAAAATGCCTGACATTGGGCAGACATTTAATACATGCTTGCTCACTTTTCTTTGTTCCTTTTCCATTTAATATTTATCTGGGGCATGGTCTAGAGCAGGCAGTGGTGTTAGGTGCTGGGAAGACAGTGGTGAATAAAACTAGTATGGAGACGGGCTCCTGTTATGGAGCTTAGATTCTAATGAGGGAGAGACATTCATTAAACAAACATCCTAAAGGAGAAGCATATCCTAGAGGAGAAAGTACATCCTAAAGGAAAAGTATATCCTAAAGGAGAAGCACAATGTGTTATGATAAAGAATATCAGGGGCTTCCCCTGGTGGTCCTGTGGGTAAGGACACCGCCTTGCAGTGCAAGGGGCGCCGGTTCGATCCCTGGCCTGGGAAGATCCCACCTGCCGTGGAGTGGCTGGACTGATGCGTCCAATTACCAAACCGGAGCTCTAGAGTGCATGCACCCAGAGCTGGCACTCTGCGACGACAGAGGCCACTGCGATGGGAGGCCCACAGGAGCCAAAGAACAAAGACGGATGAAAACAGAGAAATGAAAGACCAATAGAAGTGGCCCGCCCTTCCCCTTCCATCCCCATCCCACCTCTCAAAAGATAAATAAATAAAAAATAAATGTTAAAAAAAAAAAAAGAATATCAGGACTTCCCTGGTGGTGCAGCTCGATAATAATCTTCCTGCCAAAGTAGGGTACACAGGTCTGGGAAGATTCCATATGCTGCAGAGCAATTCAGCCCATGTGCTACAACTACTCAGCCCATGCTCGAGAGCCCACGAGCCACAGCACCTAGTGAGCCTCTGTGCCACAACTCCCGAAGTCCTCTGCAACGAGAGAAGCCACCGCCATGAGAAGCCCACGCACTGCAACTAGCGAGTAGCCCGTGCTCTCCATAGCTAGAGAAAGCCTGAGTGCAGCAACAAGAACCCAGCACAGCCAAAAATAAATTAACAAATAATAAATAAATATAGCAGTGTGTAGATGTCACACACACACACAAAAGAATATCAGTGGTGACTTCTTTTCAGTAAAGTGGTCAGGGAAGGCCTCTTGTAAGAGGTGACACTTAAGCTAAAACCTACAGGATGGGAATGAACCAGGCATTTTGGAAAGCAGGACCCAGATTGATAAGAAGGCACCGATTTTGGAGCCAGATGTGGATGGGTTTCAAATCGTGGGTCCACAACGTAGCAGCCGCGGGACTTCAGGTGAGTCCCTTTACCAGTTAGAGCTTCAGTTTTATCTGCTGTAAATTGTAGCTAAAAACACTTACTGGGCTTCCCTGGTGGCTTAGTGGTGAAGAGTTTGCCTGCCAATGCAGGGGACACGGGTTTGATTCCTGATCTGGGAAGATCCCACATGCTGCAGAGCAACTAAGCCAGTGAGCCACGACTATGGAGCCTGTGCTCTAGAGCCTCGGAGCCGCAACTATTGAGCCCATGTGCCGCAACTACTGAAGACTGTGTGCCCTAGGGCCTGAGTTCCATAACAAGAGAAGTCACCACAACAAGAAGCCTGCTCACCTCAACTAGAAAGCAGCCCCCCGCTCAGCCTGTGGCAGCCCGAATAACCAAAAAAACCAAAACCAAAATTCAAGTGCCCTGGAGCCAAAGAACAAAGACGGATGAAAACAGAGAAATGAAAGACCAATAGAAGTGGCCCGCCCTTCCCCTTCCATCCCCATCCCACCTCTCAAAAGATAAATAAATAAAAAATAAATGTTAAAAAAAAAAAAAGAATATCAGGACTTCCCTGGTGGTGCAGCTCGATAATAATCTTCCTGCCAAAGTAGGGTACACAGGTCTGGGAAGATTCCATATGCTGCAGAGCAATTCAGCCCATGTGCTACAACTACTCAGCCCATGCTCGAGAGCCCACGAGCCACAGCACCTAGTGAGCCTCTGTGCCACAACTCCCGAAGTCCTCTGCAACGAGAGAAGCCACCGCCATGAGAAGCCCACGCACTGCAACTAGCGAGTAGCCCGTGCTCTCCATAGCTAGAGAAAGCCTGAGTGCAGCAACAAGAACCCAGCACAGCCAAAAATAAATTAACAAATAATAAATAAATATAGCAGTGTGTAGATGTCACACACACACACAAAAGAATATCAGTGGTGACTTCTTTTCAGTAAAGTGGTCAGGGAAGGCCTCTTGTAAGAGGTGACACTTAAGCTAAAACCTACAGGATGGGAATGAACCAGGCATTTTGGAAAGCAGGACCCAGATTGATAAGAAGGCACCGATTTTGGAGCCAGATGTGGATGGGTTTCAAATCGTGGGTCCACAACGTAGCAGCCGCGGGACTTCAGGTGAGTCCCTTTACCAGTTAGAGCTTCAGTTTTATCTGCTGTAAATTGTAGCTAAAAACACTTACTGGGCTTCCCTGGTGGCTTAGTGGTGAAGAGTTTGCCTGCCAATGCAGGGGACACGGGTTTGATTCCTGATCTGGGAAGATCCCACATGCTGCAGAGCAACTAAGCCAGTGAGCCACGACTATGGAGCCTGTGCTCTAGAGCCTCGGAGCCGCAACTATTGAGCCCATGTGCCGCAACTACTGAAGACTGTGTGCCCTAGGGCCTGAGTTCCATAACAAGAGAAGTCACCACAACAAGAAGCCTGCTCACCTCAACTAGAAAGCAGCCCCCCGCTCAGCCTGTGGCAGCAGTGAAAACCCAGAATAACCAAAAAAAAAAAAAAAACCCCAAAACACTTACAACCGAACTGGGTATATCAAGTGCCCTGCCTGGAGTCTCTTAGTGAAAAATCAGGTCCCTTCCTGTACCATCTCTTGATTAATTGTTGAGCAACTGGCACAGAGATGATGCATGCATGCATTTGAACAGACACACACACATGTATGTGCAGTCCACACAACATCAAGAACACACACAGGTACCTCCTCAAGCTGGGGATTCCAGGAGAGGTCCATGAAAGGGTTCTAAGGAGATAGGGCAGGGACTCAGGAGAGACGCAAGGAACCATTAAGTCCCTCAGGGCAGTTAAACATGGGCGCCTGAAAGGAAGACAGCGGTCATCAGAACCACGGAGAACAGCTGTGTGGAGAGGGTGCCTAGGAGGCAGCTGACTCACAGGGACCAGGCAGGGAGGGAGCCAGGGAATAATGAGTCTGCTCCCAGCCTCCCTTTTCCCTCCAACCTCCTGCTAGGACTCACAGTGGCCACTCAGACAGGCAGTTGTGTCTGATGCTGTGAATCTATGGACCATAGCCCACCAGGCTCCTCTGTTCATGGGATTCTCCAAGCGAGAATAATGGAGTGGGTAGCCAAGCCCTCCTCCAGGGGATCTTCCCAACCCAGGGATTGAACCCGTCTCTCTCGGTTTTTTTTTAACTTTTATTTTACTTTTTTTGAATTTTTAAATTAATTAATTAATTTTTAATTTTACTTTTAACATTTACAGAGTTTTGTTGTTTACAGATATGTATGATCCCAGATTAGTCATATGTATGTCCCCCCGCATCCCACCCCTCCAGGCCATCGCACAGCACCCCTGCAGGATCCCCTTTTCTCATAGAACCATGACTATAGCTAGTTTCTTCACATATGATAGCACAGGTTTTCATGCTACTTCCTTTACGCCTCCTACCCACTGCTCATTCCCCACAATGTCCATCTGTCTACTGTCCATCTCTGTTTTTCCATCGCTTCGCTGCATGTGTTATCATTAGCATCCTACTAGATTCCATATATGTGTTAGTATATTGTCCTTGTCCTTCTCTTTTTCACTTAACTTCACTTTTTATGATAGTGAACCCGTCTCCTTTAGCTCCTGAACTGGCAGGTGGGTTCTTTACCACTAGCATCACCTGGGAAGCCCTCTGTCCTCCACACATGGCTTCTTTATAATAATTTAATTTATTTTTAAAATTTTATTTGTTTGGCCATGCTGCTCAGCTTTCAGGATCTGAGTTCCCTGACCAAGGATCAAACCCATCCCTTCCGCAGTAGAAGCACAGAGTCCTAACCACTGGACCACCAGGGAATTCTCATGCCTTCTTTTATAAAAAGTTAAATAAGAAACTCTCTAGAGAGTGTTTGGAAAAGAAAGAAAGGAATAAGGGAAGGAGGGGAGGAAGACATGCTCTTGTCCAACTTCTAGTGCCTGACACCATGACTGCCACATCGTAGGCCCTCAGATATCCGTTTCCCCGTCTCTAAAGGGGAATGGTACTGCCTGTTGTTTGCTCTGAAGATGAAATGGAATAAAATTCTCCAAAGCACCTGGCCCAAAGTCAGAGCAGTCTGGTTCAGTCCTGGACCATTCTATAAAGACCTGGATATTTCTCAAAGGGCGTGGAGCAGAGGGAAGGGAAGAGGGTCCTTGTGGGTTGGCAGGGTCTCTCCCACTGTGGAACTCACAAAGGGAGCCTTGTGCGGCAGGGGTGGCAGGATGCTTCAAACGACAGCTGGGCCCTGGGCTGCCAGGCCTGGGCTGGGCTGGGCTGGGCACTGAGCCATAGGCAACTCTCTGAGGGCCCTTTCGTCTGAGTCCCAGCTGCCACTTGGCTAGCTGGCCCGCAGCCCAGCAGCCTGGAGAGGAGAGGGGCTGGCGGCTTTGTCTCAGGAAGAAGAACAAAGAGGAGGGTGGGTGGGAGGGCAGAGGGAAGCAGGGCTTGCTGTTGGATTTAGGCCAAAGCGAAACAAGATCCAGTTCGAGGACAGACCAAGGGACTGTTTGAATTCTTTTGTTGCCATAGCATTAAGCGAGACAGTTTCTCAGAGACCATCTCAAACAATACCCCAACCCCCACCATGTTACAGGTGGAGAGCCGAGGCCCAGAGAGGGGCAGGGACTTGGCCAAGGTTACACATGAATGGTAGAGCCACAGCTGGAAGCCCAGCCAATCTCTTGTTTCCTGGTATGGAAGGATTCTGAAAGAGGCACTACTTCATCTCTGGGACCCCTGGGGTCCTCGTACAGAAAGTGGAGGTGTTAATTCCTATTTGAATGGTGGGGGTCAAATGTGCTAATGGACATAAAATAAGAAGAGGGCTATTTGACTTGGATCTTCAAAGCTGTGTAGGAGTTTTCCAGAGAGAAGGAGCTGGTGAGGAAAGGCATTCTGACTTCAAGGAACAGCATAAAAAAAAAATACTGGGCGAAATGGGCCCGCGATGCCTTCTTTTATAAAAAGTTAAATAAGAAACTCTCTAGAGAGTGTTTGGAAAAGAAAGAAAGGAATAAGGGAAGGAGGGGAGGAAGACATGCTCTTGTCCAACTTCTAGTGCCTGACACCATGACTGCCACATCGTAGGCCCTCAGATATCCGTTTCCCCGTCTCTAAAGGGGAATGGTACTGCCTGTTGTTTGCTCTGAAGATGAAATGGAATAAAATTCTCCAAAGCACCTGGCCCAAAGTCAGAGCAGTCTGGTTCAGTCCTGGACCATTCTATAAAGACCTGGATATTTCTCAAAGGGCGTGGAGCAGAGGGAAGGGAAGAGGGTCCTTGTGGGTTGGCAGGGTCTCTCCCACTGTGGAACTCACAAAGGGAGCCTTGTGCGGCAGGGGTGGCAGGATGCTTCAAACGACAGCTGGGCCCTGGGCTGCCAGGCCTGGGCTGGGCTGGGCTGGGCACTGAGCCATAGGCAACTCTCTGAGGGCCCTTTCGTCTGAGTCCCAGCTGCCACTTGGCTAGCTGGCCCGCAGCCCAGCAGCCTGGAGAGGAGAGGGGCTGGCGGCTTTGTCTCAGGAAGAAGAACAAAGAGGAGGGTGGGTGGGAGGGCAGAGGGAAGCAGGGCTTGCTGTTGGATTTAGGCCAAAGCGAAACAAGATCCAGTTCGAGGACAGACCAAGGGACTGTTTGAATTCTTTTGTTGCCATAGCATTAAGCGAGACAGTTTCTCAGAGACCATCTCAAACAATACCCCAACCCCCACCATGTTACAGGTGGAGAGCCGAGGCCCAGAGAGGGGCAGGGACTTGGCCAAGGTTACACATGAATGGTAGAGCCACAGCTGGAAGCCCAGCCAATCTCTTGTTTCCTGGTATGGAAGGATTCTGAAAGAGGCACTACTTCATCTCTGGGACCCCTGGGGTCCTCGTACAGAAAGTGGAGGTGTTAATTCCTATTTGAATGGTGGGGGTCAAATGTGCTAATGGACATAAAATAAGAAGAGGGCTATTTGACTTGGATCTTCAAAGCTGTGTAGGAGTTTTCCAGAGAGAAGGAGCTGGTGAGGAAAGGCATTCTGACTTCAAGGAACAGCATAAACAAAGGCAAGAAAGCACAAGAGGCAGCTGGAGCTGGGGAAGAAACAGGAAATGGGGCCCAGGTGTGGTGCAGTCACAAGGGCCACTGTCCCTCCAACTGTCCAGCCCTCCTTTCTGGGGTGATGACCCTTCAGAATTCAGCCTCCCCATGGAATCATCCTGGCCTATGTGGCTGTCCAGAGCTGGCCTGGCCCACGGAGGGCTCCTTAACCCAGATGTAGCAGGCAGGGAGGCCTGCTTTGAGGAGATCACAGCGGCCTCCCCATGGCTCAATCCTACTGGCAAGTCATAGTATTCAAGGTATACACTTAGCCCAGTGTCTCAGTTATGCAGGCTGCTATGACAAAAATACTGTAAATTAAGTGGTTTATGAAGGATAAAAGCACTTATTTTGCACGCAAGCTCCCTGGGGATCTCTTTTATAAGAGCACTAATGCCATTGTCACACGACTTAATCACCTCCCAAAGGCACCGCCTCCTAATATCATCACATGGATGATTAGGTCTCAACGTTGACTTTTGGAGACCTAATCATTCAGACCATAACGGAGACCTAATCATTCAGGTCAAACATTCAGACCATAGCACCCAGATATAAAGCAATTCTTTAGAGGCACAGAAAGGATTTTGGAGTGAGAAAGACATGAAGTTTAAACTTGGTTCTGTCAATTAGCAGCCGAGTGGCCTTTTAGCCATTCACTGAACTTTTCTGAGCTTCGGTTCCCTCACGTATTAGAATCAGTCTAACTGCTTGGATGAATCGATACAAGTGTCTGTGTTCATGCTCATTTTTGTTTCATTTTCCTCCTTTTCTTGGCACAGCCGACCCTCTGTTGGGAGGAACCCCTAGCAGTCGTCTCAACAAATCTCCCTGCTTTAACACCCAGCTTATGTGCCACCTCTTTGACGAAACCTTTCCAGATCCCTCAAACTGAAAAGCGGACTTCCTCTTGGATTGCTTTGTGCTTGTCCTATTTTTTTTTTTTTTTTTTTGCTCTTAACTAGTGACATAACATAAAGTTCTATTAAGAAAAGCAATTTTTTTTCTTTTTAGAATTTCTTTATTTATTTTGGCTGCACTGGGTCTTTGTTGTTGCATGGGCTCCTCTCTAGTTGCAACAAGCAGGGGCTACTCTCTAGTTGTGGTGCAGAGAACTCATTGCAGTAGCTTCTCTTGTGTGGAGCACGGGCTCTAGGGCACGAGGGCTTCAGAAGTTGCAGCTTGAGGGCTCTAGAGCACAGGCTCAGTATTTGCGGCACGTGGGTTTAGTTGCTCTGTGGTATGTGGGATCGTCCTGAATCAAGGATCAAACCCGTGTTTTCTGCATTGCCAGGCAGATTCTTTACCTCTGAGCCATCAGGAAAGACCAGGAAGAACATATCTTAATCAACAATTTCCCCTCTCTGTTTCTATCCCGTTCTGATCGAATAACCAGTGGTAACACCCACTATTCAGAAGTGTTAAAAATATTTTTAATTGCTATGAAACAAATCTCCAGAACTTTTTCATCTTGCAAAACTGAAACTCTATACCCATTAAACAATTCCTCTTTTCCGTCTCCACTCAGTCCCTGGTAACCACCATTCTATTTTCTGTTAATTTGACTACTTTTGGTTATCTCATAAAAGTGGAATCATTCAGTATTTGTCTTTTTGTTAGTGGCTTATCTCACTTAATGTTCTCAACACTCATTCATGTTGTAGAATGTGACAGGATTCCCCTCTTTTTAAAGGTGAATAGTACTCCATTGTACATACATCCGACTTTTGTTTATGCATTCTTCCTTTGGTGGATATTTCATTTCCTGGCTACCATGAATAATACTGCTATCAAATGGGTGTGTAGCTATGTCTTTGAGCTCCTGCTTTGAATTCTTTTGCATATATAACCAGAAGTGGAATTGCTGGATCATATATGGTTCTGTTTTAATTCTTTTAGGGAACTGTCATACTGTCTTCTATAGCTTTTATATTGTCAAGTCAAATTTTCTAGACTTATTTTTTTAGAAATTTTAGATTTACAGAGAAATTGGGAAGACAATACAGAGTTCTCATATACCTCACACTGTTTCCCCTATTAACATACCACACTAATATGGTACAATACTAATATGTTACAATTAATGAACCAATTTTTGTTATTTTGTTGTCTAGTTGTTAAGTGGAGTCTGACTTTTTTGTGACCCCATGGAAGGTAGCCTGCCAAGCTCCTTTGTCCATGGGATTTCCCAGGCAAGAATACTGGAGTAGGTTGCCATTTCCTTCTCCAGGTATGAATCAATATTGATACATTATTATTAACTTGAGTCAATCATTTATTCAAATTTCTTTAGTTTTTTTTTTTTTACCTAATGTTTATTTTCTGTTTGAGGATCTCATCCAGGATATCACATCACATTATATTGACATGTTTCCTTTGGCTGCTCTTTGCTGTGACTATTTCTCAGATTTTCCTTGTTTTCTGATGATCATGACAGCTTTGACAGTTGCTGGTCAGGTATACTATAGGATGCGCTGTGTTGAAATTTGACGTTTTTCTCATGATTAGATTGGGGTTACAGGTTTTGGGAGGGGGGGTCTTTCTAGGTGGTACTGGTGGTAAATAAACCGCCTGCCAATGCAGGAGAAAACAGACATGAGTTCAATTGCTGGATCAGGAAGATCCCCTTGAGGAGGACATGGCAACCCACTTGAGCATTCCTGCCTGGAAAATCCCGTGGACAGAGGAACCTGGAGTGCTACAGTCCATGGGGTCGCAAAAAGTTGGACATGACTGAAGTGACTTAGCATGGACATAAGCATGGGTTTGGGGAAAGAAAGAAACACAGAGACAAATCATCGTGCATTTTTCTGTTGTAGAATGTGACAGGATTCCTCTTTAAAGGTGAATAGTACTCCATTGTACATACATCCGACTTTTGTTTATGCATTCTTCCTTTGGTGGATATTTCATTTCCTGGCTACCATGAATAATACTGCTATCAAATGGGTGTGTAGCTATGTCTTTGAGCTCCTGCTTTGAATTCTTTTGCATATATAACCAGAAGTGGAATTGCTGGATCATATATGGTTCTGTTTTAATTCTTTTAGGGAACTGTCATACTGTCTTCTATAGCTTTTATATTGTCAAGTCAAATTTTCTAGACTTATTTTTTTAGAAATTTTAGATTTACAGAGAAATTGGGAAGACAATACAGAGTTCTCATATACCTCACACTGTTTCCCCTATTAACATACCACACTAATATGGTACAATACTAATATGTTACAATTAATGAACCAATTTTTGTTATTTTGTTGTCTAGTTGTTAAGTGGAGTCTGACTTTTTTGTGACCCCATGGAAGGTAGCCTGCCAAGCTCCTTTGTCCATGGGATTTCCCAGGCAAGAATACTGGAGTAGGTTGCCATTTCCTTCTCCAGGTATGAATCAATATTGATACATTATTATTAACTTGAGTCAATCATTTATTCAAATTTCTTTAGTTTTTTTTTTTTTTACCTAATGTTTATTTTCTGTTTGAGGATCTCATCCAGGATATCACATCACATTATATTGACATGTTTCCTTTGGCTGCTCTTTGCTGTGACTATTTCTCAGATTTTCCTTGTTTTCTGATGATCATGACAGCTTTGACAGTTGCTGGTCAGGTATACTATAGGATGCGCTGTGTTGAAATTTGACGTTTTTCTCATGATTAGATTGGGGTTACAGGTTTTGGGAGGGGGGGTCTTTCTAGGTGGTACTGGTGGTAAATAAACCGCCTGCCAATGCAGGAGAAAACAGACATGAGTTCAATTGCTGGATCAGGAAGATCCCCTTGAGGAGGACATGGCAACCCACTTGAGCATTCCTGCCTGGAAAATCCCGTGGACAGAGGAACCTGGAGTGCTACAGTCCATGGGGTCGCAAAAAGTTGGACATGACTGAAGTGACTTAGCATGGACATAAGCATGGGTTTGGGGGAGGAGACCACAGAGACAAAGTGCCATTTTCATCACATCATATCAAGGAGACACATTATCGCCTGTACTATCATAAGTGAAGAAAATAGCTCTAGTCATTGCTCTGTGAGAAAAGGGGATCCTTCAGGGGTGCTGTGTGATGGTTGGGAGGGGTGGGAAGGGGGGGATATATATATGACTAATCTGGGAACATACATATCTGTAAACAACAAAACTGTAAAAGTTAAAAGCAAAATAAAAGTTTCTTTAAAAAAATAGTACTTCATGGAAAATAAAATGTATTTCTTATTATGTACGCATGTGTGCTAAGTCAAAAAAAAAAAAAAAAAGGATACACATCATCATGATTTATGATTTCTGATGTTGACCTTGATCACCTGACTGAAGTTACTTATCTTTGTCATTTTCTCCACTGTACAGTTACTCTTCTATCCCCCTCTTTCCATACTGTCCTCTTTGGAAGGTCACGATGCAGGCTTATACTACAGAAGAGTTATGCCCCACTTCATAAGGATTATTTTTTTAATAGTTATTTAATTTTTTTTTTTAGGTTTTATTTATTTATTTTTGGCTGCACTGGGTCTTTGTTGCTAGGCAGCGGCTTTCTCTAGTTGCTCAGAGAGGCGGCTCCTCTCTAGCTGGGATTCGAGGGCTTCTCATTATGCCGCCTTTTCTGGTTGAAGAGGATCAGCTCTACAACTCTGGGTCTTCAGTAGTTGCGGCTCACCGGCTCTAGAGGACAGGCTCAGTAGTTGTGGGCTTAGATGCTATTGGGCACGTGGAAATCTTCCCAGACCAGGGGGACCATGCATTGAACCCGCGTCCTTTGCATTAACAGGCAGATATTTACCACTACACTACCAGGAAGGTCCAGGATTATGTTTTACCAAGCAAAATAACTCATACAACTGGCACCTAGCTCTTCTCATCACTGGTCATGCTCTGCATTTCCAGGAGCTGATCTTCAGTGAATAAATAATCCATACTGGTGACTTATTTCTGGAGACTCACTTTTCTTACCTGTAAAACGACTGTTGCTCATCCTTTACCCCTAGGACTGTAATGAATGCCCAGTCTTAAAAGGGGTCAATGTCAGCTCCCTCTCCCTTCCTCACTTGGTTATCCAGCAACACCAGGCAAGAGGAGGACAGAAGGTTTCATCGCAAGGCCGCCAACTCCAGGCCAATCAGGGTTCTCACCACACCCTGGGGTAGGAGTCTGCCACCCCGGGGCGGGAGCCAGGTGCACTTCCTCCAGTCACAGGCACTGAGCGCAAGATGGGCTGTGCTGGACAGGGCAGCGGCACCGGGGCTAGCATGATGAACCTGACCTCCGCTCTCGATTTCCGGTCGCTCGGCCGGACGGCGTCCCCCGCGAGTCGGCGCACGGTGAGTGCGAAGCCGGGAGCGGGTGAGCAGACCCGCCCGGCTCTTGGTTCGCGCCTCTGCCTTCCTTTACTCCTTCCACGGTTCCCTAACCTCCCCCCCCTCGCAGGTCTGGGCTCCCTGCTTCCGGCACGCCCCTCTCGGCCTGCGGCTGGGGGCTTTCCACCTTGGCTGTTCCTGCCGCTTTGATCGCTCGTTCTGTGCCCTGGCCTCGGTTCCGGTTCCGGTTCCGGCTCACTCCAGCCTCTCCTCTTTGCCCTCTTTCCGCTTTGGCTGCCTTTGTTTTGTCTCCTCCCTCTCTTGTGTCGCGTCTCTCAGCCCTCTGGCTTGCCCCAGTCTACAGTTCTTCCGCTGCCCCACCCCTCTTGCCGGTGGGAGTAGCCTCAGCTGAGGGCTGCCAGAGCTTCATTCCCTAACCACCCTGACCCACCTCCCGCCCCCACTTCTCCAGCCTGCCCCTGCCCTCTGGCTGAGTCCTACGTCTTTCTGCTTGCCTGTTCCCTCCCAGGACTTGGGCGATGGGGGGAGCGGGGGTGGGGATGGACCAAAGAGAAGTACCAAAAAAAAAGCCCAGTGCGCTCTAGCACCATAACATTTTCACCTCTCCTGGGCTAGGTGCCATCTCAAAGGTCTGTAGGAAGGGAAAGCAGACAGCTTTGGGGCGACTATGGCTCTTTCCAATCAGGTGATGACAGGCTTCCTGTTGTTGGCTATTGACAAAAGCCACCTGCTCAGAGGTACAGCCGCCCAAGAAGCCCAATAAATGTCTGAATTAGTTATCAGACAAGGGAGGAAGCCAGCACAGAGCACGATACCAAGTAGGGCAAGACTGGCCTTTATCAGAACACTAGGGGCTCCTGGAGGTCACTGCTGAGGTAAAAGTGAAAGCATTAGCCACTCAGGCTATTTGTGATCCCATGGACTGTAGACTACCAGACTCCTCTGTCCAGGGAACTATCCAGACAAGAATACTCAAGTGGGGCTTCCCTGGTGGTCCAGTGGGTAAGGACACCGCCTTGCAGTGCAAGGGGCGCCGGTTCGAGCCCTGGCCTGGGAAGATCCCACGTGCCACGGAGCGGCTGGACTGATGTGTCCAATTACCGAGCCGGAGCTCTGGAGCGCATGCACCCAGAGCGGATGCTCTGCGACAATGGAGGCTGCCGCGATGGGAGGCCCACATGGGCCAAAGAAAAAAGATGGATGAAAATGGACAAATGAAAGACCAGTAGAAATGGCCCGCCTGCTCCCCTCCCTCCTCACCCCCCACCCCCGCCAAAATAAATAAATAAATAAATCTTTAAAAAAAAAAGAAAAAGAATACTCAAGTGGATTGCCATTCCCTTCTCCAGGGGATCTTCCTGACCCAGGGATCAAATCTGGGTCTCCTACATTGCAGCTGGATTCTTTACCATTTGAGCCTCCAGTGCGGTTCAATTCAACAGACACTTATTCAGCATCTCCCGTGTGCTGAGCCCAGTGGTAGGTACTGGGAAGATGAAGATGAATCTGGGATAGCCTCCCTTAGGAACTTCGCAGTTGAGTGGGGGATAGAGATGAAGGAACAGAATTATAAGAGAGGTAACTACCATGACAAAGGAAGTACAGGGCCCTCTGAAATCGCAGGGAGATGACCCATCCAGAAAATTCCCAGAGCAATTAACTTGAAGGATGAGTGGGCTGAGTGAAGGGCCAGTGGGTGGTAAATGAGTGAAGTCCTGAGGGCACTGGGGCCCAGCCTGCTCTGGATGGGTGGGGGCGGGGGACCAGTAGGTGGCTCTGGTAGTTGATTTGTCAGGGTTGCCACAGGTCTTGTAAACCTTGTTAAGAATTCTACAGTTTATCTGTAAAGAAACATGGGATCATTGAAGTGTTTCTTGCAGATGGCAACTGGATGAGATTTGCACTTCAGAGAAACAGTTCCAGTTTCAGAATAGAGATTGTATTGGGTGAGGACATTCAAGGAAGCTAGGAGCCATGGACCTGCCCAGGCATTTAGAATCGCCAGGATTGAGTGATTGATTACTTGTGTCGGGGTAGATTGAGGACAGGAGCAGAGTGCAAGATTACAGTTTAGGTTTCTGGCTCAGACAACTGAGCTATGGTGCAGTGGGAAAGGTCCAGGGTGTGGTGTGGGCAGAGATATTGAGCTTGGGGACATGTGAATGGAGATGTCCCTCCACTGAGTAGACTGAATGACCTAAGGAAATGTGTGAATGTTTGGCGGAGTGAGAGTTGGGCCTGTCTGATTCATCCCTGTTCTTGTGGCCAGCACTGGGAATGTGGTACCCACATGTTCCAGCCCATGCACACAGGGCCTGGGTCAGGCTTGCCCACTGAGGAATGCTTCAGAAGGGTGAGTGGGTGGAACTGGTGTGGAAGAGGGGCCATGAGGAAGGGCAGGTGGTCTGGAAGAGGGATGGTAAAGAAGTCTTTATCTGCTAGAAACGAATACAGTAGTATTTAAGGATGACATAGGAGGTCTGGGATTCTCAAAGAAGTTTGGTGTTTTTAGGAAAAAAGGAGGGAAAAGGGACAGCATTAAGAAGCTTGGGAACAGGGACCAGGTCTTGGGTGATAAAGAAATGGGAGTGAAGATATGAGGACAGGGGACTGTTTTGTTTGGTATCTGGAAATGAGCTTTAGAAACATTTGAAGTGACTGAATTCATTACACTTTCAGAGCTGAAGATGGCAGCAGTGGGCCTGGATGTTGGGAGGGAGCCGGTAGGGCACCCATACTCTCCTAGAGTCAGACTGACAAGGATTTGATCACAGCTGTGACTTCCCAGTGAAAAGGGGCATGGCAACCCACTCCAGCGCTTTTGCCTGCTACAGCCCATAGAGTTGCACAGAGTGGGACATGACTGAAGCCACTTAGCACAGCACAGCACAATGGCATCCCAGGTGATGCTAGTGGAAAGAACCCGCCTGCCAATGCAGGAGTCATAAGAGATGTGGGTTTGACCCCTGGGTAACAAAGATCCCCTGAAGGAGGGCATGGCAACCCACTCCACTATTCCTACCTGGAGAAACCCATGAACAGAGGAGCCTGTCAGGTGACAGTCCATAGGGTCACAAAGATTCGGACATGACTGAAGCAACTCATCACATGGCACAGCAGCTTCCTCGCTTCCTAACTGGGTGACCCTTTCTTTTAAAGCTTTCTTACCTGTTTTTATTGTGGGTGCTAGGGGGGGAAGGTCCAGGGTGTGGTGTGGGCAGAGATATTGAGCTTGGGGACATGTGAATGGAGATGTCCCTCCACTGAGTAGACTGAATGACCTAAGGAAATGTGTGAATGTTTGGCGGAGTGAGAGTTGGGCCTGTCTGATTCATCCCTGTTCTTGTGGCCAGCACTGGGAATGTGGTACCCACATGTTCCAGCCCATGCACACAGGGCCTGGGTCAGGCTTGCCCACTGAGGAATGCTTCAGAAGGGTGAGTGGGTGGAACTGGTGTGGAAGAGGGGCCATGAGGAAGGGCAGGTGGTCTGGAAGAGGGATGGTAAAGAAGTCTTTATCTGCTAGAAACGAATACAGTAGTATTTAAGGATGACATAGGAGGTCTGGGATTCTCAAAGAAGTTTGGTGTTTTTAGGAAAAAAGGAGGGAAAAGGGACAGCATTAAGAAGCTTGGGAACAGGGACCAGGTCTTGGGTGATAAAGAAATGGGAGTGAAGATATGAGGACAGGGGACTGTTTTGTTTGGTATCTGGAAATGAGCTTTAGAAACATTTGAAGTGACTGAATTCATTACACTTTCAGAGCTGAAGATGGCAGCAGTGGGCCTGGATGTTGGGAGGGAGCCGGTAGGGCACCCATACTCTCCTAGAGTCAGACTGACAAGGATTTGATCACAGCTGTGACTTCCCAGTGAAAAGGGGCATGGCAACCCACTCCAGCGCTTTTGCCTGCTACAGCCCATAGAGTTGCACAGAGTGGGACATGACTGAAGCCACTTAGCACAGCACAGCACAATGGCATCCCAGGTGATGCTAGTGGAAAGAACCCGCCTGCCAATGCAGGAGTCATAAGAGATGTGGGTTTGACCCCTGGGTAACAAAGATCCCCTGAAGGAGGGCATGGCAACCCACTCCACTATTCCTACCTGGAGAAACCCATGAACAGAGGAGCCTGTCAGGTGACAGTCCATAGGGTCACAAAGATTCGGACATGACTGAAGCAACTCATCACATGGCACAGCAGCTTCCTCGCTTCCTAACTGGGTGACCCTTTTTTCTAAGCTTTCCTTACCTGTAATGTGGGGGTGTTAAGAGCACCTGTGAGCTTTCAGTGGCAGAGAAGTGAGGAAAGTCCATCATCAGTCCACTCAGGGGTTAAAGTCTGCAACTTCTCATTTTAATTAGCTGCTTTACAGAACCACATTCGGGTTAACCAAGCAGCCTTGCCAAGGAGCCTTCAGGTTTATGAGAGAAAGAGGGACTCACAGGTTCTGGGCTTGTTTTTCTCAAGGCTGTATTGTTTGGCTGCTGTCAGAATGCATCCTCTTTTCTCCCTTCTCCATTCCAGCTGGCTGAACTGTCCCTTGGTAGGAGCTGTTGCCACGGCAACTCAGTTCTCCCAGCAGTTGGGCTGCCTAGAGCTCTCTTAATTCCAGGACTTTAATCTTAGAGGTAGAGCCCACAGACAATTTGAAAAGGAAGTCATACCTAAATCAGGACATTCCTACCCCTAACCCTGCAATGACCTGTACTCAAGTCTCTGGTTTGGAAATTCAGTCTTGCCCAAAACACTAGATCTTTCCTGCAGCAACAACCATCATATTCCCTAGGAAACCTTTCCTGACACGTCCACAAAACCAGCCGATCCCTTTTACCTTTGAGTCTCCCCCCTCAGCACCTACACTTCGAAGCCATCTGTTTCCTTCTTCCCCCTTGTGAGCTCCTTAAGGGCAGGGACTGTGTCATGTTCATCTGCTTAAGAGGTGGTTTGGACGGAATAAGTCCTCCCTACATTTTGTTGGCTGAAGAGAAACTGAAGAGTGGAGGTGTTCGAAGGTTGAAAATTAGCTTCTGTAATGACTAAGTGCAAGCTTCGGGATAAATCAGACCTGAGTTCAAATCCTGACATTATCACTTAATAGCTGATTGATCTTAAGCAATTTAAACTTCACCTCCTTAAGTCTTAGTTTCTTCATATGAAAAATGGAGATTTAATACATTCTTCGTAGGATGGCTGTGAAGGCTGAGTTAGAGTGTGTGTAAAGCCCTGTGCAGTTAGTAGACTGTGAAGGAAGGTCCTCATTGTTGCAGCTGCCTGACACAAAGTAGTGTTTTACCGAGTGAGTGAGTGGATTTTAAATGATGAAAGTTGTTCAGGAAGCTGGTTTGTAATAACTGGTATATCACCTCATGTGTAATAATCACTATAGAGTATCCTGGTATTTTTGTTTGCTCTGTGTGGCAGCACTTAATATTCCCCCAAATGTAGCCTGACCCTCAGTCTCCTTCCAAGTCTCACCCTACATTGGCCTGTGGGCATCTCCAGTTCGTGGAACCCTTTTTCTCACAGGTTCTGGGCTTGTTTTTCTCAAGGCTGTATTGTTTGGCTGCTGTCAGAATGCATCCTCTTTTCTCCCTTCTCCATTCCAGCTGGCTGAACTGTCCCTTGGTAGGAGCTGTTGCCACGGCAACTCAGTTCTCCCAGCAGTTGGGCTGCCTAGAGCTCTCTTAATTCCAGGACTTTAATCTTAGAGGTAGAGCCCACAGACAATTTGAAAAGGAAGTCATACCTAAATCAGGACATTCCTACCCCTAACCCTGCAATGACCTGTACTCAAGTCTCTGGTTTGGAAATTCAGTCTTGCCCAAAACACTAGATCTTTCCTGCAGCAACAACCATCATATTCCCTAGGAAACCTTTCCTGACACGTCCACAAAACCAGCCGATCCCTTTTACCTTTGAGTCTCCCCCCTCAGCACCTACACTTCGAAGCCATCTGTTTCCTTCTTCCCCCTTGTGAGCTCCTTAAGGGCAGGGACTGTGTCATGTTCATCTGCTTAAGAGGTGGTTTGGACGGAATAAGTCCTCCCTACATTTTGTTGGATGAAGAGAAAATGAAGAGTGGAGGTGTTCGAAGGTTGAAAATTAGCTTCTGTAATGACTAAGTGCAAGCTTCGGGATAAATCAGACCTGAGTTCAAATCCTGACATTATCACTTAATAGCTGATTGATCTTAAGCAATTTAAACTTCACCTCCTTAAGTCTTAGTTTCTTCATATGAAAAATGGAGATTTAATACATTCTTCGTAGGATGGCTGTGAAGGCTGAGTTAGAGTGTGTGTAAAGCCCTGTGCAGTTAGTAGACTGTGAAGGAAGGTCCTCATTGTTGCAGCTGCCTGACACAAAGTAGTGTTTTACCGAGTGAGTGAGTGGATTTTAAATGATGAAAGTTGTTCAGGAAGCTGGTTTGTAATAACTGGTATATCACCTCATGTGTAATAATCACTATAGAGTATCCTGGTATTTTTGTTTGCTCTGTGTGGCAGCACTTAATATTCCCCCAAATGTAGCCTGACCCTCAGTCTCCTTCCAAGTCTCACCCTACATTGGCCTGTGGGCATCTCCAGAGGTAGATATCACACAGGTCTTACCCACACCCTTAATGCTCAGCCCAAGAGAAGAGACCTCCACAAATCCAGCTGAATAGCTAAATCTAAAATATGTTTGTACCATACTTTCCCATTTATGAGGCAGTTTTACACCCGTTGTATTTTGTATTACTGACCTTGTCCCCACCAAGGATATTCCTGTTATTTAATCCCATGGGCTCTTATTTTGAAAAAAATACCTATCCAACAAATTCTGTTTGTTAAAGTCATATTAACTGCTAGTCAGAATTTCTGATTTATATGAAATAAGCATTTTTTATCCCCATTCCCAGCACAGGATGTGGACACACAGTAAGTACCAAAGAAATAATTCCTGACTGAATACATGTATGGGTTCTTTAACCTTTCTGGAGGGTTGAAAATGTACTGCCCCTTGTTTCCCTGTCTCTAAAAAAAAAAAGAGAGAAAAGAAAGAAAGAAAAGAGAAACACTGTCTTATATCTAAAGCATCCCTGGCAGGAACTCATGTCTTTACAATAGCTCCAAATCCTCATTTTATATATAAGAATCTGAGGCCTAGAGAAGGGGAAAAGTCTTGTCGCAGGCCACTGACTTTAGAGGTACTGTCCCTGTGACTTGCTTCCACAGCAGCTTCCTCTACTACTACTGTTACTAAATGAGAAAATTCAAATGCTTAAATGGGTATTCTTATATCAAACCAAAACATTTTTCTTCCTTAAAATGCCTACAGCATAGATATGACCCCCTTCCGTAAGATGGATGTTCCAGTAAGCCAAAGCCAATAATCGTGGCTCCCCTAAATTCTGTGGGGCCTTATTCTTTGTATGAAAAGAAATCACGAGCTCCCTGGAGGTGGCGCTGTTGGTCACTCTGCCTCTTACGCCCCCAGGAATCTCCCGTCGTGGAGCTGAACGTTGGGGGTGAGTTCTATACCACCACCTTGGGTACCCTGAGAAAATTCCCGGGATCAAAGCTGGCAGAGATGTTCTCCAGCTCTGCCAAGGCCTGTCTGGATGCTGAGGGACGCTTCTTCATTGATCGCTGTGGCACCTATTTTGGGCCGATCCTGGAATATCTGCGCAGTGGGCGGCTGCCCACGCAGCACATCCTCGACGTGTACCGGGAGGCTCAGTACTACGAGATCAAGCCCTTGATCAAACACCTGGAGGACATGCCACAAATCTTTGGTGAACAAGTGGCTCGGAAGCAGTTTTTGCTGCAGGTGCCAGGCTACAGCGAGAAACTGGAGCTCATGGTGCGCCTGGCGCGCGCTGAGGCTGTGGTGGCGCGCTGCTCCACAGTGCTGGTGTGCCTGGTACAGAACGAAAAGCAGGAAGCAAACTGCGCAGAGGACCTGCGCCTCTGGAGGCGAAGAAGAAGTCAGTGGTCAAATTCGGGGCCCTTTGGGAAATCAGTCCTGGATATCGATGACCTCTTGTTCTGCCTGAACATGGACATTAAGGCCCAAGGGTACCAGGTATCCTATTCACATAACAATTTGTTACCACTCAAGCCCCCCCTCCTCAGGATATGTACTGCCTTGTTTCCTGTCTCTAAAAAAAGAGAAAAGAAAGAAAGAAAAGAGAAACACTGTCTTATATCTAAAGCATCCCTGGCAGGAACTCATGTCTTTACAATAGCTCCAAATCCTCATTTTATATATAAGAATCTGAGGCCTAGAGAAGGGGAAAAGTCTTGTCGCAGGCCACTGACTTTAGAGGTACTGTCCCTGTGACTTGCTTCCACAGCAGCTTCCTCTACTACTACTGTTACTAAATGAGAAAATTCAAATGCTTAAATGGGTATTCTTATATCAAACCAAAACATTTTTCTTCCTTAAAATGCCTACAGCATAGATATGACCCCCTTCCGTAAGATGGATGTTCCAGTAAGCCAAAGCCAATAATCGTGGCTCCCCTAAATTCTGTGGGGCCTTATTCTTTGTATGAAAAGAAATCACGAGCTCCCTGGAGGTGGCGCTGTTGGTCACTCTGCCTCTTACGCCCCCAGGAATCTCCCGTCGTGGAGCTGAACGTTGGGGGTGAGTTCTATACCACCACCTTGGGTACCCTGAGAAAATTCCCGGGATCAAAGCTGGCAGAGATGTTCTCCAGCTCTGCCAAGGCCTGTCTGGATGCTGAGGGACGCTTCTTCATTGATCGCTGTGGCACCTATTTTGGGCCGATCCTGGAATATCTGCGCAGTGGGCGGCTGCCCACGCAGCACATCCTCGACGTGTACCGGGAGGCTCAGTACTACGAGATCAAGCCCTTGATCAAACACCTGGAGGACATGCCACAAATCTTTGGTGAACAAGTGGCTCGGAAGCAGTTTTTGCTGCAGGTGCCAGGCTACAGCGAGAAACTGGAGCTCATGGTGCGCCTGGCGCGCGCTGAGGCTGTGGTGGCGCGCTGCTCCACAGTGCTGGTGTGCCTGGTACAGAACGAAAAGCAGGAAGCAAACTGCGCAGAGGACCTGCGCTCTCTGGAGGCGAAGAAGAAGTCAGTGGTCAAATTCGGGCCTTGGAAGTCAGTCCTGGATATCGATGACCTCTTGTTCTGCCTGAACATGGACATTAAGGCCCAAGGGTACCAGGTATCCTATTCACATAACAATTTGTTACCACTCAAGGTCTCCTCCTACTTCTATACCTTCAGCTTCAGGTGGTGGTGATCCTCAGGGGCTGGGGTTGTTTGTTATGGGCTCTGGTGGGAAGCATGAAATTAAAAGTTGCCTTAAGGGCTTCCCTTGTGGCTCAGTGGATTAGAACCTGTCTGTCAATGCAGGAGACACTGGTTCGAGCCCTGATCCGGGAAGATCCCACATACCGCAGAGCAGCTAAACCTACACATCAACAAAGACCCAGCATGGCCAAAAATAAATAAATAAAAGTTTAAAAAATAAAAAACAAAAATAAATAAAAGTTGCCTTAAAAAACCATCTTCCTTTAATTAAAAAACAAAACAGGGCTTCCCCTGGTGGTCCAGTGGGTAAGGACACCGCCTTGCAGTAAAAGGGGTGCCGGTTCGATCCCTGGCCTGGGAAGATCCCACGTGCCGCGGAGCGGCTGGACTGATGTGTCCAATCACAGAGCCAGAGCTCTGGAGCGCATGCACCCAGAGCCGGCGCTCTGCGACAACAGAGGCCACCGCGATGGGAGGCCCACAGGAGCCGAAGAACAAAGACAGATGAACATAGAGAAATGAAAGACCAATAGAAGTGGCCCGCCCGCTCCCCTCCCTCCCCAACCCGACCTCTGCCCAAAAATAAATAAATAAATAAATCTTTAAATAAAAAACAAAAACAAAACAAAACAGGACTTCTCTGGTGGTGAAGAATCTGCCTGCTCAATGCAGGGGACATGAATTTGAGTGTGGTTCAGGAAGATTCCACATACCGCAAGGCAACTAAGTCTGTGGGCCAGAGCTACTAAGCCTGGGCTCTACATAGCAACAAGAGAAACAAGCATAATGAGAAGCCCGGGCATAGCAGCTAGGAGGTCACATCCCATCCTCACCCTTGCTGCAACTAGAGAAAGCCTGAGCACACTGAAGACACAGCACAGTCAAAAATAAAAATAAATAAATAAAATTTAAATCAAACAAGCAAAGCCAAATAGATATCGGAAATTTCCATTGTAGTCAACTTGAGGTTTGCAACCAAATACATGTCTTCCCTCTTGAGGTCCTTCCACCCATTGCTACTGACTCCACCCCTGGGGGCTCTGTAACATGGACATTAAGGCCCAAGGGTACCAGGTATCCTATTCTAAGGGTCCCCCAAAGCTTCAGGTGGTGGTGATCCTCAGGGGCTGGGGTTGTTTGTTATGGGCTCTGGTGGGAAGCATGAAATTAAAAGTTGCCTTAAGGGCTTCCCTTGTGGCTCAGTGGATTAGAACCTGTCTGTCAATGCAGGAGACACTGGTTCGAGCCCTGATCCAGGAAGAACCCACCTACCGCAGAGCAGAAAAACCTAAACATAAAAAAAAACCCAGCATGGCCAAAAATAAATAAATAAAAGTTTAAAAAATAAAAAACAAAAATAAATAAAAGTTGCCTTAAAAAACCATCTTCCTTTAATTAAAAAACAAAACAGGGCTTCCCCTGGTGGTCCAGTGGGTAAGGACACCGCCTTGCAGTAAAAGGGGTGCCGGTTCGATCCCTGGCCTGGGAAGATCCCACGTGCCACGGAGCGGCTGGACTGATGTGTCCAATCACAGAGCCAGAGCTCTGGAGCGCATGCACCCAGAGCCGGCGCTCTGCGACAACAGAGGCCACCGCGATGGGAGGCCCACAGGAGCCGAAGAACAAAGACAGATGAACATAGAGAAATGAAAGACCAATAGAAGTGGCCCGCCCGCTCCCCTCCCTCCCCAACCCGACCTCTGCCCAAAAATAAATAAATAAATAAATCTTTAAATAAAAAACAAAAACAAAACAAAACAGGACTTCTCTGGTGGTGAAGAATCTGCCTGCTCAATGCAGGGGACATGAATTTGAGTGTGGTTCAGGAAGATTCCACATACCGCAAGGCAACTAAGTCTGTGGGCCAGAGCTACTAAGCCTGGGCTCTACATAGCAACAAGAGAAACAAGCATAATGAGAAGCCCGGGCATAGCAGCTAGGAGGTCACATCCCATCCTCACCCCTTGCTGCAACTAGAGAAAGCCTGAGCACACTGAAGACACAGCACAGTCAAAAATAAAAATAAATAAATAAAATTTAAATCAAACAAGCAAAGCCAAATAGATATCGGAAATTTCCATTGTAGTCAACTTGAGGTTTGCAACCAAATACATGTCTTCCCTCTTGAGGTCCTTCCACCCATTGCTACTGACTCCACTGTCCTTGCCTACTGAGGTGCAGTTATTTCCTCTTTAACGTCTCCTGTACCTGCCAGGCCCTTCCAGTACCAAGGTGGAGATGGGGTGGAAGGTTTTGACCATGCTTTGCCTGAAGATGTGGGAGGATGACAGGAAAATAATAGGATGTCATGAATCTAGATGGCCAGACCTAAAAATGTAATCTAGCCAGCCTCAGCCCGTGGTCCAGTCTTCTAGCCCTGGTGTGTGCCTTCACGACAAAGATGCCAAGTTAGTCCATGGAGTAGATGCCGCTCAGATTTTCTCAGTGTTGGCTGCTAAAGCCCCACAAGTGTCCTCCTCTCTAGAGCAGCAGTACTCAGAGTGTGGCTCCTAGACCACCAGTTTCCCCAGTACCTGGGAACTTGTTAGAAATACAGATTCTCTAGTCCCTACCTCAGACCTACTGATCAGAAACTCTGGAAGTTTGCCTGGCAGTCTGTTTTAACAAGTCCTCCAGGTAATTCTGATGTACCCTAATTTTGAGACCTGCTCTAGAAAAGAATCCATCTCACTTGTGGGGAGGTACAGAAGAGTGAGTGTTCCTCCTCACCTCAAGCAGGAACAGGTCTGGTGCAGTTCCTGTTCTAGAGCTCCTCGTGGGATCAGGCTGAAATCAGTCTTTGCTGAGAACACATCCTCACTAAACCACTTAAACAAGAAACTCTCTCAGGGTCCTGCTTCTCAACCAAAGACATTAAGTAACTTTAGGAGGACACAATCATCCTTCTCCAAGTTCAGGTATAGGGTAGATGGCCCCCATCCCCCACCTAGTTTGATTACCAGCCACCCTGGGTTCCGTGGGGCTGAAGGTCAAGTTAAACTGTCAAGCTTCAAGGAATTAACACTGAATCAGGAAATCTCAAATTTCAAATTGCTCAGAACATAGCTATTTTCAGTGAACATTTTAATTCAGTAACTGTATCTTCTTGTATATTTTTTATTTTCAAAGTTTGTTCTGTATTTTCTTTTTTTGTATTTAATATGGCTGACAATTTAAAGGAGAAAAATCCTGAATGTCTATTTGAACTTAATATCATCAATCAATTCAACATTACTCATAAGGAGCCTGAAAAAAGTTCACACCCTTTGATCAATAATTAAATTTCTGAGATTTGATTCCAGAGAGATATTCTGCTCCATAAGATCTAACCAGGATTGCTTAAAATTTCAATTTTATGAACTATGGGAAGATCAATGTCCTCCCCAAGATTTCGGCACATTCCTAGAGGGCTTGTCTTCTTATGGTCAGCACTGGTTCTCTGCTACTGCTAGGTTCATTCAGCACAGGCATCAACAAGATGTCTTAAAATGGCTGTGCTGTTCTACATAATGCTTACCCAGAGTTAATACTCAGACAGTTTTCTGAATTTTTACAGATGCCACTCCCGTCAACTATCTGTGCACGTAGCAGGACGGGGCAAATACAGGCAAATAAAGGGAAGGGAGTCTACCACACACAAATGCAAACAACTTCAAATTGAATATTGGGCATATTGATTTGTAAAAGCATCTTAACCCCCCCCCACTAGGAGTTTTTCACTAGTAGACTGTATTTGTTTCCTGTTCTTCCTTCCATCCCGATTCCTGCCATGCTTCTATGTGTGTGTGTGTGCGTGCGTGTGCACACACGTGCATGCTCAGTCGTGTCTGACACTTTACAACTCCATGGACTGTAGCCTGCCAGGCTTCTCTGTCCAGGGAGTTTTTCATGCAAGAATACTGGAATGGGTTGCTGTTTCCTACTCCAGGGGATTTTCTTGCCCAGGGATTGAATCTGTGTCTCTTACATCTCCTGCATTGGCAGGTAGATTCTTTACCACTGTGCCACCTGAGAAGCAATCCGTTAGTTTATAATAGCCAAGCAACTGGAGATAAGCCAACGTAGATACCTCTATTTAATGCAATATTGTGTAGCAAAATCATATTTATTGATAGCTTACAATTATTGGGGAGGAGATTAATTTAATTTTGTTTAGTACAATGTAATGAAATCTTTGTTCTAAAAAGAATTTAAGGTGATGGAGTTTACAGGGCTCAGAACATAGCTATTTTCAGTGAACTTTAATATGGTTTTTTTCAAAGTTTGTTCTGTATTTTCTTTTTTTGTATTTAATATGGCTGACAATTTAAAGGAGAAAAATCCTGAATGTCTATTTGAACTTAATATCATCAATCAATTCAACATTACTCATAAGGAGCCTGAAAAAAGTTCACACCCTTTGATCAATAATTAAATTTCTGAGATTTGATTCCAGAGAGATATTCTGCTCCATAAGATCTAACCAGGATTGCTTAAAATTTCAATTTTATGAACTATGGGAAGATCAATGTCCTCCCCAAGATTTCGGCACATTCCTAGAGGGCTTGTCTTCTTATGGTCAGCACTGGTTCTCTGCTACTGCTAGGTTCATTCAGCACAGGCATCAACAAGATGTCTTAAAATGGCTGTGCTGTTCTACATAATGCTTACCCAGAGTTAATACTCAGACAGTTTTCTGAATTTTTACAGATGCCACTCCGTCAACTATCTGTGCACGTAGCAGGACGGGGCAAATACAGGCAAATAAAGGGAAGGGAGTCTACCACACACAAATGCAAACAACTTCAAATTGAATATTGGGCATATTGATTTGTAAAAGCATCTTAACCCCCCCCCACTAGGAGTTTTTCACTAGTAGACTGTATTTGTTTCCTGTTCTTCCTTCCATCCCGATTCCTGCCATGCTTCTATGTGTGTGTGTGTGCGTGCGTGTGCACACACGTGCATGCTCAGTCGTGTCTGACACTTTACAACTCCATGGACTGTAGCCTGCCAGGCTTCTCTGTCCAGGGAGTTTTTCATGCAAGAATACTGGAATGGGTTGCTGTTTCCTACTCCAGGGGATTTTCTTGCCCAGGGATTGAATCTGTGTCTCTTACATCTCCTGCATTGGCAGGTAGATTCTTTACCACTGTGCCACCTGAGAAGCAATCCGTTAGTTTATAATAGCCAAGCAACTGGAGATAAGCCAACGTAGATACCTCTATTTAATGCAATATTGTGTAGCAAAATCATATTTATTGATAGCTTACAATTATTGGGGAGGAGATTAATTTAATTTTGTTTAGTACAATGTAATGAAATCTTTGTTCTAAAAAGAATTTAAGGTGATGGAGTTTACAGGGCTATTAAAAAAGAAACATCTGAAATGATATAAATTAGAGATACATAAACTAGGTTTACATTCTTAGTTGGCTTCCCAATAATGCCGTTTTCTCCCTTCCTCTGAAAAAGCCAAATAGTGTTCAAAATACCATCTCTGAATACCCCAATTAAAAATGGAAAAAAAAATGGGCAGAAGACCTGAACAGACATTTTTCCAAAGATGAACAGATAGCCAAAAGGCATATGAAAAGATACTCAGCATCAATAATTATTACAGAAATGCAAATCAAAACCTCAATGAGGGGCTTCCCTGGTGGTCCAGTGGGTAAGGACACCGCCTTGCAGTGCAAGGGGCGCCGGTTCAATCCCTGGCCTGGAAAGATCCCACGTGCCGCGGAGCGGCTGGACCGATGTGTCCAATTACCGAGCCAGAGCTCTGGAGCACATGTGCTCAGAGCCGGTGCTCTGCGACAACAGAGGCCACTGCGATGGGAGGCCCACACGGGCCAAAGAACAAAGATGGATGAAAATTGATAAATGAAAGACCAATAGAAGTGGACCACCCGCCCTGCTCCCTCCCCAACCTGCACCACTCCCCTCCCCCCCATAAATAAATAAATAAATCTTTAAAAATAAAATAAAAAAACACACAAGTATTCTCTCAGCACTTGTATGTGGAATCTAAAAACTAAAACAAATATATACATAACAAAACAGAAAGATACAAATATAAAGAAAAAGCTAGTGGTTATGAGTGGAGAGGAAGGAAAGGGGCAACTTAGAGGTATGGGATTAAGACATACAATGTATTATGTATAAAATAAATAAACAACACAGCTATATTGTACAACACAGGGAAATACAGCCATTATTTTGTAATTACTCTAAATGGGGTTTTAAAAAATATTGAAATTTACCACTGTGCCACCTGAGAAGCAATCCGTTAGTTTATAATAGCCAAGCAACTGGAGATAAGCCAACGTAGATACCTCTATTTAATGCAATATTGTGTAGCAAAATCATATTTATTGATAGCTTACAATTATTGGGGAGGAGATTAATTTAATTTTGTTTAGTACAATGTAATGAAATCTTTGTTCTAAAAAGAATTTAAGGTGATGGAGTTTACAGGGCTATTAAAAAAGAAACATCTGAAATGATATAAATTAGAGATACATAAACTAGGTTTACATTCTTAGTTGGCTTCCCAATAATGCCGTTTTCTCCCTTCCTCTGAAAAAGCCAAATAGTGTTCAAAATACCATCTCTGAATACCCCAATTAAAAATGGAAAAAAAAATGGGCAGAAGACCTGAACAGACATTTTTCCAAAGATGAACAGATAGCCAAAAGGCATATGAAAAGATACTCAGCATCAATAATTATTACAGAAATGCAAATCAAAACCTCAATGAGGGGCTTCCCTGGTGGTCCAGTGGGTAAGGACACCGCCTTGCAGTGCAAGGGGCGCCGGTTCAATCCCTGGCCTGGAAAGATCCCACGTGCCGCGGAGCGGCTGGACCGATGTGTCCAATTACCGAGCCAGAGCTCTGGAGCACATGTGCTCAGAGCCGGTGCTCTGCGACAACAGAGGCCACTGCGATGGGAGGCCCACACGGGCCAAAGAACAAAGATGGATGAAAATTGATAAATGAAAGACCAATAGAAGTGGACCACCCGCCCTGCTCCCTCCCCAACCTGCACCACTCCCCTCCCCCCCATAAATAAATAAATAAATGTAAAAAAAATAAAAATAAAAAAACACACAAGTATTCTCTCAGCACTTGTATGTGGAATCTAAAAACTAAAACAAATATATACATAACAAAACAGAAAGATACAAATATAAAGAAAAAGCTAGTGGTTATGAGTGGGGAGAGGAAGGGAAAGGGGCAACTTAGAGGTATGGGATTAAGACATACAATGTATTATGTATAAAATAAATAAACAACACAGATATATTGTACAACACAGGGAAATACAGCCATTATTTTGTAATTACTCTAAATGGGGTATTATCTATAAAAGTATTGAATCACTGTGCTGTACATATAAAACTAGTACAATATTATAATTCAACCATAGCTCAATTAAAAAGAATAACAACAATCTGTTCATTTGTCAGGGTATATGAGACTTTTGGGACTTCCCTGGTGGCTCAGCAGTTAAGAATCCACCTGCCAATGCAAGAGACCTGGGTTCTCTCCTTGGGTTGGGGATACCTCTGGAGAAGGGAATGGCAACCCATTCCAGTATTCTTGCCTGGGAAATCCCAGGAGTCTTGAGGGCTACAGTCCATGGGGTTGCAAAGGGTCAGACATACCTTACTGACTAAACATTATGACCTGAGACTTTTCAGATATGCTGGGATTAACTAAAGAAAATTACAGTCAGAGGAGGAAAACTTAAAATTCATTGCTAAAAAAAAAAAACCCATTGCTAAATATAACTGTCATTATAATCCAAAGGAAAAACATAGTAGAACCTATGAGATTGCCCTCATGGGGACATTCTCGTTCATAGTACTGGGTCAGGTTTTCAGGCCTCATTGCTTTCTTGGAGCAATTCTTTTTTTCCTTCTACTTATTTTTCCTTTCTTCCCTGGCCCCCTTTCCATTCATTCTTTCCCTCTGCTTCGTGTCCTGGAAGACTGCTAGCTAGAGACTGCATGCTCAGGCTCTTTTTAGGTTGATCAAAGACTTGGAAAGTATGACAGCAGAAGACTGGGGACGAGAAGGCCCGGAATGTTGGTATGTGGATGAATGTCTGGGGATGGTGAAAACATTTGTGTTTCCTATAAATGCCCACCAGAGGGCATGCATTCTAGAGTGTTGGACATGACTCTGCGACCCTATGGACTGATGCCCACCAGGCTCCTCTGTCCATGGAATTCTCTAGGCAAGAATACTGGAGATCCCCTTCTCCAGGAGATCTTCCCGACCCAGGGATCAAATCCGGGTCTCCTGCATTGGAGGCAGCTTCTTTACTATCTGGCTTTCAAAAAAATGAATGGACACAATGATACAACCCGTGAGAAAAGTGGCCATGATGGCAGGAGTGGAGTCTATACATGAGCTCTATGGTATAGATTTCTTCTCACTAAAGCTGATGCAGTCAGTGATCGATATCCAACAGCAGAGATCAACATGGAGTTCCTGGTATGGTATTATTCCCACTGGAGGACAGTAGTTAAAAATATTTATTTTTATTTTTCTCATGAGGTAGTACAATATTATAATTCAACCATAGCTCAATTAAAAAGAATAACAACAATCTGTTCATTTGTCAGGGTATATGAGACTTTGGGACTTCCCTGGTGGCTCAGCAGTTAAGAATCCACCTGCCAATGCAAGAGACCTGGGTTCTCTCCTTGGGTTGGGGATACCTCTGGAGAAGGGAATGGCAACCCATTCCAGTATTCTTGCCTGGGAAATCCCAGGAGTCTTGAGGGCTACAGTCCATGGGGTTGCAAAGGGTCAGACATACCTTACTGACTAAACATTATGACCTGAGACTTTTCAGATATGCTGGGATTAACTAAAGAAAATTACAGTCAGAGGAGGAAAACTTAAAATTCATTGCTAAAAAAAAAAAACCCATTGCTAAATATAACTGTCATTATAATCCAAAGGAAAAACATAGTAGAACCTATGAGATTGCCCTCATGGGGACATTCTCGTTCATAGTACTGGGTCAGGTTTTCAGGCCTCATTGCTTTCTTGGAGCAATTCTTTTTTTCCTTCTACTTATTTTTCCTTTCTTCCCTGGCCCCCTTTCCATTCATTTTTTCCCCTCTGCTTCGTGTCCTGGAAGACTGCTAGCTAGAGACTGCATGCTCAGGCTCTTTTTAGGTTGATCAAAGACTTGGAAAGTATGACAGCAGAAGACTGGGGACGAGAAGGCCCGGAATGTTGGTATGTGGATGAATGTCTGGGGATGGTGAAAACATTTGTGTTTCCTATAAATGCCCACCAGAGGGCATGCATTCTAGAGTGTTGGACATGACTCTGCGACCCTATGGACTGATGCCCACCAGGCTCCTCTGTCCATGGAATTCTCTAGGCAAGAATACTGGAGATCCCCTTCTCCAGGAGATCTTCCCGACCCAGGGATCAAATCCGGGTCTCCTGCATTGGAGGCAGCTTCTTTACTATCTGGCTTTCAAAAAAATGAATGGACACAATGATACAACCCGTGAGAAAAGTGGCCATGATGGCAGGAGTGGAGTCTATACATGAGCTCTATGGTATAGATTTCTTCTCACTAAAGCTGATGCAGTCAGTGATCGATATCCAACAGCAGAGATCAACATGGAGTTCCTGGTATGGTATTATTCCCACTGGAGGACTAGATACTTCTTTGTTAAAAAATATTTATTTTTATTTATTTATTTGGCTGCATGAGGTCATAGTTGCAGCAGAGGGATCTTTAGTTGCAGCATGTAGGATCTAGTTCCCTGGCCAGGGATTGAACCCTAGCCCTCTGCATTGGGAGCGTGGAGTCTTAGCCACTCGAAGGAAGTCCTGACAGTCCTGCAAATTGGTCTGCTGTCTGCACCGCAACAAACTGTTGGGAGAAATGCTGGCATTTTTGAGCAAATGATATTAACTGCTTTGTTTGAGGATGTTTGTAAAGCTGCTTAGAGTTAGGGTGCAGGCTTACTTCACTGTCGTTTTTGTTGTTGTTTAGTTGCTAAGCTGCATTTGACTCTTTTGCAATCCCATCGACTGTAGCCCTCCAGGCTCCTCTGTCCACGGGATTTCCCAGGCAAGAATACTGAAGTGGGTTGCCAATTCCTTTTCCAGGGCATCTTCCCCAACCAGGGGTCAAACCCAGGTCTCCTACATTGCAGGTAGATTCTTTACTGTTTGAGCCACCAGGGAAGCCCAATAAAGCTAGTACCACCCTCCAATCCTGGAGACATTTCATGGTGATAAAAAATGTCTCCCAGGGACTTCTAGTGGTCCAGTGGCTAAGATTCCACGTTGCCAATGCAGAGGGCCTGAGTTTGATCCCTGTTCAGGGAACTATGACCCTCGATGCTACAGTTAAAATACAAAGATCCTCCATGCAGCACTGAAGATCCTGCATGCTGCAGCTAAGATCTGGCACAGCAAATTAAAAAAAAAAAAAAAAAAAGTCTCCCACTGTGTTTGAAGGCATATTTGTTTCCTGACCAGTATAATAACAAACATTAAGGGAAAAAAAGATACTATCTCTCTCCAAAGGGCAGGTTTACTAGCATTCCACTTTAAAATTAAGGGTTTCCTAAACTCAGTGTTCTTCATCTGCGTTACAGACCTACTATGCCTGGCATTGACCTGTATCACCCTTGTGGCATTTGTGGGTCAAGGGGAACCAACATAGACATGACGTTCATGCAGTCTGCTATGCTGTGAATAATAAGTTGCCTAAATCCATTTGGGCTTGTTGTCTCCTTACCAGCTGATTCTATGGTATTTAGCAGCTTAGGGACTGTCTACCCATATGACAACCTACTGACCCCCAAACTTAATACCTTAAGACTATACCACTAAATCTTTCTCATATGTTGGGCAGCCTATAGATTGGGAAGTTCTGATTTTATATGGTCTCATTCGTGCATCTGTAGTGAGACTGTGGATCAGCTGGCAGAGGGTGGGGCTGATCTGAAATAGCCTCAGCTGGATGAACTTGGCTTTGTTTCATGTAGTCATTCACTCTCTCCAGAAAACTGGGTTGGACTTATTCTCACGGCATTGGTAGGGTTCCCAAGTCAAGCAAAAGACCTGAAGAATTGGTATGTGGCTGGAACTTGAGACTTAGGTTCAAAACTAGCACACTGTTATTAATACTTCTGCTGTATTTTATTGGCCAGGCACAAGGCCAGCAGTATTCAAAGGGTGGGGATATAAATTCTATCTCTTAATGGAAGCAACTTCAAAGGGATTTACATACAGAAAGGGGAAGAATAGGGGCCATTAAAAAAATATCAGTCTACCACATGTTGGATAACTTCCAGAAAGGAAGGAGTGGTAATTTATCCTCGTAGGAACATATCCCAGACTCAGATTTGACTTTCCTACTGCTATAGACTGAACACTGGTGTCACCCCTCCCCCATGTTCAAATTCATATGCTGGAATCCTAACCCTCAATGAGATGGTATTAGGAGGTCAGGTCTTTGGAAGGTGATAAGGTCATGAGGATGGAGCCCTCATGAACGGGCTGGCTGCTTCTGCTTAGTCATTTCAGTTGTGTCTGACTCTGTGTGACCCCATGGACTTCAGCCTGCTAGAACAAACATTAAGGGAAAAAGATACTATCTCTCTCAAAGGGCAGGTTTACTAGCATTCCACTTTAAAATTAAGGGTTTCCTAAACTCAGTGTTCTTCATCTGCGTTACAGACCTACTATGCCTGGCATTGACCTGTATCACCCTTGTGGCATTTGTGGGTCAAGGGGAACCAACATAGACATGACGTTCATGCAGTCTGCTATGCTGTGAATAATAAGTTGCCTAAATCCATTTGGGCTTGTTGTCTCCTTACCAGCTGATTCTATGGTATTTAGCAGCTTAGGGACTGTCTACCCATATGACAACCTACTGACCCCCAAACTTAATACCTTAAGACTATACCACTAAATCTTTCTCATATGTTGGGCAGCCTATAGATTGGGAAGTTCTGATTTTATATGGTCTCATTCGTGCATCTGTAGTGAGACTGTGGATCAGCTGGCAGAGGGTGGGGCTGATCTGAAATAGCCTCAGCTGGATGAACTTGGCTTTGTTTCATGTAGTCATTCACTCTCTCCAGAAAACTGGGTTGGACTTATTCTCACGGCATTGGTAGGGTTCCCAAGTCAAGCAAAAGACCTGAAGAATTGGTATGTGGCTGGAACTTGAGACTTAGGTTCAAAACTAGCACACTGTTATTAATACTTCTGCTGTATTTTATTGGCCAGGCACAAGGCCAGCAGTATTCAAAGGGTGGGGATATAAATTCTATCTCTTAATGGAAGCAACTTCAAAGGGATTTACATACAGAAAGGGGAAGAATAGGGGCCATTAAAAAAATATCAGTCTACCACATGTTGGATAACTTCCAGAAAGGAAGGAGTGGTAATTTATCCTCGTAGGAACATATCCCAGACTCAGATTTGACTTTCCTACTGCTATAGACTGAACACTGGTGTCACCCCTCCCCCATGTTCAAATTCATATGCTGGAATCCTAACCCTCAATGAGATGGTATTAGGAGGTCAGGTCTTTGGAAGGTGATAAGGTCATGAGGATGGAGCCCTCATGAACGGGCTGGCTGCTTCTGCTTAGTCATTTCAGTTGTGTCTGACTCTGTGTGACCCCATGGACTTCAGCCTGCTAGGCTTTTCCATCCATGGAATTCTCCAGGGAATAATACTGGAATGGCTTGCCATGTCCTCCTCCAGGGGGATCTTCGCAACCCAGGGATGGAACCTAGGTCTTCTGCATTGCAGGCAGATTCCTCACCACTGAGCCATCAGGGAAACCATATATATATGTATATCTCGATATGCATATATATGTGTATATATATATATATATGTATATAAGACCCCATGTACTGTAGCTCGCCAGGCTTATCCATCCATGGCATTTTCCAGGCAAGAATACTGGAGTGGATTGCCATTTCCTTCTCCAATGGATGGGGTTAGTACCCTTATAAAACAAACCTCAGAGAGCCCCTTTGCCTCTTTAACCATGAGGACACAGAGAGAAGACAGCTTTCTATGAACAGGAATTGAGCTCTCACTAGACCCTGAATCTTCCAGCACCCTCATCTTAAGACTTCCCAGGCTCCATAACTATGAGAAATAAATCTGTTGATCAGTCACTCAGATCTCTACAATCTTGTTGGTTCTGTTTTCCCAGAGAACCCTGACTAATAACATCTAACTGTAATGTTGCTACCAGCCTCAGCATTCATGGAAACCTTATTCATTTTCATGCTGCTTCACACATTGCTTCTGACTAAGAAGTTTATTTTATAATTAAAAAGTATAGCAGGGAATTCCCTGGTGGTCCAGTGGCTAAAACTCCGTGCTCCCAACGCAGGGGGCCCGGGTTCAATCCCTGGTCAGGGAACTAGAGCCCACGTGCTACAAGTGAAACCCAATGCAGCCAAATAAATATAAATAAAACATATATATATATTTAAAAAAAGTATAGCAAAGAAACTTCTTGGTCTTGCCAGGTACCCATCATTTAGATGCAGCTATGGCTGAAAAAAAAAAAAAAACAGTGTAACAAGCTTTTGCAGACTCAGTTATGGTGGGAGCTGAGAGACAACACGTTATGAGTTACGGTTCTGTCTTACAGGTTTGTAGTATATGCCTCATGTCAACAACTAAAATCTGTAGTGTTTCTTCCACCATTAGAATACATGATTCTGGGAACTAAGATGTAGGAGTGATTCTTGTCACTTTTACACATAACTCATTTATGAATTCTTGTGTTCAGTGAGTTTGGAGTACTTAGACCCCAAAAGAGGAGTAGTTCTGCTAAAGAACAGAGTCATTGTTCCATTACGTTGGAAGATGTAATGAAACTGCCCCTGGTCATTCTGGGCTCTTCTTGCTGAGCCAACAGGCAAAGAAAGGGTTACAATACCAATCTGAGTGATTGACTCCGATTTTCAATGGGAAATTGGGTTGCTATTATACAATAGGGACAAGGAAGACTTTAAGCCCCAGGGATTCACTTGTTGTCTCCTTGTATTTTCATGTACAATAATGAAGGCCAAAGTATAAGAGTGGAGCTACCAGTTATGTACTCACTGACCTTGTTGTGAAGAAACTCCAACTGCAGTTTAAAGGGATGTCTATCTATATAACAGGAGTCAACCCCAGACTGTGCACTCTGTCTTTGAAGAACGCTTAGTTAGCTAAGGTGGTCACAGGAGAGAAACAACGTCCAGTTTACTTTGGGCACCGTTAGAGTTCATAACTGACAGGCTCTTCTTTTCAATACCAACAAAGCTTGGGCTTGACCTTTTTATAAAGAATTACATTTTCCAGCTAATCTGGAAAAAAACCCACTCCACCCTTTGACCAGTTAGAACGTAACCAGACTTCAAGTGTTGATGAGATCACAGATGAGATGTTAACTGCGCATTTTTTGCTTCTGTAACTCACTTGCACAAACCGGACGGAGAAGTAAAAATTAGCTACTGGATAAACAAAAGAATGTGATTTTTGCCTATAAAATGTCAGCCCTCCCTCAACTCTGCACTGCACACCCAAACCACCTTAGGCAGGGTGTGTAGTCCCAGCTGGTAATAAAGACTCCTAATTTGGCTTTTATCTGCTAAGAGTGCTCTCTGTTTTCTCACAGCACAACAAAAGGACTAATGTCTTCCATTCAATACAGTTTATTCAAAAAATTGGAATATTCTTGTCACTTTTACACATAACTCATTTATGAATTCTTGTGTTCAGTGAGTTTGGAGTACTTAGACCCCAAAAGAGGAGTAGTTCTGCTAAAGAACAGAGTCATTGTTCCATTACGTTGGAAGATGTAATGAAACTGCCCCTGGTCATTCTGGGCTCTTCTTGCTGAGCCAACAGGCAAAGAAAGGGTTACAATACCAATCTGAGTGATTGACTCCGATTTTCAATGGGAAATTGGGTTGCTATTATACAATAGGGACAAGGAAGACTTTAAGCCCCAGGGATTCACTTGTTGTCTCCTTGTATTTTCATGTACAATAATGAAGGCCAAAGTATAAGAGTGGAGCTACCAGTTATGTACTCACTGACCTTGTTGTGAAGAAACTCCAACTGCAGTTTAAAGGGATGTCTATCTATATAACAGGAGTCAACCCCAGACTGTGCACTCTGTCTTTGAAGAACGCTTAGTTAGCTAAGGTGGTCACAGGAGAGAAACAACGTCCAGTTTACTTTGGGCACCGTTAGAGTTCATAACTGACAGGCTCTTCTTTTCAATACCAACAAAGCTTGGGCTTGACCTTTTTATAAAGAATTACATTTTCCAGCTAATCTGGAAAAAAAAAACCCACTACACCCTTTGACCAGTTAGAACGTAACCAGACTTCAAGTGTTGATGAGATCACAGATGAGATGTTAACTGCGCATTTTTTGCTTCTGTAACTCACTTGCACAAACCGGACGGAGAAGTAAAAATTAGCTACTGGATAAACAAAAGAATGTGATTTTTGCCTATAAAATGTCAGCCCTCCCTCAACTCTGCACTGCACACCCAAACCACCTTAGGCAGGGTGTGTAGTCCCAGCTGGTAATAAAGACTCCTAATTTGGCTTTTATCTGCTAAGAGTGCTCTCTGTTTTCTCACAGCACAACAAAAGGACTAATGTCTTCCATTCAATACAGTTTTTCATTTCAAAATGAAATTGGAATATTCTTGTTTGCTATATCAGTCTGGCCTGGACCTCTCAACTTTATTTCTATCATTCTTCTCTGTTTTCTATACGCAGTTCTCAGTATGGACTGAATTCCCTTTGTTTTTCTAAGTGCACCAAACTCCTTGCTGTAGGCTTTTATTTAATAATAATGATAATACTTTGTAACAACAATGGTTAAACGTGCATTTGTTGTCTCTGAAATCAGGACATATTGTAAGATGGGTGTTAGTTAATTGTTCATGTATAGATTGGGTCATGGGGGCTTCCTTGGTGGTTCAGTGGTAGAGTCCACCTGCCAATGCAGGAGACATGGGTTCAATCCCTGAGTCAGGAATATTCCCTGGAAAAGGAAATGACAACTCACTCCAGTAGTCATGCCTAGGAAATCCCATGGACAGAGGAGCCTGGTGCACTATAGTCCATGGGGTCACAAAGAGCTGGACATGACCCAGCAACTAAACAAGAAGAAGACTGGGTCATAGCAGTTCAGGTTGTCATTACTTCAATTGAATCATGTGAGTGTTGTTTTAATTGTCTTTTAAGGTATCTTTAAAAACACATCAGTATGACATAGGACATGTCTTTGTCTAAAAATGTTTAAATGTGCTTTTTTCAGTAAGTCTAAATCTAAGCAATACGAAACCACTGTTTTTTTGGGTTTTTTTGCGGGGGTGGGGTGGGGAGGGAGGGGGCGGGCGGGCCACTTCTATTGGTCTTTCATTCATCTATTTTCATCCATCTTTGGTCTTTGGCCTGTGTGGACCTCCCATCGCAGTGGCCTCTGTCGTCGCAGAGCACCGGCTCTGGGCACATGCGCTCCAGAGCTCCAGCTCGGTAATTGGACACATCAGTCCAGCCGCTCCGTGGCACGTGGGATCTTCCCAGGCCAGGGATCGAACCGGCGTCCCTTGCACTGCAAGGCGGTGTCCTTACCCACTGGACCACCAGGGAAACCTTATTGGTCTTTTTCATTTATCTATTTTCATTCATCTTTGTTCTTTGGCCTGTGCGGGCCTCCCTCTGCAGTGGCCTCTGCTGTCACAGAGCACTGGCTCTGGGTGCACGCGCTCCAGAGCTCTGGCTCGGTAATTGGACACATCGGTCCAGTCGCTCCGCGGCACATGGGATCTTCCCAGGCCAGGGATCGAACCGGCGCCCCTTGCACTGCAACGCAGTGTCGTTACCCACTGGACCACCAGGGAAGCCCCCAATGTTTTTAATTTCAGCATTTTTCTTAGTGTTTTACATAAAATAAGGGCTTATTTTACAGTGGCTGGCAGCTTATTTTTGATCAATCATGGTAAAAACAATAATAATAGCTGGGACCTCCCTGGAGGTCCAGTGGCTAAGACTGCGTGCACCCGAAGCAGGGGCCAGGGTTTGATTCCTGGTGAGGGAATTAGATCCCAAATGCCACAACTGAAAGATCGAATCCCACAGCCAGATCCCACATGCAATTCCACATGCCACAACTGAAGATTTCACGTGCTGCAACAAAGATGGAAAATCTGACATGGCGCAACTAAGACCCAGCACAGCCCAATAAATAAATATGAAAATAACAGCTACTAACATTTATTAAAGGCACTGTTTGCTAAGTGCCTTTCATTTCACTGGACACATTTGTATATATGGTAGTCTCTTCAGTCTGGGGTGCCTTTCCTTCTTTCTGGAAAATACACTATTTTAGAGCCAGATTTAAAAATCAGTTCCTTTGTAAAACTTCCCTGAGGCAGCCTGAAGTAAGGTCTGTTTGAAACACTTTGCTCTGTTATCCAGCACACTTTGCCCACTAATAATCATTTAGGGTGTCTCCCTTTCCATTTGGACTGTAGAAACTTGAGGGTAAAGACCATCTTTTCCACATTTTGGAGTCTTCTGTACCATTCCATGGTCATCTTCTTTTTCTAAACATCCTCAACATTAACTCATTTCAAAGAATAAAACAACAAACAGCTGTCAACTGCAGATGGACACTTGCCTGTCAACTACAAACGGACACTTGCCAAGAGCATTTACCAGTGACTGAAGAACAACTACAAGGACATTTGCCATCTGTCTATGCTGCTGCAGCTCCTGACCCTCAACACTCCCTGAAAGAAATTCAGGATGGACAGTGAGATACTCTGTGCTCCAGGGAACCTGGTGGAACAGGTCTTCAGGTAGCTAGATATTTTCGGGAACTGATTTTGTGATTCCAATCCTTGCATCTCCCCGTATCTAGAAAACCACTGAATAACTTCATGGTGCCATCAGCTCCTTGTGACTAGCAGAAAAATCAGTCATTTGATTTGCTGACCTTCCCTCACTGCCTCTTTGGAGCAATCTCTCAGAGAGCTGTCTGAGGTGCTATATCTTGGGCAACAGTCCTCATTTTGCCCCAAATAAAACTTAACTTGTAACTCTCAGGTATTGCATCTTTTTAGTTCACACAGCTAAAATGTAATGCAGGATGTAAACTCTGACCTATCAGATTTATTAACAATAGTATTGAACTACACTTTGCAGTGCAAAATGTTTCTGCATTATTTCACTCCAGCGTCACTACATCTTTGTCTGGTTAGGTGCTACTGCAATTGTAGTTGAGGCTACTTGTTCCTTAAATGCCAGATGTAGTGATGTAGGAGGGAAGGTGGCAGGGCACAACTTTTAAAAGAATGATAATAGCTAGGAGTTCCTTGTGGCCCAGACATTAGGATTCCCAGCTTTCACTGTTGTGGCCTGGGTTCAGTCCCTGGTCAGAGTACTGAGATCCTGCAAGCGACATAGCACAGCCAAAACACGAACAAACAAATAAAAATAATGACATAGCCATTGAGGAAACAACATAAACTGGTTAGAACCAAGTAGGTCCAATTTGGCAAAAAATTCACTTTACAAAAGACCCAGAGTACCATTGTATGTTCATTGCAGTACATTAGCAAATGCTAAATGACACACCCCCAAACACCGTGGCAGTTCTGAGGCCAACCATTAAAAGGCCAGAAAGTGGGTGATGGCCCAATTCCTGGAAATTCCCATCCCTTCCCCAAAACAGTTGGAATAGTCCTCCCACTCATTAGCTTATGAAGTTACTCAGCCAAGAAAAAATAACCACCTCATATTTCAGGGCCTCTCATCTCATGCGATAAGTCAGGCTCTGTAGAGTCTGTTCCTCCCAGGGCTACTCTTGCCTTTTGAGACAGATTGCATTCTGTCTATGGGATTGTATCTCTTTAAATAAATCCACTGCTTACCTATCACTTTGCTTCTTGCTGAGATATTTTCGGAACTGATTTTGTGATTCCAATCCTTGCATCTCCCCGTATCTAGAAAACCACTGAATAACTTCATGGTGCCATCAGCTCCTTGTGACTAGCAGAAAAATCAGTCATTTGATTTGCTGACCTTCCCTCACTGCCTCTTTGGAGCAATCTCTCAGAGAGCTGTCTGAGGTGCTATATCTTGGGCAACAGTCCTCATTTTGCCCCAAATAAAACTTAACTTGTAACTCTCAGGTATTGCATCTTTTTAGTTCACACAGCTAAAATGTAATGCAGGATGTAAACTCTGACCTATCAGATTTATTAACAATAGTATTGAACTACACTTTGCAGTGCAAAATGTTTCTGCATTATTTCACTCCAGCGTCACTACATCTTTGTCTGGTTAGGTGCTACTGCAATTGTAGTTGAGGCTACTTGTTCCTTAAATGCCAGATGTAGTGATGTAGGAGGGAAGGTGGCAGGGCACAACTTTTAAAAGAATGATAATAGCTAGGAGTTCCTTGTGGCCCAGACATTAGGATTCCCAGCTTTCACTGTTGTGGCCTGGGTTCAGTCCCTGGTCAGAGTACTGAGATCCTGCAAGCGACATAGCACAGCCAAAACACGAACAAACAAATAAAAATAATGACATAGCCATTGAGGAAACAACATAAACTGGTTAGAACCAAGTAGGTCCAATTTGGCAAAAAATTCACTTTACAAAAGACCCAGAGTACCATTGTATGTTCATTGCAGTACATTAGCAAATGCTAAATGACACACCCCCAAACACCGTGGCAGTTCTGAGGCCAACCATTAAAAGGCCAGAAAGTGGGTGATGGCCCAATTCCTGGAAATTCCCATCCCTTCCCCAAAACAGTTGGAATAGTCCTCCCACTCATTAGCTTATGAAGTTACTCAGCCAAGAAAAAATAACCACCTCATATTTCAGGGCCTCTCATCTCATGCGATAAGTCAGGCTCTGTAGAGTCTGTTCCTCCCAGGGCTACTCTTGCCTTTTGAGACAGATTGCATTCTGTCTATGGGATGTGTATCTCTTTAAATAAATCCACTGCTTACCTATCACTTTGCTTCTTGCTGAGACATAAAGAACCTGAGCTCCATGAGGTCCTGAAACCAGGTATCATGGGTTTTGGCTGGTTCAAGTCCAAAGCAGGGTTTTGGCTGGGTTCAAGTCCTGGCCACATGGGTTTGAACCCCAAACTGGGTTTTGGCTGGTTTTGAGTCACAGCATATGGGCTCAAGTCCCAATCTGAGGTAAATAGCTTCAGCGGAACATGATGGGCTACCCCAGTCCATGGGGTCGCAAAGAGTCATGCGACTGAGCTTAAAACTTCTCCAGTTTTGCTGTTTGGAGACACACTGCTTTGGGGAAGATTCCTTGTGCTCTCCTTACTTGCTGTAAGTAATATATCCTTCCTTCTTTGCAACTCTGGTTAGTTGGGTCTTCAGGCTTGGCCTCCATCCTAAGGCAAACTCAGTTTATGAATACCAGCTCGTTCCAAAGGACCGCACAGAGGATATACACAACAGTAAACGCTGTGAACAGCAATGGATGATGGAGCTGTCAGTATGACCTCTTTATGTTATCTCTTGGGTCAAAATCGTCATACACCTCCAGATTTTCCCTCTAGCTTTAGATAGCTCCACCTCTGCCCTTTACACTGTAGTATTTCCCCCAAACCCTCCGTTCCCAACCCCCCCCCGTCTCTCCGTCACTCAAACCAACAGAAAGTCTCCCCAACCCCATTGGCTCCTCTAGACTTTCCGACCCGCCTCCTCCTGAGCCATTGAGGAAACAACATAAACTGGTCATGGTCCAATTTGGCAAAAATTCACTTTACAAAAGACCCAGAGTACCATTGTATGTTCATTGCAGTACATTAGCAAATGCTAAATGACACACCCCCAAACACCGTGGCAGTTCTGAGGCCACCCATTAAAAGGCCAGAAACCGGGTGTTGGCCCAATCCCGGGAAATTCCATCCCTTCCCCAAAACAGTTGGAATAGTCCTCCCACTCATTAGCTTATGAAGTTACTCAGCCAAGAAAAAATAACCACCTCATATTTCAGGGCCTCTCATCTCATGCGATAAGTCAGGCTCTGTAGAGTCTGTTCCTCCCAGGGCTACTCTTGCCTTTTGAGACAGATTGCATTCTGTCTATGGGATGTGTATCTCTTTAAATAAATCCACTGCTTACCTATCACTTTGCTTCTTGCTGAGACATAAAGAACCTGAGCTCCATGAGGTCCTGAAACCAGGTATCATGGGTTTTGGCTGGTTCAAGTCCAAAGCAGGGTTTTGGCTGGGTTCAAGTCCTGGCCACATGGGTTTGAACCCCAAACTGGGTTTTGGCTGGTTTTGAGTCACAGCATATGGGCTCAAGTCCCAATCTGAGGTAAATAGCTTCAGCGGAACATGATGGGCTACCCCAGTCCATGGGGTCGCAAAGAGTCATGCGACTGAGCTTAAAACTTCTCCAGTTTTGCTGTTTGGAGACACACTGCTTTGGGGAAGATTCCTTGTGCTCTCCTTACTTGCTGTAAGTAATATATCCTTCCTTCTTTGCAACTCTGGTTAGTTGGGTCTTCAGGCTTGGCCTCCATCCTAAGGCAAACTCAGTTTATGAATACCAGCTCGTTCCAAAGGACCGCACAGAGGATATACACAACAGTAAACGCTGTGAACAGCAATGGATGATGGAGCTGTCAGTATGACCTCTTTATGTTATCTCTTGGGTCAAAATCGTCATACACCTCCAGATTTTCCCTCTAGCTTTAGATAGCTCCACCTCTGCCCTTTACACTGTAGTATTTCCCCCAAACCCTCCGTTCCCAACCCCCCCCCGTCTCTCCGTCACTCAAACCAACAGAAAGTCTCCCCAACCCCCCATTGGCTCCTCTAGACTTTCCGACCCGCCTCCTCCTGCCGGAAGTCCCGCCCCCGCGCCACGCTTCCGCTCGGATTTCCATTCCCCACGCGCCTCAGGCCTAGGTCGCCGAATCCGGAGGCGCAGCGACGAGGCAATCGAGCAACAGGAAGCGGCCTCTCTTTCCGGGAGCCCCACTGCCTTGTGGGACCGTGGCGGTTCCTCCGGCCCGGGTAAGTTTTTCCGTGTTCCTCTGCCCCACCTCCCTCGTCGCGTACGGAAGCTGAGAGGGTGCTTGGACGACCATGGCGGCCCACCTCAAGAAGCGGGTGTACGAGGAGTTCACTAAGGTGGTTCAGGTAAGCTCTAGAAGGAAAGGTCCCAGAACTGATCTGTGGGAGGGGAAGGTTATCCACGCCTCAGGCCGTTTGCCAGAACTGGCGCCCCACAGCTGCGTTGAGTGCCGAGTGTTTGGTAGGCAGCCTCTGAAGACTACACTTTAGTGGGCGTGTTCATTTGCCGCTGCTGTTCTCATTAACCTGTGCCATCCGACACTAAAACATGATTAGAAGGAACAAACAGCACCTTACAATTTACGAAAATATCTTATATCATCTTACTCATATTACATGTAGCATCCTCGTTTTACAGATGGGGACTTTGAGGCTTCTGGTGGGGTATGAGGGCACAGAGCCAATTAGTGGCAAATTTCCTCCCAACTCCCGTTACCCAAAAAAGCGCCCAAAGTTAAGTTGTCTGTATGCGGAGCTCTAAGGGCTTGCATGAGGAATCTGTAGGAATCCTCAGGACCCAGGCAGAGCAGGCGAGGGTCACAAGCTTCATAGAACTTTCTGTTGGTGGAACAGCTCACGTAAAAAGTAGGGCAGTACCATCTTTGCTCCTTGGGAGTGGTTAAGGACGGATGGGCCAAACCCGTGTGAGCAGCAAATCTTTGGGTCAAAATCGTCATACACCTCCAGATTTTCCCTCTAGCTTTAGATAGCTCCACCTCTGCCCTTTACACTGTAGTATTTCCCCCAAACCCTCCGTTCCCAACCCCCCCCCGTCTCTCCGTCACTCAAACCAACAGAAAGTCTCCCCAACCCCCCATTGGCTCCTCTAGACTTTCCGACCCGCCTCCTCCTGCCGGAAGTCCCGCCCCCGCGCCACGCTTCCGCTCGGATTTCCATTCCCCACGCGCCTCAGGCCTAGGTCGCCGAATCCGGAGGCGCAGCGACGAGGCAATCGAGCAACAGGAAGCGGCCTCTCTTTCCGGGAGCCCCACTGCCTTGTGGGACCGTGGCGGTTCCTCCGGCCCGGGTAAGTTTTTCCGTGTTCCTCTGCCCCACCTCCCTCGTCGCGTACGGAAGCTGAGAGGGTGCTTGGACGACCATGGCGGCCCACCTCAAGAAGCGGGTGTACGAGGAGTTCACTAAGGTGGTTCAGGTAAGCTCTAGAAGGAAAGGTCCCAGAACTGATCTGTGGGAGGGGAAGGTTATCCACGCCTCAGGCCGTTTGCCAGAACTGGCGCCCCACAGCTGCGTTGAGTGCCGAGTGTTTGGTAGGCAGCCTCTGAAGACTACACTTTAGTGGGCGTGTTCATTTGCCGCTGCTGTTCTCATTAACCTGTGCCATCCGACACTAAAACATGATTAGAAGGAACAAACAGCACCTTACAATTTACGAAAATATCTTATATCATCTTACTCATATTACATGTAGCATCCTCGTTTTACAGATGGGGACTTTGAGGCTTCTGGTGGGGTATGAGGGCACAGAGCCAATTAGTGGCAAATTTCCTCCCAACTCCCGTTACCCAAAAAAGCGCCCAAAGTTAAGTTGTCTGTATGCGGAGCTCTAAGGGCTTGCATGAGGAATCTGTAGGAATCCTCAGGACCCAGGCAGAGCAGGCGAGGGTCACAAGCTTCATAGAACTTTCTGTTGGTGGAACAGCTCACCTAAAAAGGAGGGCAGTACCATCCTTCCTCCTTGGGAGTGGTTAAGGACGGATGGGCCAAACCCGTGTGAGCAGCAGTGATTCTTTGTGTATTTCCTCATAGACACTGCTAAAGTAGAGGTTGATCCGAAGTCATTCCTTGTGTCGGCTTCTCGTACTTTCTGTATCCACATCCCCTGGGCTCTTGTTAAAATGTGGATTCTACTTAGTAAGTAAATCGACCGGGGGCGGCGAGGCAATAATCTGCATTTCCGAAAAGCCCCAAACTGATGCCAGCCAATAGAAAGGCTTCTATCCATTGACATGTGGAGTAGCAAGATTTAGACCTTCCAGCAGGGCACTGATCCTTAAGCATTTTCATTTATTCCTTCAACAAGAGTTTACTGAGCAAGACAGTGATTATTATGTATCGATATTAGGTATGGTGAAAGGCGCTGAGCTACAAAGTCCAGTACACATTAGAGTTCCTGTCTTTGAGAGATCATACGTGAGCAAAAGATGCGAAGCAACTTGTCTGTGGTTATAGTACGGAAATTTGCATCAACAAATCAAGTCGTCTTCTTCACAACATCTTTTTTGTGTGAAAACTCTTTATCCAAACTCCCTAGCCCTTTGTGATTTGTCATTATTACTTTCAGCTGTATCACTGGCTTCACCACCACCCCCCCCCCACCTGCCCCGTGGCATATTTCCTTTGTTTGTAGGGAAGTTAGTTGGTTTCTTATTGTTCCCCCGCCCCAGAATAACTTTGATATTTACCTTGACACTCTTTTGTCGCTCCTTTTTATGTGAAATTAGTTTTCCTGAGCTTTTACAATGAGACAAGATTCAGCAAAGGGTTAATTTTTTCATTTTGTAGCATCCTCGTTTTACAGATGGGGACTTTGAGGCTTCTGGTGGGGTATGAGGGCACAGAGCCAATTAGTGGCAAATTTCCTCCCAACTCCCGTTACCCAAAAAAGCGCCCAAAGTTAAGTTGTCTGTATGCGGAGCTCTAAGGGCTTGCATGAGGAATCTGTAGGAATCCTCAGGACCCAGGCAGAGCAGGCGAGGGTCACAAGCTTCATAGAACTTTCTGTTGGTGGAACAGCTCACCTAAAAAGGAGGGCAGTACCATCCTTCCTCCTTGGGAGTGGTTAAGGACGGATGGGCCAAACCCGTGTGAGCAGCAGTGATTCTTTGTGTATTTCCTCATAGACACTGCTAAAGTAGAGGTTGATCCGAAGTCATTCCTTGTGTCGGCTTCTCGTACTTTCTGTATCCACATCCCCTGGGCTCTTGTTAAAATGTGGATTCTACTTAGTAAGTAAATCGACCGGGGGCGGCGAGGCAATAATCTGCATTTCCGAAAAGCCCCAAACTGATGCCAGCCAATAGAAAGGCTTCTATCCATTGACATGTGGAGTAGCAAGATTTAGACCTTCCAGCAGGGCACTGATCCTTAAGCATTTTCATTTATTCCTTCAACAAGAGTTTACTGAGCAAGACAGTGATTATTATGTATCGATATTAGGTATGGTGAAAGGCGCTGAGCTACAAAGTCCAGTACACATTAGAGTTCCTGTCTTTGAGAGATCATACGTGAGCAAAAGATGCGAAGCAACTTGTCTGTGGTTATAGTACGGAAATTTGCATCAACAAATCAAGTCGTCTTCTTCACAACATCTTTTTTGTGTGAAAACTCTTTATCCAAACTCCCTAGCCCTTTGTGATTTGTCATTATTACTTTCAGCTGTATCACTGGCTTCACCACCACCCCCCCCCCCCACCTGCCCCGTGGCATATTTCCTTTGTTTGTAGGGAAGTTAGTTGGTTTCTTATTGTTCCCCCGCCCCAGAATAACTTTGATATTTACCTTGACACTCTTTTGTCGCTCCTTTTTATGTGAAATTAGTTTTCCTGAGCTTTTACAATGAGACAAGATTCAGCAAAGGGTTAATTTTTTTCTTTTAATTTTTTTTTTGGAGGGGTTTCGGGTTGGGGAGGGAGTGGGTCCGGAGGGCCACTTCTATTGGTCTTTCATTTCTCAAATTTTCATCCGTCTTTGTTCTTTGGCTCTTGTGGGCCTCCCATCGCAGTGGCCTCTGTCGTCACAGAGCACCAGCTCTGGGCACATGCGCTCCAGAGCTCCGGCTCGGTAGTTGGACACATCGGTCCAGCCGTTCTGCAGCACGTGGGATCTTCCCAGGCCAGAGATGGAACTGGCACCCCTTGCACTGCAAGGCGGTGTCCTTACCCACTGGACCACCAGGGAAGCCCCAGCAAAGGGTTTTGACTTCATAGAGCTCCCTCTTCCATGGTTTCCTTTTTCAGATTTCCTGGCTCTGGTTTCTCTTGAGCCTCCCTCTCCTTTAAAAAATTGTGCCAAAGTGAACATAATACAGAATTTATCATTTTAACCATTTTTTAAGTGTAGAGTTCGGTAGCATTAAGTACATTCACTTTGTGGTCTAGCATCACTTCCTTTCTTGCCAGTATTCTGTTGTTCCCTCTTAGCGAGTATACTCACTCATCTCTCCTCCAGTATGCCCTGTGTTTGCACCTCTCCAACTTTTGTATCTGTTGTCTCTTTTACACAGAACGGATGTCATTCTTTCCTTTGTTTTTGTTCTCCACCCAGTGGACTTACATTTTTTCTTTAGTCTCTTCTCCCTTCCTTTTGTAGCATTCATCTGTTTGTACTTACCACTCAGTGCTACTGTAATTACTAGTGTGTATTTCTCCCTACCGGTTTGGACTCCTTGAGGGCAGAAATAGTGCATGGTACATCTGTGTACTTTGGATAGACCACCGGGCCTGGCTCACTAAAATATTATTGACTGTTGAATGATATCAGATACTCGTTTGTCCTTCTCCTTATATAGTCCTTAGGGGGAAAAAAAAATTGTCCCAGTTTTTTGACCTACCTGCAGCCCAGCTTACACTGAAAAGTGAATTTGTTTGGAATAGGATGGAAATGGGTAAGAATTTTTTTTGGCAGTTCAGTGACTTTATTGGACAATCAGCAGTTAGTTCACATCCATATTAACTGTCTATAGATTTTTTTTTTTTGGCCTCTTTTATTGGTTCTTTATTTATTTTCATCCATCTTTATTCTTTGGCCTGTGTGGGCCTCCCATTGTAGTGGCCTCTCTCGTTGCAGAGCACTGACTCTGGGCTCATGCGGGCTCCAGAGCGCTGGCTCATAATTGGACACATCGGTCCAGCCACTCTGTGGCATGTAGGATCTTCCTAGACCAGGGATCAAGCCAGTGCCCCTTGCACTGCAAGGCAGACTCTTTATCCACTGGATCACCAGGGAAGCCTCTGTAGATTTTTGAAGGTGGTGATGGGCATGTAGGTAACCAATGTGTAGAACTTGTTTGACGAGTCCTCGTCTTCATTACGTTTTCTGGACAACTGAACATGAGTCTGGTATGGAACATTCTTTATTCCTTTGGCTCAGATGACGCTCATCTGGAGTTCTCATTTCCTTCATGGGAAATTGCTGGATTTTTTTATTTTAAAAAAGTAAAAACTTTCATTTTTTTTTCTCCTACTTTGTGGTCTAGCATCACTTCCTTTCTTGCCAGTATTCTGTTGTTCCCTCTTAGCGAGTATACTCACTCATCTCTCCTCCAGTATGCCCTGTGTTTGCACCTCTCCAACTTTTGTATCTGTTGTCTCTTTTACACAGAACGGATGTCATTCTTTCCTTTGTTTTTGTTCTCCACCCAGTGGACTTACATTTTTTCTTTAGTCTCTTCTCCCTTCCTTTTGTAGCATTCATCTGTTTGTACTTACCACTCAGTGCTACTGTAATTACTAGTGTGTATTTCTCCCTACCGGTTTGGACTCCTTGAGGGCAGAAATAGTGCATGGTACATCTGTGTACTTTGGATAGACCACCGGGCCTGGCTCACTAAAATATTATTGACTGTTGAATGATATCAGATACTCGTTTGTCCTTCTCCTTATATAGTCCTTAGGGGGAAAAAAAAATTGTCCCAGTTTTTTGACCTACCTGCAGCCCAGCTTACACTGAAAAGTGAATTTGTTTGGAATAGGATGGAAATGGGTAAGAATTTTTTTTGGCAGTTCAGTGACTTTATTGGACAATCAGCAGTTAGTTCACATCCATATTAACTGTCTATAGATTTTTTTTTTTTGGCCTCTTTTATTGGTTCTTTATTTATTTTCATCCATCTTTATTCTTTGGCCTGTGTGGGCCTCCCATTGTAGTGGCCTCTCTCGTTGCAGAGCACTGACTCTGGGCTCATGCGGGCTCCAGAGCGCTGGCTCATAATTGGACACATCGGTCCAGCCACTCTGTGGCATGTAGGATCTTCCTAGACCAGGGATCAAGCCAGTGCCCCTTGCACTGCAAGGCAGACTCTTTATCCACTGGATCACCAGGGGAAACCTCTGTAGATTTTTGAAGGTGGTGATGGGCATGTAGGTAACCAATGTGTAGAACTTGTTTGACGAGTCCTCGTCTTCATTACGTTTTCTGGACAACTGAACATGAGTCTGGTATGGAACATTCTTTATTCCTTTGGCTCAGATGACGCTCATCTGGAGTTCTCATTTCCTTCATGGGAAATTGCTGGATTTCTTTGCATGCCCTAGGAGCACACTTCTTGAAACCCACTCCACGGATGTGCTCGTGAATGTTGATAGTGTATTCTCTGGTCACTGCCTCATTGATGGCCAGACAGCCCTTCTCACTACACATCTTTGTGGGAGCCATCCTGCAGGGCTGAGGTTGGAGAGGTAAGGATTTTAAGAGAAGAGCTATTTCTTCACTGTTCGTGAATGGTTACCAAAGAGTAATGAAATGAGATCTTAGTGCTGCTGTTATTTTTCCTCTGCTGTGAAGATGAAGGAGAGAGAATTGATAAGTCTGTAGTGCTTATTATGTGTTTGTCCATCAAGACATTATAGTTTAGACTTCTCAGATATCCCTATAATTCTAGGTATTGTATTCCTTTTTATAGAAGGAAAAGACCTCTAGCTACTATGTGGTAATTGAACTCAAGTTCCTTTGACTTCAGAGCCCTTAGTCTTTTATTATCATCCCATGCCATGTTCCTGTCTAGAATAATCTTACACTTTAGTCTTTGTAAAAGTGTAAATTTGTGAAGAGATGGTTGTTCAAGGTATCATGATGCAACAAGTGCTAAGAAAAGCTATACCAATGACTACAACTTTAATCTTACTTTGTGATCCTCTCTGTGTCTACCCACCAGAGCCTTGCCTGAGCCCTGAAGTGAAGGTTCCTTTGACATGAACTTTTGGCACTCATTATATGACAGATCAGCAGTTAGTTCACATCCATATTAACTGTCTATAGATTTTTTTGGCCTCTTTTATTGGTTCTTTATTTATTTTCATCCATCTTTATTCTTTGGCCTGTGTGGGCCTCCCATTGCAGTGGCCTCTCGTTGCAGGCACTGACTATGGGCTCATGCGGGCTCCAGAGCGCTGGCTCATAATTGGACACATCGGTCCAGCCACTCTGTGGCATGTAGGATCTTCCTAGACCAGGGATCAAGCCAGTGCCCCTTGCACTGCAAGGCAGACTCTTTATCCACTGGATCACCAGGGAAGCCTCTGTAGATTTTTGAAGGTGGTGATGGGCATGTAGGTAACCAATGTGTAGAACTTGTTTGACGAGTCCTCGTCTTCATTACGTTTTCTGGACAACTGAACATGAGTCTGGTATGGAACATTCTTTATTCCTTTGGCTCAGATGACGCTCATCTGGAGTTCTCATTTCCTTCATGGGAAATTGCTGGATTTCTTTGCATGCCCTAGGAGCACACTTCTTGAAACCCACTCCACGGATGTGCTCGTGAATGTTGATAGTGTATTCTCTGGTCACTGCCTCATTGATGGCCAGACAGCCCTTCTCACTACACATCTTTGTGGGAGCCATCCTGCAGGGCTGAGGTTGGAGAGGTAAGGATTTTAAGAGAAGAGCTATTTCTTCACTGTTCGTGAATGGTTACCAAAGAGTAATGAAATGAGATCTTAGTGCTGCTGTTATTTTTCCTCTGCTGTGAAGATGAAGGAGAGAGAATTGATAAGTCTGTAGTGCTTATTATGTGTTTGTCCATCAAGACATTATAGTTTAGACTTCTCAGATATCCCTATAATTCTAGGTATTGTATTCCTTTTTATAGAAGGAAAAGACCTCTAGCTACTATGTGGTAATTGAACTCAAGTTCCTTTGACTTCAGAGCCCTTAGTCTTTTATTATCATCCCATGCCATGTTCCTGTCTAGAATAATCTTACACTTTAGTCTTTGTAAAAGTGTAAATTTGTGAAGAGATGGTTGTTCAAGGTATCATGATGCAACAAGTGCTAAGAAAAGCTATACCAATGACTACAACTTTAATCTTACTTTGTGATCCTCTCTGTGTCTACCCACCAGAGCCTTGCCTGAGCCCTGAAGTGAAGGTTCCCTTTGACATGAACTTTTTGGCACTCATTATATGTAACAAAAGTTTGGAATAATACTAGTTAAGCACTATCCTTGGGAGAATTGAGAAGATAGTTACTCAACTGACTTTGTATGTTCTTTGGTTTAGATGAGGATTCCTGATTGAGAAAGATGAGTAGGTCATCATTCCTATTTTATAGATGATGAAACTGAGAATCATGACATCCTTAGAAGAGAGCATCCGAGATGGAGCTCAGAGACTACTCCTAATCCCAAATCAGTCATTTAGTAAACATTTGTTAAGTAGCTGCAGTTTGCTAGGAGTATGGCAATGTATTTTTTTCCTACACCAACTATCCTTCTAATAAAGGTAGAATGATTTGGGTGAAAATAGTCAGTGTTGTGAGAGGAAAATTGTTTCCTCAGTGTAAGGTGCAGACTATTCCCATCGGTTATGGTTTTGTCAGGAGGGAAGGTGAGCCTAGTAAGTGCTTTAATACAGTCTGAATATATTTGTTGAACTGAGATTTCTTTTCTAATAGTGGAGCAGATTTTTTTGTGTCCTCTTAACTCTAAAGCTACAACAATCATAAGAGATAAGCAGAACAAAATATTATGGACCTACTTTACAGAGAAGGAAACTGAAACTTAGAGAAATTAAATGACTTTCCCAAAGCTGCAGAAGCTAGTTCAAAGCCAAATTGGGACTCATAGCTTTGCCTCCAGTTGGCTGTTTTCCCAGTTCATAATGCTGCTTTTTGTTTAGGCTACGTCTGTTACCCAAATACATTATTTGGTGTAGGAAATGTTAATTTTCATCAAATGAGGCGAACTTAAATTTGCAGACTGTTTGTTTTCTGTTTTATCTTTCCTACCCTCTCGCAGCAACAACAGGAGGAAGTTGCTACTAAGAAACTCCGACTGACAAAACCAAGTAAATCTGCAGCTCTCCACATAGATCTATGTAAGGCTACCTCCCCTGCAGATGCTTTGCAGTACCTACTTCAGTTTGCCAGGAAACCTGTTGAGGCAGAAAGTGTGGAAGGAGTAGTTAGAATTCTCTTGGAACATTATTACAAGGTAAGTAGGTTTTCGGGGACCTGATGGGAGTATGTATGAGAGTTGTATATCTGCAGAATGAGTTAGAATTACAAAATAAATAAGGTGCACATTCAGCAGTCTTTTTCTGAGTATCTTCCATGTGCTAGGCATTGTGCATACAGAGAGAAAAAAGATCCTGTCCTCAGAAGCTTAGAGTAGTTGGATGGAAACAGATGTGAATGATAAAATGCATCCAATTGCTGAGGGTACTGAGAGTGCATTGGAGCACAAAGGAGGAGTCAGCTTCAACCGGGACCCTTCTGTCACCAGATTTACCTCTGGCATATAGTCTTCTCACCCAGTACTTTAATTCAGGGCCTGCTTAGCTAACTGCAGTAGCCCTCTTTGTTTTCTATGCTACATGGCATTTTATCAATCCTGAGACTCCTGCTTTGGCAGGCGGATTTGGTGCCACTGAGCCACGAGGGAAGCCTCAAATTTCCCTGGTTGTTTCCAAAAGATCTTGTTATAGTGAATTTGTTCAAATAAAAGCACAAACTGTGTCCATATGTGGCATTTGCTGTTTTAAAAATCTGGAAAGGTTTTTATTATTTTGGTGATATTGACCTGTTAAAGAAATTTGGTCAGTTGTTTTATAAACTGTCCTGTTCTCTGAATTTGTTTGCTTCCTTGGTTGACTTGCTTCTCTGTCTTCTGTATTTACTATGAACTGAAAGTTAGATCAGTAGAGTTTGTTAGATCCCAGGTAAGCACATTTTTGAAAATTTTACGAGTACTTTTTAGACGATTTGTATTTCATATTTGCCTCAGTCAGGATGCATATGTATTGAAGTCCTCCCTTGCTTCTTATCTTTTTCCCTTTAGTCTCTCTTCTTTCTATACACTATATTTAAATCTTTTATGTATGACATAAAAGTTCTTTTCTTCATGTGTATAATGTTCTAGCTTAATCAGAATGCTTGCAGTGTTCCAAAGACCTTGTGTGTTTTCAAAAAAGTTAGAGTCCTGGCACAGCTCTGGTCTGGTCTGCATTCTCTGTCAAGCGTATTCCTTCTTCAGAGTCTTTTCACTTGTGTTTCCTTCTGCTTGGAACATTATTACAAGGTAAGTAGGTTTTCGGGGACCTGATGGGAGTATGTATGAGAGTTGTATATCTGCAGAATGAGTTAGAATTACAAAATAAATAAGGTGCACATTCAGCAGTCTTTTTCTGAGTATCTTCCATGTGCTAGGCATTGTGCATACAGAGAGAAAAAAGATCCTGTCCTCAGAAGCTTAGAGTAGTTGGATGGAAACAGATGTGAATGATAAAATGCATCCAGTTGCTGAGGGTACTGAGAGTGCATTGGAGCACAAAGGAGGAGTCAGCTTCAACCGGGACCCTTCTGTCACCAGATTTACCTCTGGCATATAGTCTTCTCACCCAGTACTTTAATTCAGGGCCTGCTTAGCTAACTGCAGTAGCCCTCTTTGTTTTCTATGCTACATGGCATTTTATCAATCCTGAGACTCCTGCTTTGGCAGGCGGATTTGGTGCCACTGAGCCACGAGGGAAGCCTCAAATTTCCCTGGTTGTTTCCAAAAGATCTTGTTATAGTGAATTTGTTCAAATAAAAGCACAAACTGTGTCCATATGTGGCATTTGCTGTTTTAAAAATCTGGAAAGGTTTTTATTATTTTGGTGATATTGACCTGTTAAAGAAATTTGGTCAGTTGTTTTATAAACTGTCCTGTTCTCTGAATTTGTTTGCTTCCTTGGTTGACTTGCTTCTCTGTCTTCTGTATTTACTATGAACTGAAAGTTAGATCAGTAGAGTTTGTTAGATCCCAGGTAAGCACATTTTTGAAAATTTTACGAGTACTTTTTAGACGATTTGTATTTCATATTTGCCTCAGTCAGGATGCATATGTATTGAAGTCCTCCCTTGCTTCTTATCTTTTTCCCTTTAGTCTCTCTTCTTTCTATACACTATATTTAAATCTTTTATGTATGACATAAAAGTTCTTTTCTTCATGTGTATAATGTTCTAGCTTAATCAGAATGCTTGCAGTGTTCCAAAGACCTTGTGTGTTTTCAGAAGTTAGAGTCCTATCCTGTTACCTCAGCCCAGAGCCCCTCTCCCTGGCACAGCTCTGGTCTGGTCTGCATTCTCTCTGTCAAGCGTATTCCTTCTTCAGAGTCTTTTCACTTGTGTTTCCTTCTGCTTGGAACACTTCCCTCAGGTGTTCATATGTCTGGTTCCCATACTCCATTCAAGTCATTGCTCAATTGTTACTTTTTCATTAAGGTCTTCCTTTATCCCTCTGTTTGAAACTGAAACTGCATATCCCACTTCTAGCACTTTCTAACCCCTTCCTTGATTTTGTTTTCTTCATAGCAGTTACTGTCTTCTAATATTGTATACGATTTTCTCATTTATTTTGTTCATTGTCCATTTCCTTGTACTAAGATGTAAACTTCTCTTGAGCAATATGGGATTTGTTTTTCTTCCCCCCAGTTTTATTGCGATATAATGGACATACAGCACTGTATACATTTAAGATTACAACATAATGATTTGACATATATAAATCATAAAATGATTACCACAGTACATTTAGTGAACACCTGCTATCTCATATAGATACAAAATTAAAGAAGTAGACAAAAAATATTTTTCTTGCACTGAGAACACATAGGATTAACTCTCAACAACTTTCATATATAATATCATACAGCATTGTTAATTGTATTTATCATGCTATACATTACAACCCTAATACTTACTTATTTTTTAACTGGTTCTTTGTATGTTTTGACTGCCTTCATCCAGTTTCCTTCTCCCAGTCTCTGCTTCTGGTAATCACACATCTGATCTCCTTTTCAATTTTTTAACCCAGGTAAGCACATTTTGAAAATTTTACGAGTACTTTTTAGACGATTTGTATTTCATATTTGCCTCAGTCAGGATGCATATGTATTGAAGTCCTCCCTTGCTTCTTATCTTTTTCCCTTTAGTCTCTCTTCTTTCTATACACTATATTTAAATCTTTTATGTATGACATAAAAGTTCTTTTCTTCATGTGTATAATGTTCTAGCTTAATCAGAATGCTTGCAGTGTTCCAAAGACCTTGTGTGTTTTCAGAAGTTAGAGTCCTATCCTGTTACCTCAGCCCAGAGCCCCTCTCCCTGGCACAGCTCTGGTCTGGTCTGCATTCTCTCTGTCAAGCGTATTCCTTCTTCAGAGTCTTTTCACTTGTGTTTCCTTCTGCTTGGAACACTTCCCTCAGGTGTTCATATGTCTGGTTCCCATACTCCATTCAAGTCATTGCTCAATTGTTACTTTTCATTGAGGTCTTCCTTTATCCCTCTGTTTGAAACTGAAACTGCATATCCCACTTCTAGCACTTTCTAACCCCTTCCTTGATTTTGTTTTCTTCATAGCAGTTACTGTCTTCTAATATTGTATACGATTTTCTCATTTATTTTGTTCATTGTCCATTTCCTTGTACTAAGATGTAAACTTCTCTTGAGCAATATGGGATTTGTTTTTCTTCCCCCCAGTTTTATTGCGATATAATGGACATACAGCACTGTATACATTTAAGATTACAACATAATGATTTGACATATATAAATCATAAAATGATTACCACAGTACATTTAGTGAACACCTGCTATCTCATATAGATACAAAATTAAAGAAGTAGACAAAAAATATTTTTCTTGCACTGAGAACACATAGGATTAACTCTCAACAACTTTCATATATAATATCATACAGCATTGTTAATTGTATTTATCATGCTATACATTACAACCCTAATACTTACTTATTTTTTAACTGGTTCTTTGTATGTTTTGACTGCCTTCATCCAGTTTCCTTCTCCCAGTCTCTGCTTCTGGTAATCACACATCTGATCTCCTTTTCTATGAATTTGTTTTCAAAGTATAACTGATCTACAACCTTATGTTAGGTCCTGTTACACAGTACAGTGATTCAGTATTTCTATACATTTCAAATAAATAAATAAAGTTATGATTAATAAATCTAGTTATGATATGTTACCATAAAAAGATATTCAGTAGGTATTGACTGTGTTCACCATGCTGTACATTTCATAGCCATGACTTATTTATTTTGCCACTGCAGGTTTGTATCTCTTAATATTCCTCACCTATTTCTCCGTACCTCCCCACCCCTGCCCTGAACCCCTCCTTCTCTAGCAGACACCTATGTGTCTCTGTATCTATGACTCTGTTTCTGTTTTGCTATTTTTGTTTGTTTGTTTTGTTTTTCAAATTCTACTTATAAGTAAAATCATAGTACAGTACAGTAAAATCATAGTACAGTATTTGTCTTTCTTTGACTTACTTTATTTAGCATAATACCCCCAGGTCCATTTGTGTTGCCACAAATTGCAAGATTTCATTTTTTATGACTAAGTAATATTCCACTTTCATTTGCCCTTACCCTTTCATCTATTGATGGGCACTTTAGTTTACTTCTTTATCTTGGGTATTGTTGTAATGCTGTAGCAAACATAGGGGTGCTAATATCTTTTGCAATTAGTCTTTTCCTTTTTCTCTGATAAATATCCATGGATAGAATCACTGAGTGATTTTTTTTTTTCCCAATGATTTGTTATGGAACAAATATATATACAGTTAGAATAGTTTAACTGATTCTCATGTATTTATTACCCAACTTCAACAGTTATCATTTAATGTCCAAATTTGTTTTATTCTCACCCCACTCCTACAGTGGTTCCTACTGTCCACTTCCATTTCCTCCACTTTCACGGTCTCCACCAGATTCCGGTGAAAACAAATTCCTAGCATCATAGCATTTTACTCTTACTTTTCAATTTATATCTCTAAACAATAAAGACTCTTTTTAGGGACTTCCTTGGTGGTCCAGTGATGAAGACTGCACTTCCGCTGCAGGGAGTGTGGATTTGGTCCCTGGTTGGGGAACGAAGATCTCGCATGCCACATAATGTGGCCAAAAAATAATAATAAAGTGATTCTTTTTTAAAAATGTAATCATAATACTGTTGTCATGTCTAGAAGAAAAATTGAATTGAATGTCAGACCCCAAGCTGTTTAACCAGGCCATGCTGCTTACGTTAGTCTAGCAGATTCTAGCCCCAAAAGTAATGAGGAATGATGACAAGTCAGTCCAGTTCTAGATTGATGACCATAGTGTTTTATAATCCTTTCTTTCATTTTATCCAGAAATGTGGTATCTTGTATTTTAGTAGATAACTACTTTGGTCAGGAAGATCCCCTGGAGAAGGAAATGGCCGTCCACTCCAGTGTGCTTGCTTGAGAAATCACACCATGGACAGTGGAGCCTGCCAGCTACAGTCCATGGGGTCGCAAGTGTCAGATATGACTTAACAACTAAACAACAACAAATAGCATTGTGCTATTATCCATTTATTGTCTAATCTACCCAACTAGGTTTATATCTGAAATCATATATTAATCTCTGTATCATTTACATGAAACACAAAGCATGGCACAGAATTAGTATTCAGAACATTCTGAGTGAATGAAAAAAATGAATAAATTAGTAATTCAAGCTGTTAACTATCTATCACATATATTACTTGGTCTACCAAGTATACTATTAGCCTTTAAAGGACAAAGAACATGTCTCACGGTTTTTTGACATTCTCTTTAGCAACTAATGCATTAGTATAAGTGAAGAGCCCCTCATATGAAATAAGTTCAGGTACTCCTGTCTGGCCACAGTAGAATTTGGAGTGGAAAAGCAGAAGCCAAAGTGTGTGTGAAGTTGCTTCAGTCCTGTCTGACTGTTTGCGACCCTATGGACCGTAGCCCACCAGGCTCCTCTGTCCCTGGGAGTCTCCAGGCAAGAATACTGGAATGGGTTGCCATTTCCTCCTCTAGGGGATCTTCCAAACCCAGGAACTGAACTGGAGTCTCCTGCATTGCAGGCAGTTTCTTTACCAGTGGAGCCACCAGGAAAGCCTGTAGGCATGGAGGATACCAGGGGATAATTTCAGAAAGTAGAAGAACTTGAGTATAAGGGCTTCCCTTGTGGCTCAGTGGATAAGAACCCGTCTGCCAATGCAGGAGACCCAGGTTCGATCCCTGATCCGGGAAGATCCCACGTACCGCAGAGCACCTAAACCCACACATCAACAAAGACCCAGCACAGCCAAAAATAAATAAAAGTTTAAAAAAAAAAAAAAAGAACTTGAGTATAAAGTATCCAGATGAAGAAAGAGTGTTACTAGGTCAGATACTCTCATTCTTTTTTGTTCCATTCTTGCCTCCCTTTTATTTGCTAGATTTAGTCCTTTTTCTTTCTCTGATGCTCCCTTGTCTTGGGAAGTCTGTGACTCCATTCCAGACTGTAGAAAAGCAATGTAACTTTTCTTATTTTTTTTTAAGATTTATTTATTTATTTATTTGAGGGGGTTGCGGTGGGGAGGGAGGGGAGCAGGCGGGCCACTTCTATTGGCCTTTCATTTGTCCATTTTCATCCATCTTTGTTCTTTGGCCCGTGTGGACCTCCCATCGCAGTGGCCTCTGTTGTCACAGAGCACCAGCTTTGGGCGCATGTGCTCCAGAGCTCTGGCTCGGTAATTGGACACATCGGTCCAGCCGCTCCAAAGCACATGGGATCTTCCCAGGCCAGGGATCGAACTGGCTGGACAAGGCTGTGTCCTTACCCACTGGACCACCAGGGAAGCCCTGATGTAACTTTTCTATCCTCTCTCACCACAGAATTAGGGTGTTTGACTAGTCCGTTTTTCCTGAAAGATAATTACTTGATTTAATGATGTTATTTCAGTGATTTGAAGCCCATAAAGAATTGGCGTTTATTTGTATTCAGAACTGAATTTGGTATCTCCATTCATTTTCAAGTCTGCTTTATAGCAGAGAATGTACCACCATCAATGTAGACTCTTAATTCAGAAACCCAAGGAAGATACTTCATACTACCCTCCCACTTTCCTCTCCCCATATTCCCTTCCTCACAACTCATGTTGATTTTACTTGCTAAATAACTCTTGAGCCCATCTACTATATATATGTATATATACACACATATATATGTGTGGCCAGACAGGAGTACCTGAACTTATTTCATATGAGGGGCTCTTCACTTATACTAATGCATTAGTTGCTAAAGAGAATGTCAAAAAACCGTGAGACAGGTTCTTTGTCCTTTAAAGGCTAATAGTATACTTGGTAGACCAAGTAATATATGTGATAGATAGTTAATGGCTTGAATTATTAATTTATTCATTTTTTTCATTCACTCAGAATGTTCTGAATACTAATTCTGTGCCATGCTTTGTGTTTCATGTAAATGATATGTGTATGTATGTATATATATATGTATATATGTGTGTATATATATGTACTATATATGTATGTACATATGTACTATATTATATATGTATATATATCTGCATCTACTATAACCTCAGTAATCTCAGTAACTGTCATATTTTTAGAACTTTATTATGAACTGTAACACATAAAGAATATGTAGAAAAAATTCACATAGCCTGTTGATCGACATGAACACAGTATGTGACTTCCATACAGGTTAAGAAATAAAATATAATCAGCCTCCTTTAGGCACCCTCAAAACTGTATTTCTCCTCACTTTTCCAAAGGTAACTATCACTGTCATGACTTAGGGTGAAAGCTCCCTTGAAAATTTTCTTTTATCATTTAAACCTGTACTAAATATGACCCACATTTCGTACTTTCCTCCTTCCTTCCCTTACTTTCTGTATGTATTTTTTTATGTGTAACTTTCACTCAGAATTCTGTCAGTGAGATTTATCTACATTGTTAGCTACATGTAGGGCTTCCCTGGTGGTCCAGTGGGTAAAGAGACTGCCTTGCACTGCAAGGGGCACGGGATGGATCCCTGGCCCAGGAAGATCCCACATGCCGCGAAGTGGCTGGACCGATGTGTCCAATTAGGAGCCAGCACTCTGGAGCGCATGTGCCCAGAGCCGGTGCTCTGTAGCGAGAGAGGCCACTGCGATGGGAGGCCCACACAGGCCAAAGAATGGAGATGGATGAAAATAAATAAATAAAAAACCAATAAAAGAGGCCAAAAATAAAAAAATACATTGTTAACTGTAGCTGTAGTTTATTTTTACCACAATATAAGATTTCATTGTATGAATATACCATAATTGATTTATTCACTCTAGTATTGATGGACATTTAGATAGTCTCCAGTTTTTAGTTATTATAAGAACTATTGCCATGAACATTTTTGTATAATCTTGGTATTCATGGCTTGCATTTCTGTCTATTATGTACTGTATGAGAATTCCAGTTGCTCCACGCACTTGCCAATAGCTGGAATTGTCTTTTTTCATTTTGACAGTTCCTGTGAATGTGTAGCCATGCTGGCTACTTAATTTGTGTTTCTTGGATTAGTGTAAAATGCAGCAACTTTAATAAGTTTATCTGAATATCTTTTTGAATAATATTTATATCTCTTGCTTCTTTTCTTTTTTGGGGGGGTGGGGCTGGGGAGAGAAGGGCGCGGGCGGGCCACTTCTATTGGTCTTTCATTTATTCATTTTTATCTATCTTTGTTCTTTGGCCTGTGTGGACCTCCCATTGCGGTGGCCTCTGTCGTCGCAGAGCGCCGGCTCTGGGCGCATGCGCTCCAGAGCTTTGGCTCGGTAATTCGGACACATCGGTCCAGCTCCTCCGCGGCACGTGGGACCTTCCCAGGCCAGGGATCGAACGGGCGTCCCTTGCACTGCAAGATAGTGTCTTTACCCACTGGACCACCAGGAAAGCCTCTCTTGCTTATTTTTACAATTTTTTGTCCCCTTATTTGTTGAAATTCGTTATAGTTTGGATGCAGTTCTTTGGTTATACATTTTGCAAATATCTTCTCTCATTTAAGTCCCTTAATGTTGTATTTTGATGGAAATATGTTCTTAATATAATCTAATTTGACAGTCATTTCATTTTTATTTTGTGCTTTTCTTGTCTGATATAAGAAGGGCCTACCTACCCAGAACTCACTAAGACATTTTGCTACATTATTACTAGAAGTGTTTTTATTTAAACTGTGAAAGTATGGTAACACATTGACAGAAGATTGGAAAATACAGAACAAGGTTATATATAGTTTCACTGTATATTACAATTATATTTTAAGCCGATAAATCAAGATTTTTAGTTGGAATTTTAATATCAAACTCTCAAAAATTAATAGAATGAATATACAAAGAAGTAGAAGGATTTGGTAGACCTGAAAAGCACTATGAACCAATCCAACATAATTAAGGCTTATACAATTTTCACGTAACAGTAGAATACAAATTCTATTCAAGTTCCCATAGACTGTCAAACTAGGAGACACTGGAACATATCCAGGGACATAAGGTGCAAAAATTTCATGGTCTAAAGGTATTGAAATCATACAAAGTTCTTTTATCACTGTAGAATTATGTTGCAAATCAGTATCAAAAGATATTTGAAAATAGCCCACATATTTTCAAGTGCAATGTGGCATTTACTGAGAGAGATCTTCAACTTAGCCATAAAAAGCCTGAATAAAGTTGGACTGAAAAGAAAACCACAGAATTGCAGAGAAGAAAGCATTGAAGTGAGAAGTTAATATTAAAGATAATTTAAACAAAATCCCATGTATTTGGAAATTAAATGTCCACTTTTAAATGATGGGTGTATTTTCTGTTGACACATGAAATTGGTTTGTGTGTGTAATGCTTTGGTCTGTGAAAGTCTAAATGGCCCAGCAACATTTATTGAAAAGAACATCCTTTTCCCATTGTTTTGCAGTACCACTTGTGGTAAACTCAGTGTCTATATACGGGTGCGTAAGAGTGTCTATTCTTGGTGTTGGTACTATACTAACTTAGCATAGCATTATAATAAATTTTGGCATTTTGCAGGGTAACTTCTGCCACCCTGCTATTTGAGAACATATTATTCTTCATCTTTTAATTTCTTAATAAATTTTGAAATCAGCTTGTGAAAATCTGCCTGAAAATAAAAATTATTGTTAGGATTTTGATTAGGGTTGCATTAATTCTGTAATTAACATAGGGTTTGTAGATTGGCGTTTTATAATATTGAGTCTTCCAATTCATGGACATGGTATGTCCATTATTCTGATGCTGTTTTCTACATAGAGGTTTTGCGTATCTTTTTGTTAGTTATTCCTAGATAGTTAATATTTTGTTATTGTAAATGATATATTTTAAAATGTTTATTTTTAAGCCGATAAATCAAGATTTTTAGTTGGAATTTTAATATCAAACTCTCAAAAATTAATAGAATGAATATACAAAGAAGTAGAAGGATTTGGTAGACCTGAAAAGCACTATGAACCAATCCAACATAATTAAGGCTTATACAATTTTCACGTAACAGTAGAATACAAATTCTATTCAAGTTCCCATAGACTGTCAAACTAGGAGACACTGGAACATATCCAGGGACATAAGGTGCAAAAATTTCATGGTCTAAAGGTATTGAAATCATACAAAGTTCTTTTATCACTGTAGAATTATGTTGCAAATCAGTATCAAAAGATATTTGAAAATAGCCCACATATTTTCAAGTGCAATGTGGCATTTACTGAGAGAGATCTTCAACTTAGCCATAAAAAGCCTGAATAAAGTTGGACTGAAAAGAAAACCACAGAATTGCAGAGAAGAAAGCATTGAAGTGAGAAGTTAATATTAAAGATAATTTAAACAAAATCCCATGTATTTGGAAATTAAATGTCCACTTTTAAATGATGGGTGTATTTTCTGTTGACACATGAAATTGGTTTGTGTGTGTAATGCTTTGGTCTGTGAAAGTCTAAATGGCCCAGCAACATTTATTGAAAAGAACATCCTTTTCCCATTGTTTTGCAGTACCACTTGTGGTAAACTCAGTGTCTATATACGGGTGCGTAAGAGTGTCTATTCTTGGTGTTGGTACTATACTAACTTAGCATAGCATTATAATAAATTTTGGCATTTTGCAGGGTAACTTCTGCCACCCTGCTATTTGAGAACATATTATTCTTCATCTTTTAATTTCTTAATAAATTTTGAAATCAGCTTGTGAAAATCTGCCTGAAAATAAAAATTATTGTTAGGATTTTGATTAGGGTTGCATTAATTCTGTAATTAACATAGGGTTTGTAGATTGGCGTTTTATAATATTGAGTCTTCCAATTCATGGACATGGTATGTCCATTATTCTGATGCTGTTTTCTACATAGAGGTTTTGCGTATCTTTTTGTTAGTTATTCCTAGATAGTTAATATTTTGTTATTGTAAATGATATATTTTAAAATGTTTATTTTTAAATAATATGTAGTGGATAGTCAGAAATGCAGTTGCTTTTTTAAAAAATTTAATTAATTAATTTATTTATTTATTTTGGTCTATTCTGGGTTTTTCACTGCTGCCACAGACTCTTCTCTAGTTGTCGGGAGTGGGGCTACTGTCTAGTTGAGGTGAGCAGGTTTCTTGTTGCAGTGACTTTCTTGTTATGGAACTCGGGCTCTAGGGCACACGGCCTTCAGTAGTTGCGGCACATGAGCTCAATAGTTGCAACTCTGAGGCTCTAGAGCACAGGCTCCATAGTTGTGACTCACTGGCTTACCTGCTTCACAGAATGTGGGATCCTCCCAGATCAGGGATCAAACTCGTGTCTCTTGCATTGACAGGCGAACTTTAATATATTAGTTGACCACTTTCCTGTTTGTTGGTTAGCTGAGAGTAGAGCATCAAGGTAACAATAGCTTCTTTTCTTTCAGGAAAATGATCCATCTGTGAGACTGAAAATTGCATCGTTGTTGGGTTTGCTGTCAAAGACTGCAGGATTTTCACCAGACTGTATTATGGATGATGCTATTAACATCTTGCAGAATGAAAGTAAGTTGCAATTTAAAAGCTGTATAGGGAATTCCCAGGCAGTCCAGTGGTTAGGACGCTGCACTTCCACTTCTGGGATGCATGGGTTCCATCCCTGGTTGAGGACTAAGATCTTGTATGCCTTACTGTGCAGTCAAATAAATACATAAATAAGTAAGTAAAAGCTGTATAATCATAGCAGAAATCTTTAGTTCCTTTTGTATAGAATTAGAACAAAATTTTGTTGTGTTGATGGTTATTGAAAAGGAATTTGAAGATGATTCAGTAAAACCATGAACATATATATTTACATTAGAGTTAAAAATAAAGGTTTGTCTCTTAAAAGCTATCATTTATGGACCTCTCCTAAGAGCCATATACTTAAGGTAGTTTATGTATGACATTAGACAGATACTATTGTCCTTATTTTATATGTGGGGATACTGAAAGAGAAATTAACCAACTTGTTCAAGGTTGCAAGTGTGTGACAGAGCTGATGTTTTATTGATTGTGCCTACCAACTCAGAAGGGACTTCCCAGGTGGCTCAGTGATAAAGAACCCACCTGCCAAAGCAGGAAGTGTGGGATGGAGGAGCCTGGTGGGCTACAAGTCATGGGGTTGCAAAGATCCAAACATGTCTAAGCAACTGAGTGCGTGCACAAACACACACACACTCACACACACTCTCAAACTGAGCGAGGTGCTGTGGAGTCCCCTACAGTTTCGTTCCTGTAAAAGCAACATCTCCCAAGTCTCATACGTTATTGCCTTTTCTATTTGTTCCTTGTTGATGTGAACTAAAATTCTCATTGTTTAGATCTTAAGAATTTTTTTTTTTAATAAAGCTTTTTTTTTTTTTCTTTGCCTCTAAGTCATTTGTTTTTCCTCCATCCTTATTCTTTGCATGTGTGGGCCTCCCATTGCAATGGTCTCTCTCGTTGCAGAGCACTGGTTCTGGGCGCATGCGCTCCGGAGTGCTGGTTCGTAATTGGATACCCCAGCTCAGGTGCTCCTCGGCACATGGGATCTTCCTGGGCCAGGGATCAAACCAGTGCCCCTTGCACTGCAAGGAGGACTCTTTACCCACTGGACCACCAGGGACGCTTCATCTTAAGAATTTTTTAAAATTATTTTTCTAGTTTTATTTATGTATAAGATTTTCTTAGTACTTCATTGCCTTAATAATTATTCTAAAACTAAATAAAAAGAAATCTTTAGTTCCTTTTGTATAGAATTAGAACAAAATTTTGTTGTGTTGATGGTTATTGAAAAGGAATTTGAAGATGATTCAGTAAAACCATGAACATATATATTTACATTAGAGTTAAAAATAAAGGTTTGTCTCTTAAAAGCTATCATTTATGGACCTCTCCTAAGAGCCATATACTTAAGGTAGTTTATGTATGACATTAGACAGATACTATTGTCCTTATTTTATATGTGGGGATACTGAAAGAGAAATTAACCAACTTGTTCAAGGTTGCAAGTGTGTGACAGAGCTGATGTTTTATTGATTGTGCCTACCAACTCAGAAGGGACTTCCCAGGTGGCTCAGTGATAAAGAACCCACCTGCCAAAGCAGGAAGTGTGGGATGGAGGAGCCTGGTGGGCTACAAGTCATGGGGTTGCAAAGATCCAAACATGTCTAAGCAACTGAGTGCGTGCACAAACACACACACACTCACACACACTCTCAAACTGAGCGAGGTGCTGTGGAGTCCCCTACAGTTTCGTTCCTGTAAAAGCAACATCTCCCAAGTCTCATACGTTATTGCCTTTTCTATTTGTTCCTTGTTGATGTGAACTAAAATTCTCATTGTTTAGATCTTAAGAATTTTTTTTTTTAATAAAGCTTTTTTTTTTTTTCTTTGCCTCTAAGTCATTTGTTTTTCCTCCATCCTTATTCTTTGCATGTGTGGGCCTCCCATTGCAATGGTCTCTCTCGTTGCAGAGCACTGGTTCTGGGCGCATGCGCTCCGGAGTGCTGGTTCGTAATTGGATACCCCAGCTCAGGTGCTCCTCGGCACATGGGATCTTCCTGGGCCAGGGATCAAACCAGTGCCCCTTGCACTGCAAGGAGGACTCTTTACCCACTGGACCACCAGGGACGCTTCATCTTAAGAATTTTTTAAAATTATTTTTCTAGTTTTATTTATGTATAAGATTTTCTTAGTACTTCATTGCCTTAATAATTATTCTAAAACTAAATAAAAAGAAATCTTTGTTGTTCTTTCTGACAGTATTGTAGTTTTGTTTGAATTAGCTGTAGTTTGAAAAAATAGATTTACTTCATTTTAGGGTGTCCTATTTAAACAAATATGATTATTTAAATATTGGACAATATTTATTCAATAAACTTAACAGGTTATGAAAGTAATAAAGGGCCAGTGAGCTCAAGAGAGTTGGTTTCCTGTTCCTGGCCTATCAAGACTCACAGAAGATAGAATTGGAAGGGACCATAAGTTTCATCTAGCTCAAGCCCTTTGTTTCAAGGCTGAGAAAGGTGAACTCCAGGAAATTAAAGTGACTGCTAAAGTCACTTTGTATATGCAGCTTAAAGTTCAGAGTTTCCCACTTATCAGTCTGTTAATAATGTCAAATCTCAGACTGGTTCATAGACACATAGGACCAGAAGTCCTTCAGTTCATCAGAAGTATGAATTTATAACTGTTTGGCAAGCATTGCTTCTCTGGTACTTACTACACCGCTAATGGTAACATTGTTTTAGAGAAGGTATAATTTAAACACTGTGGGAGCAGAGGAGAGAATGGGATCAGTGCTGACTAGTGGGAATCTATCAAGGCTTACTGAAAAGGTAGGTTTGCAAAATCCAGATCCTTCAGATTTGGGGAGAAGTGGTGCCAAGAAGGAACATAATGATAGAAGATAGAAAACTGGTAAAGTATAAGAGATGTTTGAGGACCTGAATTGGAGACCCAAAAGAGATAGGCTAATAAAGTAGGGAGAGCTAGGCATCATGGAGGGACTAGTATGTATGTATGTCCTGCTAAGGAGTTTAGACTTTTATTTTGAAAGCACTTAAAAGCCTTTAAATTGGTCAAGCACTAAAAACATTTTTTTGGAACACTGTATCACATCCTGTGGAGGACTCAAATTTTTAGGCATGATCCCTTTAGGAACTTAGCTTTTAACTGAGGGGAGCCAGGAATCAACAGCAGAACTCAGCTGGCAAAATCTGCTCTTTAAACCCAAGTAAATTTAGTTTCTGAAGTGATCGCCCTTTGAAATTCTAAAACCCAACATTCCATCTTCCTTTCTAGAGTCTCATCAAGTCCTTGCTCAGCTGTTGGTTAATAACTAAAACTAAATAAAAGAAATCTTTGTTGTTCTTTCTGACAGTATTGTAGTTTTGTTTGAATTAGCTGTAGTTTGAAAAATAGATTTACTTCATTTTAGGGTGTCCTATTTAAACAAATATGATTATTTAAATATTGGACAATATTTATTCAATAAACTTAACAGGTTATGAAAGTAATAAAGGGCCAGTGAGCTCAAGAGAGTTGGTTTCCTGTTCCTGGCCTATCAAGACTCACAGAAGATAGAATTGGAAGGGACCATAAGTTTCATCTAGCTCAAGCCCTTTGTTTCAAGGCTGAGAAAGGTGAACTCCAGGAAATTAAAGTGACTGCTAAAGTCACTTTGTATATGCAGCTTAAAGTTCAGAGTTTCCCACTTATCAGTCTGTTAATAATGTCAAATCTCAGACTGGTTCATAGACACATAGGACCAGAAGTCCTTCAGTTCATCAGAAGTATGAATTTATAACTGTTTGGCAAGCATTGCTTCTCTGGTACTTACTACACCGCTAATGGTAACATTGTTTTAGAGAAGGTATAATTTAAACACTGTGGGAGCAGAGGAGAGAATGGGATCAGTGCTGACTAGTGGGAATCTATCAAGGCTTACTGAAAAGGTAGGTTTGCAAAATCCAGATCCTTCAGATTTGGGGAGAAGTGGTGCCAAGAAGGAACATAATGATAGAAGATAGAAAACTGGTAAAGTATAAGAGATGTTTGAGGACCTGAATTGGAGACCCAAAAGAGATAGGCTAATAAAGTAGGGAGAGCTAGGCATCATGGAGGGACTAGTATGTATGTATGTCCTGCTAAGGAGTTTAGACTTTTATTTTGAAAGCACTTAAAAGCCTTTAAATTGGTCAAGCACTAAAAACATTTTTTTGGAACACTGTATCACATCCTGTGGAGGACTCAAATTTTTAGGCATGATCCCTTTAGGAACTTAGCTTTTAACTGAGGGGAGCCAGGAATCAACAGCAGAACTCAGCTGGCAAAAATCTGCTCTTTAAACCCAAGTAAATTTAGTTTCTGAAGTGATCGCCTTTTGAAATTCTAAAACCCAACATTCCATCTTCCTTTCTAGAGTCTCATCAAGTCCTTGCTCAGCTGTTGGACACTTTGCTTGCAATTGGCACTAAACTCCCAGAGAATCAAGCTATCCAGATGCGATTAGTTGATGTAGCCTGCAAGGTAAGAATATAATGGTTAGACACAGAATTGCTTGTTTCTTGAATGGTTTTGCAGTATCTGGAGAAATTATATGAGTTGTCGGATCTACTTACCTTAATCATAAATCTATAAACTGAGAATTTCCAGAGACTCTTAAATGGTTTTAAGAACTGCTTCATTTATTTGTTTCTTGATGTTGGATTAAGAATAAAGTTGAGTAACTTGTTATAAAATGAACTTCTTCACTGTCCCAAAATAAATGAAAATGATTATAGAAACTGTCATTATTGCGTGCCTAATATATGCACTCCATTCATTATGGTACTGTTTTTTTGAAAGAAAAATAATCTTTACTCCTATGATATATGTTCATTGTTAAAAACAAAATTAACTAATACAGAAATAGAATAAGTGAAAGCCCCCTCATCTTTTTCTCCTAGTCACTCTTCTTAGACACAACAGCAGTAAACAGTTTGGAATTATGATACTTTGATTTATTCCTCATAGTCCTTTAGGGAAGTGCTGTTACACTTCTTTCACTAAGATGGGGACTGAGGTTGAGGGAGTTTAGTTTGCCCAGGATTTCATACTTAGGAATCTGTAGAACCAAGGCATAAACTTTTCTGATTCCACAGCCCACATTCTGTTTAATTTGGATCTTTTAATTAGCTGTCTTTTGTGCATAGCTCCAGCTCCTAAACCTTGTAGAACTGACTTTACTTCTAATCTTTGTGATAAATTTGTTTTGAGAATATAAACATTCTTTTTGAAGCTCTTTGGAAAGCTATTTCTGAACCCCAGGAAAGAGTTTAGACTTTTATTTTGAAAGCACTTAAAAGCCTTTAAATTGGTCAAGCACTAAAACATTTTTGGAACACTGTATCACATCCTGTGGAGGACTCAAATTTTAGGCATGATCCCTTTAGGAACTTAGCTTTTAACTGAGGGGAGCCAGGAATCAACAGCAGAACTCAGCTGGCAAAATCTGCTCTTTAAACCCAAGTAAATTTAGTTTCTGAAGTGATCGCCTTTTGAAATTCTAAAACCCAACATTCCATCTTCCTTTCTAGAGTCTCATCAAGTCCTTGCTCAGCTGTTGGACACTTTGCTTGCAATTGGCACTAAACTCCCAGAGAATCAAGCTATCCAGATGCGATTAGTTGATGTAGCCTGCAAGGTAAGAATATAATGGTTAGACACAGAATTGCTTGTTTCTTGAATGGTTTTGCAGTATCTGGAGAAATTATATGAGTTGTCGGATCTACTTACCTTAATCATAAATCTATAAACTGAGAATTTCCAGAGACTCTTAAATGGTTTTAAGAACTGCTTCATTTATTTGTTTCTTGATGTTGGATTAAGAATAAAGTTGAGTAACTTGTTATAAAATGAACTTCTTCACTGTCCCAAAATAAATGAAAATGATTATAGAAACTGTCATTATTGCGTGCCTAATATATGCACTCCATTCATTATGGTACTGTTTTTTTGAAAGAAAAATAATCTTTACTCCTATGATATATGTTCATTGTTAAAAACAAAATTAACTAATACAGAAATAGAATAAGTGAAAGCCCCCTCATCTTTTTCTCCTAGTCACTCTTCTTAGACACAACAGCAGTAAACAGTTTGGAATTATGATACTTTGATTTATTCCTCATAGTCCTTTAGGGAAGTGCTGTTACACTTCTTTCACTAAGATGGGGACTGAGGTTGAGGGAGTTTAGTTTGCCCAGGATTTCATACTTAGGAATCTGTAGAACCAAGGCATAAACTTTTTCTGATTCCAAAGCCCACATTCTTTTTAATTTGTAACTTTTAATTAGCTGTCTTTTGTGCATAGCTCCAGCTCCTAAACCTTGTAGAACTGACTTTACTTCTAATCTTTGTGATAAATTTGTTTTGAGAATATAAAGAGACCGATATGCTTGAATTGTGAAGCTCTTGAGTTGGAAAGCTATTTCTGAACCCCAGGAAAGAGTGCTTCATTTATCTTAGTAATCAATGACAACAGCAAAAAATCTCCACAACACTTTGAGAAATACAGTACTAAAAGCTTAAATGGACAGAACTAAGGATTATGTGTTTGAGAATAAGTATATCTCCCATGTAAGAGAATATGTCTATTTGGGAGGCTGTGCTTGTGAGAGAGGTGTCTTATTCAGTGGATCATTCTGCTTGAAGTAATAGTTTCTTAAATTTGTTCTAAAGAATGCTTTTATTATAAAAATTCCTACTCATGGAAATTTGGAAAGATTTTTTAAAATTATAAGGAAAGAACTACACTCGTAACTCATTACCTAAAGGTAACCATTGTTATTAGCCTTTAGATATATGCATTCTGACTTTTTTCTGTACACAAATTCTTTGCTTTTCTGTTTACATATATAGCTATAATCATATTCTTTATTCAGTTTTGCTTTTTTGACTGATGTATTTGCATTATGTTATAAATGCTTTATACATATTTTTAATAGATGCATGATATTTTATCTAATAGTTAAACCATAGTTTGTTATAACCATTCTCTTACTAGTGGATATTTATATTATGGCTGTTATTAAAAAATAGTAAATAATACCACAGTATATGTGATTAGTCTAAAGTATTTTCTGTATTTATGGTTATTTCCTAAACATAGATTGTCACAGTAGAGTTACTGGATGAAAGCATTTACAATTTTTTGAGACTTTTGATACTTTTTGCTGAATTGTTTACCATAGTATTCTAGTTTATAAGCCCATCAACAGTATATGAGAGTGCCTAATTTCACATATTATTCCGGGTTTAAAAAAGACATTCTTGGAATAGAACTTTATTCCTCATAGTCCTTTAGGGAAGTGCTGTTACATTTTTCACTAAGATGGGGACTGAGGTTGAGGGAGTTTAGTTTGCCCAGGATTTCATACTTAGGAATCTGTAGAACCAAGGCATAAACTTTCTGATTCCAAAGCCCACATTCTTTTAATTTGTAACTTTTAATTAGCTGTCTTTTGTGCATAGCTCCAGCTCCTAAACCTTGTAGAACTGACTTTACTTCTAATCTTTGTGATAAATTTGTTTTGAGAATATAAAGAGACCGATATGCTTGAATTGTGAAGCTCTTGAGTTGGAAAGCTATTTCTGAACCCCAGGAAAGAGTGCTTCATTTATCTTAGTAATCAATGACAACAGCAAAAAATCTCCACAACACTTTGAGAAATACAGTACTAAAAGCTTAAATGGACAGAACTAAGGATTATGTGTTTGAGAATAAGTATATCTCCCATGTAAGAGAATATGTCTATTTGGGAGGCTGTGCTTGTGAGAGAGGTGTCTTATTCAGTGGATCATTCTGCTTGAAGTAATAGTTTCTTAAATTTGTTCTAAAGAATGCTTTTATTATAAAAATTCCTACTCATCGAAATTCGGACAGATCTTTGAAAAGTATAAGGAAAGAACTACACTCAGAAGTCATTACCTAAATGTAACCATTGTTATTAGCCTTTAGATATATGCATTCTGACTTTTTTCTGTACACAAATTCTTTGCTTTTCTGTTTACATATATAGCTATAATCATATTCTTTATTCAGTTTTGCTTTTTTGACTGATGTATTTGCATTATGTTATAAATGCTTTATACATATTTTTAATAGATGCATGATATTTTATCTAATAGTTAAACCATAGTTTGTTATAACCATTCTCTTACTAGTGGATATTTATATTATGGCTGTTATTAAAAAATAGTAAATAATACCACAGTATATGTGATTAGTCTAAAGTATTTTCTGTATTTAGGGTTATTTCCTAAACATAGATTGTCACAGTAGAGTTACTGGATGAAAGCATTTACAATTTTTTTTGAGACTTTTGATACTTTTTGCTGAATTGTTTACCATAGTATTCTAGTTTATAAGCCCATCAACAGTATATGAGAGTGCCTAATTTCACATATTATTCCAGCATTGGATAATAATGTTTTAAAACAAGACATAAACCTATTAATTTGGTAAGAATAAATGGTATTTCATTTTCTTAAATTTCCTTTTTAAGGAAATAAATTTAAAACATTCTTTTAAGATACTAGTGTCCTGAGTGTTAGTGTCAGTCACTTAGTCATGTCCAACTCTTTAAGACCTTATGGACTTTCCAGGCTCCTGTGTCTTTGGAATTCTCCAGGTGAGAATACTGGAGTGACTGGCCATTCCCTTCTTCATGGTATCTTCCTGACCCAGGGATTGGACCCAGGGATGTAACCCACGTCTTCCAAATTGCAGGCAGATTATTTACCATCTGAGCCACCACAGAATCCCTCTCTTGAGATAAGATGATACCTGTAACGTATTCTGTTTGTTTATTCTGTGTCACCTTTTAATGACAGTGGAAAGAAAATATTCTAAAATATTTTTATGAATCCAAAATCTTAAAATTCAGAATATTCACTTCCCAGGACTCTAAAAGTAGTAACTACTGGTGTTACAACTCCAGTGGAGTTGACCATAGTGTACAGACATCAAAATGATGTGGCACTTATTCAGGGGACAACTTGCAGGTTTCTAGAATATAAATTAAAAACAATTACAATCAGATGGAAAATATATTAAAAGGTAATGTGGGGCTTCCCCTGGTGGTCCAGTGGATAAGGACAGCGCCTTGCAGTGCAAGGGGCGCCGGTTCGTGCCCTGGCCTGGGAAGATCCCACGTGCCGCGGAGCGGCTGGACTGATGTATCCAATCAGCGAGCCGGAGCTCTGGAGCGCATGCGCCCAGAGCCGGCTCTCTGCGACAACAGACACCACCGCGATGGGAGGCCCGCAGGAGCCAAAGGACAAAGACGGATGAAAACAGAAATGAAAGACCAGTAGAGGTGGCCCGCCCGCTCCCCTCCCTCCCCAACCCGACCCCCGCCCGAAATAAATAAAAAAATCTTTAAAAAAAAAAAAAAAGGTAATGTGATGGGTGCGGCCACCCCCTTGCCTGACACACACCACACGTTCGTGGGGAACCTCATGCTAAATTATTCGTAGATGACCTGCTTCTGGGTCGGGTTTGGCACATAGCAGAGCAGCTTCCTCACTGCGATCTATTGAAAGTCAGCCCTCTTCGGAAAAAAAAAAAAGAAAGTCAGCCCTCGACACAAGGGTTTGTAAAAAAAAAAAAAAAAAAAACAAGAAGATTAAAAAAAAAGGTAATGTGATATTATGGCCATAGGTGATTCCAATGAATCATGTGATGGTTTTTCAGTCTTCAGTCTTTTTTTTTTTAAACATTTATTTATTTATTTATCTTTGGCGGGGTAGAGGGAGGAGCGGGTTCCACTGGTTTTCTTTATCAGACATCTTTTTTTTTATTTCTTTGTTGCCTGACCCAGGATTGGACCCAGGGATGTAACCCACGTCTTCCAAATTGCAGGCAGATTATTTACCATCTGAGCCACCACAGAATCCCTCTCTTGAGATAAGATGATACCTGTAACGTATTCTGTTTGTTTATTCTGTGTCACCTTTTAATGACAGTGGAAAGAAAATATTCTAAAATATTTTTATGAATCCAAAATCTTAAAATTCAGAATATTCACTTCCCAGGACTCTAAAAGTAGTAACTACTGGTGTTACAACTCCAGTGGAGTTGACCATAGTGTACAGACATCAAAATGATGTGGCACTTATTCAGGGGACAACTTGCAGGTTTCTAGAATATAAATTAAAAACAATTACAATCAGATGGAAAATATATTAAAAGGTAATGTGGGGCTTCCCCTGGTGGTCCAGTGGATAAGGACAGCGCCTTGCAGTGCAAGGGGCGCCGGTTCGTGCCCTGGCCTGGGAAGATCCCACGTGCCGCGGAGCGGCTGGACTGATGTATCCAATCAGCGAGCCGGAGCTCTGGAGCGCATGCGCCCAGAGCCGGCTCTCTGCGACAACAGACACCACCGCGATGGGAGGCCCGCAGGAGCCAAAGGACAAAGACGGATGAAAACAGAAATGAAAGACCAGTAGAGGTGGCCCGCCCGCTCCCCTCCCTCCCCAACCCGACCCCCGCCCGAAATAAATAAATAAATCTTTAAAAAAAAAAAAAAGGTAATGTGATGGGTGCGGCCACCCCCTTGCCTGACACACACCACACGTTCGTGGGGAACCTCATGCTAAATTATTCGTAGGTGACCTGCTTCTGGGTCGGGGTTTGGCACATAGCAGAGCAGCTTCCTCACTGCGATCTATTGAAAGTCAGCCCTCTTCGGAAAAAAAAAAAAGAAAGTCAGCCCTCGACACAAGGGTTTGTAAAAAAAAAAAAAAAAAAAAAACAAGAAGATTAAAAAAAAAGGTAATGTGATATTATGGCCATAGGTGATTCCAATGAATCATGTGATGGTTTTTCAGTCTTCAGTCTTTTTTTTTTTTTTTTTAAACATTTATTTATTTATTTATCTTTGGCGGGGGTAGAGAGGGAGGGGGACGGGCGGGCCACTTCCACTGGTCTTTCATTTATCTAGTTTCATCCATCTTTGTTCTTTGGCCCGTGTGGGCCTCCCATCGCGGTGGCCTCTGTTGTTGCAGAGCACCGGCTCTGGGCGCATGAGCTCCAGAGCTCCGGCTCAGTAATTGGACACATCGGTCCAGCCACTCCACAGCACGTGGGATCTTCCCAGGCCAGGGATCCAACCGGCGCCCCTTGCAGTGCAAGGCGGTGTCCTTACCCACTGGACCACCAGGGAAGCCCCAGTCTTCAGTCTTGAAGAACCTTGTGGAAAAGTTTTCGTGAATCTTCACATGAAGAAAGTGAAGAAAAGGTCCATTCATACTGTCATGTGACAACATAGAGATGTTGGAGTTGGGAGGGAGCCTCCAGAGGGAGGGATATATGCCTGTATGATTCCCTTGGTCATATAGCAGAAACCAACCCAACATTATAAAAGCTCCAATTAAAGACAAATTAAAAAATAAAATTGTAGGGGCTTCCCCTGGTGGTCCAGTGGGTAAGGACACCGCCTTGCAGTGCAAGGGGCGCCGGTTCGAGCCCTGGCCTGGGAAGATCCCACTTGCCGCGGAGCGGCTGGACTGATGTGTCCAACTCCCGAGCCGGAGCTCTGGGGCGCCTGCGCCCAGAGCCGGGGCTCATGGGCAACAGATGCCACCGCGATGGGAGGCCCACACGGGCCAAAGAACAAAGATGGATGAAACTAGACAAATGAAAGACCAGTGGAAGTGGCCCGCCTGCTCCCCTCCCTCCCCAACCCGACCCCCGCCCAAAATAAATAAATAAATCTTTAAAAATAAAATAAAATTGTGTAATATGAAAAAAACACCACAGATGTTCATCTAAAAATGCATATCTTTAAATTAGAATGTCCTACAAATAAAAGTGATTCATCTCCTTAAAAAAAAAAGTTCCTTTTTAAAAGATTACTAGTGAAATTTAAAAATATATATATATAAAAGAAAAAGATTACTAGTGATTCCAATGAATCATGTGATGGTTTTTCAGTCTTCAGTCTTTTTTTTTTTTTTTTTAAACATTTTTTTATTTTTTTATCTTTGGCGGGGGTAGAGAGGGAGGGGGACGGGCGGGCCACTTCCACTGGTCTTTCATTTATCTAGTTTCATCCATCTTTGTTCTTTGGCCCGTGTGGGCCTCCCATCGCGGTGGCCTCTGTTGTTGCAGAGCACCGGCTCTGGGCGCATGAGCTCCAGAGCTCCGGCTCAGTAATTGGACACATCGGTCCAGCCACTCCACAGCACGTGGGATCTTCCCAGGCCAGGGATCCAACCGGCGCCCCTTGCAGTGCAAGGCGGTGTCCTTACCCACTGGACCACCAGGGAAGCCCCAGTCTTCAGTCTTGAAGAACCTTGTGGAAAAGTTTTCGTGAATCTTCACATGAAGAAAGTGAAGAAAAGGTCCATTCATACTGTCATGTGACAACATAGAGATGTTGGAGTTGGGAGGGAGCCTCCAGAGGGAGGGGATATATGTCTGTATGATTCCCTTGGTCATATAGCAGAAACCAACCCAACATTATAAAAGCTCCAATTAAAGACAAATTAAAAAATAAAATTGTAGGGGCTTCCCCTGGTGGTCCAGTGGGTAAGGACACCGCCTTGCAGTGCAAGGGGCGCCGGTTCGAGCCCTGGCCTGGGAAGATCCCACTTGCCGCGGAGCGGCTGGACCGATGTGTCCAATTACTGAGCCGGAGCTCTGGAGCGCATGCGCCCAGAGCCGGTGCTCTGCGACAACAGATGCCACCGCGATGGGAGGCCCACACGGGCCAAAGAACAAAGATGGATGAAACTAGACAAATGAAAGACCAGTGGAAGTGGCCCGCCTGCTCCCCTCCCTCCCCAACCCGACCCCCGCCCAAAATAAATAAATAAATCTTTAAAAATAAAATAAAATTGTGTAATATGAAAAAAACACCACAGATGTTCATCTAAAAATGCATATCTTTAAATTAGAATGTCCTACAAATAAAAGTGATTCATCTCCTTAAAAAAAAAAGTTCCTTTTTAAAAGATTACTAGTGAAATTTAAAAATATATATATATAAAAGAAAAAGATTACTAGTGAAATTTCGTGTTTTTTGTTCATTTGTATGAGCCTTTTTGGGAATGAACTTTTCATGTTTTTTTCTAGGTCCTTATATCACGTTTTTGTGTGTTTCTCCACCAAATGTATAGGCTCATAATAGGGTAGAAATTTGAACTATCTGGAAATGGCATATCTGTCACATGCTTTTGCAAATTCAAGTAAATAAAGGCTATCTATGATTCATAGCTATAATTACTGTTTCTGTTGCTTAATGCTATTTTGCCTGCAATTTTTTAAAAAAATTTTGGCCTCCTTTATTGATTTTTTATTTATTTATTTTCATCCATACCCATTCTCTGGCCTGTGTGGGCCTCCCATTGCAGTGGCGTCTCTTGCTACAGAGCACTGTTCCCAGGCACATGTGCTCCAGAGCACTGGCTTGCAATTGGACACACCAGTCTAGCTGCTCCGCGGCATGCAGGATCTTCCTGGGCTAAGGATCAAACTGGTGCTCCTTGCACTGCAAGGCGGACTCTTTACCTACTGGACTACCAGAGAGGCCTTGTCTACGATTTTTGTCATACAATGACCCTTGAGATATGATTCACATACAATAACGTTCACCTTTTTAATAGAAATAATACAAAATATGCTTTCTAACCACAATGGAATTAAATTAGATGAGTAACAGAAAAACATTAAGAAAACCACAAGTAATGGAAATTAAACAACACACTCCTATTTAACCAGTGAATCAAAGAGGCAATCAGTAGGAAAATAAGAAAATAGTTTGAAATGAATGAATGAAGATACTACATACCAACGCTGGGCTGCAGCTAATGCATGCGTAGAGGGAAATTTATAGTAATTAGTGTCCATAATTGAAACAGAAGAAATATTTCATACCAGTACTTTATTCTTTTACCCTAAGATGCTGAATGAAGAAGAGAATATTAAATATAAAGCATGCAGAAGGAAGGAAATAAAGACTAGAGTAGAAATTAATGAAATCAAGAGTAGGTAAACAATAGAGAAAAATCAAAGAAGCAAAAGCTAGTTCTTTGAAAAGATCAACAAAATTGACAAACCTTTACTTCTCGAAAGGGAATCAAAAGTGAAAAGAGGCTATATCTGCTGACCTGACAGAAATGAAAAGAGTTATGAAAGAATACTATTATGAAGAATACTAATACAGGTTTATGCCAATAAATTAGATAACTTAGGTAAAATGCACAAACTCCTACTAATTTCTACGAAGACACAGACTACCAAAACTACCTCAAGAAAGAGTATACAATCTGAATATACTTAAAGCAAGTAATTAAATTACTTTCAATACCTCTCACCTGAGCTTCCCTCCCCGCAATGACCATAGGTCTGTTCTCTGTTTCTCCATTGCTGTTCTGCGTGTGGATTTATCAGTACCATCTTAACTAGATTCCATATATATGCATTAGTATACTGTATTTGTCCTTCTCTTTTTGATTTACTTCACTTTGTATAATAGGTTCTGGGTATAGAATATCTTTTTTTTTTTAAAGCTATATTTAAGTTTTTGGCTGTGATGCATGTGGGCTTTCTCTAGCTGCGGCTTTCAGGCTCTAGAGTGCTAGTTCAGGAGTTGTGACACAAGGGCTTAGTTGCTCCTTAGCATGTGAGATCTTCCCAGACCAGGGATGGAACCCTGTGTCCCTTGCATTGCAAAGCAGATTCTTAACCACTGGACCACCAAGGAAGTTCTAGAATGTCTTTCAGCCTTGATTTATATAGTATTTCCTCTGTTTATATTCAAATTATGCATTTTGGTTGGAATAATCTGTAAATAATAATATGTCCTCAGTGTATCATATCATGAGGCATATGTGAGGTCTGACTCATTATTGGTGTTATCTTTGGTGCTTGGTTAAAGTAGATCTGCCCGGCATTTCATTGTAGAGTTGCTATTAATGAGTGATTTGTGGGGAGATGTTTTCAGATTATGTAAATATCATCTTTCCCATCAAACTTTTATTCTCTGTTTTAGCAATTATCAATGAATCTTGTTGAGTCATTTATTAATCTGATTATTGCAAAATGATCATAACCTATTTTTCTAATTTTTTTAAAAATTGTATTTATTTCTTTATTTTTGACTATTTTTGATTTTCACTGCTGCTGTAGGCACTTCTCTAGTTGCAGGGAGTTGGGCTACTCTCTAGTTAATGTGAGCAAGTTTCTTGTTGCGGCGACTTCTCTTGTTGTGGAGCTTGGACTCTAGTGTACACGGGCTTCAGTAGTTGCGACACATGGGCTCCACAGTTGCGGCTCTGAGCCTCTAGAGCACAGGCTCCATAGTTGTGGCTCACGGGCTTAGTTGCTCCTCAGCATGTGGGATCTTCCCGGATCAGGGATGGAACCCTGTGTCCCTTGCATTGCAAAGCAGATTCTTAACCACTGGACCACCAAGGAAGTTCTAGAATGTCTTTCAGCCTTGATTTATATAGTATTTCCTCTGTTTATATTCAAATTATGCATTTTGGTTGGAATAATCTGTAAATAATAATATGTCCTCAGTGTATCATATCATGAGGCATATGTGAGGTCTGACTCATTATTGGTGTTATCTTTGGTGCTTGGTTAAAGTAGATCTGCCCGGCATTTCATTGTAGAGTTGCTATTAATGAGTGATTTGTGGGGAGATGTTTTCAGATTATGTAAATATCATCTTTCCCATCAAACTTTTATTCTCTGTTTTAGCAATTATCAATGAATCTTGTTGAGTCATTTATTAATCTGATTATTGCAAAATGATCATAACCTATTTTTCTAATTTTTTTAAAAATTGTATTTATTTCTTTATTTTTGACTATTTTTGATTTTCACTGCTGCTGTAGGCACTTCTCTAGTTGCAGGGAGTTGGGCTACTCTCTAGTTAATGTGAGCAAGTTTCTTGTTGCGGCGACTTCTCTTGTTGTGGAGCTTGGACTCTAGTGTACACGGGCTTCAGTAGTTGCGACACATGGGCTCCACAGTTGCGGCTCTGAGCCTCTAGAGCACAGGCTCCATAGTTGTGGCTCACGGGCTTAGTTGCTCCTCAGCATGTGGGATCTTCCCGGATCAGGGACTGAACCTGTGTCTCCTGCATTGGCAGGTGGATTCTTTACCACTGAGCTACCAGGGAACCCTCCTAACTGTGTTATTCTGTCTGTAGTTTTTAGTTAGCATTCTGTCGTAAGAAAGCTTCCCATCTCCTTCTTCCCTTCTTATCAATCTTTTATTTTGTTCAAAATTTTATAATCTATTCCTATCATTATTTTTTGAAGTTCATATTGCTCATCTGTATTTTTAAAATATAAGATGTGAGTCTGCCATATTTTTTTGTTTCATAGTAGGAAGAAAGTCATGCTTTTGGGTACTCTTATCATCTCAAAATTTATCTCATTTTATTTTGTCAGTAATCCTTTCAGGTACCTTGTATAGGTAATCCTCATTTGCTAGATGATGACATTTAAATTTGCCCAGGAAACTGCTAAGACTTCTCTTGTGTAGAGTCTACACAACTGAAATCGGAGATCTTCTTTCTTTCGTATTTGTGAAGGCTTTTCTAGGAGAAAAAATATCTTTTCATTTTTGTGTACATACATGGCTTCCTTAGAGCCAAGTTTAATTGTTTCTCTCTTTCCATCTGACCGTCTCTTCTAGTCTCTTTCTTTTCTGTTCCTTTAATTCTGTGGCAAAAGTAAATTAAGCTCTTCAGGCAACAGAAACATGCAGCATTTTAACAAATTCTTTTGTTAGGAGAAGTTGTCTCTTAGAATCATTTCCCTTGCTTAGTACAAGTTTTATCTGTGCCTAAAAACAATTCATGTTGATAGTAAATCCTTGGTGGTCCAGTGGTTAGAGCTCAGAGCTTTCACTGTCTTGGCCCAGGTTCCGTCCCTGGTTGGGGCACTAAGATCCCACAAGCTGTGCAGCACTGAGTGTTGCCACTCCCCTCCTTCCCCCAAAAAGAAAAAAAAAAAAAAAACCATGTTGAAACTGAGTGAGTCAGTAGGCTATTTTTGTCTTATTTAACCTCATTCTCAGATTTTTTGATATACTTGATCATTGATTTTTTTTTTTTTTCTGTAGCAGTAGTTCTAAACTGATTGGTTTGGCTTATTTTTGATGTGGATTAGTCTTCTTATTTTGGATATGGCTTGCTTACTTACTCCATTGGTGTAGAAATGATGGCACTTTAATGGCCTGGGTAGAACATGAAAATATCATCATCTCCAGAGAAGGCACGAGGCATCTATTTGTGATGATAGCAGTGATGTAAGTAGTGACCTGTGATTGCTGTTATTGCTACCCCAAGGGTGTGATTTAGACTTACCATATCTTTGGGGCTAACATTCAGTGTGCAGTGACAGGCTGGATATGCGTCAGTGTTGCCTTGGTTACCTTAATAGTAACTATCAGATTTTAGTTTGTTGCTTGAAAATCAAATAAAGTATTTGTAACAGTGGTAGCAACCTTCTATGGGACCGTGATTCAGTTGACAGGTTATGACGAATGATGCTTACATACTAAATAAAAATAGTTCATTTAAAAAAAAAAAACTTTTCAGTATTAACTGTGGCAGAATCATTGTCAGCTTCGTTTCTGGAATTTTCTCTTCTCTGTTTCAGTGTGTCATTTTGTTGGATAATTTTGAGCATTGTGAGCACTTAAAAGTGTACGTTTCACATTTCTGTAGCCTAAGTAACTTGGAGACATGAATTAAACTCTGATCTCAAATGTTCGACTGAGTCATTTTTATAAGGAGACAGTCTGTTTCTGAGAGCCCCACCCTCTGCACCTGCATGTCCTTGCTAGATTTCCTTTGTTCTCTCACCCAAGTAAGCCTACCTACCCAGCCCACCCTCAGACAGAACATAGCTTCTCATGGAATGTCTAGGTCCCATTTAGTTCAGGAGTCTCCCCCTGGAGCATTCTGACGTGAACCGTTAACACGTGCTCAGTACTTTTCCTGACAGACTGCCCATTTGTTAGACAGCTATCACTAGAAAATTCATGCTTGTGTATTCCAGATCAGTAGGCCTATTTCATCCAAGTGACCCACTTTTACCTCTAACTCTTCTCTATTTTTTTTTTTTTGTCACTACCTGTCCTTTTCCCCACCTGTTTCATTTCTCTTAAGCAGGCTGGGTTTTTGTTTGTTTGCTTAAATTTAATTCTGGCTGCAGTGGGTCTTCGTTGGCAGCAAACAATTACTTACCCTTGGTTGTAGTATACGGGCTTCTCGTTGCGGTGACTTCTCTTGTTACAGAGCATGAGCTCTGGGCAGGCTCAGCAGTTGCAAAATGTGTGTAGGCTTCATTAGTCATTGCATATGGGCTCAGTAGTTGCCATGTACAGACTCAGTAGTTGTAGTACGTGGGCTTAGTTGCCCTGCAGCATGTGAAATTTTCCTGGACCAGAGATTGAACTTGTGTCCTCTGCATTGGTAGACAAATTCTTAATCACTGGACCACCAGGGAAGTCCTGTTATTCCTTCTTTATAAATGAGGGAACTGAGACTCTTCAGAGCTCCAGTGATTAGATCCTGTTACACAGAGTCGGGACTGAAATTTGAAGCTAGGTCTTTTTTTCAATCTATATATACTTTATAATACGGAAAATTTCAAGTCATTCTTTTCAGTTTTTTTTTTTTTTTTTAAAGGGGTTGGGGAGGGAGGGGAGCGGGCGGGCCACTTCTATTGGTCTTTCATTTATCTAGTTTCATCCGTCTTTGTTCTTTGGCCCGTGTGGGCCTCCCATCGCGGTGGCGTCTATCGTTGCAGAGCGCCGGCTCTGGGCGCATGCGCTCCAGAGCTCCGGCTCGGTAATTGGACACATCAGTCCAGCCGCTCCGCGGCATGTGGGCTCTTCCCAGGCCAGGGCTTGAACCGGTGCCCATTGCACTGCAAGGCGGTGTCCTTACCCACTTGACCACCAGAGGAAGCCCTCATGCATCAGTAGTGTATTCCAAAATAGCTTCTCATGGAATGTCTAGGTCCCATTTAGTTCAGGAGTCTCCCCCTGGAGCATTCTGACGTGAACCGTTAACACGTGCTCAGTACTTTTCCTGACAGACTGCCCATTTGTTAGACAGCTATCACTAGAAAATTCATGCTTGTGTATTCCAGATCAGTAGGCCTATTTCATCCAAGTGACCCACTTTTACCTCTAACTCTTCTCTATTTTTTTTTTTTTGTCACTACCTGTCCTTTTCCCCACCTGTTTCATTTCTCTTAAGCAGGCTGGGTTTTTGTTTGTTTGCTTAAATTTAATTCTGGCTGCAGTGGGTCTTCGTTGGCAGCAAACAATTACTTACCCTTGGTTGTAGTATACGGGCTTCTCGTTGCGGTGACTTCTCTTGTTACAGAGCATGAGCTCTGGGCAGGCTCAGCAGTTGCAAAATGTGTGTAGGCTTCATTAGTCATTGCATATGGGCTCAGTAGTTGCCATGTACAGACTCAGTAGTTGTAGTACGTGGGCTTAGTTGCCCTGCAGCATGTGAAATTTTCCTGGACCAGAGATTGAACTTGTGTCCTCTGCATTGGTAGACAAATTCTTAATCACTGGACCACCAGGGAAGTCCTGTTATTCCTTCTTTATAAATGAGGGAACTGAGACTCTTCAGAGCTCCAGTGATTAGATCCTGTTACACAGAGTCGGGACTGAAATTTGAAGCTAGGTCTTTTTTTCAATCTATATATACTTTATAATACGGAAAATTTCAAGTCATTCTTTTCAGTTTTTTTTTTTTTTTTTAAAGGGGTTGGGGAGGGAGGGGAGCGGGCGGGCCACTTCTATTGGTCTTTCATTTATCTAGTTTCATCCGTCTTTGTTCTTTGGCCCGTGTGGGCCTCCCATCGCGGTGGCGTCTATCGTTGCAGAGCGCCGGCTCTGGGCGCATGCGCTCCAGAGCTCCGGCTCGGTAATTGGACACATCAGTCCAGCCGCTCCGCGGCATGTGGGCTCTTCCCAGGCCAGGGCTTGAACCGGTGCCCATTGCACTGCAAGGCGGTGTCCTTACCCACTTGACCACCAGAGGAAGCCCTCTTTTCAGTTTTTGGTATAAATTTGATATTTGTGTTTTGCAGTCTTTTTCATCTCTTTTTTTCCTCTCACTTTCTGTTGCAGTCTGATGTAATATTTAATAAATCCCTGATGTTAAAGTCATACATAGTTCAGCATGTATCACTAACTGATAATTGGTATTTTTTAATGTAGCCATGATGGAGTTATTAGCAGATATTAGCATATCATCTCATGCTAATTCATATTAAAAAATTTTAAATTGTATTAATTATCTTTTTATAGTTTCTTTGGATTAGCATATATTATATTTGAAGAGTTCTTAAATTTCTTTCAGGCAGTAACAGTGCCCCCTTTTGTTTTTCTCTAAGTGCCACAGTTTTATTGAAGAAACCAGATCATTGATCTTGTTGAATGTCCTACATTTGGGACTTGTTTGCTTCCTTTTGATATCATATAAATGTTGACAGTGGGAACCTCTATAGATTGGTCTCTGTGTCTTTTTAATCTGAATTCTTTTAGTCCTCAATATTTTCTTGCTTTTTGGCACAAGGTATCCCAACTTCCTACATTTTTCTTACCCAGTTTTGAGACTAGTCCTTTCACTAAAGTATTTTCAGTTCCTATTACTGCATTATGCAAATAGCTTATTTCAGCAGCAGTGGACTAGGATTGGGAGAGAAATAGCTGGGAATTTGTTTAAAATGACGATGAGGGGCTTCCCTGGTGGTCCAGTGGGTAAAGAGTCCACCTTGCAGTGCAAGGGGCACCAGTTCGACCCTGGCCCGGGAAGATCCCACGTGCCACAGCACGGTTGGACTGATGTGTCCAATTACGAGCCAGTGCTCCAGAGTGCATGTGTCCAGAGCCAGTGCTCTGCAGCAAGAAAGGCCACTGTAGAGGGAGGCCCACACAGGCCAATGAATGGGGATGGATGAAAATAAATAAATAAAAAACCAGTAGAAGAAGCCAAAATTTAAAAAAAAATGATGATGAAAAGTGCTAAAATGAAAAAGATTGACAGTACTAAGTGTTGACAAAGATGTAACATATCTAGAACATTTGTGTATGACTGAAGGGAATGTAGATTAGTTAAACTAGTTAAGCAGCTACTTTGGGATAGTCTTTGGCAGTATCTTCTTAAGCTGAACATATACATGTCCTGTGACCCAGCAGTTTCTCTCCTAAGTATATATTCAACAGAAATGTGAACAAGTGTACCAAAACCACATTCAAGAATAATTATGCATTATTTAGAATAGCCCTAAACCAGAAATAGCCAAAATATCTATCAATAGTAGAAAAGATAAATGGATTATCATATATATAAATGGAATACTTTACAGTAATGAGAATGAATAAACCATTGCTATATGTCATGCAATGCATGATTCTCACTAACATAATATTAAGCAAAGGAATTTTATAAATTACAAAAATAGGCAAAAGAAATATGTGTTAGAAGTCACGATAATAGTTATTTTTTGTTGTTTTATAATATTGCATTAGTTGATTTACAGTATAAGTTTCAGGTGTAGAAAACTATGATTCAATATTTTTATAGTGTGTTGTTGTTCTTCAGTCACTAAGTTGTGTCTGACTCTTTGCGACCCCATGAAGTGCAGCAGGCCAAGCTTCCCTGTCCTTCATTGTCTCCTAGAATCCCAGAGTTTACTCAAACTCCTGTCCATTGAGTTGGTGATGCCATCCAACATTCTCATCCTCTGTCACCCTCTTCTTCTCATGCCCTCAGTCTTTCCTAGCATCAAGGTCTTTTCCCATGAGTCAACTCTTAGCATAAGGTGACCAAAGTATTGAAGCTTCAGCTTCAACACTAGTCCTCCAATGAATATTTGGGGTTGATTTTCTTTTGGATTGACTGGTTTGATCTCCTTGCAGTCCAAGTGACTCTCAAGAGTCTTCTCCAGCACCATAGTTTGAAGGCATTGATTCTTTGGTGCTCTTATATTGTCTTCATGGTCCAGCTCTCACATCTGTACATGACTTTTAGAGAAATCATAGCTTTGACTATAGGGATTTTTACTGGCAAAATGATGTCTCTGCTTTTTAATATGCTGTCTGGGTTTGTCATAGCTTTTCTTCCAAGCATCTTCTAATTTCATGGCTGTAGTCTCTGTCTACAGTGACTTTGGAGCCCAAGAAAAAATCTGTCACCATTTTTACTTTTTCTACTTCTATTTCCTATTAAGTGATGAGGCTGGATACCGTGATCATAGTTTTTTCTTTTTTTTTTTTTTATGAGCAGTTAACAGGATGTCTTTTTTCTTTTTCTTTTATTTTTATTTACTTTTTACTTTTGAGTTTTGTTGTTTACAGATATGTATGTATGTTTTTTACAGATATGCTCTCTTGTCACAGAGCACCGGCTCTGGGCGCATGAGCTCCAGAGTGCTGGCTCGTAATTGGACACACTGGTCCAGCTGCTCCAAGTTATGTGGGATCTTCCCAGGCCAGGGATCAAACTGGTGGCCCTTGCACTGCAAGGCAGACTTCCTACCCACTGGACCACCAGAGAAGTCCCAATCATAGTTTTTTTTTCTTCTTTTTTTTAAATTTTGGCCTTATATTATTCTTTATTTATAGATTTTCATCCATCTTTATTGTCTGGCCCGTGTGGGCCTCCCATTGCAGTGGCCTCTGTTGTCACTAAGCACCGGCTCTGGGTGCATGTGCTCCAGAGCGCTGGCTTGCAATTGGATACACCGGTCCAGCTGCTCCAAGTTATGTGGGATCTTCCCAGGCCAGGGATCAAACTGGTGGCCCTTGCACTGCAAGGCAGACTTCCTACCCACTGGACCACCAGAGAAGTCCCAATCATAGTTTTTTTTTCTTCTTTTTTTTAAATTTTGGCCTTATATTATTCTTTATTTATAGATTTTCATCCATCTTTATTGTCTGGCCCGTGTGGGCCTCCCATTGCAGTGGCCTCTGTTGTCACTAAGCACCGGCTCTGGGTGCATGTGCTCCAGAGCGCTGGCTTGCAATTGGATACACCGGTCCAGCTGTTCCGTGGCACATGGGATCCACCTGGGCCAGGGATCAAACTGGTGCCACTTGCACTGCAATGCGGACTCTTTACCCACTGGACCACCAGGGAAGCCCCATAGTCTTGTTTTGTTTTGGCCACTTCTATTGATCCTTCATTTACCTATTTCTAGCCGTCTGTGTTCTTTGGCCTGTGTGAGCCTCCCATCGCAGTGGCCTCTCTCATTGCAGAGCACTGACGCTGGGCGCATGTGCTCCAGAGCTCCGGCTGGGTAGTTGGACACATTGGTCCAGCCGCTCCACAACACGTGGGATCTTCCCAGGCCAGGGAATGAACCAGCGCCCCCTGCTCAGCAAGGTGGTGTCCTCACCCACTGGACCACCAGGGAAGCCCCCCCATAGTTTTTTGAATGTTAAGTTTTAAACCAGCTTTTTCACTCCCTTCTTTCATCTTCATTAAGAGTCTCTTTAGTTCCTGTTTATTTTCTGCAATTAGAGTGGTATCATCTGCATATTTGAGGTCGTTATTTTTCCTGGCTATCTTGAACCTAGCTTTTGAGTCATCCAGCCTGGCATATCACATGATGTACTCTGTATGTAAGTTAAATAAGCAAGGTGACAATATACAGCCTTTACTTCCTTTCCCAGTTTTGAACTAGTCCATTGTTCCATGTCCGATTCTCTTGCATCTTGTTCTGCATACAGGTTTCTCAGGAGGCAGGTAAGGTGGTCTGGTATTCCCATCTCTTTAAGAATTTTCCACAGTTTGTTGTGATCCACATATCAAAGACTTTAGTGTAGTCAGTGAAGCAGAAGTAGATGTTTTTTGGAATTCCCTTACTTTTTCTATGATCCAACTAATATCGGCAATTTGATCTCTGGTTCTTCTGCCTTTTCTAAATCCAGCTTGTACATCTGAGGATTCTCAGTTCACATACTGTTGACGCCTAGCTTGAAGGATTTTGAGTATTACCTTGCTAGCATGTGAAAGATTACAATTGTAAGGTAATTTGAACATTCTTTAACATTGCACTTCTTTGATACTCGAATTAAAACTGATCTTTTCCAGTCCTGTAGCCACTGTTGAGTTTTCCAAATTTGCTGGCTTATTGAGTGTAGCATGATAACAGCATCATCTTTTAGGATTTGAAATAGCTCAGCTGAAATTCCATCACCTCCACTAGCTTTGTGTGTAGTAATGCTTCCTAAGGCCCACTTGATTTCACACTCTAGATTTGTGACTCTGGCTGTGTGACCACACCATTGTGGTTATGCAGGTCATTAAGTGCTTTTGTAAAGTTCTTCTGTGTATTCTTGCTACCTCTTCTTACTATCTTTTGCTTCTGTTAGGTATCCTTATATTATTTTTGTAGATTATTTATTTTATACATAGTATTTTGCATGTCTTAATCCCCCACTCCTATTTGACTCCTCCTCCTCTTCCCATTGGTTCCTACCAGTTTGCTCTCTATATCTTTAAGTCTATTTCTGTTTTGTTATATTCTTTTTTTTTTTTTTTTAAGATTTATTTATTTATTTATTTTGGTTGGGGGTCAGGTTGGGGAGGGAGGGGGGCGGGCGGGCCACTTCTATTGGTCTTTCATTTATCTGGTTTCATCCATCTTTGTTCTTTGGCCCGTGTGGGCCTCCCATCGCGGTGGCGTCTGTCGTTGCAGAGCGCTGGCTCTGGGTGCATGCGCTCCAGAGCTCCGGCTCGGCAATTGGACACATCGGTCCAGCCGCTCCGCAGCACGTGGGATCTTCCCAGGCCAGGGCTCGAACCGGCGCCCCTTGCAGTGCAAGGCTGTGTCCTTACCCACTGGACCACCAGGGGAAGCCCTGTTATATTCATTTTTTTATTTTAGTTTTTTAGATTTCCACTGTAAGCAATACTATCCAATATTTGTCTTTGTGTGAGTTATTTCACTGAGCATAATACATTCCAGGTTCATCCATTTTGATGCAGATGGCAAAATTCCATTCTTTTTTATGGTTGAATAATATTCCGTTGCATGTACACATTTGTACGTGTGTGTGTGTGTGCTCGCACACACATACGCTAGGTTTTCTTTTTCCATTTGTCCATTGATGGACACTTAAGTTACTTCCATATCTTGGCTGCTATAACTAACGCTGCTATGAACATTGGATGTATCTTTTCCAAGTAGTGTTTTTGTTTTCTTCAGATATATACCCAGGGATGGAATTGCTGGATAATACAGTAGTTCTATTTTTAGTTTTTCATACTGTATTGTTTTCCATAGTGGATGCACCAGTTTTTATTCCCACTGATAGTGTACAAGGGTTCCTGTCTGTCTACATCCTTGTGAACATTTATTATTTGTGTTTTTTGATGATTGCCATTCTGACAAATATGAGGTGATATCTCATTGTGGTTTTGATTTGCATGTCTCTGATTATTAGCGATGTTGAGCATCTTTTAATGTGTCTGTTGGTCATTTGTATGTCTCTGGAAAAATACCTGTTCAGGTCTTTGCTCAATTTGTAATTTTTTTTTTTTTTTAGGTTTTTAAGCTTTTTACTATTTGCAAATATTTTCTCCCGTTTACTAGGTTGTCTTTTCATTTTGTCAGTGATTTCCTTTGCTGTGCAAAGATAGTAAGAAAAGGTAGCAAGAATACACAGAAGAACTTTACAAAAGCACTTAATGACCTGCATAACCACAATGGTGTGGTCACACAGCCAGAGTCACAAATCTAGAGTGTGAAATCAAGTGGGCCTTAGGAAGCATTACTACACACAAAGCTAGTGGAGGTGATGGAATTTCAGCTGAGCTATTTCAAATCCTAAAAGATGATGCTGTTATCATGCTACACTCAGTAAGCCATAATACTCAATAAGCCACTAATAAAGCCATTAGTTAGGTCCTATTTGTTTTGTTTTTGTTTCCTTTGTCTTGTTAGAGAGGTCCAAATAAAAAAAAAGTGCTGTGATTTATGTCAGAGAGTGTTCTGCCTATATTTTCTTCTGGGACTTTTATGGTTTCTGGTCTTACATTTAGGTCTTTAATCCATTTTGAGTTTGCTTTTGTATATGGTATGGGAAAATGTTCTAATTTTATCCTTTTCATTGTAACTGTACGGTTTCCACAGCACCACTAAGAGACTGTCTTTCCCCCATTGTATATTCTTTCTTCCTTTGTTGTAGATTAATTACCCATAATTGTGTGAGTTCATTTCTTGGGTGTCTCTTCTGTTCTGTTGATCTCTATGATTGTTTTTGTGCTATTAGCATACTGTTTTGACCGTGGTAGCTTTCTAGTGTTGTCTAAAGGCAGGAAGGATGGTTCCTCCAACTTCATTTTTTTTACCTCAAGATTGCTTTGATTATGGTGGCTATTTATGATGGTGGTAGAATTGTTAGTGGGATGGGACACAAGAGTTGGTCGTGTTTTACTTTTTTATCTAGGTGCTTATTTATGTGTATTTTTTGAAAATTCATTGAGCTTCACATTTAATATTTTTTTATGTTTGTATATAAATATTAAAAAATTTTTGTTCTGTTTTTAGATTTGATGGCAAATAAAATGCAGTTTAAGGGGTCACATTGAAATAGCTATTCTTTATAAGACCAGGTGATTTCTATTGAGAATATAATGTTAAATAACTGGAAGTCTTATTTTCTCAGGACCCATGATTCTTTTGGGAAGACACATACTCAAAAAACAAGGGAATTCCCGGCAGTCCAGTGTTTAGGATTTGGTGCTTTAACTGCTGGAGCCTGGGCTCAATCCCTGGTTGAGGAACTAAGATCCCACAAACCAAACAGCATCACTGAAAAGAACAAACACTTCCCCTACCCCCGACACAAAAAAAGAGAACTTGAAACCAGACGGACTATTGAGAATGTAGTATTTGAAGTCATTCCTAAATTTGAGGCAGTGCTTTTGTTTCTGTTTTTTGTTTATTTTTAAGATGTCTTAATCATGTCCTTTAGTTCTCTCTTTCCATAGCACCTGACGGATACCTCTCATGGTGTCAGAAATAAGTGTTTACAGTTACTTGGCAATCTTGGTTCTTTGGAGAAAAATGTCACAAAAGATGCAGAAGGCCTACCTGTCAGAGATGTCCAGAAGATCATAGGGGATTACTTCAATGACCAGGACCCACGTGTCAGAACAGCAGCTATAAAAGGCCCTCATGGAAACTAAATAGAGACATTTTTCTGGATTTCTTTTTAAGTTAATGCCACCTTGGAAATCCTACTTTACTGTCTTTCCCCCATTGTATATTCTTTCTTCCTTTGTTGTAGATTAATTACCCATAATTGTGTGAGTTCATTTCTTGGGTGTCTCTTCTGTTCTGTTGATCTCTATGATTGTTTTTGTGCTATTAGCATACTGTTTTGACCGTGGTAGCTTTCTAGTGTTGTCTAAAGGCAGGAAGGATGGTTCCTCCAACTTCATTTTTTTTACCTCAAGATTGCTTTGATTATGGTGGCTATTTATGATGGTGGTAGAATTGTTAGTGGGATGGGACACAAGAGTTGGTCGTGTTTTACTTTTTTATCTAGGTGCTTATTTATGTGTATTTTTTGAAAATTCATTGAGCTTCACATTTAATATTTTTTTATGTTTGTATATAAATATTAAAAAATTTTTGTTCTGTTTTTAGATTTGATGGCAAATAAAATGCAGTTTAAGGGGTCACATTGAAATAGCTATTCTTTATAAGACCAGGTGATTTCTATTGAGAATATAATGTTAAATAACTGGAAGTCTTATTTTCTCAGGACCCATGATTCTTTTGGGAAGACACATACTCAAAAAACAAGGGAATTCCCGGCAGTCCAGTGTTTAGGATTTGGTGCTTTAACTGCTGGAGCCTGGGCTCAATCCCTGGTTGAGGAACTAAGATCCCACAAACCAAACAGCATCACTGAAAAGAACAAACACTTCCCCTACCCCCGACACAAAAAAAGAGAACTTGAAACCAGACGGACTATTGAGAATGTAGTATTTGAAGTCATTCCTAAATTTGAGGCAGTGCTTTTGTTTCTGTTTTTTGTTTATTTTTAAGATGTCTTAATCATGTCCTTTAGTTCTCTCTTTCCATAGCACCTGACGGATACCTCTCATGGTGTCAGAAATAAGTGTTTACAGTTACTTGGCAATCTTGGTTCTTTGGAGAAAAATGTCACAAAAGATGCAGAAGGCCTACCTGTCAGAGATGTCCAGAAGATCATAGGGGATTACTTCAATGACCAGGACCCACGTGTCAGAACAGCAGCTATAAAAGCCATGGTAAACATGATCATGGAAACTAAATAGAGACATTTTTTCTGTTTGTATTTTTCTTTTTTAAGTTAATGCCACCTTGGATAGATCCATTCTGAATTCCCCCCAAGATGTACTTTATCCACACTTTCAGGAAGGTGTTGGTGGCATCACAAAACTCGAAAGACACGAGTTTTTATTTCTAACAGTTGCTGATCTTTGGGCTTCTCTGGTAGCGTTCACCAGCATTTCTGAAACATGGAAGGCATGACTTGTATCCCAGGTCCATGGGAGGAGTGTTACTTGTGTGCTGTAGTGTAGTAGCTACAGGTTGTACCGTTGTACTTCAGAAGTATAGATGAAAGTTACAGGGGAGGAGTGATTTTTAGGGGAAAATGGTGCCAACATTTCTTCCTCAGCTTCCTTATCATTATTTCATATTTATCCTGTTATCCTCTGGGCCAGTCCATGGGCTAGATTTAATTTTTTTAATTTTTAAAAAGGTTTTGACCTCTTTTATTGGTTTTTTTATTTATTTTCAATTTTGGCCTATTTTATTGGTTTTTCATTTATTTACTTTCATCCATCTTTATTCTTTGGCCTGTGTGGACCTCCCATCAGAGTGGCCTCTCTTGTTGCAGAGCACCAGCGCTGGGCTCAGGCTCTCCAGAGCACTGGCTCATAATTGGACACACTGGTCCAGCTGCTCTGTGGCATTTGGGATCTTCCCAGGCCAGGGACCAAACCAGCACCCACTGCACTGCAAGGTGGACTCTTTACCCACTGGACCACCAGGGAAGCCCAATTATTTATTTATTTATTTTCATCCATCGTTATTCTTCGGCCTGAGTGGGCCTCCCACTGCAGTGGCCTCTCTCATTGCAGAGCACTGGCTCTGGGTGCATGTACTCCAGAGCGCTGGCTTATAATTGGACACACTTGTCCAGCTGCTCCTCGGCACATGTGATTTTCCCGGGCCTGGGGTCATACCAGTGCCCCCTGCACTGCAAGGTCGACTCGGCTAGATTTACTAAGTGTTTAAGTGTTTCTACTGAAAAGTCCAGGTTTCTTATTTGTATAACACTGACTTGGGCCAAAGGGGCCATGTTAATGTGATGTAATGGGGACAAATATGTGAGCTTGTGGGGAGAGTTTGAAAATACTAATTTTTCCTCCTGCATACTTAAGCTTTATTTTTATTATCTAGTTGCAGCTCCATGAAAGAGGACTAAAATTACACCAAACAATTTATAATCAGGTATGTTAAATGATCGCTATCTGGAAGAAGAGGGAGGTGGAGGTGTCATGAAACTGGGAGGGGGGCACACTGGTTGTCAGAATTTGAAAGCATAGAGCTTCATCTGGCTAACAGTGGCAGTATTAATTATGATGACATATCCAAAACACATTCTAAGAAGAGAATGGGGGATGTGTAATGAATTCAGCACATAATGTGAGAAGGACATTTAGGAGGATTTAGGTAACTCAGTATGAATACCAGAGTATATAAAGAGAAGTGTAGTGTTCAGAGGAAGGAAAGTGGTGGTCTTGCTGATGTCTGTTTTGGTTGACTGAAGTTGACTTCAAACCTAAAGTCAGTTTGGAGCACCATGCTTGAGGAACAGGCATATTTCTGGAAGAGGATGATCAAAACCATGCATGTATGAAAAGATACCACGTGATTATTGTAGTATTGGTAAGGAAAAGCACAATAAAATTACAGCATCAATGGGAGAAGCTAAGATTGAGTGCCTAGCCAAAAGGTCTTACAGTTATTCTTACAGAATAATTGGATGTATCCAAAGACAAGAAATCTAAATCCATACTCAGAGACCAGTTTTTGTTAGCGTACTGAGTGGTTTTAAGCTTTTAGCGGTAGCTGATAATTAGTCAGACCACTATGACTTCTGTGTAAACCAAGTATTTTCTTGTACAAATGAAGTAGAATGAGTTCAGAATGGTTATGATGGTATGACCTATAGGGAAACTGTGAGAGGCCAAATAATTAAAGGAAACTTGTAGAGTAAGGACTCAAAGGAAGAAGAGTTAGTCTGATGATTCAGTTGTTTAGTGACATAAGACTGTCAATTAATTAGGCAAGCCGTGACTCCAAGAGAGAGGGAGGATGGAAGGAAGCTGGGAAGGGTTTGAGATATGAGACAGTAGAAGTTACCATAATGAGTTCAGTTTTGATAATGTTGACTTTGAGAGGTTAATGGGATATACTCAGGAGGAGAATTCCATATCTGGAACTCAGGAAAGATCAGGGCTGGAGGTGGATATTTGGAGCCGTCAGCATCCAGGAAGAGGAAGAAGATCAGAAGAAATGAAGAATGGAGCCAGGGGCAAGGCCAAACATTTAAGAAAGGAGCCCTAAAATAGTACTGAGGAGCAGTTTGATGAAGGAGAAGGAAAAATATATTCCTAAAGAGGCAGGAGGGCATTTTCTTAGTCAGTAGTGTTAAAATGCTAATGAAAGGTCATTTAATATCGAACTGAAATCTGGTCATTGGGCTTAGCAACAAAGTGGCCGTTAGTGAGTTTAAAGAGAGCAACTTCAGTGGAGTGGTGGGATTGGGGAGAGCCAGATCAGGGTCTGCTGAGGTGAGGCAGTTTAAAGTGATTATTGACTGTACTTTAAAGAAACTTGTCTGTGGGGCTTCCCCTGGTGGTCCAGTGGGTAAGGACACCGCCTTGCAGTGCAAGGGGCGCCGGTTCGATCCCTGGCCAGGGAAGATCCCACGTGCCTCTGAGCGGCTGGCCCAATGTGTCCAATTACCCAGCCGGAGCTCTGGGCACATGCAGCAACAGACCTCACCGCGATGGGAGGCCCACAGGAGCCAAGGAACAAAGACGGATGAAAACAGAGAAATGAAAGACCAATAGAAATGGCCCGCCCACTCCCCTCCCTCCCCAACCTGACTCCCGCCCAAAATAAATAAATAAATAAATCTTTAAAAAAAAAAAAAGAAACTTGTCTGTGAGAAGAAAATAGGGTAAAAGTTGGTAGAGGGGAGCGTTGAGCATTGGATTAAGGGTTTTTTATTGTTGTTGTATTTTAATGATAGTTGTTAAGTATGTTTATATGTTGGAGAGAGAGCTAGTGCTTTGGGAGACCTAGTATTATGGTGGTCTTCCATAGTGGGCTCAGTGGTAAAAAATCCACCTGCCAGTGTAGGAGACGTGGGTTCAGTCCCTGGTTTGGGAATGCCTGGAGAAGGAAATGGCAGCCCACTCTAGTATTCTTGCCTAGGAATTCCCATTGACAGAGGGACCTCGTGGGCTACAGTCCATAGGGTTCCAAAAGAATCAGTTACAACTTACCAACTAAACAAAGAGCAGCAAGTGTTATGATAGAAGAGGCAAAGGGGAATAAATGGCAGAGCAAGTTCCTTGTGGCAGAAAATCAGATTCATGAGCTGATTCATCAACAAATGTTAGTATCTAATGCTGCTTCTATAATTCCAAGCATGTTAGATAGGATCTGTACCCTCCCCATTCTTGTAGGTAAGATAGGCAATTAATAAATAAACGTGCACGTTAATAACATATGAGTACTGCTATGAGGTAAACCAATAGGATGCCATCATAAAGAATCACAAAGAGCATCTTTTTGGAGGGTGGTAAGGGATGGTCGCATGAGGAAGTGATGAGATCCGAAAGGAGGATTAGGAACTTTTAAAGAACCCTTTCCCTCAGATTTTGAGAAAATGAGGTGTGGGAGAATACAGGAATAAATGAGTTTATAACTGGTATGGAGTAGTTGAGTGGGTTTGTGCCCAAGAAACTTGATTTTTCTCAAATACACAGGTCACTTTATGGCTGGTAGTGGGATAGAAGTCCTGAGGGAAAGGTTAAGAAAAGCTGCCTTGGGAAGTGAAAGTTGAAAGCTGGAGTGTAAAGGATTTCAAACCTAATAAGGTTTGAGATCGTGAATCACCAGTCTCCTAGAGAGTGCAGTCTTCGTTGTCAGTGTTATGTTGCCCTTGTGAAGTCTTAGGATTGTGGAGCAGCTATAGCAGAAATCCTGAGGATTCTATATGATGATGCAGACAATGGTGTCAGGAGACTTAAAGTAAGAAGGGGTACAGGGCTTCCCCTGGTGGTCCAGTGGGTAGGGACACCGCCTTGCAGTGCAAGGCGCGGTTCGAGCCCTGGCCTGGGAAGATCACGTGCCGTGGAGCGGCTGGACTGATGTGTCCAATCACCGAGCCGGAGCTCTGGCGCGCATGCGCCCAGAGCCGGCGCTCTGCAACGACAGACGCCACCGCGATGGGAGGCCCGCAGGAGCCAAAGAACTAAGACGAATGAAAATGGAGAAATGAAAGACCAATCGAAGTGGCCCGCCCCCCCCCCTCCCTCCCTAACCCGACCCCCGCCCAAAGTAAATAAATAAATAAATCTTTAAAAAAAAAAAAAGAAAGGGTACAGAGCAAGAGAAAAAGTGGTTTATTTGGAGAGGAAAGATGAAATTAAAGCAGTGGTTCTTAACCAAGGTAATTTTGCTTCCCCAGGGAACATTTGTTGATGTGTGGAAATTTTTTTTTTAATAATTTCATTTGTTTATTTATTTTTGGCTGTGCTAGGTCTTTGTTGCTGCATAGGCTTTTCTCTAGTTGCGATGAGTTGGGGCTACTATAGTTGTGGTGCGTGGGCTTCTCAATTTTTTTCAAAGGGGGGCTTCAGTAGTTGCAGCTCCTGGAGTCTAGACCACAGGCTCAGTAGTTAAACCAATAGGATGCCATCATAAAGAATCACAAAGAGCATCTTTTTGGAGGGTGGTAAGGGATGGTCGCATGAGGAAGTGATGAGATCCGAAAGGAGGATTAGGAACTTTTAAAGAACCCTTTCCCTCAGATTTTGAGAAAATGAGGTGTGGGAGAATACAGGAATAAATGAGTTTATAACTGGTATGGAGTAGTTGAGTGGGTTTGTGCCCAAGAAACTTGATTTTTCTCAAATACACAGGTCACTTTATGGCTGGTAGTGGGATAGAAGTCCTGAGGGAAAGGTTAAGAAAAGCTGCCTTGGGAAGTGAAAGTTGAAAGCTGGAGTGTAAAGGATTTCAAACCTAATAAGGTTTGAGATCGTGAATCACCAGTCTCCTAGAGAGTGCAGTCTTCGTTGTCAGTGTTATGTTGCCCTTGTGAAGTCTTAGGATTGTGGAGCAGCTATAGCAGAAATCCTGAGGGGATTCTATATGATGATGCAGACAATGGTGTCAGGAGACTTAAAGTAAGAAGGGGTACAGGGCTTCCCCTGGTGGTCCAGTGGGTAGGGACACCGCCTTGCAGTGCAAGGGGCGCCGGTTCGAGCCCTGGCCTGGGAAGATCCCACGTGCCGTGGAGCGGCTGGACGGATGTGTCCAATCACCGAGCCGGAGCTCTGGCGCGCATGCGCCCAGAGCCAGTGCTCTGCGACGACAGAGGCCACCGCGATGGGAGGCCCACAGGAGCCAAAGAACGAAGACGAATGAAAATAGAGAAATGAAAGACCAATAGAAGTGGCCCGCCCACTCCCCTCCCTCCCTAACCCGACCCCCCCAAAATAAATAAATAAATCTTTAAAAAAAAAAAAAAGAAAGGGTACAGAGCAAGAGAAAAAGTGGTTTATTTGGAGAGGAAAGATGAAATTAAAGCAGTGGTTCTTAACCAAGGTAATTTTGCTTCCCCAGGGAACATTTGTTGATGTGTGGAAATTTTTTTTTTAATAATTTCATTTGTTTATTTATTTTTGGCTGTGCTAGGTCTTTGTTGCTGCATAGGCTTTTCTCTAGTTGCGATGAGTTGGGGCTACTATAGTTGTGGTGCGTGGGCTTCTCATTGCAGTGGCTTCTGTTTTTGCAGAGGATGGGCTCTATGGCATGTGGGCTTCAGTAGTTGCAGCTCCTGGAGTCTAGACCACAGGCTCAGTAGTTGTGGCACACTGGGCTTCATTGTTTCACAGCATGTAGAATCTTCCTGGATCAGGGATTGAACCCGTATCTCCTGCAGTGTCAGGTGGATTCTTTACTGCGGAGGAATTTTTGACTATTACAGTTGCTGGGGAGAGGAAGAGAATGTAGTGCTACCACTATCTAATGTCTAGAAGCCCAGAGATGCTACTAAACGTTGCATGGGTCAGTCCCTCACATGAAAAAATTGTCCCGTCCAAAATGTCAATAGTAGCAAGGTTGAGAGACCTAAATAGATAGGTAGTTTAAGTGGAATGAAGAGCAGGTATGATGGATCAAGTTATGACTGTGGAAGAACCAATAGAACCATGGATATTATGGTCAGAGCATGGAATATAAGATTTTAAAATCCAAAATTCTGGGTTTTGCCGTCTAGGGTGTTGTTATGACCATAGGGATATTCCATTTCAGACTGAAGTAAAACAAAGATTTGGCCTCTTTTTCACAGCTTTGCTTAAAATTGTACATTTATTTAGAATGCTTGAGTTTTCAGATGGACTGTCTGTTAGGAATCTGTCTGTTAGAAATTTGCTCTGATTTTACAGATAGGAGAAAAGCTCATATTTGGTGTTTGAGCCTGTAAGGGTAGCACTTAGCTCCAGCAAGCTTTGCTAGAGTTGAGCCTATTCTAGATGGCTTTGGGGCTGTCTGTTAGCCTATGGTTCTCTACACAGAACAGAATTCTCTACTGGGCAAAAGTTCAGGAAGTTAAAACCATGCAAACATATTTTGATTGGCATCCTTGTCCAACCACTTAATCTTCGTTATGAAAGTAGTTTGAACATCACCTGGGAAGACATACATACAACTGACAGACTTCTGGAATCCTTGTTTGCAGGCTTGTAAACTGCTCTCTGATGACTATGAACAAGTCAGTGCCGCAGTCCAGCTGATCTGTTTGCATAGGCTTTTCTCTAGTTGCGATGAGTTGGGGCTACTATAGTTGTGGTGCGGCTTCTCATTGCAGTGGCTTCTGTTTGCAGAGGATGGGCTCTATGGCATGTGGGCTTCAGTAGTTGCAGCTCCTGGAGTCTAGACCACAGGCTCAGTAGTTGTGGCACACTGGGCTTCATTGTTTCACAGCATGTAGAATCTTCCTGGATCAGGGATTGAACCCGTATCTCCTGCAGTGTCAGGTGGATTCTTTACTGGAGGAATTTTTGACTATTACAGTTGCTGGGGAGAGGAAGAGAATGTAGTGCTACCACTATCTAATGTCTAGAAGCCCAGAGATGCTACTAAACGTTGCATGGGTCAGTCCCTCACATGAAAAAATTGTCCCGTCCAAAATGTCAATAGTAGCAAGGTTGAGAGACCTAAATAGATAGGTAGTTTAAGTGGAATGAAGAGCAGGTATGATGGATCAAGTTATGACTGTGGAAGAACCAATAGAACCATGGATATTATGGTCAGAGCATGGAATATAAGATTTTAAAATCCAAAATTCTGGGTTTTGCCGTCTAGGGTGTTGTTATGACCATAGGGATATTCCATTTCAGACTGAAGTAAAACAAAGATTTGGCCTCTTTTTCACAGCTTTGCTTAAAATTGTACATTTATTTAGAATGCTTGAGTTTTCAGATGGACTGTCTGTTAGGAATCTGTCTGTTAGAAATTTGCTCTGATTTTACAGATAGGAGAAAAGCTCATATTTGGTGTTTGAGCCTGTAAGGGTAGCACTTAGCTCCAGCAAGCTTTGCTAGAGTTGAGCCTATTCTAGATGGCTTTGGGGCTGTCTGTTAGCCTATGGTTCTCTACACAGAACAGAATTCTCTACTGGGCAAAAGTTCAGGAAGTTAAAACCATGCAAACATATTTTGATTGGCATCCTTGTCCAACCACTTAATCTTCGTTATGAAAGTAGTTTGAACATCACCTGGGAAGACATACATACAACTGACAGACTTCTGGAATCCTTGTTTGCAGGCTTGTAAACTGCTCTCTGATGACTATGAACAAGTACGCAGTGCCGCAGTCCAGCTGATCTGGGTTGTCAGTCAGCTGTATCCTGAAAGGTCAGTGTGGGTGTAAGCCAGCTTTTTGTTCATTGAGAAACTGTTTTTCTCGCTTCCCACTCTGCAAAAGACCCACTTCCAGAAAAGGAATGTTGGTTAGATTTTTGGAAGGCAGTACGGAATAGAGAAAAAGCATGGACGCTGAAAATCAGGATTCCTGGGCCTTGCTTTTCACCTCTGCCTTGAACTTTCTGTATATGTTAGGAAAACTACTTCATCTTTCTGCGTCCCACCCTCCTCAACTATAGATGAAGAGATTGAATGGTCGTTCTCAAATGCTGTCCACTCTACCTCTGCCCACCCCTTAAAAAAAGTCTTTAAAATGCTTTGGGGCCCATTTTACAAATTCCAGGTGAGTTTAAAAATAATCGATCCCTTATGTACTGTTTTCCTAGTTAAAAATATTCATAAGTAATTCCCTGGCAGTGCAGTGGATAGGACTTGGTGCTTTCACTGCTGTGACCTGGGTTCAATCCATGATTGGGGAACTAGGATCCCACAAGCTGTGCACTTCCATCAAAAAAAAAATTTTTTTCATAGTAATTAAATAATTTTTTCTCACAGTGATTCTTTGGAGAGACAGGTATTATTTATTCTGTTTTATGGAAGAACTCATTTTATAGGAAAAAGAAGTGTTTTTTCTCTTTGTTAAACGACCTACTGAAATTGAAAAAGCAGAATGAGTTAGTAAAGTTCTGAAGCTATAGGCCTCCCACCCCTCTGAAAAATGACTATTTGAAAATTGTCTTTTCATTTAGGACCGGATTTGTAAGTACGTTTTATATTGTGATAACTGTTTTTGGTATCTCATGAATCTTCGAGTCTTTGGTGTGAAATACTTTTTATTCAAGACACAAAATTGCAGCACAATTAAAAATAAAGAGATTCCAGAGTGATTTGTTTACTCTGCAATATATTTCATCATTCTAGGGTTTGAATTATTCAGTTATTTCTGTTTGGGCCTATCTTCATTGGTCATTCTCAGTTTATTGGAACTGTAATCGTAGGCTGATGTTTTGTCATTTGTGGTTTCTTTTAATATAGCATTGTCCCAATCCCTTCTTCTAATGAAGAAATTCGCTTAATCGATGATGCGTTTGGAAAAATTTGTCACATGGTCAGTGATGGCTCCTGGATGGTTCGAGTTCAAGCTGCAAAGCTATTGGTATGTTGCATCCTCTTTAATGAACGGATTACCTGCTACATTGTACAAACATTTTGAGAAGCTAGATATAGACAAGTGTAGTGCACTTTTTATAAACTTTTGTGTTTCTTAAAATGGAAATGGCTCACTTTCCCAAAGAGAATTAGTCCTTTAGAACTAGAAAGCATTATAAAGATAATCCTATTTAATCTCACTAGCATATTAGAGAGCCAAAGTTTAGAGAAAAAAGAACATAATGGTTATAAATAACTGCTACTGTTACTAAGCACCTGGTATAGCCTAGATACTTTGCTATGAGGCCACTTACATTATTTATTTTACAGTAACCCAGCAAGCTAAGTGCTATTATTCCCTTTTTCCAAATGAGAAAACTGAGGCTCTGAGAACTTAAATAAATTATTTAACTTACGGAGATAGGAAGTTGTAGAATGAAATTCAGACACTAATCTGATGTTTAGAATTGTTCTTTCCCACTGTTTTGCCTTTGGGGACTCTTGTACATTGGTTAAAAAAAAAAAATTAACTTTTCAGAGGTAGAGCTGTCTTACAAAAGAAGGAGTGTTGGTGTAATAGCCTTATTTTATACATGTTGTCTTGCACATATCACTTAATCTTAGTCTCAGGGTCCAATTATATATTGGGAGCTGTGGTTGTGCAGCTAAGGTCCTAGTTTACTAGTTCCTGGTTTACTAGGTCCTTTGTGCAAGCTAAGAAGTAAACTCCCCTTCTCTAACGCTTGAGTAGACAAGCCCAGGATCAGTAAACTGTATGTGGTCTTTATGGTCTTTATATGTTCATCAGTTCAGTAAACTGAGGATCATGTGTATCTTCAAAAGAGTGGATAGTCAGGCAGATTGACGTAGGCCATCAATTACAGTATCAGTACTTCTAGGAAAGAGCATCTACTACAGGCACAGAAAGCTTCTTGGAGGAGGTGATTTCTTAGTGGACTTTTTCTGAAAGGTGAGTGTGGGTTAGCTAGGTAAAGAAGTAGGGGAAGAGAAAATGTGAGCAAAAATATATGAGTACACTATCATGTATACTAACATACTAAGCTGTAATATACTAAACAACAATATTATGTTAAACTACAAGCAGTTGAGTACGTCTTGGTATGGGAGAGAGTGTTCAGTTTTGGTGATGTGTGACAAGATTAAGCTTGAGAAGAAAACACAAGCCAGGCTTTGAAGAACTTAAATGAAATGATAAGACTTTAGACTTAAGTCCATCTTGTGCAGAAAGTGAATAGAATCCATTCTGCTTGGCTTATAGCAGGATGAAAATTTTCGGATATTTTATTAAATTTCATATCATAATTAGTTATCTCTTTGTCAGTTTCCCTCACTAGTGTGTGGAATTGTTGGTTGTTGAATTGACATCTTTTTTTTTTTTGCTTTTCATATGATACAGTAGATTGTGTTTGTTTTTTTTTTAAATTGTTACAGAGTTTTGTTATTCACAGACAGGTATGCTCCCAGATCAGTCATATGCATATCTCTGGTCTCCCCGTCCCCACTCTGGTTCCCCTCTTCCCACCCCTCCAGGCCGTTGCACAGTGCTCCTGCAGGATCCCCTATTCCCACAATGCAATGACAATAGCTATCCTTTTCACCTATGATAATACAGGTTTCCATGTTACTCCCTCTACGCCTCCCACCCACTGTTCATTCCCCACAATGTCCATATGTCTGTTCTTTATGTCTGTTTTTCCATCACTTCACTGCGTGTGTTATCATTACCCTCTTACTAGATTCCATATATATGTGTTAGTATACTGTGCTTGTCTTTCTCTTTTTGATTTACTTCAGTTTTTATAACGGGTTTTAGATCCGTCCACCTCATTATTTTACAACTGAGAAGTACTCCGTTGTATATATGTACCAGAGCTTTTGTATCCATCGTCATCTAGGTTGCCTCCATGTTCTAGCTATTGTATAGAGAGCTGCAGTGAATAGTCTTGAGGACGGTGATTTCTGTATCAGTACGTTCTAGGAAGAGCATCTACTACAGGCACAGAAAGCTTCTTGGAGGAGGTGATTTCTTAGTGGACTTTCTGAAAGGTGAGTGTGGGTTAGCTAGGTAAAGAAGTAGGGGAAGAGAAAATGTGAGCAAAAATATATGAGTACACTATCATGTATACTAACATACTAAGCTGTAATATACTAAACAACAATATTATGTTAAACTACAAGCAGTTGAGTACGTCTTGGTATGGGAGAGAGTGTTCAGTTTTGGTGATGTGTGACAAGATTAAGCTTGAGAAGAAAACACAAGCCAGGCTTTGAAGAACTTAAATGAAATGATAAGACTTTAGACTTAAGTCCATCTTGTGCAGAAAGTGAATAGAATCCATTCTGCTTGGCTTATAGCAGGATGAAAATTTTCGGATATTTTATTAAATTTCATATCATAATTAGTTATCTCTTTGTCAGTTTCCCTCACTAGTGTGTGGAATTGTTGGTTGTTGAATTGACATCTTTTTTTTTTTTGCTTTTCATATGATACAGTAGATTGTGTTTGTTTTTTTTTTAAATTGTTACAGAGTTTTGTTATTCACAGACAGGTATGCTCCCAGATCAGTCATATGCATATCTCTGGTCTCCCCGTCCCCACTCTGGTTCCCCTCTTCCCACCCCTCCAGGCCGTTGCACAGTGCTCCTGCAGGATCCCCTATTCCCACAATGCAATGACAATAGCTATCCTTTTCACCTATGATAATACAGGTTTCCATGTTACTCCCTCTACGCCTCCCACCCACTGTTCATTCCCCACAATGTCCATATGTCTGTTCTTTATGTCTGTTTTTCCATCACTTCACTGCGTGTGTTATCATTACCCTCTTACTAGATTCCATATATATGTGTTAGTATACTGTGCTTGTCTTTCTCTTTTTGATTTACTTCAGTTTTTATAACGGGTTTTAGATCCGTCCACCTCATTATTTTACAACTGAGAAGTACTCCGTTGTATATATGTACCAGAGCTTTTGTATCCATTCATTCATCGATGGACATCTAGGTTGCCTCCATGTTCTAGCTATTGTATAGAGAGCTGCAGTGAACATTAAAAACAGTGGTTAGGGGGCTTCCCTGGTGGTCCAGTGGGTAAGGACACCACCTGGCAGTGCAAGGGGCGCCAGTTCTATCCCTGGCCTGGGAAGATCCCACGTGCTGCGGAGCGGCTGGGCCGATGTGTCCAATTACCGAGCCAGAGCTCTGGAGCGCGTGCGCCCAGAGCCGGTGCTCTGCGACAACAGAGGCCACTGCAATGGGAAGCCCACGTGGGCCAAAGAACAAAGATGGATGAAAATAGATGAATGAAAGACCAATGAAACTGGCCCGCCCACCTCCCTCCCTCCCCAACACCACCTCCCCCTCCAAAAAAACAAAACAAAACAGTGGTTAGATGCCACGAAGTAGGTGGCAATGCCTTAACTATATGCATGTTGTCAGGCCCGAAAGCCTCTTCCATCCTTGTCAAGGGGAGTGTTAACTTTCTCTCCTTTCATACAACACAAATTGACATCTTTTTATTTTTTATTGGAATTGCTCTATCTTTTTTTTATTATTTACTTCTTCTACAGAGTTTTGTTGGGATATACGTATGACTAATATGACTAATCTGGGATTATGCATATTTTTTTATTTTTTTATTCTTCTTCCTGGTAACTCTAAGAATATAATGGAATGATTGCTAAGTATATGTTTAATGATTGAATGGAAAAATGAATGGAAAGAATGGAATAAAAAGGAATAGAGAGTAGTAGTTAAAGCAAAGAATTCTAGGATCTAGGTTTATAGCTCAGCTCTGTAACTTACATTCTTTGTCACCGTGAATGAATTATTTCATCTTTTTCTTTCTTCTTTCCCCCTTATAGAAAATGTGGCTAAGAGTAGCATTTGCTTCATAGGGTTGTAGTGATGATTAAATGAGTTAATATATGTATAAAGCACTTAGAGCAATGCATGATACCTAATAGTTCTCTGTAGGTGCTCACTGCTGCTGTTAATGGTTTCAAAACATATAGGGATCTGTACTGTCAAGCATAATGTTATCTTTATGCATTTAATTTGGCAACATACTTAATTTTAACATAATGTTTAAGTTTTAAAAGTTGTTTAATTTGCTCTGGATTGTTCCTTTTTGTAGGGCTCTATGGAGCAAGTCAGTTCTCATTTCTTGGAACAGACGCTTGACAAGAAGCTGATGTCAGATTTGAGGGTAACTTGAATTCTTTATTGTTTAAACTTGGTTTCTACAACCAAAATCAGTGTAGCTATGTGTCAAGTTGTGTTGATTCAATTTAGCAACCCATGAATTTGTTAATATAGGGTTACTAGATTACATTTTAATTTACAATCTTAGTAACTTGAACCATGGGCTTCTCTGGTAGCTCAGATGGTAAAGTATCTGCCTGCAGTGCAGCTAACCCTGGTTCAGTCCCTGGGTTGGGACAATTCCCTGAAGACGGGAATGGCAACCCATTCCAGTCCTCTTGCCTAGAGAATTCCATAGGGTCGTAAAGACTCAGACACTACTCAGCAACTAACACTCAACTTTTGTTAAATTTTAAATTATTATATGAAATACTTTGCACAGGTTGTGTTTTACAAAGAAAAGGCAGGATTAACTTTCTGTGTTAGACACTCTAAAGGTCTGGTCTTATTTTGTGAGATTATATGACATTTTAGGACTCCTTTCAGTAGCAGTTCTCTTGGAAGAGTAAGTAAATCCTTTCTCAGAACAGTAGCAGAATGCCCTTAAACCTTAACTGTGATAGTTCTCTGACCTAGTTGTCAGGAACAAATATGGGTCTGATAGTATGATTGGAACATTCATTGTCAGCCTCTTAATTTTTTAAAAGAAACATTTTGTTAATTTACTTTTGGTTGAGCTGAGTTGTCTTTGTTGTTTGAGGGCTTCCTCTAGTTGTGGCAAGTGGGGTCTACTCTCTAGTTACACTGTGTGGGCTTCTCATTGTGGTGGCTTCTCTTGTTGTGGAGCATGGGCTCTAAGGTGTGTAGGCTTTGGTAGTTGTGGCATGCAGGCTCAGTTGCCTCACAGCATGTGGAATCTTCCCAGACCAGGGATTGAACTTGTGTCTCCTGCATTAGCAGGCTAGCTCTTATCTAATGGTTTAAAACTGTCAAATAATGTTATCTTTATGCATTTAATTTGGCAACATACTTAATTTTAACATAATGTTTAAGTTTTAAAAGTTGTTTAATTTGCTCTGGATTGTTCCTTTTTGTAGGGCTCTATGGAGCAAGTCAGTTCTCATTTCTTGGAACAGACGCTTGACAAGAAGCTGATGTCAGATTTGAGGGTAACTTGAATTCTTTATTGTTTAAACTTGGTTTCTACAACCAAAATCAGTGTAGCTATGTGTCAAGTTGTGTTGATTCAATTTAGCAACCCATGAATTTGTTAATATAGGGTTACTAGATTACATTTTAATTTACAATCTTAGTAACTTGAACCATGGGCTTCTCTGGTAGCTCAGATGGTAAAGTATCTGCCTGCAGTGCAGCTAACCCTGGTTCAGTCCCTGGGTTGGGACAATTCCCTGAAGACGGGAATGGCAACCCATTCCAGTCCTCTTGCCTAGAGAATTCCATAGGGTCGTAAAGACTCAGACACTACTCAGCAACTAACACTCAACTTTTGTTAAATTTTAAATTATTATATGAAATACTTTGCACAGGTTGTGTTTTACAAAGAAAAGGCAGGATTAACTTTCTGTGTTAGACACTCTAAAGGTCTGGTCTTATTTTGTGAGATTATATGACATTTTAGGACTCCTTTCAGTAGCAGTTCTCTTGGAAGAGTAAGTAAATCCTTTCTCAGAACAGTAGCAGAATGCCCTTAAACCTTAACTGTGATAGTTCTCTGACCTAGTTGTCAGGAACAAATATGGGTCTGATAGTATGATTGGAACATTCATTGTCAGCCTCTTAATTTTTTAAAAGAAACATTTTGTTAATTTACTTTTGGTTGAGCTGAGTTGTCTTTGTTGTTTGAGGGCTTCCTCTAGTTGTGGCAAGTGGGGTCTACTCTCTAGTTACACTGTGTGGGCTTCTCATTGTGGTGGCTTCTCTTGTTGTGGAGCATGGGCTCTAAGGTGTGTAGGCTTTGGTAGTTGTGGCATGCAGGCTCAGTTGCCTCACAGCATGTGGAATCTTCCCAGACCAGGGATTGAACTTGTGTCTCCTGCATTAGCAGGCTAGCTCTTATCCAGTGAGCCACAGGGAAGTCCAGTCTCTTAATTTTTTTGTTGTTTTTAATGATTAAAACAAATATTTATACTGAGAATATGGTTAGTAGCTTTCTTCACATTTTCACATTTTTTAAAGAGCCACAGAAGTTCCATTCATGTTCTAAGCAGTTGAGCTGGCAAAGATTCCTGTCTCCATTTCATACAAAATAGATCACATTCAATTACTCCTCACAGCAGCCAACTGGAAGATTATTCCATTGTTTTTGAAGCACTGGTTGGGGTGTCATCTACAATGGTAGCCAAATAAATGAGATTTCTGTGTAATACATGCTGGTACTGGACACACTTATTTGCCTGGCCTTTTTCTGATATTCCACGATACATCAGATCAGCTGGTCATTCTCTTCCAGGAGCCGCTGGATAGTCTCCTAATTGACTTCTGCCTTCCTTCTCAGATAGTCTGGTACGAAGGCCACTGACGTCCGGGGAAGCCAGGGTGGAACGCGGTCTCAGGCCCTGTTATGCTGGTGCATATAGACTAGAGCTGGCCAGCAGCTCCACACACCTGTTGATTTTTAAATTATAGAAGTGTTAATAAGGAATCAGAATCAAGTAGAAAAGGGAAACAGTTTACCCATCTTCCCACCACTCTTACAGATCATTTTGGTGTATTTCTCTTCAACTCTGTTTCTTATCTATGTTTAAACTTTGAATCATTATATACAGGTAATTTTGTAGTCTAGTTTACCTTTATCACTGCATGCTTTTTTGACATTGTTAGCTTCATACTTACAGTTTTTACAGAGAGCATAATATTCTGTCAAGTAGATGTGCCATCGTTTTTTAGCCTTTGTTATACATTTATAGTTTCTCCTTAAATTTCCCACCATTATAAATTATGTATAGAATATCATCTCCATGGATATTAGATCTTTTCCTCTTTTTACCCACTGGACCACCAGGGAAGCCCTCCTCTTTTGATTTATTCCATAAAATAAATTCTTAGGAATAGTTGAAGAGTTGATATCTGTGCTTTATGAAACATTGCTATATGGCTTTCTTCAGGGGCATTCCCTTCATTTGAGGTCAGTGGTTGCTTGAGTGTTTTTTGTATCTCCTGGGGTGGAAGTGCAAAGATGGACATACTCATGGTGAATGGTGAGGGATGGGTAATTCAAGGATTCCTAGGACGCATCGCAAGGTGCAAACCTCCTTGGTCCAGTTCACATCTTTGTAGGCTCAAGTACTATATTTCATCATCGCCTTTGAAATGATCAGTTGTGAGGGTGTGGACTCACACCAGGAAGGTTCAGAGAGCCTGATATATAAAACAGTATGCCAGTTTATTCATCTATGAAGGTAACTGTAACTGTCAAGTAGATTCAATATCTACTTTAACTGACTAGTATGTATATTCTCCCTTAGGCAACCTGTGTGGAAAGTAAATTTACTAGAGGCTTGATTGGTTGCTCACATAGAGCACAGTCCTATGGAATGAAAACAGCTCTTTCCTAGGACCAGTGTACTGTCTCCCCAGGATGGTGCTTAGAGGGACACTCCCATTATTTACCTCTCTAGTTCTCCCTTTCCTGTGTGACCATGGGAAACAACCACCTCTCTGATCATCATTCTTGTGCTGTCTTCAGTAAAGTTGTGGGGAGGGTGTGCTCAGTCACTCAGTTGTGTCTGGCTCTTTGTGACCTCATGAACTGTAGCTCACCAGGCTCCTTCTGGCCATGGGATTATCCCAGCAAGAATACTAGAGTGGGTCACCATTTCCTTCTCTAAGGGATCTTCCCTGCCCAGAAATTGAACCTAAGTCTCCTGTGACTCCTGCATTGGCATGGCAGATTCTTTACTAGTGAGCCACTTGGGCAGCCCCTTAATAAAGTTACTATCTGTAATAAGATTACTCTCAACTGTGATAGACATGAGAGCCTTTGTATTTTCTTCAAGTTGAATTTGCATTCTCTCCTCTGATAACTATTGAATTTTTTTTTTTAAATGTAACTTTCAGAGAGCAGTCTTATTTCCTACTTAACTCACGTTCTTGGTGTGCAACTTACTGCTCTTTCATGAATCTCCAGCAAGTGGTAATTGTTGTCTTCTATAGAGGAAACGCACTGCACATGAACGTGCCAAGGAACTTTACAGTTCGGGAGAGTTTTCCAGCGGCAGGAAGTGGGGAGATGATGCTCCCAAAGAAGAAATAGATACGGGGGCTGTGAACTTGATTGAGTCAGGAGCTTGTGGAGCCTTCGTTCATGGATTGGAAGATGAGATGTATGGTAAGAATGACTTCATAATAATGCCAGTGTCCATGTACTGAGGGACTGCTGTGTCGCTGGCATTGTACTGAGTGATACACACAGACTGTCTCACTTAGTCTTCACATCGCTCAGTGAAGACTTTATTTCACCTAGTGATGGATGATGGTAGATAGCTTACCATGAATGGTGTCGGATTCTTGATCTCCAAAGGAGAAGATTTCACATTGGGATCAAAAAGATTCGTCTTTGATCACTCAGAGCTTCTTGCAATAAAAAGTTTATTAAAGAAAAAAGGGATAGAGAAAGCTTCCAGCTAAAGGAACTGGAAGGGAGATAGAAGAGTACCCCTAAAGCTAGTTTAGGCATTTTGTACGTTTCTAGTTGGTTATTAATAGTAGATTAAAAGAGTATTTTAAGGTGATAAAGGTCTTACGAGATCCACACCCACAACCAACATCTTTAGATAACATTGGTACAAGCTAAGAAGGAGCAACATGTCCTCCAGCGAGATACATTGTGGTTCTAAACATTAGCTTTGGGCTTAAAGAAAGTCTTAGGCAAAATACATTATTGTCATAGATGTGGCAATCAAGGTGATGGCACCTTGGCTAAAAATGTTTGTTCCCTGTCCTCCTCCTCCTCCTTGGAAACCTCTGGCCTCCTTACCAAGTCTGCCTATTCACCACTAGTAAGTGGCAAAACTGGGATCTGATTATATGTGCTAAGATACTAGAGAATCAGTCTTTTTTGTTGTTAGAATCAGTCTTTTTCTTAAGTTGAATTTGCATTCTCTCCTCTGATAACTATTGAATTTTTTTTTTTAAATGTAACTTTCAGAGAGCAGTCTTATTTCCTACTTAACTCACGTTCTTGGTGTGCAACTTACTGCTCTTTCATGAATCTCCAGCAAGTGGTAATTGTTGTCTTCTATAGAGGAAACGCACTGCACATGAACGTGCCAAGGAACTTTACAGTTCGGGAGAGTTTTCCAGCGGCAGGAAGTGGGGAGATGATGCTCCCAAAGAAGAAATAGATACGGGGGCTGTGAACTTGATTGAGTCAGGAGCTTGTGGAGCCTTCGTTCATGGATTGGAAGATGAGATGTATGGTAAGAATGACTTCATAATAATGCCAGTGTCCATGTACTGAGGGACTGCTGTGTCGCTGGCATTGTACTGAGTGATACACACAGACTGTCTCACTTAGTCTTCACATCGCTCAGTGAAGACTTTATTTCACCTAGTGATGGATGATGGTAGATAGCTTACCATGAATGGTGTCGGATTCTTGATCTCCAAAGGAGAAGATTTCACATTGGGATCAAAAAGATTCGTCTTTGATCACTCAGAGCTTCTTGCAATAAAAAGTTTATTAAAGAAAAAAGGGATAGAGAAAGCTTCCAGCTAAAGGAACTGGAAGGGAGATAGAAGAGTACCCCTAAAGCTAGTTTAGGCATTTTGTACGTTTCTAGTTGGTTATTAATAGTAGATTAAAAGAGTATTTTAAGGTGATAAAGGTCTTACGAGATCCACACCCACAACCAACATCTTTAGATAACATTGGTACAAGCTAAGAAGGAGCAACATGTCCTCCAGCGAGATACATTGTGGTTCTAAACATTAGCTTTGGGCTTAAAGAAAGTCTTAGGCAAAATACATTATTGTCATAGATGTGGCAATCAAGGTGATGGCACCTTGGCTAAAAATGTTTGTTCCCTGTCCTCCTCCTCCTCCTTGGAAACCTCTGGCCTCCTTACCAAGTCTGCCTATTCACCACTAGTAAGTGGCAAAACTGGGATCTGATTATATGTGCTAAGATACTAGAGAATCAGTCTTTTTTGTTGTTAGAATCAGTCTTTTTTCTCTCTAGCAGGCTAGTTCATTTTCTCTGAACCCTTAAGGAGACTCTTACATATTTTCAACATTCCAAGAAGTCCAGTAAAAAATGTTAATTTAGCTACTTGTAGCTGGGCTGTGCATGCCAAGTGAAAAACAAAGTATCTTTGCTTCTGCTTGGAATTGCATCAGGTCAAGATTATACTGATTGCCTCATGTTGATCAGAAGTTTCTCTGTGATTCCCATGATACACTTGCAAGAGTTATATATGAGTCAGTGTGCAGAGTAATGGATAAAGCCGTTGGAGGCAGAGTCAGCAGTTAAAACATATGGATTCATCTTTAGATTGTTTTGTAATTATTAGCAATTCTGTGTTTAGATTATACTTTTGTGATGCAGAGCAAATCTTTCCCTTCTGATGAAAAGGAGAAATTTATAAGTACCAAGAAAAGTCTGAATCATCTCCTGTGAATATAATTCTGTTTTTAAGTGTCTATAAAAGCTTTCTTATACAAAACAAACAAACAAACAAACAACTATATTTGAGAGTTTAGCCACAGTTTGAGTGTTTTTCTTTTTTGGAACTGGACATTTTGTTGTAGAACCCTGTGGGAACCACTGGAATAAAACAAGCAAGTATGGAAGTCTTGTGAGCACAGTTTGTGACTTACTCATCTTTCCTCTCTGTATGCCAACACTCAGCATGGGGCCTGGCATATAGTACATGATGTTAGTGAATGAATAAATGAAGGGCTTCCTGGATTCAGTGGCTTTACTATTACATATTCTGACCATATAAAGTGGTATGTTTTCAAGGTGCTTACAAGATCTGTACTTATGTCATAGTTAATATTTATTGAACTTTTAACATATGCCAGGCAGTGTGTTATGTGCTTTCCCTACACTATGTCATTCACTCCTTCTAACTACTCTGTAAGAAAATGGGTATTATCTCCATTTAACAGATGAGAAAATTGAGGTGCTGCAAGTTTACTTATTCAAGATCACCCTCCAAGTTCGTGGATGTATTACTTCTCACGATTCAATGTGAAATCTCTGTCATTTCAGAGCTTGTACCCTTAACCACTGTGTGATGCTAGTCTAGAATTAGCAGGCCTGGGTACTAGTCTTGTCTTTATTCTGACTCACTTGAGGCCAGTTTTTCCACTTTGTTGAGTCTTATCTCTAGAATGAGAATAATGATACTAAGCCTGTTTTAATCTTAATAATGCTATTTGAGTTAAAAAAAAAAAAAAGTCCAGTGGTTGGAATACTGAAATAATAAGACAACTGTGCTTTCAAGAAATTAATGGAGATAGACATGTGAAAGTAGTAGCAGAATCTGCAGACCTGGAGGAGATCCCGCAAGGGGACGTTGTGGAGTAAGAGGAGTAAAGAGTATAAAACAAGCCTGAATGAGAAGGAACTCTTCTTGATTTTATCTGTGGGTCTTAACGTGACGTGCAGTTTTGTTTGTCACCTTGTCTATAGAGGTCCGCATTGCTGCTGTGGAGGCACTCTGCATGCTGGCCCAGTCTTCACCCTCTTTTGCTGAGAAGTGCCTTGATTTCCTGGTTGACATGTTTAATGATGAAATCGAGGAAGTACGTCTACAGTCCATACACACCATGAGAAAAATCTCCAACAATATCACCCTTCGAGAGGATCAGCTTGACACCGTCCTGGCTGTGTTGGAGGTGAGTGAGCACAGTTTATTATACATTTCTTCATCAGGACCTACTGAGTGCTGCTTTTCTTTTTTTTAAGCCAGGCATTGGTGATTAAATAGCAAAGAGGCAGCACAGTTCTGCCTTCTGATCACACAACTCCTTCATAATGGAGGAGACTGAGTGTTAGACAGGACATTTGAATAAAGCTTAATATTGCTATGATCAGGAAAGATGGGATGCCCTATGGATACAAAGTATCTAACCTGAGTTACTTGAGATAAGATTGGGGAGACAAGATTTCTTCAAATGCTGTAGTGGATATTTGAAGAAGTAGGACTTAATGAGGCATTTCTTTCTTTATTTTTTAAGGAAGTAGAGTTGGCTTGCTATATTATATTAGAAAACTCAAAAGGGAAATTGTATTAGATTCAGGTGTAGACAGCATGTTCTTGGGAAGGAGTGGCACAGTAAGATGGAAGGCACTTGCCAGATTTTTCCACTTGTGTGATGCTAGTCTAGAATTAGCAGGCCTGGGTACTAGTCTTGTCTTTATTCTGACTCACTTGAGGCCAGTTTTTCCACTTTGTTGAGTCTTATCTCTAGAATGAGAATAATGATACTAAGCCTGTTTTAATCTTAATAATGCTATTTGAGTTAAAAAAAAAAAAAAAAGTCCAGTGGTTGGAATACTGAAATAATAAGACAACTGTGCTTTCAAGAAATTAATGTTAATGGAGATAGACATGTGAAAGTAGTAGCAGAATCTGCAGACCTGGAGGAGATCCCGCAAGGGGACGTTGTGGAGTAAGAGGAGTAAAGAGTATAAAACAAGCCTGAATGAGAAGGAACTCTTCTTGATTTTATCTGTGGGTCTTAACGTGACGTGCAGTTTTGTTTGTCACCTTGTCTATAGAGGTCCGCATTGCTGCTGTGGAGGCACTCTGCATGCTGGCCCAGTCTTCACCCTCTTTTGCTGAGAAGTGCCTTGATTTCCTGGTTGACATGTTTAATGATGAAATCGAGGAAGTACGTCTACAGTCCATACACACCATGAGAAAAATCTCCAACAATATCACCCTTCGAGAGGATCAGCTTGACACCGTCCTGGCTGTGTTGGAGGTGAGTGAGCACAGTTTATTATACATTTCTTCATCAGGACCTACTGAGTGCTGCTTTTCTTTTTTTTAAGCCAGGCATTGGTGATTAAATAGCAAAGAGGCAGCACAGTTCTGCCTTCTGATCACACAACTCCTTCATAATGGAGGAGACTGAGTGTTAGACAGGACATTTGAATAAAGCTTAATATTGCTATGATCAGGAAAGATGGGATGCCCTATGGATACAAAGTATCTAACCTGAGTTACTTGAGATAAGATTGGGGAGACAAGATTTCTTCAAATGCTGTAGTGGATATTTGAAGAAGTAGGACTTAATGAGGCATTTCTTTCTTTATTTTTTTAAGGGAAGTAGAGTTGGCTTGCTATATTATATTAGAAAACTCAAAAGGGAAATTGTATTAGATTCAGGTGTAGACAGCATGTTCTTGGGAAGGAGTGGCACAGTAAGATGGAAGGTACCAAGCAGAGGGAGCAATATCTAAGGATCCGGAGTTAAGAGCAAATATGGTATATTCAAGGAATTGGGAGAAGCCAAGTAAATACATAAAGTAAAATTTAAAAAAAATATCAGTTAGAACCAGTCATTCTGGTAAAAATGAATAAATAGAAAGGAATAGGTGCTGGTACATATAACAACATGAATACATTATGCTCAGTGAAAGTAACCAGACACAAGGAGCAGCGTACTCTGTGATTTCATTATATGGCATTTTGGAAAGACAAAACTAGGAGAAAATGCATCAGTGATTGCTAGAATCTGGAGTGAGGCGTAGACTACAAAGGAACACCAGCAAAGTGTTTGAGTGATGCAAGTGTTTTGTTTTGTTTTTTTTTAAGATTTATTTATTTATTTACTTTCGGGCGGGGGTCGGGTTGGGGAGGGCGGGGAGCGAGCGGGCCACTTCTATTGGTCTTTCATTTCTCTATTTTCATCCGTCTCTGTTCCTTGGCTCCCGTGGGCCTCCCATCACGGTGGCGTCTGTCGCTGCAGAGCGCCAGCTCTGGGCACATGTGCGCTAGAGCTCCGGCTCAGTAATTGGACACATGGGTCCAGCCGCTCCGCGGCACGTGGGATCTTCCCAGGTCAGGGCTCGAACTGGCGCCCATTGCACTGCAAGGCGGTGTCCTTACCCACTGGACCACCAAGGGAAGCCCACAAGTGTTTTATATTGTGGTTGTGGTGGTGGTTATAAGACAATCTGGATTTATTAAACTCATGGAAGTGTGTACTAAAAAGGATGAATTTTATAGAGGGTAAATTATATGTTTGTAAACCTGACTTAAGAAAATACTTTGGAGATCCATTTCCCACTAAAAGTAACCCAAATTCAAGAGAAATGACTGATTCCAGGTGTGGTACAGAAAACGTAACAAAATAGCCTTGTACCACCTTGTCATAACAGAAAGCAGATATTAGCTATTGAACACTTCTATTCTCATATCAAAAAAGACCCAGGAGATGACTTAAATAGACTCTCACTGGCTAGAGGTGTTTATATTATATTAGAAAACTCAAAAGGGAAATTGTATTAGATTCAGGTGTAGACAGCATGTTCTTGGGAAGGAGTGGCACAGTAAGATGGAAGGTACCAAGCAGAGGGAGCAATATCTAAGGATCCGGAGTTAAGAGCAAATATGGTATATTCAAGGAATTGGGAGAAGCCAAGTAAATACATAAAGTAAAATTTAAAAAAAATATCAGTTAGAACCAGTCATTCTGGTAAAAATGAATAAATAGAAAGGAATAGGTGCTGGTACATATAACAACATGAATACATTATGCTCAGTGAAAGTAACCAGACACAAGGAGCAGCGTACTCTGTGATTTCATTATATGGCATTTTGGAAAGACAAAACTAGGAGAAAATGCATCAGTGATTGCTAGAATCTGGAGTGAGGCGTAGACTACAAAGGAACACCAGCAAAGTGTTTGAGTGATGCAAGTGTTTTGTTTTGTTTTTTTTTAAGATTTATTTATTTATTTACTTTCGGGCGGGGGTCGGGTTGGGGAGGGCGGGGAGCGAGCGGGCCACTTCTATTGGTCTTTCATTTCTCTATTTTCATCCGTCTCTGTTCCTTGGCTCCCGTGGGCCTCCCATCACGGTGGCGTCTGTCGCTGCAGGCGCCAGCTCTGGGCACATGTGCGCTAGAGCTCCGGCTCAGTAATTGGACACATGGGTCCAGCCGCTCCGCGGCACGTGGGATCTTCCCAGGCCAGGGCTCGAACTGGCGCCCATTGCACTGCAAGGCGGTGTCCTTACCCACTGGACCACCAAGGGAAGCCCACAAGTGTTTTATATTGTGGTTGTGGTGGTGGTTATAAGACAATCTGGATTTATTAAACTCATGGAAGTGTGTACTAAAAAGGATGAATTTTATAGAGGGTAAATTATATGTTTGTAAACCTGACTTAAGAAAATACTTTGGAGATCCATTTCCCACTAAAAGTAACCCAAATTCAAGAGAAATGACTGATTCCAGGTGTGGTACAGAAAACGTAACAAAATAGCCTTGTACCACCTTGTCATAACAGAAAGCAGATATTAGCTATTGAACACTTCTATTCTCATATCAAAAAAGACCCAGGAGATGACTTAAATAGACTCTCACTGGCTAGAGGTGAAGAAGAATATCATTAAGGTTACAACTACAAATATGATGAAACCCATGATTTTATAGTACTTAAACAGAACAGTTTATTAGTCACATTGGAAGATGCTTAGTAATCAGTTCCTTATTTTGAAAACTGGTAAATTAATGAATCAAGCATTTATCCTTCCTTTTCCTATACAGACGAAACTTCAAGACAGCCAGCTAATTGATAAAGGGAAGTTTTTCTTGTAAAGTATTCCAGTATTGATTCCATAAATCAAGAATGATAGAATTTACATATCACTGTTCTACAACTTTAATGAGTTACTCAATCTAGGCATTGGTCTTTAGTGGTTATTAATATCACAAAAAAGAAATAGATATATACTTCCTGAGGGAAGTATATAGTACCAGCTATGAAGTGGTCTTATTAATAAGTTGAACCTGAATCTGATGAAGCCTATAAATCAAACTACCATCTCAGTGTATACCAGGGAGAAATTGTAAGAGTTAAAAACAGGAGATGTAAAGAGATTTTATATATTAAAGGATACTTAAGGAGTATATTACCCAACTGATATGTAGATGTTCTTTGGGCCTGATTAGAACAAATAAAACCTTTTTGAGTTAGGTAAATTTGATTATAGAGTAGATATTTGATATTAAAGATTTATTAAAATTTTACACATGATACTGGTTTATGTTTTTTTTGATATTAATTTTTAAAGGAAATATTATGGAAGTATTAACTGACACAGTGCTATGGTTTCTCTGTTTGGCTTCAAAATCATCTGGGAGGAGTAGCTAAAGGAATAGATGAAGCATAGTGGCTATGAGTTAGTTGTTGAAACTCGCTTTTGTTTTTTTTATATTGTTTTTCCCCCATCGTGCCTCTTTTATTTTTATATTTATTTTCATCCATCTTTTATGCTTTGGCATGTGTGGGCCTCCCCTTGCAGTGGCCTGTCCTGCTGCAGAGCACTGGCTCTGGGCACATGCACTCCAGAGCGCTGGCTTGTAATTGGACACACCAGTCCAACCACTCTGCAGCATGTGGGATCTTCCCGGGCCAGGGATCTAACCAGCGCCCCTTGCACTTCAAGACAGACTCTCTACCCGCTGGACCACCAGAGAAGCCCTGGGGGGTTTATTATCTCTACTTTATACATGCTTCAAATTGTCTATATAAAAAAGTCTTAAAAGATCAGGATCACTTTCACCACTATTATTCAACATAGTCCTGGAAGTTCTAGCAACAGCAATAAGAGAAGAAAAACAAATAAAAGGAATCCAGATTGAAAAAGAAGAAGTAAAACTCTCTCTATACACAGATGACATGATATACACAGAAAATCCCAAAGACACTATTACATAACTACTAGAGCTAATCAACGAATTCAGCAATGTTGCGGGACACAAAATCAATATACAGAAATCACTGGCATTCCTATACACAAACAATGAAAAATCAGAAAACGAAATAAAAGATGCAGTCCCCTTCACCATTGCAACCAAAAGAATAAATATCTAGGAATAAACCTACCCAAAGAAACAAAAGAACTGTACACAGAAAATTATAAGACACTCGAGAGAAATTAAAGAAGACTTAAACAGATGGAGAGATATTCCATGTTCCTGGGTAGGAAGAATCAATATTGTGAAAACGACCATACTACCAAATATCATCTATAGATTCAATGCAATCCCTATCAAACTGCCAATGACATTTTTCACAGAACTAGACCAAAGAATAACACAGTTCATATGGAAACACAAAAGACCTCGAATAGCCAAAGCAATCCTGAGGAAGAAGAATGGAGTTGGAGGGATCAGCCTCCCTAACGTCAGACTCTACTACGAAGCAACAGTCATCAAGACAGTATGGTACTGGCACAAAAACAGAACTATAGACCAGTGGAACAAGATCCAGAACCCAGAGATAAACCCACGCACCTGTGGGTACCTTATTTTTGACGAAGAGAAACTATAAAATGGGACAAAGATAGCCTCTTTAACAAATGGTGCTGGGAAAACTGGACAGCTACATGCAAAAAAATGAAGTTGGAACATTCCCTGACACCATACACAAAGATCAACTCAAAATGGATTAAAGACCTAAATGTAAGACCAGAAACCCTCAAACTCTTAGAGGAGAATATAGGCAAAACCCTCAAGGACATCAATCAAAGCAAGATCTTCTCTGACCCACCTACTAGAATAGCGGAACTAAAAACAAAAATGAACATGTGGGACCTAATGAAAGTCAAAGCTTTTGTACAGCAAAAGAAACTACAAAAAAACTGAACAGACAACCAACAGAATGAGAGAAAACCATAGCAAATGAAACAATAGACAAAGAATTAATCTCCAAAATCTACAAGCAACTCAAACAACTCAGCACCGGAAAAATGAACAACCCAATCAAAAAATGGGAAAAGGACCTAAACAGACATCTCTCCAGAGAGGACATACAGATGGCCAGAAAACACGTGAAACGATGTTCAGCCTCACTTACAGTTAGAGCAATGCAAATCAAAACTACAGTGAGATATCACCTCACACCCGTCAGAATGGCCATCATCCACAAATCGACAGACAATACTTGCTGGAGAGGGTGCCTCCGCACCCTCTTGCATTGCTGGTGGGAATGTAAATTGATACAGCTGCTATGGAAAATAGTATGGAGATTTCTTAAAAGACTAATAACAGAAGCACCATACAACCCAGCAATCCCACTCTTAGGCTTATACCCTGATGAAATCAAAACTGAAAGAAGCACCTGTACCCCAATGTTCATTGCAGCTGTCTATACAATACCTAGAACATGGAGGCAACCTAGATGTCCATTGACGAATGAATGGATACAGAAGCTTTGGTACATATATGCAATGGAATACTACACAGCTGTAAAGAGAAATGCAGAAGAATCAGCCCTAATGAGGTGGCTGGATCTAGAACCTATCATAAAAAGTGAAGTCAGTCAAAAAGAGAAAGACAAGTACAGTATACTAACACATATATATGGAATCTAGTAAAAGGATAATGATAACACATGCAGTGAACCCATGGAAAAACAGACAGAGAATAGACATATGGACATTGTGGGGAATAAATAGGGGGTGGGAGACATAGAGGGATTAACATGGAAACCTAAACTATCATATGTGAAAAAGATATGATTGCACTGTGGGAATAGGAGTTCATACAAGGGCTTGGGGCGACAGCCTGGAGGAGTGAGATGGGGTGCCTGGGAGTGGGGAGGGGACCAGGGATATGCATATGACTGAACTGGGAACATACATGTCTGTGAACAACAAAACTCTGTAAAAATTTTAAAAATAAATAAATAAATGAAAGTCAAATTTTTTTAAAAAAGTGAAGTAAGTTAAAAAGAGAAGGACAAATACAATACACTAATACATATATATGGAATCTAGTAGGATGGTAATGATAACACACACAGTGAAGCAATGGAAAAATATACATGGACAGTAGACATATGGACATTGTGGGGAATGAACAGTGGGTGGGAGGCGTAAAGGAAGTAGCATGAAAACCTATACTATCATATGTGAAAAAACTAGTTATTGTCATTGCGCTGTGAGAAAAGGGAATCCTGCAGGGGTGCAGGTATCATACATATCTGTAAACAACAAAACTCTGAAAAGTAAAAAGTAAAGTGAAAATTAAAAAAAATAAAGTCTTAGAGAACTGGCAAAAAATGCTGTGGAGATATCAATTAAGAGTAAAACTGTTATGTATCCATTTATGTTAGCCTTAAGAAGTTGTTGGTGAAATGTTCTAATCATTTTAGTGAGGCTGAGCAGAAGATGTTGGGGAGGGAAGAAACCACTCTCTGACATCATCTGATACCTCCTCTCTTTGTTTATCTGCTGTAGCCATACTACTATTTTTCAACATGCTTTGACCTTTCGAACATAACCTTTGTGTTTGCAGTTCCCTTTGATCATGTCATATAAAATAATCCACTGATCCCAGCACTCTTATCCTTAACCTTTGTTAAAAGTTTCTTATATCTAGGGACTTCCCTGATGGTCCAGCAGCTGAGACTTTGTGCTCCCAAGGCAGGGGGCCAGGGCCAGTCCTTGGTCAGGGGACTAGATCCCACATGCTGCAACTAAGGCCAGACAGCAAAATAAATAAAATAAATATATTTTTTAAAAAGTTTCTCGTATCTGATTTATTCATTTAATGTGTGCTGGGTCTTTATTGCTGCACATAGGCTTTCTCTAATTGCGATGCTCAGGCTTCTTAGCAGTGCTTCTCTTGTTGCAGAACACCGGCCCTAGGACGTGCAGTCTTCAGTAGTTGTGGTGCACAGGCTTAGTTGCCCTGAGGCATGTGGAATCTTCCCAGCCTGTGGATGGAACCCATGTCCCTTGCACTGGCAGGTGGTTTCCTAACCACTGGTCCAGCAGGGAAGTCCTTTAGCTATTTATTCTTGTCTTTTCACTGGAAAGAAACTCCCAAGAGCAGGGGTTCAATTTTAATTACAACTGTATCTCTGACACTTGGTACATAGTAGGTACTGATAAATGTTGACTGTTTAATAAGTGTTCAGCAAACGGTGAGTGTACAAATGAATAAATGAATGAACAAATGAATAAATTCTTCAAATATCATTTCAAATTTTACTTCCTCTGTAAAGTCTTCTCAACTACTAACCTGTCCCCTTTCTGAAAATTGAGAGACTCTTTGTCTTATACTCTGACTTTAACCTGTACACTCCTCCATAATAGCTAATCCACAGTCACTGTTTTTATTATTATCACTACCTTTTTTTTTCCCTAAGGATTCATCTAGAGATATTAGAGAGGCTCTTCATGAACTCTTATGCTGTACTAATGTTTCAACCAAAGAAGGGATTCATCTTGCACTGGTGGAGCTGCTGAAAAATTTAACCAAGTATCCTACTGACAGGGATTCCATATGGAAGTAAGGATTTTTTTTTTTTTTTTTGCTTATTTGCTTCTTGAGTCTGATATTGTGGTAAATGCACGGTGTTGATATTGTTAAGTTAATCATCGTGGATTAAGGTATGGCCTTCAGTTTTTTTTTTTTTAATCTTTTTTGGAGGGTGGGGTGGGGGGGGGGGGGGGTGGGCGGGCCACTTCCACTGGTCTTTCATTTCTCCATTTTCATCTGTCTTTGTTCTTTGGCTCCTGTGGGCCTCCCATCGCGGTGGCCACTGTCGTCGCAGAGCACCGGCTCTGGGCGCACGCTCGCCAGAGCTCCAGCTCGGTAATTGGACACATCAGTCCAGCCGCTCCGCGGCACGTGGGATCTTCCCAGGCCAGGTATCGAACTGGCGCCCCTTGCACTGCAAGGCAGTGTCTTTACCCACTGGACCACCAGGGAAGCCCTGGCCTTCAGTTTTGCCTTCACTTTAGAAACCTGATTCAACTTAGCCATACCCTTAAGAGTCTGGTTCCTAAATTGAATATCATGTTTTAGGATATTCGTCAATCTATGAGTCCACCTAGCAAATACAGTGTACCTGCTATGTACTTACTCTGTGCCAAGCCCTGTCGTCAGGTTTGGAGGTACAGAGGTGAGTCAGTTAGATTTCCTTTTCCTCCTGTATGGTATTAGTCACTCCTTTGTTTATTTCCATCATTGTGGAGATTAGAAGAAGGCTAAGTACTTGATCTTCAGATGGAGGAACACAGTTCCCCTGATTACCTCTAGTTTAAGAGTCAGGCTTAACACTGTTCATGAATTGCTATTTGAAGAGCTACTTGCATTTAATGTAAAATGTGCATTGTTGTACTCCAACATAATCACTCATGAATGTATCTTTGTCTTATACTCTGACTTTAACCTGTACACTCCTCCATAATAGCTAATCCACAGTCACTGTTTTTATTATTATCACTACCTTTTTTTTTCCCTAAGGATTCATCTAGAGATATTAGAGAGGCTCTTCATGAACTCTTATGCTGTACTAATGTTTCAACCAAAGAAGGGATTCATCTTGCACTGGTGGAGCTGCTGAAAAATTTAACCAAGTATCCTACTGACAGGGATTCCATATGGAAGTAAGGATTTTTTTTTTTGCTTATTTGCTTCTTGAGTCTGATATTGTGGTAAATGCACGGTGTTGATATTGTTAAGTTAATCATCGTGGATTAAGGTATGGCCTTCAGTTTTTTTTAAATTTTTTGGAGGGTGGGGTGGGGAGGGAGGGGGATGGGCGGGCCACTTCCACTGGTCTTTCATTTCTCCATTTTCATCTGTCTTTGTTCTTTGGCTCCTGTGGGCCTCCCATCGCGGTGGCCACTGTCGTCGCAGAGCACCGGCTCTGGGCGCACGCTCGCCAGAGCTCCAGCTCGGTAATTGGACACATCAGTCCAGCCGCTCCGCGGCACGTGGGATCTTCCCAGGCCAGGTATCGAACTGGCGCCCCTTGCACTGCAAGGCAGTGTCTTTACCCACTGGACCACCAGGGAAGCCCTGGCCTTCAGTTTTGCCTTCACTTTAGAAACCTGATTCAACTTAGCCATACCCTTAAGAGTCTGGTTCCTAAATTGAATATCATGTTTTAGGATATTCGTCAATCTATGAGTCCACCTAGCAAATACAGTGTACCTGCTATGTACTTACTCTGTGCCAAGCCCTGTCGTCAGGTTTGGAGGTACAGAGGTGAGTCAGTTAGATTTCCTTTTCCTCCTGTATGGTATTAGTCACTCCTTTGTTTATTTCCATCATTGTGGAGATTAGAAGAAGGCTAAGTACTTGATCTTCAGATGGAGGAACACAGTTCCCCTGATTACCTCTAGTTTAAGAGTCAGGCTTAACACTGTTCATGAATTGCTATTTGAAGAGCTACTTGCATACATTTAATGTAAAATGTGCATTGTTGTACTCCACATAATTCAATGAGCTTATGTGATGAGATCACTCCAAATATATGATTTATCTTCAAAAAATTGTTACTTGATGTAGAAAAACTGTGGGCCAAGTTAAATATTTGGAAGATATATTAAAAATTAAAAGTACCAGGAAATCTTATTTTATGTAGCATTTTTGATACCTGGTTTTCTATTTTGCCATTTCTTCATGTTTTTTCAGTCCAGTGCAGCTTAGTTCATTGTACATTTACTAATTGTGTTTAAGGAGGGCTCAGTCATTTGGGATGTGGGAATACAATGTACCCTGAGGTATAGTGAGTCAAAGGGCTAAAAAAGGTCAGAAATCGAATGAATTGAGTTCTTTCCACACAGAAGGAAATCAGGACTAGGGAAAAGTATATGTGTTTTGAATGCGATTCCTTTCATACCCCATACACCCACCAGTTTGTTCATGGAGTTTGTTTTCTCTCATTTGCTGATCTTACTCTCCAGTCCTTGGTGAAGTCTTATCCCCTTTGTGAAACTTTCTCTGGTCATGGTGATCTCTTCTACCTTTGACAGGTAGAAAGCAAATGATATGAAACTAACATGTGATAGTTCATTACCTTGTAGTGATAGTCATCTTTGCCTCAGATTATAAACTCAATGAGTACATTAAGTTAAGCTTTATGTTTCTTTTTAATTCAGCATATCTTCTACACCAGAAACTTATTAGCAATAACAAAAACGCCTAAATACCAGCACACATATAGTACTTTATAGCTTATTAAAGGCCTTCATGTAGTTACAGTAGTTAACTAATAGCCAATTAATAATAGCTAAATTAATAGTTAATTGAGTTCTTATTATATAATGGCAGAGACATTGCTAAATACTTTTCATTTATTATCTCATTTAATCCTTTTAGCAACTATATGAAGTAATTATATTTAATCTCATTTATAGGTGAGAAATATATCTGCTCAAGGCGGCATAGTTTTTATTAAGTTTCCTGTTTCAGATCAGATCTCTTCTAACTTTAGAACTTCATTCAGAATATCAGAGTATTTTTCTCTATAAGAAACAGAAAATCTGATTCAAAGTGGCTTTAAAATTCCAGGTCTAGTTTTTTTGTATAACCATAAGTCAGAAAATTGATTTCAGGATTGGTCATTCAACAGCTTAACAGGATTAGTACTCTGGTTGAGTTTTTGCAATTCTCTTGGCTTTCTTCTCATAGTTGCAAGATGGCTGCCTCATAAGACAGCATCTTAAGACAGAAAGAAAAGGGCATTCACTCTGTGCACTTTTTTCTCTTTCTCTTTTTAAACAGATTTATTGAAGTATGGTTGATTTACAATGTTGTATTAATTTCTGCTATACAGCAAAGTGATTCATTTATGCTTGTGTTTTATTTTTTGTATTCTTTTCTATTGTGGTTTATCACAGGATATTGAATTTAGTTCCCTGTGCTATAGCACAGGTAGGACCTTCATCCTGTATATAATAGTTTGCATTTCCTAATCCTAAACTCCCAGTCCTTTCCTCCCCAACCCACTTTCACCCTTGGCAACCACAAATTTGTTTTCTGTATCCGTGAGTCTGTTTCTGTTTCATAGACATGTTCATTTTATGTAACTTTGTTTTTTTCATGTAGTTAGGAAAACATTCCCGAGAAACTTGCCAGCAGACTTGACATCTTGTTCCATTTATCAGAACTAGGTTACTTGAATACTTGCAAACCAGTCACTGTAAAATGGTGCTGAGATTGCCAGGATGTTGTTGTTCAGTTGCTAAGTCTTGTCCAGCTCTTTGCAGTCTCATGGACTGCAGCACACCATGCTCCCCATTTCCTCATACAGCAACACATATAGTACTTTATAGCTTATTAAAGGCCTTCATGTAGTTACAGTAGTTAACTAATAGCCAATTAATAATAGCTAAATTAATAGTTAATTGAGTTCTTATTATATAATGGCAGAGACATTGCTAAATACTTTTCATTTATTATCTCATTTAATCCTTTTAGCAACTATATGAAGTAATTATATTTAATCTCATTTATAGGTGAGAAATATATCTGCTCAAGGCGGCATAGTTTTTATTAAGTTTCCTGTTTCAGATCAGATCTCTTCTAACTTTAGAACTTCATTCAGAATATCAGAGTGTTTTTCTCTATAAGAAACAGAAAATCTGATTCAAAGTGGCTTTAAAATTCCAGGTCTAGTTTTTTTGTATAACCATAAGTCAGAAAATTGATTTCAGGATTGGTCATTCAACAGCTTAACAGGATTAGTACTCTGGTTGAGTTTTTGCAATTCTCTTGGCTTTCTTCTCATAGTTGCAAGATGGCTGCCTCATAAGACAGCATCTTAAGACAGAAAGAAAAGGGCATTCACTCTGTGCACTTTTTTCTCTTTCTCTTTTTAAACAGATTTATTGAAGTATGGTTGATTTACAATGTTGTATTAATTTCTGCTATACAGCAAAGTGATTCATTTATGCTTGTGTTTTATTTTTTGTATTCTTTTCTATTGTGGTTTATCACAGGATATTGAATTTAGTTCCCTGTGCTATAGCACAGGTAGGACCTTCATCCTGTATATAATAGTTTGCATTTCCTAATCCTAAACTCCCAGTCCTTTCCTCCCCAACCCACTTTCACCCTTGGCAACCACAAATTTGTTTTCTGTATCCGTGAGTCTGTTTCTGTTTCATAGACATGTTCATTTTATGTAACTTTGTTTTTTTCATGTAGTTAGGAAAACATTCCCGAGAAACTTGCCAGCAGACTTGACATCTTGTTCCATTTATCAGAACTAGGTTACTTGAATACTTGCAAACCAGTCACTGTAAAATGGTGCTGAGATTGCCAGGATGTTGTTGTTCAGTTGCTAAGTCTTGTCCAGCTCTTTGCAGTCTCATGGACTGCAGCACACCAGGCTCCCCTTTCCTTCATTGTCTCCCAGAGTTTGCTCAGATTCATGCCCATTGAGTCAGTGATGCTATCTAACCATGTCATCCTTTGCCACCTCCCCACCTTTTGCCTTCAATATTTCCTAATATCAGGGTCTTTGCCAATGAGTTGGCTCTTCAAATCAGATGGCCCAAATATTGGAACTTCAGCATCAGTCCTTCCAGTGAGTTTGATTTGCTTGAAATCCAAGGGTCTCTCAAGAGTCTTCTCCAGCACCACAGTTCAAAAGCATCAGTTCTTTAACGCTCAACCTTCTTTGTGGTCCAGCTGTCGCATCCATACATGACTACTGGAAAAAAATATAGTTTTGAGTATATGGACCTTTGTCTGCAAAGTGATGTCCCTGCTTTTTAATATGCTATCTAGGTTGTCATACCTTTCCCTCTAAGGAGCGAGCATCTTTTTTTTTTTTAATTTTATTTTACTTTTCACTTTTACAGTGTTTTGTTGTTTATAGATATGTATAATCCCAGATTAGTCATATGTATATCCCTGGCTTCCATCCCTCCTCCACCCACCTTCCAGTCCCCCCATCCCATCCCTCCAGGCCATCTCACAGCGCCCCTGCAGGATCCCCTATTTCCCACAGTGCAATGATAATAGCTATCTTTTTCACATATGATAATATAGGTTTCCATGTTACTCCCTCTGCTCCTCCCACCCCCTGTTCATTCCCCACAGTGTCCATAAGTCTGTTCTTTATGTTTGTTTTTCCAACGCTTCACTGTGTGTGTTATCATTGCCATCTTACTAAATTCCATATATGTATGTGTGTTCGTATACTATACTTGTCTTTCTTTTTTTGACTTGCTTCACTTTTTATAATAGGTTCTAGATCCAGCCACCTCATTAGGACTGATTCTTCTGCATTTCTTTTTACAGATGAGTGCGAGCATTTTTTTATTTCATGACTATAATCACTGTCTGTAGTCATTTTGCCATGACGCGTTTAAACCAACTGTGGATGAGCCCTAGGGCTGGGCCTACCTTCACTGAGTACTTTACTACCTACCTGAAAGCTGAGTAAAATCAGGATTCTCTTGGCAATGAATTTGGGAGAAATGGTCATTAGTTAAATAACCTGCCATTATCAGCTCGATTATCTTCATAATTGCCAAGATTTTAGATGAATTAACTGAGTTTCAGAATAATTGAATGACTTATCAGAAGTCACAGACGTCACAAAAATAGATGGTTGGGGTATTTATAATTCTGACTCATATTTTCTGATTCCAGTTCCTGGTACTTTTTAAAGCATTTATTGACTTACTAAAGAAGGCTTTCATTCTGTTTGTTTCAGATGCTTGAAGTTTCTGGGAAGTCGGCATCCAACCCTGGTGCTTCCCTTGGTACCTGAGCTCCTGAGCACCCACCCGTTTTTTGACACAGCTGAACCAGACATGGATGATCCAGCTTGTATCCTCGCTGACTTAGCAGGAAGTTTCAGCATCTTCTTCTGCAGTGTAGCTTTAGTGGTCTGAGGTTTTTTTTTCTTCTCTCTCTCGTTTCTTTTAGTTAAGAGTATATCCTGAGGGAGTCTAGTGGTTATTTTTCTCAGCTTTCTTTTTTGTGTTCACAGTAATTCAATTTTGCCATTTAATAGTACCCCCAGTTTTTTTAACCATTTGTCAGGCACTTACTGTATTCCGCATGCTGTTTAAACGTATTGTACATTTTATCACTGATCATTCTAACTGCCTTGGGAAGAGGTGTTATTTATTGTCTGCTTTAAGAGAGGAAACTGAGGCCCAGAGAGGCTCAATAACTCTCCAAGTAGCAAATCTGGGATGCAGAGCAAGACATTGTTGGTTTTAAAGCCTATGGACTTTCTCCTGTGTCTTATTCTGTGTTTCATTTGATCTGCAGCCTGAAGGAGAGGATGGACTGAGCTAGGATGCATAATTACTCTGGATCTAATACAATTTCGGGAAATTTTTGATAGGTTTGGGCAGAATGGCATGCAGTCGGGTTGTTTTCAGTAATGGGAATATATTTACATTAATACATCCATACGCTCCCATGGTTCTTTCGCTCTATAGCACATCCTTGGTTGGGGTGTAAGGAGGTATTTATTGAGATATGTGGATCAGCTAAATAACTGGCTGTTGGGATGACCATTGTTTTCTCTTAATTCTTTTTTTAAATTATCATAGGGCATTTGAATAATTGTTTAAAAGATCTCTGTAATTAATGTGCTAAGAGATGCCTGACTTTAAGAAAGATATAGCCCAGTACTATGGCTGTTTGAAATTCAGCTCATTGGAGACAGACTTGTGGGCTAGATGTTACTACAGATTACATGGGACATACTAAAATGCCTTCAAATCTGAAGCTCTCTTCATGTTTAAAAAAAAAATAACAATTTGGAAGTCTGATGTTAGTATGTTTGACAGTGAATAACAGAGATTGCCCCAAATTGTAGCTTAAATATTAATATTTAATATTAATATGAGCACATGAAACGTGCTTCAGAGCACTGTCTTGTAATTGGACACATCGGTCCAGCCGCTCCACACACGTGGGATCTTCCCATGACCGGGATCGAACCAGTGCCCCTTGCACTGCAAGGTGGACTCTTGTACCACCAGGGAAGCCCTGTTACTTTATTTTTTAAACGCAGTTATCTTTCTTCTCTCGTTTCTTTTAGTTAAGAGTATATCCTGAGGGAGTCTAGTGGTTATTTTTCTCAGCTTTCTTTTTTGTGTTCACAGTAATTCAATTTTGCCATTTAATAGTACCCCCAGTTTTTTTAACCATTTGTCAGGCACTTACTGTATTCCGCATGCTGTTTAAACGTATTGTACATTTTATCACTGATCATTCTAACTGCCTTGGGAAGAGGTGTTATTTATTGTCTGCTTTAAGAGAGGAAACTGAGGCCCAGAGAGGCTCAATAACTCTCCAAGTAGCAAATCTGGGATGCAGAGCAAGACATTGTTGGTTTTAAAGCCTATGGACTTTCTCCTGTGTCTTATTCTGTGTTTCATTTGATCTGCAGCCTGAAGGAGAGGATGGACTGAGCTAGGATGCATAATTACTCTGGATCTAATACAATTTCGGGAATTTGTGATAGGTTTGGGCAGAATGGCATGCAGTCGGGTTGTTTTCAGTAATGGGAATATATTTACATTAATACATCCATACGCTCCCATGGTTCTTTCGCTCTATAGCACATCCTTGGTTGGGGTGTAAGGAGGTATTTATTGAGATATGTGGATCAGCTAAATAACTGGCTGTTGGGATGACCATTGTTTTCTCTTAATTCTTTTTTTAAATTATCATAGGGCATTTGAATAATTGTTTAAAAGATCTCTGTAATTAATGTGCTAAGAGATGCCTGACTTTAAGAAAGATATAGCCCAGTACTATGGCTGTTTGAAATTCAGCTCATTGGAGACAGACTTGTGGGCTAGATGTTACTACAGATTACATGGGACATACTAAAATGCCTTCAAATCTGAAGCTCTCTTCATGTTTAAAAAAAAAATAACAATTTGGAAGTCTGATGTTAGTATGTTTGACAGTGAATAACAGAGATTGCCCCAAATTGTAGCTTAAATATTAATATTTAATATTAATATGAGCACATGAAACGTGCTTCAGAGCACTGTCTTGTAATTGGACACATCGGTCCAGCCGCTCCACACACGTGGGATCTTCCCATGACCGGGATCGAACCAGTGCCCCTTGCACTGCAAGGTGGACTCTTTACCCACTGTACCACCAGGGAAGCCCTGTTACTTTATTTTTTAAACATTTTATTTCATCAACAAACATTTGATAATAGATAGCTGCTATTATATTCTCTTCATTTTGGAGCCTTCTTTTTTCACTTAAAATGTTTATAATAAAATATTAAAAATATTTTATAAGTTTAACTTTTAATGATCCTATAATACTCCATCTGGATGTAATAGAAGTTGTATAATCATTCTCCTGCTTTTGGACATTTAGGTTGTTTCTGAGTGTTTGCTATTATGAGTGATTCTCTATTTGATTTTGAGATGTGAAGTTAATCAACATTCCTAAGACCTTTATGGTGGTGCTTTTTTTTTTTTCTTCCTTAAAATTTTGGCCTCTTTTTTTTTTTAATTGGTAGTTTATTTATTCACTTTCATCCATCTTTATTCCCTTGCCTGTGTGGACCTCCCATCGCAGTGGCCTCTCTTGTTGCAGAGCATTGGCCCTGGGCTCACGCGCTCCAGAATGCTGGCTCATAATTGGACACTCCGGTCCAGCTGCTCTGTGGCATGTGGGATCTTCCCGGGCCAGGGTTCGAACCGGTGCCCCCCGCACTGCAAGGCGGACTCTTTCCCCACTGGACCACCAGGGAAGCCCATGGTAGTGCTTTTGTTGCTAAGTCTTGCCTGACTGTTGTGACCCACGTGAACTGTAACCCACCAGACTCCTCTGTCCATGGGATTTCCCGGGCAAGAATACTGGAGTGGATTGCGATTTTCTTCTCCAGGAAATCTTCCTGAACCAGGGATCAGATCGGGTCTCCTGCACTCAGGAAGGTCTTCTGCACTGCAGGCAATTCTTTTATGGACTGCGCCACCAGGGAAGCCTGTAAGACTCATACCTTGTATAAAATTATTATTTAAAGGGATTGTGCCAGTATATACTTTAGTATGCACTGTACTAAACTTTCTGTTTGTTAGTGTTCTTATTAGCAGGCATAATTTTAAAAATCTTTTGGGACTTCCCTGGTGGTCCAGTTGTTAAGACTATGTGCTCCCAATGCAGGGGGCCCACATGTAAGCCTTGGTCAGGAAACTAGATCCCACATGCCACAACTAAGACCCACCATAAATAAACAAATAATTAAAAAAAAAAAAAACCCAACACCTTTCTTTGGTAATTGGAAGGGTAATTGAGGTAATTTGGGGTGAAGTAATGTAGCTCTTTGAATTTGCTTTTGTTGTTGGAAAATTGTAGTCATTTAACAGGAATTTGGGGGGTTAGAAGTAGAGGCACCATATTCTGGCCAGTTATACTTCCAGGTTTACTTAACCCACCTATTTATCAGACATTGCAGTTTTGGTTCTTATTTTCAATGCTGCTAAAACATGTCCGACAATGCCTGCATTGTTCTCAGATCATACCTTCAGGCACTATGCCTACCTCCGAGACAGTCTTTCTCATCTTGTTCCTGCCTTGAGGGTATGTTGAAAACATCTTTTGTCTGTGTTTTTTGGTTTTTTTACCTTTAGTCCTTTGTGGTAAATAGCATAAGGCAGAAATCACATTGATAAATTCTCTGCCTCTCTCTTAGGCTTTCACCTGCTGTTTTGTACTTCTGCTTCTGACTCCTTTACCTTTTAAGAAGATTCATTTTTTAAATGTACCCGAGTTATTGACTATGTTATACTAGTCAAGAAACTTGGAACAATATTTTTTATTTTATTTGTGTATTTTTTAACTTTTTAGCCTATGCCATCAGGAATCTTAGTTCCCTGACCAGGGGTTGAACCCATGCTTCCTGCACTGGAAGCATGGACTCTTAACCACAGCCAGGGAAGTTGCCAGAACAGTATATTTTAAACCAAGGATTATATCCTGTTATATTTTAATAATTACATAAAGTTGTGATTCTCAACAAGTTTATCTTTTAATAATAAAATACTGTTTTTAAAACTTAAGCTATACAGAAAGAAAGAATTTTTGATAAACCATACTGATAATAGAAGCAAACATTGAGTGCTGTGTGCAGGCACTTTTTAAAGCTCTATTTGTATTTACTCGTACCTGCTTAAATAACTCTAAATGACTTAATTTAGAATCATATATGTACATGGTTAGAAAATTTAAACTATATAGAAGGTGCTGAATTAAAACTGAAATTCTATTTGCTTTCTCTTAACCCTTTCTTGAAAGGGTAGCCAATTTTAACATAAGAACAGGCTTTATAATTATCAATTATTATAATATAAAATATAAATATAAAACATTTTTACAAAATTCTATGTGAACTTGGGAATAAATCATCACTTCTGTGAAGTAAATGCTCAAATAAAGGTTAAAAATAAATGTGGCATTAATTTTTAGTCTTATTGCTATGGTTAGGCCATTTATTTCAGTTAACAATAGAAAATAATATATCATTCTCCTTTCTTTTTCTCCTTGCAGCTTGTGGCTGGCTATGTTGGGTAGATCATGTTCCTTTTCTCTCTTTCCCTTTCTCCCACTTAGGCTGAGTAAGGAGAAAAAGGTTACTTACAGAATTACCTAGCTTTTTTCCCTTTTCTTTGTTTGACTCACATTTTTCCCCTGGTTTCTTTTTTTTCTTTTTTTTTTTAAACATTAGTTTATTTATTTATTTTGGGCGGGGGTCGGGTTGGGGAGGGAGGGGAGCAGGCGGGCCACTTCTATTGGTCTTTCTATGTTCATCCATCTTTGTTCTTTGGCTCCTGTGGGCCTCCCATCGTGGTGGCGTCTGTCATTGCAGAGCGCCGGCTCTGGGCGCATGTGCTCCAGAGCTCCGGCTCGGTAATTGGACACATCGGTCCAGCCGCTCCACGGCACGTGGGATCTTCCCAGGCCAGGGCACGAACCGGCGCCCCTTGCATGCACTGCAAGGCGGTGTCCTTACCCACTGGACCACCAGGGGAAGCCCCCGCCTGGTTTCTTAATGTTACCAAAAGCTGAGCCACAGAATTTGACAGTGCTATAACCCCACTGTGTTTGCTTAGTTACCAGGTAGAAAACTAGTGTCATCAGCTCTTTCTCCCAGTATCACCCCTCATGAGGATCCTTCCCATCAGTTCCTGCAGCAGAGCCTTGAAAGGGTATATAACCTTCAGCACCTTGACCCTCAAGGAACCCAGGAGCTTCTGGAGTTCACTATTAGGTAAGGTTACTGTCGTTGTTAATGTCGTTGTTATGCTTGACTTGACCCTTTTGATTTCTAGTGTTGGTTATAGGCTAGTTTTTCTGAAAAACTCTGTTGACTTGATTTTATGATGTTTTTATTGAGATTAGATTGGTTTAAGCATATTAGAAAGAAAAACTTTGTGTTCATGACTAGATTGATGATTAGTCCAGAACTAGAATTAACAAAGAAGCTGTTTTCAACTTTTCTTACCTTGTATATATTAGTTAGGGTAACAGAAAATGCTACTCATAGTGGTCTTAACAAGAGGAAAGGTTAATTCTTTCTCATAGGCAGACAGGTGAGATGGCTGATGACCTGTACTCATTCTTTCTTGTTTCTTATCTTCTGCATCAAGAGGCGTTTGCCTCAAGATCCAAACTTTAACTACCGCCTTTGTAATCCAGCCTTGAGGAAAGAGGAAAGAGTAGAAGGGCATCGTTTCTATAACCATTCCCTTTAAAGACACTTCCCCAAACTTGCATGTTTTAGTTTTCCTTGTGTCCTGTTGACTAGAACTTAAGTCACATAGCTATACCTAGCAGCAAGGAGCTAGAAAAGGTAGTCTTTGTTCCCAGTGACCAGTGCTTAGTTAGTGCTTGGTGACTCTCACTAAAGAAGAAAGGAAGGATGTTGAAAACAGTCATCAGACTCCCAGGCCCTATTAGAATGTCCTGAATGATTTGAAAAGAAATTAAACTCATTTTCCTTTAGCAAAGGCAGTGTCAGTCTGCTTCTGTAAATAGGGTTCCTAATACAGAAGTTACTCTGATTAGGGCTGTGGCCATTTACTCGTTAGTTCTGATATCAAACAAACCACTCCATTATACACATTGTTGTTTGTTGTAATCTAAGCAGGAAAATCTAAGCAGCCATTTTACCCAACTAAGATTTCACCTCCTTGCTGTAGGTTGGTGAGGGTCCTGGGGAATGAATTTTTTTTAAAAGGATAATAGCTTTACAGAATTTTGTTGTTTTCTTTTTTTTTTTTTTTTTTTTTTTTAAAACATTTATTTATTTATTTATTTTGGTGGGGATGGGGAGGGAGGGGGGTGGACAGGCCACTTCCACTCGTCTTTCATTTATCTAGTTTCATCCATCTTTGTTCATTGGCCCACGTGGGCCTCCCATCGCAGCGGCCTCTGTTGTCGCAGAGCACTGGCTCTGGGCGCATGCGCTCCAGATCTCCGGCTTGGTAATTGGACACATCAGTCCAGCCGCTCCGCGGCACGTGGGATCTTCCCAGGCAATGATCGAACCAGCATCCCTTGCACTGCAAGGCGGTGTCCTTACCCACTGGACCACCAGGGAAGCCCCAGAATTTTGTTGTTTTCTGTCAAATATCAACATGAATCAGCCATAGGGATACGTATGTCCCCTCTTTCTTGAACCTCCCTTCTGTTTTTTATTTGTTTTTAGAACTTGACATACTTTGTCTTCATCACTGTGTTTTGGGTGCTTTATAAGGGCTTAGTGAATATTTATTGAAAGCTTTAGTTATGATGACTTAACCAGGAGTGGAGACCTTTAAGATTTTTATAGATGGCATTTTCTTCTGGTCATACCTCACCTTCATGGATTCGACCTTTTGTAAGGCCCTGCTGTCCTTGATCATAACAAGAGCTGCTTTCTATTAAGTGCCCACTACGTACCCAGTCTTCTAAGTGTTTTATTTACTTTTATCATTGAATTTGAAAACAACTGCATAAGAATTATCTAATTTTTGCAATGAATGAGAGAGCTAGGGTCCATTGATTTATTCTGTCGTTTTTCTACATCCGTTGTATGGCAAGCATTGTGCTAGGCAGAAGGGACACAATAATAACAAGACATAGTCTTTGCTACAAGGGATCTTACAGTCTGGGTAAGCAATATAGTATCATGCTTACCACACAGTACAGGAAGTATAGGGTTTTCTAGAAGATGGAAGATGGCACTTAACCCTTCTTTTCATGGTTTAAGCAGTGGCCAGAAGAATGAATAGAAATTAGTTCAGTGAAGAAGGGAGGAAACTGTCACAGACAGAAACAGCAAAGACCTAGACTAGAATATAGGTTTTTCTAGACCTTCTGTCTGGTCACACTGCTCTGTTTCTGGATAAACGTGTGTGACATGAAGGATCTAGCATAGAGAGATTTAAAATCGATAAACTTGTTTCAAATCAAAGAGGAAGTGTAAACAATACCTGGAGAAAAATGAAAGTGAAAACACAACAATCCAAAACCTATAGGAGGGGCTTCCTTGGTGGTCCAGTGGTTAAGCATCCCCCTTGTAATGCAGGGGACCCAGTTCTATCCCTGGTCGGGGAACTAAGATCTCATGTCCCACAGAGCAACTAAGACCATCTGCTGTATTTATTTATTTATTTATTTTTTTAAAGGATTTATTTATTTATTTATTTTGGGCGGGGATCGAGTTGGGGAGGGAGGGGAGCGGGCGGGCCACTTCCATTGGTCTTTCATTTCTCCATTTTCATCCGTCTTTGTTCTTTGGCTCCCGTGGGCCTCCCGTCATGGTGGCGTCTGTCGCTGCAGAGCGCCGGCTCTGGGCGCATGCGCTCCAGAGCTCCGGCTCGGTGATTGGACACATCAGTCCAGCCGCTCTGCGGCACGTGGGATCTTCCCAGGCCAGGGATCGAACCGGCGCCCCTTGCACTGCAGGGCGGTGTCCTTATCCACTGGACCACCAGGGAAGCCCCATCTGCTGTATTTAGAGCATCTATGTGCCACAACGAAGATTCCACATGACTCAATTAAGACTCATCACAGCCAAATAAATTCATACATATTTGAGAAAAGAAAAACACCTATGGGATGTAGCAAAAGCATTTCTTAGAGGGAAGTTTATAGCGATATAATCTTACCACAGGAATTAAGAAAAATATCCAACAACTCAACTTCACACCTAAAGCACATTCAGAAAGAAGGACAAACAAAACCTGAAGTTAGTAGAAGAAAAGATATTATAAAAGATCAGAGCAGAAGCAAATGAAAAAGGAGATGAAAAGAAAAGTAGAAAAGATTGATGAAATTAAAAGCTAATTCTTTTTTATTATTTTATGTTTGGTTGCTTTGGATCTTCATTGCTGCACACAGGCTTTCTCTAGTTATGGAGAGCAGGGGATACTCTCTTAAGCAGTGGCCAGAAGAATGAATAGAAATTAGTTCAGTGAAGAAGGGAGGAAACTGTCACAGACAGAAACAGCAAAGACCTAGACTAGAATATAGGTTTTTCTAGACCTTCTGTCTGGTCACACTGCTCTGTTTCTGGATAACGTGTGTGACATGAAGGATCTAGCATAGAGAGATTTAAAATCGATAAACTTGTTTCAAATCAAAGAGGAAGTGTAAACAATACCTGGAGAAAAATGAAAGTGAAAACACAACAATCCAAAACCTATAGGAGGGGCTTCCTTGGTGGTCCAGTGGTTAAGCATCCCCCTTGTAATGCAGGGGACCCAGTTCTATCCCTGGTCGGGGAACTAAGATCTCATGTCCCACAGAGCAACTAAGACCATCTGCTGTATTTATTTATTTATTTATTTTTTTAAAGGATTTATTTATTTATTTATTTTGGGCGGGGATCGAGTTGGGGAGGGAGGGGAGCGGGCGGGCCACTTCCATTGGTCTTTCATTTCTCCACTTTCATCCGTCTTTGTTCTTTGGCTCCTGTGGGCCTCCCATCACGGTGGCGTCTGTCGCTGCAGAGCGCCGGCTCTGGGCGCATGCGCTCCAGAGCTCCGGCTCGGTTATTGGACACATCAGTCCAGCCGCTCTGCGGCACGTGGGATCCTCCCAGGCCAGGTATCGAACCGGCGCCCCCTGCACTGCAAGGCGGTGTCCTTACCCACTGGACCACCAGGGAAGCCCCATCTGCTGTATTTAGAGCATCTATGTGCCACAACGAAGATTCCACATGACTCAATTAAGACTCATCACAGCCAAATAAATTCATACATATTTGAGAAAAGAAAAACACCTATGGGATGTAGCAAAAGCATTTCTTAGAGGGAAGTTTATAGCGATATAATCTTACCACAGGAATTAAGAAAAATATCCAACAACTCAACTTCACACCTAAAGCACATTCAGAAAGAAGGACAAACAAAACCTGAAGTTAGTAGAAGAAAAGATATTATAAAAGATCAGAGCAGAAGCAAATGAAAAAGGAGATGAAAAGAAAAGTAGAAAAGATTGATGAAATTAAAAGCTAATTCTTTTTTATTATTTTATGTTTGGTTGCTTTGGATCTTCATTGCTGCACACAGGCTTTCTCTAGTTATGGAGAGCAGGGGCTACTCTCTAGTTGGAGCATGTGAGCTTCTCATGCAGTGACTTTTCTTGTTGTGGAGCTTGGGCTCTAGGCACAGGGCCTTCAGTGGGTGTGGTGCATGGGCTTAGATCCTTGGCAGCATCTGGAATCTTCCTAGATGTTGAACCTATCCGTGCCCCCTGCATTGGCAGGCAGACTCTTTTTTTCTCTTTTTAAAGGCAGGCAGACTCTTACGCACTGTACTGTACTGCCAATGCAGTCCCTAAAAGCTGAGTCTTTGAAAATAAACAGAAATGATAAGCCTTTAGCCAGATTTGTCAAAAAAAAAAAACAAGAGTGCAGCAGCAAACTCTGTGGCAGCTTGAGTCCAGCAGGTCTGTCAGTGCCATTTTTCCAGCATCATTTTATGTCTTTTGTATCACATTTTGGCCATTCTCACAGTATTTAAGACTTTTTCATTGTTATGATATTTTTTAGGTCATTTGTGATCAGTGATCTTTTTTTGGAGGGGGTGATCTTTTCATTTACTTATTTTTGGCTATTCTGGGCTTTCACTGCTACCATAGGCTCTTCTCTAGTTGCAGGGAGTGGGGTCTACTCTCTAGATGAGGTGAGCAGGCTTCTTGTTGCGGTGACTTTTTCTTGTTGTGGAACTCAGGCTCTAGGGCACACGGGCTTCAGTAGTCGCAGCACATGGGCTCCATAGTTGTGGCTCCGAGGCTTTAGAGCACAGGCTCAATAGTTGTGGCTCATGGGCTTAGTTACTCCGCAACATGTGGGATCTTCCCGGATCAGGGATCAAGCTCGTGTCTTCTGCACTGACAGTCAAACTCTTTACCACTGAGCTACCAGGGAAGACTTGATCAGTGACCTTTAATGTTACTATTGCAAAAATATTATAGCTTACCTAAGGCTGAGGTGATGGTTAGCAAAAATTGTTTTTAAAAAAAATATTATAAAAGTCAACGAAGCAAATGAAAAGGAGATGAAAAGAAAAGTAGAAAAGATTGATGAAATTAAAAGCTAATTCTTTTTTATTATTTTATGTTTGGTTGCTTTGGATCTTCATTGCTGCACACAGGCTTTCTCTAGTTATGGAGAGCAGGGGCTACTCTCTAGTTGGAGCATGTGAGCTTCTCATGCAGTGACTTTTCTTGTTGTGGAGCTTGGGCTCTAGGCACAGGGCCTTCAGTGGGTGTGGTGCATGGGCTTAGATCCTTGGCAGCATCTGGAATCTTCCTAGATGTTGAACCTATCCGTGCCCCCTGCATTGGCAGGCAGACTCTTTTTTTCTCTTTTTAAAGGCAGGCAGACTCTTACGCACTGTACTGTACTGCCAATGCAGTCCCTAAAAGCTGAGTCTTTGAAAATAAACAGAAATGATAAGCCTTTAGCCAGATTTGTCAAAAAAAAAAAACAAGAGTGCAGCAGCAAACTCTGTGGCAGCTTGAGTCCAGCAGGTCTGTCAGTGCCATTTTTCCAGCATCATTTTATGTCTTTTGTATCACATTTTGGCCATTCTCACAGTATTTAAGACTTTTCATTGTTATGATATTTTTTAGGTCATTTGTGATCAGTGATCTTTTTTTGGAGGGGGTGATCTTTTCATTTACTTATTTTTGGCTATTCTGGGCTTTCACTGCTACCATAGGCTCTTCTCTAGTTGCAGGGAGTGGGGTCTACTCTCTAGATGAGGTGAGCAGGCTTCTTGTTGCGGTGACTTTTTCTTGTTGTGGAACTCAGGCTCTAGGGCACACGGGCTTCAGTAGTCGCAGCACATGGGCTCCATAGTTGTGGCTCCGAGGCTTTAGAGCACAGGCTCAATAGTTGTGGCTCATGGGCTTAGTTACTCCGCAACATGTGGGATCTTCCCGGATCAGGGATCAAGCTCGTGTCTTCTGCACTGACAGTCAAACTCTTTACCACTGAGCTACCAGGGAAGACTTGATCAGTGACCTTTAATGTTACTATTGCAAAAATATTATAGCTTACCTAAGGCTGAGGTGATGGTTAGCATTTTTTAGCAAAAATTGTTTTTAAATTAAGGTACATCTGTTGCTTTCTGAGACCCGCCCCCACCCCCCACCACACACACACACAAAAGATGGATGTAAATAAACAAGTTAAAAAAAAAAAGAGAGACCAAAAAACAAAACAAAACCAGGCAGCTTTCTGTGAATTTTTGCGGGGTCGGGGCGGGTTGGGGAGGGAGCGGGGGAGGCGGGCCACTTCTTTTTTTTTTTTTTTTTTTACTATAATGGCTCATTTATTTCGAGTCTGTTTGACATGAAAAATTTGTCAATCTAATGAAAGAATTAGGACAATATTGTGGATTTAGCTCTGATGGGATCTGAACTGTTCTAATGGATTCCAGACATGGAGAAGCACACATAATCCTAGTTAAGTAACTTAAAAGCAGAAACATAATGTAAACCTGTTGGATTATTTTTTATGAGTGTGTGTTTAATATTCTATTAGTTTAGCTGTCAGAAGCATTTTTCTTTTTTTTTTTTAAAGATTTATTTATTTATTTTGGGCGGGGGTCGGGTTGGGGAGGGAAGGGAGCGGGCGGGCCACTTCCATTGGTCTTTCATTTCTCTGTTCTCATCTGTCTTTGTTCTTTGGCTCCTGTGGGCCTCCCATCGTGATGGCGTCTGTTGTCGCAGAGCGCCAGCTCTGGGCGCATGCGCTCCAGATCTCCGGCTTGGTAATTGGACACATCAGTCCAGCCGCTCCGCGGCACGTGGGATCTTCCAGGCCAGGGATGAAACCGGCGCCCCTTGCACTGCAAGGCGGTGTCCTTATCCACTGGACCACCAGGGGAAGCCCAGAAGCATTTTTCACAAAGATATATTTTCACTTGACATAATTTTCACATGTGATTTGGAGCATTTTTTATTATTATTATTCTTTATTTTAAAGGTTTTACGGAGTTTTGTTGTTCACAGACATGTATGTTCCCAGATCAGTCATATGCATATCCATGGTCCCCAGGCAGCTTTCTATGAATTTTTGCGGGGTGGGGGACGGTTTGGGGAGGGAGGGGGGGAGGCGGGCCACTTCTATTGGTCTTTCATTTATCTATTTTCATCCATCTTTGTTCTTTGGCCCGTGTGGGCCTCCCATCACAGTGGCCTGTGTTGTCGCAGAGCACCGGCTCTCGGCACATGCACTCCAGAGCTCTGGCTGGGTAATTGGACACATCGGTCCAGCCGCTCCGCGGCACGTGGGATCTTCCCAGGCCAGGGATCGAACCGGGGCCCCTTGCACTGCAGGGCGGTATCATTACCCACTGGACCACCAGGGAAGCCCGAGCTTTCTATGAATTTTTTCTGAGATAGACTGTTAGTACACAGTCTCTTTCCCCTGACCCTCCAAAAAAGAAGAAATAAAACATTGGTTTTTGTAGTTGTACAGTGTATTTCTAGAAGAATTTAAGAAAAACCTGGTAATGGTGGTTGCTTCTGGAAAGGATGTACTATTTTAGCAGAAAAGTGGACTAATTTAGTTGTATAGCCGTTAGTATCTTTTGCATTCTTTATCAGTGTAACTCTGTAGCTTAGTATGTGTAAACTATTAAAAATTAAACATTTCCAGTCAGTATGCCTAACCCTGAACACAACTGTTCTGTCTGTACCACTTTCTGTTTTCTTGTCCACAGGCAGATATGTTTAATATGGTTGCAATCACTTTGTCTGTACCTATGTCCAGTTAGTATGCTTTAATTGTAAGTATCAGGAAACCTTGTCTCAAATGACCTTATTATGTCTGTTTATTTTTTCATATGAACAGAAATCTGAGGCATTTCTAAACCTGGTATGGTTAAGTAGTTCATTTTTATCATTAAGGACCCAGTTTTTCTTTGGATTTTTCTTGTCCTCAACACGCTTTATCCCAAGGCTTTTTTCTTTTAAGAGTGTGACTTTCTTTTAAGAGTATGACTGCCAGTGGTAATCAGGACTATAAAACATTCTTGTTCAGTTCACTGAGAAAGAAGGAGAGAGCAGGAGTGATTTGGAGATCACCATCGAACCTGCTTCAAGCTTCAACTATAAGTCCTTCCAGGGAATTTCCTCAGGGTCCAGTAGTTAGGGCTCCGTGATTCCACTGTGGGAGGCACAGGTTTGATCCCTGGTGGGTAATTAAGATAGCCACGTGCCACACATTGCAGCCAGAGAAAGAATAAGTACTTTCTTTCCAGTAGGACTGGTAAGGCCAACTAAGGTTACATAATCCCATCACAGTGGCCTGTGTTGTCGCAGAGCACCGGCTCTCGGCACATGCACTCCAGAGCTCTGGCTGGGTAATTGGACACATCGGTCCAGCCGCTCCGCGGCACGTGGGATCTTCCCAGGCCAGGGATCGAACCGGGGCCCCTTTACCCACTGGACCACCAGGGAAGCCCGAGCTTTCTATGAATTTTTTCTGAGATAGACTGTTAGTACACAGTCTCTTTCCCCTGACCCTCCAAAAAAGAAGAAATAAAACATTGGTTTTTGTAGTTGTACAGTGTATTTCTAGAAGAATTTAAGAAAAACCTGGTAATGGTGGTTGCTTCTGGAAAGGATGTACTATTTTAGCAGAAAAGTGGACTAATTTAGTTGTATAGCCGTTAGTATCTTTTGCATTCTTTATCAGTGTAACTCTGTAGCTTAGTATGTGTAAACTATTAAAAATTAAACATTTCCAGTCAGTATGCCTAACCCTGAACACAACTGTTCTGTCTGTACCACTTTCTGTTTTCTTGTCCACAGGCAGATATGTTTAATATGGTTGCAATCACTTTGTCTGTACCTATGTCCAGTTAGTATGCTTTAATTGTAAGTATCAGGAAACCTTGTCTCAAATGACCTTATTATGTCTGTTTATTTTTTCATATGAACAGAAATCTGAGGCATTTCTAAACCTGGTATGGTTAAGTAGTTCATTTTTATCATTAAGGACCCAGTTTTTCTTTGGATTTTTCGTCCTCAACACGCTTTATCCCAAGGCTTTTTTCTTTTAAGAGTGTGACTTTCTTTTAAGAGTATGACTGCCAGTGGTAATCAGGACTATAAAACATTCTTGTTCAGTTCACTGAGAAAGAAGGAGAGAGCAGGAGTGATTTGGAGATCACCATCGAACCTGCTTCAAGCTTCAACTATAAGTCCTTCCAGGGAATTTCCTCAGGGTCCAGTAGTTAGGGCTCCGTGATTCCACTGTGGGAGGCACAGGTTTGATCCCTGGTGGGTAATTAAGATAGCCACGTGCCACACATTGCAGCCAGAGAAAGAATAAGTACTTTCTTTCCAGTAGGACTGGTAAGGCCAACTAAGGTTACATAATCAGGGAGATAACATGTACTCATTGGCTTAGTCCAATTGGACCCTACCTAGAACTCAGTTTGGGGACATCTTGAACAAAATCAGGGTTCACTTAGTATACAGAATGACTTGTGTAGACAGCCCATGGAGTGCACTGCAGTATTTAAAAGATTTTTTTTCTGATGACATAAAGCATACTTGTTCATTGTATAAAACACCTGGAAAGTAAAGCATAGTGGGAGAAGGCAGTAAAGGCACCCTAGTACCTCTCTCCAGAAATATATAGTTTTTTACATAATTGAGATCATATACCCCATTACCATATTATATTTTAATGCTTGTAGATTATTCCATTGGCTGGATGTACAGGAATGTATTTAATAATTTCTGTACCGTTGAGTATTTAAATAGTTACAGGATGTTTTACTATAATAGTTCACACAAAAATGAATACTGTGGGACATAAAACATATCATTTCTGTTTATTTCCCTTAGAATTCCTTTTCAGGATAAAAGTACTGATCAAATTATTTGATTATACGTGTGCCTTTTATAGCATAGTACAGTTTTACTTCCCAGAAGTATATCAACTTAAACTGCTATCAGAATGTAAGTTAAGTTTCATTATAACTACTTCAGCGTTAGGTTCTGTCATTTAATATTTTTCTTACCAATTTCCTAGGTATAAAATGGTAAAATGCTTTTGACATGGTCTTTAATTTGGTGTTATTATCCTTGTCCTGTTTGGCTTGGGGTTTTATTTGCTGCAGGGATCTGCAAAGACTTGGAGAACTTCAGTCTGAGTTGGCAGGAGTAGCTGACTTCTCTGCTGCCTATCTCAGGTGTCAGCTTCTTCTCATCAAGGTTGGTTTGAATCCATTTTGTTCATGAATGTGATGCTAAGAATGCACTTTACTGAATTCAGCAGTGTTTAAGGCCATAAGTGGAAAAACATATGGTCTTATGCAACAACTTAGCAATGAAGAAATTGTGTACTTATAAGTGTCTCTAATTAAAGAATTGTTAACTTTTTGATTTTTTAATTTTGGAGAATTCTGATTTTGGATTTTAAAATTTTGGAGAATTCTTTTGTCATTATATAATTAGAGCAGATTAGATAACCATTTGCATTAGAATCCCAAGGATTTTAATTGTTACATATATATATATATATGTACTTTGATGAGGAAGTATCTTATATACATTATATATATATGTGTGTAATGCTAGTTTCATTTTTTCAAAGTCAAATTAGTTACATGTTGAGTTCATTGCTCTTAAAAGGGCCATCTTGCTGGCGTTTCCCACTATGTAGTTGGGTTACATATATATTGTATATATATGTATATATTTGTGTATATATACATACACACAAAATTAGTACCCCTCAAAGCTGTTTCAGGTCACTGAGTTGAAAAATCAATTAAACTAGGTCAATAGCTGTCAGCTTCTGCAGCAGAGTTCTGTTATAAATTTAGACTTCTGGTTTAGGAGAGCCCTCTTACTTATAAGACTTTATCTTGGGTTTAGTTCTAAGTGCTGTTAGAACTGTTCTAAGTGTGTTAGTCTTCAGAGCTATTAATGATATTTGACCAAGTCAGAATAAGTGGAAGTGTCAGAAATTATTAGCCTTTGTAGGATATGTGAGCTTAGGGTTACATAGATGTGTGTATGCCTATGAAGATGGGTGTGTATACTGAAGTAGCTTAGAATTTAAAACAGTCCAAAATTGGCTAGATAGATTCATTCAAATATAAATTCTTGTGTAACCACCAGTACAGTTAAGATATAGAACATTACCATCACCCCCACAAAACTCCTTTATGTCCATTTGCACAGTTTATTTGACTTTTCCAAGTTTCTATGAAACAAGACTAATAAGTCTACCCAGTAAGGATTGGAAGCAAGCAGCATGTGAAAACCCTTTGCCTAGTGTCTGGTGCATAGTGAATGCCATGTCAGCATTGGTCTTCTTTCTTCTTCCTTGGGTTGCTCTCTTCTACATAGGAGTACAAGAATGCCTTTGAAAAGAATCCACTTTTTGTTTAATAGGAAAAAAGCAGGGATTACTCCTAAAAAGAACACAGAACTATTACAGTTTTTATTTAATGTCATGGAGTGGAAGGGTAGGGGAGAGACCCAGATTTAGAACTCATGGCAGGCAAGTGATTGATAATAAGGGAAGAGCTAAGTAAATTCTACATCTACTCATTCTATAGCAGTAATGATCTTTATGAAGAATGATATTACAACATAATACAATAGGATATAATGTTATGTACCTAAAAAAGAATACAAAATTACTTCTTTTAATTTATGACTACATAAAAACATGCATATGAAAAATGGTTGGAAGCAAATATTCAAAAACAGTAATTCTGTTAGTGGTAGTATAATTTTAAATTTTCTGTATTTATAGTCTAGACCCGTCACTGTCTAATATGATAACCACTAGGAACATATGACCATTGACTACTTTAAATACTCATATTGAGATGTGCTGTAGGGCTTCCCCTGGTGGTCCATTGGATAAGGACACCACCTTGCAGTGCAAGGGGCGCCAGTTCGATCCCTGGCCTGGGAAGATCCCACGTGCCGTGGAGCAGCTGGATGGATGTGTCCAATTACCGAGCCAGAGCTCTGGAGTGCATGTGCCGAGAGCCGGTGCTCTGCGACAACAGAGGCCACTGCCAAAGAACAAAGATGGATGAAAACAGATAAATGAAAGACCAGTAGAAGTGGCCTGCCCGCTCCCCTCCCTCACCCCCCAAAAGATAAATAAATAAAATCAAAAAAAAAAAAAGAGACTATAGCAGAAGTTTAGATGAGACAAATAGGAGGGAGAGAGATGGAACGTAAAATCTGTGACTGTAAGTGATAGTTCTGAATGTAGAGAGTTAGAGAGGGAGGAATCTAGGAAAGCTTCTTGATTTCTTATTGCAATATGTTAGTGAGGTGATGGGGCTGTTCACAGATGGTGAGCATAGAGCAAAGGAAAAGGAATTAAGTCAGTGATGAACGGTCTAGGCGGTCCCGGGAGGTGATGGGGCTGATCACGAGTGTGAAAACCCTTTGCCTAGTGCTAGCTCTTTTTTCCTTGGGTTGCTCTCTTCTACATAGGAGTACAAGAATGCCTTTGAAAAGAATCCACTTTTTGTTTAATAGGAAAAAAGCAGGGATTACTCCTAAAAAGAACACAGAACTATTACAGTTTTTATTTAATGTCATGGAGTGGAAGGGTAGGGGAGAGACCCAGATTTAGAACTCATGGCAGGCAAGTGATTGATAATAAGGGAAGAGCTAAGTAAATTCTACATCTACTCATTCTATAGCAGTAATGATCTTTATGAAGAATGATATTACAACATAATACAATAGGATATAATGTTATGTACCTAAAAAAGAATACAAAATTACTTCTTTTAATTTATGACTACATAAAAACATGCATATGAAAAATGGTTGGAAGCAAATATTCAAAAACAGTAATTCTGTTAGTGGTAGTATAATTTTAAATTTTCTGTATTTATAGTCTAGACCCGTCACTGTCTAATATGATAACCACTAGGAACATATGACCATTGACTACTTTAAATACTCATATTGAGATGTGCTGTAGGGCTTCCCCTGGTGGTCCATTGGATAAGGACACCACCTTGCAGTGCAAGGGGCGCCAGTTCGATCCCTGGCCTGGGAAGATCCCACGTGCCGTGGAGCAGCTGGATGGATGTGTCCAATTACCGAGCCAGAGCTCTGGAGTGCATGTGCCGAGAGCCGGTGCTCTGCGACAACAGAGGCCACTGCCAAAGAACAAAGATGGATGAAAACAGATAAATGAAAGACCAGTAGAAGTGGCCCGCCCATCCCCTCCCTCCCCACCTCACCCCCCAAAAGATAAATAAATAAAATCAAAAAAAAAAAAAGAGACTATAGCAGAAGTTTAGATGAGACAAATAGGAGGGAGAGAGATGGAACGTAAAATCTGTGACTGTAAGTGATAGTTCTGAATGTAGAGAGTTAGAGAGGGAGGAATCTAGGAAAGCTTCTTGATTTCTTATTGCAATATGTTAGTGAGGTGATGGGGCTGTTCACAGATGGTGAGCATAGAGCAAAGGAAAAGGAATTAAGTCAGTGATGAACGGTCTAGGCGGTCAGGGTCGCCCATGCATTCTAGGATCAGGAGGTCCCAGAGCCTCAGAAGCCTGACTTGCCTGGGCATTCTTATGAGGCCTTTGTGTCTCTGGTACTTTCCTTGCAAACTCTGGTCTGGGGCTCTGGTTTTATGCCAAGAATTGAATAGGGAGGATTGCATTTGACCTGGGTTATTGGTCTTCACTCTGTCCTTAGTAGGTAGGGCTTATTGGCTTAAAACAATAAGATTGAGAGAAAGTCTTGATCACAGCAAAAACACTTAACTCTCAAGTGATATGGCAATCTTTTTGACCTTTGTGTTTTGTCTTCTCCGGATTTGATAGGCCCTGCAGGAAAAGCTGTGGAATGTGGCTGCCCCTTTATATTTGAAGCAGAGTGATTTGGCCTCAGCAGCAGCAAAGCAGGTAAGCCTATTGAGACCTTCTCAGATAGGTCTCTGTCCAGAAAATTGTGTTCTCTTGTGTTCTCCAAGGACTTCACAAGGCTCTGCTGTGGCTGCCCATTTTCAGCCTGTGACAGAAGTTAGTCATATGAGGAGCAGCATAATTAGGGCACACAGCACTGGCTTTAGAGTCAGGGGACTTTGGTTCTATTCCCATGTCTGCCTCTAATTTTCTGGGTAATATTGAGCAGGGTACTAAGCCTGCCTGATTTCTAAGATTTCTTTTGTTCTAAAATATTCTAATTCTAATGTATTATTAGTTTTATTTCAGATATGGGGGCTTCCTTGAGGGCTCAGTGCTAAAGAATCCTCTTGCCAGTGCAAGAGATGCAGGTTCGATCCCTGGATTAGGAAGATGCCCTGGAGAAGAAAATGGCAACTCTTTCCAGTATTCTTGTCCTGGGAATTCCATGGACAGAGGAGCCCAGTGGGCTACAGTCCATGGAGTTGCAAAAGAGTCAGACATGACTTAGTGACTAAACAGCAACAACAACAAATTTCAGATATACTAAAGTCACATAAATAATGAACTTCCCTGATGACTCAGCAAGTAAAGAATTGGCCTGGGGCTTCCCTGGTGGTCCAGTGGGTAAGGACACCACCTTGCAGTGCAGGGGGCGCCAGTTCGATCCCTGGCCTGGGAAGATCCCACGTGCCCCGGAGTGGCTGGACTGATGTGTCCAACTACCAGGCTGGAGCTCTGGAGTGCATGTGCCCAGAGCCAGTGCTCTGCAGCAAGAGAGGCCACCGTGATGGGAGGCCCACACGGGCCAAAGAACAAAGATGAATGGAAATAAATAAATGAAAGATCAATAGAAGCGGCCAAAAAAAAAAAAAAAGACAAAAAAGAAAATGGAATCCCCTGTATTAATGTTAATAAAAAGATATATGTTTTTAAAAAAAGAATCGGCCTGAAATTCAGGAGACACAGGTTCAGTGCCTGACTGGGGAAGATCCTCTGGAGAAGGAAATGGCAACCAGCTTCAATACTTCTTGCCTGAAAAGTCCTATGGATAGAGGAGCCTGGTGGACTACAGTAATATCATGACTCTTTCATCTAAAAAATGTAGTTCATTAGTTGAACGAATTTTGAAGTTGTATACATTGTCAGCCTGTACTGTCTCTCTGATTTCTTTAATGTCTTTAATATTTAAAGGCTTGTTTCTCTTCAGTTCATAAAGTATCATTTAATTTCATTTCCCTAAAATTTCTAGTTTTGAGCAATTTCCCTTCATTTTTGGGTAATGGCATTTGGTGAACTCTTCTGGGTCATGTCTTTGTAATAGTAAGTCTGTATATGACTAATTATGGACCAATAAGAAGGTAATAATGGGTGACTATGATTGTTACATTACAGTTCACTAAATGATTTCAAGTCTGTTTAATTAATCCTCATAATAATCCTATTAGGTGGAACTTCCCTGGCAATCCAGTGGTTAAGATTCTGTGCTTCCACTGAAGGGGGCACGGGTTCAGTCCCTATTCAGAGACCTAATATCCTGCAAGGTGTGTGGCACAGCCTCCCCACCCACCCCGAAGAAAATACCATTAGGTTGGAATAAATATTAAGTTCATTTTACAGATGAAACAACACTCAGCAGAGCTATAGGTAGGAAGTCTGGGACTTGACCTCAGTCCCTCTGGTACCCAGAGTCTGTTTTCTTTCCGCTACTCAGCTTGATCTCTCCTTTAATCTAGAGCCCCTTCTCAGACCCGCCATGTGGCCTGCTGTAGGGGAGTAGAGCTTAATGAGCACAGGCTATAGATGGCCATGTTGGGAGGGATGGGATCTGGGACCAGTAGTCTGGAAGAAAGAGAGAAAGGAATTAACCATTGCTCTGTGACATTACTCTGTTAAACACCTTCCATGCCCATTTAATCCTTTAAATTTTATGATGTTGGTCCTACTTACTCTGCTTTTACAGTTGGGGAAACTGAGGCATTATGTCATTAGGAAATATATCTTACTGTCAGTTGTAGGAGAACCTGGAGTCCTTTCTCTTGACTCCAGTGCCTTCAAAGGGAGGCAAGGAGCAAAGGGAAAGAGAAGCATCATCTGGAGGGGAGTCACTGCCTTGGACAAAGTAGAACAAGAGGCAGTGGGCTCAAGCAGAGGTCACTGACACTGTTTTCTGCACCGATTGCCTCCCTACAGTCCCTCTGACAGATCCTGCTCATGGAGCAGTCTGGATGACTAACAGCAGCTTGTCAATGGCTCCTGATATAAGTTCTTGATGACCTTTCTTGAGGACTATGTTTCTATACATACTCATTCGCTGCCACACAAAGTGAATTTGCTTTGGAGTTACAGGCAATGCTTTACAGTTTTATCAGTGTTTAAGCTTTCATATCTTTATATCATCCACTGAGATGATATTACCAGGTGAGTTTGTTATTTTAATTGACAAAATAATTTATTCTCTTTTCATAAAACATACTAATATCTCTCGGCACATATGTGAGTTTCTCTAAAATTATGCCAATTTCTATTAAAGCATAGTCCTTAAAAAAAGAGAAAAAAACTCCTCTGGTCAGATGTGCTTTCACTTAGGATTCTGCACTGCTCTTGTCCCTACAGATTATGGAAGAAACCTACAAAATGGAGTTCATGTATAGTGGCGTGGAGAACAAGCAGGTCGTGATTATCCATCACATGAGGCTGCAGGCCAAAGCCTTGCAACTTATAGTAACAGCACGGACTGCTCGAGGGTAAGGTGTATGGTTGACAGGAAGGGATGGCCCAGTCCTTTTAAAGACACCCACAGATGCATTCAGAGATCTCACCAAGGTTAATGAGGCATGAAATGATATTTAGAAAAGATTGCCTAGGGGATACTGTAAGCTCTTCTTTTCTTCAGATATTCCAGATTCTGTTCTTGGATCGGATTAGATCCCTGGAAAAACCCTACAGTGTCTCACCATTGCCTACAGTACACCATAGGGTTACCTGGCAACAGGCCTTCTGTATGGTCCCTGATAGAGATCTTTAAGAATCTAGTGCCAGAGCCATTTTTTTTTATCTTCTGAATGGGCTAGTGCTCTGTCTTAGGCAGCAAAGACAAATTACGAGACAGTATGGTGCTGTGAGACTACTTTGGCTACACTTGGTCTTAGTTGCTGCATGCAGGATCTGTAAGTTCGAGTACGTTGGATCTAGTTCCCTCATCAGAAATGGAACCCTGGGCCACTGCATTGAGAGCACAGACTCTTAGCCACTGGACCACCAGGGAAGTCTCCACAGTTGCCTTTTAAAATTTCCTGTTGTGATTTACTCTGTATCTGACAGGAACACATTCACTAGTAATTGTTTTTCAGAATAAGTGCATAGTGTACTCATTGAGACTTTGCATATACAAAACTGTCTTTCTTTGACTGTCATACATGAATGGAGTTCTTTCAAGTATTGCTGTGTTGCCTTTTAGTATTTAATGTTACAGTTAGACATCTGATGTCTGTCTAGTTCTTTCCTTTGTAGTTAGCTTATTTTTCTTGGCTCAAAGCTATAAACTTTTCCTTGTAGAATCCATAAATTTCACCAGGCTATGTCTAGGTATGTGTTTCCTTTTATTATTCTTACTGACTTTTATGGGACTTTGAAGTCTCAGCTCTGTTTATCTCAGGATTTTTTTCCCTCTATCGTTTCTTTAATCACTTCTTCCATCCACTGCAATCTGTCATACTGGATATTGTATCATCTGGATCTATTTTTCATACAACATATCTTTTCTCTCATAATTTCAGTTTTTTTTTTTTCTGCTTTATGTTCTGAGTAAATTCTTCAACATACTATTTCAATTTATCATTTCAGTTTTCATCATTTTTCTTTCTAGCCTTCAACTGTTGAATTGATTTCATTATTATTGTTTACTTCTGTACCTTTTTCATAACAGTTTTTCTTACTTTTTCATTGCAGTATCCTTCCAAATCTCCTCTTAAATCTTATTGAGGTTGTTTATTAGAATTTTTTAAAAAGTTTTCTGTGGGACTTCCCTGGTGGTCCAGTGGCTAAGACTCCAGGCTTCCAATGCAATGGACCTAAGTTCGATACCTGGTCAGGGAACTAGATCTCACATGCTACAACTAAGACCCAGCACAGCCAAACAAATAAATATTTTACAAAAAGATTTTCTGTGCTTTCTTGCCTTGATATTATCTCACTGAGGTCTTCTTGGTCTTCTTGACAGCTCCTGTTCATCCTTATAACGTGTAGTGATTTTTTTATTGTCTTTGTATACTTATAAGTGAAAATTTAGACTAGTGTGAATTGGCGATTGTCATAGGCTTCCCCAACAATTATAGGTCAGTATTTGGTTTACCCTAGTGGGCCTTGTTCTTACATTGAAAATGAGGGTTCTTAGTGGTAGAAACCTACTTCATGTGCCATGTAGGTGAGGCTACCTACTCTATTTGAGTGTTTGGGAAGAGTTCCCAAAGCTTTTCTTATTTTACTGCTTGGAAATCCTCCAAGCTGATTGTATATAAGCAGACCAAAAAAGTTACTACCTGGCTAAATTGCTTTCAATTCAGCCTCTGCTTAGCTAGAATTCTCCACTCCAGTCCTCTCATTTTTGGTAGTCTTTGGTTGGTTAACCTCACTAGCAGATTTCAGTTCCACTTCTGGTAGTTTTTCAGAGTTAAAGAAGGTTCAAGTGCTACCTGCTTTTTAGGAAAATAATTCAGGTTAATGTTGCTTGTAGAGTAAATTTCCATTTGCTGTTTATCAGTTATTTATACATTCAACAAATAGTTATTCAGTGACTGCTTCAGGAAATACATAATGAATAATAAAACCATTCATCTGGATCTATTTTTCATACAACATATCTTTTCTCTCATAATTTCAGTTTTTTTTTTTTTCTGCTTTATGTTCTGAGTAAATTCTTCAACATACTATTTCAATTTATCATTTCAGTTTTCATCATTTTTCTTTCTAGCCTTCAACTGTTGAATTGATTTCATTATTATTGTTTACTTCTGTACCTTTTTCATAACAGTTTTTCTTACTTTTTCATTGCAGTATCCTTCCAAATCTCCTCTTAAATCTTATTGAGGTTGTTTATTAGAATTTTTTAAAAAGTTTTCTGTGGGACTTCCCTGGTGGTCCAGTGGCTAAGACTCCAGGCTTCCAATGCAATGGACCTAAGTTCGATACCTGGTCAGGGAACTAGATCTCACATGCTACAACTAAGACCCAGCACAGCCAAACAAATAAATATTTTACAAAAAGATTTTCTGTGCTTTCTTGCCTTGATATTATCTCACTGAGGTCTTCTTGGTCTTCTTGACAGCTCCTGTTCATCCTTATAACGTGTAGTGATTTTTTTATTGTCTTTGTATACTTATAAGTGAAAATTTAGACTAGTGTGAATTGGTGATTGTCATAGGCTTCCCCAACAATTATAGGTCAGTATTTGGTTTACCCTAGTGGGCCTTGTTCTTACATTGAAAATGAGGGTTCTTAGTGGTAGAAACCTACTTCATGTGCCATGTAGGTGAGGCTACCTACTCTATTTGAGTGTTTGGGAAGAGTTCCCAAAGCTTTTCTTATTTTACTGCTTGGAAATCCTCCAAGCTGATTGTATATAAGCAGACCAAAAAAGTTACTACCTGGCTAAATTGCTTTCAATTCAGCCTCTGCTTAGCTAGAATTCTCCACTCCAGTCCTCTCATCTTTGGTAGTCTTTGGTTGGTTAACCTCACTAGCAGATTTCAGTTCCACTTCTGGTAGTTTTTCAGAGTTAAAGAAGGTTCAAGTGCTACCTGCTTTTTAGGAAAATAATTCAGGTTAATGTTGCTTGTAGAGTAAATTTCCATTTGCTGTTTATCAGTTATTTATACATTCAACAAATAGTTATTCAGTGACTGCTTCAGGAAATACATAATGAATAATAGAAAGTCCCTACTTTCATGAAGCGTACAGTTTAGTAGAAAGACTCAACTTGGGCTTCCCCTGGTGGTCCAGTGGGTAAGGACACCGCCTTGCAGTGCAAGGGGCGCCGGTTCGATCCCTGGCATGGGAAGATCCCACGTGCCACGGAGTGGCTGGACCTATGTGTCCAATTACCGAGCTGGAGCTCTGGAGCGCATGCGCCCAGAGCCGGCGCTCTGCGATGACAGACGCCACCGCAATGGGAGGCCCACAGGAGCCAAGGAACAAAGACGGATGAAAATAGAGAAATGAGAGACCAATAGAAGTGGCCCGCCCGCTCCCCTCCCTCCCCAACCTGACCCCCGTCCTAAATAAATAAATAAATAAACCTTTAAAAAAAAAAAAAAGAAAGACTCAATTTGGTTACTAAGAACCTTGATACCATTTTGAGGGGCTGGACTGGGCTTTTTTTTGCTGCACGAAGGCTTTCTCTAGTTGTGCACGGACTTTCTTATTGTGGTGGCTTCTCTTAATTGTGGAGCATAAGCTTTAGGCATACGGGCTTCAGTAGTTGTGGCTTGAGAGCTCTAGAGTGAAGGCTCAATAGTTATGCATGCCCCCTGCATTTGCAGGTGGGTCTTTATCCACTGTACTACCAGGGAAGTCCCTCTTACGTGTTTTTGTACAAGGAAACAGTGTTTTCTATTCACTAGAGCTTTACTCTTTCAATTTATAATGTTACTAATGAAAACAAACAGAAAAAAACAAATGGAGCCTTCCATGCAGAAATTACAAGAAATATAATGGACAAAGATAAAAGGAAAAATATATTGCTTGGTTAGTACATTACATTGACCTGGCTTGTTGCCTGGGTTTATTTAAATTTTACAAAAATGAAATACTCAGGGGCTTACCTGGTGGTCCAGTGGGTATAGAGTCTGCCTTGCAGTGCAAGGGGCACCAGTTCAATCCCTGGCCCAGGAAGATGCCACATGAGGCAAAGTAGCTGGGCTGGTGTGTCCAGTTACGAGCCAGTGCTCTGCAAGGAGAGAGGCCATTGCAATGGGAGGCCCACACATGCCAAAGAATAAAGATGGATGAAAATAAATGATGATGAATGATGACTTAAAGGCAAAAAAAAAAAAAAAAATGTACTCAGAAGTTCTATGTGGCCAAACAAGTCAAGATAGAGGGGAAAGAATATGGTCTGTGTCTGTGTGCAAAGTAATGACAAAACCTTTTCCCATTTTGCATGAGAATCTAACCTTTGGTTTCCAAATCTGTTCTCTGGAAACCTGATCACATCAACACTATTACTAGATGACACTTTGTGGTAAAAATGATCTCTAAGAAAATTACATATAGACTAGGAGGAACTATTGTACTTCCTAGATGGCTCAGTGGCAGAGAATCCACCTGCCAATGTAAGAGACTCAGGTTTGATCCTTGGGTTGGGAATATCCCTTGGAGAAGGAAATGGCAACCTACTCCAGTATTCTTACATGGAAAATTCCATGGACAGAGGAATCTAGCGAGCTGAGGTCTGTGGGGTCACAAAGGAGTTGGATATGATGGGACGACTAAATTAGAAGAAGGAACTACCAGTAAACTATAATTATCTGATGCAGACATCATCGCTTTGGCCTTTATCGAATGCAGTGATTCTTGCAACTGAGCACATTGTTTTGGGTGTGCTGGAAGGTATATTTGTGGGTTTCTTCAAGAGAGATTAGCACCTATGAGGCAAGAGGTTTCTAAGTGAGAATGACCTCTACATTGGCCTGAGGTAGGTCTCCTCTCCTGGAACCCGAACTTCAGTGGCAAGGTCAGAGCTCCCAGACTGCTGTGTGGATTGCTGTGTGGGCTGCTGCGTGGGCTGCTGCAGCAGAGGAATGTGACCCGCCCATAAGCTGTGCTCCTGTCCTGTGTCTGAGCTGAATCTGGTGCCAAGTGTGCCTGTGATGGTCTTTGATTTTGTATGTTCATTGAGCTAATGAGCACTGCAGTGTTTTAACTGGGTCTTAGGATCCTAGCAAGTATTTCCCTGTAGGTCCTTTAGGAATCCTTTAAGAGAAATAGAGGTAATTTCTATAGTGTAATATGTTCATTGTTTTTCCATATAGGCTCAGTTACTGGAACGTTGGTCTTTACTACTCAGTTCTCAGATTTCACAAGAAAATTACATGGGGTTTTGTTTGTTTTGTTTTGTTGTTTTTTCTCTTCTACAGAATTGATCCCTTATTTGGAATGTGTGAAAAATTTTTACAGGAAGTGGACTTTTTTCAGAGGTAAGTATTTGATCACCTTCTAGCTTACTAAATCTTGGTTATATAGAGAATTGCATTTATAGGGAAACGAGAGATCACAAGCCAGAATCTTTGGTTTAGCCCATGTAGCCAAGCTAGTATTACACATGCAATGTGCCCCAATTTGTACACAGGTGACCCTCAGTATCAGTGGCTTCTGCATTCTTGGATATGGAAGGCCTGACCGTACTATTCTGTTTAATATAAAAGACTTAAACATCCATGGATTTTAGTATCTGCAAGGGGAGCTTACAGCAATAACTGTATTTTCTTCACTAGTGTATAAACTTCTTATGTTAGCTAAGCATACAACATAATAATAAAAACATCAGAACTATTGACTATTGTTTTTCTCTTTTTTTTGGCCACTTCTGCTGGTCTTTCATCTATTTATCTTTTTTCTTTGGCCTGTGTGGGCCTCCCATAGCAGTGACCTTTCTCGCTGCTCGCTTCAGGTTTTTTTCATTTGGATAATGGCAGCTTCCTATAGGGCTTGGTTGCAGTACTGTCTTTCACCAATGGGAGCTGCTCTTTGACAAAATAATACATTCTAGCTTGACTCTTTAGATCTTGACTTCAAATCTGTATGAAGTCCATGTCTTAACTTTGAGTTTCAATTATTTTTTAATTGAAGTACAGTTAGTTTACAATGTTGTGTAAATTTTTGGTGTACAGCAAACTCGTTTAATTAAACATAGTTTTAGATACTTTAAGGTGGAGAGTCTGTTTTTGCACTGTTGGCTTGAAGAGATTTTTGGATAGATGACAGCTCTCATTTGGCACAGATGAGGATCTGTTGTTAAGAGCTGCACATTCTTCCTCAATTCAGCCTCTGAGTCCCTGTGTTGATGGTCACCCCCTCAGTGAAATACTTTTTGACTATCTCCTTCTATAAAAAAAGGTTCTGTGGAATCATTCAGAGCTGGGAGTAAGTTACCTAACATTTATTTTTTGGTTTTCATCCATCTTTTTATTCTTTGGCGTGTGTGGGCCTCCCATTGCAACGGCCTTTCTCGTTGCAAAGTGCTGGTTCATAATTGGACACACTGGCCTAGCTGCTCCGTGGCACATGGTATCTTCCTGGGCCTGGAATTGAACTGGTGCCCCTTGCACTGCTAGGCGGACTCTTTACCCACTAGACCACCAGAGAAGCCCTACCTAACATTCTTAAGCCTCATTATAACATTATCCTCTCTGAGTCTCAATGTTCTTGTCAGTGGTTTTAAGCTCCATTAAGATAGACTTTTTCTTCTCTTTTGTTTCTCTTTTGTCCCCAGTATCTAAAATAATACTCAGTACTTGGTAAGGCCTAAAGGTATTTTTTACATTAATTAATAAATCTATGATATGAAACTAATAATTGTAACAATACACATGATTGCTAGATTAGATAAGATAGTATAGAACACTCAAGAGGATGCCAGACACATTTCAGTAAAAAAGGCTATTAGGATGATTATGTCACTACTGCATAATTAATAGGTGCATGGCTTTCCTCAGGAACCATGAGCTCCTCCAGTTCATGACACCTACCTCAGAGTTTGGCAGAATTTCGCACCTCAGCCTGGGGTGAATGAATTCATGGTTGCTTCTGTTTGTCCCTTCAGGTGTTTCATCACTGATTTGCCTCACCTGCAGGACAGCTTTGTGGACAAACTTCTTGACCTCATGCCCCGACTCATGACGTCAAAACCTGTAGAAGTGGTCAAAATTCTGCAGACCATGCTGCGGCAGAGTACCTTCCTACACCTCCCCCTTCCAGAGCAGGTCCGTGTCTGTGTCAGTATGTTGACCCCTCAGGTTGTCTATGCAGAGAGTCAAAACTCCTCACCTTGGTGATCTTTGACCAGTGTTAGCAGCTGACTTAGGGCCTTTCCTCCAAGAGACTAACAGATGTCCACCCATTAGATAAGGAGATGATGTTTTGTTGCCCAAGTGACCTGGCTTTAGAATCATATTTTTTTTCCTCCTTGCTTACAGATCCACAAAGCCTCAGCCACCATTATTGAGCCGGCGGGCGAGTCAGACAATCCCTTGAGATTTACGTCTGGGTTGGTGGTGGCCCTGGATGTTGATGCAACTCTGGAACACGTGCAGGATCCTCAGAACACTGTGAAGGTCCAGGTCTGTCAGGTTTTGATTCCCATGGAATTTCTAAACTGATTTTGTGTTGAAACTTATCACTTTAACACCTCCTGTAATCTCTACCTGAGGGACAGAAACTGGGGAGAGAGAAGAGATAAGTCTTTATGGACTACCTGGGCATGAATCCCAGCTCTACTGCTGAACATGGTTTGGACAAGTTTCATTAAACTCTGCTTCTTCTGACTAGATAGACTGTATAACTGACAAATAGGAATAGTCACATTGAAATGAAGTGATATATTAATATGTAAAACCCTTGGGCTCCAGTATGGGTTCTTTAAATGGCAGACCTCCTTCTGTTTTTACAATGTGAAGTTAAGACTTGGTTTTTTCAGGGCTGTAAGCAAACTATAATAAGGAAATCCTTTCAGACTATGGTTAGGTCAGCTTGTTGAATAAAATTTATGGGTAGGAAAAAGCAATCACTAGAGAGTATTTTCCCCAAGTTAAATAGATGTAATAGGGCTTCCCTGGTGGTCCACTGGGTAAGGACACCGCCTTGCGGCGCAAGGGGCGCTGGTTTGATCCCTGGCCTTGGAAGGTCCCATGTGCTGTGGAGCCGCTGGACTGATGTGTCCAGTTACTGAGCCGGAGCTCTGGAGCACATGCACCCAGAGCCAGTGCTTTGCGACAAGAGAGGCCACTGCGATGGGAGGCCCACAGGAGCCAAAGAACAAAGATAGATGAAAATAGATGAATGAAAGACCAATTGAAGTGGCCCACCTGCCCCCCTCCCTCCCCAAACCACCCGCCCTCCAAAAAATAAAAAAATTTAAAAAGTACTTAACAACAACAACAACAAAATAAATAAATAGATGTAATAGATAGAAGAGATGCACTATAGACACTAATCGATTTAACATTCTGTGGTGGAACCCCGAAGGAGTCCTCCCCATTTACCCTTCCTTCCCTCGTTTCTTCCTCCCTTCCTTCTGTCTTTGCAGTAATGCTTACTGTATTGCGCATGAGTTAGAATTCCTGCCCTCAGGATGCTTAATTTCAGTGAGAGATAGACACATGGACAGGCAGTTATAAATCAGAAGTTCAGACAGGGACAGGATGAATTAAGTAAGGGCTTCCCTTGGTGGTCCAGTGGGTAAGGACACCGCCTTGCAGGGCATGGGGCACCGGTTCGATCCCTGGCCTGGGAAGATCCCATGTGCCGCGGAGTGGCTGGACCGATGTGTCCAATTACTGAGCCGGAGCTCTGGAGCTTATGTGCCCAGAGCCAGTGCTCTGCAACAGCAGAGGCCACCACGAAGGGAGGCCCACATGGGCCAAAGAACAAAGATGGATGAAAATGGACAAATGAAAGACCAATAGAAGTGGCCCGCCCGCCCTCCTCCCTCCCCACCCCACCCCTCCCATAAGTAAATAAATAAATAAATCTTTAAAAAAAAAAAAAAGAACATGGTTTCTTATTAAGTATCTGATTGCTCCCACAACATAGATCTAGTTTGGGGAGCCACTTGCAATGCTTCCTCCTGAGATGAGACACAAGTTTTTAAATAACCTGACCTGTTGTGAAGACTCAGAGGCTGAGTCAGCAAGATAATGGACTGAACTGTGGACTCAGCTTCAGGATTGTGAAGCTCCTTAAGAAGTTTCAGAGGGGCTTCCCTGGTGGTCCAGTGGCTAAGGAGTCCGCCTTGCAGTGCAAGGGGCACCGGTTCGATCCCTGGCCTGGGAAGATTCCATGTGCCGCAGAGCGGCTGGATTGATGTGTCCAATCACCGAGCCGTAGCTCTGGCGAGCGTGCTCCCAGAACCGGTGCTCTGCAACAGGAGAGGTCACTGTGATGGGAGGCCCACACAGGCCAAAGAATTAAGATGCATGAAAATAAATAAATGAAGGACCAATAAAAGAGGCCAAAATTTAAGAAAAAAAAGTTTCAAAAGTGGGAATGAAGGAGAACAGAATATGCCACCCCAAGATAAACTTTTGGGGCCTAAGGATTCTTTTGGGATGATTATTTTTGAGAGGTTGTAGACAAAGGAGAATCTCTGGAGACAGAGTAGACCTGCCCTTTTTGAGAGAGAAAGTGACATTTATACGGGAAAGCTCCATTCGTAAGATGTCTCCCTCTCTGTACCTGGAAGGGAAGCAAAACTAAATCTCAAGAAGCTCGTATCAGTGGAGACAATGCCAGCTAAAATCTGCCTGACAGCCCTGCCTGTGTTGATTGTGTTTTACCTGACGACCTCCTATAACAGGCTCTCTTTCTCTTCAGCACCTTTTTTTTGTCTTTAGCTGAAGATGGTATTTATGGTCATGACTTGGGCAGTTTCCGGGAGTGACTCAGTCTTCCTAGGTCTCTCCTTTGTGTATCAGAGACTTATTTTAAGTTATTAAACTTCTTTTGTTTTTCTCCTGTTAATCTGCCTTTATTATAGAAGGGTCTTAGCCAAGAAACTAGATGGGTAGAGGGGAAATTATTTTTCCTTCCCTACAGGTTTATTTACAGTTTTTGGCTTCTACAAAAAAAATCAGCAAAAACAAAAGAGAAAGAAAATCAGCAATATACTTTAAATATATATGTGTGTGTGTGTGTGTGTGTATATATGTATATATATACACACACAGATAAGTGTGTGTGTGTGTGTATAATATAAATTATTAACATAAAGAATACTATGGAAAAACCCTAAATTTGTAAAATGTGGCTGATAAAAGAAAGCCTTTGTGGAGATACTGTGGCATAGATGAGATCTGAAAGAATGATTAGGAGCAAAAGGTAGAGGTATTCCAGGCAGAAGGAAAATGAATAAACACTGGTGGTAAGTACAGAAAAATAGCTTGGAGCAGGCAGGGTCAGCTTCCTGGAAGAGATTAGGGTGAATCAGGACCTGGAGATGGTAATTTTGCCTATGGTGACAGTAGAGGAAAAATATCTGCTGGCTTTCCATCCAGAACTATTATCAATCATGAGACCTACAGAGAACTAATTCTGAGCTGCCTGTGAAGTTGTGCTGAGACAAAGGAGAATCATGAAAATAAATAAATGAAGGACCAATAAAAGAGGCCAAAATTTAAGAAAAAAAAGTTTCAAAAGTGGGAATGAAGGAGAACAGAATATGCCACCCCAAGATAAACTTTTGGGGCCTAAGGATTCTTTTGGGATGATTATTTTTGAGAGGTTGTAGACAAAGGAGAATCTCTGGAGACAGAGTAGACCTGCCCTTTTTGAGAGAGAAAGTGACATTTATACGGGAAAGCTCCATTCGTAAGATGTCTCCCTCTCTGTACCTGGAAGGGAAGCAAAACTAAATCTCAAGAAGCTCGTATCAGTGGAGACAATGCCAGCTAAAATCTGCCTGACAGCCCTGCCTGTGTTGATTGTGTTTTACCTGACGACCTCCTATAACAGGCTCTCTTTCTCTTCAGCACCTTTTTTTTGTCTTTAGCTGAAGATGGTATTTATGGTCATGACTTGGGCAGTTTCCGGGAGTGACTCAGTCTTCCTAGGTCTCTCCTTTGTGTATCAGAGACTTATTTTAAGTTATTAAACTTCTTTTGTTTTTCTCCTGTTAATCTGCCTTTATTATAGAAGGGTCTTAGCCAAGAAACTAGATGGGTAGAGGGGAAATTATTTTTCCTTCCCTACAGGTTTATTTACAGTTTTTGGCTTCTACAAAAAAAATCAGCAAAAACAAAAGAGAAAGAAAATCAGCAATATACTTTAAATATATATGTGTGTGTGTGTGTGTGTATATATGTATATATATACACACACAGATAAGTGTGTGTGTGTGTGTATAATATAAATTATTAACATAAAGAATACTATGGAAAAACCCTAAATTTGTAAAATGTGGCTGATAAAAGAAAGCCTTTGTGGAGATACTGTGGCATAGATGAGATCTGAAAGAATGATTAGGAGCAAAAGGTAGAGGTATTCCAGGCAGAAGGAAAATGAATAAACACTGGTGGTAAGTACAGAAAAATAGCTTGGAGCAGGCAGGGTCAGCTTCCTGGAAGAGATTAGGGTGAATCAGGACCTGGAGATGGTAATTTTGCCTATGGTGACAGTAGAGGAAAAATATCTGCTGGCTTTCCATCCAGAACTATTATCAATCATGAGACCTACAGAGAACTAATTCTGAGCTGCCTGTGAAGTTGTGCTGCAGGGGGTTTTTTGTTTGTTTTGCTCTGTCAACTGAAAAAAAGTGCACAACCTAGAATTGGGAGAGTTAGGTTTTTTGAGCAAGTATTTTTAGGGCGTCAAGCCTGGGAGACAGCATCTCAGATAAATGCCGAGAAAACTGTTGCAAGCAGGTGGGGGGCAGGGATGTAGCAGTGGACCAAGTTAAAATAGGTGTTTTTGCAGCAATATCAGGTAACAAAAAGAGTACTGTTAGTAAAAGAAAACTAGCTATCTCAAGGAGTTTAGTGCTTTTCTAAATATGGGAAGATGCAAGAATCTAGACTCACTGAAATCATCCCTTTGACATGCACCTCAGCTATCTGGTGCCACAATCCTGTGTTTTCTTATCCTAAGTTTCCTCAAGCTATCCCGTTGGGTATGACTAGGCTGATGATGGCAGGCACCCCTTGTTTCCATCCTGTGTTCCATCAGGGCTCAAGGTTGGTTGGAGGGTGGCTGCGATGCCTAATGGCTTGAAATCCTTTGTTTACTGAAATGGCCATATTTTACTTCTCATCTCCAACATCAACTCCACCCTAGCTACACATTTTAATTATTCAGAAAGTATTAAACAATATGCATGGGCCTCAGCCTACACCAGCTAAATCAGAATCCTGAGAGTAGGGTCCATCAGTACTGGTATTTTTTCATTGAAGAGCTCATAGGTTCCATGTAAAAGAGAAAGAGAGTGAGAAAGAGCTCATTGGTGATTCTAATGTGCAGCCAGGGTTGAGAACCAGTGTTTCATAGCGTGCCTGGAAAAAGTTCGCTCACCAATTGAGCATAAGTGAGATTTCAGGTAGATTGTTTACTGTTCTTCTGCTAGACTTTATTGAAATATCACCCTCAAAGTAGCTCTACTATAATACATGGCCAAACCATTTGGAGGCCTTCATAGACTGGAAGATGGGGACCTGCTGCTCCCTCAGGGGACAGCTCTGACAGTAGAAAAGCATTGTCCAGCTCAGCTGCCACACCCCAGCCGTTATGGACAGGTGAGGCTGTGAGGCAGGTGGGCGGAGACATGCCTCCCCCGAGTTTAAAAGTTGAAAGTCTTGGGCAGTCCCTACTTTACTCTGTCAATGTATTCCCAAAGCCCAGGTCATGTGTGTTTTTAAGATGTGCTTCATTTGTTCATTTAGCTCATTTTCTTCACTGTGCAGTGTGACAGGTTCTCTACACAGAGGCTGTGAGGTTCGCTGGGGCTTGAGGAGAGCTCTTGGGCACCTTGCGAGATTTGAAGAAGAACCCTCACAGAGCACTGCTCTGTAGAAAGAGATAAACAGCTTTCTAGTGAAGAGTTACAGAATTATTCTTTCTTTTAATATGCATGTATGTGTTTGTTTTTGGCTCTGCTGGATCTTCGCTGCTGTGGGTGAGATTTTTCATTGTGGCAGGCAGGGGCTTTTATTGTTGCGGAGCATGGACTTCAGTAGTTGGTTTGGTTTGTAGCAGGTTTAGTTTGACCCACAGCATCTGGAATCTTCCCGGACCAAAGATTGAACCTTCGTCACCTGCACTGGCAGGCTGATTCTTTTTTTTGGGGTGGGGGGGAAGGGAGGCGGGCGGGCCACTTCTATTGGTCTTTCATTTGTCTATTTTCCTCTGTCTTTGTTCTTTGGCCCATGTGGGCCTCCCATCGCGGTGGCCTCTGTTGTCGCAGAGCGCCGGCTCTGGACGCATGCGCTCCAGAGCTCCAGCTCGGTAATTGGACACATCAGTCCAGCCGTTCTGCAGCACGTGGAATCTTCCCAGGCCAGGGATCGAACCAGCGCCCCTTGCATTGCAAGACGGTGTCCTTACCCACTGGACCACCAGGGAAGCCCCCAGGCAGGCTGATTCTTAACCACTGGACCACCAGGGAAGTCCCAGAATTATTCTTAATGCTTGATAGTTGGTGATGGATGGTGGGCCATATGACTCAGCACCAGAAGAAGGAGAAATGCTGATGGAGGTGCCTGTGAAGGCTTTTCACATCAGGATTAATATTTTAACCTATCCATGTATGTAATGGAGGCACTCTGTTTCTGTCACTCATTCATCATAAATTCAGGAAACATTTATCTCACACCGCCTTGTACCGGGGGGAGAGAAGAGTGCTGTCCTCCCTCCAGGAGCAGTTTCTTTTTTTCTTTTTATTGAAGTACAGTTGATTTACAGTGTTGCATTAGTTTCAGTTGTACAGTGAAGTTATTGTTATACATCTTTTACAGAGTTTTGTTTTTTACAGCTATACATAATCCCAAATCAGTCATGGGCATACCCACGGCCCCTCCCACCTGAACTCTCCCTCCCCCACTCCCTGCGCCCCCTGCCCCCACCCTGTCCCACCCCTCCAAGTTGTGGCGTAGCCCCCTGTAAGTTCCCTTAGTCTCACAGCTTATTCACAATGGTTACCTCTTTACATACAGTAGTGTAGGTTTCCATGTTACTTTTCCCATACCTCTCACCTTCCTCCCATGATCTTCCCACCCTGGAGCAGTTTCTTATGAAGGATGGTGTCAGCATTTCTTTTCCTCCTGTTTTGGGGTTCACAGCAGATGTCACTAGTAATTCTGTTAAAAGCTCATAGCTCTTCTACCTCTTTTTCTCATGTCTGTCCCCTTTCAGGTCTTATATCCAGATGGTCAGGCTCAGATGATCCACCCTAAGCCGGCAGACTTTAGGAATCCTGGCCCAGGGCGGCACCGGCTCATCACTCAGGTGTTCCTCTCCCACACTGCCTGGACGGGTAAGGAGTCAGTGGGCTAAAACATTTGTTTTCTTAGTTTGAAAAATGTATGATTGAACCAGGCCTGCTGGGGGTTGAACTCAATTTCCTCAAGAGATTAAAAGCTCAAACTGGATACGTTTCAACTAATTTGCTGTGTTGCCTTGATTACACACAGCACCAAACTTTTTTCAGAAGATTATAATAGTATGTAGTCTGATGGAAAGAACCACGGACTGGGCAGCAGGAGGTTATTTTCTTATCCTAACATTGCCATTGACTTGCTGCGAAACCTTGGACAGGTCACTCTCCCTTCTGAATTTGTTTCCTCACCTTCCAAATCAAGATTAACCTACTACTTAATTTTGAAGACTAGTCTGTCTGAAAATTGAACAGTTTTATATTTTTTACTGATAATTTAAAATTACTCTTTTTGTATATGAACAGTTCGCTTCATTCCCCCAGAACGAGTACAGTGACAACTGTTAGTGCCTTCCCTTCCCACATGGGCTGGTTGGTGGGGTAGTGCAAAGTAAGATGACCTGTGCATATTTCAGCCTCCCTTACAGCATCTAAGTAGAAACTTGATCATTTGAGAAAATACATGGAGGTTACATAAGTACTTCTCTTTAATTTGTAAAGAATAGAATGAGAGAATACAAGTGCAGTGACAGTACATTTCTAAAGCCTGTAAGGCTGCCTTGGAAACTTTAGAAAGAGACTCAGTCTGCTGAACCTAAAATATGGGAGAGAATTGGCCTCAGTGGGTGTGGCCTAAACCCTTGAAGATGACTCAGAAGCATGGTTGTTGCTGGAGATGGTGTTCAGTACCACCGAATTTGCTTTATTTTAGAAACAGATAGATGCCTTCTGGAATTTTCTTTCACTCATTTTGAATACATGAGTAACTATTGCCATTATTAATGGTTTTCCTGAATTAGGGTTGTTGACTGGGTATAGATGACTTTATAAACTTTTCATAAAGAGGAAGTGGTGCAATTGAATCTCAGCCCCTTCAGGGATCCAGTGGGCCTGGCACGACTGAGGGAGCAGCCAGCCAGCAGTGCTTTTCCCAGGATCTGCCTTCCTGAATATAGGCCCTTGATAGGTATGCCTGCTGGTGGAATGTTCTGCACTGTTTGCCACAGTGCAAGCTCACAAGAAGGTAGATTTCCTTATTCTAATCTCATCTGGTGAGGGGATCCTAGATATGGGGAAGGAAACGCTGTGGGGCAGCTTTGTTTTGCAGAGGCCAAAGCCAAAGGAGGCAAAAAACTTAAAGCTCAGAAAAGCTTGAAAGGTTTTGAGGGCATATTGACTTGGCCCCAGTCATAAAGCAGCTCACTGCTTGAAACGGGCCTACAATTGGGGCTGTCCTGAGCCTGAAGAATTACAGTGCATCCAGGATCACCTTCTTTGAGAAGCTGCTACCTAGTCACAATTACAAATCTATTTTCATTCTCTTACTAGCACTCACTGAGTTTCCCTTTTTTTAAGAATTACTCTTTTTGTATATGAACAGTTCGCTTCATTCCCCAGAACGAGTACAGTGACAACTGTTAGTGCCTTCCCTTCCCACATGGGCTGGTTGGTGGGGTAGTGCAAAGTAAGATGACCTGTGCATATTTCAGCCTCCTTACAGCATCTAAGTAGAAACTTGATCATTTGAGAAAATACATGGAGGTTACATAAGTACTTCTCTTTAATTTGTAAAGAATAGAATGAGAGAATACAAGTGCAGTGACAGTACATTTCTAAAGCCTGTAAGGCTGCCTTGGAAACTTTAGAAAGAGACTCAGTCTGCTGAACCTAAAATATGGGAGAGAATTGGCCTCAGTGGGTGTGGCCTAAACCCTTGAAGATGACTCAGAAGCATGGTTGTTGCTGGAGATGGTGTTCAGTACCACCGAATTTGCTTTATTTTAGAAACAGATAGATGCCTTCTGGAATTTTCTTTCACTCATTTTGAATACATGAGTAACTATTGCCATTATTAATGGTTTTCCTGAATTAGGGTTGTTGACTGGGTATAGATGACTTTATAAACTTTTCATAAAGAGGAAGTGGTGCAATTGAATCTCAGCCCCTTCAGGGATCCAGTGGGCCTGGCACGACTGAGGGAGCAGCCAGCCAGCAGTGCTTTTCCCAGGATCTGCCTTCCTGAATATAGGCCCTTGATAGGTATGCCTGCTGGTGGAATGTTCTGCACTGTTTGCCACAGTGCAAGCTCACAAGAAGGTAGATTTCCTTATTCTAATCTCATCTGGTGAGGGGATCCTAGATATGGGGAAGGAAACGCTGTGGGGCAGCTTTGTTTTGCAGAGGCCAAAGCCAAAGGAGGCAAAAAGCTTAAAGCTCAGAAAAGCTTGAAAGGTTTTGAGGGGCATATTGACTTGGCCCCAGTCATAAAGCAGCTCACTGCTTGAAACGGGCCTACAATTGGGGCTGTCCTGAGCCTGAAGAATTACAGTGCATCCAGGATCACCTTCTTTGAGAAGCTGCTACCTAGTCACAATTACAAATCTATTTTCATTCTCTTACTAGCACTCACTAGTGTCATATGTTTTCTCATTTGTTTATTGACTTTCCAGTTAGAATGTGGGCTCCCTGAGAACAGGGAACTTGCTCATCATCTGTACCTCTGTGTTACCAGTGCCACTTATATCCTCTGTCCCCAGTGCCTAACATGTAGTAGATGTTCAACAAATAATGAAAACTGAATGTAGGGTGTCAATTTTGCAATTAAAAATTCATCTGATTCTTAGATACCTTTCTACTCTTCATTTTATAGATACATTAGTGGAGGCCCACATAGCCAGTTAATGGTGGCATGGTGGCTAGCGTGCAGATTTCATAACTCCTAAATGCCTTATTTTTTCACTGTACCATCCCCACATCTGGCTGGGACACGAAAGTGAAATGCATTCTTATTCTGAATGTACCAGCCCCTTCTTTCTCCTAACCCAGGAGAAGAGGTCTGATGCTGGAAAGGGGCTCCTCCGTTTAGTCCCTCAGCTCCCTTTGGGAGACAGGATTCTGCCAAGTCACAGACTTTGAGTCACATAGACAAGTTTTCAAATTCTGCCTTGCTTTATGTGATCCTGAGAAAGCTTTTAACCTGCTTGTCTTTTTCATTTTCCTTTAAGATTGAAATGATAATATATGCCTCATAAACACATGCTCTTCCAAGCATGATAAATAGGTTGCATGATTCATCCTAGATGATCTTTTGTCTTTTCCCCACTGTCTTCTCCCTCTTGTTTTTTCTCCCTGCTCCCTTCCTCCAATGAGAGTGGTTTTAATTGCCATTCTTCCCACATGCTGGTAAGGGAAGGCTTAATGACCAGGTGAGGTTCAGTCATCTGACCTTTCCAAGGTTTGGCTCCTGAGAGGGCTGTGAGAGCCAAGGCTGGGTTGTGGTTCAGGGGTTGGCAGTAGCCATCCAAAAAAAGGGTACTGGAGCCTTGGGCCAGAGAGCAGCTCACTGCTTAAATCAATTGGGGCTGTCCTGAGCCTGAAGAATTACAGTGCATCCAGGATCACCTTCTTTGAGAAGCTGCTACCTAGTCACAATTACAAATCTATTTTCATTCTCTTACTAGCACTCACTAGTGTCATATGTTTTCTCATTTGTTTATTGACTTTCCAGTTAGAATGTGGGCTCCCTGAGAACAGGGAACTTGCTCATCATCTGTACCTCTGTGTTACCAGTGCCACTTATATCCTCTGTCCCCAGTGCCTAACATGTAGTAGATGTTCAACAAATAATGAAAACTGAATGTAGGGTGTCAATTTTGCAATTAAAAATTCATCTGATTCTTAGATACCTTTCTACTCTTCATTTTATAGATACATTAGTGGAGGCCCACATAGCCAGTTAATGGTGGCATGGTGGCTAGCGTGCAGATTTCATAACTCCTAAATGCCTTATTTTTTCACTGTACCATCCCCACATCTGGCTGGGACACGAAAGTGAAATGCATTCTTATTCTGAATGTACCAGCCCCTTCTTTCTCCTAACCCAGGAGAAGAGGTCTGATGCTGGAAAGGGGCTCCTCCGTTTAGTCCCTCAGCTCCCTTTGGGAGACAGGATTCTGCCAAGTCACAGACTTTGAGTCACATAGACAAGTTTTCAAATTCTGCCTTGCTTTATGTGATCCTGAGAAAGCTTTTTAACCTGCTTGTCTTTTTCATTTTCCTTTAAGATTGAAATGATAATATATGCCTCATAAACACATGCTCTTCCAAGCATGATAAATAGGTTGCATGATTCATCCTAGATGATCTTTTGTCTTTTCCCCACTGTCTTCTCCCTCTTGTTTTTTCTCCCTGCTCCCTTCCTCCAATGAGAGTGGTTTTAATTGCCATTCTTCCCACATGCTGGTAAGGGAAGGCTTAATGACCAGGTGAGGTTCAGTCATCTGACCTTTCCAAGGTTTGGCTCCTGAGAGGGCTGTGAGAGCCAAGGCTGGGTTGTGGTTCAGGGGTTGGCAGTAGCCATCTAGGACAAAAGAGGAGAGTGGATTGGAATAGCTGATACTGGAGCCTTGGGCCAGAGAGCAGTGCTCGTTTCACCACAGATACACTCAAAGCAGCCTCTCCCTTCCTAGAAGACAGTGATCTCGTGTCTCTGATCTTGCTTTTAGTTGCCATTCATCTCTGTTCCTAGGTGTTGGCCCGTCATAGAGGATTTTTGTCTTTTTTTTTCTCTAGAACCGTGCCAGGTGGAAGTGAGGCTGCTGCTGGCCTACAACTCTGGTTCACGCATTCCAAAATCCCTCTGGATTGAAGGTGGTGAGATGTCATCACAGGTGGAAACCAGCATCGAGGGCACTATCCCCTTCAGCAAGTCTGTCAAAGTTTACATAATGCCTAAACCTGCAAGGCGCTGAGTCATGAGCCATGGCCTAGAAGGCCCTTCTTCGGATCGGTGAGCCAGAAGCCGGGAACACATCACCTGGAAGTGGTATGCAGGCTCAGGAGTAACGCGGGGTCCTTACAGTCTCATCTGGTATCAAACATTGGATAAAGAAAACATAAACCTTTAAGTCTGTCCCACCCCTTACCCTCCACCTCCATAGCCCTGTCCCCAATAAAATTGAGACACCAAACTGTTCTAGTCCCTAGTCCTTAAAGGAATCTGGGTGGCTACAGGGTCAGCATTTGCACCACATGCCTGCATTCTTCAGCTGTGAAACAAAAATACCCAATTTTCTAGCTACTTCCAAAGAGCCAGTTTCTTGGAGTCACAATCTTATTTTGTAAAGCAGCCATCTGTTTGCTGGGGCCAACCCCAAAGCAGTTTTCACAGCTGAATTTTTTTTACCACCGACAGTTCCTGAATGGCCCCAGACTTTCATTATCTTGCTGAGAGTCTCCTTCCTAAACTCAGGCAATGGCCGATCAAGGACTGAATGAACAGCTGAAAAATGAATCATTTTCATCTCAGGGAAAATTTTGATCTTAGGGCCAAAATATGAGAGATCAGCCATATTTTTGAAAAGAAAGCAGCATTATGGGAAAGAGGAATTGAGTGTAAGAAACAAAGTCATTTTCCACTCCTTTGATGACTCCAGTGTTGGAACTGCATGGGTTGGCAGTAGCCATCTAGGACAAAGAGGAGAGTGGATTGGAATAGCTGATACTGGAGCCTTGGGCCAGAGAGCAGTGCTCGTTTCACCACAGATACACTCAAAGCAGCCTCTCCCTTCCTAGAAGACAGTGATCTCGTGTCTCTGATCTTGCTTTTAGTTGCCATTCATCTCTGTTCCTAGGTGTTGGCCCGTCATAGAGGATTTTTGTCTTTTTTTTTCTCTAGAACCGTGCCAGGTGGAAGTGAGGCTGCTGCTGGCCTACAACTCTGGTTCACGCATTCCAAAATCCCTCTGGATTGAAGGTGGTGAGATGTCACCACAGGTGGAAACCAGCATCGAGGGCACTATCCCCTTCAGCAAGTCTGTCAAAGTTTACATAATGCCTAAACCTGCAAGGCGCTGAGTCATGAGCCATGGCCTAGAAGGCCCTTCTTCGGATCGGTGAGCCAGAAGCCGGGAACACATCACCTGGAAGTGGTATGCAGGCTCAGGAGTAACGCGGGGTCCTTACAGTCTCATCTGGTATCAAACATTGGATAAAGAAAACATAAACCTTTAAGTCTGTCCCACCCCTTACCCTCCACCTCCATAGCCCTGTCCCCAATAAAATTGAGACACCAAACTGTTCTAGTCCCTAGTCCTTAAAGGAATCTGGGTGGCTACAGGGTCAGCATTTGCACCACATGCCTGCATTCTTCAGCTGTGAAACAAAAATACCCAATTTTCTAGCTACTTCCAAAGAGCCAGTTTCTTGGAGTCACAATCTTATTTTGTAAAGCAGCCATCTGTTTGCTGGGGCCAACCCCAAAGCAGTTTTCACAGCTGAATTTTTTTCACCACCGACAGTTCCTGAATGGCCCCAGACTTTCATTATCTTGCTGAGAGTCTCCTTCCTAAACTCAGGCAATGGCCGATCAAGGACTGAATGAACAGCTGAAAAATGAATCATTTTCATCTCAGGGAAAATTTTGATCTTAGGGCCAAAATATGAGAGATCAGCCATATTTTTGAAAAGAAAGCAGCATTATGGGAAAGAGGAATTGAGTGTAAGAAACAAAGTCATTTTCCACTCCTTTGATGACTCCAGTGTTGGAACTGCATGGGCTTTAACGGTGCAGCTGGGGTGTAGGAATAGTAAAAGCCTGTGGACCATGTGAGGGCCTGTGGTGTGTTCTTTATCTGTCATTTAATCCTCACAACAGCAAGTGAGACTTAAGAGGTTAGGTCATTGGTAGGACAACTGTGATTAACGCCTCTACTCATGCAAATCCAAAATGAGTCCAAAGGCCTGAGCTATACCACATCAGAAGTATATAAAAAAGAACCTTCAGGTCTTCTCTGTGTGCCTTAGTTTTGTCATCTGTAAAGTAGAGATACTTATATCTTGAGGGTTGTTGAATGGGCTTAATTAAATAATACTTGGCAGAATCTGAACCTGTGGCCAGTCTTTTTTTTTTTTTCCCCCGCTATAAAAATAAAGGCCCTTTATTTGGTTTTTCTGTGCCGCCGCTGTGGCCAGTCTTGATCATATTTTGTGCTTGGAAAAAAACAATAAGAGCATACAGTTACTGAGAGGCAGAGCTGGAATTTGAATTCAAGCACATTTGACTTTTGGTTTAATATACCTAATGCGTGCCCAGCAGTGTTGTAAGCCTTTTTTTTTTAATTTTGGACTCTTATTGGTTTTTTTATTTATCCATTTTCATCAGTCTTTATTCTTTGGCCTGTGTGGGCCTTCCATTGCTGTGGCCTCTCTTACTGCAGAGCACTGGCTCTGTGCACATGAGCTGCAGAGTGCTGACTCGCAATTGGACACTGGTCCAGTCACGCCACAACATTCTTTGGCCTGTGTGGGCCTTCCAGGGAGCCCCTTTGCTTTCACAATCTTATTTTGTAAAGCAGCCATCTGTTTGCTGGGGCCAACCCCAAAGCAGTTTTCACAGCTGAATTTTTTCACCACCGACAGTTCCTGAATGGCCCCAGACTTTCATTATCTTGCTGAGAGTCTCCTTCCTAAACTCAGGCAATGGCCGATCAAGGACTGAATGAACAGCTGAAAAATGAATCATTTTCATCTCAGGGAAAATTTTGATCTTAGGGCCAAAATATGAGAGATCAGCCATATTTTTGAAAAGAAAGCAGCATTATGGGAAAGAGGAATTGAGTGTAAGAAACAAAGTCATTTTCCACTCCTTTGATGACTCCAGTGTTGGAACTGCATGGGCTTTAACGGTGCAGCTGGGGTGTAGGAATAGTAAAAGCCTGTGGACCATGTGAGGGCCTGTGGTGTGTTCTTTATCTGTCATTTAATCCTCACAACAGCAAGTGAGACTTAAGAGGTTAGGTCATTGGTAGGACAACTGTGATTAACGCCTCTACTCATGCAAATCCAAAATGAGTCCAAAGGCCTGAGCTATACCACATCAGAAGTATATAAAAAAGAACCTTCAGGTCTTCTCTGTGTGCCTTAGTTTTGTCATCTGTAAAGTAGAGATACTTATATCTTGAGGGTTGTTGAATGGGCTTAATTAAATAATACTTGGCAGAATCTGAACCTGTGGCCAGTCTTTTTTTTTTTTTCCCCCGCTATAAAAATAAAGGCCCTTTATTTGGTTTTTCTGTGCCGCCGCTGTGGCCAGTCTTGATCATATTTTGTGCTTGGAAAAAAACAATAAGAGCATACAGTTACTGAGAGGCAGAGCTGGAATTTGAATTCAAGCACATTTGACTTTTGGTTTAATATACCTAATGCGTGCCCAGCAGTGTTGTAAGCCTTTTTTTTTTTAATTTTGGACTCTTATTGGTTTTTTTATTTATCCATTTTCATCAGTCTTTATTCTTTGGCCTGTGTGGGCCTTCCATTGCTGTGGCCTCTCTTACTGCAGAGCACTGGCTCTGTGCACATGAGCTGCAGAGTGCTGACTCGCAATTGGACACTGGTCCAGTCACGCCACAACATGTGGGATCTTCCCGGGTCAGGAATCAAACCAGTGCCCCTTGCACTGCAAGGCAGACTCTTTACCCACTGGACCACCAGGGAAGCCCCTGTTGCAAGCCTTTTAATGAATTAACTCATTTAATCCTCAAAACTACTCTAAAGTAGGTGCTATTATATTTATTTTATAAACAAGGCAGTTGAAGTTCAGAAAATTTAAAGCCAGGGTTATGGGGAAAAGGGATCCACTGTAAGAAATAACACTTTGTCCATCTCCAGTATGACAGTGGTGTTGGAGCTGCCTCGTTGGCATAGGTCACACAACAGATAAATGATAGAGCTGAGGTTTGAACCTGGGCAGTCTGGCTCCAGGAGGTTATAACTGCTTTAGAGAGACTAAGGGAAGAAGATTACCTCCCTGGCATTTGCTTTTCTTGTGTGCTCACCTATTTAGTACATCTCAGTGATGTGCCATCAGTGGACTCTCATGTGTCAACAGAGGCCTTAGAGAAAATTGGCTGCTTTGGAGATGAAGTGAAGCTTAAAGCCAGGCTGAGTCATAGCCATAGCCCTGACACAAGCACCCAATGATGATGACTAAGTTGAAGCACAGATGAAAACATTAAGAACTGTTGCTGCTAACCGAGCCTTCCAAGCCATAGCTACAGAAAGCCTTCCAAGGGAAGAAGATGCTGAATCATCTTCAAAGACAGTACTCCTTTCATAAAAACCTTTCTGTTATTCCCCATCTTACAGGTGGTGAAATAGATTTTGAGGTCATCCCTTTCTCCTAAAGGTCAAGAGCAGAATTTGATCCTGGGCCTTAAAACCCAAATAGTACTTTTCCCACCAAAGGTGGAGACACACGAAGGGGCAAACTTTGCCTTAGTATCAAGATGAGTTTTTTAAAAGTCTGTAAGAGTTGCATGGGCTGCATTAGGAGGTCAGAAATTTCCTATGCTCAGTGTATTCAAGCAGAGGTTGACTAAGCTCCTGACAAGTTTGTTGTAAAGGAATTGAAGTATCGTATGAGGGGTTGAACTCAACCTTTTAAATTCCTGTTACTCTGAATTCTTTGTTATGAGAATCTTGATTTTTCTGACAGGAAGCATAAAGATGGCTCTGGTGTGACACCCTCATTTATAAGTGACCATGTGACTCAGAGAGACTGAGTTAGTAGAAGCAGGTCTGGAAACCAGACCTCTTGATTCTTAGTCTAGTATGGTTTTCATGCCAGGGATCTCTTGTTCTGCCTTTTCAGTGGCCAACCTTGTCAAAGCTGGAAACTGACTCACATTGAACCCTTACACTCTATAAAACCAGCCATCAAGTCCGTTAGATTCTGCTTCCTTAAATGTTTCGATCCTCTTCTTGACTTGGTTTCTGTCTTGATGCAGCCTTCATTCATCACTCCAAAAGTATGAGGTTAGTTTCCTAATGAGCTGCTTACCTCAAATCTTGCCCCCTTCAGCCTAGTCTTCCACACAGCAGCCAGAGTAATCTTTCCAAAACCCAGGTCTGATCCCATTCATTCCCCTGCTTAAACCTCTTTAAGTGGTCACTTCTACCTCCAGGATAGTCTGAATTGTCCTTGAAGACTCTTCCTGCCCCTTCTGTCCTCTCCAGCCTCATGCTCTGTGTCCCAAACATTCTCTGTACTTCTCCCACTGCAGAGGATTATCTGTAGTTAGCCCCAGTTCTCACTGGTTTTCTCTTGCCTCACACCTTTGCACTCACTGAGCCCTAGAATGTGCTCTTCAGATTCTCTCCTAGGGTCCCTTCCTTTTCATTCTTCAGGAGTGTACCTCCTTCTGGAACCTGTCTGTCTCCTGTGGGCTTGATGCATTGCCTTTAGGTTTCCACAGCCTCCTATACCTTCCTCAAGCATTGTATTTATTGCAGGTTCACATATGCCAACCTCTGAAGCAGGTAGGGAGGGGGAAAAAAAAGGTAAGTGGCTTTCTAAATGCATCCTAGGTAATTTTCATGAATCTGTTTTTCAAAGTTATGAAAAAGAATAATCCTTGTACAAAATTTAAAAAGTGGAGTTTAGTGGCCTATAGGGAGATTATAATAGAGACTGAAGAATCAGCCGATTCTCTTGTCTGAAGAAGGCAGTTGCTATTCAACTCCACTCAGCTGTTCATAGGTATGGGCCTGGTAAAATTTTCTTAATTCTTCCAGAAAAACTAGTAATCTGCATTTTCATGTTAAAAAAAAATTCCACAGTAAACATTTTGGTAAGTAAAGTAAATGTTTAATTCACTCTGAGACAAACAAAATCTGTCTCCAGGCAGATTCATGCCAGTTTGCAACTTCTGCATCATCACTCTGTGTGTGTGTATGTTTCTCCCAACCAGTCTGTGAATAGCTGGACAGCAAGAATGTTTGTGTTGTATCCTCAGCATAGTTGCTGGCACATGCCAGGCAAGGAAAGAATGAATGAGTCCATGAGTCCAGACCATAATATGCCTGCAAAAGCCAGCCCTGAGAGTCAGACTTCTGAAAGGACTTTATATTTGGCTTTGACAAGATTGATCTCAGCAAACAGAATTCTGGAGAAAGTACACACCTAGCACTTGGCAGACTTCCTTGTCTTAGGAGCTGCTCAAGCTAGAAGAAATTGTGGGCAGGGTGAGGGCTGTGCAAGCAACTTACAAATTGAATCAAAAGGTGTACGTTTAGGACATGGGACTAGGTATAGTGTCATGGAAAAGGAGCTCTCCAGGTCCTGCACATTTCCAGCACTGACCATGCAGAACCAATTCAGAAGTAGGAACTATTACAGGTTTGATACAAAGTTTAATAACCTCACTGCCAGGTACTTCTATGTCTAAGAAGTTTATACTGTTCTGTTTAATGTAGAGACAACTCACTTAGGAACACCTAATTACACCCACACCTAATTCAACACCCACTAGAGCTGTCTTGTCTTACATTTGACAAAGAAAAAATTTTATTGCCTCAACCAGAAAAGAGTAAATTTTTATCAGACATCCCTCCTTGGTATATGTATCTGGTTTTATAAGCTGAGGGAACTGAGATCTGGAAAGACCCTGTCATCTGAAAAATGGCTGGTTGTAGAAAGGGCACTGAGCAGGATCACGTCCTTGAGAATCTACCTCCTAAGGTAGTAGAAAGAGATCAATACACAGCATTGGGTTCTAATCCTGCCTTTGCCACTTTCTTACTGGGTAAACTTGGAAAGATATCTTTCCATGCCAATAGACATAGCTCATCTTTTCTTGCCAAGCTACATCTTAAGTTGCTCTTCAGTCAACGGATTGGCTGTCCGTAGGTCAGATGCCCAATAGGGCCAGTCACATGATGGGACCACATGGAGCAAAAATCACTTCCAGGCTGTGGCTTCGACAGGGGGTGGGGTGGAGCAATTTTATTCAGTTACAGCCATGATGGATACCATAACTAGTAAATACCCAATTGAAAGAGTTCCCAAATGTTTGTTGTATAAATGAACCTCATCTTGTTCTTTAAGACCTGTGTTCCATCCTTAGTGATGTCTCCCCTTATCTTCCTCCTGTTCTGGTTGGATAAGTCAGTCCACTCTTTGTGCCACCACTGAACATTATAACTATTATACTGTTAACACACTGTATCATCGTCTTATTTATTTGTTTCTCTCTCAAGTAACTCCTGAGGGCAGGAACTAAAACTTACTCATTCCTGTACCCCTAGGATCCAGCAATAACTGGTCATAAGAATATGAGTAAGAGACTCTCAATAGATGAGTATGAAAGAGAATTAATGAATAAATGAGTGCAGTAATAGAGTAGATAATCCCTTTGGGTGCCAACATTCTATGAATCTATGAAACAATAAACTATATTAAGAACCATAAAATGAAACCAGTTAGCTTTACACAGTGGCCCCATTAGAAGATAATGACAATGGTTTCAGTTGAGTCCTTACTACCTGCCAGGCAGTGTGCTAACACTTTCTATGAATGACCCCACTTAACTCCTATGACAACTCCAGGTACTTACATTACCCCTATCTGACATGAGAACAGTGAACCTCTGAGAGATTAAATAAATGCCCAACCAATGCGTGGCCTTGAAAACCACAGCGCAGTCAAAGCTACTGGACGCCAAAGCTGACACTCGTAACTCTTTAAAGAGGGGAAAGACGAAAAAGAAAGCAATGCTGATAACCATTACAGTTCTAGTGGTCTACTGTAAACTTTCACAAAGGCCATCTGGTATTTAATAGAAGAAAGGCTATCTGTGCCAGTAGGGGCCATTAGAAGGCATGTAGTCCAGGCCCATTGTTTTATCGTGAGGGAATCTGAGGCAGAGAGAACTTTCTGGCAAGGGTCAGGGTTGGTTAGAACAGCTTGCCTAGATCCTGAGTATCAAGGCATACCTCCTTTATTGTTACTGACGTCTTCCTTCAGGGCTCTGCTCATGTTATTATTGAGGCTGTGGCTTCGACAGGGGTGGGGTGGAGCAATTTTATTCAGTTACAGCCATGATGGATACCATAACTAGTAAATACCCAATTGAAAGAGTTCCCAAATGTTTGTTGTATAAATGAACCTCATCTTGTTCTTTAAGACCTGTGTTCCATCCTTAGTGATGTCTCCCCTTATCTTCCTCCTGTTCTGGTTGGATAAGTCAGTCCACTCTTTGTGCCACCACTGAACATTATAACTATTATACTGTTAACACACTGTATCATCGTCTTATTTATTTGTTTCTCTCTCAAGTAACTCCTGAGGGCAGGAACTAAAACTTACTCATTCCTGTACCCCTAGGATCCAGCAATAACTGGTCATAAGAATATGAGTAAGAGACTCTCAATAGATGAGTATGAAAGAGAATTAATGAATAAATGAGTGCAGTAATAGAGTAGATAATCCCTTTGGGTGCCAACATTCTATGAATCTATGAAACAATAAACTATATTAAGAACCATAAAATGAAACCAGTTAGCTTTACACAGTGGCCCCATTAGAAGATAATGACAATGGTTTCAGTTGAGTCCTTACTACCTGCCAGGCAGTGTGCTAACACTTTCTATGAATGACCCCACTTAACTCCTATGACAACTCCAGGTACTTACATTACCCCTATCTGACATGAGAACAGTGAACCTCTGAGAGATTAAATAAATGCCCAACCAATGCGTGGCCTTGAAAACCACAGCGCAGTCAAAGCTACTGGACGCCAAAGCTGACACTCGTAACTCTTTAAAGAGGGGGAAAGACGAAAAAGAAAGCAATGCTGATAACCATTACAGTTCTAGTGGTCTACTGTAAACTTTCACAAAGGCCATCTGGTATTTAATAGAAGAAAGGCTATCTGTGCCAGTAGGGGCCATTAGAAGGCATGTAGTCCAGGCCCATTGTTTTATCGTGAGGGAATCTGAGGCAGAGAGAACTTTCTGGCAAGGGTCAGGGTTGGTTAGAACAGCTTGCCTAGATCCTGAGTATCAAGGCATACCTCCTTTTATTGTTACTGACGTCTTCCTTCAGGGCTCTGCTCATGTTATTATTGCACAAAGAAACTTCCCCTGCCCACATACCTGAAATAACCCTTATCACTCTGTTTCTTATCTTGCTTTATTTTTCTTCAAACAGATACTATTTATAATATGTATTTGTTCTCTTTATTTTGCCCACTAGAATATAAACTTCATAAGCACAAGACTTTTATTGCTGTTTCTCTGGAGCCTATAGCAGTGCCTGGCATATAAGAGACAACAAAATTGGTTGAGTAAACATTCCAAAGTGTTGATTACAATGCAGTTTTAATGTACTGAAACTTTTCTTTGGCCCTCAAACTTCAAATCACAAGGCTTTCTTCATTTTTGGCTTTATTTTCACTTCTGGCCTAACATTGGATGGTGAAGGACAGGGAAGCCTGGTGTACCGCAGTCCATGAGGTCAAAAAGAGTCAGCCATGACTGACTGACTGAATTGAACTGAACTGAACCTTTTCCACAGTATGAAACTTTAGTAAACATCTGTGTCCTCTCTTGACTTTCACTCACGCCCCGCCTCTCCCAGCCTCCCCCTCCCCAAACAGGGGCCTTGCCTGAGTCACCCTCGTGTCGCAGAGCCTAGCCCAGGACCTGGCACGAGCAGCTGTTCAGAAGGGCTTGGGGAGGCAGGAGTGGAGAGTGGTAAGAGTGACAGTCACAGGCATCACTGTGGAGTGATTTATTCTCTCAAGGCTCCATCAGCAGGTGGAATGGAAGACCCCCCCCACCCTGACGCCTTGGGTAGCCAAGGCATTATACTCCTTCACTGCCTGCTCTGTCTGGAGGACCCGCACATCAATGCCTTTTTTCTTGAGGTACTCCACAGTTGATGGAGGCACCTGGGAAGAAAGAAAAAGATGAGTAAGTCAGGGTGAAAGGCCCCAGGGTTGCCTTTCCTGCTGTGAGGCAGGTATATTCTACAGACTGGATACTGACAACTGTCACTCCCCAGTCACCCAGTGTGTCACCAGTCCAGAATTTGGCAGTGGGCCCCAAGGAGTCAAAGAGTTTTCTAAGAAGTTGACAGTATCACCACGGGTTGGCCTAGATCCTGAGTATCAAGGCATACCTCCTTTTATTGTTACTGACGTCTTCCTTCAGGGCTCTGCTCATGTTATTATTGCACAAAGAAACTTCCCCTGCCCACATACCTGAAATAACCCTTATCACTCTGTTTCTTATCTTGCTTTATTTTTCTTCAAACAGATACTATTTATAATATGTATTTGTTCTCTTGTTTATTTTGCCCACTAGAATATAAACTTCATAAGCACAAGACTTTTATTGCTGTTTCTCTGGAGCCTATAGCAGTGCCTGGCATATAAGAGACAACAAAATTGGTTGAGTAAACATTCCAAAGTGTTGATTACAATGCAGTTTTAATGTACTGAAACTTTTCTTTGGCCCTCAAACTTCAAATCACAAGGCTTTCTTCATTTTTGGCTTTATTTTCACTTCTGGCCTAACATTGGATGGTGAAGGACAGGGAAGCCTGGTGTACCGCAGTCCATGAGGTCAAAAAGAGTCAGCCATGACTGACTGACTGAATTGAACTGAACTGAACCTTTTCCACAGTATGAAACTTTAGTAAACATCTGTGTCCTCTCTTGACTTTCACTCACGCCCCCCGCCCTCTCCCAGCCTCCCCCTCCCCAAACAGGGGCCTTGCCTGAGTCACCCTCGTGTCGCAGAGCCTAGCCCAGGACCTGGCACGAGCAGCTGTTCAGAAGGGCTTGGGGAGGCAGGAGTGGAGAGTGGTAAGAGTGACAGTCACAGGCATCACTGTGGAGTGATTTATTCTCTCAAGGCTCCATCAGCAGGTGGAATGGAAGACCCCTCCCACCCTGACGCCTTGGGTAGCCAAGGCATTATACTCCTTCACTGCCTGCTCTGTCTGGAGGACCCGCACATCAATGCCTTTTTTCTTGAGGTACTCCACAGTTGATGGAGGCACCTGGGAAGAAAGAAAAAGATGAGTAAGTCAGGGTGAAAGGCCCCAGGGTTGCCTTTCCTGCTGTGAGGCAGGTATATTCTACAGACTGGATACTGACAACTGTCACTCCCCAGTCACCCAGTGTGTCACCAGTCCAGAATTTGGCAGTGGGCCCCAAGGAGTCAAAGAGTTTTCTAAGAAGTTGACAGTATCACCACAAAGTATGTGTAAATAGCTCAGGTGAAATGGAAACTGGAAAGAACATGGATTTTGGAGTCAATCTTTGACTTTGGGTAAGTGAATTAAATTCTCTGAGCCTTTGTTTCCATGTGTGTAAAGAGAGATAATATCACCTAGCTCACAGGGTTGGTAGGAGGAATGAGAACAAATTCAGCTAAAGTATGTAAAATCTCTAGCATGTAAATGTTAAATGCTTGAGTCAATCTAACCCAAGTTTGAATTCTAACTTCACCATGTAGTAACCAAGAGACCTTTTGAAAGCCTCTCAACTACAATTTCCTCCCCTATAAAATGGGGATAATAATACTTAGAATCACAGAGTTGGGGTGAGGCTAAAGTTTTATGGATGTACATAGACTGCAGCTCAAATATCTTCTCAGAAAGGCCTTTCTTGACCACCCCTTTTAGAACAGCCCCCTCCGAAGTCACCATTTTCTTTCTTTTTTTTTTTTTTTTGGCCACTTCTATTGGTCTTTCATTTATTTCCGTCTTTGTTCTTTGGCCTGTGTGGGCCTCCCATCGCAGTGGCCTCTCTCGTTGCAGAGTACCAGCTCTGGGCACACGCACCCCATAGCTCTGGCTCGGTAGTTGGACACATCGGTCCAGCCAATCTGCGGCACGTGGGATCTTCCCTGGCCAAGGATCAAACCAGCGCCCCTTGTACTGCAAGGCGGTGTCTTTACCCACTGGACCACCAGGGAAGCCCCACCATTTTCTTCATAGCATTTATTATGATCTGAAATTGTCTACATCTTTATTACTCACAAGGACCATGAACCGTGTTTGTCTTGTTTATCTTTTTTTTTTTTGTCTTTTTTTTGGTGTGTGTGTGTCTTGTTTATCTTGTTGTCCCCAGTACCTCACAGTGTCTGACCCATAGAAGGTGCTGAATAAATATCTGTAAATGAACTTATATAAAAGATTCTGAATAGTGGCAGCTATTATTGGATATTTTCTCAACTGACTTGTCCTGAATATTATTTTATGTGTATTTTAATTCAACTCTCCTTTGTTAGAAGGAACTCTCAGTAAAATGTTTTTTAAATGTCCTATATTATTTTTAATATATTTGAACAATTTTATAATAACAGTAGCCTTATAGATTATTTTAATGGAGTACAAAACTGGGTTAAACTAAAGAATATAAAGGACATCTTCATCAGTAAGGAACTGGACTTTAGGACATCTCTGTAAGGGACAAAATGAAGTAGATCTCCATAAACTTATATGAAAGGCTGTCCATAATGCAATACCATAAATGAATAAAAAGTTAAAAAACAATATGTATAGTGTGATCCTATTTATGGAAAAGCATGGATATCAGTATGCATAAATGTATATATATTTACAGATGTGTTGAGAGAGAAATGGAGCAGTTAGTTATATATCAGATGGGATTGGTAAGGATAAATGTTTCACTTTTTTAAAAGTACTATAAAAATGAAAAGTACCATAAACTCTGAAGAGCCAAATATTGATAGCTGTAGAGCTTAAGAAATTCCAGGATTGAGGGATTTCTGAAAAATGATTGAAGCAACACAGGCCTATGGTTACGAAGAGACTGGAGAGTCCAAGCCTGCTGAGGAAAAGTAGGCACAGCCCCTACTTTATCCTGGGCCATCCACTAGCTCTGCAAAATGGGAGTCTCTATAGACTGAACTCCTGAGAAAAAGGACATATCTCTAAGGTAAAGGTCCAAGAGAAAGATCTGGGAGATTACCAAAAGTTTTCAGGAATGCTGTGCTCCCCAATACCCACCTTCAAGGCCTCACTCATCCCTCGGCCAATCACAAGGGTCTGCACACCTTTTTCCACAACTTCCTCCACATCTGCAGGCTGCACACCAGGAGAATGCTGGATATGGAAAGAGATGGTTTATCAGCAATCTACTCTCTAATCCTTCTTTGCAGTCAGCATTCTTGTGAAATTCATTCATTCACTGAAGAAATGATGACCGAGGTTTATGCTATGCCCAGTATCATTAGGGCCCTGGGAATAACAGAAGTTACAGAGTTGCCCTTATGGAGCTCTTAAGTCTAGTGAAAAGTTACAAAACTTCAAGTAGTTTTACAAGTGCTGCAAAGAAGTAAGTTCAGGGTATTGTGAGAAGAGAGAAAGGGCACCTAATTCAGACCTGAGGAGTCAGGGCAAAGGATCAGGAAAGACACCCCAGAGAAAGTAACATTTAAGTTGAGACCCAAAGGACAAACAGGGATTAGCCAGGTTAGAGGAAATCAGGGGAGCAAGGCACACCAAATACAGGGAATAGCCTGAACTAAGGCTCTGAGCAACCTAGTGAACTACAAGAAGTTAGAATCTGACCTGGATTTACTATCTAATTTCACATTTTCTAGCTTTTACCTATGCAAGTATATAACCTCTGTGCTTAAATTTTTCTAGCTAAATGGAAAAGCATGGATATCAGTATGCATAAATGTATATATATTTACAGATGTGTTGAGAGAGAAATGGAGCAGTTAGTTATATATCAGATGGGATTGGTAAGGATAAATGTTTCACTTTTTTAAAAGTACTATAAAAATGAAAAGTACCATAAACTCTGAAGAGCCAAATATTGATAGCTGTAGAGCTTAAGAAATTCCAGGATTGAGGGATTTCTGAAAAATGATTGAAGCAACACAGGCCTATGGTTACGAAGAGACTGGAGAGTCCAAGCCTGCTGAGGAAAAGTAGGCACAGCCCCTACTTTATCCTGGGCCATCCACTAGCTCTGCAAAATGGGAGTCTCTATAGACTGAACTCCTGAGAAAAAGGACATATCTCTAAGGTAAAGGTCCAAGAGAAAGATCTGGGAGATTACCAAAAGTTTTCAGGAATGCTGTGCTCCCCAATACCCACCTTCAAGGCCTCACTCATCCCTCGGCCAATCACAAGGGTCTGCACACCTTTTTCCACAACTTCCTCCACATCTGCAGGCTGCACACCAGGAGAATGCTGGATATGGAAAGAGATGGTTTATCAGCAATCTACTCTCTAATCCTTCTTTGCAGTCAGCATTCTTGTGAAATTCATTCATTCACTGAAGAAATGATGACCGAGGTTTATGCTATGCCCAGTATCATTAGGGCCCTGGGAATAACAGAAGTTACAGAGTTGCCCTTATGGAGCTCTTAAGTCTAGTGAAAAGTTACAAAACTTCAAGTAGTTTTACAAGTGCTGCAAAGAAGTAAGTTCAGGGTATTGTGAGAAGAGAGAAAGGGCACCTAATTCAGACCTGAGGAGTCAGGGCAAAGGATCAGGAAAGACACCCCAGAGAAAGTAACATTTAAGTTGAGACCCAAAGGACAAACAGGGATTAGCCAGGTTAGAGGAAATCAGGGAGCAAGGCACACCAAATACAGGGAATAGCCTGAACTAAGGCTCTGAGCAACCTAGTGAACTACAAGAAGTTAGAATCTGACCTGGATTTACTATCTAATTTCACATTTTTCTAGCTTTTTACCTATGCAAGTATATAACCTCTGTGCTTATTAAGTTCCCTTAATTACAGAATGAGGCTAAGAGTAAATATTAACCCATGCAGTCTTATATGGGAAAAACACAATATACAGTGTCAAATCCATTTTTGAAGAAAAAAATTTCTTTCCTGTGGCACAATCATAAAATATCTGTTAAAGTCATAGTCTAGATAATTTTGTCAGTCACATCAGTCTCCTGCTTCAGTATCTGAAGTGGCTATGCCTTGTCCACTGAATGAATGTAAACTGAGCTCTGCGGATGCTGTCAACCATACCCGTGCCTACTCTTACACCTCTCTAGCTTTACTCTATGAGACAATTCAATGGAGTCATTTGGTTCACAAGCCTTATGGATTCTTATTCCTCAGCCTTCTCTGTCCTGTCTACATCTCAAAGCCCTCCCATTCCTTTTACCAATCCAGGTATAATCCTAAGATCCAGGTTGGTAGCTAATAGGGAACTAGGTGTATGGATCAAAACAATGAGTACAAGCAGTTCAAAATGAAGGCACCATCATGAGACCACTAAGAGGGTTGGACTTACAATACAATGAAATCCCATACCTTCCCAGGTGGACAACCCACGAACTGGAGAAAATATTACAGAGGTTCTCATACAAAAGTGAGACTTCTGAGCACCATGTAAGGCTCACCAGTCCGGGATTCCAGCACCATGAAGATGACTTGGTTTTGAAAGTCGGCAGGACTTGAACATAGAAGCTCCTTCACATTAGGGCCCTGGGAATAACAGAAGTTACAGAGTTGCCCTTATGGAGCTCTTAAGTCTAGTGAAAAGTTACAAAACTTCAAGTAGTTTTACAAGTGCTGCAAAGAAGTAAGTTCAGGGTATTGTGAGAAGAGAGAAAGGGCACCTAATTCAGACCTGAGGAGTCAGGGCAAAGGATCAGGAAAGACACCCCAGAGAAAGTAACATTTAAGTTGAGACCCAAAGGACAAACAGGGATTAGCCAGGTTAGAGGAAATCAGGGGAGCAAGGCACACCAAATACAGGGAATAGCCTGAACTAAGGCTCTGAGCAACCTAGTGAACTACAAGAAGTTAGAATCTGACCTGGATTTACTATCTAATTTCACATTTTTCTAGCTTTTTACCTATGCAAGTATATAACCTCTGTGCTTATTAAGTTCCCTTAATTACAGAATGAGGCTAAGAGTAAATATTAACCCATGCAGTCTTATATGGGAAAAACACAATATACAGTGTCAAATCCATTTTTGAAGAAAAAAATTTCTTTCCTGTGGCACAATCATAAAATATCTGTTAAAGTCATAGTCTAGATAATTTTGTCAGTCACATCAGTCTCCTGCTTCAGTATCTGAAGTGGCTATGCCTTGTCCACTAAATAAATGTAAACTGACACCACCAACCATACCCGTGCCTACTCTTACACCTCTCTAGCTTTACTCTATGAGACAATTCAATGGAGTCATTTGGTTCACAAGCCTTATGGATTCTTATTCCTCAGCCTTCTCTGTCCTGTCTACATCTCAAAGCCCTCCCATTCCTTTTACCAATCCAGGTATAATCCTAAGATCCAGGTTGGTAGCTAATAGGGAACTAGGTGTATGGATCAAAACAATGAGTACAAGCAGTTCAAAATGAAGGCACCATCATGAGACCACTAAGAGGGTTGGACTTACAATACAATGAAATCCCATACCTTCCCAGGTGGACAACCCACGAACTGGAGAAAATATTACAGAGGTTCTCATACAAAAGTGAGACTTCTGAGCACCATGTAAGGCTCACCAGTCCGGGATTCCAGCACCATGAAGATGACTTGGTTTTGAAAGTCGGCAGGACTTGAACATAGAAGCTCCTTCACACATCAGAACCTAGTCCCACAGGACAGCCTGTAGGCTTCATTGCTAGGATGCCTGAGGCCAGACAACAGACTGGCTGGGGACACAGCCCCATCCATCTGTATACAGGCTTCCCAAAGACTTCCCGAGTCCAGCCACCTCTAGACTGCTTCCAGACGCAGCTCTGCATACTGGAGGGCCAAAAGCCAGCTCAGCTCACCAGGGAGCAGATATCAAAATGAAGAAAACTACAATTCTGCAACCTGCCAACTGAGTCTGCAAACGCAGGCCAGACACTTAGCGTAGGACCAGGTGGCCCCTGGCCTTGAGAGCAGAGTGGACTTCTGGAGCACAGTATGTCTCTTATAGAACACTACTTTTTTCCAAGGTGGAGAAACATAACTAACCTACTATATACATGAAAAGACAAATAGCAATGTAGACAAAATGAGAAGACAGAGGAGTATGTTTTGGATGAAAGAACAAGATAAAACCCCAGAGGAAGAACTAAGTGAGATAGGCAGGCTACCTAAGAGTTCAGAGTGAAGATCTTAACGATGACCAAAGAACTTGGGAGAAGAATGGATGCACAGAGTGAGAAATTAGAAGTTTTTAACAAAGAATTAAAAAATATAAAGAAAACCCAACCAAAAAGTGGGAAAAGGACCTCAACAGACACTTCTCCAGAGAGGCCACACAGATGGCCCAAAAACACATGAAATGATGCTCAACCTTGCTTATTATTAGAGAAATACAAATCAAAACTACAATGAGATATCACCTCACACCCATCAGAGTGGCCATCATCAACAAATCGACAGATAGTAAATGCTGGAGAGGGTGCAGAGAAAGGCCACTCTTGAGTTGCTGGTGGGAATGTAAACTGATACAGCCTCTATGGAAGACAGTATGGAGAGTTCTTAAAAAATTGAAAACAGAAGCACCATACAACCCAGCAATCCTACTCTTAGGCTTATACCCTGATGAAATCAAAACTGAAAGAAACAACTGTACCCCAATGTTCATTGCAGCACCATGTAAGGCTCACCAGTCCGGGATTCCAGCACCATGAAGATGACTTGGTTTTGAAAGTCGGCAGGACTTGAACATAGAAGCTCCTTCACACATCAGAACCTAGTCCCACAGGACAGCCTGTAGGCTTCATTGCTAGGATGCCTGAGGCCAGACAACAGACTGGCTGGGGACACAGCCCCATCCATCTGTATACAGGCTTCCCAAAGACTTCCCGAGTCCAGCCACCTCTAGACTGCTTCCAGACGCAGCTCTGCATACTGGAGGGCCAAAAGCCAGCTCAGCTCACCAGGGAGCAGATATCAAAATGAAGAAAACTACAATTCTGCAACCTGCCAACTGAGTCTGCAAACGCAGGCCAGACACTTAGCGTAGGACCAGCTGGCCCCTGGCCTTGAGAGCAGAGTGGACTTCTGGAGCACAGTATGTCTCTTATAGAACACTACTTTTTTCCAAGGTGGAGAAACATAACTAACCTACTATATACATGAAAAGACAAATAGCAATGTAGACAAAATGAGAAGACAGAGGAGTATGTTTTGGATGAAAGAACAAGATAAAACCCCAGAGGAAGAACTAAGTGAGATAGGCAGGCTACCTAAGAGTTCAGAGTGAAGATCTTAACGATGACCAAAGAACTTGGGAGAAGAATGGATGCACAGAGTGAGAAATTAGAAGTTTTTAACAAAGAATTAAAAAATATAAAGAAAACCCAACCAAAAAGTGGGAAAAGGACCTCAACAGACACTTCTCCAGAGAGGCCACACAGATGGCCCAAAAACACATGAAATGATGCTCAACCTTGCTTATTATTAGAGAAATACAAATCAAAACTACAATGAGATATCACCTCACACCCATCAGAGTGGCCATCATCAACAAATCGACAGATAGTAAATGCTGGAGAGGGTGCAGAGAAAGGCCACTCTTGAGTTGCTGGTGGGAATGTAAACTGATACAGCCTCTATGGAAGACAGTATGGAGAGTTCTTAAAAAATTGAAAACAGAAGCACCATACAACCCAGCAATCCTACTCTTAGGCTTATACCCTGATGAAATCAAAACTGAAAGAAACAACTGTACCCCAATGTTCATTGCAGCACCCTATACAATAGCTAGAACATGGAAGCAACCTAGATGTCCATCAACAAATGAATGGATCCAAAAGCTCTGGTACATATATACAATGGAATACTACACAGCTGTAAAGAGAAATGCAGAAGAATCAGCCCTAATGAGGTGGCTGGATCTAGAACACATCATAAAAAGTGAAGTCAGTCAGAAAGAGAAGGACAAATATAGTATATTAACACATATATATGGAATCTAGTAGGATGGTAATGATAACACATGCAGTGAAGCTATGGAAAAACAGACATGGACAGTAGACATATGGACATTGTGGGGAATGAACAGTGGGTGGGAGGCGTAAAGGAAGTAGCATGAAAACCGATACTATCATATGTGAAGAAAATAGCTACTGTCATTGCTCTGTGAGAAAAGGGGATCCTGCAGGGGTGCTGTGTGATGGTCTGGAGAGGTGGGATGGGGGGGATATACATATGACTAATCTGGTAACATACACACCTGTAAACAACAAAACTCTGTAAAACTTAAAAATAAAATAAAAGCTTAAATAATATATATATATGTGTATATATATATATGAAGAAAAACCAAACAGAATTAATGAATACAATAACAAATGAAAAATACACTAGAAAGAATCAATAGTAAACTAAATGAAGCAGATAAATAGATTGGTGAGCTGGAAAACAGTAGTGGAAATCACCACCGCCAAACAGGGGGAAAAAAAAAAGGAAAGAAACGAGGTCAGTTTAAAAGACCTCTGGGAAATAATAAAAAAAAAACAACAAAAAATAAATAAATAAATAAAAGACCTCTGGGATAATACCATACTCACTAATATTGGCATTATAAGGATCCCAGAAAGAGAAGAGCCTGAAAAAATATCTGAAGAAATAATAGCTGAAACCTTCCCTAACTGAGAAAGTTACACAAGTCTAGGAAGCAGAGCCTTATACAGGATTAAGCCACAGAGGAATACACTAAGACATATTGAATCAAAATGACAAACAGAGGAATACACTAAGACATACTGTAATCAACTGTTAAAGATATAGAGAGAATATTAAAAACAACAAGAGAAAAACAACAAGGGAATTCCCATAAGGTTATCAGCTGATTTTCCAGCAGAAATTCCACAGGCCAGAAGGGAGTGGCATTATATACTAAAAGTGATGAAAGAGGAAAAACCTACAACCAAATAATACTCTACACAATAAGGCTCCTGTTCAGATTCAACACAGAAGTCAAAAACTTTACAGAGAAACAAAAGCTAAAAGAATTCAGCACAAATAAACCAGTTCTGTAACAAAAGCTAAAGGAGCGACTCTAGGTAGAAAAGGCCTCAACTAGTAACAAGCAAGTTATGAAATGGAAAATCTCGTTGGTAAAGGAAAACAGACAATAAAGGCAGGAGAGCATCCACACACAAAGGTAATAGGAAGTTAAATGACAAAAGTGGTAAAATTATTTGTATCCAAAATAAGTGGTTAACAGTTACACAAAACAATGAGATGTAAAATATACAATGTCAAAAAAGTAATTGTGCGGGCTTCCCCGGTGGTCCAGTGGGTAAGGACACTGCCTTGCAGTGCAAGGGGCGCTGGCTCGATCCCTCACCTGGGAAGATCCCACGTGCTGTGGAGCAGCTGGACTGATGTGTCCAATTATCGAGCCGGAGCTCAGGAGCACATGCGTCCAGAGCCGGCGCTCTGTGACAACAGAGGCCACTGCGATGGGAGGCCCACACGGGCCAAAGAACAAAGATGGATGAAAAGAGACAAATGAAAGACCAATAGAAGTGGCCCACCCGCCCCCCTTCCTCCCCAACCCGCAAAAAAAAAAAAAGATAAAAGTAATTGTGGAACTTCCCTGGCAGTCCAGTGGTTAAGACTCTGCACTTCCACTGCAGGGGGCATGGGGTTGATCCCTCATTGGGGCACTAAGGGCTTCCCTGGTGGTTCAGACAGTAAAGGGTCTTGCCTGTAATGCAGGAGACCTCGGTTTGATCCCTGGGTTAGGAAGATCCCCTGGAGAAGGGAATGGCTGTCCACTCCAGTATTTTTGCCTGGAAAATTCCATGGACAGAGGAGACAATCCATAGGATTGCACACAGTTGGGTAGGACTGAGTGACTAACACTTTCACTGGGGAACTAAGATCCAGTATGCCGCATGGCATGGCCAAAAAAAAATAAAACCAAAACCAAAAAGTAATTGTGAGGGGAGGAGAGTACAAATGCTGGTTATCTAAAATGCATCTGTAATTAAGAGATCAGCAACTTAAAACAAGCATATATAGCTATGGTTTTTATAAACAACAGGGAAAATGAGAGATTCCAAAAAACTAACATGAAGAGAATAAGAAATGAGATGTTTATAGGGGGCTTTGAAAAGCTCAGGTATGAACCTGGGTATTGAAAAGGCCCTACGGGTTTTCCTGGTGGTCCAGTGGGTAAGAGTCCACCTTGCAGTGCAAGCGGCACCAGTTCGCGCCCTGGCCTGGGAAGATCCCACGAGCCACGGAGTAGCTGGACTGGTGTGTCTAATTACGAGCCAGCGCTCTGGAGTGCATGCACCCTAATGTCACAATTCTGGGTAACTTTGAGAGTCTGCATAAACAAGAAGCAAGCAGAGTTTTAAACTATCTGGCTAAATGTTGACTGCCTACCCCAAACTACATACAGAGCCCCTTGACCCAAAGTAGGACACCTATTGGTTTCAAGCACACATGGAAATTTCTGTCATTGTTTCAGGAAACCATATCTAAAGAATTAAAGGACAGCCTGAAAACAGTATCTAACCAGAGAAAAACAATAACGAGATAGAAATTATTTTTAAAGGAAATTCTGGACCTGAAAGGTATAATATTGAAATGAAAATTTCACGAAAGGGGAACAACAGTAGGTAAGAATCAGCAAAACTGAAACACAGGTAAATTGAGATGATCTCATCTGAAAAAAAAAGGACAGAAAAATGAATGAAAACAATGAACAGAGCCTCAGAGGCCTGTGGGACACCAAAAACCCCTACCCCAAACACACAAAAGCCCCCGCAATACACTCCTAACAGTTTTCACAGAGGAGAGATAGGGGCAGAAATATATTTGGAGAAATAATGGGTGAAAATTCCTCAAATTTGATGATGAACAACAATCTACACATCTATGAGGTTCAATACACTCAAAGCAGGACAAACTCAAAGAAGATTCACGTGTATTCATAGTTGTGTCATAGTCAAATTGTCAAAGGCTAAAGACAGAATTTTGAAAGCAGCCAGAAAGAAATGACTTGTTGAGTCCAAAGAAACCTTAAAAAGAATAGCATTTGATTTCTCATTAGTAACCAATAACACCAAAACAAGTAAGATAATGTTTTCAAAGTACTGCAAGGAAGACTGTCAACCACAAATTGTATATCCAGCAAAAGCATCCTTCAAAATGAAAGGATCAACTTCCATCATTACAGCATGAAGAACTCCACCACCAACACTTAAGTAAAAATTATTCAAGCAAACAAACCAACAAACATAACCTAAAAAGAGTTTTTTTTAACCCCAATCATTCAAAGACTTTCTAAAGGGACCTCCCTGGTGGTCCCTTGGCTAAGACTCCATGCGCCCAATGCAGGAGGCCTGGGTTCGATCCCTGGTCAGGGAACTAGATCCCACATGCTGCAACTAAGAGTTCCTACAGCTAAGATTCTGCACAGCCAAATAAATAAATAAATAAATACTAAAAAAAAAAAAAAAAAGACTTTGGAAAGATTCAAGAAGGAAAGAGCAAGTTAAGAAATAAGTATTTAAGAAAAAAATAGAAATATTTAGTAGGAAAGGTGAGGATTTGTGATATTTCAGGAAAGACTGCTGCCTGCCTCCCTCCTCCTAGGAGGCTCGCTAAAGTCTGCAGCAGCCAAGAGCTATTTCTTCTCTCAGCTACCAGCTCTAAGACCTTCCTGGAAGAGTCAGGACATCATAGCTTCTCATACTGCCTACAGCTATCTATTGCTGAAGCTAAGTCTCAAGTGAGTGTGGTAGGCAAGTCAGGGTTCCCTCGTTTTGTCCAACCTCCACTCATGGAATGGAGACTCTATTTTGGGCATGGCACACTGTGAAAATGGGAGGAAGTACAATATAAGGGAAATGTAACTTCAAATCACAATGTGATAACATTTCACATCAAATAGGATGGTATAATAAAAGCAAAGAAAAACAAGAGTTAAAAAACTGAAACCATCATACATGCCTAACATCTATAATGTAAAATGGTACAGTTACTTTGGAAAACAGTCTGGCAGTTCCTCAAAAGGTGAATCATAGTTACCATATGACCCATAATTTCCAATCCTAGGAATGCACTTAAGGGAACTGAATGATTTTGTTTATTTGAAATGTCTAGAATAGGCACAGCTACAGCAACAGAAAGTAGTAGTTGCCAGGAGCTGGAGAGAGGGAAGAATGGGTAGTGACTGCTAATGATTATGGGGTTTCCTTTGGGACAACAGGGATTCCCTTGTAGCTCAGCTGGTAAAGAATCCACCTGCAATGCAGGCGACCCCAGTTAGATTCCTGGGTCAGGAAGTTCCCCTGGAGAAGGGATAGTCTACCCACTCCAGTATTCTTGGTCTTCCCCATGAACTCAGATGATAAAGAATCTATTTGCAATGCAGGAGACCTGGGTTCAGTCCCTGGGTTGGGAACATTCCCTGGAGAATTCCATGGCTTGACTGAGCAACTTTCACTTTGGGGTGATAAGTATGTTCTGGGGTTGGGTAAGTTATGGTGCAAGGTTATGACAAGAAGTCAACTGAATTGTACATTTTAAAAGTTTAATGGTATGTATATTACATCAAGAGGGAAAGAGGGAGAGAGAATGAAAGAAATAGTTACTTTTCACTTGGAATCTGGTCATCTTGGCTTAGGAGTTTGAAAATCACTTGGTCAGCCTTATACAGTGTCAACCACACACTAATAGCTTACCTCAGTTCCTGTTTCTCTCCAATCCCAATCCCGACTTCCCCCTGGCCACACTTTGCAGTCCTTATAGATCTTAGTAGAGCCTTGTACTTTCATTTGCCCCCATGAGAGGGAAGAAATTTCAGGGGAAGACATAAGGAACTTAACTGAACTCTGAAATTAAAAGAAAAAATATACTGAATCAGTTTTAAAGTAAGGCTGAAACAGCTCCAAAATATAGGAGCTATACTAAAAACAGAATATATTTTAAAATACAATGCTATATAGAAAATATAGTAAGTCCTGGCCCTCTAGAGTTAAGAATCATCTTTGTCATTTATGTGGTTGTCACTTCTTCTGTAAAGATCTGCAAAGAGAAAGGTTATTCTTGGGATCCTGACTCATCCAACCATGGAAACCAGATACTACAATTACTTCTTAGACTCTGGAGGGAATTCTTAGGATATTTTTTGCAAGATAAAATGAAAGGTGAAGGGACTTCCCCAATGGTCCAATCGTTAAATTCCACACTCCCAATGCAGGGGGCATGGGTTTGATCCCTGGGCAGGGGGGAATTAAGTTCCCACATGCCATATGTTGCAGTCAAAAAATTTTAATGTAAATAAAATTAAAGGTGGAAATTTATGTCAGCATGATGGAGTGAAGAGGTTGACAAATCCTTTGCCCCAAAGCTAGTATACAGCTGGACAAAACTGTCAAAATAATGATATGGCACTACAGAAATAATATTAAACACATACTACAAAATGAAGAAGTGCCTATTCATGAAAACTAGTGAAAAGAACAGTAAGATATTTTGTTGTTCTTGCCTGGGAGTCCCATGCCCCTGCATCAATTTTTGTTGGCACAGAAGTTCAACTTGACTGAGGCAGGGCATGAAACCAACAGTCTTGCCGCTAAGGCAGAGGAGGCTTACTTGATTTAGAGCATAATCAGTTAACCTGCTGATTTCAGCGGCAAATAAATATGGATGGCAGGTTGCTCTGCTTCTTCAATATTGTGAGCCTCTATGAAGCAAATAACTGGATTCTCAGAACAGGATGGGATTTAAAAGGAATTCCCAGAGGTGATACAGCCCAAGGGTGCCTGATAAGCTCTCTATGTATCCAGAATGGAACAAAGGCTGTGAGCATATGCATCAAAGAAAGGAATAGGCCCAAGTCCTAGAAATATCTGGGCAAATGGAACCTAAAGAACTTGCAAAGTAAAGAGGTGAGGGGTCTCTGGAGGACTCAAAAGAATATAAGCACCAGGAAGGAAACAAAAACATTCTGACCATTGAATGTACTCCCCAGCACACACAGATCCAGCAACAGAAAGTGTTCAGTCTTACTGGCTTGAGTTGTTGGAACACAATCTTTGATTAATCCTTGGCTGGACACTGAGCTATGCAGGCATAGAGGAGACCCATAGGAAGCCAACCTTAAAAATAAAAACAAGAGGAATTCCCTTGTGTCCAATGGTTAAGACTCAGCGCTTTCACTGCTGGAGCCCGGGTTCAATCCCTGGTCAGGGAATTCCCACAAGCTGCATGGCATGACCAAAAAAGAAAAGAAAAAGAAAGAAAAGAAAACAAGAAAGAAGGAAAAAAGAAAAGCCCTCAATATAGATGTCAGTGTCTAATCATTGCATGGGAAACAGAATTCCAGATTTAGAATAGGCAAGTTACTAAACAGAAACAATAAACTAAGAATAACAATGTAGGGAGGAAAAATCCAGATTTTCTCTAGCACAGGGAAGTATAACCATTATGTTGTAATAACTTTTAGTGGAGTATAATTTGTGAAAACACTGAATCACTATGCTGTATTCCTAAAACTAATATAATTTTACAAATCAAATATACTCAGTTTTACAGTTATGATGACAATGACTCAACAAATACAGAATCTCAATAAAGAGATATTTCAAAAAAGAATCATCTAGCATTGATAAGTACAATAACTAAAAGGGGCCTGTATTTGTCAGGGTTCTCCAGAGAAACAGAACCAGTAGACTGTATTAACAGATTTATTCTACAGAAGTGGCCCATGCAGTTGTGGCGGTTGGCTGGTCCAAAATGTGAGAGCAGACTGGGAGGCTGCTAACACTTAGGCAGAAACTGTCACAGCTTACTGATGTGATTTAAAAGGAATTCCCAGAGGTGATACAGCCCAAGGGTGCCTGATAAGCTCTCTATGTATCCAGAATGGAACAAAGGCTGTGAGCATATGCATCAAAGAAAGGAATAGGCCCAAGTCCTAGAAATATCTGGGCAAATGGAACCTAAAGAACTTGCAAAGTAAAGAGGTGAGGGGTCTCTGGAGGACTCAAAAGAATATAAGCACCAGGAAGGAAACAAAAACATTCTGACCATTGAATGTACTCCCCAGCACACACAGATCCAGCAACAGAAAGTGTTCAGTCTTACTGGCTTGAGTTGTTGGAACACAATCTTTGATTAATCCTTGGCTGGACACTGAGCTATGCAGGCATAGAGGAGACCCATAGGAAGCCAACCTTAAAAATAAAAACAAGAGGAATTCCCTTGTGTCCAATGGTTAAGACTCAGCGCTTTCACTGCTGGAGCCCGGGTTCAATCCCTGGTCAGGGAATTCCCACAAGCTGCATGGCATGACCAAAAAAGAAAAGAAAAAGAAAGAAAAGAAAACAAGAAAGAAGGAAAAAAGAAAAGCCCTCAATATAGATGTCAGTGTCTAATCATTGCATGGGAAACAGAATTCCAGATTTAGAATAGGCAAGTTACTAAACAGAAACAATAAACTAAGAATAACAATGTAGGGAGGAAAAATCCAGATTTTCTCTAGCACAGGGAAGTATAACCATTATGTTGTAATAACTTTTAGTGGAGTATAATTTGTGAAAACACTGAATCACTATGCTGTATTCCTAAAACTAATATAATGTTACAAATCAAATATACTCAGTTTTACAGTTATGATGACAATGACTCAACAAATACAGAATCTCAATAAAGAGATATTTCAAAAAAGAATCATCTAGCATTGATAAGTACAATAACTAAAAGGGGCCTGTATTTGTCAGGGTTCTCCAGAGAAACAGAACCAGTAGACTGTATTAACAGATTTATTCTACAGAAGTGGCCCATGCAGTTGTGGCGGTTGGCTGGTCCAAAATGTGAGAGCAGACTGGGAGGCTGCTAACACTTAGGCAGAAACTGTCACAGCTTACTGATGTGTTATTTCCTCTTCCTCAAGGAAACCTCACTTTTCCTTTTCAGGTCTTTCAACTCATTGAATGAGGGCTTCCACAAATATTGAGATAGTCTCCTTTATTTAAAAGTCAACTAATTGTAAATATTGACTAGATCACAAAACACCTTCAAAGCAGCACCTAAATTAGTGTTTGATTGGATAACTAGGCACTAAAGGCCAGTCAAGCTGACACATAAAATTAACCATCACTGTCTACCCCTTGTTAATTTGGTACCTACATACATGTCCTTAACCTGTATTTAATCTCCAAATAACAAGTGATATTTCTATCCAATAAAGGACATAAACACATTGTTTTTGGTGTTATGGGAGGAAGACAGAGTTTATAAAACATGATTCTTACTGAAGAATTAATATTACACGTCATATGCAGATAACTGTATGAAGAGACATATGCAAACAACTATAGATTTTTCTTTTTTTTAGTAAATACTATAACAATTTTTTTAAAGGTAACTTTTAAAAACTACAAGGTAACTTTTTAACGTTGTAATGAATTGTTATGAGGGTTGAGAAAGATTTCTGCATCAGTCTGTTAAGAGCTTCCATAGTAACAGTCTGGGCTACTTAAACAGCAGAAATTTATTTTCTCATAGTCTGGAGGCTGGAAGTCCAAGATCAAAGTGCCAGTAGGGCTGGTTTTCTAGTGAGACTTCTCTTCCTGGCTTGTAGATGGATCCTTTCTTGCTTTGTCCCCACGTGGCCTTTTCTCTGTTCATGAGCTCTCTTGGTGTCTTTTCCTTTTCTTATAAGGATAGCAGTCCCAAGGTCACAACCTTTATGGACTCATTTAACCTTAGTTACCTCCCTAAAGGCTCTATCTCCAAATATAGCCCTATTGGAGATCAGGGCTTCAACAAAGGAATTCTGGGAAAGCACAGTTCTGTGCATAGTGGCTATCCTATGGCAATACTACAGTCTTGATTACTATAACTCTGTAGTCTCTTTTGAAACCAGGAAGGGTGACACCTTCAAGTCTGTTCATCATTTAAAGAACAGTTTAGAATATTCTGGGTTCCTTGCACTTCCATATTACTATTAAGACCAACTCATACATTTCTACACAAAAGTCAATGTAATTTTTCTTTCAGTAAAAATAATTATTTCATCAGAGAAATCAGTTTCAGCCATGCTTTTAAGAAATAAGAATAGACGGATGCTAACTCTTAAGAGAAAAAGATGGTAAGACACTTCCAAAATTGTCTCATTGCTTCTTCAATGAATAGAATTTTACGCAACAGAGAATTCAGTTATCATTAAGAGAAAGAACTAGAGAATGTCTGGATTAAATCTTGTTTATATTCTTATTTTCTTATACTTTCCTAAGAAACTATTTTGAAGAACATAAGATTCTGACTTCTGTTGACACAGGCTTTCTCACTACTTATAACACACACTTCTAGAAGTATTCTTTTAGTAAATTTGTTCATCACTAATTTGGAATTCCCCAAACAGGCTCCACAATTGAGTCCAGTTCATCTCAACATACATTTGCCAGGATTATACTATCTGTAAAAAAAATTATGTAACAAATGCAAAGATAGTGTACTGGGGAGAGAGAACTATGTATATATAACTATGTTACAAGGCAGATTCTTATCAATGCAATTTGAGAATACTGAAGGCTAAGATTTCTGCATCAGTCTGTTAAGAGCTTCCATAGTAACAGTCTGGGCTACTTAAACAGCAGAAATTTATTTTCTCATAGTCTGGAGGCTGGAAGTCCAAGATCAAAGTGCCAGTAGGGCTGGTTTTCTAGTGAGACTTCTCTTCCTGGCTTGTAGATGGATCCTTTCTTGCTTTGTCCCCACGTGGCCTTTTCTCTGTTCATGAGCTCTCTTGGTGTCTTTTCCTTTTCTTATAAGGATAGCAGTCCCAAGGTCACAACCTTTATGGACTCATTTAACCTTAGTTACCTCCCTAAAGGCTCTATCTCCAAATATAGCCCTATTGGAGATCAGGGCTTCAACAAAGGAATTCTGGGAAAGCACAGTTCTGTGCATAGTGGCTATCCTATGGCAATACTACAGTCTTGATTACTATAACTCTGTAGTCTCTTTTGAAACCAGGAAGGGTGACACCTTCAAGTCTGTTCATCATTTAAAGAACAGTTTAGAATATTCTGGGTTCCTTGCACTTCCATATTACTATTAAGACCAACTCATACATTTCTACACAAAAGTCAATGTAATTTTTCTTTCAGTAAAAATAATTATTTCATCAGAGAAATCAGTTTCAGCCATGCTTTTAAGAAATAAGAATAGACGGATGCTAACTCTTAAGAGAAAAAGATGGTAAGACACTTCCAAAATTGTCTCATTGCTTCTTCAATGAATAGAATTTTACGCAACAGAGAATTCAGTTATCATTAAGAGAAAGAACTAGAGAATGTCTGGATTAAATCTTGTTTATATTCTTATTTTCTTATACTTTCCTAAGAAACTATTTTGAAGAACATAAGATTCTGACTTCTGTTGACACAGGCTTTCTCACTACTTATAACACACACTTCTAGAAGTATTCTTTTAGTAAATTTGTTCATCACTAATTTGGAATTCCCCAAACAGGCTCCACAATTGAGTCCAGTTCATCTCAACATACATTTGCCAGGATTATACTATCTGTAAAAAAAATTATGTAACAAATGCAAAGATAGTGTACTGGGGAGAGAGAACTATGTATATATAACTATGTTACAAGGCAGATTCTTATCAATGCAATTTGAGAATACTGAAGGCTAAGCCATTAACATTTAAAATAAAAGCATAATTACATTCAATTAAATGCAGAATTTATTGAGTTGAAAGTTTCCACAAATGTATAAACTTGTCAAGCACGGTACAGAATGTACCACAGAATTTCCCTTGTGCACCCTTCTCGTTGGTCCCCTTCTAAGATCAAAAGTAGTTTCTGATTTCTATTCCCACATATTAGCTAGGCCTTCATGTTGATGAAACTGTACAGTACCTACTCTTTTTTTTTTTTTTTAACATTTATTTTATTTATTTATCTTTTGGGGGGTGAGGTAAGGAGGGAGGGGGACGGGCGGGCCATTTCTATTGGTCTTTCATTTCTCTATGTTCATCCGTCTTTGTTCTTTGGCTCCTGTGGGCCTCCCATCGTGGTGGCGTCTGTTGTTGCAGAGCGCCGGCTCTGGGCGCATGCGCCCCAGAGCTCTGGCTCGGCAATTGGACACATCAGTCCAGCCGCTCCACGGCACGTGGGATCTTCCCAGGCCAGGATCAAACCGGCGCCCCTTGCACTGCAAGGCGGTGTCCTTACCCACTGGACCACCAGGGGAAGCCCAATACCTACTCTTTTGTGTCTTTCTTCTTTCACTCAAAATGCTTTTGGGATTCACCCACATTGCAATTATGTACCAAGTGTGTATCAGTCTGAGTAGTAGTCTGTAGAAAGACTGTATCACAATTTACTTACCCATTCTGATGAGCATTTGGTTTGTTTCTTTTTACTATTTTGAATAAACTAGTCATTAACTCTGAATGAAAAACTAAGATTTTTTCCCTAACAGAAAGTGAAATCTGAATTATCTTAAAGAAAATTCTTATTCATGAATACTGAGTGTAGGTAACAATGTTTATTTAAAGGCTTCCTTTTTTCTATCTTTACCTTTTAATCTAATATATATAACTCAATTATTTACACAAATTGAGAATAGATTCTTTTTTTTTTTTTTTTAAGATCTGGGCACTTTACCAAATAGGCTATCCAAATGACCAACAAACCTTTTTTTTTTTTTTTTTTAAAGATTCATTTATTTATTTATTTTTGGCTGTGGTGGGGTCTTTGTTGCCACATTCAGGCTTTCTCTAGTTGAGGTGGATGGGGGCAGGGTGGGGTGGCTATTCTTTACTGTCCTGTGTGGGCTTCTCATTGCACTGGTTTCTTTTGTTCCAGGGCACAGGCTCTAGGGGCTCAGGCTCTAGAGGGCTATCTCAGCAGTTGAGACGCATGGGCTTAGTTACTCCTTGGCATGTGGGATCTTTCTGGACCAAGGATCAAACCGATATTCCTTGCATTACAAGGCGATTTTTAACCACTGGGCCACCAGGGAAGTTTGGAATTAGATTCTTGTAACCCACAGATTCTCTTATCCAATGAAAGAAGTGATGGTGGTATTATGGGTACTTATCTTTTCTTCCCCCAAGGACAGACTTAGTGAAGGTTTGACCTAAACCTTGCTTTGTAGTAAAACATCTCTTATCTCTTGGGTGGATATAACTTTTGATGCCCAAGGACTTTGTTCTAATGCCAATCTTGATTAGGAAAGGCAGAAACTCTAACCTTATTTATCAGTCCCCCTTTGAGTAACAGTGTCAGCACTGAGAAAAGAAAAAATTATATAAACCTTTTTTGGGGGGAAAGTTATTTTTACAACCCCATGGGAGAGCAGGTGAGGTGCTGGAAAAGTTGAAAGTGAAGAAACAGAAAGGGAAGAGGTGGGGGCGGGGGTTAGAGTTCATAACATGATACAACTAAATCTTTCTTTTGGCTTGAAGGTTTTTCCCATCAAAATTCATTGACTAGTCAGTTTCTGTAGAAAGACTGTATCACAATTTACTTACCCATTCTGATGAGCATTTGGTTTGTTTCTTTTTACTATTTTGAATAAACTAGTCATTAACTCTGAATGAAAACTAAGATTTTTCCCTAACAGAAAGTGAAATCTGAATTATCTTAAAGAAAATTCTTATTCATGAATACTGAGTGTAGGTAACAATGTTTATTTAAAGGCTTCCTTTTTTCTATCTTTACCTTTTAATCTAATATATATAACTCAATTATTTACACAAATTGAGAATAGATTCTTTTTTTTTTTTTTTTAAGATCTGGGCACTTTACCAAATAGGCTATCCAAATGACCAACAAACCTTTTTTTTTTTTTTTTTAAAGATTCATTTATTTATTTATTTTTGGCTGTGGTGGGGTCTTTGTTGCCACATTCAGGCTTTCTCTAGTTGAGGTGGATGGGGGCAGGGTGGGGTGGCTATTCTTTACTGTCCTGTGTGGGCTTCTCATTGCACTGGTTTCTTTTGTTCCAGGGCACAGGCTCTAGGGGCTCAGGCTCTAGAGGGCTATCTCAGCAGTTGAGACGCATGGGCTTAGTTACTCCTTGGCATGTGGGATCTTTCTGGACCAAGGATCAAACCGATATTCCTTGCATTACAAGGCGATTTTTAACCACTGGGCCACCAGGGAAGTTTGGGATTAGATTCTTGTAACCCACAGATTCTCTTATCCAATGAAAGAAGTGATGGTGGTATTATGGGTACTTATCTTTTCTTCCCCCAAGGACAGACTTAGTGAAGGTTTGACCTAAACCTTGCTTTGTAGTAAAACATCTCTTATCTCTTGGGTGGATATAACTTTTGATGCCCAAGGACTTTGTTCTAATGCCAATCTTGATTAGGAAAGGCAGAAACTCTAACCTTATTTATCAGTCCCCCTTTGAGTAACAGTGTCAGCACTGAGAAAAGAAAAAATTATATAAACCTTTTTTGGGGGGAAAGTTATTTTTACAACCCCATGGGAGAGCAGGTGAGGTGCTGGAAAAGTTGAAAGTGAAGAAACAGAAAGGGAAGAGGTGGGGGCGGGGGGGGTTAGAGTTCATAACATGATACAACTAAATCTTTCTTTTGGCTTGAAGGTTTTTTCCCATCAAAATTCATTCACAAAAGTATGGTTTTATTTAATATTGTGTATCTGCCTTTCATTTAAGGTCAGTTAATTTATGATCCTATGAAGATTTTTGTATCTTTGCAAAATTGATGAGTTCTAGGGCAGATTTTTCTTAAACTGGGGTCTTCTGGGAGTTCTATCAATATGTTTTTTATAGTTTTTTTAAAAATTGAAGTATAGTTGATATACAGTGTTTTTTCAGGTGCACAACACAGTGATTCACAATTTTTAACAGTTATACTACATTTAAATTCATTATTAAAATACTGGCTATATTCCCTGCTGTTGCACAATATGTTTTTTGGTTCTGTTTCATTTCAATGTTGCCTAAAATATTTCACTGTACATTAAATTAAAACTTCTCTTTTGCTAATTCATCACCATAGACATTTTCCAAAAGTGAGACTTTTCTTTTTTTTTCTTAAAGAAACTTCTATATTGCGGCAAAATATACATAAAACTTTATTTAACCATTCTTTAAGCATAGAGTTCAATGGTATTAAGTACAATCACATTGTTGTGTAGAATTTTTACATCAGTACTTCTTAAGCTGAGATTTTCAAAAGTATTTGTTAATTTTCAAAGAACATTTTTTTTCCTTTAAAAAGGGTTGGTATATTATCCAGGATTAAGAATCAGTATTCTAGATAATAAATCCCTCTTAAAATAGAATTGTTTTCTCTTGATAAATGAGAAGGTTTATTGGCAAAGACTTAGTGAAGGTTTGACCTAAACCTTGCTTTGTAGTAAAACATCTCTTATCTCTTGGGTGGATATAACTTTTGATGCCCAAGGACTTTGTTCTAATGCCAATCTTGATTAGGAAAGGCAGAAACTCTAACCTTATTTATCAGTCCCCCTTTGAGTAACAGTGTCAGCACTGAGAAAAGAAAAAATTATATAAACCTTTTTTGGGGGGAAAGTTATTTTTACAACCCCATGGGAGAGCAGGTGAGGTGCTGGAAAAGTTGAAAGTGAAGAAACAGAAAGGGAAGAGGTGGCGGCGGGGGGGGTTAGAGTTCATAACATGATACAACTAAATCTTTCTTTTGGCTTGAAGGTTTTTTCCCATCAAAATTCATTCACAAAAGTATGGTTTTATTTAATATTGTGTATCTGCCTTTCATTTAAGGTCAGTTAATTTATGATCCTATGAAGATTTTTGTATCTTTGCAAAATTGATGAGTTCTAGGGCAGATTTTTCTTAAACTGGGGTCTTCTGGGAGTTCTATCAATATGTTTTTTATAGTTTTTTTAAAAATTGAAGTATAGTTGATATACAGTGTTTTTTCAGGTGCACAACACAGTGATTCACAATTTTTAACAGTTATACTACATTTAAATTCATTATTAAAATACTGGCTATATTCCCTGCTGTTGCACAATATGTTTTTTGGTTCTGTTTCATTTCAATGTTGCCTAAAATATTTCACTGTACATTAAATTAAAACTTCTCTTTTGCTAATTCATCACCATAGACATTTTCCAAAAGTGAGACTTTTCTTTTTTTTTCTTAAAGAAACTTCTATATTGCGGCAAAATATACATAAAACTTTATTTAACCATTCTTTAAGCATAGAGTTCAATGGTATTAAGTACAATCACATTGTTGTGTAGAATTTTTACATCAGTACTTCTTAAGCTGAGATTTTCAAAAGTATTTGTTAATTTTCAAAGAACATTTTTTTTCCTTTAAAAAGGGTTGGTATATTATCCAGGATTAAGAATCAGTATTCTAGATAATAAATCCCTCTTAAAATAGAATTGTTTTCTCTTGATAAATGAGAATTCTTTAACAGTCTAATATAGAACATAATGGTTGTTCACTTTTTTACCTAGAAATTTGGAACAAAATTCAATTTTTAATCATAGCAATCGTTTTCTCCATTCCCAATATTATTATTTGCCTATATATTTCTTCTGTTGTTCAGTCACCCATTCATGTCTGACTCTTTGTGACCTCATCCACTAGAGCATTCCCGGTTTCCCTGTTCTTCACTATCTCTCAGAATTTGCTCAAACTCATGTCCACTGAGCTGATGATGCCTTATATTTATTTTCCTTTAATTATAAATTATCCTTTTTTTAAAAAATGTATGTATTTATTTGGCCGCATGGGTCTTAGATGCGGCATGTGAGATCTTTAGTTACAGCATGCAGGATCTAGTTCCCTGACCAGGAGTTGAACCCAGGCCCCCAGCATTGGGAGCCCAGTGTCTTTGGCCACTGGACCACCAGGGAAGACTCAAATCCTATGGTTTATATTATACATTTAAATTCTATAAAGTAGATAAATTTTAACTGCACACTGAAATTTTTGGCTCAAAGAAGTAAACTATCAATTACAAATAGTTGAATTCAATCTAAATTTTAAGAATTTTCCTCAGTAATAGCAACTAATATTTTTAAAGTATTTACAATGTGCCAGAGCATTCTGCTGATCAATTTATTCTGAGTTATACAGTAAGATCCTATGATGTAGGTACTATTACCACTCGCCACTTCAGAGATTCAAAGAAATAAAAAAAAATATTTCCCAGTGTCATGAAGCGGTTCTGTTAGGAGTCAAGTCTTGCTCAACTCCAAGGCCAGGCTCTTAACCATAATGCTCATTATATCCCAAGCTGCACATTCTACGATGCACAACTACTGATGGTTTTTCTGAGATTCTTTGTGGGAGAATGTTCACTGCTTCTCCCCACCAAGTAGAACCCTGTGTTCTAACAAACTTTTTGCCCCTGCACCAAGTTTCCTACCAGGTCCGCTCTCAGTGCAGTGCTAGTCCACCCTCTGATCTTGGCCCGCTACAGAGCCTGGACCCTAGATCTTCGTGCTTCAACAGGGCCCCTCCCTGCCCCTCCAACCACAGGCGGACTCAATTCTCTTACCCTTTGGTCCCTGTGAAGAGCCTGATCCCTTCAAACCCTGAGTTCTTAGCAAGGCCCCAACTCCTCAGACTGGAGATCTTGGCAGAGTCTCGTTCTACCAGGCCCTCGTCCCCGAGTTCTCAGACACTGCTTTCAAGCAGGTGCAGTACTGGTACATCAATAGTATCCCTCAGCAAACTTCACTGAGACTTCTTCATACAAAGGTTCCTTCCCTGGACACCTCTCTACTTTTCCCCTTACTTTTTTTTTTTTTTTCTCAGAATCGTGCTCCCCCCTCCCCCCTTATTCTGCTCTTTTCCTCCTTCTTATTCACTCTCTCCAACTTATCCCACCATCTAGTGGCTCAGTTTCAGCTTCAGGAGTGGCCCCCCAAACGTACCCAACGCCCTCCGATGTGCAGCGGTCTGAGACGGCCCCGCGCTTCACCTCTCACCTTTGCTCAGGAGGTCCCCGCTAGACGCTCCCCGGTCTCGTCCCGCCCATAGAAAAAACACCTTTCGGCCAGTCGTCACGGGAGGCCCCGCCCCCCAAGTCTATTGGCTATCGCTCCCAAAAGTCCCGCCTCTCCAGCTTCCAGCCCGCCTCCCTGCCCCGCAGCCCTTGTTTTCATTCCCCCTGTCACACGAGGCAGTGGCAAACCCCAAGTGGGAGGAGCGAGGGTGGGGGGCGGGAAGAGGGCGGAAAGTGAAAGGCACGGAGCGCCTCTCTTTCCTCCGTCTGACTCGGTTCTCGACTGCTCCTGGCCGCAGTTGTATTGTGGGATCGCGGCGCCGTGCCTGAGACGCTGGGATCCGCAGGGGCGCCTGCTTGCTAGCGCCTCCTGTCGTCTGTAAGGCTGCCCTGCTATTCCTCGGCACCCTGACTCCCTTCACCCCTCCTCGCCGCCTCCTCCATCCTCCAGTTCAAAATGGCGGCGGCGGCGGCAGCGGCGGTGGCTATGGCTTCTCCGGGCTGCCCGGGTTCGTGCCCCAACTTCGCTGTAGTCTGCTCCTTCTTGGAGCGCTACGGGCCGCTGCTCAGAGCCTGGACCCTAGATCTTCGTGCTTCAACAGGGCCCCTCCCTGCCCCTCCAACCACAGGCGGACTCAATTCTCTCACCCTTTGGTCCCTGTGAAGAGCCTGATCCCTTCAAACCCTGAGTTCTTAGCAAGGCCCCAACTCCTCAGACTGGAGATCTTGGCAGAGTCTCGTTCTACCAGGCCCTCGTCCCCGAGTTCTCAGACACTGCTTTCAAGCAGGTGCAGTACTGGTACATCAATAGTATCCCTCAGCAAACTTCACTGAGACTTCTTCATACAAAGGTTCCTTCCCTGGACACCTCTCTACTTTTCCCCTTACTTTTTTTTTTTTTTTTCTCAGAATCGTGCTCCCCCCTCCCCCCTTATTCTGCTCTTTTCCTCCTTCTTATTCACTCTCTCCAACTTATCCCACCATCTAGTGGCTCAGTTTCAGCTTCAGGAGTGGCCCCCCAAACGTACCCAACGCCCTCCGATGTGCAGCGGTCTGAGACGGCCCCGCGCTTCACCTCTCACCTTTGCTCAGGAGGTCCCCGCTAGACGCTCCCCGGTCTCGTCCCGCCCATAGAAAAAACACCTTTCGGCCAGTCGTCACGGGAGGCCCCGCCCCCCAAGTCTATTGGCTATCGCTCCCAAAAGTCCCGCCTCTCCAGCTTCCAGCCCGCCTCCCTGCCCCGCAGCCCTTGTTTTCATTCCCCCTGTCACACGAGGCAGTGGCAAACCCCAAGTGGGAGGAGCGAGGGTGGGGGGCGGGAAGAGGGCGGAAAGTGAAAGGCACGGAGCGCCTCTCTTTCCTCCGTCTGACTCGGTTCTCGACTGCTCCTGGCCGCAGTTGTATTGTGGGATCGCGGCGCCGTGCCTGAGACGCTGGGATCCGCAGGGGCGCCTGCTTGCTAGCGCCTCCTGTCGTCTGTAAGGCTGCCCTGCTATTCCTCGGCACCCTGACTCCCTTCACCCCCCCTCGCCGCCTCCTCCATCCTCCAGTTCAAAATGGCGGCGGCGGCGGCAGCGGCGGTGGCTATGGCTTCTCCGGGCTGCCCGGGTTCGTGCCCCAACTTCGCTGTAGTCTGCTCCTTCTTGGAGCGCTACGGGCCGCTGCTCGACCTGCCTGAGCTGCCGTTCCCCGAGCTGGAGCGGGTGCTGCAAGCTCCGCCGCCGGACGTCGGCAACGGAGAAGGTAAGCGAGGGGGCCCGAACGCCCGGCGGGAAGCGGCCCTGGCACGCTCCTCCTCTCGGCTCCTCCAGCCACCCCGGGCCTCCGCGGCTCCGTCCTCCCGCCGAGGCGCAGTTCCGCCCGGCCCGTCTTCGCCGCCCAGCCCCCGGGGTCTCGGGCTGCGGGGAGGCGGGGCGGAGGCCCCTCAGGGCCATTCCGCCCGGCGCCCGCAGAGGTGGGGGCGTCGCGGTCTAGGTCCGGGCCCGGGGCGCGGACGGGTCATTGTGCTGGTCGGCCGCCCGGGGGGCTGCCTGCTGTCCTGCGGTGGGCCCGGGCCCCCCGCCCCGTCTCCCTCTCGGCGGCGGGGGAAGGGGAGCGCAGGTTCCGGCCAGCTTTGCGCCGTGCTCCTCTCCCCCTCCCTCACTCCCTCCCCTCCTCCCACCATCCTCCCGACTCTCGGGGGAGGCTGGGCTCGTCTTCCCGGGGCGCCCCTTTCTCTCCCTCCACCTGGGTGGGCGGGGGCCGGAGGACACTTCATCTCTCCCTCCCTCTAGTGGGAACTCCCCCGAGAGAGTCGGCTCTGGTCTCCTTTCCTTCCCTTCCCCTCCAGGGCGAGTTTAACCCCCCAAACTCCTTCCTCTGAGTCGGGAGGTTCGCTCCTCCTTCGTGGAAGCGGGAGGGGGGGGGGGTCCTCCTCCCGTCTTACGTTGAGGGGTGAAGTCGGTTCTGCTTCTCCCCTTTGGAGGGTAGAGGGGTAATTTCTCCTCCCCCCCTAGATTTCCTCCTCCTCCCCACCTCCCCAAATAATAGAAAAGCATCTCTTCACTTTTCCAGTCCCTCCCCCCTTCATCCTGGCAGTAAGGCTTAGGGGAAGAAGCGGTCGCCCTCCCATTTGCAGGGTAGGGTGGGGTGGTTGGTGTGTAGGATGGAGGAGGGGCTCAGACGGAGGGGGAAACTGTTGAAGAAGGTGCTTGTTGCTCATGTTTCTCTCTGGGCTGCCCGGGTTCGTGCCCCAACTTCGCTGTAGTCTGCTCCTTCTTGGAGCGCTACGGGCCGCTGCTCGACCTGCCTGAGCTGCCGTTCCCCGAGCTGGAGCGGGTGCTGCAAGCTCCGCCGCCGGACGTCGGCAACGGAGAAGGTAAGCGAGGGGGCCCGAACGCCCGGCGGGAAGCGGCCCTGGCACGCTCCTCCTCTCGGCTCCTCCAGCCACCCCGGGCCTCCGCGGCTCCGTCCTCCCGCCGAGGCGCTGTTCCGCCCGGCCCGTCTTCGCCGCCCAGCCCCCGGGGTCTCGGGCTGCGGGGAGGCGGGGCGGAGGCCCCTCAGGGCCATTCCGCCCGGCGCCCGCAGAGGTGGGGGCGTCGCGGTCTAGGTCCGGGCCCGGGGCGCGGACGGGTCATTGTGCTGGTCGGCCGCCCGGGGGGCTGCCTGCTGTCCTGCGGTGGGCCCGGGCCCCCCGCCCCGTCTCCCTCTCGGCGGCGGGGGAAGGGGAGCGCAGGTTCCGGCCAGCTTTGCGCCGTGCTCCTCTCCCCCTCCCTCACTCCCTCCCCTCCTCCCACCATCCTCCCGACTCTCGGGGGAGGCTGGGCTCGTCTTCCCGGGGCGCCCCTTTCTCTCCCTCCACCTGGGTGGGCGGGGGCCGGAGGACACTTCATCTCTCCCTCCCTCTAGTGGGAACTCCCCCGAGAGAGTCGGCTCTGGTCTCCTTTCCTTCCCTCCCCCCCCGGGGCGAGTTTACCCCCCCAACCTCCTTCCTCGGGGTGGGGGGGTTCGCCCCCCCTTCGGGGAGGGGGGGGGGGGGGGGGGTCCTCCTCCCGTCTTACGTTGAGGGGTGAAGTCGGTTCTGCTTCTCCACTTTGGAGGGTAGAGGGTTAATTTCTCCTCCCCCCATAGTTTTCCTCCTCCTCCCTACCTCCCCCCAAATAATAGAAAAGCATCTCTTCACTTTTCCAGTCCCTCCCCCCTTCATCCTGGCAGTAAGGCTTAGGGGAAGAAGCGGTCGCCCTCCCATTTGCAGGGTAGGGTGGGGTGGTTGGTGTGTAGGATGGAGGAGGGGCTCAGACGGAGGGGGAAACTGTTGAAGAAGGTGCTTGTTGCTCATGTTTCTCTCTCTGGTGCCGCCGATCTATTATTGGTGTTCGCAAGTGGTGCTCCTTCCACATAAGGCCACCGCGCGGATGCAAGGCGCATGCTCTGCCCGGCCCCATTGAAACTTCCTGCTGCTGCTTGCTGCTGCTGGTGGTTCTTGTAGCTGGAGCATCTCCGCTCTGCGCCTGCTGCCTCCGGCCCTCACTGAGCGCATACACTGTTTATTTCCGATCTTTCCTCTCTTTTCTCTGGAACATTTCTTTTTTTCAGAGAAGGGTATTTTTGTCTTTGTTGTTGTTGTACTCCTTTATTTGAGAACAGCCCTTGACTGAAGAAGAAACGTTTTCCAAATAGCTCTTTTTCCTCCCCTTTTTGTCCATATCAGGTGGATATAATGGACCGGGCATTGTGAGAAACAGAGAGCTATTCCCTTTGCAGGAAACCAGGGTCGCTTTTCAATTCTCCGTGGAGATGAAGAAGTTTTTGTTAACAGAATATATTTTACATAGTTAGGAAGAGCCCAAGTGTGAAGTTGTCCAAAGTATTATCTGTAAATTATATTATGGCTACCAAAGACTCACGTGAACACAGCAGTTACGGTACTGGCATATATCTCTTCTTAACTGCGCAAGTCTCTTCTACCATTACGGAACTCTGGCAACTAAAAGGTTACATTGTATAAAGACTTTCTGCAGAATTTCTTGAAAAGTTAAACTCCCAAATAAAGTAATTTCAGTTACAATTTGATGGTTGTTAATGGTTTTTTTATGGATATAGTCACTTTGAAGGAGAGTGCCTTGTAGATTACTTTTAAGATACATTGGGAAATGATGATAATGTATTTATTAGAGAAAAATGTGGGAATCTGAGGAAAGGGATTGCTGATAAATTGTTTTTGGAATGCATTTGGACCAAGTTGAAATTCAGGCGTAAACTTTCTGTAGTGGGATTATATTTTGGTTGGTGTAGAAGATTGCTTGACTTGACTCTCCATTCCTTTTGACCACTGCATTTGGCTTCTCTTAGTAACAAGAAAAGAATGTCAGAGTCAGTCTAGTACTTCGTGTTACTTTCTATCTAGGATTTAACAAGTGAGTAGCTAAGTAAAAAAATGAGGAATAACGTAAGATGAGAGAATATACCAGTAGTTTCAGCCATGCATCACTATTGGTAAAGTTTCAGCTATAATAATAGATTTTGTCATAAGGTGATCTAAGAATAATAATGTTACACAGATTGGCAAATGAAGACTCTGCAAATGAAATGCTGTGCAGGAAAGACTTTTAGACTTTTGTGATGGTTAACCTACTTGTAGTAATTGATAATACTGCTCCAACTAAGAACATTCCATCTGAGTCTTCGGGAAGGAGTTGTGGTGTACTAGAAAGAGCTAAAGGACATTGGATTTCATTGAACTAAATATTTTTCTGATGATCTTAAGACAGCTGAATCAGCCTATTGAATAGTATAATATTAATGTGTAACTTGTGGGGCAAATAACTTAATTTCCATCCTTGGTCTCTTAAGGAAATAGAGATAATACCTGAGGATCAGATGTTTCAAAAATCCTTTCAGAAACCAGGTACCTTTTTTTTTTTTTTTTTTGTCCTACTACACTGTAGATTCTATTTTCCCTACCAGGGATTGAACCTGGGTCCCAGTGATGAAAGTGCGAAGTTCTAATCACTGAACTGCCAGGGAATTCCTGAAATAGTCTTGTATTACAAATTTTATTAAAGATATGTGTGAGGTAAAAGACACAAGTACATTTGAACTGAAAATGTTAAAATTTTCAGCATGTAGTGAGAAAGAAGTTTAGGCATAGTATAATGTTGAGCTGTTGTGCTCTTGGAGGAGAGTCTTGTTATAATCAAAGGAGTTTTGCTCTATATATGTTTTAATATTCTTTTTTGTAACATTTATTTATTTACTTTTTTATTCTTTATTCTTTGGCATGTGTGAGCCTCCCATTGCAGTGGCCTAATCTCACTGCAGAGCAGTGGCTTTGGGCGCATGCGCTCCAAAGTGCTGGCGCCTCCGTGCGTGCTGGCCAGCCGCTCCGCAGCACATGGGAGCTTCCCAGGCCAGAGATCGAACCGGTGCCCCTTGAACTGCAAGGTGGACTCTTTACCCACTGGACCACTGGGGAAGTCCATATATATGTTTTAATATTCTTAAAAGGCAGTTCTTAGGACTGTTTAAAAAATCCTGTTTTATAAAACTTGGTTTTTCCTAATGTGATTATTCCATAAAAGGTTTGTAAAGTATATTCTCTTGAGTTGCCAGTTAAACACTTTTTATCTAATCATTTGTTGTGGTAGTTATACTGACATTATGACATCTTTGGAGAAGACTGTATTTCTTTATATTACCCTTGTTTAGGCACTTTATGATCTTTCCTTTAAGTTTTTGTTGTCTTATTTTGATATTATGGCTTCAGCTTAGAATGATTCCTTCATCCCCTACAATGTCCATTATTAAATTTGTTTTATTATTGTTATTTTTTGGCCACTTCTATTGGTCTTTCATTTATCATCCATCTTTGTTCTTTTTTGGCCTGTGTGGGCCTCCCACCGCAGTGGCCTCTGTTGTCGCAGAGCACCGGCTCTGGGCGCATGTGCTCCAGAGCTCCGGCTCGGTATATGGACATATTGGTCCAGTTGCTCCACGGCACATGGGATCTTCCCAGGCCAGGGGTCGAACCGGTGTCCCTTGCGTGGCAAGGCGGTGTCCTTACCCACTGGACCACCAGGGAAGCCCCTATTTTTATTTTATTTTTTAATAAAATACTTCTTTGTTTGACTGCACTGGGTCTTAGTTGCAGCATGTGGAATCTTCACTCTTTGTTGCGGCATGCCAAATCTTTAGTTATGGCATGGGAACTCTTGGTTGTGGCATGTGGTCCTCCCTGACCAGGAATTGAACCCAGGCCCCCAACATTGGGAGCGTGGCGTCTCAGCCACTGGACTATCTTCCACCTTTGGTTTTATAAACTACTTGCCTGGTCTTAAGGATGTAATAATAGTTACCACTTATTGAGCATTTACTATATACAGACATCATCTCATTCCTTACAACTACTCTCTGAGGCTGGAACTATTATGCCTGTTTGGCAAGCATAGAAACTGCTCCAAGCAGCTGATTCAGCTGGTTGATTCAGCTGTCCAGTGCCCAAGCTTATATGGTTTTTGCTAGAATCTCGTTTAGATTTCTTAGGGATATTCCTTTGAATAGGGGAAGGGTGTGCTAGCTGACACTGTAGCCCTTCCAATTCTCATTCTAATGTACCCCTCCCAATTCTGTGCTTAGTATAAACTTGCCCAGCTTCCTCTTGATGGGTGGTGGTTGATCGGGAGGCATGTATATAAATAAAAGCGGATATTGACTTTGTGGAATTACAAACTCCCAAGGCTCCCAAGCATCTTCCCTCTCTTCCAGAGGGCATTCTTCTTCCAGAGGAAGATATGCTTTTTCATTCTTCAAAGATAGCCTTAGGGGCTTCCCTGGTGGTCCAGTGGGTGGAGAGTCTGCCTTTTGGGGCGGGACGAGTGGGTTCAATCCCTGGCCCAAGAGGATCCCATGTGCAGCAGAGCAGCTGGATCTGTGTCCAGTTGCGACCCGGCACTCTGGAGCACATGCGCCCAGAGCCTGTGCTCTGCAGAGAGAGAGGCCACTGCGATGGGAGACGCATACATGCCAAAGAATAAACATGGATAAAAATCAATACATAAAAAAATAATAAAAAAGAGGCCCAAATTAAAAAAAAGAAAAAAGATAGTGTTAGTAAGGGCGCTGATGGAGAAGTTATATATATCTAATAACAGTCTATTAAAGTGTGTATGAATATGATTGACTAAGTTATTTATATAAAATTAAATAAGTTGAATGGTTAGTTTTTTGGTTTGTTTGGATTTTTAAATTTTTAGAGCAGTTTTAGGTTTCATTTGTGTCTTTCATTTTTTAGTGATTTGAAGTTTAACTCTTGTGGTCAAAATGTCAAGTATTTATAAAAGGATATACCCTTTAAAAAAAAAAAAACCTAAAGTTGTGACTGTAACTTATGACTCTAGTTTTTAGGTTCATTCATAAAGTAGAAAGATGACTTCACTGTAACTGGAGTCACCATCTGTTACTTGGAGGAAAAGATCCTACCAGGTACATGTGCCAGGAGTTGCATGGATCACAGGTGGTAGCATTGCTAGAACCAGAGCCTTGTTGGGTTGAAATGTACAATTTTAGCTCTTCTACTTTTGAAAGAAGAAATACTCTTTACACATTTATTAGAGGGAAAGAGAGAAAGGTATTTCTTCTTCATCATTTTTGGTACACAGAATTGAGATAACCAAAATTTATAGAGGATTGGAGGAAGGTTGTTGGCATTGTCCCAAAACTGGAGGTAATAGGGACAGAAGAAATTTTCTGGGTAAATTGGGCCTATTAATGAAAACTGACTTTCTTGTTGTTTTAATTCCTAAGAAACTTTGCCTTGAGATTTATCTGTGTTGTTAAATGCTCAGTAAGAAAGATAAGCATTTATTACCTGCTTCATTTGCTTAATATGTATATTGAATATTTGCTTTATTCTAAGTACAGTAATCATTATGGTGATTATTTATTTTTTAAAATACCCTCTGATTTTTGACCACACAGCTTGTGGGATTTTAGTTGCCAGGCCAGGGATTGAACATAGGCCTTCGGCATTGAGAGCAGAGTCCTAACCACTGGACCATTAGGGAATTCCCTATGGTGATTTTTTTTAAAAAAGCATTAAGTCTTTCTTTTTTTAGAAAAATTTTGTTTTGATGTGGGCCCCTTTTAAAGTCTTTATTGAATTTGTTACAACATTGATTCTATTTGAAGTTTTAGATTTCTGACCATACGGCATATGGGATCTTAGCTCCCCAACCAGGAGTTGAACGTGCACCCTCTGCATTGGAGGTCGAAGTCTTAACCGTTGGAAGACCCTAAACCTTTCTTTTTTAAAAAAATACTTATTTATTTTATTTTTGGCTGTACTGGATTTTTGTTGCCATGCATGGGCTTTCTCTAGTTACCGTGCCTGGGGGCTGCTCTCTAGTTGTGGTGCGTGCACTTCTCATTGTGGTGGCTTCTTTTGTTGGGGAGCACAGGCTCTCGGAGTGTCGGGCCTTCAGTTATGGGTTCCCTGATTGTAGCTCTCAGGCCAGCTCAGCAGTTAAGGTGCACATGCCCAGGTGCTTGATAGCATCTGGAGTCCTCCTGGAACAGGAATCAAATCCATGTGCCCTGCCCTGGCAGGCAGACTCCCAGCCACTGGACCATCAGGGAAGTTCTCTACTCTTCTTTTTAAAAGTTTTTTTGGGGGGTGGGGTGGGGAGGGAGGGGGCAGGCGGGCCACTTCTATTGGTCTTTCATGTATCTGTTTTCATCCATCTTTGTTCTTTGGCCCCTCTGGACCTCCCATCGTGGTGGCCTCTGTTGTCGCAGAGCACCAGCTCTGGGAGTATGGTGATTATTGCCCAAATGGAGTAATGGGTTTCTGGGTAAATTGGGCCTATTAATGAAAACTGACTTTCTTGTTGTTTTAATTCCTAAGAAACTTTGCCTTGAGATTTATCTGTGTTGTTAAATGCTCAGTAAGAAAGATAAGCATTTATTACCTGCTTCATTTGCTTAATATGTATATTGAATATTTGCTTTATTCTAAGTACAGTAATCATTATGGTGATTATTTATTTTTTAAAATACCCTCTGATTTTTGACCACACAGCTTGTGGGATTTTAGTTGCCAGGCCAGGGATTGAACATAGGCCTTCGGCATTGAGAGCAGAGTCCTAACCACTGGACCATTAGGGAATTCCCTATGGTGATTTTTTTTAAAAAAGCATTAAGTCTTTCTTTTTTTAGAAAAATTTTGTTTTGATGTGGGCCCCTTTTAAAGTCTTTATTGAATTTGTTACAACATTGATTCTATTTGAAGTTTTAGATTTCTGACCATACGGCATATGGGATCTTAGCTCCCCAACCAGGAGTTGAACGTGCACCCTCTGCATTGGAGGGCGAAGTCTTAACCGTTGGAAGACCCTAAACCTTTCTTTTTTAAAAAAATATTTATTTTATTTTTGGCTGTACTGGATTTTTGTTGCCATGCATGGGCTTTCTCTAGTTACCGTGCCTGGGGGCTGCTCTCTAGTTGTGGTGCGTGCACTTCTCATTGTGGTGGCTTCTTTTGTTGGGGAGCACAGGCTCTCGGAGTGTCGGGCCTTCAGTTATGGGTTCCCTGATTGTAGCTCTCAGGCCAGCTCAGCAGTTAAGGTGCACATGCCCAGGTGCTTGATAGCATCTGGAGTCCTCCTGGAACAGGAATCAAATCCATGTGCCCTGCCCTGGCAGGCAGACTCCCAGCCACTGGACCATCAGGGAAGTTCTCTACTCTTCTTTTTAAAAGTTTTTTTGGGGGGGGGGGTGGGGAGGGGGGTGGCAGGCGGGCCACTTCTATTGGTCTTTCATGTATCTGTTTTCATCCATCTTTGTTCTTTGGCCCCTCTGGACCTCCCATCGTGGTGGCCTCTGTTGTCGCAGAGCACCAGCTCTGGGAGCATGCACTTCAGAGCTCCGACTCGGTAATTGGACGCATCGGTCCAGTTGCTCCATGGCCCGTGGGACCTTCCCAGGCCAGGGATTGAACCAGTGCCCCTTGCACTGCCAGGCGGTGTCCTTACCCACTGAACCACCAAAGAAGCCCTCTACCCTTCTTTTAAGGATTTTCTAATCTAGTAAGAAGTAGCAAAACTGGGACTGTCACCATTCAAATATTTACTTTTTTCTGTGGGATTTTATCAACTGAAGTTAGTAGTCTATAAATTCTAGTCTATAGCTAATAGACTGAAATTATCTCTGATAATTTTATGGTGAGATGTACAGCTTCATAACAGTGTGGAAAAATAAGAACAATTCAGACCTAAAGGACACATTAACCTGAATCATGTATTCAGTCATGAAAGGTATTGATGTATATTCCTGGATTTAAGAAAATTCTCTGGCTCTCTACTATATGGATATAGTCTTACTGTATTTTTTTAATAGCCTTAATTTGTTCTGCCTGAATGATTTTCATTTTGTTATCTGTTTTTACTGTGTGGCAGATCCCATTACAAAGGGTATAAGCGTGTTTTCTGTTTTTTAGGTTAGAATTTTTGAAGTATCACTTATTGCTTGAGAGAGTAATCTAGGGCTGCTTCTTTTTTTTTTTTTAATTTTGACCTCTTTTATTGGTCCTTCCTTTATTTATTTATTTATTTATTTTTAAACATTTATTTTATTTATTTATCTTTTGGGGGGGTGGGAGGGGGATGGGCGGGCCACTTCTATTGGTCTTTCATTTGTCTATTTTCATCCGTCTATGTTCTTTGGCTCCTGTGGGCCTCCCATCGCGGTGGCGTCTGTCGTTGCAGAGCGCCAGCTCTGGGCGCATGCGCCCCAGAGCTCTGGCTCGGTAATTGGACACATCAGTCCAGCTGCTCGGCGGCACGTGGGATCTTCCCAGGCCAGGGATCTTCCCAGGCCAGGGATCTTCCCAGGCCAGGGATCGAACCGGCGCCCCTGCACTGCAAGGCGGTGTCCTTACCCGCTGGACCACCAGGGGAAGTCCTCATTTATTTCTTTTCATCTATCGGCCTGTGTGGGCCTCACATCACAGTGGCCTCTCTGGCTGCAGAGCACCGGCTCTGAGCGCATGCACTCCAGAGTGCTGGCTCGTTATTGGACACACTGGTTCAGCCGCTTTGTGGCATATGGGATCTTCCCGTGCCAGGGATCGAATCGGTGCCCCTTGCACTGCAAAGCTGAGTCTTTACCCACTGGACCACTGGGGAAGCCGTGGGGCTTCATTTTTCAACAGTTGTCAATTGATTATGTACTGTATGCCAGGTGCAGTGAAGTTTGTTTCATAATCCTGTCTGTATGCTTTTTCTCTCTATTTGTACAAGTTTGTCTTAATAATTTTCTGGATGGTGGGATTAATGTTTTTGTTTTCTTTGTATCTTATATTTTTCCACATTTCACTTTCAATACTAATTATGTCTTCGGTAATCACAAAAGTTTACTTAAAAGTAGTCATACCAAGAAGTGGAGTGGGGCTTCCCTGGTGGTCCAGTGGGTAAGGACACCACCTTGCAGTGCAAGGGGCGCCGGTTCGATCCCTGGCACGTGCTGCGGAGCGGCTGGATGGATGTGTCCAATTACTAAGCCGGAGCTCTGAAGCGCATGCGCCCAGAGCTGGTGCTCTGCAACGAGAGAGGCCACGGCGATGGGAGGCCCACATGGGCCAGAGAACAAAGACGGATGAAAATAGAGAAATGAAAGACCAATAGAAGTGGCCCGCCTGCCCCTCTCCCTCCCCAACCCGACCCTCCCCCGCCAAAGAAAAAAAAGAAGTGGAATGGATAAACATAGTCAAAAGGTACAAACTTCCAGTTATAAAATAAATAAATCATGGAGAAATAATATACAGTATGGTAACTATAATTAATGATACTTTATTGTATGTTTGAAACTTTACTAAGAGTTAATCTCAAAAGTTCTCATCTTGGGAAAAAAATTAATAACTACATGGTGATGTATATTAACTTGTGATCATTTCACAATATATATAAATATTGAATCACATTGTACACCTGAAACTGATATAATGTTGTATGTCAGTCATGGGCTTCCCTGAATGGCTCAGAGATATAAAGAATCCACCCAGGAATCGGTCGAGAAGATCTCCTAGAGAAAGAAATGGCAACCCACTTCAGTGTTCTGGCCTGGGAAGTCCCATGGACAGAGGAGCCTGGCAGGCTGTAGTCCATAGGGTTACAAAAGAACCTCTAGACACAACTTAGCAACTAAGCAACATTTCAGTTATAGCTCAAGAAAAAGAATTAAGAAAACTTAGTGTTATAAGAGACTTTATCAAAGAAAAATCTAGTTGCTGCTTTATTTACCTTAAAAAAAATAATTTTATTCATTTATTCTGGGTCTTTGTTGCTGCTGATGGGCTCTTCTCTAGTTGCAGGGAGTGGGGGCTACTCTCTAGGCTCCTTGTTGTGGTGACTTCTCTTGTTGTGGAACTTGGGCTCTAGGGCACATGGGCTTCAGTAGTTGCAGCACGTGGGCTCCATAGTTGCAGCTCCAAGGCTCTAGAGCACAGGCTCAGTAGTTGTGGCTGGTGGGTTTAGTTGCTCCACAGCATGTGGGATCTTCCCAGATCATGGATTGAACCCATGTCTCCTGCATTGGCAGGTGAACTCTTCACCACTAAGCTGAAGGAAGCCCTGCTTTATTTACTTTTAATTTCAAATAATTACCTGTGACCATGAATATTACCATCATCTGTCCAAGTCCCCCAAGTCTGAAGGTATGAAAGGTTGTTTATCATGTCCTTTCTTCATTCTCCCTGAGTTGATTATTCCCACATTCCTTCCCTTGCCTGCTTACTGTACTCCTGCCCATCATTAATCTGATCTTAAAGGACCAAGTAAGTGCTCATGTGAAGTTTCTTCTGTTTCCTCTGTCTCTCAAGTTGAAGTAACCATTTCCATCTTCTTACCTGACACATGTCCAGTATAGATTGTATATCATAATATTCACAACACTTTCTGCACTTAGAGTTAGCATATGAGACTTTAAGCTTCTTTAGGGCAGGGGTAGTGTTTATGAGATGAATAGTTTTTTCTCAATATATTATAAGACCATAAAAGCTTATAAAACTTCTTTTTAGAATTAAACGTTATTTAAAGTAAATTTTCAAAGAAATTTTTGCCCATTGTGTAAGAATGACATTCTTACCATTGGTAGTTGGAAAGTGAATGCCATGTTGGTTAATGCTAGCATTTTAGTTAACCGGATTTTGTGTCCCATTTAATTAGATGTGCTTAAAATGAATGCATATAATTGGAAGTTAAAGCCTAGTTTGTGACAGTCTGATGCAGAAGTGGGCCAAATCTGCTCAGTTGGCTGTTTTTGTAAATAAAGTATTAGGTAACGGCCATGCTTATTTGTTTACATACTGTCTATAGTTACTTTCACAATGAATGGTGAGACTGGATGTGAATGGTGAGACTGGATACTGACAAAGAACTGTAGTCTGCAAAATCTAAAGTATTTACTCTCTGGCCTTTTACAGCAAAAAAAAAATCAAAATTGTGAACAAAGACAACTCTCAGATGATTTTCTTTGTGTTTGAGAATACTTTTAAAACTAGAATAATATTAATTAAGCGTGTAGAGTGTCCTGTGAATGAAAAACGATAGAGTAAAATAATAATTTCTTCAATATGTATCTAATTTTACACACACCTCTTTTATTGTCCTGTCTTAAGTTAGGTGAATCTAAAAGCTTTTCTGGGCAATTCCCTGGTGGTCCAGTGGCTAAGACTCCACGCTTCCAATGCAGAGGGTTCTGCTGAGGGATCTAGATCCCACATGGCACAGCTAAGAGTTTGCAAGCTGCAACTAAAAATTCCGTGTGCCACAACTAAGATCCAGCATGGCCAAGTAAATATTAAAAGCTTTTCTGTTAATAGACATTAAATTGAATTAAATTGTTTAAAGAACTAAGCCAAGGATAGCCATGGCTTCCTCTGCCTAATTATCCTAAGGAAAGCTGGGACAGGGACCGAGTGACATACTAATTGGCAGTAAAGCTTAGCATTGTTGTAGCTGTTACACTGGCTTCAAAGTCCAAGTGGGCTGATTTAAGATCTGATTTGGAGGTTTGAGTCCCCAGATCTTGCTGAGGATTAACTTGGGTGAACGATTATGTCATGTATTTAGATGGGAAAGGATGTATTGATCAAAGGTAGAACTTAAAATATTTACTTAGGTTAGTTAGGGCACAGAGAGTTGAGGAGAGTATACTGGAAAATAGCCTGCTTACTTGTGGATGGTTTTATGTGTCTTGAGACTCTGGTTTACAGGGAAATTATAGAATATTGGTTGTAAAATTTTGGCATTTGAAAGTCTGGATATGTAAGGAAATTTACTTTGATCCTTTTCCTGATCCTTTTGTCCCAAGCATCCTCACAGGTAATTCTGCGAATAGTTATAAGTGCCATTTCCTCACTGTTTAAATGTTTAGAAGTCTTTTAGGCTTAAAAAATAGATAAAATGAATTATACCAGATTGTAACCTGCTTTCCGTGCTTGGAGTTTGGGGACTGTAACACAATTGAAAAGTTTTATCGAATCTGAAATATAATGGAGTTTGATTTATAGTTCCATGAAAATCTTGCCAAACTTCATGAGAATCATAAAGGAGCCATCTCCAATAACACTAACTCGGGCTGGTATGTGAATCCAGGCATTCTATAGTATTCCTCGTTTTAGAGAATTTTTTTTTTTTTTTTACTTTTTTATTTTGAAAAGTTCCAATTTATTGGTATGAACATTATTATAAATGTGTATTATTTTAATTAGTTAATGAAGTGTATTGAAAGAAATACAAGTTCATAGGTAACAATTGGATACCCTGAAGAATCTTTACTTATTTATCATTACTTAAGGCAATGAAATAGCCTAGGAAATACAGTTGACCTTTGAACAGTATGAGCTTGAACTGCATGGGTCCACTTACATGGGGATTTTTTTTTAAATAAACGCATTTTTAAAATTTATTTATTTTTGGCTATTCTGGATTTTCACTGCTGCTGCAGGCTCTTCTCTAGTTACAGGGAGTAGGGGCTACTCTCTAGTTGAGGTGAGCAGCCTTCTTGCTGTGGTGACTTTTCTTGTTGTGGAACTCGGGCTGTAGGGACACAGGCTTCAGTAGTTGCGGCACATGGGCTCCGTAGTTGCGGCTCCAAGTCTCTAGAGCACAGGCTCCATAATTGTGTCTCACGGGCTAAGTTTCTCTGCTGCATGTAGGATCTTCCCGGATCAGGGATCATACCCATGTCTCCTGCATTGGTAGGTGAACTCTTTACCACTGAGCTATCAGGGAAGCCCTACATGGGAATTTTTTCAGTAGTAAATACTACTGTACACATGACACAGGACTGGTTGAATCTATGGATGGAGAAGTGCAGATGTGGAGTAATCGTGGGTATAGAGTGTGCATGCGAAATAATTTTGGGTAAAATTTTGGCATTTGAAAGTCTGGATATGTAAGGAAATTTACTTTGATCCTTTTCCTGATCCTTTTGTCCCAAGCATCCTCACAGGTAATTCTGCGAATAGTTATAAGTGCCATTTCCTCACTGTTTAAATGTTTAGAAGTCTTTTAGGCTTAAAAAATAGATAAAATGAATTATACCAGATTGTAACCTGCTTTCCGTGCTTGGAGTTTGGGGACTGTAACACAATTGAAAAGTTTTATCGAATCTGAAATATAATGGAGTTTGATTTATAGTTCCATGAAAATCTTGCCAAACTTCATGAGAATCATAAAGGAGCCATCTCCAATAACACTAACTCGGGCTGGTATGTGAATCCAGGCATTCTATAGTATTCCTCGTTTTAGAGAATTTTTTTTTTTTTTTTTACTTTTTTATTTTGAAAAGTTCCAATTTATTGGTATGAACATTATTATAAATTTGTATTATTTTAATTAGTTAATGAAGTGTATTGAAAGAAATACAAGTTCATAGGTAACAATTGGATACCCTGAAGAATCTTTACTTATTTATCATTACTTAAGGCAATGAAATAGCCTAGGAAATACAGTTGACCTTTGAACAATATGAGCTTTGAACTGCATGGGTCCACTTACATGGGGATTTTTTTTTAAATAAACGCATTTTTAAAATTTATTTATTTTTGGCTATTCTGGATTTTCACTGCTGCTGCAGGCTCTTCTCTAGTTACAGGGAGTAGGGGCTACTCTCTAGTTGAGGTGAGCAGCCTTCTTGCTGTGGTGACTTTTCTTGTTGTGGAACTCGGGCTGTAGGGACACAGGCTTCAGTAGTTGCGGCACATGGGCTCCGTAGTTGCGGCTCCAAGTCTCTAGAGCACAGGCTCCATAATTGTGTCTCACGGGCTAAGTTTCTCTGCTGCATGTAGGATCTTCCCGGATCAGGGATCATACCCATGTCTCCTGCATTGGTAGGTGAACTCTTTACCACTGAGCTATCAGGGAAGCCCTACATGGGAATTTTTTCAGTAGTAAATACTACTGTACACATGACACAGGACTGGTTGAATCTATGGATGGAGAAGTGCAGATGTGGAGTAATCGTGGGTATAGAGTGTGCATGTGCATACTCAGTCGTGTCCTAGTCTTTACAACTCTGTGAACCATATCCTGCCAGGATCCTCAGTCCTTTGGATTCTCCAGGCAAGAATACTGGAGTGGGTTGCCATTTTCTCCTCCAGGTGATCTTCCCAGCCCAGGGAGTGAATCCATGTGTCTTAGGTATCCTGCATTGGCAGGCAGATTCTTTACCACTAGTGTCATGTGAAAAGCCAGTGGCTTGAAACCATTATTTCTTGAGTCTCCTGCGCTGGTGGATTTTTTACCACTGTGCCATCAGAGAAGCCCTGTGGATATGGCCAGCTGATTATAATTTATCCTCAGGTTCTTAACTGTGGAGGGTTAGTGTCCCTAACACACATATTCAGGGTCAATTAATTCTCTTCTTTAATCTTTTGAAATTAAGATTCCATCTTCCTTAGCTGTAAGCATGTCATCAAAAACCTTTAAGGTTGATTCCCTTACTGTTACAACTTCCATTTACCCTAAAAAAAGAAGTGGTTTTGTTTTTTCCCTTCAAGCTCAGTGGTATATTATAATCAGGTGATTTAGTTAACTATTTCTGGCTTCTTGTTAGTATCATCTGGGAGTCCTATTGAAAACCACTGATGCCTGGACATTACCAAATGGCAGTAAAATTAGTCTTTGAGGATTGGAGTCCTAAGCATCAGTGATTTTTTTTTTTGGGGGGGGGGCTGCATTTGGATCTTAGTTCCCCAATCAGGGATTGAACCAGGCCCTAGGCAGTGAACACATGAGTCTTAACCACTGAATTGCCAGGAAAGTTCCATAACATCAATGATATTAATGTGTAATAAAGGAACGTCAGTCCTCACCTATTTGTCCTGGTAATTTTCTTCTAATTTTATCTTAAAGTCAATTTGTGTGGCATTAATATTGCCTGTGTCACTGTCTTTTGGTTACTGCTTTGTACAAAATATATTTTTTCATTCTTTTAACCTCCCAGTGTTTCCAAAGTTTGTCTCTTGTAGACAGCATATATTTGTATCATGTTTTCATAGTCATGTTTTCATGAATCTAGAAATGTAAACAATTTCATATATAACTGTTGTAAGGGGGAGTTGCCTTGGGAATATAAAAATGCAAATACCTAACTTTTCCCATTATAGTTATTATGAAAATTTGGATGAGTGACTAGGAGCTGGAAGAGGATCCCAAGTAATGAAGAACATGGGAAGGGGCATAAAAGTGTGAGGTAATATGGTGTCTAGGAAACATTAGGCATTAGCTTTCTGAAAGATTTGTGGTTGAGGATCTTCCAACTATGAGAAAATCACATTGGGGACAACATGAGTTATAAGCTCCTTAGAAAGTATTTTTCTTTTTTCTTTAAAGTTTAAAAAAAAAAAAAAAGCAAGCACATGAAATAAAGGCACAATGTCAGTTACTTAGTGTCCTTAAAGAATTAATTTTGCTTTATTCACTTTGTTTCTAACGCAGTGCTTAGCATATAGTAGATGCTCAAGTGTTGGTTGAATGAATAAATGTCACATATTCCGAGTAAGTAATGATGACTGTTTTGATGTATGTTAGTTTTTCTTTTCCTTTGCTTGCTAGAGGCTTGTCATGGTATAACTCTCCTTTTTTGGGTATTTCTTATACAGATATGTGTAGTTGAGCCTTAAACAGCAAAACCAAGGATTTAGGGGGGACCACCCTCAACGTTTTACTTTGTTTTAGTATCATCTGGGAGTCCTATTGAAAACCACTGATGCCTGGACATTACCAAATGGCAGTAAAATTAGTCTTTGAGGATTGGAGTCCTAAGCATCAGTGATTTTTTTTTTGGGGGGGGGGGCTGCATTTGGATCTTAGTTCCCCAATCAGGGATTGAACCAGGCCCTAGGCAGTGAACACATGAGTCTTAACCACTGAATTGCCAGGAAAGTTCCATAACATCAATGATATTAATGTGTAATAAAGGAACGTCAGTCCTCACCTATTTGTCCTGGTAATTTTCTTCTAATTTTATCTTAAAGTCAATTTGTGTGGCATTAATATTGCCTGTGTCACTGTCTTTTGGTTACTGCTTTGTACAAAATATATTTTTTCATTCTTTTAACCTCCCAGTGTTTCCAAAGTTTGTCTCTTGTAGACAGCATATATTTGTATCATGTTTTCATAGTCATGTTTTCATGAATCTAGAAATGTAAACAATTTCATATATAACTGTTGTAAGGGGGAGTTGCCTTGGGAATATAAAAATGCAAATACCTAACTTTTCCCATTATAGTTATTATGAAAATTTGGATGAGTGACTAGGAGCTGGAAGAGGATCCCAAGTAATGAAGAACATGGGAAGGGGCATAAAAGTGTGAGGTAATATGGTGTCTAGGAAACATTAGGCATTAGCTTTCTGAAAGATTTGTGGTTGAGGATCTTCCAACTATGAGAAAATCACATTGGGGACAACATGAGTTATAAGCTCCTTAGAAAGTATTTTTCTTTTTTCTTTAAAGTTTAAAAAAAAAAAAAAAGCAAGCACATGAAATAAAGGCACAATGTCAGTTACTTAGTGTCCTTAAAGAATTAATTTTGTTTTATTCACTTTGTTTCTAACGCAGTGCTTAGCATATAGTAGATGCTCAAATGTTGGTTGAATGAATAAATGTCACATATTCCGAGTAAGTAATGATGACTGTTTTGATGTATGTTAGTTTTTCTTTTCCTTTGCTTGCTAGAGGCTTGTCATGGTATAACTCTCCTTTTTTGGGTATTTCTTATACAGATATGTGTAGTTGAGCCTTAAACAGCAAAACCAAGGATTTAGGGGGGACCACCCTCAACGTGGTAGAAAATCCACATGTAACTTCACAGTCACTTGTCTGGCTGTCTCTGTGTGGAGTTTCATGTTGGCCGATTCAACCAGTCACATGTGTTAAACCAGTTGTAGATCGGTGTAGTATTTTGGTAAACAAAATCTGTATGTAAGTGCAGCCATGTACTTTAAACCCTTGTTCGAGGGTCTGCTGTATTACCGAATCCTCCTCTGTCCCCTTGTTTTTTCTTTCTTCTTTCCTCCATTCCTTCCTCTCTCCCTGCTTTTTTCCTTCCACGTTTTCTTCTAGGTTTTATTATTATTATTATTTATTAATTTTTTATTTTTGACCATGCTGTGGCTTGTAGAGGTTTAGTTTTACTCTGGGCCCTTGGCAGTAAGAATGTGGAGTCCTGGGCTTCCCTGGTGGTCCAGTGGGTAAGGACACCGCCTTGCAGTGCAAGGGGCGCTGGTTCGATCCCTGGCCTGGGAAGATCCCACGTGCCATGGAGCGGCTGGACCAATGTGTCCAATTACCGAGTCGGAGCTCTGGAGCACATGCGCCCAGAGCCGGTACTCTGCGACAACAGAGGCCACTGCGATGGGAGGCCCACACAGGCCAAAGAACAAAGATGGATGAAAATAGACAAATGAAAGACCAACAGAAGTGGCCTGCCCAACCTCCTCCCCCGCCAAAAAAAAAGGAAAAAAAGAATGTGGAGTCCTTGGACGTTCAGGGAATTCCCTGTGTTGAGTTTTATAATAGTATCTTAGAAGCCTGAGATGGAAAGTCTTTGTTGTAATCTCTCAATTCTTTTCTTGGGTTATATGGTTGTACCAGGTTATAAGTGCATGCTGAACCATGTATTAATCTCTGTCTTCTAAGCTTATCACTTTTTATAGGAATTCTCAGAGTATAGTTTGAAAATCCACTTTTTTTTTTTTCCTGAAGACCTCACTGGGAGAAGTCATTATTACTCCTCTATTTACTTAAATGTTTTTTTCAGGTCTATTTTTTGGAACAACATTATGTAGTCTCCGTCAGAGGGTAACTCGAAATTCTTACTTGTAAAGCTAAAATTTCTTGAGTCTTTGAAAGGCAGTGTGGAGGCTCAAGAGTAGAGCAATCACCTACGGAATATAGTATTATCAGTGAGGTATGAATTGGGGCATTGGTTGTGGGGAGTGAGAAGAAAGGCCAGATATGAGAAGGATTTTGCATGTAGAATTGTTAAGGACTTAGTGAACAGGTTAATGTGTAAGATGTATGAGTAGAAAAAAATTAGTATGATTCCTAGGTTTCTGAGTGGGTAATTGATAGTTTCATTACTGAGGAAAGAAATGGGCCCCCCAAAACCCAGGGTGTATGTGGGAATGGTGTAATTCCCTATTTAAAAAAAAAATCAGACTTTATATGTGAGCTATATTTGAAGAACTAGCCATGTTAATTTTATAGTTTACTAAAAGCTTATTGTGGGTAAACATTATAGCAGTGTATGTTATTTTATAGCTCTTTTTCATGATTTAAGTTGCTATATAATGTTAAATATATGTTTAACATATTTTGTTAAGGACACTTTTTATAGAGTGCCTTATTTATATACTTAAGATAATTAAAATTAGCTTTATTAAACTGTTTTGGCATTGATGCCTAGTTGTTTTCTTTTTAAGTAAAGCTCTCTTTAACTGAGTCTGTCATTTTCATTTTTACAAAAAAATTTTGTTGTAAGTTTAGAGATTACTGTGTTCTGTGGAGTAAAGATTTGTTAGTTGTTAGACATTCTGTTTCCCCCTCCCCACAAAGTAACAGGTAAAACTTCAAATAAATTGAAAAGCCACTCTAAATAAATAGACACATTAAATATGTCTTGTGGATTGAATCCATTATATAGTTGAGAGGTACTAAATAAAGATGGGCATTTTCTGGGTAAACCAGGTTATAAGTGCATGCTGAACCATGTATTAATCTCTGTCTTCTAAGCTTATCACTTTTTATAGGAATTCTCAGAGTATAGTTTGAAAATCCACTTTTTTTTTTTTCCTGAAGACCTCACTGGGAGAAGTCATTATTACTCCTCTATTTACTTAAATGTTTTTTTCAGGTCTATTTTTTGGAACAACATTATGTAGTCTCCGTCAGAGGGTAACTCGAAATTCTTACTTGTAAAGCTAAAATTTCTTGAGTCTTTGAAAGGCAGTGTGGAGGCTCAAGAGTAGAGCAATCACCTACGGAATATAGTATTATCAGTGAGGTATGAATTGGGGCATTGGTTGTGGGGAGTGAGAAGAAAGGCCAGATATGAGAAGGATTTTGCATGTAGAATTGTTAAGGACTTAGTGAACAGGTTAATGTGTAAGATGTATGAGTAGAAAGAAATTAGTATGATTCCTAGGTTTCTGAGTGGGTAATTGATAGTTTCATTACTGAGGAAAGAAATGGGCCCCCCAAAACCCAGGGTGTATGTGGGAATGGTGTAATTCCCTATTTAAAAAAAAAATCAGACTTTATATGTGAGCTATATTTGAAGAACTAGCCATGTTAATTTTATAGTTTACTAAAAGCTTATTGTGGGTAAACATTATAGCAGTGTATGTTATTTTATAGTTCTTTTTCATGATTTAAGTTGCTATATAATGTTAAATATATGTTTAACATATTTTGTTAAGGACACTTTTTATAGAGTGCCTTATTTATATACTTAAGATAATTAAAATTAGCTTTATTAAACTGTTTTGGCATTGATGCCTAGTTGTTTTCTTTTTAAGTAAAGCTCTCTTTAACTGAGTCTGTCATTTTCATTTTTACAAAAAAATTTTGTTGTAAGTTTAGAGATTACTGTGTTCTGTGGAGTAAAGATTTGTTAGTTGTTAGACATTCTGTTTCCCCCTCCCCACAAAGTAACAGGTAAAACTTCAAATAAATTGAAAAGCCACTCTAAATAAATAGACACATTAAATATGTCTTGTGGATTGAATCCATTATATAGTTGAGAGGTACTTAAATAAACATGTCCTTTGTGTCGCTAGTTGATGAGTAATTCCTGATCAATCTTAAAAGATTCTTTAACAGAAAATTTGAGTCGAATTCCATTTAAGGAGTAACTCTCCAATAGTTACACGTGCTATTAGACAACATGTGGTAATTTAAACCTGTGTTGTTTCTTGAGCCCGGTCTCACACCATTTAGTTAGTGAAGAATGGTGCTATTATCTTGAAAGACAAAATGTTACTACTTGAAGAAATTATATGTACTTCTTAAAGCTAGAGTTATCAGTAATGTAAATAATTGTATTTAATGTTGGGAGATTTTTTCCCATTTTCTCTAAGGTCGATACTTGAGCACAGTAACTTGCTTTAATAACTCAAATAATACAAGAATCTTAACAGGCTTCCTCCCTGATCCTGCCTTTCAGTCCTACAGCTGACTTCCCATGTTTTAATTACCTGGGATTTTCGTTCCGTATTGTCATTCATTTTGTGTTTTTCAACAATTATTTAAATTAAACTGTATGTTTTAGTAGTGTATTTGCTCACCACTGTTTTTGATTCCCACATTTTTTTCTCATAGGTTCCTTCTTTTGTTGTAGTACATTCTTTTCCAGACAGAATTTTCAAGAGGTGAACTTCTAGTGCTTGCAGATCTGAAAATATACTTACTTGTCCTCTGTTCTTACTGCCCATTTAAATTGAATATAGTATTCCAGTATTCAAATTATTTCCCCCCAGAACTATTTAAGTATGGGCTATATAATGTTAAATATATGTTTAACATTTTAAATTAGAGTGCCTTATTTATATACTTAAGATAATTAAAATTAGCTTTATTAAACTGTTTTGGCATTGATGCCTAGTTGTTTTCTTTTTAAGTAAAGCTCTCTTTAACTGAGTCTGTCATTTTCATTTTTACAAAAAAATTTTGTTGTAAGTTTAGAGATTACTGTGTTCTGTGGAGTAAAGATTTGTTAGTTGTTAGACATTATGTTTCCTCCCACAAAGTAACAGGTAAAACTTCAAATAAATTGAAAAGCCACTCTAAATAAATAGACACATTAAATATGTCTTGTGGATTGAATCCATTATATAGTTGAGAGGTACTTAAATAAACATGTCCTTTGTGTCGCTAGTTGATGAGTAATTCCTGATCAATCTTAAAAGATTCTTTAACAGAAAATTTGAGTCGAATTCCATTTAAGGAGTAACTCTCCAATAGTTACACGTGCTATTAGACAACATGTGGTAATTTAAACCTGTGTTGTTTCTTGAGCCCGGTCTCACACCATTTAGTTAGTGAAGAATGGTGCTATTATCTTGAAAGACAAAATGTTACTACTTGAAGAAATTATATGTACTTCTTAAAGCTAGAGTTATCAGTAATGTAAATAATTGTATTTAATGTTGGGAGATTTTTTCCCATTTTCTCTAAGGTCGATACTTGAGCACAGTAACTTGCTTTAATAACTCAAATAATACAAGAATCTTAACAGGCTTCCTCCCTGATCCTGCCTTTCAGTCCTACAGCTGACTTCCCATGTTTTAATTACCTGGGATTTTCGTTCCGTATTGTCATTCATTTTGTGTTTTTCAACAATTATTTAAATTAAACTGTATGTTTTAGTAGTGTATTTGCTCACCACTGTTTTTGATTCCCACATTTTTTTCTCATAGGTTCCTTCTTTTGTTGTAGTACATTCTTTTCCAGACAGAATTTTCAAGAGGTGAACTTCTAGTGCTTGCAGATCTGAAAATATACTTACTTGTCCTCTGTTCTTACTGCCCATTTAAATTGAATATAGTATTCCAGTATTCAAATTATTTCCCCCCAGAACTATTTTTCAGTGTCACTGTTGTAGATGAGAAATCTGTTACTTTGATTCTTTTTCCTTTGTGAGTTTCTTTTCCTTCCTGAAAGATTTTTATGATTTTTTCTTAATCCTCAGAGCTCTAATAAAATTTTGTAGGATGTGCTTTTTTCTTTGTTTCCTGGCTCTTTATTTAGGTTGGTGCAGAACTAATTGCGGTTTTGGATCATGAAGCATTGTAACTAGGCTCAAGCCCACCTCCCCTTTTAAAAATTTTATTCATTTATTTATTTTTGGCTATTCTGGGTTTTCATTGCTGCAGGGAGGGGGGTTTCTCTCTAGCTGAGGTGAGCAGACTTCTTGTTGCGGTGACTTTTCTTGTTGTGCAACTCGGGTTCTAGGGCACACAGGCTTCAATAGTTGTGGCTCTGAAGCTCTAGAGCACAGGCTCCATAGTTGTGGCTCATGGGCTTAGTTGCTCCACAGCATGTGAAATCTTCCTGGATCAGGGATTGAGCCTGTGTCTCCTGCATTAGCAGGCGAACTGTTCACCACTGAGCTACGAGGGAATCCCTCCTTCTCCTCCCCCGACTTTTTTGATGACCTTTTGTATTTGTAAGGAGTTTCAGGTTTTTTTTTTTTTTTTTTTTTTGATTTTTTAAAATTTTTTATCTTTTGCAGAGTTTTGTTGCTTACTGCCACATACTTTTTTTCCTCCATCTTTTTTCTCTGGCATGTGTGGGCCTCCCATTGCAGTGTCTTCTCTCATTGTAGAGCACTGGCTCTGGGCTCATGCGCTTCAGAGCACTGGCTCGTATCTGGACACACAGGCCCAGATGCTCTGCTGCACGTTGGATCTTTCTGGGCCAGGAATTGAACTGGTGCCCCTTGCATTGCAAGGTGGACTCTACGCACTGGACCAGGGAAGGCCCAAAGCACTATTTATTATCATAATAGGAGCCTTTACAATCAACACACTTTTGGTAATGAGAAATAAGTTTGTTTATTCCTGTAGGGTAAAAATTTGTGCTTCAGGATTTGATGAAGTCTTGGAAAGTATTTTGTGCCTCCTCCTGGTTGTGGAAGCATTGCAAAAAGTTGTCAAGATGCTTGAAGAAGTGGTATTCAGTTGGCGAGAGGTCAGATGAATATGGCAGATAAGGCAAAATTTTGTAGCTAAATTCATTCAACTGTTGAAGGGTTGGGTTGTGCCACATGTAGTCACGCATTGTTGTGGAGAAGAATTGGGCCCATTCTGTGGATCAGTGCTGGCTGCAGGTGTTGGCTGTTTTTGGTGCATCTCATTGATTTGCTGAGCATGCTTCTCAGGTGTAATGATTTCACTGGGATTCAGAAAACTGTAGTGCAGCGGACCACGAAACAGTGACCATGACCTTTTTTTACGTGCAAGTTTGGCTTTGGGAAGTGCTTTGGAGCTTCTTTTCGGTCCATCCACTGAGCTGATTGTTGCTTGCTGATGTATACAAGCCATTTTTTAATTGCATGTCACAGTCCAATTGAGAAATGGTTCATTGTTGTTGCATAGAATAAAAGATTACACTTGAGAATGATGATATTTTTGATTTGCAGTCAGTTCATGATACACCCACTTACAGAGTTTTTTTTTTACCTTTCAAGTTTGCTTCAAATGACCAATGACCCTAGAATGGTCTCCTGTAGTTGTAAGAGGATCAGCTTCAATGATTGCTCTCAGTTGGTCCTTGTCAGCCTCCTGTGGCTGGCCACTGTGCTCCTCATCTTCACGAGCTTGCAAAGCTTCTTGAACCACCACTACACGGCACTGTTTGTTAGCAATTCCTGGACAAATGCATTGTTGATGTTGTGAATTGTCTTCTGTGTTTTATGATCCATTTTCAACTTGAAGAAAAAAAATCGCTTAAATTTGCTTTTTGTCTAACATCATTTCTGTAATCTAAAATAAATATAAAATAAACAGCAATAAGTCATTAGAAAAAACACATGAAGCGAGAAATGTACATTAAAATGATGTATAACATAATCACGTTTAAGAATATTTTTGTTTATTTTAATTTTCTTTCTTTTTAGTTTTGTTTTGGCCTCTTTTTATTTATTTATTTTCATCCATCTTTATTCTTTGGCCTGTGTGGGCTTCCCATTGCAGAGCACTGGCTCTGGGTGCCTGCGCTCCAGAGTGCTGGCTTGTAATTGGACACACCAGTCCAGCCGCTCCGCAGCATGTGGGATCTTCCTGGGCCAGGGATCAAACTAGTGCCCCTTGCAGTGTCCAGTGCACCACCAGGGACCACCAGGGAAGCCCTGTTTTTTTTTTTTTTTTTTTAATGTATTTCAATATCAAATGAAAAAGTTCACCAGCACAAAACCACAATTACTTTTGCACCAAGGAAGATTTATTTGACTGTGCTGGCTGCAGGTGTTGGCTGTTTTTGGTGCATCTCATTGATTTGCTGAGCATGCTTCTCAGGTGTAATGATTTCACTGGGATTCAGAAAACTGTAGTGCAGCGGACCACGAAACAGTGACCATGACCTTTTTTTACGTGCAAGTTTGGCTTTGGGAAGTGCTTTGGAGCTTCTTTTCGGTCCATCCACTGAGCTGATTGTTGCTTGCTGATGTATACAAGCCATTTTTTAATTGCATGTCACAGTCCAATTGAGAAATGGTTCATTGTTGTTGCATAGAATAAAAGATTACACTTGAGAATGATGATATTTTTGATTTGCAGTCAGTTCATGATACACCCACTTACAGAGTTTTTTTTTTACCTTTCAAGTTTGCTTCAAATGACCAATGACCCTAGAATGGTCTCCTGTAGTTGTAAGAGGATCAGCTTCAATGATTGCTCTCAGTTGGTCCTTGTCAGCCTCCTGTGGCTGGCCACTGTGCTCCTCATCTTCACGAGCTTGCAAAGCTTCTTGAACCACCACTACACGGCACTGTTTGTTAGCAATTCCTGGACAAATGCATTGTTGATGTTGTGAATTGTCTTCTGTGTTTTATGATCCATTTTCAACTTGAAGAAAAAAAATCGCTTAAATTTGCTTTTTGTCTAACATCATTTCTGTAATCTAAAATAAATATAAAATAAACAGCAATAAGTCATTAGAAAAAACACATGAAGCGAGAAATGTACATTAAAATGATGTATAACATAATCACGTTTAAGAATATTTTTGTTTATTTTAATTTTCTTTCTTTTTAGTTTTGTTTTGGCCTCTTTTTATTTATTTATTTTCATCCATCTTTATTCTTTGGCCTGTGTGGGCTTCCCATTGCAGAGCACTGGCTCTGGGTGCCTGCGCTCCAGAGTGCTGGCTTGTAATTGGACACACCAGTCCAGCCGCTCCGCAGCATGTGGGATCTTCCTGGGCCAGGGATCAAACTAGTGCCCCTTGCAGTGTCCAGTGCACCACCAGGGACCACCAGGGAAGCCCTGTTTTTTTTTTTTTTTTTTTTTAATGTATTTCAATATCAAATGAAAAAGTTCACCAGCACAAAACCACAATTACTTTTGCACCAAGGAAGATTTATTTGACTGTGCCAGGTCTTCATTGACACATATTGAATCTTCAGTCTTTATTGTGGCATGTGAAATCTTCAGTTGCAGCATGTGGGATCTAGCTCCTTGAGTAGGGATTGAACCCAGTAGGGCTGTGACCTCTTGTAAGAAGAGAAAGAGAGATCCCTTTCTTTTTATCTGCCTTGTGAGGATTCACAGAGAAGGTGATTGTCTTTCGGAATAAAGTGTTCACCAAAACCTGACCACGCTTTGGATTTCCAGATTGAAGAACTGTGAGGAAATATATTTCTGTTGTTTAAACTATACAGTCTGTATGATATGTTTTAATTATGCTGGTATGGCAGTCTGAGAAGACTAAGATCGTCATTATCAATTACCCATTTTATATATTTGCCAAAATTGTGTTAAGAAATTTTGCATCTATATCTATGTATATATATATATATTTTTAAAGATTTATTTATTTTATCATTTATTTTTGGGCGGGGCTTGGGTTGGGGAGGGAGGGGAGCAGGTAGGCCACTTCTATTGGTCTTTCATTTCTCCACTTTCATCCATCTTTGTTCCTTGGCTCCCGTGGGCCTCCCATCACGGTGGCATCTGTCGCTGCAGAGTGCTGGCTCTGGGCGCATGCGCTCCAGAGCTCTGGCTCGGTAATTGGACACATGGGTCCAGCCGCTCCGCGGCACGTGGGATCTTCCTAAGGCCAGGGCTCGAACCAGCACCCCTTGCACTGCAAGGCGGTGTCCTTACCCACTGGACCACCAAGGGAAGCCCTATATTTTTTTTAAGTTTTATTTATTTATCTGGGGGGGAGTTGGGGAAGAAGGAGGGTGAACAGGCCACTTCTATTGGTCTTTCATTTGTCTGTTTTTCATCCATCTTTGTTCTTTGGCCCCGTGTGGGCCTCCCATCGCAGTGGCCTCTGTTGTCGCAGAGCACTGGCTCTGGGCGCATGCGCTCCAGAGCTCCGACTCGGTAATTGGACACGTTGGTCCAGCCGCTCCACGGCACGTGGGATCTTCCCAGGCCAGGGATCGAACTCATGCCCCTTGTACTGCAAGGTGGTGTCCTTACCCACTGGACCACCAGGGAAGCCCTGCATCTATATTCTTGATGGATATTAGTCTGTAGTTTTCTTTCTTTTGTGACATGTTTTTCTGATTTTGATATCAAGCTAATGCTGGCCTTATGGTAGGAATTGGAAAGTATTTTTTCCTTTTCAGTTTTCTGAAACTGTTTGTATAGAATTGATATTCTTTAAAACTATAGCTTAATTTACTAATGAAACTATCTAGGTTTGTTTATAGGAAGGCTTTAAACTATAGATACATTTCTTTTATTTATTTATTTATTTTTAGCTATTCTGGGTTTTTGACTGCTGCCACAGGCTCTCCTCTAGTTGCAGGGCGTGGGGGCCACTCTCTAGTTGAAGTGAGCAGGCTTCTTGTTGTGGTGACTTCTCTTGTTGTGGAACTCAGGCTCTAGGGCACACGGGCTTCAGTAGTTGTGACACATGGGCTCCATAATTGTGGCTCCGAGGCTCTAGAGCACAAGCTCCATAGTTGTGTCTGATGGGCTTAGTTGCTCCACAGCATGTGGGTTCTTCCCAGATCAGGGATCAAACCCATGTCTCCTGCATTGGTAGGTGATTTCACCTCTTCACCACTGAGCTACCAGGGAAGCTCCCAGCAGCATGGAAACTTAATTGCGTCATGGGAGATCTAGGATGCCTGCATTGGGAGTGCAGAGTCTTTAGCCACTGGACTATCGGGGAAGTCCCTGCTGTATTTTTAACATTAGACACTGTCGTTTTCCTCTGTGGAATTTTTGTTTATGTCTTTTTAAAAATAAAAATCCGTGTCTTTGTTTAACGCATTCAGTCTTTGTTCTAGCTTCCTAAACCACATGTATGATAGTAATTTATAATCATATAGTAACTTTTCATGTTCCTGTCTATTAATTCTGTTCTTTGAGTCACTTCTTTCTTTTTTTAAAGATTTATTTATTTATTTATTTTTGGGTGGGGGTTGGATTGAGGAGGGAGGGGAGCGGGCGGGCCACTTCTTTTGGTCTTTCATTTCTCTGTTTTCATCCGTCTTTGTTCTTTGGCTCCTGTGGACCTCCCATCAAGGTGGCGTCTGTCGTTGCAGAGCTCTGAGCGCAGGCGCTCCAGAGCTCCGGCTCGGTAATCGGACACATCAGTCCAGCTGCTCCGCAGCACGTGGGATCTTCCCAGGCCAGGGATCGAACCGTCGCCCCTTGCACTGCAAGGCGGTGTCCTTATCCACTGGACTACCAGGGGAAACCCCTTTGAGTCACTTCTGAGTCAGATTTGATTGCTTTTTTTCCCCCCTCTCAGTATAGGTTTAATTTTTCTGCTTTCTTTTTAGTGTCTGATGATTTTTTATTTTATACTAGACATTGTTAATTTTAGCTAGGCTAGATGCTAGCTATTTTTGTACACCTGTTAATATAATAGTCTGTAACTCTGGAAATGATTCTGTTACTTTGGAACTGATTATTTAATATCTTGCTTCTAAGCTTTGTTAGGTGGGACAGGATATTCTTGGACACTGTAATTTGAATTTCGTCTAGTTTTCAGTTATGATGAAATATTACCATGAATTGTTTTCCAGTTATTTAATAATGTAAAAACTATCTGGAGTTTTGGGCAGTACAGAAGCAAAGGTGGACCAGATTGATCTGTGGAATGGAAAAAAATTTGAAATATGACCTTTTCTCTGTTTGGCTTTTGGGAACAGAATTTCACCTCTTCACCACTGAGCTACCAGGGAAGCTCCCAGCAGCATGGAAACTTAATTGCGTCATGGGAGATCTAGGATGCCTGCATTGGGAGTGCAGAGTCTTTAGCCACTGGACTATCGGGGAAGTCCCTGCTGTATTTTTAACATTAGACACTGTCGTTTTCCTCTGTGGAATTTTTGTTTATGTCTTTTTAAAAATAAAAATCCGTGTCTTTGTTTAACGCATTCAGTCTTTGTTCTAGCTTCCTAAACCACATGTATGATAGTAATTTATAATCATATAGTAACTTTTCATGTTCCTGTCTATTAATTCTGTTCTTTGAGTCACTTCTTTCTTTTTTTAAAGATTTATTTATTTATTTATTTTTGGGTGGGGGTTGGATTGAGGAGGGAGGGGAGCGGGCGGGCCACTTCTTTTGGTCTTTCATTTCTCTGTTTTCATCCGTCTTTGTTCTTTGGCTCCTGTGGGCCTCCCATCAAGGTGGCGTCTGTCGTTGCAGAGCTCTGAGCGCAGGCGCTCCAGAGCTCCGGCTCGGTAATCGGACACATCAGTCCAGCTGCTCCGCAGCACGTGGGATCTTCCCAGGCCAGGGATCGAACCGTCGCCCCTTGCACTGCAAGGCGGTGTCCTTATCCACTGGACTACCAGGGGAAACCCCTTTGAGTCACTTCTGAGTCAGATTTGATTGCTTTTTTTCCCCCCTCTCAGTATAGGTTTAATTTTTCTGCTTTCTTTTTAGTGTCTGATGATTTTTTATTTTATACTAGACATTGTTAATTTTAGCTAGGCTAGATGCTAGCTATTTTTGTACACCTGTTAATATAATAGTCTGTAACTCTGGAAATGATTCTGTTACTTTGGAACTGATTATTTAATATCTTGCTTCTAAGCTTTGTTAGGTGGGACAGGATATTCTTGGACACTGTAATTTGAATTTCGTCTAGTTTTCAGTTATGATGAAATATTACCATGAATTGTTTTCCAGTTATTTAATAATGTAAAAACTATCTGGAGTTTTTGGGCAGTACAGAAGCAAAAGGTGGACCAGATTGATCTGTGGAATGGAATTTACTAACCTCTACTCTAACCAATCCTATTTGAAATATGACCTTTTCTCTGTTTGGCTTTTGGGAACAGAACTTGCTCAGAAGGCTTGTATGGGTGTTGGGCACATCATTTACTGTTACTTCAGTGCTTCTTTCCCTGACCTTGGGTAGTTCTCTCACATACATATGCTGTTCAGTACTTTGCTGAACACTCAGAAGAGGCTGTTTGCAGATTTCCAGCATGGTCTCTGCACCACTCATCTCTTTGTCATTACTCCACGAATGCTAGTTCCTATCTCCAATTGGCCTTTTTTGACTCTTGGCTTCACCTCTTTTGACAAAGCGAAATCACCAGATTTTGACTGGGTCCTCCCTCTTTGCCTCAGTAATACCCTCAGGTAATTGTGGTGTTGTCTTTGTGTCTGATCTTTTACTTATCACTGTTCACTGTCTTGTCACCTCTTGTGTAATGTCTTGAGTCCTGTTGTTTCATATATTCTGTTCTGTTGTTTAGTTGTTTTAGGTAAATACAGTTTCTGTTGCTCCATATTAATTGAAAACACAAGCCTATTACTTTCTATCCCTCTCTGTGTGGTTTTTTTTTTTTTTTTTGACCACTTCTATTGGTCTTTTTTTTTTTTTTAAGATTTATTTATTTTGGTGGGGGGGGGGTGGGGAGGGAGGGGAGCAGGCAGGCCACTTCTGTTGGTCTTTCATTTTCTCTATTTTCATCCATCTTTGTTCTTTGGCCCATGTGGGCCTCCCATCGTGGTGGCCTCTGTTGTCACAGAGCACCGGCTCTGGGCGCATGCGCGCCAGAGCTCCGGCTCAGTAATTGGATACATCGGTCCAGCCGCTCCGCAGCACGTGGGATCTTCCCAGGCCAGGGAATGAACTGGCGCCCCTTGCACTGCAAGGTGGTGTCCTTACCCACTGGACCACCAGGGAAACCCTCTATTGGTCTTTCATTTATTTGTTTTCATCCATCCTTGTTTGGCCCGTGTTGACCTCCCATCTCAGTGGCCTCTGTTGTCGCAGAGCACCGGCTCTGGGCGCATGTGCTCCAGAGCTCCAGCTCGGTAGTTGGACACATCAGTCTAGCTGCTCCGCAGCACGTGGGGTCTTCCCAGGCCAGGGAATAAACCGGCGCCCCTTTCACTGCAAGGCGGTGTCCTTATCCACCTGACCACCAGGAAAGTCCTGTTGTTTTTTGTTTGTTTTTAACTGTCATTTTAAGGGATTTGTGGAGAAGGGACAGGCCACTTTCTTGGTGTAATACCTCCATTATTATATATTGAGAATTAAAATATTGAGACCTTTTGTTCCCCAACTGTGCATTGAGTGTTTACTGCATGCTACTCCCTTTTCTGGGTCTTATGAATAAAATCTTTAAAAAACTTCCATTATAGGGTGTCTCTATAATTAAATAATGAACATAATGTGTACAGATTAAATAAGAAATACATGTGTTACTTATGGATTTACTAGCTTGAGTGAATCATAACCAAAGGTCCACACATCATTTACGATATTTTTACATGCCAATTTTAGATTTAAGTAAATATGTAGCGCTGTGTCTAAATTCCAGATAGGCTAAAACTGTTATTGTATCGTTGGTTTTTCTTTTTATGATTTTATTTTTGTTTCTTTTTTAAAATTATTGACATATAGTGTGTAAATTTCAGATCTGTAGCAAAGTGAATCAATTCTCAGGCTATTTTTTTTTAAGGTTCTTTTTCCATATGGGTCATTATAAAATATTGAGTAGAGTTCTCTATGCTATACAGTGTTTCATTACTTTAGAGTGTATTTATAAAATTCAGTTGTTCCTTGTTTTTATATAAAATATTCTCAAGTTATTATGCTAATATCTTTTCCCCATATTGATCAAATATTATTATTATTTTAATTTTGACCTCTTTTTTTTTTTAATTGGTCCTTCATCCATTTATTTTCATCCTTCTTAATTCTTTGGCTTGTGTGGGCCTCCCATCGCAGTAGTCTTCCTCGTTGCAGAGCACCGCCTCTGTGCACATGCACTCCAGAGTGCTGGCTAGTAATTGGTCACTGTGGTCCTGCCACTCTGTGGCATGTGGGATCTTCCCATGCCAGGGATCAGACTGGTGTTCCTTGCACTGCAAGGCAGACTGTTTACCCACTGTACCACCAGGGAAGCCCCAAATATTATTATTAATAGTTTAAGTAACTTTTGCTAAATAAAATACTGGAGATTTTTATAAATTCAGTTTGGCAAACTAAATTTCATAAAACTTTGTATTTGTGTTGAGAAATAATGGGATGCAATGTGACATAGAGTGAAAACATGGTTTTTAGTGTTAGCTGGGTTGGAATATTAGCCTTGCCACTTGATATTTGTGTGACCTGGGCAAGTTATTAATTTGTGAGCCTCTATATAATGGAGTCAGTATTATTCACCTCCGAAGTTATTTTACGGATCCAATATTCCCTCTTTCTTTTTGGGGGGAAATTTTAGAAACCAGCATATGATATCCCTTTGTTTCTTTTTAAGTAGTTGGTATGTGAAAAACAGATCCATTTATTCTTTCTTCTCTCAATTTGTTTTTCTTCTTTCTTTATTTATTTATTGTAATAAATTTGTATGGTGTGGTCCAATACATATGGCTTTCGTTTTGGTTCAAAAAAGTTGATACTCATCTCCGACCATATGGAACAATAAGGAGTCTTTAACCCTTTGTCACAAGTAGTTGGTAAACTGGACCAAAATATATGAACCATCTCAGTGGGATTGTGGTCCCTGAGAGAAGGGAAATAAAGAATAGGAATTTTACAATTACCATGGATCTCTGCTTGGAAGCAGCTTTGGTATTGAAGAAGCAGGGTCACACTCAGTTGAGGAGGCACAGATTACATTTTGGTGAGGCTTAGGCATTTAGAAGTTTCATGGCCATGTTATAAAAAGATAGGAACAGTGCAAAAAAAGAACTCCAGAAATCTTTATACAGGCTACCTTGAGTCTGCTGAATGCTAGGTCGTGAATGTATAAAGTGAAACTCTATAGAGCCAGGCAGTGAACATCTAGGGAATTACTAACAGAATATTGACCAAATTTATACAGAAGACATTTGACTCTGACCAGAGTTAAGGATCTTTTGGTACATTCAAGGAATTCAGTGGAGAACCGATTGGGTTTGTCATGTCCTCAAAGGGATCAACTGGATCTATAAATAAATACCTGCCAAAACAAAGCCCAACCTCTCTGGAATTATTGCAGACATTCAAAAACAGTAGAGTGACTGATGCTTTCCCACATCGAAGCAGAAATTACTAGACATTACAAGAAGCATGTCCAAGATAGTCTGTAACCAGCAGAAAAGTCGGTCCTGCGAAATAGATCCAGAAGTGAAAGAGATGATGGGACTAGCAGATGTTAATAATAGCTATTATAACTAATAAGTGTAAAGAAAAATCTGAGCATAATGGTTAAGAAAGGACAAGGTGGAACTTCTGGAAGTGGGGAAAGGGGTATCTCAAATAAAAAGTTAACAGATTTAGCAGTAGATTGGATAGTGCAGGAGAACAGATCAGTGAACTTGATGATAATAGCAAAATATTTTAATCTTTAAGTGAAGCAGAGAAAGAGAACCGAAAATAGTCAATGTTTCATTGGTCTGTGGGACAGTACCAAGTAGACTCAACAAAGTGTATTTGACATTCTTGAAGAAGGATGGAACCAAAAGTATTATAAGAAGTAAAGGCTCAACGTTTTCCAAATTTGATGAAAATGATGAATTCACAAGGTCTAATAATCTGAACAAACCCAAAGCAGGATAGAGCCACACAAAAATACCGTAATAAAAGAAATTTCTAAAAAACCCGTGTGAAGAGTATTTTGAATGCAAAGAAAATATGTATTATATATAAGCAATAAGGACAAGAAGTCCTTATTGCTTATATATAACTAGGAGATGATGCAAACTAGGAAATGATGACACATTTCATATTCAGGAAAATGTCATTTGAAAACAAGAGTGAAATAGAAATCTTTTCAGACAAAATTAGAGAATTTGTTACTAGCTATTTGAAGTGTACTACAAAAACTTCAATGAGGAGAATGGATCAGATGAAAACTTTCAAAAAACAAAATTACATTGTTTTTCATCCAGGATGAATTTTACTCTTGAGTCTGCTGAATGCTAGGTCGTGAATGTATAAAGTGAAACTCTATAGAGCCAGGCAGTGAACATCTAGGGAATTACTAACAGAATATTGACCAAATTTATACAGAAGACATTTGACTCTGACCAGAGTTAAGGATCTTTTGGTACATCCAAGGAATTCAGTGGAGAACCGATTGGGTTTGTCATGTCCTCAAAGGGATCAACTGGATCTATAAATAAATACCTGCCAAAACAAAGCCCAACCTCTCTGGAATTATTGCAGACATTCAAAAACAGTAGAGTGACTGATGCTTTCCCACATCGAAGCAGAAATTACTAGACATTACAAGAAGCATGTCCAAGATAGTCTGTAACCAGCAGAAAAGTCGGTCCTGCGAAATAGATCCAGAAGTGAAAGAGATGATGGGACTAGCAGATGTTAATAATAGCTATTATAACTAATAAGTGTAAAGAAAAATCTGAGCATAATGGTTAAGAAAGGACAAGGTGGAACTTCTGGAAGTGGGGAAAGGGGTATCTCAAATAAAAAGTTAACAGATTTAGCAGTAGATTGGATAGTGCAGGAGAACAGATCAGTGAACTTGATGATAATAGCAAAATATTTTAATCTTTAAGTGAAGCAGAGAAAGAGAACCGAAAATAGTCAATGTTTCATTGGTCTGTGGGACAGTACCAAGTAGACTCAACAAAGTGTATTTGACATTCTTGAAGAAGGATGGAACCAAAAGTATTATAAGAAGTAAAGGCTCAACGTTTTCCAAATTTGATGAAAATGATGAATTCACAAGGTCTAATAATCTGAACAAACCCAAAGCAGGATAGAGCCACACAAAAATACCGTAATAAAAGAAATTTCTAAAAACCAGTGTGAAGAGTATTTTGAATGCAAAGAAAAATATGTATTATATATAAGCAATAAGGACAAGAAGTCCTTATTGCTTATATATAACTAGGAGATGATGCAAACTAGGAAATGATGACACATTTCATATTCAGGAAAATGTCATTTGAAAACAAGAGTGAAATAGAAATCTTTTCAGACAAAATTAGAGAATTTGTTACTAGCTATTTGAAGTGTACTACAAAAAACATCTTCAGATTGAGGGAGAATGGATCAGATGAAAACTTAGACCTGGACAAAGAAATAATGAATGCAAGAAATAATAAATATGTTTGAATAAAAAATACATTTTCCGGGGCTTCCCTGGTGGTCCAGTGGGTAAGGACACCGCCTTGCAGTGCAAGGAGCACCGGTTCGTTCCCTGGCCTGGGAAGATCCCTTGTGCTGGACCGACGTGTCCAATCACCGAGCCGGAGCTTGGGGGCGCATGCGCCCAGAGCCAGTGCTTTGCGACAACAGAAGCCACTGCGATGGGAGGCCCACACAGGCCAAAGAACAAAGATGGATGAAACTAGACAAATGAAAGACCAGTGCAAGTGGCCTGCCCACCCCCCTCCCTCCCCACCCCCGCCAAAATAAATAAATAAATAAATAAATGTTTTTAAAAAAATACATTTTCCGTAATTTTAAACAACTTAAAAGATAATTAGCCATTTATAAAGGAATACCGTAATACAAGTTTTATAACATTTGTATAGAAGTAAAATGTGTGATATACATAGTATTAAGGATGAGAGCAGGGAAATGGAAGTAATATAGTGTTGAAAGGGTCATGGTGGTCACATTTTTTAAAAAATAAGAGATATCATTGAGTAAACTGTACTGAGTTAGAGATGTGTATTTTAAAACATAGAGCAACTACTAAATATTGAAATAAAGAAGTATGCCTATTTAGCCAGCTAGATAGGAAATAAAATGCTAGAGTAGACCAAGTTAATCGCAAAGAAGACAGGAAAAGGTGGAAGAAAGGAACAAACAAACGTTGGGATATACAGAAGATAAATGGTAAGATTATAGATTTAAATACAATTACATCAATAATTGGATTAAATATAAGTGGGTTTTTAAAACATTTCAACTTATTTTATTGATATTTTATCCATTTATTTTAATCCATATTTATTCTTTGGCATGTGTGGGCCTCCCATTACAGTGGCCTCTCTTTTTATGGAGCTCCGAATCCTCTTATTTTGTGCATCTGAGGAGATGATGCAAACTAGGAAATGATGACACTTTTTGAAATAAAAAATTCTTTTCAGACAAAATTAGAGAATTTGTTACTAGCTATTTGAAGTGTACTACAAAAAACATCTTCAGATTGAGGGAGAATGGATCAGATGAAAACTTAGACCTGGACAAAGAAATAATGAATGCAAGAAATAATAAATATGTTTGAATAAAAAATACATTTTCCGGGGCTTCCCTGGTGGTCCAGTGGGTAAGGACACCGCCTTGCAGTGCAAGGAGCACCGGTTCGTTCCCTGGCCTGGGAAGATCCCATGTGCTGGACCGACGTGTCCAATCACCGAGCCGGAGCTTGGGGGCGCATGCGCCCAGAGCCAGTGCTTTGCGACAACAGAAGCCACTGCGATGGGAGGCCCACACGGGCCAAAGAACAAAGATGGATGAAACTAGACAAATGAAAGCCAGTGCAAGTGGCCTGCCCACCTTCCTCCCTCCCCACCCCCGCCAAAATAAATAAATAAATAAATAAATGTTTTTAAAAAAATACATTTTCCGTAATTTTAAACAACTTAAAAGATAATTAGCCATTTATAAAGGAATACCGTAATACAAGTTTTATAACATTTGTATAGAAGTAAAATGTGTGATATATATAGTATTAAGGATGAGAGCAGGGAAATGGAAGTAATATAGTGTTGAAAGGGTCATGGTGGTCACATTTTTTAAAAAATAAGAGATATCATTGAGTAAACTGTACTGAGTTAGAGATGTGTATTTTAAAACATAGAGCAACTACTAAATATTGAAATAAAGAAGTATGCCTATTTAGCCAGCTAGATAGGAAATAAAATGCTAGAGTAGACCAAGTTAATCGCAAAGAAGACAGGAAAAGGTGGAAGAAAGGAACAAACAAACGTTGGGATATACAGAAGATAAATGGTAAGATTATAGATTTAAATACAATTACATCAATAATTGGATTAAATATAAGTGGGTTTTTAAAACATTTCAACTTATTTTATTGATATTTTATCCATTTATTTTAATCCATATTTATTCTTTGGCATGTGTGGGCCTCCCATTACAGTGGCCTCTCTTTTTATGGAGCTCCGACTCTGGTTGCATGCACTCCAGAGCACTGGCTCGTAATTGGACAACTGGTCTAGTTGCTCCATGGCACATGGGATCTTCCTGGGCCAGGGATCGAATTGGTGCCCCTTGCACTGCACGGTAGACTCTTTACCCACTGGACTACCAGGGAAGCCCAGTATAAGTGATTTTAATCAGGTTTGGCAAACTTCTTTAAAAACCAGCTGCTAAGAATGTCTTAGACTTTGTGATCAGTACATTGTCTCTCGAAACTCTTCAGCTCTGCCAGTGTGGCAAAAATGAAAGTAACTATAGATATTACATAAATTGTAAGTATAGCTGTGTTTCACTAGAACTTTATATATACACTACAGTTTGAATTTCATGTAATTGTCATGCAGCATTACAAGATTTTTTTTTTCCTTTGATCTCCCACGCCCACGCCTCCCCCCCCCCCAACCTTTGGAAAATGTAAAAGCATTCTTTGTTCACCGTCTATACAAAAACAGGTGACAGGCTGCATTTGCCTTCTGAACTTTTGTAATTTGCTAACACTTGACCTAACCTGCTCTCTCCAGTCTGGTCACAACTAGCCACCTGTGATATTTAAGTTAAAAATTGATAAAAAAAAAAAAAAAAAGAAAGAAAGAAAGAAAATTAGGGCTTCCCTGGTGGTCCAGTGGGTAGAGAGTCCGCCTTGCAGTGCAGGGGGCACCAGTTCTATTCCTGGCCCAGGAAGATCCCACATGCTGCAGAGCAGCTGGACCGGTGTGTCCCGTTATGAGCCAGCACTCTGGAGCGCATGTGCCCAGAGCTGGTGCTCTGCAGCGAGAGAGGCCACTGCAATGGGAAGCCCACAAAGGCCAAAGAATGAAGATGAATGAAAATAAATAAATAAATAAAGTAAAAGAGGCCAAAATTTTTTTAAAAGTAATATTTTTAAAAAATTGATAAAAATTAAATAAAAGTGGTCATCATAGTGGATGAAAAAAATAAGACCCAACTATATACTAAAAAAATCCACTTTCAATAGAAAGTTATAGGTGAAAAATAAAAGGATAGAAAATACTGTGCTTGGCAAAACTGTCATGAGAAAGCTGGAATAGCTATACTAATATCAGAAAATGGGGGGCTTCCCTCATGGTCCAGTGGGTAGAGAGTCCGCCTTGCAGCGCAAAGGGCACCAATTCAGTCCCTGGCCCAGGAAGCTCCTACGTGCCATGGAGCAGCTGGACCAATGTGTCCAATTATGAGCCAGCGCTTTGGAGCGCATGAGCCCAGAGCCGGTGCTCTGCAGTGAGAGAGGCCACTGCAGTGGGAGGCCCACCCAAGGCAAAGAACAAAGATGGATGAAAACAAATAAATTTAAAAAAACAGTAAAAGAGACTATATATACATATTTAAGCTTTTATTTTGTTTTTAACTTTTACAGAGTTTTGTTGTTTACAGATATGTATGTTCCCCGGTTAGTCATATGTATATGCCCCCATCCCACCCCTCCAGACCGTCCACACAGCACCCCTGCAGGATCCCCTTTTCTCACAGAGCAATGACTATAGCTATTTTCTTCACATGTGATATAACAGGCCTTCATGCTACTTCCTTTACAAAGAGGCCATATTTTTAAAAAAGAAAAGAAAATGGGAACTCCAGAACACAGACTATAATACTACCAGAAGTATCGTATCAGGGAGATGTAATGATTCTGACAGTGTTCCCCTCTCCCGTAACAGAGCTCTAAAATATGTGAAGCAAATTGACAGAATTGAAACATACATATACTATCTAAAGTTAAAATTGGAAGTTTCAGCACTCCTCTCACTAATTTATAGTGCAACTAGATAGGAAATCAGTCCTTATATAGGGCATGAACGATGTTATCAACAAACTGGATGTTCTTGACATTTCTAGAACACTACCTCCCATGGTGGAAGATACAGTTCTTTTGAAATGACAAGACAACCTCAAATGTTGATGAGGATGTGTATCAACTGGAAATCTTACATAGTACTGGTAGGAAGAGTATTAAATGGTGCAGCCATTTTGGCAAAACATTGAGGAGTTTCTTATTTTAAACCTGTGTATACTGTGTGTGAGTACATGTGTGCTGAGTTGTGTCTGACTCTGCAGCCCTGTGGACTATAACGGGCCAGGCTTCTCTGTCCATGGGATTCTCCAGGCAAGAATACTGGAATGGATTGATATTTCCTCTTCTAGGGGATCTTCCTGACTCAGGGATCAAACCCAGATCTCTGGGATCTCCTGCATAGGCGGGCAGATTCTTTCTTTTTTTTTTTTTAATTTATTTTATTTATTTATCTTTTTTGGGGGTGAGGTGGGGAGGGAGGGGGATGAGCGGTCCACTTCTATTGGTCTTTCATTTCTCTATTTTCATCCGTCTTTGTTCTTTGGCTCCTGTGGGCCTCCCATCACGGTGGCCTCTGTTGCTGCAGAGCGCCGGCTCTGGGCACATGCGCTCCAGAGCTCCGGCTCGGTAATTGGACACATCGGTCCAGCCGCTCCGCGGCACGTGGGATCTTCCCAGGCCAGGGATCGAACCGGCACCCCTTGCACTGCAAAGCGGTGTCCTTACCCACTGGACCACCAGGGGAAGCCCAGCGGGCGGATTCTTTATTGCTGCACCATTATACTATGCACTCTGTCAGTTCTCACTGCTGTCTTTCCAAGAGAAATAAAAAAGTATGTCCACACAAAGACTTGTACACAAATGTTCATAGCTTTACTTACAAAAGCCCCAAACTGGAAGTAACCTGAACAGTTTGTCAGATGATTCTGACAGTGGTCCCGTCTACCGTAACAGAGCTCAAAAGTATGTGCAGCAAATTGACAGAATTGAAACATACATATACTATCTAAAGTTAAAATTGGAAGTTTCAGCACTCCTCTCACTAATTTATAGTGCAACTAGATAGGAAATCAGTCCTTATATAGGGCATGAACGATGTTATCAACAAACTGGATGTTCTTGACATTTCTAGAACACTACCTCCCATGGTGGAAGATACAGTTCTTTTGAAATGACAAGACAACCTCAAATGTTGATGAGGATGTGTATCAACTGGAAATCTTACATAGTACTGGTAGGAAGAGTATTAAATGGTGCAGCCATTTTGGCAAAACATTGAGGAGTTTCTCATTTTAAACCTGTGTATACTGTGTGTGAGTACATGTGTGCTGAGTTGTGTCTGACTCTGCAGCCCTGTGGACTATAACGGGCCAGGCTTCTCTGTCCATGGGATTCTCCAGGCAAGAATACTGGAATGGATTGATATTTCCTCTTCTAGGGGATCTTCCTGACTCAGGGATCAAACCCAGATCTCTGGGATCTCCTGCATAGGCGGGCGGATTCTTTCTTTTTTTTTTCTTAATTTATTTTATTTATTTATCTTTTTGGGGGGTGAGGTGGGGAGGGAGGGGGATGAGCGGTCCACTTCTATTGGTCTTTCATTTCTCTATTTTCATCCGTCTTTGTTCTTTGGCTCCTGTGGGCCTCCCATCACGGTGGCCTCTGTTGCTGCAGAGCGCCGGCTCTGGGCACATGCGCTCCAGAGCTCCGGCTCGGTAATTGGACACATCGGTCCAGCCGCTCCGCGGCACGTGGGATCTTCCCAGGCCAGGGATCGAACCGGCACCCCTTGCACTGCAAAGCGGTGTCCTTACCCACTGGACCACCAGGGGAAGCCCAGCGGGCGGATTCTTTATTGCTGCACCATTATACTATGCACCCTGTCAGTTCTCACTGCTGTCTTTCCAAGAGAAATAAAAAAGTATGTCCACACAAAGACTTGTACACAAATGTTCATAGCTTTACTTACAAAAGCCCCAAACTGGAAGTAACCTGAACAGTTCGTCAGATGATTGTGTGAACAAATATGTTCATACATTGGGATACTACTCACATTAACAAGGTGTGAACTGCTAACATGCAAAATGTGACTGAATGTCAAAAACATTATTCTGAGCTAAAAAAAGTCAACAAAATAAGTATATATTAAATGATTCCATTTGTGTGAAACTCTAGAAAAGACAAATTTTTAGTGACAGAAAGCAGATCAGTGGTTGCCTGAGGCTAAAAGTGGGGTCATTGACTAGGAAGAGGGTCACAGGGAAACTGTTTATTTAGTCATAGTCTCTTCTGTTTTTTTGTTTATTGTTTTTTGCTTCTCTTAGTTTGTTCTCATCGAATTAGGAAACGTAATCATTTATAAAGACCAGTTTATGATTGTCAGCTTTAAATTGATAGTATGGCTAGAGTTGATTGGTTGGTATAAATGAATATTGCCAAAGTGGATATTATGTTTTATGTGTTTACTTTAGAGATTTTAGACATGTCTTTATTTCTCTCTGTTTTTTTCTGTTGACTCTTAAGTCATCGTTTTTTTTGTTTTGTTTTTTTAAAATATTTATTTATTTACTTTGGGCGGGGGTTGGGTTGGGGAGGGAGGGGAGCAGGCGGGCCACTTCCATTGGTCCCTCATTTCTCCATTTTCATCTGTCCCCATTCTTTTGGCTCCTGTGGGTCTGTCGTTGCAGAGCGCAAGCTGTGGGCGCACACGCTCCTGAGCTCTGGCTCGGTAATTGGGCACATCGGTTCAGCTGCTCCGCGGCACATGGGATCTTCCCAGGCCAGGGATCAAACCGGCGCTCCTTGCACTGCAAGGCGGTGTCCTTACCTACTGGACCACCAGGGGAAGCTGAAGTCATCGTTTTTTTTTTTAATTTTTCATCCATCTTTATTCTTTTTGGCATGTGAGGGCCTCCCATTGCAGTGGCCTCTGTTGTTGTAGAGCACTAGCTCTGGGCACATGCACTCCAGAGTGCTGGCTCATAATTGGACACACCAGCCCAGATGTTCCTCAGCGTGTGGCATCTTCCCGGGCCAGGGATTGAACCAGTGACCCTAGCACTGCAAGACGGACTCTCTACCCAGTGGACCAGCAGGGAAGCCTCGTATCTGTTTTTCTTTTTTTTTTTTTAAAGATTTATTTATTTATTTATTTTGGGTGGGGGTCAGGTTGGGGAGGAAGGGGAGCGGGCGGGCCACTTCTATTGGTCTTTCATTTCTCCATTTTCATCCGTGTTTGTTCTTTGGCTCCTGTGGGCCTCCCATCGCAGTGGTGTCTGTCCTTGCAGAGCGCCGGCTCTGGGCGCATGTGCTCCAGAGCTCCGGCTCGGTGATTGGACACATCAGTCCAGCCGCTCCGCGGCACGTGGGATCTTCCCAGGCCAGGGATCGAACCGGCGCCCCTTGCACTGCAAGGCGGTGTCCTTACCCACTGGACCACCAGGGGAAGCTGAAGTCATCGTTTTTTTTTTTAATTTTTCATCCATCTTTATTCTTTTTGGCATGTGAGGGCCTCCCATTGCAGTGGCCTCTGTTGTTGTAGAGCACTAGCTCTGGGCACATGCACTCCAGAGTGCTGGCTCATAATTGGACACACCAGCCCAGATGTTCCTCAGCGTGTGGCATCTTCCCGGGCCAGGGATTGAACCAGTGACCCTAGCACTGCAAGACGGACTCTCTACCCAGTGGACCAGCAGGGAGGCCTCGTATCTGTTTTTCTTTTTCTTTTTTTTTTTTTAAAGATTTATTTATTTATTTATTTTGGGCGGGGGTCAGGTTGGGGAGGAAGGGGAGCGGGCGGGCCACTTCTATTGGTCTTTCATTTCTCCATTTTCATCCGTGTTTGTTCTTTGGCTCCTGTGGGCCTCCCATCGCAGTGGTGTCTGTCCTTGCAGAGCGCCGGCTCTGGGCGCATGTGCTCCAGAGCTCCGGCTCGGTGATTGGACACATCAGTCCAGCCGCTCCGCGGCACGTGGGATCTTCCCAGGCCAGGGATCGAACCGGCGCCCCTTGCACTGCAAGGCAGTGTCCTTACCCACTGGACCACCAGGGGAAGCCCCGTATGTTTTTCTATCTTCTTTTTTAAGTATAAACAAGAAATGTGTATTGTTTTTTCATTTCCTGATCAGTTACTTGGGTTATGAGAAGAGTATGTTTAAGAATAAACTATAAGCATGTTTTGTAGAAGTATGGTTGATTTACAGTGTTGTGTTAATTTCTGCTGTATAACAGTGATTTAGTCATTCAAATATACACACACACACATTTTTTTATATTCTTTTCCTTTATGATGTATGAGAGGTTATTGAATGTAGTTCCCTGCACTATATAGTAGAACTTTGGTTTTTGTCTATTCTGTATATAATAGTTTGCACCTGCTAATCCCAAACTCTGAATCCATCCCTTCCCGCCTTCTGCTTGGCAACCACCAGTCTGTTCTATGTCTGTGACTCTATTTCTGTTTCATAGGTGGGTTCATTTGTGTCATATTTTAGAGTCCATGTATAAGTAATATCATATAGTATTTGTCCTTTTCTGACTTACTTCACTTAGTATTAATCTCTAGGTATGCCTGTGTTGCCACCAGTAACATTATTTGATTCTTTTTTTATGGCTAAGTAGTTTCCATTCTTTATCTTTTGAAGGACATTTATGTTAGATTGTTTCCATGCCTTGGTTATTAAGAATAGTGCTTCTGTGAAAATTGGGAATGCATGTATCCTTTTGAATTAATATTTTTTTTCTGGTATATGCCCAGGAGTGGGATTGCTGTGTCTTATTGTAACTCTGTTTTTAGTTTTTCTGAGAACCTCCATACTGTTTTCCATAATGGCTGTATCAAGTAATGTTCCCACCAACGGAAATTCTCCTGGATTTCCATTTCTCCCACTCTCTCCAGCATTTATTATTTGTAAACTTTTAATGATGACTTTTCTGACCTGTGTGAGGTAGTATCTCATTGTAGTTTTTGGTTCACATTTCTCTGTTAAAAAGTTTTAGTCAAGATCACCTGTTCATTGAACAAGTGTTTATTGAATGTATGGTATGTGATAGGCACTGTCCTAGGTGCTGAAGATACGGGCCTATTTAATATGGGATAGAGGTGATCAGAAAGGCATTCATGGGGCTTCCCTGGTGGTCCAGTGGGTAAGGACACCGCCTTGCAGTGCAAGGGGTGCCGGTTCAATCCCTGGCCTGGGAAGATCTCATGTGCCGTGGAGCGGCTGGACGGATGTGTCCAATTACCGAGCCGGAGCTCTGGAGCGCATGCACCCAGAGCCAGTGCTCTGTGACAACAGAGGCCACCGCGATGGGAGGCCCACATGGGCCAAAGACCACAGATGAATGAAAAATAGATAAATGAAAGACCAAGAGAAGTGGCCCACCTGCCCCCTCCCTCCCCAACCCGCCCCCTACAATAAATAAATAAATAAATAAAATCTTTAAAAAAAGAAAAAGGCATTCATGATATAGAATCATTTTGGGGATATCCAGCAGGGGCAGTTAATCCTGATGAAAGAGTAGTCAAAGGATGGATAAAAGAATGATTTCCTAAGATGTGAAAACCAAACAACTTTGAGGATGAATAGAGCTCTGTGGGCAGCATGGAATTTTGGGGTATTCCATGAAGTTTAATATAGTGGATTTGTAGAGCCATTAAGCCAAAGTAACAGCTTATTAGTTTGGACTTCCCATTATATGAGGAAAAATAGCCCCATACTTGTGAAGCCGCTTTTGCAATTAATCTTTATGGCTAAGTAGTTTCCATTCTTTATCTTTTGAAGGACATTTATGTTAGATTGTTTCCATGCCTTGGTTATTAAGAATAGTGCTTCTGTGAAAATTGGGAATGCATGTATCCTTTTGAATTAATATTTTTTTTCTGGTATATGCCCAGGAGTGGGATTGCTGTGTCTTATTGTAACTCTGTTTTTAGTTTTTCTGAGAACCTCCATACTGTTTTCCATAATGGCTGTATCAAGTAATGTTCCCACCAACGGAAATTCTCCTGGATTTCCATTTCTCCCACTCTCTCCAGCATTTATTATTTGTAAACTTTTAATGATGACTTTTCTGACCTGTGTGAGGTAGTATCTCATTGTAGTTTTTGGTTCACATTTCTCTGTTAAAAAGTTTTAGTCAAGATCACCTGTTCATTGAACAAGTGTTTATTGAATGTATGGTATGTGATAGGCACTGTCCTAGGTGCTGAAGATACGGGCCTATTTAATATGGGATAGAGGTGATCAGAAAGGCATTCATGGGGCTTCCCTGGTGGTCCAGTGGGTAAGGACACCGCCTTGCAGTGCAAGGGGTGCCGGTTCAATCCCTGGCCTGGGAAGATCTCATGTGCCGTGGAGCGGCTGGACGGATGTGTCCAATTACCGAGCCGGAGCTCTGGAGCGCATGCACCCAGAGCCAGTGCTCTGTGACAACAGAGGCCACCGCGATGGGAGGCCCACATGGGCCAAAGACCACAGATGAATGAAAAATAGATAAATGAAAGACCAAGAGAAGTGGCCCACCTGCCCCCTCCCTCCCCAACCCGCCCCCTACAATAAATAAATAAATAAATAAAATCTTTAAAAAAAGAAAAAGGCATTCATGATATAGAATCATTTTGGGGATATCCAGCAGGGGCAGTTAATCCTGATGAAAGAGTAGTCAAAGGATGGATAAAAGAATGATTTCCTAAGATGTGAAAACCAAACAACTTTGAGGATGAATAGAGCTCTGTGGGCAGCATGGAATTTTGGGGTATTCCATGAAGTTTAATATAGTGGATTTGTAGAGCCATTAAGCCAAAGTAACGGCTTATTAGTTTGGACTTCCCATTATATGAGGAAAAATAGCCCCATACTTGTGAAGCCGCTTTGGTAAGGCTTTCTTTTACTTGAACATATCCATAACCAGCGGAGTGAGACAACATATTTATGCTAAAACAAAGAGATGAATGAGATAACTTAGGGACAAAAGAAATGAGGTCGCAAAATAGAACCAGCTTTCAAAGAAAGTACAGAAGTGAGCCTGTAGATAAATCCAAAAGAGGACAAAGGAAAAAGAGGAGAAATCAGAAAAATGGTGTTACAGGATGGCTGTGTTTCAAGAATGAAGTTGTGGGCATTGCTGTCATATGCTGCCAAGTTAAAACGAAGACTAAAGCATCCATTTAACTAGTGGAAGTTAGATTATGGTGGGTTTGGAGCAAACGGGACAGATGTGAAAATGGAGACTTGAGTGCACAGAAGTTTCTTTAGAAGGGTACGGGGAGGGAGTGTGTGTTAGCTAGAGGAGACTTTATTGTACTGTTGGTATGATGGCCGCAAATTGATTTTTCAAAAGGTTTCTTCACAAGTTCTTTACTGTTACTTGAATTGTTGCTTCAGGCCAGCAGGAGTTCAAAAAAAATACCATTGAAAGTCATACATAGGGCTTCCCTGGTGGTCCAGTGGGTAAGGACACCGCCTTGCAGTGCAGGGGGCGTGAGTTCGATCCCTGGCCTGGGAAGATCCCACGTGCCGCGGAGCAGCTGGACCGATGTGTCCAATTACCGAGCCAGAGCTCTGGAGCGCATGCGCCCAGAGCTTGTGCTCTGCAACAACAGAGGCCACCGCGATGGGGGGCCCACATGGGCCAAAGAACAAAGATGGATGAAAAGAGATAAATGAAAGACCAATAGAAGTGGTCCGCCCGCACCCCCCCCCCCAAGAAAGTCATACATAAATGAAAATACTCGTAAGTATCACATTGGCTTTAAGAGACCCAGTTTAATAAATTTCTAGGAACTTTTTTTTTTTCTTTATAGAAGCTTAAGTCAACAGTTGGTGTAGTTTTAGTTAGATTAGATTTTGTTCACATAAGAACTAAGTACTGAGATAATGATATTCTATGCCAACAATGAAGAGTAAGAGGTAGGGATGTTAGTTTTTCAGTGTAGCTGAACAGTCTTGGTAGAACACTTTCTAAACACTTTGTAAAACATAAGATCTCAGCTATCCTGAGCCTGTACGAAGGAAGGGTCCTTTAAACTGGGGTAATGTCTTTTGGGTTGTTTCTAAATTCTTTGAACATATTTACAGTTTTTGTTTCATTTCTGGGTAGGGAAATGTAAAAAAAGAAGTGAGCTTAGGGACAAAAGAAATGAGGTCGCAAAATAGAACCAGCTTTCAAAGAAAGTACAGAAGTGAGCCTGTAGATAAATCCAAAAGAGGACAAAGGAAAAAGAGGAGAAATCAGAAAAACGGTGTTACAGGATGGCTGTGTTTCAAGAATGAAGTTGTGGGCATTGCTGTCATATGCTCCCAAGTTAAAACGAAGACTAAAGCATCCATTTAACTAGTGGAAGTTAGATTATGGTGGGTTTGGAGCAAACGGGACAGATGTGAAAATGGAGACTTGAGTGCACAGAAGTTTCTTTAGAAGGGTACGGGGAGGGAGTGTGTGTTAGCTAGAGGAGACTTTATTGTACTGTTGGTATGATGGCCGCAAATTGATTTTTCAAAAGGTTTCTTCACAAGTTCTTTACTGTTACTTGAATTGTTGCTTCAGGCCAGCAGGAGTTCAAAAAAAATACCATTGAAAGTCATACATAGGGCTTCCCTGGTGGTCCAGTGGGTAAGGACACCGCCTTGCACTGCAGGGGGCGTGAGTTCGATCCCTGGCCTGGGAAGATCCCATGTGCCGTGGAGCAGCTGGACCGATGTGTCCAATTACCGAGCCAGAGCTCTGGAGCGCATGCACCCAGAGCTTGTGCTCTGCAACAACAGAGGCCACCGCGATGGGGGGCCCACATGGGCCAAAGAACAAAGATGGATGAAAAGAGATAAATGAAAGACCAATAGAAGTGGTCCGCCCGCACCCCCCCCCCAAGAAAGTCATACATAAATGAAAATACTCGTAAGTATCACATTGGCTTTAAGAGACCCAGTTTAATAAATTTCTAGGAACTTTTTTTTTTCTTTATAGAAGCTTAAGTCAACAGTTGGTGTAGTTTTAGTTAGATTAGATTTTGTTCACATAATAACTAAGTACTGAGATAATGATATTCTATGCCAACAATGAAGAGTAAGAGGTAGGGATGTTAGTTTTTCAGTGTAGCTGAACAGTCTTGGTAGAACACTTTCTAAACACTTTGTAAAACATAAGATCTCAGCTATCCTGAGCCTGTACGAAGGAAGGGTCCTTTAAACTGGGGTATTTGTATGTCTTTTGGGTTGTTTCTAAATTCTTTGAACATATTTACAGAAATTTTTATGTTTACATTTTCTTAGGATGTCCATAGCTTTCATTCAAAATTAAGAGATTGTCTTATGTTGGATTCCCCAGGCAGCAGACAAAAATGTGAGTGCAAATAGTTTATTTGGAAATTGATGCCAGGAAACACTGATGGGAGTGGTGTGGGGTAGTGGGTACGCAGTGATACTGGGAAAGGGGAAGAAAACCAGTAGGGATGTGTTTTCAAGTAAGTTACTTTATAGATCACTGGGACTAAATTCTTCTGTTGAGCTGAAAGACAATGTAGATTATATCTCAGATTTATCCCAGCAGAGGAGTTAAGGAGCTCTGTGAGTTACTGGTACAGGGATGCTTTCAAGAATGCTTAACTCCCCCGCCCTGTAGTCAGAAAAAAATCCTCATGTGAAGACTTGCACATGCTTGCAGGTTGGCCTGTACTGGAATCACATTAAGTGCTGAGGGGATAAAGGTGAGGTGCTGCCAGCATCTGCTACAGAGGTAACAATAAAATACAATTTTATATCTTGGTTAATTGAAGATGTTTTAAAATTGTTAAATAGACTGGAAATTCTGTGCCATTAAAGAATTACTAGTTTTTAAGTGGTAATATTATTGTGTTTATTTTTAAGCACTTATCCCTTCTGGATACATAATGAAGTATTTGTGGATGAGATCATGATATCTGGAATTTGCTTTGAAATAACACATTAGGGTGAATCAAGGTGGTATGAATGGTTAAATAACCCAAGTAAGACTGTCAGAAAACATGGTCTGTTGTCTTTTTTCTTTAAATTGTAGCTATCAGATGTTAATAAGAACCAGTCAATTCCTTTAGAAATCTTTATAGAAGCTTAAGTCAACAGTTGGTGTAGTTTTAGTTAGATTAGATTTTGTTCACATAATAACTAAGTACTGAGATAATGATATTCTATGCCAACAATGAAGAGTAAGAGGTAGGGATGTTAGTTTTTCAGTGTAGCTGAACAGTCTTGGTAGAACACTTTCTAAACACTTTGTAAAACATAAGATCTCAGCTATCCTGAGCCTGTACTGAAGGAAGGGTCCTTTAAACTGGGGTATTTGTATGTCTTTTGGGTTGTTTCTAAATTCTTTGAACATATTTACAGAAATTTTTATGTTTACATTTTCTTAGGATGTCCATAGCTTTCATTCAAAATTAAGAGATTGTCTTATGTTGGATTCCCCAGGCAGCAGACAAAAATGTGAGTGCAAATAGTTTATTTGGAAATTGATGCCAGGAAACACTGATGGGAGTGGTGTGGGGTAGTGGGTACGCAGTGATACTGGGAAAGGGGAAGAAAACCAGTAGGGATGTGTTTTCAAGTAAGTTACTTTATAGATCACTGGGACTAAATTCTTCTGTTGAGCTGAAAGACAATGTAGATTATATCTCAGATTTATCCCAGCAGAGGAGTTAAGGAGCTCTGTGAGTTACTGGTACAGGGATGCTTTCAAGAATGCTTAACTCCCCCGCCCTGTAGTCAGAAAAAAATCCTCATGTGAAGACTTGCACATGCTTGCAGGTTGGCCTGTACTGGAATCACATTAAGTGCTGAGGGGATAAAGGTGAGGTGCTGCCAGCATCTGCTACAGAGGTAACAATAAAATACAATTTTATATCTTGGTTAATTGAAGATGTTTTAAAATTGTTAAATAGACTGGAAATTCTGTGCCATTAAAGAATTACTAGTTTTTAAGTGGTAATATTATTGTGTTTATTTTTAAGCACTTATCCCTTCTGGATACATAATGAAGTATTTGTGGATGAGATCATGATATCTGGAATTTGCTTTGAAATAACACATTAGGGTGAATCAAGGTGGTATGAATGGTTAAATAACCCAAGTAAGACTGTCAGAAAACATGGTCTGTTGTCTTTTTTCTTTAAATTGTAGCTATCAGATGTTAATAAGAACCAGTCAATTCCTTTAGAAATCTTCAGGCAAAACCTGTTTTTTATGGATTGTGTTTTGCTGATGTGATACTTAAATCACCAGCACTTTATTTAGACCACCTGGTTTGCTTATTAATAATTTTTACTAGTCAGCTGGCTGGCCCTCAAATAAGCTGTCAGCCTTTGCTTTAAATAAGACGTGATCACCATCTGGTGGTGAATAACAGTAACTTTGGTTTGTATATTGCTTTATGGTTTATAAAATATTTTCATACATGTTTTCTCATGTATTGAAATAATTGTAGAAGTTACAGTTAATTCATTTTGTTATGCTTTCTGCCAAATTTTAGGAAACTGTAAGATGAATATGTTACTTATATAGTTATTTTTGCTTGTCAAATGGACGTTGACTCAGAAGTGTAAATTGATCAGTTGTTAGCAAGGACTGAAGACAACGTAAAATTCATAGAGTTCATTTAAGCTCATAGATTGCAGAATTGTCTTTAAAAGAACATCACTCTAATTTCATAATTATTAATATTTTTACAAGTCCTGTTTTTTGTTTAACATTATAGATAAGTTCTTGTGGGTTAGCAAGGCAGTTTACAACTTGGCTTTGTTTCATTGGATATTACCTCTTTTGCATTGTCTGAAGGTGGTGTTTTACATTTTAAGTAACAGTGCTTACCTTTGAATTCTAAAGGATAGAGTTTCTCAACCTCCCCCACCCCATGATCACATGTCTAAAGAGAAAAAAGATTTTACATTTTAAGTAACAGTGCTTAGGATAAAATACAAGTTTTGATCTGCCATCTTGAGTTAAAAAATTTTTTGAAAAATGTTTTAAAATTGTTAAATAGACTGGAAATTCTGTGCCATTAAAGAATTACTAGTTTTTAAGTGGTAATATTATTGTGTTTATTTTTAAGCACTTATCCCTTCTGGATACATAATGAAGTATTTGTGGATGAGATCATGATATCTGGAATTTGCTTTGAAATAACACATTAGGGTGAATCAAGGTGGTATGAATGGTTAAATAACCCAAGTAAGACTGTCAGAAAACATGGTCTGTTGTCTTTTTTCTTTAAATTGTAGCTATCAGATGTTAATAAGAACCAGTCAATTCCTTTAGAAATCTTCAGGCAAAACCTGTTTTTTATGGATTGTGTTTTGCTGATGTGATACTTAAATCACCAGCACTTTATTTAGACCACCTGGTTTGCTTATTAATAATTTTTACTAGTCAGCTGGCTGGCCCTCAAATAAGCTGTCAGCCTTTGCTTTAAATAAGACGTGATCACCATCTGGTGGTGAATAACAGTAACTTTGGTTTGTATATTGCTTTATGGTTTATAAAATATTTTCATACATGTTTTCTCATGTATTGAAATAATTGTAGAAGTTACAGTTAATTCATTTTGTTATGCTTTCTGCCAAATTTTAGGAAACTGTAAGATGAATATGTTACTTATATAGTTATTTTTGCTTGTCAAATGGACGTTGACTCAGAAGTGTAAATTGATCAGTTGTTAGCAAGGACTGAAGACAACGTAAAATTCATAGAGTTCATTTAAGCTCATAGATTGCAGAATTGTCTTTAAAAGAACATCACTCTAATTTCATAATTATTAATATTTTTACAAGTCCTGTTTTTTGTTTAACATTATAGATAAGTTCTTGTGGGTTAGCAAGGCAGTTTACAACTTGGCTTTGTTTCATTGGATATTACCTCTTTTGCATTGTCTGAAGGTGGTGTTTTACATTTTAAGTAACAGTGCTTACCTTTGAATTCTAAAGGATAGAGTTTCTCAACCTCCCCCACCCCATGATCACATGTCTAAAGAGAAAACTTTAATTTAAAATTGATTTCTCCCTAGCAAGAAAAATTAAATACTAAGGAGTAAGATTTCATCTCATACGGGTAAGTTGTGAAGAACCATAAGCCATTATGTGAGATTTTTTGCCTTTCTCCAGAACCAGTTTTTGCCTCCTTGGTTGCAGTGTTGCTCCCTTTGAGACTATATACTGTAGTGAGCTTTGCTTTTTAAAGTTGTAAATTTTTTAGAAAGCAATTTGGAAGTGAAGTGATTGTTTAAAAATTTTTTTAAAGATAAATTCTTAATTATTTTTGTCTGTGCTGAGTCCTCCTTGCTTTTCACAGGCTTTTTCTAGTTGCAGTGAGCGGGTCTGGTCTTCATTGCAGTGCATGGGCTTCTGATGGTGGTGGCTTCTCTTGTTACAGAGCACAGGCTCTAGGCTTGTGGGTTTCAGTAGTTGTAGGACACAGGCCCAGCAGTTGTGATTCACTGGCTCTGGTGCATGCTGGCTTCAGTAGTTGAGAGCTCAGTAGTTGTGGCATATGGGCTTAGTTGTTCCATGGCTTATGGGACTTTCTTCCCAGACCAGGGATTGAATTCATGTCCCTTGCGTTGGCATTTGGATTCCTATTCACTGGACCACCGAGAAAGTCCTCAATAGTTGTAGCTGTAAAAATTGACAGGAAAGCAGCACAACATTGGTTACACAGCATTATGGACGTAACTGATGTTACTGAAATGTATACTTACACCGGTTAAGCTACCAATTTTATGTTGTTTGTATTTTTTTTTTTAAAGATTTACTTATTTATTTATTTTGGGTGGGGGTCGGGTTGGGAAGGGAGGGGAGCAGGCGGGCCACTTCTATTGGTCTTTCATTTCTCTATTTTCATCCGTCTTTGTTCTTTGGCTCCTGTGGGCCTCCCATCGCGGTGGCGTCTGTTGTTGCAGAGTGCCGGCTCTGGGCGCATGCGCTCCAGAGCTCTGGCTTGGTGATTGGACACATCGGTCCAGCCGCTCCGCAGCACGTGGGATCTTCCCAGGCCAGGGATCGAACCGGCGCCTCTTGCACTGCAAGGCGGTGTCCGTATCCACTGGACCACCAGGGGAAGCCCTGTTGTTTGTATTTTATCACAAATTTAAATGTTAATCATGTAACATCCAAGACCTGTTGATTTGCATATACTTTGAAAGGATGAACTGTATGGTATATAAATTACATCTCAATAAAGCTGTTGAAAAAAGAGAGTGAATTGGGAAGAGTGGTAATAGTCTTTCTGTTGTCACAGCAAATACTTAGCTGGATAACATTTTAGAAATGGATAATGCCTCAATGCACAGGCAAGAGCAACCCAAGATAAACACCCAGATACTGAGCTACGCAGAAAAGTTTTATGTCTTCTGAACTATTCCTCCCTCCACTTGATACTTTAAGAAACATTAGAAAGAGCTAAGTGCAGGCTTTTAAAGTGCAGTGTGAAATTCCCTGGTGGCTCAGATGGTAAAGAATCTGCAATGTGGGGGACCTGGGTTCGATCCTTGGGTCATCTGGAACATCCCCTGGAGAAGGAAATGGCAAGTCACTCCAGTATTCTTGCCTGGAGAATCCCATGAACAGAAGAGCCTGATGGGCTACAGTTTATGGGATCGTAAAGAGTTGGACATGGCTGAGCAACTACGTCTTCTGAACATTTGAAATGATGAAGAATATGAGGAATAAAACATGGTGGTACACATACATTTATTTGACTTTATTATTAAATATCTATATATGTTGCCTTTCTAAATCATGAGCAATCAAACAAAAAGTTGTGGTTTCTGCTTTTGAAAATGAAGAAATCACCTATGGGGCATTGTCAAGCATCTGGAGGGTCTCTCTGAAGAGGCCATCATGGAGTTGAACCTGTCAATTGGCATTCTCATGGTCTGTGAGTTGGACAAGAACTTGAAGTCCATCAAGCCCATGCAGTTCCTGGGGCATGAAGAGACCATACATAAAGGCATGGAGGCTGTGGCTGCCTGGGGCAAGGCTAAAAAGTGAGAGTGAGCAGAAGATTATTCCCCCAAGGGTTACCCTCCTTCCCTTCCACAGCCTATCACATTTCTCTGCACCTTTCACCTGCACATGTTCCACTGATGACATCTGTGGACATTTTTTTTTTTTAACTTTTATTTTACTTTTACAGAGTTTTGTTGTTTACAGTTATGTATGTTCCCAGATTAGTCATATGTATATCCCTCCCATCCCACCCCTCCAGACCATCACACAGCACCCCTGCAGGATCTCCTTTTCTCACAGAGCATTGACAGTAGCTATTTTCTTCACATATGATATAACAGGCCTTCATGCTACTTCCTTTACACCTCCCACCCACTGTTCCTTCCCCACAATGTCCATATGTCCACTGTCCATGTCTGTTGCTCCATCGCTTCAGTGCGTGTGCCATCATCACCATCCTACTAGATTCCATATATATGTGTTAGTATATTGTACTTGTCCTTCTCTCTCTATTTTTTTTTAAAGATTTATTTATTTATTTACTTGAGAGGGGTGGGGTGGGGAGGGAGGGGAGCAGGCGGGCCACTTCTGTTGGTCTTTCATTTGTCCATTTTCATCCATCTTTGTTCTTTGGGCAGTGTGCGCCTCCCATCGTGGTGGCGTCTGTCGTTGCAGAGCGCAGGTTCTGGGCGCATGCGCTCCAGAGCTCCGGCTCGGTAATTGGACACATCGGTCCAGCCGCTCTGCGGCACGTGGGATCTTCCCAGGCCAGGGATCGACCTGGCGCCCCTTGCACTGCAAGGCAGTGTCCTTACCCACTGGAGCACCAGGGAAGCCCTTGTCCTTCTCTTTTTTGACTGACTTCACTTTTTAGGATAGGTTCTAGATCCAGCCACCTCATTAGGGCTGATTCTTCTGCATTTCTCTTTACAGCTGTGTAGTATTCCATTGTATATATGTACCAGAGCTTCATTGATATGGAAAAACATGGTACACATACATTTATTTGACTTTATTATTAAATATCTATATATGTTGCTTAAATCATGAGCAATCAAACAAAGTTGTGGTTTCTGCTTTTGAAAATGAAGAAATCACCTATGGGGCATTGTCAAGCATCTGGAGGGTCTCTCTGAAGAGGCCATCATGGAGTTGAACCTGTCAATTGGCATTCTCATGGTCTGTGAGTTGGACAAGAACTTGAAGTCCATCAAGCCCATGCAGTTCCTGGGGCATGAAGAGACCATACATAAAGGCATGGAGGCTGTGGCTGCCTGGGGCAAGGCTAAAAAGTGAGAGTGAGCAGAAGATTATTCCCCCAAGGGTTACCCTCCTTCCCTTCCACAGCCTATCACATTTCTCTGCACCTTTCACCTGCACATGTTCCACTGATGACATCTGTGGACATTTTTTTTTTTTAACTTTTATTTTACTTTTACAGAGTTTTGTTGTTTACAGTTATGTATGTTCCCAGATTAGTCATATGTATATCCACCCATCCCATCCCTCCAGACCATCACACAGCACCCCTGCAGGATCCCCTTTTCTCACAGAGCAATGACAGTAGCTATTTTCTTCACATGTGATAGTACAGGCCTTCATGCTACTTCCTTTACACCTCTCACCCACTGTTCCTCCCCCACAATGTCCATATGTCCACTGTCCATGCCTGTTTCTCCATTACTTCACTGCCCATCCTACTAGATTTCATATATATGTGTTAGTATATTGTACTTGTCCTTCTCTCTCTATTTTTTTTTAAAGATTTATTTATTTATTTACTTGAGAGGGGTGGGGAGGGAGGGGAGCAGGCGGGCCACTTCTGTTGGTCTTTCATTTGTCCATTTTCATCCATCTTTGTTCTTTGGGCAGTGTGCGCCTCCCATCGTGGTGGCGTCTGTCGTTGCAGAGCGCAGGTTCTGGGCGCATGCGCTCCAGAGCTCCGGCTCGGTAATTGGACACATCGGTCCAGCCGCTCTGCGGCACGTGGGATCTTCCCAGGCCAGGGATCGACCTGGCGCCCCTTGCACTGCAAGGCAGTGTCCTTACCCACTGGAGCACCAGGGAAGCCCTTGTCCTTCTCTTTTTTGACTGACTTCACTTTTTAGGATAGGTTCTAGATCCAGCCACCTCATTAGGGCTGATTCTTCTGCATTTCTCTTTACAGCTGTGTAGTATTCCATTGTATATATGTACCAGAGCTTCTTTATCCATTCATTTGTCGATGGGCATCTAGGTTGCTTCCATATTCTAGCTATTGTATAGAGAGCTGCAATGAACATTGGGGCACAGGTGCTTCTTTCAGTTGTGATTCCAACAAGGTATAAGCCTAAGAGTGGGATTGCTGGGTTGTATGGTGCTTCTGTTTTCTATTTTTTAAGAATTCTCCATACTGTCTTCTATAGAGGCTGTATCAATTTACATTCCCACTAGCAACGCAAGAGGGTTCCCTTTTCTCCGCACCCTCTCCAGCATTTACTATCTGTCGCTTTGTTGATGATAGCCTTTCTGACGGGTGTGAGGTGATAGCTCATTGTAGTTTTGATTTGCGTTTCTCTAATAATAAGCGAGGTTGAGCATTGTTTCATGTGTTTTGGGGCCATCTGTATGTCGTCTTTGGAGAGGTGTCTGTTTAGGTCTTTCTCCCATTTTTTGATTGGGTTGTTCATTTTTCCGATGTTGAGCTGTCTGAGTTGTTTGTAGATTTTAGAGATTAATTCTTTGTCTGTTGTTTTACTTGCTATTATTTTCTCCCATTCTGTGGGTACCCTCACCAATCTTAATCTAAGAAAGTTACTATTGTTTATCTGTCTTTTATGTAATTCCTATTGATTTGTTCATTTTTACTAACATTTCTTTTATTGCACATCACTCCTTTGTTATACTGATCTGGAAAAAAGACTTAGTACAGTTATGCTCAAATGAGTAAGTACTGGGGGACTGGGAGGTTAGAGGGGACCAGGGAGATGCACATGACTGATCTAGGAACATACATGTCTGTGAACAACAAAACTCTGTAAAAATTTTTAAAAAATAAATAAATAAAATAAAAAAATGAAAAAACAAAAATGAGTAAGTACTGGGCCCAAGTGCCTGGCCAAGCAACTGGAATGTGATTCTGAAATCAGGCACAGTGAGAGACACATCTAGACGTGATCAAGAGGCATTTGCCAATATAAAACAATAAAGGCAGGGATAGAGTCTAAAACACACAGCAGGATGATCTACACCTTAGAAGTCAAGGAGCTTACTCCATGATGGTTATCAGAAATGACTTAGTTTCTGATGACCACACGTGGGAATATTTCAACCGCCACTAGAAACCCAAGAAGGTTTTCTTTTGTTTTTATATATAATATTTTAAAAAAATAAATAAATGCAACACAAAAACAATCAGGATTGACCCAATCCTTTAGACTCGGGGCGGGGGGGGGAGGGGAATGTGACTGAATCACCATGCAGGTTACATTCATCTTCCACTGGAATGACCAGATCCCCCAGTTATTAGAACAGAACCAGTGCCCAGCTGGCCCCTGGGAACACAAAAGGGCTCTTTTGTCTCCTCACTGGTCACACCTTAGCATGGTTCCTCCCGACCCCCTACTCAAGCAGATCCTTAGTAATAAACCACTAGCAAACTCCCAGAAAATACCTCTCAACACTCCTGAATTAAGTCTTCCTTCGGCTTGGACTGAGGACCATGCCCCAAAGGTGCCATTCTGACTAGACTGTATGCAGAGAGTGGGTGTGAGAGATAAAATGGCTGACATGGATTTGGGAGCCACTGGTCCCCATCTGCAGCTACAACTTAAGATGTCCACAGAGTGCTCGCTTCGGCAGCACATATACTAAAATTGGAATGATACAGAGAAGATTAGCATGGGCCCTGAGCAAGGATGACACACAAATTTGTGAAGCATTCCATAGTTTTCAAAAGACCTCGAATAGCCAAAGCAATCCTGAGGAAGAAGAATGGAGCTGGAAGGATCAGCCTCCCTAACTTCAGACTCTACGACAAAGCAACAGTCATCAAGACAGTATGGTACTGGCACAAAAACAGAACTATAGACCAATGGAACAAAATACAGAACCCATAGATAAACCCACGCACCTATGGGTACCTTATTTTTGACAAAGAAGGTGAAACTATAAAATGGGACAAAAACAGCCTCTTCAACAAATGGTGCTGGGAAAATTGGACAGCTACATGCAAAAAAATGAAGTTGGAACATTCCCTGACACCATACACAAAGATCAATTCAAAATGGATTAAAGACCTAAATGTAAGACCAGAAACCCTCAAACTCTTAGAGGAGAATACAGGCAAAACACTCACAGACATCAATCAAAACAAGATCTTCTCTGACCCACCTACTAGAATGGCAGAACTAAAAACAAAAATGAACATGTGAGACCTAATGAAACTTCAAAGCTTTTGTACAGCAAAAGAAACTACAAAAAAGCTGAACAGACAAGTCACAGAATGGGAGAAAATCATAGCAAATGAAACAACAGACAAAGAATTAATCTCCAAAATCTACAAACAACTCAGACAGCTCAACATCGGAAAAATGAACAACCCAATCAAAAAATGGGAGAAAGACCTAAACAGACACCTCTCCAAAGACGACATACAGATGGCCCCAAAACACATGAAACAATGCTCAACCTCGCTTATTATTAGAGAAACGCAAATCAAAACTACAATGAGCTATCACCTCACACCCGTCAGAAAGGCTATCATCAACAAAGCGACAGATAGTAAATGCTGGAGAGGGTGCGGAGAAAAGGGAACCCTCTTGCGTTGCTAGTCGAAATGTAAATTGATACAGCCTCTATAGAAGACAGTATGGAGAATTCTTAAAAAATAGAAAACAGAAGCACCATACAACCCAGCAATCCCACTCTTAGGCTTATACCTTGTTGGAATCACAACTGAAAGAAGCACCTGTGCCCCAGTGTTCATTGCAGCTCTCTATACAATAGCTAGAATATGGAAGCAACCTAGATGCCCATCGACAAATGAATGGATAAAGAAGCTCTGGTACATATATACAATGGAATACTACACAGCTGTAAAGAGAAATGCAGAAGAATCAGCCCTAATGAGGTGGCTGGATCTAGAACCTATCCTAAAAAGTGAAGTTAGTCAAAAAGAGAAAGACAAGTACAATATACTAACACATACATATGGAATCCAGTAGGATGGTAATAACACAAGCAGTGAAGTGATGAAAAAAGAGACATGGAGAATAGACATATGGACATTGTGGGGAAAGAACTGTGGGTGGGAGGTGTAAAGGAAGTAGCATGAAAACCTATGCTATCATATGTGAAAAAACATAGGTATTGCCATTGCTTTGTGAGAAAAGGGGATCCTGCAGGGACGCTGTGCAACAGCTTGGAGGGGTGGGATGGGGTGGGATATACATATGACTAATCTGGGATCATACATATCTGTAAACCACAAAACTTTGTTAAAGTAAAAAGTAAAATAAAAAAATATATATATATATGTAAAATTTTTTAAAATTAAAAGATCGGTGAGTCTACTTGCCAAAAAACACCAGAAATTTTGAAATTTTCTGTCTTTTGCGGTTTTCCTTGAGGGTACTTGTCTACATCTTTTCTCCTACCACCTTAATCTAAGCCATCATTGTCTTTTTGTTTGTTTGGTTGTGACAGGTCTTAGTTGCAGCAGAAGGGATCTTTGATCTTTACTTGTTCTATGTGGGATTTAGTTCCGTGGCTAGCGATCAAACCCAGGTTCCCTGCATTGGGAGCATGGAATCTTAGCCACTGGACCACCAGGGTAATCCCGCCATCATTCTCTTGCCTGGAGTATGACACTAGATTCCTAATTAGTAGTATCCCTTCTCCTTCCACCCCCCCTCCCCCAGCTCCTTTTTCATTCCATAGAGTAGTCCATGTAGTCTCCATAGCTCTTCTATCTTTTTAAATTATGGAAAATATAAAACTTACACAAAATTAGAAGGTTGTATAGTGAAGTTTCACATGTTCATTACCAGGATTCAGTGAAATTTTGTCATTTTGTTTAATCTGTAGCTGCATCTGTCCTCTGCTGCTTAGGTTATTCTGAAGTAGATCCTGGACAGAGACGGATCTTTTTTTTCTTTTTTAAACAATTATTGCTTTATTTATCTTAACTGGCTGCACTGGATCTTAGTTGTGGCATGTGGGATCTAGTTCCCTGACTAGGGATCAAACCTGGGACTCCTGCATTAGAAGTACAGAGTCTTAACCACTAGACCACCAGGGAAGTCCCACAGACGGATCTTTTAAAAACTTGTATCAGGGGGCTTCCCCTGGTGGTCCAGTGGATAAGGACACCGCCTTGCAGTGCAAGGGGCGCCGGTTCGATCCCTGGCCTGGGAAGATCCCACGTGCTGTGGAGTGGCTGGACTGATGTGTCCAATCACCGAGCTGGAGCTCTGGAGCGCATGCGCCCAGAGCCGGTGCTCTGCGACAACAGAGGCCACCGCAATGGGAGGCCTGCAGGAGCCAAAGTACAAAGACGGATGAAAACAGAGAAATGAAAGACCAATAGAAATGGCCCGCCTGCTCCCCTCCCTCCCCAACCCAACCCCCGCCTAAAATAAATAAATAAATAAATCTTTAAAAAAAAAACAACAAAAAAACTTGTATCAGGGAACTTGCCTGGTGGTTCAGCGCCTAAGCCTCCCAATGCAGGGGGCCAAGCTTTGATCCCTGGTCAGGGAAGTAGATTCCACATGCCACAAGTAAGACTCAGTGCAGCCAAGTAAATATTTTAAAAGCACAAAAAAGTTAGATCAGGAAACTTTCCTAAATCCCTTCCTTGATTTTTCATTACAGTCAAAATAAAACTGATGCTCTTTACATGGCCCCCAAGCCTTTTCGAGGTAATGACCTTTGTTTCCTTCTTCAGTGACATCTTCTACCATTTTCCACTTCCTACCACACCTGAGCTTTTAGTTACCTCCTGTCTTCTCTACAGGTATTTGCATATGCCAGGAGTGCTCTTCCCTTTCTTGATTTGATTGGCTGCTTCTTCATGATGTTTTCTTAATTAGAGAGCCTTTCACTGATGATTTTATCCTATGTAAAAATGTTTTACTAGAATCTTAGCAATTAGTGCATTTAGGTGAAGGGTATATTAGTCTTTCACATTTTCACTAGATTTAAATTATTTGAGGAAAAATATTGAGGGAAAATATACCCTCTTTCTTAAATACTTTGATACCTTTTCAGATTTGTTTTGGGTCTTTCTTCCCTGTCTTCCCTACCTATCCGCCACTCCCCCTTTCCCTGCAAACTCCTCCTATGATGTTTCAGTTGAGTAGAGAGGAGGGAAATAGGATTATCTGAATAGAATTGGAGGCATATGTTATTGGAAGCCATTACTTAAATACCTAAGACTCCCTCTGCCAGAATAGTTTATTAAGTACATATAAGGAAAGAGTAACCTTTTAAAAAATGGCCTGATGTGAGGGTGGCTCACATCATCTTACCTAGAGGCCTTTCCTTCCTATAAACATCTACCTTCTCCTTCAGGAAGAAGTGCTGAATGCTGGTTATCAGAGCCTCCAGCCATGCTTTTGTTTGTAGTAGTGCACTCACGAGTTTCTTTGTAGCAGAGATATTTTCACAGTTTTCATTCTGGAATAATCTTAGCCATGCTTGGTGTGTTTCTCTACCTATATGGAATCAGCAGTATAATTCTGAATGAAACCCAAAACCTAAATGGAACATTAGATACCCCTTCCTTGGTTTGTCTGCCTACATGACAACTATTCTTAGATTTTTTTTTTTTGCATTATGGCAATAAGCTTAACTTAATGATTTGTATTACATTTACTTGGCATCTTGCATCTCTGAACTGCAGCTTTTCAGATAGTGGCCTAGGCTACAGTTTTTTTTACTTTCCAAAAAACTTTGATATAATTGATTAGATGAATTTTTTTGAAGATAAGGTATACGTATAAAAATATCATAGTTATTTCAGGGATCAAGTAGACTATGGGGCCAGTGTCATTATGGCTAAAACTGTACTCTCCCAACAGAATTTATAGAAACTGGCATTAAGTAAAATTTATTTTAAGCTTATACTTAAATCCCTGAATTTGAAATCAGTGTCCTTTTATCAGTCGCCTACATAAAATCAAGTATTTTGTGACTCCAAGTGTATCTCTGCTTATAAACAGAGGAAATTTCAGTAAAAGACTTCATTGAGAAATGAGAAGAATTAGGTCATTTAGTTATGGGCACCTGTAAATTTCTACCATTAGAAGAGCAGAATTATAAGTAATAAAACTAGAATTACAGAAGGAGCAGCATTCTTTTTCTTTTTTTAAGAGTTTATTTTATTTTTTATTTGACTGTACCAGGTCTTAGTTGCAGCATGTGGGATCTATTTCCCTGACCAGAGGAGGAAATAGGATTATCTGAATAGAATTGGAGGCATATGTTATTGGAAGCCATTACTTAAATACCTAAGACTCCCTCTGCCAGAATAGTTTATTAAGTACATATAAGGAAAGAGTAACCTTTTAAAAAATGGCCTGATGTGAGGGTGGCTCACATCATCTTACCTAGAGGCCTTTCCTTCCTATAAACATCTACCTTCTCCTTCAGGAAGAAGTGCTGAATGCTGGTTATCAGAGCCTCCAGCCATGCTTTTGTTTGTAGTAGTGCACTCACGAGTTTCTTTGTAGCAGAGATATTTTCACAGTTTTCATTCTGGAATAATCTTAGCCATGCTTGGTGTGTTTCTCTACCTATATGGAATCAGCAGTATAATTCTGAATGAAACCCAAAACCTAAATGGAACATTAGATACCCCTTCCTTGGTTTGTCTGCCTACATGACAACTATTCTTAGATTTTTTTTTTTTTTTTTGCATTATGGCAATAAGCTTAACTTAATGATTTGTATTACATTTACTTGGCATCTTGCATCTCTGAACTGCAGCTTTTCAGATAGTGGCCTAGGCTACAGTTTTTTTTACTTTCCAAAAAACTTTGATATAATTGATTAGATGAATTTTTTTGAAGATAAGGTATACGTATAAAAATATCATAGTTATTTCAGGGATCAAGTAGACTATGGGGCCAGTGTCATTATGGCTAAAACTGTACTCTCCCAACAGAGTTTATAGAAACTGGCATTAAGTAAAATTTATTTTAAGCTTATACTTAAATCCCTGAATTTGAAATCAGTGTCCTTTTATCAGTCGCCTACATAAAATCAAGTATTTTGTGACTCCAAGTGTATCTCTGCTTATAAACAGAGGAAATTTCAGTAAAAGACTTCATTGAGAAATGAGAAGAATTAGGTCATTTAGTTATGGGCACCTGTAAATTTCTACCATTAGAAGAGCAGAATTATAAGTAATAAAACTAGAATTACAGAAGGAGCAGCATTCTTTTTCTTTTTTTAAGAGTTTATTTTATTTTTTATTTGACTGTACCAGGTCTTAGTTGCAGCATGTGGGATCTATTTCCCTGACCAGGGATTGAACCGATGCCCTCTGCATTAGGAACTCAGAGTCTTATCTATTGGACCACCAGGGAATCCCCAGGAGCAACATTCTTAAGTCTTGTGCTGGAAAGATACTTAGAAAAATGTCAGACTACAGAACATCTTTGGGTGATTGAATTGGTAATACTGCTTCATACCTGTATCATTTTGGCAGGCACTTTATGAATTCACACAAAGCCTGACCTTTTCTTCTGCTTTCACCTTCCTGAGGCCTTGTGAAAGAAACGGGTCCATTAAAGGTTTCTATCGAATTTATTGTGTGAAAAGGTAGAAACTTGGTTCAGTTGGAACAAAGCCTGTAATTTTCAGAATGACTTGAATTTGGTTAACAGAGGATTCTTAGAAAGAAATTAGTAATTCTTTTTTTTTTTTTTCACAAGTGAATCAGAGTTTATTAGGTAGGTAGTGGATGCGGTGAAGCACAAAGAGAAGTATGCAACACTCTAATTGAACCGAACTTGAGATTCTTGGGGGGGAAAAAAAAACTGTCGGTTACACCATTGGCCACTTCTGCCCGCTGATACTGGGCTTGTTAGTGGAGATGAGGGAAGAATTTCAGTGGCAGGCCGGTGCTCGCTCCTGTGGCTGGGAAGCGATCTCCGGAGTTCTCAAGGCCAGGCCCGGGCTTAAGATCGAGATTTCAGAGTGGATGCCGCCAGACCCATCAAGATGGCCACGATCGTGAAGCCCTGGGTGGGCGGTGGCATCAGGTTGGGACGGCCTGTCCCGTGAAGCAGTGAGCCATGTAGGCCGATACTTAAAGCATTAAGTAAAATTTATTTTAAGCTTATACTTAAATCCCTGAATTTGAAATCAGTGTCCTTTTATCAGTCGCCTACATAAAATCAAGTATTTTGTGACTCCAAGTGTATCTCTGCTTATAAACAGAGGAAATTTCAGTAAAAGACTTCATTGAGAAATGAGAAGAATTAGGTCATTTAGTTATGGGCACCTGTAAATTTCTACCATTAGAAGAGCAGAATTATAAGTAATAAAACTAGAATTACAGAAGGAGCAGCATTCTTTTTCTTTTTTTAAGAGTTTATTTTATTTTTTATTTGACTGTACCAGGTCTTAGTTGCAGCATGTGGGATCTATTTCCCTGACCAGGGATTGAACCGATGCCCTCTGCATTAGGAACTCAGAGTCTTAGCTATTGGACCACCAGGGAATCCCCAGGAGCAACATTCTTAAGTCTTGTGCTGGAAAGATACTTAGAAAAATGTCAGACTACAGAACATCTTTGGGTGATTGAATTGGTAATACTGCTTCATACCTGTATCATTTTGGCAGGCACTTTATGAATTCACACAAAGCCTGACCTTTTCTTCTGCTTTCACCTTCCTGAGGCCTTGTGAAAGAAACGGGTCCATTAAAGGTTTCTATCGAATTTATTGTGTGAAAAGGTAGAAACTTGGTTCAGTTGGAACAAAGCCTGTAATTTTCAGAATGACTTGAATTTGGTTAACAGAGGATTCTTAGAAAGAAATTAGTAATTCTTTTTTTTTTTTTTTCACAAGTGAATCAGAGTTTATTAGGTAGGTAGTGGATGCGGTGAAGCACAAAGAGAAGTATGCAACACTCTAATTGAACCGAACTTGAGATTCTTGGGGGGGAAAAAAAAACTGTCGGTTACACCATTGGCCACTTCTGCCCGCGCTGATACTGGGCTTGTTAGTGGAGATGAGGGAAGAATTTCAGTGGCAGGCCCGGTGCTCGCTCCTGTGGCTGGGAACGATCTCCGTGGAGTTCTCAAGGCCAGGCCCCGGGCTTAAGATCGAGATTTCAGAGTGGATGCCGCCAGACCCATCAAGATGGCCACGATCGTGAAGCCCTGGGTGGCGATCCGGGTGCGCATCATGAGTTGGGAGCGGTGGCTCTGTCCCCGGTGGAAGCAGTAGAGCCCATAGGTAAGGGCGGCCGCAGTGCCCATGCAGCCTGTGGGTACCAATGGGCTCTCGCGGGTCTTGCGAATAAACTTTTCCTTGAAGCTTTCAGAAGTGCTGTAGACACTGGGGCTAAAGCCTTCAATGGCTGGGGGCTGCGACAGGTCAAAGGGTGCCTCCGGAGTGACACGGCCGGGAGTCTCCATGTTTCAGGCCACAGCGGTATGAGAAAATCCCAGAAATTAGTAATTCTTAATGTTCTTGAAATGAAATTATTTAGCAGCTGTTACAGGTGATAAATAAGTGAATTTATATAGACTGTCCAGTGTGCGTGTTAGAAAATGACCTTATGTTTAAAAACTATGCTGAATAATTTATAGCTGTACTGCCCCAAACCCTAGCAACTTGCCACATGTGGTTATTTATTTTAAAGTAAATTAAAAATCACTAAAATTAATATTTGAGTTCCTTAGTTGTGTTAGCCACATATCAAGTGCTTAATAGTCACATGTAGCTTTTGGAAAGTGGAAAGTGCAGATATAGACAGCACTGTTTTAGAGAATGCAAAGTGTGGGAATTGTAATATTTTCAATTTAACTGTTATGCTGATGAATTCTTCTATTGAAATTCTTGGCTGTTTCTTATTGACTGATGAAATATTAAGAACTAAGGTGTCCATAAGGTAATTAGCCTGTCAGTTATGTTTGCAACAAAAACTATAAGTAAATTGAGTATTAACTAGACTTACTGTAGTGATGATTTTGCAGTATTTACAAATATCAAATCATTATGTTGTAAATTTGAAATTAAGTGTTTCATGTCAGGTGAGCCATATGTGGTCCAACTCTCATATCCATACATGACTACTGGAAAAAATCATAGCCTTCACTATATGGGCCTTTGTTGGCAAGGTGATGTCTCTGCCTTTTTTTTTTTTTAAAGATTTATTTATTTATTTTGGGCGGGGGTCAGGTTGGGGAGGGAGGGGAGCGGGCGGGCCACTTCTATTGGTCTTTCTCTATTTTCATCCGTCTTTGTTCTTTGGCTCCTGTGGGCCTCCCATCGCAGTGGCCTCTGTTGTCGCAGAGTGCCGGCTCTGGGCGCATGTGCTCCAGAGCTCCGGCTCGGTAATTGGACACATCGGTCCAGCCGCTCCACGGCACGTGGGATCTTCCCAGGCCAGGAATTGAACTGGTGCCCCTTGCACTGCAAGGTGGTGTCCTTACCCACTGGACCACCAGGGGAAGCCCGTCTCTGCTTTTTAATATGCTATCTAGGTTGGTCATAGCTTTTCCTCCAAGGATCAAGTGTCTTAATTTCATGGCTGCAGTCACCGTCCGCAGTGATTTCCGAGCCCAAGGAAATAAAGTCTGTCACTGTTTCCATTGTTGCCCATCGATTTGCTATGAAATGATGGTCCCAAGTGCTATGATCTTAGTCTTTTTGAATGTTGTTTTAAGCCAGATTTTTCACTCTCCTCTTTACTCATCAAGAGGCTCTTTAGTTCCTTGTTGCTTTCTGCAGTTAGGGTGGTATCATCTGCATATCTGAGGTTCTTGGTATTTCTTCCAGCAGTCTTGATTCCAGCTTGAACTTCATCCAGACTGGCATTTCACATGATGCACAGGGCATATAAGTTAAAAAAGCAGTGTGACAATATACAGACTTGACGTACTCCTTTCCGAATTTTGAACCAGTAGGTTGTTCCATGTCTGGTTCTAACTGTTGCTTCTTGATGTTCATTCTCATTTCTTAGGAGGCAGATAAGGTGGTCTGGTGTTCCCATCTCTTGAAAAATTTTCCACAGTTTGTTGTGTGGTCCACACAGTCAAAGGCTTTAGCGTAGTCAGTGAAGCTGAAGTCAATGTTTTTTGCTCTTTCTATGATCCAGCTGATGTTGGCAATTTGATCTCTGGTTCCTCTGCTGTTTCTAAATCCAGCTTTGCATCTAGAAATTTTCCATTCGCGTACTGTTGAAGCCTCGCTTGAAGGATTTTGAGCATTACCTTGATAGCATGTGAAATGAATGCAGTTGTGAGGTAGTTTGAAATATGTCAAATTAAAATAAAGATATTTTAGCTTAATTTGATGTTTTGTGTTTCTGAAATTGTAAAATAGCCAGTTCAACCCTTTATTACAGGTGACAAATTTGAGAGTCATTGTTTAAAGAATTTGACCAGAATCATGGTCTCCTTGTCTTAAATAGTAGAGCTGAAAATTGAGCCAAGGTCTTTTTCTTCCTGATCTATTGTCTCTTGGTTACTCCCATCTTTTTGGATTGATATTCTCCTGAATTTATATCTGATCTCTGCCCTGCATACCACCTCCTAAAACAAATAAGCAAATAAAAGCAATCCATTTTCCTACAGTTCAGTTTTTGAGATCTTTTCTAAATTACAGAGTACTCTCTTGTAACTTTTGAATAAAATGTAAACTTCATAGGTTGGCCTTCTGTGTTTCTTCATGATCATGCCCCTTTCTTGGGTGCTTCCAGTTGCATCCCCTGTTACCCCTGGAAGCCATGTCCTTCCCACTTTCCTCCCCTCAACCCTCAATCTTTCTGGTCTTGGCTTAGTTTAACTGTCCATTTACTTGTTTTTAACCATACCCCCTGTGCTTCTTTCCCTTAACCTCCAGCTGATCCACTGTTTATCCCCTTGAGAAGATTCCCTTCAGTAAGTTCATTAAAGGGAGAGACTATTTCTTGCTTACTAATATAGGTGAACCCACAGACATTTGTTGAATGTGGAAATGTTTTTATACTTCAGGGTCATTTCAAGGTAGAAGTGGTTTTAGTAGTGAACAAAGAGTCTGAAAGAATGACTGAAGGAAATTAGTCCAGCACTTCCCAACTTGTACTTCAGAGCACCTGTATACTACAAAGTGTTAAGTGTTTCACAGAAAAAGATTCCATGATTAAATATTTTAGGAAATGCTTTCAGATTATATCCCAGATAGGGATATAAGACTATTCATATAAGACTAATCAGTAAAGGCTTCAGGAAGTTCTGTAGTAAAAATAAATATGTATTTTCTGATTTAGCATTTTCCTAATATGTTTGATTATGGAAACTTTTAAGATAGTATAAATTTAATTTCTCTTAGCAATGTGTGATATGTGGGAAGTGCCAAATGAGTCTTTTATTTCCCTCAGGTTTAATTAATACATTTATACCATGTTATCATATCATGCCCAAAAGGCTATTTGGAGGAACTCTGGTTGTTTATAGTTGAAAGAGAAACTTTAGGGATGATAACAGCTATCTTCAGATATTTGGAAATTCCATTAAAGAGGGATTGAAAGTATTTTCTTTGAAACTAGAGAGTAAGAGCAAGAATCAGGGAGAAGGTCTTTTTCTTCCTGATCTATTGTCTCTTGGTTACTCCCATCTTTTTGGATTGATATTCTCCTGAATTTATATCTGATCTCTGCCCTGCATACCACCTCCTAAAACAAAGAAGCAAATAAAAGCAATCCATTTTCCTACAGTTCAGTTTTTGAGATCTTTTCTAAATTACAGAGTACTCTCTTGTAACTTTTGAATAAAATGTAAACTTCATAGGTTGGCCTTCTGTGTTTCTTCATGATCATGCCCCTTTCTTGGGTGCTTCCAGTTGCATCCCCTGTTACCCCTGGAAGCCATGTCCTTCCCACTTTCCTCCCCTCAACCCTCAATCTTTCTGGTCTTGGCTTAGTTTAACTGTCCATTTACTTGTTTTTAACCATACCCCCTGTGCTTCTTTCCCTTAACCTCCAGCTGATCCACTGTTTATCCCCTTGAGAAGATTCCCTTCAGTAAGTTCATTAAAGGGAGAGACTATTTCTTGCTTACTAATATAGGTGAACCCACAGACATTTGTTGAATGTGGAAATGTTTTTATACTTCAGGGTCATTTCAAGGTAGAAGTGGTTTTAGTAGTGAACAAAGAGTCTGAAAGAATGACTGAAGGAAATTAGTCCAGCACTTCCCAACTTGTACTTCAGAGCACCTGTATACTACAAAGTGTTAAGTGTTTCACAGAAAAAGATTCCATGATTAAATATATTAGGAAATGCTGCAGATTATATCCCAGATAGGGATATAAGACTATTCATATAAGACTAATCAGTAAAGGCTTCAGGAAGTTCTGTAGTAAAAATAAATATGTATTTTCTGATTTAGCATTTTCCTAGTATGTTTGATTATGGAAACTTTTAAGATAGTATAAATTTAATTTCTCTTAGCAATGTGTGATATGTGGGAAGTGCCAAATGTGTCTTTTATTTCCCTCAGGTTTAATTAATACATTTATACCATGTTATCATATCATGCCCAAAAGGCTATTTGGAGGAACTCTGGTTGTTTATAGTTGAAAGAGAAAACTTTAGGGATGATAACAGCTATCTTCAGATATTTGGAAATTCCATTAAAAGAGGGATTGAAAGTATTTTCTTTGAAACTAGAGAGTAAGAGCAAGAATCAGGGGAGGAAGGTGTAGGGAGGCAGAGTTTTTACTTTGTATAGGGGTAACTTTCTAATAATTAGAATTTTGGAAGGTTAAGTAAAGTTTCTGTCCCTAAGGGTTGTCAAGCACAGATTTATAGGGATGCTTTAGAGGAGTTTAGCACATTAGATAAGGGATAGATCAGAAGGGTAGTTTTCTGCAATAGTTTGAAAACTATTAGACTCTATTTCTGAGATATCTCTGAGTCAGAGTTTATATTCATTGGCCCCTTTCTAATTCTGTGAATCTATGTCTTAGTATGCAATCTCAGTCAAGAAGTCAAATATGTGTTATGAGAAACATACAGTAGAAATTTAAGCTGTATGGTTAAGTGCTCTTACTTGATGATATTTTGTATAGACTTTTATTTTTTTACAGCAGTTTCAGATTCACACAAAGAAATTGAGCACAAAGTCTAGAGAGTTCATATATATGCTCTTCTCCCACCAATATATTAATACAACCTCTCTCACTACCCACATCCCACACTATGGTGGTATATTTGTTAAAATTGATGACTCTACATTGACACATTATCGCCCAAATGTCCACAGTTTAGAGTTCACTCTTTTTCTTTTCTTTTTTTTTTTTTTTCCCCTAATATTTGGCCATCTGCAGCATGTGTGATCTTAGTTTTCCAACCAGGGATGAATCAAACTGCAGTGGAAGCTCAGTGTCTTAGACACTGAACCACCAGGAAAGTTTATAGAGTTCACTCTCAGTTGTTGATTTTTTTTTTTTTTTTTAGTTGTTGATATTTTGAAAGAAAACATGAATATTCTTGGTCATCTTTAAGAAGGTGGTTTTCAGTTATTTATTGTGCTAGTTTAGTCTTTTCTGATTCAGAGTTCTAGAAGATAATTAGATCTTTCTATTTTGAGGAAGTATTCAGCATTGGAGAAAGTTCTTTTGTTCATAATCTTATTGGAAATGTTTTATTTTCCCAGCTAATGGTATCTTTTCTTCCTTTTAAGTACCTAAAGAATTGGTGGAGCTCCATTTGAAGTTGATGAGAAAGATTGGCAAATCTGTTACAGCAGACAGATGGGAAAAATATCTGATCAAGGTAAATATTTGTAAATCACCTTCTTTGAATTATCTAGGATAAATTGATGTTACGTTTCATAATATGCTCTGACTTTTAAAATTGTCTCCTAATAGTTGCAATATAGACCTGGAAATCCATCTGGGTTTTTGTATCTGGGTAAATTTATGTTGAATTGAGAAGTGTTTCCTCTGCTTTTATTTTTTTGCGGGTGTTTGTGAGGTATTTATTATTCTTCCCATAAACTGGCACATTGTATTTAGTTTTCATTCATTTTTAAGTATTTTCTATTTCCCTTTGTGATTTCTTTTTGGACCCATTGGTTATTTAGTAGTATATTGTTTCCATATGTTTCTTAATTTCCGCAATTTTTCCTGTTTTGAAATTTTTCTAATTTCATTCCATTTTGAATGTGGGAGAACATACTAGTTTCAGATTCACACAAAGAAATTGAGCACAAAGTCTAGAGAGTGAATTCATATATATGCTCTTCTCCCACCAATATATTAATACAACCTCTCTCACTACCCACATCCCACACTATGGTGGTATATTTGTTAAAATTGATGACTCTACATTGACACATTATCGCCCAAATGTCCACAGTTTAGAGTTCACTCTTTTTCTTTTCTTTTTTTTTTTTTTTTTCCCCTAATATTTGGCCATCTGCAGCATGTGTGATCTTAGTTTTCCAACCAGGGATGAATCAAACTGCAGTGGAAGCTCAGTGTCTTAGACACTGAACCACCAGGAAAGTTATATAGAGTTCACTCAGTTGTTGATTTTTTTTTTTTTTTTTAGTTGTTGATATTTTGAAAGAAAACATGAATATTCTTGGTCATCTTTAAGAAGGTGGTTTTCAGTTATTTATTGTGCTAGTTTAGTCTTTTCTGATTCAGAGTTCTAAAAGATAATTAGATCTTTCTATTTTGAGGAAGTATTCAGCATTGGAGAAAGTTCTTTTGTTCATAATCTTATTGGAAATGTTTTATTTTCCCAGCTAATGGTATCTTTTCTTCCTTTTAAGTACCTAAAGAATTGGTGGAGCTCCATTTGAAGTTGATGAGAAAGATTGGCAAATCTGTTACAGCAGACAGATGGGAAAAATATCTGATCAAGGTAAATATTTGTAAATCACCTTCTTTGAATTATCTAGGATAAATTGATGTTACGTTTCATAATATGCTCTGACTTTTAAAATTGTCTCCTAATAGTTGCAATATAGACCTGGAAATCCATCTGGGTTTTTCTATCTGGGTAAATTTATGTTGAATTGAGAAGTGTTTCCTCTGCTTTTATTTTTTTGCAGGTGTTTGTGAGGTATTTATTATTCTTCCCATAAACTGGCACATTGTATTTAGTTTTCATTCATTTTTAAGTATTTTCTATTTCCCTTTGTGATTTCTTTTTGGACCCATTGGTTATTTAGTAGTATATTGTTTCCATATGTTTCTTAATTTCCGCAATTTTTTCCTGTTTTGATTTCTAATTTCATTCCATTTTGAATGTGGGAGAACATACTTTGTTCTTTAGTATTAAAAGCACTAAAGTGGGCTTCCCTGGTAGCTCACTGGTAAAGAGCTCACCTGCTAATGCAGGAGACACAGGTTCGATCCCTGATCTGGAAAGATACCACATGCTGCGGAGCAGCTGAGCCTGTGAGCCACAACTATGGAGCCTGTGCTCTAGAGCCTCGGAGCCGCAACTATTGAGTCCATGTGCCACAACTACTGAAGCCCGTGTGCCCTAGAGCGTGAGTTCCACAACAAGAAAAGTCACTGCAACAAGAAACCTGCTCACCTCAACTAGAGAGTAGCCCCCACTCCCTGCAACTAGAGAAGAGCCTGCAGCAGCAGTGACAGCCCAGAAGAACCAAAAATAAATAAATAAATAATTTTTTTAAAAAAAAAAGCATTAAAGTATTAAAAGTACTAAATAGTATTAGAAGAAAAACTGTTCTACTTAGATATTTGTAGGGATTAGGTAACGTCATATGTATATTTAGTCCTTTTTCTCCTTGATTTTTAAGACTTTCTCTGTCCTGTAAATAGTTTATGCACACATACATACTCTTATTATAAATGTGTATTTTCTCTTATCCTTTTTCGATATGCGAACGTCTCTACTATTTTATTAAAGAACTGTGAACTCTCCACTCTCTCTTTTTTTTGATATTAATTTTGGCCTCATTTTTTATTGGCTTTTTATGTATTTATTTTCATCCATCTTTATTCTCTGTCTTGTGTGGGCCTCCCATTGCAGTAGCCTTTCCCACTGCAGAGCACTTGCTCTAGGCGCGTGTGCTCCAGAGCACTGACTCACAATTGGACACACAGGTCCAGTCGCTCTACAGCAAGTGGGATCTTCTCTGGCCAGGGATTGAACCGGTGCCCTCTGCACTGCAAGGCGGACCCTATGCCCATTGAACCACCAGGGAAACCCCACATTTTAATTTTTTTTTTAATTAAAAATTTTTAAATCTTGGTTGTCCTTGGACTTCGCTGCAATATGCGAACACTGTCTAGTTGTGGTATGTGGGCAGCTACTTGTGTTGTACATGGGTGGCATGTGTTGTACATGTGCTGTCTAGTTGTGGTACATTGTGGTGGCTCTAGGGCACATGGGATACAGTGGATATGGCATGTGGGCTTAGTATTTGTGGTTCCTGGGCTCTAGAATGCAGTCTCAGTAGTTGGAGTGAATGGGCTTAGTAACTCTGCGTCATATGGAATCTTCCTGGACCAGGGATCAAACTCTTGTCTTCTGTATTGGCAGGCGAATTCTTTTGCCACTGAGCCACCAGGGAAGGCCGTGTGTGAGTTTGATATTAGAAAATCTGGGCTCCCTTCTTGATTCCTTAGCTCTGTTGATGTCAGAAAACTTTATCATTTGAGCTGACTGATCTGTAAAACTGGAGGAAATGCAATGTTATTAAATACTGACATTCATCTTTAAGAATTGTGAGAATTTAATGACATAATATATGAATGCACTCAACACTATTGTCTGACATGGGCTTCAAGAAAACTTACCTGTTAATAAGGATGATATAATACTGAAGATATTGTCGAAATTTACATTATTACCTGATTTTTAAGATATATAAAAACTAATATTAACGTAATTTAGTTAATAGAAGGATGTTGTTCAGTCACTAAGTCATCTCCGACTCTTTGTGACCCCCATGAACTGCAGCACAACAGGCTTCTTTGTCTTCCACTCTCTCCTGGAATTTACTGAAACTTATGTCTTTCATAAAACATGCGATCTTTTACATTCATCAGAGTTTTTGCAGGTACTGTATCTTCTGCCTTCCCACGAACTTGTTGGCCTGGGAAACAAACATTTATCCTTTAGATCTAAACTCAAGTATTACTTTCTTCTTGAGACCATTTTTCCTCAGGAAGATGTTCTAAATGTTCCACTGTGGATTTATGTGTAGCTCCATTATAGAAACTACTATATATATATATATACATATATATATATATATGTATGTATGTATATATGTATATATATATACTGTTGTTTTGTTTTGTTTTTTTAAATTTTGGCCTCTTCTGTTGTTTTTTTATGTGTTTATTTTCATCTCTCTTTATTCTTTGGCCTGTGTGGGCATCCTATTGAAGTGGCCTCTCTCGTTGCAGAGCACCAGCTCTGGCCACGTATGCTGCAGAGCACTGGGTCCTAATTGGACACTCCGGCCCAGCCACTTCTTGGTACATGGGATCTTTCTGGGCCAGGGATGGAACTGGTGGCCCTTGCACTGCAAAGTGCATTCTTTACCCACTGGACCACCAGGGAAGCCCAGAAACTACTACTATATATTTTTTATATTTCATGTATACTATGTACCCGGCACTGCATTTGATACTTTCCTTAATATAGCTCACTTTTTTTTTTTTCTTGACTCTTTTAAGTCATCATTTGTTTTTCATCCATCTTTATTCTTTGGCCTGTGTGGGCCTCCCACTGCAGTGGCCTCTCTCTAATTGCAAAGCACCGGCTCTGGGCGCATGTGCTCCAGAGCTCCTGCTCGGTAGTTGGACACATCGGTCCAGCCGCTCCACAGCATGTGGGATTCTCCCAGGCCAGGGATCGAACTGGCGCCCCTTGCACTGCAAGGCAGTGTCCTTACCCACTGGACCACCAGGTAAGCCCCATATTTTGGCGGCGGGGGCACTTCTATTGGTCTTTCATTCATTTCTATCTTTTGTTCTTTGGCCTGTGTGGGCCTCCCATGGCAGTGGCCTCTCTCGCTGCAGAGTACCGGCTCTGGGCACATGCACTCCAGAGCTCCTGCTCGGTAGTTGGACACATCGGTCCAGCCGCTCCACAGCATGTGGGATTCTCCCAGGCCAGGGATCGAACTGGCGCCCCTTGCACTGCAAGGCAGTGTCCTTACCCACTGGACCACCAGGTAAGCCCCATATTTTGGCGGCGGGGGCACTTCTATTGGTCTTTCATTCATTTCTATCTTTTGTTCTTTGGCCTGTGTGGGCCTCCCATGGCAGTGGCCTCTCTCGCTGCAGAGTACCGGCTCTGGGCACATGCACTCCAGAGCTCCCGCTCGGTAGTTGGACACATCCGTCCAGCTGCTCCGCGGCACGTGGGATCTTCCCAGGCCAGGGATTGAACTGGCGCCCCTTGCACTACAAGGCAGTGTCCTTACCCACTGGACCACCGGAGAAGCTCCATAGCTCACTTTTTTGTTGTTTTTTAAACTTTTTATTTATTTACTTTTGGCTGTGCTAGGTCTTTGTTGATGTGTGGGTTTAGCTGCTCTGTGGTATGTGTGATCTTCCCGGATCAGGGATGGAACCTGTGTCTCCTGCATTGGCAGATGGGTTCTTATCCACTGAGCCACAAGGGAAGCCTCGTAGCTCACTTTTGAAGTAAATATTTTCCTCATGTTATACACAAGGAAATTGGTTTTGAGAAACTAAATAGCTAGACCAGTCTCACATTGCTAGAAATAGCAGTGCCAGCGTTCAGGTCCATGACTTGGTGAATCCAGTGCTTTAAAATGCTGCTAGTATTGTCCCTCTTACTTGTTTTCGTTGTAGATTATAACTATCTTGAATGCTTTTTGCATCGTTTATGCATTTATATTAGGTGAATTAATCACTTAAATGATTTGTTTTCTTTCACTTGACTGCCAATATGCTTAACTCTTTATTTACTTCTTAGTTGTATTTACTGATTGCATTAGATAGTTTTCTAATGTTAACATGACCTTGGATCTTTTATCTTTCTCACAGTGGTACCATTATGCATATGTATTAGGGAAAGCAAATTTCTGTTTAAATTCAGAGCAAATAATCTGTCATTTGCTAGGCCTTGTTCCTTGACTCATGGCAGACATTACTAATCTAAGTTTTTCCTGCCAAGTCTAGTTTAGTGGAGTACACTGCTACCACAAATCAATCAGCAGTGAGTGGCATACTGTTTGTCATGTCTTGTTTGTGTCTCTCTAAAACAGTTGATCTGAGTCCTGTAGAATGAGCAGGAATTTGTTAGGAAATTGCCAATAGCTTGGCTTTACTATAATATGGAGAATGGCAGTGAGTGGAGGCCTAGGGTTCACATGAGAGAAAGTTACTGTAATAGTCCAGCCAAGCAGTTAAAAGGCCTGAATTAAGATTTTGGCAGTAAGTATCGAAAGAAAAGGGTTTAGTTGAAAGCTGTTCGTATTTGGAAGGTAGAATCAGTAAGTCTTCATATCGGACAGAGTGAGTGAGAGAGGTGTTTAGCAGCTCAAGGCAGTGTCCTTACCCACTGGACCACGAGAAGCTCCATAGCTCACTTTTTTGTTGTTTTTTAAACTTTTTATTTATTTACTTTTGGCTGTGCTAGGTCTTTGTTGATGTGTGGGTTTAGCTGCTCTGTGGTATGTGTGATCTTCCCGGATCAGGGATGGAACCTGTGTCTCCTGCATTGGCAGATGGGTTCTTATCCACTGAGCCACAAGGGAAGCCTCGTAGCTCACTTTTGAAGTAAATATTTTCCTCATGTTATACACAAGGAAATTGGTTTTGAGAAACTAAATAGCTAGACCAGTCTCACATTGCTAGAAATAGCAGTGCCAGCGTTCAGGTCCATGACTTGGTGAATCCAGTGCTTTAAAATGCTGCTAGTATTGTCCCTCTTACTTGTTTTCGTTGTAGATTGTAACTATCTTGAATGCTTTTTGCATCGTTTATGCATTTATATTAGGTGAATTAATCACTTAAATGATTTGTTTTCTTTCACTTGACTGCCAATATGCTTAACTCTTTATTTACTTCTTAGTTGTATTTACTGATTGCATTAGATAGTTTTCTAATGTTAACATGACCTTGGATCTTTTATCTTTCTCACAGTGGTACCATTATGCATATGTATTAGGGAAAGCAAATTTCTGTTTAAATTCAGAGCAAATAATCTGTCATTTGCTAGGCCTTGTTCCTTGGCTCATGGCAGACATTACTAATCTAAGTTTTTCCTGCCAAGTCTAGTTTAGTGGAGTACACTGCTACCACAAATCAATCAGCAGTGAGTGGCATCTGTTTGTCATGTCTTGTTTGTGTCTCTCTAAAACAGTTGATCTGAGTCCTGTAGAATGAGCAGGAATTTGTTAGGAAATTGCCAATAGCTTGGCTTTACTATAATATGGAGAATGGCAGTGAGTGGAGGCCTAGGGTTCACATGAGAGAAAGTTACTGTAATAGTCCAGCCAAGCAGTTAAAAGGCCTGAATTAAGATTTTGGCAGTAAGTATCGAAAGAAAAGGGTTTAGTTGAAAGCTGTTCGTATTTGGAAGGTAGAATCAGTAAGTCTTCATATCGGACAGAGTGAGTGAGAGAGGTGTTTAGCAGCTCATCTCAAGAAGGACATTTGGGGGCTTCCCTGGTGGTCCAGTGGGTAAGGACACCGCCTTGCATTGCAAGGGGCGCCGGTTCGATCCCTGGCCTGCGAAGATCTGACGTGCCGCAGAGCGGCTGGACCGATGTGTCCAATTACCGAGCCCGAGCTCTGAAGCGCATGCGCCTGGAGCTGGTGCTCTGCGACAGCAGAGGCCACTGCCATGGGAGGCCCACGTGGGCCAAAGAACAAACATGGATGAAAAATAGATAAACGAAAGACCAATAGAAGTGGCCCGTCCAGCCCCCTCCCTCCCCAACCCGCCTCCAGTCCCACAAAAAAAAAAAAAAAAGGACATTTGGAGGAATTCCCTGGTGGTCCAGTGGTAAGACTCTGTGCTCCCAATGCAGGGGCCTGGGTTCGATCCCTGGTCAGGGAACTAGAGCCCACATGCTACAACTGAGACCCAATGCAGCCAAATAAATATAAATAAACTATTTTTTTTATAAAAAAGAAGGACATTTGTTGTTGTTATGTCCTGCACTTGCTAACGTCAGTTCAGTTCAGTTCAGTCACTCAGTCATGTTCAACTCTTTGCAACCCTATGGACTGTGACACGCCAGATTCCCTTGTCTTTCACCATTTCCAGGAACTGTTCAAACTTAAGTCCACTAACTCAGAGATGCCATCCAACCATCTCATCCTCTGCTTTCTATTTTTCCCAACATCAGAGTCGTTTCCAATGAGTCATCTCTTCGTATCAGGCCAAAATATTGAGCTTCAGCCCTTTCATATAGCAGTCTAGTTTAGTGGAGTACACTGCTACCACAAATCAATCAGCAGTGAGTGGCATACTGTTTGTCATGTCTTGTTTGTGTCTCTCTAAAACAGTTGATCTGAGTCCTGTAGAATGAGCAGGAATTTGTTAGGAAATTGCCAATAGCTTGGCTTTACTATAATATGGAGAATGGCAGTGAGTGGAGGCCTAGGGTTCACATGAGAGAAAGTTACTGTAATAGTCCAGCCAAGCAGTTAAAAGGCCTGAATTAAGATTTTGGCAGTAAGTATCGAAAGAAAGGGTTTAGTTGAAAGCTGTTCGTATTTGGAAGGTAGAATCAGTAAGTCTTCATATCGGACAGAGTGAGTGAGAGAGGTGTTTAGCAGCTCATCTCAAGAAGGACATTTGGGGGCTTCCCTGGTGGTCCAGTGGGTAAGGACACCGCCTTGCATTGCAAGGGGCGCCGGTTCGATCCCTGGCCTGCGAAGATCTGACGTGCCGCAGAGCGGCTGGACCGATGTGTCCAATTACCGAGCCCGAGCTCTGAAGCGCATGCGCCTGGAGCTGGTGCTCTGCGACAGCAGAGGCCACTGCCATGGGAGGCCCACGTGGGCCAAAGAACAAACATGGATGAAAAATAGATAAACGAAAGACCAATAGAAGTGGCCCGTCCAGCCCCCTCCCTCCCCAACCCGCCTCCAGTCCCACAAAAAAAAAAAAAAAAGGACATTTGGAGGAATTCCCTGGTGGTCCAGTGGTAAGACTCTGTGCTCCCAATGCAGGGGCCTGGGTTCGATCCCTGGTCAGGGAACTAGAGCCCACATGCTACAACTGAGACCCAATGCAGCCAAATAAATATAAATAAACTATTTTTTTTATAAAAAAGAAGGACATTTGTTGTTGTTATGTCCTGCACTTGCTAATGTCAGTTCAGTTCAGTTCAGTCACTCAGTCATGTTCAACTCTTTGCAACCCTATGGACTGTGACACGCCAGATTCCCTTGTCTTTCACCATTTCCAGGAGCTGTTCAAACTTAAGTCCACTAACTCAGAGATGCCATCCAACCATCTCATCCTCTGCTTTCTATTTTTCCCAACATCAGAGTCGTTTCCAATGAGTCATCTCTTCGTATCAGGTGGCCAAAATATTGGAGCTTCAGCTTCAACATCAGTCCTTCCAGTGAATATTCAGGGCTGATCTTAAAGAAAATCATTAAGATTGACTGGTTTGATGTCCTTGCAGTCCAAGGGACTCTCGAGTCATCTCATTCTGGGGTTGTGGTATACAGTAGGGCACTCAAGAAATGCTTCATCCAAGTTGTAAGCTTTGCTCTGTGTTCTTGGTTTTCGCTCTAATTTTTAAAATTTTTGTATTTATTTATTTATGTATTTTTTGCTATTCTGGGTTTTCACTGCTGCTGCAGGCTTTTCTTTACTTGCAGGGAGTGGAGGCTACTCTCTAGTTGAGGTGAGCAGGCTTCTTGTTGCAGAGACTTCTCTTTTTATGGAACTCAGGCTCTAGGGCACGTGGGCTTCAGGAGTTGTGGCACATGGGCTCAACAGTTGCGGCTCCGAGGCTCTAGAGCACAGGCTCCATAGTTGTGGCTCACGGGCTTAGTTGCTCCGCAGCATGTGGGATCTTCCCAGATCAGGGATCAAATCTGTGTCTTCTGCATTGGCAGGCAAACTCTTCACCACTGAGCTACCAGGGAAGCCTTGATTTTTTTTTTTTTTTTTTGCTTGAGATATTATTGACCTGCCATGAAAGTCATCCTTTAAAAATATGCAGTTCAGTATTTTTAAGCATATTTACAGGTTTGTGAGCTATATTAATAGTAGAACACTATCGTAATTACTTTTGTTACAAAAGGAAATCCATTAGCAACCACTCTCTATTCCTCCCTCTGCTTATTCACTAGCAGTTTTGTCTGTATGGATTCGACTCTTGTGGAAATTCCATATACAGCACTCAAAAATCTGTGGCCTTTTAAATTTAATTCTTTCACCTAGCATCATGTTTTTCATATTCATCCATGCTATACAGTATATTATTACTTCATTTCTTTTGAGAGATGCATAAAATTCCATTGTAGTTCTATTCCACGTATTATCTTACTCATTCATCAGTTGATAGAAATTTGGATTGTTTCTGATTTTTGGCTATTATAGATAATACTGGGATGAACTGTATAGTATATGTTTTCATGTTTTTGGTATGTGAGTACTAAGGAATGAAATTGCGAAGTCAGTGTTAACTTTTTGAGGAACTGCCATACTTTTTTTTCACAACATGGCTGCGCTGTTTTACATTCCTATCATCTGGTGGTGTCCCTCTTTTTGTTGTTGTTGTTGTCCTTCTTTTTGATTATAGCTGTCTAACAGGTATGAAGTAGGATTTCACTGTGATTTTGAATTATATTACCCTAATGACTCAGAACATTGATCATCTTTCTTCTGTGTTTTTTATCTATTTATATATATTATTTGGTGAAGTGTCCATTTGTATGTTGCCTTTTAGCTTTTGATGTAATCACTTGAGCATCTTCCCTGTGTATTAGTCCAAAGTTTCCCTTCACTCTGTATGTCAAAAAAAAGTTGTTTTTCCCCCTCTGCAAAGTGTGTTGCTGTATCAGTCAAAGGAAGTATGGTATTCCAGAGAATGGACAGTTCTTTCTTCCTTTTTTGTCTTTAAAGATCTTCCGTTGTAGTTCCAGGCCATATTGCTTGCTTTTATTTTTTTCTGTCTTAACAATGATCTCCTGTGATTCTATTATACAAATTAGTTTAAAAAAAAAAATGATACTAGTGCAGGAGAGCAAAAGGATACCCCTCTCAGGGGGGCAGCCTAGTCTTACACTAGGTTGAGATGGTGATAGAAGCAGTCTCACTTAATTTGTGTTTCTCCTCCCAGCCTTTCTAGCCAGTTGCCCAACTTCCAGATAATCTTGTGCCTTTTTTAGGTTCTTCTGACTGAACCTTCATTGTATTCTTTTGCTCCTTGGATTGGAAAAAGAGTTTGAAGTTTGTAGGCGCTTTATATCATTTTTCATGCCTGATTTGCAACCTTTAAGATCAGTTTTATTACTGCTCCTGTTTTGTTGCTGAGGAAACTGGCTCACAGAGGTCATAGAACCCGTGGCATCTCTCCTGATAAGTGGAATGGTTATCCAGATTTTCTTTTTTCATCCTGTTAAATTGTCTCTGGTTTACTTAAAATGTTTGTATGGGAAGAGAAACCTAGTTCATCAGTTTTGGTTTTTATGGCTATTATAGATAATACTGGGATGAACTGTATAGTATATGTTTTCATGTTTTTGGTATGTGAGTACTAAGGAATGAAATTGCGAAGTCAGTGTTAACTTTTTGAGGAACTGCCATACTTTTTTTTCACAACATGGCTGCGCTGTTTTACATTCCTATCATCTGGTGGTGTCCCTCTTTTTGTTGTTGTTGTTGTCCTTCTTTTTGATTATAGCTGTCTAACAGGTATGAAGTAGGATTTCACTGTGATTTTGAATTATATTACCCTAATGACTCAGAACATTGATCATCTTTCTTCTGTGTTTTTTATCTATTTATATATATTATTTGGTGAAGTGTCCATTTGTATGTTGCCTTTTAGCTTTTGATGTAATCACTTGAGCATCTTCCCTGTGTAGTAGTCCAAAGATTCCCTTCACTCTGTATGTCAAAAAAAAGTTGTTTTTTTTTCCCCCTCTGCAAAGTGTGTTGCTGTATCAGTCAAAGGAAGTATGGTATTCCAGAGAATGGACAGTTCTTTCTTCCTTTTTTGTCTTTAAAGATCTTCCGTTGTAGTTCCAGGCCATATTGCTTGCTTTTATTTTTTTCTGTCTTAACAATGATCTCCTGTGATTCTATTATACAAATTAGTTTAAAAAAAAAAATGATACTAGTGCAGGAGAGCAAAAGGATACCCCTCTCAGGGGGGCAGCCTAGTCTTACACTAGGTTGAGATGGTGATAGAAGCAGTCTCACTTAATTTGTGTTTCTCCTCCCAGCCTTTCTAGCCAGTTGCCCAACTTCCAGATAATCTTGTGCCTTTTTTAGGTTCTTCTGACTGAACCTTCATTGTATTCTTTTGCTCCTTGGATTGGAAAAAGAGTTTGAAGTTTGTAGGCGCTTTATATCATTTTTCATGCCTGATTTGCAACCTTTAAGATCAGTTTTATTACTGCTCCTGTTTTGTTGCTGAGGAAACTGGCTCACAGAGGTCATAGAACCCGTGGCATCTCTCCTGATAAGTGGAATGGTTATCCAGATTTTCTTTTTTCATCCTGTTAAATTGTCTCTGGTTTACTTAAAATGTTTGTATGGGAAGAGAAACCTAGAAATTTAAGTTAATGCCACATTGTAGAGCCAAACAGCGGAATCTTTTACCCATAATTAGGAGGACTTTGAGTTGGAGAGTTGCATGAATAAAACTGCATACAATTAGGCATGTTATTTTTAGCTTCTAGTCTAGGCAGTAGAGATGAATGAACTATTGTCCTTGACCTTGAGGAACTTCTAGGCTATTTGGAGAGGTGGAATCAAATAATTACTTGCATTTGGGAAAATATGCCACAAAAGTGTATATAAAATTCTTGAGCGCAAAGGAGACAGTTGCAGAGATCACTGGTTGGTTACCTTAAATGCAGCCATCAGACAGTAGTACTAGTAAACATTTCTGGTATATTTAAGTAGTAGGTATTTCAGGGTGAGATTGGATTGGATTGTGTTTGGTGTAAACTCTTTCCTTTATATATTAATAAGACAATTAGCATAATTATAAAATGAAACTACCAGTGTAAATAAAAACTGCTGTTGTATATTAAGACTTTAACTTTCTCTGACAGATATGCCAAGAGTTTAATAGCACCTGGGCATGGGAGATGGAGAAGAAAGGTTATCTTGAAATGAGTGTTGAATGCAAGTTAGCACTCTTAAAGGTAATAAATTTATTATTTGTTAAAATTATTTTCATTAAAAAAATTCATTTCTGACTCCTGGTTGAATTGGGAAACAACTAGAAAGTAGAAACTTCTATTGCTAGTAGAAAAGGCGATTAGATTTTCCTTTTTCTCATTTATTTTTTTGTGATAAAACTCTACTTTAGTAATTAACTAAATTACTGTTTTTGTTGGTTTTTTAGTACACATATACCTAGGTTTAATGATCTCTGCCTGTAGGGATAATGGCAGTTACCCCAAATTAACTTTATGCATTGTTTGTAGCCTTCAAAGTCTTAGCTAACAAATATGGTAAGCTGTGGTTAATCTTTCACACATTTACTAAATCAAAGATTCAGGGAAATCTGACTTGATATATACTAATCATATGTAAAAATTTTAATAAAAAGTTAGTTCTTCCATTGTTGTGCTGTCAGTATGATTTTTTTTTTCTCTTTTTTTAAAAGAAAATTCTTCAGAGGTAGTTATTAAGACTCTTCTTTAAAAACTGTAGATCTCAAGCTTTCAGAAATTAGCCATTTCAAGAATAAAGTTTATCTAAAAGGTTTAAGAGAGAGTCACTGAAAATTTTATACCATGAACTAATTCGGGAGACTTTAGTACAGATAGACTCAGGGTTTAAAGTATAACTCCATTTTTGTGTCATTGGTTGTGTTAAACCTATAAATTTATGTAGTACTAAGATTATATGTTAAGTTAGAAAATTATCTTTTAAAATTAGTTGTTATGAAATATGTACATAAAGCGGGAGACAGGAAGGTGAAAGATGGATAAACATATTCTTTTTTTTTTTTTTTTAAGATTTATTTATTTATTATTTATTTTGGGCGGGGGTCGGGTTGGGGAGGGAGGGGGACGGGCGGGCCACTTCTGTTGGTCTTTCATTTCTCTATTTTCATCCATCTTTGTTCTTTGGCTCCTGTGGGCCTCCCATCGCGGTGGCGTCTGTCGTCGCAGAGCGCCAGCTCTGGGGGCATGCACTCCAGAGTTCTGGCTCGGTAATTGGACACATCGGTCCAGCCGCTCCGCGGCACGTGGGATCTTCCCAGGCCAGGGATGGAACCGGCGCCCCTTGCACTGCAAGGTGGTGTCCTTACCCACTGGACCACCAGGGGAAGCCTGGATAAACATATTCTTTATCTTCCTATCCCTGAGTCAGTTCCATGGTTGAACATACCACATTTATTGTAATGGAGAAACATTTATTGGGTATTTCAGACCATATTATAACTATTTTCTAGTACCTCTGTGAGTGTCAATTTGACGACAATCTCAAATTCAAGAATATTATCAATGAGGAGGATGCCGATACCATGCGTCTCCAGCCAATTGGCCGTGACAAAGATGGCCTCATGTACTGGTACCAGTTGGATCAAGATCACAATGTCAGAATGTACATAGAAGAACAAGATGATCAAGATGGCTCTAACAAATATGTAATCACATTTACTAAATCAAAGATTCAGGAAATCTGACTTGATATATACTAATCATATGTAAAAATTTTAATAAAAAGTTAGTTCTTCCATTGTTGTGCTGTCAGTATGATTTTTTCTTTTTTTAAAAGAAAATTCTTCAGAGGTAGTTATTAAGACTCTTCTTTAAAAACTGTAGATCTCAAGCTTTCAGAAATTAGCCATTTCAAGAATAAAGTTTATCTAAAAGGTTTAAGAGAGAGTCACTGAAAATTTTATACCATGAACTAATTCGGGAGACTTTAGTACAGATAGACTCAGGGTTTAAAGTATAACTCCATTTTTGTGTCATTGGTTGTGTTAAACCTATAAATTTATGTAGTACTAAGATTATATGTTAAGTTAGAAAATTATCTTTTAAAATTAGTTGTTATGAAATATGTACATAAAGCGGGAGACAGGAAGGTGAAAGATGGATAAACATATTCTTTTTTTTTTTTTTTTAAGATTTATTTATTTATTATTTATTTTGGGCGGGGGTCGGGTTGGGGAGGGAGGGGAGCAGGCGGGCCACTTCTATTGGTCTTTCATTTCTCTATTTTCATCCATCTTTGTTCTTTGGCCCGCGTGGGCCTCCCATCGCGGTGGCGTCTGTCGTCGCAGAGCGCCAGCTCTGGGCGCTTGCACTCCAGAGCTCTGGCTCGGCGATTGGACACATTGGTCCAGCCACTCCGCGGCACGTGGGATCTTCCCAGGCCAGGGCTCGAACCGACGCCCCTTGCACTGCAAGGCGGTGTCCTTACCCACTGGACCACCAGGGGAAGCCTGGATAAACATATTCTTTATCTTCCTATCCCTGAGTCAGTTCCATGGTTGAACATACCACATTTATTGTAATGGAGAAACATTTATTGGGTATTTCAGACCATATTATAACTATTTTCTAGTACCTCTGTGAGTGTCAATTTGACGACAATCTCAAATTCAAGAATATTATCAATGAGGAGGATGCCGATACCATGCGTCTCCAGCCAATTGGCCGTGACAAAGATGGCCTCATGTACTGGTACCAGTTGGATCAAGATCACAATGTCAGAATGTACATAGAAGAACAAGATGATCAAGATGGCTCTTCATGGAAGTGCATTGTCAGGTATATTTTATTGGAATATTTATTACATTTATTTGCATGTTTCTTGCTTTGGTCTCTTCTCTACCAGAATATAATCTCTGAGGCTGGGTGATTCTTTTTTGTTTATGGGATGGGGAATTTCCAAGACCCAGCCAAGTTGCCCAGCGCAGTATCCACTGGAGGCACTTAATTATTTGTCAAATAAATCTGTTTATCAGTGTAAGCCATATCAAGACATATAACTAGTCCTTTGGGGAGTGGAATCTGAAAAGTCAAGATGCATAGGTAATATACACGGAGAAACCCATTGTTAGAAAGAAATATAAGAAAAAAACCATATATGTGTATATATATATTTGCTGTGTTGCACAACTTGCAGATCTTAGTACCCTGATCAAGAATTGAACCCAAGCCCTTGGCATTGAAAGCACAGCATCCTAACCACTGGACCATCAGGGAATTCCCAGAAAAACAGCATTTGATTTTTATTTAGCTATTTAGGTTTCTATTATTTATTTTTTATCCTAATTAATTTGTCTGATTCATGTGACACGTCATGTATTTTCAGTTTTTCCTATGCATACATTTCTTTACTGAGATCTGAAGAAATCTGAGGAACCTTATCCTTTTTGTTGCCTTGGTCCTTTTGAAAAATCTTGATTTCTTATATTTGTATTGACAAATATATTTGAATGGAAACATTTACTATAAAGCCTTGAAATAAAACTTATTAAACAATTAATTAGTGACTCTTGGACTGTATAGCAACTTACTCACACTTGCCAAAATTTGAGAGCAGCCAAGATGTCCTTCAGTAGGTGGATGGATAAGGTACAGTGTATCCAGACAATGGAATATTGTCATCTAAAAAAGAAACAAATGTGCTATTGAGCCATGAAAGGACAGAGGAAATTTAAATCATGTTAATAAAAGTAAGGAGGCCATCCGAAGTTAACTGTATGATTTCAACTACATGACATTTTTGAAGATGTAAGACTATGGAGAAAGTAAAAAGAAAAGTAGTTTCAGGGTTTAAAGATGAATCAGGGGTGAATTGGTGAAGCACAGAGAATTTTTAGAGCAGAAAAACTACTGTGTATAATACTATTTTAATGATGCCTGAGTGTCAGGCATTCTGGAAGATACCAAACTATTGAGAATGTAAAAAGAACAGTGAGGGTTTCCCTGGTGGTCCAGCGGGTAAGGCCACCACCTTGCAGTGCAAGGGGCGCCGGTTCGATCCCTGGCCTGGGAAGATCCCACGTGCCGCGGAGCAGCTGGACCGATGTGTCAAATTACCGAGCCGGAGCTCTGGAGGGCATGCGCCCAGAGCCAGCCGGCACTCTGCAACAGCAGAGGCCACTGCGATGGGAGACCCACAAGAGCCAAAGAACAAAGACGGATGAAAATAGATAAATGAAAGACCAATAGAAGTGGCCCACCCGTCCCCCTCCCTCCCCACCCAGGCCAAAAAAAATAAATAAATAAAATAATTGTTTAAAAAAAAAAAAAAAAAGAACAGTGATTGTCAGGGTTTAGAGAGGAATGAAGGATGAATTAATGAAAGCACAGAGAATTTTTAGATAAGTGAAACTCCTCTCTATGATACTATTTTAATAATGGCTGAGCACTAGTATATATTTGTCCTAATCCATAAGAGTGAACCCTGATATGAACTGTGGATTGTGGGTGGTATTTTTGTGTCACAGTACATTCATCAGTTGTAGCAAAGGTGTTGTTAATCATTGGGGAAGCTGTGCAGTGGCATGGAATATAAAATATTTCTGTACCTTTTCACTTTTGCTGATACACTAAAACTGCTCTTAAAAAATTGTTTTTTAAATTTTATTTTCATTTAATGCTATAATGTCATAGTTTTCTTTTTTTCAGAGTTTCAGAATCACTTCTTTTTTTAAATTTTGGCCTCTTTTATTGTTTTTTTATTTATTTATTTTCATCCATCTGTATTCTTTGGCCTGTGTGGACCTCCCATCTCAGTGGCCTCTCTCATTGCAGAGCACCCGCCTCACTGGCTCTGCGCACATGCGCTCCACAGTGCTGGCTTGTAATTGGGCACACCGGTCCAGCCACTCCACGGCATGTGGGATCTTCCCTGGGCAGGGATGGAATGGTGCCCCTTGCACTGTAAGGCAGTGTCCTTACCCACCGGACCACCAAGGAAGCCCTATAATGTCATGGTTTTACAACTTCTGTTCAATAGCAGTTTCTGTTACTGTTTGTTGTAAAATTTTTAATTTAAATATATATGAGATGGATAGGAAGTAGTTAGCCCATAAATAATTGTATTTTAAGTTTAAACAACAGATTAGTAAGTTTCTTACAAAATAGTAAAAATTGTTAAGTTTCACTGAAACATGGAATTGCCAACATGTTAACCGGTAAAATTATGTATGTTTTAGCCATGTATTATGTTTCAAAAACAAAAAAGTTTACACCCTAATCTGTGTCCCACTAATTTCAATTAATATTCAAAACATAATTACCAAGAAAAAATAGTATTTGTTATAGTTACTTTATTGCTACTTAGTTCTCAGTGAAAGATATTTTGTGTTTCTGATGAAATAACATGTTATAAGTGATATTAATTTATGTGAAGGGGTACATCAAGTGATTTTCTTTAGAAATGTAAAACATGAGGAGAAAGTATGAATAGCATGAAGTGGTAGTTTTTGGTTATTAATAATCAGAGAATTTTAGCAAATCTTAGACCAGACTTCATTACGTTATTCTTCAAGGTCAGATGGGGACTCCTGAAATTGCTCTTACACCAGGTCTGCTAAGAAGAATAGTTATATGCAGACTGTTGAACAGTTTCTCTGTAAGTAGTATATACATATGATTCATATTCACATGAAAAAGTGTTTGATAACATTACTTGAAAATTCCTAGTTTAAACCATGAGATACCTGTTTATCTTCACTAGAATAACTCAAATGAAAATGACTTACAGCTCCAAATGTTAGCAAAGATGTTAGCCAACTGGAACCCTTAAACACCTTGCTGGTGGGAATGCAGAAGTTGTACCATTTCTTTGAATGTTAAACAAACTGTTACCCCATAACTCAGTGATTTCACTCCTTGGTATATATCTTCGAGAAATGAAAACAAATGTTTACACAAAAACTTGTATAGGGGCTTCCCTGGTGGCCCAGTGGGTAAGGACACCACCTTGCAGTGCAAGGGGCGCCAGTTCGATCCCTGGCCTAGGAAGATCCCATGTGCCGCGGAGCGGCTGGACCAGTGTGTCCAATTACTGAGCCGGAGCTCTGGAGCGCATGCGCCCAGAGCCAGTGCTCTGCGACAACAGATGCCACCGCAATGGGAGGCCCACACGGGCCAAAGAACAAAGGTGGATGAAACTAGACAAATGAAAGACCAGTGAAAGTGGTCCCCCCCCCCTCCCTCCGTTTAAAAAAGTTTCCTAATAAAAACAACAGATTAGTAAGTTTCTTACAAAATAGTAAAAATTGTTAAGTTTCACTGAAACATGGAATTGCCAACATGTTAACCGGTAAAATTATGTATGTTTTAGCCATGTATTATGTTTCAAAAACAAAAAAGTTTACACCCTAATCTGTGTCCCACTAATTTCAATTAATATTCAAAACATAATTACCAAGAAAAAATAGTATTTGTTATAGTTACTTTATTGCTACTTAGTTCTCAGTGAAAGATATTTTGTGTTTCTGATGAAATAACATGTTATAAGTGATATTAATTTATGTGAAGGGGTACATCAAGTGATTTTCTTTAGAAATGTAAAACATGAGGAGAAAGTATGAATAGCATGAAGTGGTAGTTTTTGGTTATTAATAATCAGAGAATTTTAGCAAATCTTAGACCAGACTTCATTACGTTATTCTTCAAGGTCAGATGGGGACTCCTGAAATTGCTCTTACACCAGGTCTGCTAAGAAGAATAGTTATATGCAGACTGTTGAACAGTTTCTCTGTAAGTAGTATATACATATGATTCATATTCACATGAAAAAGTGTTTGATAACATTACTTGAAAATTCCTAGTTTAAACCATGAGATACCTGTTTATCTTCACTAGAATAACTCAAATGAAAATGACTTACAGCTCCAAATGTTAGCAAAGATGTTAGCCAACTGGAACCCTTAAACACCTTGCTGGTGGGAATGCAGAAGTTGTACCATTTCTTTGAATGTTAAACAAACTGTTACCCCATAACTCAGTGATTTCACTCCTTGGTATTTATCTTCGAGAAATGAAAACAAATGTTTACACAAAAACTTGTATAGGGGCTTCCCTGGTGGCCCAGTGGGTAAGGACACCACCTTGCAGTGCAAGGGGCGCCAGTTCGATCCCTGGCCTAGGAAGATCCCATGTGCCGCGGAGCGGCTGGACCAGTGTGTCCAATTACTGAGCCGGAGCTCTGGAGCGCATGCGCCCAGAGCCAGTGCTCTGCGACAACAGATGCCACCGCAATGGGAGGCCCACACGGGCCAAAGAACAAAGGTGGATGAAACTAGACAAATGAAAGACCAGTGAAAGTGGTCCCCCCCACCCCTCCCTCCCCACCTCCGCCAAAATAAATAAATAAATAAATGTTTAAAAAAAAAACTTATATAATTTCATAGCATCTTTGTCCATATAGTCCTCGTATATGGATTATTACTAAGCAATAAAAAGAAATGACCCTATAATGTATGTGACTATGGATTTGTCTCTAAGGAATTATCATGTGTGATAAGTCAAAAAGTACATACTGTTTTATTTCATTTAGGTTCTAGAACTATATATATAATGTATGGTTACAGTGCTCAAAACTGATTCTGATTTGCTTTTGGTGGAGGAGAGAGATTGAGTAGGACAGGGCAGGAGGGAATTTGGGGTGTTAATAATAGAACTATGGATTATACAGGTAGATGGCGTTTGTCAGAACTGACTTGCTAAACACCTAAATCTGTTCATTTTAAAGGATGTAAACTATAGCTCAATAAAAATATTTTAAGTATTGATAATTATTTCATAGTCATTTTCAAAAAATTGATTTGTAGATAGTGTACAGAGTTTTCATGTACCCATAATTAGGAAATCTGTCAAGGCATTTCTGCTATTAATACAGCACAGTGATTGAAAATATGGTCTCTCATGTCAAGCCTTTCTGTAATTTAGTTCTGCCTTTTATATGTACTAATTAACTGTGACCATAAGCAAATAATTGTAACTTGCTGCATGTTCTCACTTTTTTAGTATAAAAAAATGGGGGTAATAATATTGCTTATTTAATCAAATTATATTAGAATTCTATGAACTAATTCATGTAATGATTTTGGAGTAGTGCCTGGAACGTAGTACTTGCTCACTACTCCAGAGCTCTGGCTTGGCAGTTGGACACATTGGTCCAACCGCTCTGCACCATGTGGGATCTTCCCAGGCCATAGATCGAACTGGTGCCCCCTGCACTACAAGGCGGTATCCTTACCCACTGGACCACCAGGGAAGCCCTGAATAATTACTTTTGTTTATCCCTACTAATTACAACTCTCAACATTCCAAAGACTAAGAAAAGTCAGATTCCACATTGAAGTAATTAGTCTGATATGTTCCATTTCACTAAAGTCTAGGTTTAGGTGCAGATAGTTTAGAATCTGTCAGAATCAATCTGCCCAAAACGAGCTCCAACCTTTCCACTTCAGTATGTTTTTCCGATCACAGTTAAGAGTATCCACATTTGGGATTCCCCTGGTGGTCCAGTGGGTAAGGACACCACCTTGTAGTGCAAGGGGCGCCAGTTCAATCCCTGGCCTGGGAAGATCCCACGTGCCGTGGAGCGGCTGGACCGATGTGTCCAACTACCGAGCTGGAGCTCTGGGGCGCATGCGCCCAGAGCCGGTGCTCTGTGACGACAGTGGCCACTGCGATGGGAGGCCCACAGGAGCCAAAGAACAAAGACGGATGAAAATAGATAAATGAAAGACCAATAGAAGTGACCCGCCCATTCCCCTCCCACCTCACCCCCCAAAAGATAAATAAATAAAATAAATGTTTGGGGAAAAAAAAAAAAAAAAGAGTATCCACATTTGCTTGGATCCAGAACTTGGGAGGCACATCATTAACTTTTTCTCTCTTTTCCGTACACTCTATTAGAAAATCCAGTCAGCTTACTATGCAAAAATGTATCCAATGTTTAAATGTTCCTCTTTCCTTTCATAACTACATGCTTATCCAAGCTACCATCACTTACAAAAAATACAGCTCAGTGGTTTTTAGAATATTCACAAAGTTGTGTGTCTGTTACTGTGTTCTAACTCTAGGGCATTTTTCTCACCCCACAAAGAGTCCCCATACCCTGTACATTATCAGTTATTCACCATTCTCCCTTTCCCTAGCCTGTGACAGCTGCCAGTCTACTTTGTTTCCCTAAGTTGCCTCGTCCAGACATTTTATATACATGGAATCATACAATATGTGACATTTTGTCTGGCTTCTTTCAGATAGCATAATATTTCAGAGTTCATCTTTGAAGAGTCAGTAGTATGTTCCTTTTATTCTGTCACATGGGTATACCACATTGTTTTTCCATTCTCTGCTTGTCTTTGGAACTTTAAACTATCTTGTATTGGGGTATAGGTGATTAACAATGTTGTGGTAGTTTCAGGTGCACATCTACTTTTGTTTATCCCTACTAATTACAACTCTCAACATTCCAAAGACTAAGAAAAGTCAGATTCCACATTGAAGTAATTAGTCTGATATGTTCCATTTCACTAAAGTCTAGGTTTAGGTGCAGATAGTTTAGAATCTGTCAGAATCAATCTGCCCAAAACGAGCTCCAACCTTTCCACTTCAGTATGTTTTTCCGATCACAGTTAAGAGTATCCACATTTGGGATTCCCCTGGTGGTCCAGTGGGTAAGGACACCACCTTGCAGTGCAGGGGGCACCGGTTCGATCCCTGGCCTGGGAAGATCCCACGTGCCGCAGAGCGGCTGGACTAATGTGTTCAATTACCGAGCTGGAGCTCTGGGGCGCATGCGCCCAGAGCCGGTGCTCTGTGACGACAGTGGCCACTGCGATGGGAGGCCCACAGGAGCCAAAGAACAAAGACGGATGAAAATAGATAAATGAAAGACCAATAGAAGTGACCCGCCCATTCCCCCTCCCTCCCCACCCCACCCCCCAAAAGATAAATAAATAAAATAAATGTTTGGGGAAAAAAAAAAAAAAAAGAGTATCCACATTTGCTTGGATCCAGAACTTGGGAGGCACATCATTAACTTTTTCTCTCTTTTCCGTACACTCTATTAGAAAATCCAGTCAGCTTACTATGCAAAAATGTATCCAATGTTTAAATGTTCCTCTTTCCTTTCATAACTACATGCTTATCCAAGCTACCATCACTTACAAAAAATACAGCTCAGTGGTTTTTAGAATATTCACAAAGTTGTGTGTCTGTTACTGTGTTCTAACTCTAGGGCATTTTTCTCACCCCACAAAGAGTCCCCATACCCTGTACATTATCAGTTATTCACCATTCTCCCTTTCCCTAGCCTGTGGCAGCTGCCAGTCTACTTTGTTTCCCTAAGTTGCCTCGTCCAGACATTTTATATACATGGAATCATACAATATGTGACATTTTGTCTGGCTTCTTTCAGATAGCATAATATTTCAGAGTTCATCTTTGAAGAGTCAGTAGTATGTTCCTTTTATTCTGTCACATGGGTATACCACATTGTTTTTCCATTCTCTGCTTGTCTTTGGAACTTTAAACTATCTTGTATTGGGGTATAGGTGATTAACAATGTTGTGGTAGTTTCAGGTGCACATCTACTTTTCTTTGAAGTAATAATTGGAGTTAGTCCAAAACACACTTTGGCCTGAAGAGAACAGAAGTGTAAACATCTGAGATCATAAGAGAGCATGCTTTAATATATCTGAGTGAAGAAATATTTTAAAGAAAAGAAAACCATGTAGAGAGGGAAGAGTAAAACAACTGAATTGTTAGACATGTGAATTTTAGCAAACCATTTTTTGTGTTTGTTTTAATTAATTACTTTTTTGGAGTATAGTTTTATAATGTAATAGTTTCTTCTGTACAGCAAAGTGAGCCAGTTAAGACTTCCACCAAACCTTTAGAGAGATATTAATATCTGTGCTTCTGAAAGTCATCCAAAAAATTGCAGAGGAGTGAACACGTCCACACTCATTCTGTGAGGCCGACATCATCCTGATTCAAAAACCCAGCACAGGTGTCACACATACAAAAGAAAATTATAGGCCAATATGAATATTGAACATAGATTCAAAAGTCCTCAATAAAATGCTAGCAAATATACTGAATCCAGTAGTATGTTCAAAGCGGATTTCTTTGGTAGTCCAGTGGTAAAGACTCCATACATCTACCAGGGGACGTACTTGTACAGTCAGGGAACTAAGATCTAATATGCCACATGGCACAGTCAAAACAAACAAGCAAACAAACATTAATGAGAATCCTACATCATGATCAACTGGGATTTATCCCAGGGATGCAAGTATTCTTCAGTGTAGATCAGTCAGTCAATATGATACATACAACACAATAACAAATTGAAGAGTAAAAATCATCTGGTCATCTCAATAGAAGCAGAATTCTTTTGATAAAATTTAGTGTCCATTTATGATAAACACTCTAGAAGGGGGACATAGAAGGAACATAATCTTAAAATGTAAAGGTCATATGTGACAAACACAGCTTACATCATACTTACTGGTGAAAAACTGAAAGCATTTCCTCTAAGATCAAGAACAAGACAAAGATGTCCGCTCTCACCACTTTTATTCAACCCAGTATTGGAAGTCCTGATCACAGCAATCAGAGAAGAAAGAATGAATCCAGATTGAAAGTTAAGAAGTTAAACTGCCACTTTGCAAAAAGATGTGATGCTATATGTAGGATATGCAGTGCAGACATGGGAATGATGTCCGAGGGGACGGACTGAGAACAAGCACTGATGGCGTTCCATTAATAACATTGATATGTAAACATCTTGTGTTCAAGGTGTTTGATGTTTTCCTTGTTCCCAGCCCATCGCCTCGGGTTCATGAAAAAGTCATTGCCTTGTTCTTTCAGACTCCATTTGGAGTCTCTGTTCATCATTCCCATGTCTGCACTGCATATCCTACAGCTATACATAGAAAATTCTAAAGATGAGATCAGAAAACAACTGGAGTTCAGGAGTGAATTTTGAAAAGTTGCAGAATATAAATTTAATTATACATAAATACTAAGTGAAGTCAGAGAAAGACATACTTTATGATAGCACTTATATGTGGAATCTAAAAAATACAGCAAACCAGTGAATAAAATAAAGGCAGACCAATGGATATGGAGAACATAATTATTGGGTTACCAGTGACATGGGCAGGGTCAGTGTAGGAGTGAGAAAGTGGAGGGTACAGACTAGTGAGTGTAAGATAGGAAGTTTCCCTTTTGTAAAGTGGGTATAGTACCAAACAGTCTTCAAATAGCATCTAATCTGACCTACTATTAGATAATTAAAAGTCCAGGATTATTCATTTTATTGTATATGTTAATGTGATAGTTATACTGTGTATAAACATATTCCTTCCCATGCAGAATATTTATAGTATGTATAAACCTTTGTTTTCTTTGTCATACATAATGACAAAATGATTGCCATTTTAACTTCTGAAAGATATCTTGTCACTGGCAGTTTTACTACTTTCTTTGGAAACCAATTTAATGATACTTAAGAGAATCCATTCTTATATAGATGCAGAAACTCAGGTATGAAGATATAATGACCTGTCCAGGGTTACATAGCCATTTGCTTTAGAAACAGGGATTCTCTTTATTCATTAATTTTTTTTTTTTTTTTTTTTTTTAAGAGCCTACTTCATTAGACAGTGTCCCCACTCTGACGCAGTAGTATTTAGCTAGGATAGAGGTGGAATTGGAAACAGGTGAAACAGAGGATAGAGGACATGTGTGGCATATGACAGATAAGAAAACCTATCGTTTCCTCTTGATACTAACTATGTAGGATTAAGAAGTGCATAGTCCTTTGATGACATGGATGGGAAGATCATGGTGCTGAATTAAGATGATTTTTTTTCTTACGGGCTATACCAAAAAGAAAATTCTACCCAGCCCATCGCCTCGGGTTCATGAAAAGTCTTTCCTTGTTCTTTCAGACTCCATTTGGAGTCTCTGTTCATCATTCCCATGTCTGCACTGCATATCCTACAGCTATACATAGAAAATTCTAAAGATGAGATCAGAAAACAACTGGAGTTCAGGAGTGAATTTTGAAAAGTTGCAGAATATAAATTTAATTATACATAAATACTAAGTGAAGTCAGAGAAAGACATACTTTATGATAGCACTTATATGTGGAATCTAAAAAATACAGCAAACCAGTGAATAAAATAAAGGCAGACCAATGGATATGGAGAACATAATTATTGGGTTACCAGTGACATGGGCAGGGTCAGTGTAGGAGTGAGAAAGTGGAGGGTACAGACTAGTGAGTGTAAGATAGGAAGTTTCCCTTTTGTAAAGTGGGTATAGTACCAAACAGTCTTCAAATAGCATCTAATCTGACCTACTATTAGATAATTAAAAGTCCAGGATTATTCATTTTATTGTATATGTTAATGTGATAGTTATACTGTGTATAAACATATTCCTTCCCATGCAGAATATTTATAGTATGTATAAACCTTTGTTTTCTTTGTCATACATAATGACAAAATGATTGCCATTTTAACTTCTGAAAGATATCTTGTCACTGGCAGTTTTACTACTTTCTTTGGAAACCAATTTAATGATACTTAAGAGAATCCATTCTTATATAGATGCAGAAACTCAGGTATGAAGATATAATGACCTGTCCAGGGTTACATAGCCATTTGCTTTAGAAACAGGGATTCTCTTTATTCATTAATTTTTTTTTTTTTTTTTTTTTAAGAGCCTACTTCATTAGACAGTGTCCCCACTCTGACGCAGTAGTATTTAGCTAGGATAGAGGTGGAATTGGAAACAGGTGAAACAGAGGATAGAGGACATGTGTGGCATATGACAGATAAGAAAACCTATCGTTTCCTCTTGATACTAACTATGTAGGATTAAGAAGTGCACGCATAGTCCTTTGATGACATGGATGGGAAGATCATGGTGCTGATTAATTAACCTAGTGGCAGATCTAGAACTAAGTTTTCCCAACTCTTAGTCCAAGGTTTCCTTTTTATTTCTGCTGTTATACACCATTTATCTGAGCAGGAAAAAATATTTAAATTATGAATTAATTTTATAAATAATTATTAATATTTATTTTTAATTATAAGTGGCCTTAAAATTGACCATACTGTACCTCTAGATTTGGTAGTAAAAGATAATTTGTAAATTGGTATCTTATTTATTTGAAATTTTCTTGTATATTTTATTAAAATTGAATTCTCTTCCTGTGGTTGTAAACTCTAATTGACACAGAAGCATCCATAACCTTTATTTTTGGATTTTTGTACTGTTGTAGTAGACTATAGCAGTATCAAAAATGTTATTCTCTCTGAAGGTGAAAAAAATTCTTTTTACCCAAAAAATAAGAAACTGGAATCATTGTTTTTACTTTTGATTTTTGTTAAATTTTGTTCCTACTGTTCTTTTGAACCAAAGAGATTTGAATTTCCATTCTAATAAAAGCATAGTCTAAGGTTCCTCTTTGGGAGATAGTTTATTTTAAATGTATTCATTCCTAATACTTAATTTTTTTATATATATGATATGAATTCAAGTGACATGTACTATTTTTTTTTTTTAAGATTTATTTATTTATTTACTTTCGGGTTGGGGAGGGAGGGGAGCGGGCGGGCCACTTCTGCTGGTCTTTCATTTCTCTATTTTCATCCGTCTTTGTTCTTTGGCTCCTGTGGGCCTCCCATCGCAGTGGCTTCTGTCGCCGCAGAGCGCGGGCTCTGGGCGCATGTGCTCCAGAGCTCAGGCTCGGTGACCGGACACATCAGTCCAACCGCACGTGGGATCTTCCCAGGCCAGGGCTCGAACCGGCGCCCCTTGCACTGCAAGGTGGTGTCCCCACTCACCGGACCACCAGGGGAAGCCCCTTAATACTTAATTTTTAAGGTTAATTGGAGTTAGTTTTACTAGTGTTTTGGGTGTTCTTAATAAGGTTTTCTTTTTAAAAATTTTAAGTTCTAATAGGTATTATTCTGAAATCACTTCAGAACTGAAGAATTTTTAAATGTTTTTTATTGAAGTATAGTTGATTTACAGTGTTGTGTTTATTTCTGCTGTATGGCAAGGTGACTCAGTTATCCATATAGACTCTTCCTCATATCCATACTATTTTTCATTAGGTTTATTATGGGACATTAAATATAGTTCCTTGTGGTATACAGTAGGACCTTGTTGATTATCCATCTTGTATAAATTAGTTTGTATCTGCTAATCCTGAACTCCCAATCTTCCCCACCCTCCTTGACAACCACAAATCTTAGAATAGAATAAATATTTTTATGCTGTCTTTTGTTTTTCCATTTTTTTTAGAAATCGAAACGAGTTGGCTGAGACTCTTGCACTCCTGAAAGCACAAATTGATCCTGTATTATTGAAAAACTCTAGCCAACAGGACAACTCTTCCCGGGAAAGTCCCAGCTTAGAGGATGAGGAAACTAAAAAGGAGGAAGAAACAACTAAACAAGGTTTTTTTTGTGTGTTTTGTTTTTCTTTGTTTTGTAATTTCTTTTCTTTTCCACTCCTCTTCCCAGCTATATTAAGTGAATTTCCCTCTGTTTGAAAAATTTGGACCCTTCCTATTAAAGGAGGTAGAATTTTCTATTACTTAATGAAAAAGGGAAAAAAAAAAAAGAAAAAATCATTGAGTATTTTGGTGTTTTATACTGAACATTTAAAAAATTTAAATTAAAGTCTTCAGATCATTAAAACATGGTATCTTTTACTATTTTAAGAATACAAGAGAATATTAGTGAATGTTTAGAAGATTGTGGTAAAATACACATAACAAAACTTTTATCTCTTAACCACTATTGAGTATGCAGTCCTGTGACATGAAGTTCATTTGTGTTGCTGTGCAGCTGTCACCACCATTTATCTGCAGACTTGCATTCCCCATCTGCAGCTCTGTACCCATTAAACACTAACTCCCCTTTCCCCGCTCCCCTCATCCCTAGGCATCTATCATTCTACTTTCTGACTCTGTGAATTTTACTAACTCTAGAAATCTTATTTCATAGAAATCGTGCAATATTTGTCCATTTCTGATCACCTTATTTCACTGAGCTTGATGTCTTCAGTATTCATCCATCATGTAGCATGTATCAGGATTTTTCTTTTGTAATGCTATTAGTCCCTTATATGTGTCTACATTTTATCTATTCATCTGTCATTGGACGCTTAGGTTTCTTCTACCTTTTGTCTATTGTAAATAATGTTGCTATGAAAGTGGTTGTGCAGATACCTGCTTTCACTTCTTTTGGGTATATACTTGAGTTAGAGTTACTGAATCAGATTGCAGTTCTTTTACCCTTGGAGGATTCACTGTATCATCTTCTGCAACCGCTGCACCATTTTACATTCCTAACGTAAGGTTTCCACTTTATTCACATCCTAAACATCACTTGTTCTTTTCTTTTTTTAGAATAGCCATTCTAATGGATGTGAAGTGGTATCTGTGGTTTTGATTTTCATTTTCATAATGACTAATGATGTTGAACACTTTTTCATGTACTTATAAGTATGTGTATGTGTCCTTTGGAAAAATATCTATTTGAGTCCTTTGCCAGTTTTTAAATTGGTTTTGCATGTGTGTGTGTGGTGTGGATTGGTTTTCTTTGTTTTTTTTTTTCGGTTGCGCATAGCAAATTAAGTCTGATAATTATAATTGTTAAACTTGATTTCCTGTTTGACGTTTTTTGGGGGGTTTTTAGAATTTATTTATTTATTTATTTATTTATTTTTAAAAACAACTTTTATTTATTTATTTTTGGCTGTGCTGGGTCTTTGTTGATGTGTGGGTTTAGCTGCTCTGCAGTATATGGGATCTTCCGGGTTCAGGGATCGAACCTGTGTCTCCTGCATTGAAAGATGGGTTCTTATCCACTGAGCCACAAGGGAAGCCCAGAATTTATTTATTTATTTATTTTTTTTTTGGCGGGGGGCGGGCCACTTCTATTGGTCTTTCATTTATTCAGTTTTATCCATCTTTGTTCTTTGGCCAATGTGGGCCTCTCATCGCAGTGTCCTCTGTTGTCGCAGAGCACCGGCTCTGGGTGCATGCGCTCCAGAGCTCCAGCTCGGTAACTGGACACATCGGTCCAGCTGCTCCGTGGCACGTGGGATCTTTCCAGGCCAGGGATCGAACCGGCGCCTCTTGCACTGCAAGGCGGTGTCCTTACCCACTGGACCACCAGGGAAGCCCCTGATTGACGTTTTTAAGCTCATTAGTGGAACAGGTCAAAGCCTAACCTTTCAGATCAGAACCAAGTCCAAACTTTTCTAGAAGAACAGAAGCCAGTTGAAGTTTTGTTCAACATAGTTTTGGTTAATGCTTTTGTTGATAATATACCAAATTGTTTTATTTTTCTACTTTCAGTTTTTTTTGGGTATATACTTGAGTTAGAGTTACTGAATCAGATTGCAGTTCTTTTACCCTTGGAGGATTCACTGTATCATCTTCTGCAACCGCTGCACCATTTTACATTCCTAACGTAAGGTTTCCACTTTATTCACATCCTAAACATCACTTGTTCTTTTCTTTTTTTAGAATAGCCATTCTAATGGATGTGAAGTGGTATCTGTGGTTTTGATTTTCATTTTCATAATGACTAATGATGTTGAACACTTTTTCATGTACTTATAAGTATGTGTATGTGTCCTTTGGAAAAATATCTATTTGAGTCCTTTGCCAGTTTTTAAATTGGTTTTGCATGTGTGTGTGTGGTGTGGATTGGTTTTCTTTGTTTTTTTTTTCGGTTGCGCATAGCAAATTAAGTCTGATAATTATAATTGTTAAACTTGATTTCCTGTTTGACGTTTTTTGGGGGGTTTTTAGAATTTATTTATTTATTTATTTATTTATTTTTAAAAACAACTTTTATTTATTTATTTTTGGCTGTGCTGGGTCTTTGTTGATGTGTGGGTTTAGCTGCTCTGCAGTATATGGGATCTTCCGGGTTCAGGGATCGAACCTGTGTCTCCTGCATTGAAAGATGGGTTCTTATCCACTGAGCCACAAGGAAGCCCAGAATTTATTTATTTATTTATTTTTTTTTTGGCGGGGGGCGGGCCACTTCTATTGGTCTTTCATTTATTCAGTTTTATCCATCTTTGTTCTTTGGCCAATGTGGGCCTCTCATCGCAGTGTCCTCTGTTGTCGCAGAGCACCGGCTCTGGGTGCATGCGCTCCAGAGCTCCAGCTCGGTAACTGGACACATCGGTCCAGCTGCTCCGTGGCACGTGGGATCTTTCCAGGCCAGGGATCGAACCGGCGCCTCTTGCACTGCAAGGCGGTGTCCTTACCCACTGGACCACCAGGGAAGCCCCTGATTGACGTTTTTAAGCTCATTAGTGGAACAGGTCAAAGCCTAACTTTTCAGATCAGAACCAAGTCCAAACTTTTCTAGAAGCACAGAAACCAGTTGAAGTTTTGTTCAACATAGTTTTGGTTAATGCTTTTTGTTGATAATATACCTTTTAATGATAGGGGACAGAATTTGCTCTCCTATTATCCTTTCTTCGTCTACTTTCAGTTTTCTTTTACTTTTTCATTAGAACCTGAAAATAATATGTTCTTGCCTTGTTTGCTGCTTTGAGGAAACTAATTATGAAATTGTCCCCTAGCTGCAAGCATTGCATAAAAACAAGTAATTATGACTTTTAATGTAGGGTGTAATGTTCATATACATTAAACATTGGTTTTAGTAAAAATCCTGATTGCTATCTTCCTTTTACCAGTGTTTATATGATTTCAGATATCTTTGGTGATTTTAGTCATAGTCCGTATTTCTTTTTAGAGAGTGGGCGGGTTGGGGAGGGAGGGGGGCTGGCGGGCCACTTCTGTTGGTCTTTCATTTCTCTATTTTCATCCATCTTTGTTCTTTGGCCCGTGTGGGCCATCACAGTGGCCTCTGCTGTCGCAGAGCGCCGGCTCTGGGCGCATGCGCGCCAGAGCTCCGGCTCGGTAACTGGACACATGGGTCCAGCCGCTCCGCGGCACGTGGGATCTTTCCAGGCCAGGGATCGAACCGGCGCCCCTTGCACTGCAAGGCGGTGTCCTTACCCACTGGACCACCAGCGAAGCCCCATAATCCATATTACTGATGTAACAAATTATTTTCTGTATCCTATAAAATTCTATAAAATTCATTTTGTAGCCTGCATCAGTAAAACTTTTAATTTTAAGCCCCGAAATTTTCTTTTCTGATTGAGTTTCTTGTGACTAGAATCAGAAGGTGAATATTTAAATCATCATTCATAATTTTTGGAAAACATTAGTGGCATGGTTTTTGACTCTGCAGATTCTCCTGTAATAGGAGCATATTGATAGCAAAAATAAAAAGCTCTAGGGGCTTCCCCTGGTGGTCCAGTGGATAAGGACACCGCCTTGCAGTGCAAGCGGCGCCGGTTCGATCCCTGGCCTGGAAAGATCCCACGTCCTGCGGAGCGGCTGGACTGATGTGTCCAGTTACCGAGCCGGAGCTCTGGCGCGCATGCGCCCAGAGCCGGCGCTCTGCGACAACGGACGCCACCGCGATGGGAGGCCCTGCCGCGATGGGAGGCCTGCAGGAGCCAAGGAACAAAGACGGATGAAAACAGAGAAATGAAAAACCAATAGAAGTGGCCCGCCCACTCCCCTCCCTCCCCAACCCGACCCCCGCCCCCCCAAAAAATAAAATAAAATAAATAAAATTAAAAAAAAAAAAAAAGAAGAAGCTCTAGGCTGTATATGAAACTAAGATCTTAAAGGAACTTGGGTACTCTGGGCCTTATGATTTCTCAAACCTCTCTAGCCAAAGCTTCCTTACAGAACTGAACTCCACACACAGCTTTGTGCAGTCTGTTGGGAATAGGATTTAAATTAAATAAAACAGGAACAATAGACACAAACCAAGAAAAAGTTTAAAATTAAAGTATGGGAGAGATATAGAGAAATATATAGTAAATCAGTTTGATTTTAATATAACAAATGGCGGGCCACTTCTGTTGGTCTTTCATTTCTCTATTTTCATCCATCTTTGTTCTTTGGCCCGTGTGGGCCATCACAGTGGCCTCTGCTGTCGCAGAGCGCCGGCTCTGGGCGCATGCGCGCCAGAGCTCCGGCTCGGTAACTGGACACATGGGTCCAGCCGCTCCGCGGCACGTGGGATTTTTCCAGGCCAGGGATCGAACCGGCGCCCCTTGCACTGCAAGGCGGTGTCCTTACCCACTGGACCACCAGCGAAGCCCCATAATCCATATTACTGATGTAACAAATTATTTTCTGTATCCTATAAAATTCTATAAAATTCATTTTGTAGCCTGCATCAGTAAAACTTTTAATTTTAAGCCCCGAAATTTTCTTTTCTGATTGAGTTTCTTGTGACTAGAATCAGAAGGTGAATATTTAAATCATCATTCATAATTTTTGGAAAACATTAGTGGCATGGTTTTTGACTCTGCAGATTCTCCTGTAATAGGAGCATATTGATAGCAAAAATAAAAAGCTCTAGGGGCTTCCCCTGGTGGTCCAGTGGATAAGGACACCGCCTTGCAGTGCAAGCGGCGCCGGTTCGATCCCTGGCCTGGAAAGATCCCACGTCCTGCGGAGCGGCTGGACTGATGTGTCCAGTTACCGAGCCGGAGCTCTGGCGCGCATGCGCCCAGAGCCGCCTGCGACAACGGACGCCACCGCGATGGGAGGCCCTGCCGCGATGGGAGGCCTGCAGGAGCCAAGGAACAAAGGCGGATGAAAACAGAGAAATGAAAGACCAATAGAAGTGGCCCGCCACTCCCTCCCTCCCCAACCCGACCCCGCCCCCCCAAAAAATAAAATAAAATAAATAAAATTAAAAAAAAAAAAAAGAAGAAGCTCTAGGCTGTATATGAAACTAAGATCTTAAAGGAACTTGGGTACTCTGGGCCTTATGATTTCTCAAACCTCTCTAGCCAAAGCTTCCTTACAGAACTGAACTCCACACACAGCTTTGTGCAGTCTGTTGGGAATAGGATTTAAATTAAATAAAACAGGAACAATAGACACAAACCAAGAAAAAAAAAGTTTAAAATTAAAGTATGGGAGAGATATAGAGTTATATAATCTCATATAGTAAATCAGTTTGATTTTTAATATAACAAATGCAGAGCTCAATAGTGGTGAAATTAGAGAAACTACTTGACATAAAAATGAGCAGCAAGGGCTTTCCTGGTGGTCCAGTGGGTATAGAGTCTCTGCCTTGCAGTTCTAGGGGCGCTGATTCGATCCTTGGCCCCGTAAGATCCCACGTGGCGCAGAACGGACCAGTGTGTCCAATTACAAGCCAGCGCTCTGGAGCGCATGTGCCCAGAGCTGGTGCTCTGCAATAGGAGAGGCCACTGCAATGGGAGGCCCACAGAGGCCGAAGAGTAAAGATGCATGAAAAATAAATAAAATAATAAAGAGGCCAAAATTTTAAAAAAGAGCAACTAACAAAGATAAAATCCTACAGAACTATGGTAACAAAAGAGAATAAGAATTAGACTAACATCACTGCAGAAAATAGAAGCTTATCCGGAAGATAATCTCACTAAATGTATGCAAACGATAACTTAAGAGGTGGAAGAGTTAATGATTTTTTCAGAAATCTATAAATAACACCTGAATCAACAAACATGAGAATTAATGCCCTTAAAAAACAGCAGATGAAGGGCTTCCCCTGGTGGTCCAGTGGGTAAGGACACCGCCTTGTAGTGCAAGGGGCTCCGGTTCGAGCCTTGGCCCCGTAAGATCCCACGTGGCGCAGAACGGACCAGTGTGTCCAATTACAAGCCAGCGCTCTGGAGCGCATGTGCCCAGAGCTGGTGCTCTGCAATAGGAGAGGCCACTGCAATGGGAGGCCCACAGAGGCCGAAGAGTAAAGATGCATGAAAAATAAATAAAATAATAAAGAGGCCAAAATTTTAAAAAAGAGCAACTAACAAAGATAAAATCCTACAGAACTATGGTAACAAAAGAGAATAAGAATTAGACTAACATCACTGCAGAAAATAGAAGCTTATCCGGAAGATAATCTCACTAAATGTATGCAAACGATAACTTAAGAGGTGGAAGAGTTAATGATTTTTTCAGAAATCTATAAATAACACCTGAATCAACAAACATGAGAATTAATGCCCTTAAAAAACAGCAGATGAAGGGCTTCCCCTGGTGGTCCAGTGGGTAAGGACACCGCCTTGTAGTGCAAGGGGCTCCGGTTCGAGCCTTGGCCTGGGAAGATCCCACATGCCGCGGAGCGGCTGGACTGATGTGTCCAATCACCGAGCCGGAGCTCTGGAGCGCATGCGCCCAGAGCCGGTGCTCTGCGACAACAGAGGCCACCGCGATGGGAGGCCCACAGGAGCCAAAGAACGAAGACGAATGAAAATAGAGAAATGAAAGACCAATAGAAGTGGCCCGCCCGCTCCCCTCCCTCCCAAACCCGACCCCCGCCCAAAGTAAATAAATAAATAAATCTTAAAAAAAAAAAAAAAAGAAATCTATAAATAACACCTGAATCAACAAACATGAGAATTAATGCCCTTAAAAAACAGCAGATGAAGGGCTTCCCTCGTGGCCCAGTGGGTAAGGACACTGCCTTGCAGTGCTAGGGGCGCCGGTTCGATCCCTGGCCTGGGAAGATCCCACGTGCCGCAGAGCGGCTGGACTGATGTGTCCAATTATCGAGCCGGAGCTCTGGCGCGCATGCGCCCAGAGCCGCCGCTCTGCGACAACAGAGGCCACCGCGATGGGAGGCCCACACGGGCCAAAGAACAAAGATGGATGAAAACAGATAAATGAAAGACCAATAGAAGTGGCCTGCCCGCCCCTCCTCCCTCCCTACCCCATCCTACCCCCCACCAAAATAAATAAATAAATAAATCTTTAAAAAAAAAAGCAGATGGAAATGTGCATGGTTTTAAAATTTAAAAAAAGCAAGTCGATAAAGATTTAAATCAAAAGAGCGAAAGATTTGAAGATACGCAATGAAAATCCTACAGAGGTCCATAAAAGGAGAACCAAAGCAAGGAACAGACAAAAATGCTAAAGACTCCTTAACATAACTTCTTGAAATAAAAAAGAATGTAAGATTGCATATTTTAAAGATATTGCATACCTTGGAAAATCATCCCAGAATAACCAACATCAAGACATATTCTAGTAAAATTTTTTGGGCTTGGACGAAATTACTTTGGCAGTCTTGACAAAAAGATGAGGTAACTTATAGAGGAAAGAATATCAAAGTGCCACCACTATACTTGAAAGCAATACCTATCTCTTGAGAGGAATCTAAGAACAATGATACGCCAGTAGCAGTGATCAGTCTAAGCTTCTGTGTTTTCATTTCAAAATATCATTTTCCATTAAAAGGAATGAGTGCCCCTTAGAGAGAAAATTGTTTTAGGAGATGGGTAGAGAAAATACAAGATAAGCCCTTGGAATATCTTAGAATTCCAGAAATTAAGAATGTACTCAAAAAATAATTTGGGCATCTCATTAGGACCCAGTGCTGACTGAAAAGAGCCCGCCCCCCCAAAGACCCGCCCAAAGTAAATAAATAAATAAATCTTAAAAAAAAAAAAAAAAAAGAAATCTATAAATAACACCTGAATCAACAAACATGAGAATTAATGCCCTTAAAAAACAGCAGATGAAGGGCTTCCCTCGTGGCCCAGTGGGTAAGGACACTGCCTTGCAGTGCTAGGGGCGCCGGTTCGATCCCTGGCCTGGGAAGATCCCACGTGCCGCAGAGCGGCTGGACTGATGTGTCCAATTATCGAGCCGGAGCTCTGGCGCGCATGTGCCCAGAGCTGGTGCTCTGCGACAACAGAGGCCACCGCGATGGGAGGCCCACACGGGCCAAAGAACAAAGATGGATGAAAACAGATAAATGAAAGACCAATAGAAGTGGCCTGCCCGCCCCTCCTCCCTCCCTACCCCATCCTACCCCCCACCAAAATAAATAAATAAATAAATCTTTAAAAAAAAAAAAGCAGATGGAAATGTGCATGGTTTTAAAATTTAAAAAAAGCAAGTCGATAAAGATTTAAATCAAAAGAGCGAAAGATTTGAAGATACGCAATGAAAATCCTACAGAGGTCCATAAAAAGGAGAACCAAAGCAAGGGAACAGACAAAAATGCTAAAGACTCCTTAACATAACTTCTTGAAATAAAAAAGAATGTAAGATTGCATATTTTAAAGATATTGCATACCTTGGAAAATCATCCCAGAATAACCAACATCAAGACATATTCTAGTAAAATTTTTGGTCTTGGACGAAATTACTTTGGCAGTCTTGACAAAAAGATGAGGTAACTTATAGAGGAAAGAATATCAAAGTGCCACCACTATACTTGAAAGCAATACCTATCTCTTGAGAGGAATCTAAGAACAATGATACGCCAGTAGCAGTGATCAGTCTAAGCTTCTGTGTTTTCATTTCAAAATATCATTTTCCATTAAAAGGAATGAGTGCCCCTTAGAGAGAAAATTGTTTTAGGAGATGGGTAGAGAAAATACAAGATAAGCCCTTGGAATATCTTAGAATTCCAGAAATTAAGAATGTACTCAAAAAATAATTTGGGCATCTCATTAGGACCCAGTGCTGACTGAAAAGAGCTCTCAGCGGTGAATGAAGAACTGTTTTAGCAACAAATTTGTGTAGTGATAGCTTTTAAATCTGTGTGTTTGTATTTATGTAAGTTCCTAATTGAGTAAGTAAATACATGGAGAAGGGACATCTCTTCTCTGCAGGTGATATCAGTTTCTTCTACACTGCAGAGACACTGCAGAGACATGTAGTCTCTGCAATGTAGAATAAATGAGAAAAATAGGAATTTACCATTAGGGCAATACTGTAGCAGTGCTTGTTACAGGTAAGATTTGTGACAGACTTTAAAATACAGATTTGTGGAGAAACAGTATGTTAGCATAATCTCAAAGTATCTCCCCAAGACATTTACAAAGAGGCAAATGTTTACAGTGGAATGACCAACTGACACCACTTTAACTAATGATCAAGGTATGTACATCATCATGCACCCTCTGATATAATGGACAGCATCCTTTTTGTGGAATTTTCATCAAAATGTGTATCTTATTCCGATCTTGAGAAAACATCAGATAAGACCAGACTGAGAGGTATTCTGCAAAGTAACTATCAGGGTCAGAAAAAAAGGAAAGAATGCAGAAAGGTCACAGATTGGAGGAGATTAGGGAAACCCAAGAACAAAATGAGACATGTATCCTCAGACAGAAGGGACATTTTGGGGAAAGTGAGGAAATGGTGAAATTTAAAGAAAATCTGTTTATAGTATTTTACTGATGTTAATTTTCTGGTTTTGAAAAGTGTGCTGAGGACACAAATTTTTGGTCTTGGACGAAATTACTTTGGCAGTCTTGACAAAAAGATGAGGTAACTTATAGAGGAAAGAATATCAAAGTGCCACCACTATACTTGAAAGCAATACCTATCTCTTGAGAGGAATCTAAGAACAATGATACGCCAGTAGCAGTGATCAGTCTAAGCTTCTGTGTTTTCATTTCAAAATATCATTTTCCATTAAAAGGAATGAGTGCCCCTTAGAGAGAAAATTGTTTTAGGAGATGGGTAGAGAAAATACAAGATAAGCCCTTGGAATATCTTAGAATTCCAGAAATTAAGAATGTACTCAAAAAATAATTTGGGCATCTCATTAGGACCCAGTGCTGACTGAAAAGAGCTCTCAGCGGTGAATGAAGAACTGTTTTAGCAACAAATTTGTGTAGTGATAGCTTTTAAATCTGTGTGTTTGTATTTATGTAAGTTCCTAATTGAGTAAGTAAATACATGGAGAAGGGACATCTCTTCTCTGCAGGTGATACCAGTTTCTTCTACACTGCAGAGACACTGCAGAGACATGTAGTCTCTGCAATGTAGAATAAATGAGAAAAATAGGAATTTACCATTAGGGCAATACTGTAGCAGTGCTTGTTACAGGTAAGATTTGTGACAGACTTTAAAATACAGATTTGTGGAGAAACAGTATGTTAGCATAATCTCAAAGTATCTCCCCAAGACATTTACAAAGAGGCAAATGTTTACAGTGGAATGACCAACTGACACCACTTTAACTAATGATCAAGGTATGTACATCATCATGCACCCTCTGATATAATGGACAGCATCCTTTTTGTGGAATTTTCATCAAAAATGTGTATCTTATTCCGATCTTGAGAAAACATCAGATAAGACCAGACTGAGAGGTATTCTGCAAAGTAACTATCAGGGTCAGAAAAAAAAAGGAAAGAATGCAGAAAGGTCACAGATTGGAGGAGATTAGGGAAACCCAAGAACAAAATGAGACATGTATCCTCAGACAGAAGGGACATTTTGGGGAAAGTGAGGAAATGGTGAAATTTAAAGAAAATCTGTTTATAGTATTTTACTGATGTTAATTTTCTGGTTTTGAAAAGTGTGCTGAGGACACAAATTGTAAACTTAGGGGAAACAAAGTGATGATGTACTTTGTAAGATATCTGTATGTCTCAAACTATTTCAGAAGAAAGATTTGGAAAAGAATGTTAGGTGAGCATTAACTGGTAGTTACATGTGACTAAATCTAAATGATAGGTACAACAAAGAATATATAGTCTTTATTAACAGTGGAACTATAGTAAGACAAAACAGATGGAGAAAAAATGGGAAGAGTGCATACAAAACTTGTCAACTTTTCATTAAATTAACGTTGGTGATAGTAGTGTTCTGAAAATGTACATAATATGAGGAAAACATAATTGATACTCTGGTTATGTAATTTATGATATCCTTGAAAACCAAGATTTTCAGTGTGGGAAAAAGAAATGATATTAAGACAGAAAAGTTAAGAAAATATAGTTATTTTTATTATTCCTTGCTCTCTCACCTGGAAAGCCTTAGAAACAATAGCCAGTGAACATCCTTAGCACCCAGATTGTGGTTTTGAAGTGCAGTTTCCCATTAAAGTAAATCAAGGTTTCTTGGAAAAGTGGCTGATACCAGTTCTTGGATATAATGAGCCAAGAAGCATCTTGACATTCCATGTACTAAGGACTCTATCAAAGTCATGCCAAAAAAACTCAAGGGCCAGCCCTTAAAGAGGTTTCCACTGTCTCAATTCAGCCACTTGGTCACGCTGACTCTTTGTGTTTTTTGGGGTTTTTACGACTGACCAACTGCACCCTTAACTAATGATCAAGGTATGTACATCATCATGCACCCTCTGATATAATGGACAGCATCCTTTTGTGGAATTTTCATCAAAATGTGTATCTTATTCCGATCTTGAGAAAACATCAGATAAGACCAGACTGAGAGGTATTCTGCAAAGTAACTATCAGGGTCAGAAAAAAAGGAAAGAATGCAGAAAGGTCACAGATTGGAGGAGATTAGGGAAACCCAAGAACAAAATGAGACATGTATCCTCAGACAGAAGGGACATTTTGGGGAAAGTGAGGAAATGGTGAAATTTAAAGAAAATCTGTTTATAGTATTTTACTGATGTTAATTTTCTGGTTTTGAAAAGTGTGCTGAGGACACAAATTGTAAACTTAGGGGAAACAAAGTGATGATGTACTTTGTAAGATATCTGTATGTCTCAAACTATTTCAGAAGAAAGATTTGGAAAAGAATGTTAGGTGAGCATTAACTGGTAGTTACATGTGACTAAATCTAAATGATAGGTACAACAAAGAATATATAGTCTTTATTAACAGTGGAACTATAGTAAGACAAAACAGATGGAGAAAAAATGGGAAGAGTGCATACAAAACTTGTCAACTTTTCATTAAATTAACGTTGGTGATAGTAGTGTTCTGAAAATGTACATAATATGAGGAAAACATAATTGATACTCTGGTTATGTAATTTATGATATCCTTGAAAACCAAGATTTTCAGTGTGGGAAAAAGAAATGATATTAAGACAGAAAAGTTAAGAAAATATAGTTATTTTTATTATTCCTTGCTCTCTCACCTGGAAAGCCTTAGAAACAATAGCCAGTGAACATCCTTAGCACCCAGATTGTGGTTTTGAAGTGCAGTTTCCCATTAAAGTAAATCAAGGTTTCTTGGAAAAGTGGCTGATACCAGTTCTTGGATATAATGAGCCAAGAAGCATCTTGACATTCCATGTACTAAGGACTCTATCAAAGTCATGCCAAAAAAACTCAAGGGCCAGCCCTTAAAGAGGTTTCCACTGTCTCAATTCAGCCACTTGGTCACGCTGACTCTTTGTGTTTTTGGGGTTTTTACGACTGACTCTTTGCAGCCCCATGACTGCAGCCCACCAAGCTTCCCTGTCCTTCACCATCTCCCAGAGCTTGCTCAAACTAATTCCACTGTCTAAGATCGGACAGTTTAAGCGTCACAAGGATAATAACCATAGTGGATTGAAACACATTGAAGTGTTTGTCTTTTTTTTTTTAAGGATTTCATTTATTTTTTGGCTGTCCTGGGTCTTTGTTGCTGCCCTGGTGTTCTTCACTTGTAGAGAGCAGGGGCTATTCTCTGATGTGCAGCCTTCTCATTGTGATGGCTTCTCTTGTTGCAGAGCTCAGCTCTAGAGCACAGGTTCAATAGTTGTTGTGCGTGGGCCTAGTTGCTTCACAGCATGTGGGATCTTCCTGGACCAGGGATCAAGCCTGTGTCTCCTGCATTGGCAGGTGAATTCTTTACCACTGAGTCACCAGGGAAGCCTCATTGAATATCCATGAAGTTTATCATGATACTAAAATAACTGGTTACCTTTGGAGGATACCAGTAGGGACCAAACTATTATTTTGAAAACTGTTAAATAAAACAAAAAGAATTGAGCTTTCATCTTGCCTTTTCAGTATGAACCTGTACCACTGTAAAACAAAATAATTGCTTAGTAAAGCTTATTTTTATTTAATTTACAATCACTAATGAAAGATTGATAGAATGGAAATATCATCATTTTGCAATCCCTAGTAAGAAGGTTTTTTTTTTTTTAATTTTTTAATTGAAGGATAATACAGAGTTTTGTTGTTTAGTGCCAAAAGTTCATTAAAAAAGACAGAAAAGTTAAGAAAATATAGTTATTTTATTATTCCTTGCTCTCTCACCTGGAAAGCCTTAGAAACAATAGCCAGTGAACATCCTTAGCACCCAGATTGTGGTTTTGAAGTGCAGTTTCCCATTAAAGTAAATCAAGGTTTCTTGGAAAAGTGGCTGATACCAGTTCTTGGATATAATGAGCCAAGAAGCATCTTGACATTCCATGTACTAAGGACTCTATCAAAGTCATGCCAAAAAAACTCAAGGGCCAGCCCTTAAAGAGGTTTCCACTGTCTCAATTCAGCCACTTGGTCACGCTGACTCTTTGTGTTTTTTGGGGTTTTTTTTTACGACTGACTCTTTGCAGCCCCATGACTGCAGCCCACCAAGCTTCCCTGTCCTTCACCATCTCCCAGAGCTTGCTCAAACTAATTCCACTGTCTAAGATCGGACAGTTTAAGCGTCACAAGGATAATAACCATAGTGGATTGAAACACATTGAAGTGTTTGTCTTTTTTTTTTTTTTTTATGATTTCATTTATTTTTTGGCTGTCCTGGGTCTTTGTTGCTGCCCTGGTGTTCTTCACTTGTAGAGAGCAGGGGCTATTCTCTGATGTGCAGCCTTCTCATTGTGATGGCTTCTCTTGTTGCAGAGCTCAGCTCTAGAGCACAGGTTCAATAGTTGTTGTGCGTGGGCCTAGTTGCTTCACAGCATGTGGGATCTTCCTGGACCAGGGATCAAGCCTGTGTCTCCTGCATTGGCAGGTGAATTCTTTACCACTGAGTCACCAGGGAAGCCTCATTGAATATCCATGAAGTTTATCATGATACTAAAATAACTGGTTACCTTTGGAGGATACCAGTAGGGACCAAACTATTATTTTGAAAACTGTTAAATAAAACAAAAAGAATTGAGCTTTCATCTTGCCTTTTCAGTATGAACCTGTACCACTGTAAAACAAAATAATTGCTTAGTAAAGCTTATTTTTATTTAATTTACAATCACTAATGAAAGATTGATAGAATGGAAATATCATCATTTTGCAATCCCTAGTAAGAAGGTTTTTTTTTTTTTAATTTTTTAATTGAAGGATAATACAGAGTTTTGTTGTTTACTGCCAAACATCAACATCAGTTATCCATAGGTATACAAAAGTCCCCTCCAGGAAGAGGTGTTAGATACTGAGGATTAACATTTCTTTTTTTTTTTTGAAATTAACATCAAAGATACTTTTTATTTATTTTTGGTGGGGGGACAGGCTGGGGAGGGAGGGGGGCAGGTGGGCCACTTCTATTGGTCTTTCATTTATCTATTTTCATCCATCTTTGTTCTTTGACCCGTGTGGGCCTCTCATCACGGTGGCCTCTGTTGTCGCAGAGCACTGGCTCTGGGCGCATGTGCTCCAGAGCTCCGGCTTGGTAATTGGACACATCAGTCCAGCCGCTCCGCGGCATGTGGGATCTTCCCAGGCCAGGGATTGAACTGGCGCCCCTTGCACTGCAAGGCGGTGTCCTTACCCACTGGACCACCAGGGAAGTTCCAAGGATTAACATTTCTTAACAATACAGAAAGAGATGATTAAACATTAATACCTCTTGGTAAAGAACATACCACCAGGCTTCCCTGGTGGTTCAGTAGTAAAGGAATCTGCCTGCCATGGCAGGAGACAAAGGTAGCATCCCTGGTCAGGGAAGATCCCACCTGCCGAGGAACACCCCTACCTGTGCTCCACAGCTATTGAGCCAGGGCTCTAGAGCCCAGGAGCTACTCCGGCTGCAGCCCACACACCCAAGAACCTGGCCTCCACAGCAAGAGAGCCAGCACATCGTGAAGCTTATGTCCTGCAACTAGAATAGCCCTTACTTGGCCCAACTAGAGAAAAACCCCACATAGCCACAAAGACCCAGCAGAACCTGAAGTAAATAAATAAGTGAAATTTAGAAAAATATATACCACCAGTTTTGCCACAGAAATTGAACCTGAATCTGATTAAGGCTATAAATTAAAGTGATGATTAATGAGAAAAAAAGGACAGAGGAATATGGGATGTACTCAGCAAATTCCGGGTATTATACATTTACATCATCATTTGGTAACTCAAATAAATTGCATAAAACCCAAAAAAAGATGGAAGAACAATAGTAGATTAAAGAGACCTAAAAGAGGTATTATTAAACAGTTAAAATTAAACTGGAAAACAAAATAAGGAAAATAAGGAAGTGATTAATATGAAAGTCAAGGTGACAGTACACTCAATGAGCAGAAATTACTATTGGGAAAAGGCTTGTGTGTGACTTCTGGGATACTGACCAGGGTTCTATTTCCTGTTTGTCTTCTAATAACTTATTAAATGTTGCATTTGTTTTCTGTGGCTTTATTTTGCTATACTTAATCATAAAAAACTTGTTGATACTTTTCTCAGATATCTACCATGTAAGGTTTAAGTAAGTTACAAAAGGCACCAGTTCATATCCCTTTACCATGTAGTAAAATGATAGTACTGACGTTTTAGTGCAGGCAGCTCCCATTATTCGTTCGTTTGATGCATATTAATAATATTAAGGTAATCTCAATATTTTGAACCCAGAAAACTACTATAGCTCATCAGTGAATACACAGAAATCTGTTGCATTTCTGTATATTAACAAGATCAGAAAGAAAGTAAGGAAAGAATCCCATTTACCATCAGTTCAAAATAAAATACCTAAGGAGGCAAAAGACCTATACTCTGAAAACTGTAATACAGTGTTGAAGAAAATCAAAGATGACACAAAAGAGGTGGAAGGATATATTATACTGTGTTCATGAATTAGAAGAATCAATATTGTCAAAATGGCTATATTACCCAAAATAACTATTACTACCCAAGGCAATCTATAGATTCACTGCAACCTCTATCAAATTAACAATGACATTTTAAACTGAACTAGAACAGAAATTTTTTTTTTTAATTTGTATATAAAAACAAAACACCTCAAATAGGCAAAGCAGTCTTAAAAAGAAAATGTAGCTAGACATGTCAGGCTCCCTGACTTCAGACTATCTTATAAAGCTGCAATTAGCAAAATAGTATGCTACTGGCCCCAAAACAGAAATGTAGATCAATGGGACAGGATGAAAACCCATGCCTCTGTGGCAGTTGATATACAACAAAGGAGGTGAGGATATACAATGGTGAAAAGACAGTCTCTTCAATAAGTAGTGCTTCTAAAAGTGAATAGCTACGTGTATAAGAATGAAATTAGAACACTCCCTTACAGCATACAGGAAAATAAACTCAAGGTGGATTAAAGACCTAAATGTAAGACCAGATACTATTCAACTCTTAGAGGAAAAAATATGCAGAACACTTTTTGACATAAATAACAGCATTTTTTTTTTTTGGATCCACCTCCTACAGTAATGAAAATAAAACAGGGGCATCTGTGGTAGTTCAGTGGTGAAGACTGTGATTCCACTGTAGGGGGCCCGGATGCCATGCAGTGTGGCCAAAAAAGGTAAAGAACAAAAATAAACAAATGGAACCTAATTAGACTTACTTTACACAACAAAGGAAACCATAAACAAAATGAAAAGACAACCCACTAAATAGGGAAATAAAGTATTTGCGGAAGATGTACAGCCAACAAGGGGTTAATCTCTGTACAAATAACTCATGCAGCTCAATATATTAAAAAAAAAAAAATCAAAACTACAATGAGGTATCTCACACAGTCAGAATGGCCATCACCAAAAAGCCTACAAACAGTAAACACTGGAGAAGGTGTGGAGAAAAGGGAACCCTCCTACACTATTGGTGAGAGTATAAACTGGTACGGCTACTATGGAGAACAATATGGAGATTCCTTTTAAAAAAAAAAAAAAAGTAAAATTAGAGTTACTGTGTGATATTAGTAGTCCCAATTCTCTGGCATATATATTTTTCCAGAGAAACCCATAATTCAAAAAGATGCATACACCTGAAGCAGCATTATTTACACTAGTTAAGATGTAGTGAAAGCCTCTCAGTCTTACTTGGCTCTGACCCATTTGATCAATGTTCATCGATAGATGAATGGATAAAGAAGATGTAGTATATGTGATGGAATATTACTCAGTCACAAAAAATAATGAAAATCTCAATTACAGCAGCACGGATGGATCTAGAGATTATCTTTCTAAGTGAAGAAAGTCAGAAAAGGACAGATACCATATGATATCATTTATATGTGAAATCTTAAGAAATGATACAAATGAATTTATTTAAAAAATACAAAGAGACTCACAGACTTAAGAAAGAAACTTCTGATTACCAAAAAGGAAAGATCGGGGGGAGGGATAAAGTAATAGTTAACAAATAAATATTGCTATATATAAGATAAATCGACAGGAACCTATCGTGTAGTTTAGGAAACTCTATATTCTCTAATAAGCTAAATGGGAAAATAGTCTGAAAAAGGACACCAAAAGCTGAGCACTCTGTCGAAGAGGACAACCATCCCTGATAGAGGAGGACTGGTCTTCCATCAAGGGTATCTGAGTAGCTGCTCTCCCCTGCTAGAACCTCCAAACAAGCTCTCAGGAGTGGATAAATTATATGTTACTGAATCACTTTGCTGTATACCTGAATCTAACACGACATGGGAAACCAACTATATTCCAACATAAAATTTGTAAAATTTTAAATAACTTTAGTATTTTTGAGCCCTTTTTGAAAACTTAAGTCTGTTATCATCTTCAAAATGATGAAATTTCTTTGCCAAGAAAAATTTCAGCTGCAGGAATAAATTCTTTTTTTAAGTGATAGTTACAGGTGATATAGTTCAGATAGATACAGGTGATAGTTCATCTGTAATATTTCATTCATTCTTGTGTGTCATACACTATTCTTGCTACTGGGAATAAAACTGTGGACAGAACCAATCAAACTTTAGCCTCATGGTACTTACATAATAGTATAGGGAGATAATGAAGATTAATAAATAAAATGTATAGTATGTTAAATGATGACAAGGAGCTATGGAGGCAAAATAATTTGGGGAAAAAGAAGTGGTACAATTTTAGATTGAGATGGCGAGGCTAGAAAAGAGTCACTGAAAAGGTGTTACTTGAGTAAGAACTTAAGAATCTAAGAGAATGAGCCTTGCAGATATGTGAGGAAAAGTGTCTTAAGCATACAGAAACTAATGCAGGACTCTCAGGTAGGAGCCTGACTACTTCATTTGATAGAGCAGAGATCGACAGACAAGGGCCTGAAGGCCAAATCTGGCTAACCACTATTCTGTTAGTTAAATTTTATTCATTTATGATGTAATTTTCCATATCTGCTGTCATTTATATGTGAAATCTTAAGAAATGATACAAATGAATTTATTTAAAAAATACAAAGAGACTCACAGACTTAAGAAAGAAACTTCTGATTACCAAAAAGGAAAGATCGGGGGGAGGGATAAAGTAATAGTTAACAAATAAATATTGCTATATATAAGATAAATCGACAGGAACCTATCGTGTAGTTTAGGAAACTATATTCTCTAATAAGCTAAATGGGAAAATAGTCTGAAAAGGACACCAAAAGCTGAGCACTCTGTCAAAGAGGATAACCATCCCTGATAGAGGAGGACTGGTCTTCCATCAAGGGTATCTGAGTAGCTGCTCTCCCCTGCTAGAACCTCCAAACAAGCTCTCAGGAGTGGATAAATTATATGTTACTGAATCACTTTGCTGTATACCTGAATCTAACACGACATGGGAAACCAACTATATTCCAACATAAAATTTGTAAAATTTTAAATAACTTTAGTATTTTTGAGCCCTTTTTGAAAACTTAAGTCTGTTATCATCTTCAAAATGATGAAATTTCTTTGCCAAGAAAAATTTCAGCTGCAGGAATAAATTCTTTTTTTAAGTGATAGTTACAGGTGATATAGTTCAGATAGATACAGGTGATAGTTCATCTGTAATATTTCATTCATTCTTGTGTGTCATACACTATTCTTGCTACTGGGAATAAAACTGTGGACAGAACCAATCAAACTTTAGCCTCATGGTACTTACATAATAGTATAGGGAGATAATGAAGATTAATAAATAAAATGTATAGTATGTTAAATGATGACAAGGAGCTATGGAGGCAAAATAATTTGGGGAAAAAGAAGTGGTACAATTTTAGATTGAGATGGCGAGGCTAGAAAAGAGTCACTGAAAAGGTGTTACTTGAGTAAGAACTTAAGAATCTAAGAGAATGAGCCTTGCAGATATGTGAGGAAAAGTGTCTTAAGCATACAGAAACTAATGCAGGACTCTCAGGTAGGAGCCTGACTACTTCATTTGATAGAGCAGAGATCGACAGACAAGGGCCTGAAGGCCAAATCTGGCTAACCACTATTCTGTTAGTTAAATTTTATTCATTTATGATGTAATTTTCCATATCTGCTGTCATGTTATAAAAATATAGTTGAGTAGCTGCTGTAGAGATAGTCTGTCTTACAAAACCAAAAATATTCATTATCTGACCCTTTACAGAATTAGTTTGCTGGCCCCTTTTTTATAGAAAGAGCAATGTGAGCAAAATCACTGAAACAGAATGAGTGAGAAGTATTGTAACAGGGAGGGAAATGAAGTCAGGGAGGCAAAGCTGTTGGAGATGGGGAAAGATACAGGGCTTTATGATTTATTGAGAATGTTGACTTTTAATCTGAATAAAGTGAAGTCACTTTGAAGAGCTTTTATCACTTATTCTCTTGACATAACCCCCTAATTAATCTTATTTCTGTCCTTGGTTTTCTTCTGTTCTCCATACTGTGGTCAGTGAGATCAAGTGCAGTGGTGACATTGTTTTAAAACTTCCTGCTTAGGCTGGAGGGCATGAGATCACAGCATAGGTGGGAGGATTGGCCTTAGCTTGAAATAGCATCTCTCTTCTAACAGGTATGGATTTTCAGGTCTGGTGATGTATAGAAGCTTCTGCCTCATGACTTCTGTTTTCTCTCTGAAATTAAAGATAGGATCATCTGAAAGTGGAAACACGGCAGGGAGATTAGAGGACTGAGGCTAGTGAAGAAGGTTGAAGTAGTTGTTGCTAGGAAAAAGTAGTAAGATTACTTGGTGATGTTGGTTTTTCCTTTCTGTATCCTCAGTAGCTGACACAGAGCTCTGCTTGTGGTATATAGATTGTGCCTGTTTACTGTGAATTAATTTTGAATCTTTGTTGCAAGATTAGATTTGCGTTACTTTGTTATCATTTTTTTCTTAAGCTCTAATTGACTGCCTGGCAAAATGGTAGATGTGTTTTACTCAGGTTGGTATACTGAGTGAGAGGAGATGGTTCGAAAGATACTTAGCAGTACCATTGTCAAAACAGCTATGTGGTGGTCCAGTGGCTAAGCCTGCTGCTCTCAGTGCAGGGGGTCTGGGTTCACTCTCACGTCAGGGAACTACATTTCACGTGCTGCAACTAAGACGTAGTGTGACCAAATAAATAAAATCAAATATTAAATAAGACACAAAATAAGTTATGTACGTGTGTAATTTTAATGACAAGTCCCAATAAATGGGAATAGTGTGCCCAGCTATACTTGATTTGTCCAAGATTGTCTCAGATTTAGCACATAGTCCCAGGTCCTAGAAAATCCCTCAGTCCTGGTCAAACCAGAAAGCTTGATGACTCTAAATTGGGTTGTTAATAACTTATCTGATATAAACATACTACATGTTCATTGTGGAAAACTTGAGTAAGTATAAAACAAAAAGTAAAAAGTTACTGTCTCATGATCAGAAGGCAGCACCATTGTGGTGTCTTTCTTTCCAGTCTTTAGTTTAGGCACAGTTGTATATTGTTCATTAGAATTGAGATGATATGATAAAAAGATTTGTATATCCTCCTTTTAAAAGTACATCTTTTTATTTATATATTCGACTATGTTGGGTCTTAGTTACCACAACACTCAAGATCTTTCTTTGTGGCCTGAGAACTTAGTTTCTCTGTGGGATCTTAGGTCCCCAGCCCGGGATCGAAACTGCGTCCCTTGTGTTGCAAGGCAGATTCTTAACCACTGGACCACCAGTGAAGTCACTATATCCTACTTTTTGTACTTAACATTCTACTTTGAAGACTTTCCCATGTCTTTAAAAGTTCTCTACAGAATAAAGTTCTAGGTATGAAGCAAGCACTTAACAAATATTTATTATTGACTGTACTAACACTACCAGTGTGTGAGCACATTCCTTTCACCATGATTTTAGAAGCTTTGAACATTATCATTAATAGAAACTTGACTGGTTAGTTTGATTAAAATCATACTGCTTTTTGAATTTTAATTTCTTTACATTTGAACATTTCAACTTCTGTGAATTATCTGCTCATATCATGGCCTATTTTCTTCTAGGATTGTTAATTTTTTCTTATTTTTAAATGTTCTTTCAAGTAAGCGTATTTGTTAATCTTTCTTCAATGCAATCTTCTTTAGTATTTGTTAGATATTATGTTCTTGCCCAAATAACACTATGTAAATTGGTCAGATAAACTTTGAAGGACTTGAGATTAACTGTTATTCTATAATTTACATAAAATACTCCCTGTTAATAAAGGTTACATGTTAAAATGTTTTGATATAATTTATCAACATTTAATCTAGAGTTTGTTGCCATTCCAATTGTGTTCAATACAATCAGAAAGTGCGTCTTACTACAAATACTAATCCTTGATGCTTCACAGAGTAGTAGTTCATTAGACTAGTGAACCTGAGATTTATAAGCCAACAGTTGAAATCCTAGGTTATAAGTGCTGTTATAAAAGCCTATATAAAGCAAAACACAAATGGAGAAGATACAGTGGTTAATTCTTTGTAGTGGTAAAACATCAAAAGTAAAAGTTACTGTCTCATGATCAGAAGGCAGCACCATTGTGGTGTCTTTCTTTCCAGTCTTTAGTTTAGGCACAGTTGTATATTGTTCATTAGAATTGAGATGATATGATAAAAAGATTTGTATATCCTCCTTTTAAAAGTACATCTTTTTATTTATATATTCGACTATGTTGGGTCTTAGTTACCACAACACTCAAGATCTTTCTTTGTGGCCTGAGAACTTAGTTTCTCTGTGGGATCTTAGGTCCCCAGCCCGGGATCGAAACTGCGTCCCTTGTGTTGCAAGGCAGATTCTTAACCACTGGACCACCAGTGAAGTCACTATATCCTACTTTTTGTACTTAACATTCTACTTTGAAGACTTTCCCATGTCTTTAAAAGTTCTCTACAGAATAAAGTTCTAGGTATGAAGCAAGCACTTAACAAATATTTATTATTGACTGTACTAACACTACCAGTGTGTGAGCACATTCCTTTCACCATGATTTTAGAAGCTTTGAACATTATCATTAATAGAAACTTGACTGGTTAGTTTGATTAAAATCATACTGCTTTTTGAATTTTAATTTCTTTACATTTGAACATTTCAACTTCTGTGAATTATCTGCTCATATCATGGCCTATTTTCTTCTAGGATTGTTAATTTTTTCTTATTTTTAAATGTTCTTTCAAGTAAGCGTATTTGTTAATCTTTCTTCAATGCAATCTTCTTTAGTATTTGTTAGATATTATGTTCTTGCCCAAATAACACTATGTAAATTGGTCAGATAAACTTTGAAGGACTTGAGATTAACTGTTATTCTATAATTTACATAAAATACTCCCTGTTAATAAAGGTTACATGTTAAAATGTTTTGATATAATTTATCAACATTTAATCTAGAGTTTGTTGCCATTCCAATTGTGTTCAATACAATCAGAAAGTGCGTCTTACTACAAATACTAATCCTTGATGCTTCACAGAGTAGTAGTTCATTAGACTAGTGAACCTGAGATTTATAAGCCAACAGTTGAAATCCTAGGTTATAAGTGCTGTTATAAAAGCCTATATAAAGCAAAACACAAATGGAGAAGATACAGTGGTTAATTCTTTGTAGTGGAAACACTCAGGTAAAACTAAAATGAAATGTCATTTGAGCTTGAAGGTTTTCCCAGTAACATAAATAACTAACAATAAAATTCCCACATTGAGTACTCAGTATGCCACCCTTCGTTAATCATTAACAACCTTGGGAGTTGGTTATCTGACATTCTAATTACTTTTCAAAATAGGAATATAAGGATGAGGAGGTAAAGAGGAATAAAAATGGCCTTCTAGGCCACATTGACAGGTTAAAATTGATCAGTGCTTCAGGAAATTTTCTGTTGTGACTAAAGATTGTGGTAAGAAGGAGTCAAATAATATATTACCATCATCATCATCATAATGGCTTCCAAACCATACTATGCAAAGTTCTTCACAGGCTTCCTTGGTTTAGAGTTCACAACAGCTTCTTGAGTTAGGTGTTCTGACTTCAGTTTTAAGGAGTCCAAAGAAACCTAGATTAAGATAATTTCCCCAAGGTCTCATAGCTGGCCAATGAGTAAGTAGCAGGAGAGCATTAAAGTTTTATCTGACTCATAATCTTCTTAATTTTTAGTTAAATATTTTAAACAAACATGCTGGTATGTTAATTACTTAAATATTGCTAAAATTTGCTTTTAATTTTTAAAAACTTGCAGTGAACAGGTACATATTTCCCTTTTCCTTCAACTGCTGTTTCAGTCCCCCCACCCTTATTTTTCAAACAGAACCACAGTCTTGTGAACCAAATGAATTTGCTACATATGTATGTAGCCACATCAATATATAGCATTATTTTATATCAGTGCTACAGCAAATATTCATGTACATATTTCTGTTTAGTTTTATGTAAGTTTACTTTCTGTGAGGGCAGTTGCTGAACTATAGAGTATATTTTTTAAAACTTTAGAGTAGACATTTGCAACTTGCTCTTTACAGCGTATAATGTCAATTTATACTCACTGTAAGTATATTACATTTGAGCAGAATCTGAAATCATTATGCTATTTTAAAATTTCTCGGGTCTTAGAAGAAGAGAATTATAAAGAAGTCGAAGCATCAGAGATTATTTACTCCTTATTACCGAACAGATGATATGCCCCAAATATATTAAATGATACAGATTAATTTTGTTGAGTAGAAGAAAAGAAAAAGTAGTAGGAAGCAAAAGTGAGAGAAAAAGATATCAGACAGGGTTTCATTTGGCTACATGTTTTTTTAAATGGAGAGGGGTTTTTTGTTTTTGTTTTTTAATTGAAAGATTAAAAAATTGATATAGTCCTTACAGTTTTCAAGTTTCACACACAGGACTTCATATAATCCCATAACAGCCCTTTTTCACTCCTCTGCCCCTGTGTTGTACCACCCTGCTTCCCTCTCCCCACTGATAGACTGATTTGTTCCCTGTATTTGTAAGTCTGCTTCGTTGTTTTATTCAGTAGTTTGTTGTATTTTTTAGATTCCACATAAGTGACATCATGCACTATTTGTCTTTCTCTGACTTATTCATTTAACATAATGCCCTCCAAGTCCATCCATGTTGCTGCAAATAGCAAATTTTTATTCTTTTTTATGACTGAGTAGTATTCCATTATAGGTATTTACCACATTTTTATTTATTTCATCTGTTGATGGACATATAAGTTGCTTCCATACCTTGGCAATTGTAAATAGTGCTCCTGTGAACATTGGATGCATGAATTATTTCAGATTAGTGTTTTGTTTCTTTCAGATATATACCCAGGAGTGGAATTGCTGGGTCATACGGTATTTCTGGGCTTCCCAGGTGGCTCAGTGGTAAAGAATCTGCTTGCCAATGCAGGAGGCTCAGGTTCAGTCTCTAGGTTGGAAAGATCCCCTGAAGGAGGAAATGGCAGTCCACTCCAGTATTCTTGCTGGGATAATCCCATGGACAGAGGAGCCTGGTGGGCTATAGTCCATGGGGTCGCAAAGAGTCAGACATGACTGAATGACTGAACACTCATGGTATTTCTAATTTAAGTTTTTTGAGAAACCTCCCTACTGTTTTCCGCAGTGACTACACCACAGTGACTGTTCCCTTTTCTTCATATCCTCACCAGCATTTGTGATTTGTATTCTTTTTGATAATTGCCATTCTGACAGTAATGAGTTAAATTTCTCGGGTCTTAGAAGAAGAGAATTATAAAGAAGTCGAAGCATCAGAGATTATTTACTCCTTATTACCGAACAGATGATATGCCCCAAATATATTAAATGATACAGATTAATTTTGTTGAGTAGAAGAAAAGAAAAGTAGTAGGAAGCAAAAGTGAGAGAAAAGATATCAGACAGGGTTTCATTTGGCTACATGTTTTTTAAATGGAGAGGGGTTTTTTGTTTTTGTTTTTTAATTGAAAGATTAAAAAATTGATATAGTCCTTACAGTTTTCAAGTTTCACACACAGGACTTCATATAATCCCATAACAGCCCTTTTTCACTCCTCTGCCCCTGTGTTGTACCACCCTGCTTCCCTCTCCCCACTGATAGACTGATTTGTTCCCTGTATTTGTAAGTCTGCTTCGTTGTTTTATTCAGTAGTTTGTTGTATTTTTTAGATTCCACATAAGTGACATCATGCACTATTTGTCTTTCTCTGACTTATTCATTTAACATAATGCCCTCCAAGTCCATCCATGTTGCTGCAAATAGCAAATTTTTATTCTTTTTTATGACTGAGTAGTATTCCATTATAGGTATTTACCACATTTTTATTTATTTCATCTGTTGATGGACATATAAGTTGCTTCCATACCTTGGCAATTGTAAATAGTGCTCCTGTGAACATTGGATGCATGAATTATTTCAGATTAGTGTTTTTATTTCTTTCAGATATATACCCAGGAGTGGAATTGCTGGGTCATACGGTATTTCTGGGCTTCCCAGGTGGCTCAGTGGTAAAGAATCTGCTTGCCAATGCAGGAGGCTCAGGTTCAGTCTCTAGGTTGGAAAGATCCCCTGAAGGAGGAAATGGCAGTCCACTCCAGTATTCTTGCTGGGATAATCCCATGGACAGAGGAGCCTGGTGGGCTATAGTCCATGGGGTCGCAAAGAGTCAGACATGACTGAATGACTGAACACTCATGGTATTTCTAATTTAAGTTTTTTGAGAAACCTCCCTACTGTTTTCCGCAGTGACTACACCACAGTGACTGTTCCCTTTTCTTCATATCCTCACCAGCATTTGTGATTTGTATTCTTTTTGATAATTGCCATTCTGACAGTAATGAGTTAAATTCTTTTCTTATTAGAAAAAGTCACATGGTAAGCACCCCAGTTCTGGTTTAGCAGCTCCATTAAGCCTTCAGGTACTCTTCCTAGTCTGCCATCCTTAGCATGTGGCTTTGATTGTTCCCTTTCCAGGTATTGTGTGCAGACTCTGGACAGAAAGAAGGGGAAAGGGCAGAAGGCGTAGGTCAACTGAACCCTGTAAGTCTCAACCAATAGATTTCATTATGCATCTCATTGGCCAGGACTGGTTCGCATAACCCTTAGCTATAAGGTTTCTGAAGAGGCAAGTACTTTTCCTGAGCAAAATCAGAGTTTTCGTAAGAAGATAGATACCAGATAGGCAAGTAGCAGTGTTCTTCACTGTAATTTACATGAGCATTCAGTGTTTCATTACATAGTGATTCTGGTTGAGATGGGTGGGAGAGCACATAATAGGTAATTAATAAATATTTGTTGAGTAAATGAATGAATGCGCTTTAGAAACCCACAGCCAGCAACACTTGTCTTGAATCCGTTCAAGTTTGTCAAACAACCTTGCTGCTGCATTGTGATATTGGAGGTGAATTTTTCCTTGCCTTTTATTACTTCAGATTTTGTGTCTCTTAAATTCATTTGCATCTCCCTTTACAGTTCCCTTTTGACAAAATTTTGTTGCAAATGCTTGTATAACTTATGACCTTTTAACCAATTATGATAAGTGCTTAACGTTTCATTTTGTGTTGTGGTTTTTTGTCTTCAGCTTTAGGGATATACCCATGTAATCGACCAGAGCTAGAGTTCTAATCGTTATCATATTTTTCTCTTATAAGAACTCAACCAAAAAAAAAAGTAAATATTTTGAAACAAAGAGAAATACAAGCCAGAGAAGAATAATTGTTGAGGTCACTTAGTCCAGCTGCTTTGTTTATACATGAAGAAATTGAGAATTGGAGAATTTTTGACACACTCAAAGATACACCACTAGCTGAATTAGGATTACTGAACCTAGGACTCTCAACCTAATGTTACTCTTCACTTTATTTTGCCATGTTGTTATTCAAATCAAAATCATTGTAAAGGACTTTTCATTTAACTCCCCCAAAGCCAAAGGGTCATTTTACCTTTGGTGGGAGTCACAGTGAGATCCCAAATTACTTTTTGAACCAAAATATATTTAAAAAAAAAGAAAGAAAGAAAGAAATTGTGTTCTGTATACTCTTTGAGTATAGGCTAAAGTTGTTGATAAAGAGGGTAATCTCTATTTTAATTGTTATATAAGATATTTATCAAGTTAAATTTCCTGATACACTAACCAGTTTCAATGCATAGGAGTTACTGAACCTACTTAATTAGTGGGAAAGGGAATATTTTCAGACCATATCATTACTTCCATGTATTTAATTTTTTTTTTTTTTTAAAGATTTATTTGTTTATTTAGGGCGGGGGACAGGTTGGGGAGGGAGAGGAGCGGGCAGGCCAGTTCTATTGGTCTTTCATTTCTCTATTTTCATCCGTCTTTGTTCTTAGGCTCCTGTGGGCCTCCCATTGCGGTGGCCTCTGTCATCACAGAGCGCCGGTTCTGGGCGCATGCGCTCCAGAGCTCCGGCGCGGTGATTGGACACATCAGTCCAGCTGCTCCGCGGCACGTGGGATCTTCCCAGGCCAGGGATGGAACTGGCGCCCCTTGCACTGCAAGGCGGTGTCCTTACCCACTGCACCACCAGGGAAAGCCCCATGTATTTAATTTTTAAAAAATTTTTGGCCTCTTTTATTGGTTTTTTATTTATTTATTTTCATCCATCTTTATTCTTTGGCCTGTGTGGGCCTGCCACTGCAGTGGCCTCTCTCATTGCAGAGCACTAGCTCTGGGCGCATGCGCTCCACAGCGCCGGTTCGCAATTGGACACACAGATCCAGCCGCTCCGCATATATACTTTCTCTGTAATCCATTCAAAGATTATGGTATTTACTAAGTATGACTTACTATTCTTAAAGTTGTACTCCTTGAATGTTGGAAATATATAGCCAATAAGATAAAAAGAGGAATTAACAGATAAACATGGTTTCTTTGTAAAATGTTAACTTTTGAAATGTTCAATAATGGCATTTGATAAAACAAATTGTAATACAGCCTTATTAAGGATTGCTGCATAGTTAAGTTCAATTTCTGCCAAGACATTTCATATCACAAGTAAATGCTAATGTTTCAGTGAGGAAAATGAGGCAGCGTGATTTCAGTTTTGTCAAAAATATATAAAACTAAAAGAAGTAGCCTAAAATAAAATAGTAATTGTGATATTCAGTTAATGGAATATTTTTCATTTTTTGTACAAAATTGTTACTTTTGTAACCTGAATAAAACATAAAACCTTTTTTTACTGCCTTTTTCCTGTTACCTCAGTGAAATGAAGTGCTCGGTGACTTGCAGAGAAGAACAACTGTCAGTTTTTAAAACAAATCCAGTCTTCTGGAAATTTTTTATGATGTATTCTTAGTTTCATGGTTTTGAGTCATCACTTTAGCTTCAGTAAATTATTTGAGCTGTATAAATATTTGCATTTCATCAAGAGCATTAAAGCTAAAAGTATGAAGCAGAAATCTGTCTTTCTAAACAACAGTTTTTCATTATCCAGAAGTTGTTCTTCAGAGTTTGGTAATTTCTTTACTGTCTGATTTTATTTTTTGTGTGTGAAATGGCCTGTGACAAAAGCCACCTCTTCGAAGAAACTTCAAATGGGAATATATTTCATGTTATGCCTTATGTATGTTATAATCTTAAATGCTTAGATTCATGTAAACTTTTTCTGATTTTTAGAGGAACAGAAAGAAAGTGAAAAGATGAAAAGTGAAGAGCAGCCAATAGATTCAGAAAACTGTTCCGCACTCAGTGTTCTAGAAGAGACTACTGTGAAAATAGAAAAAGAAGATGAAAAGGAACTTGTAAAACTGCCAGTCATAGTGAAGCTAGAAAAATCCTTGGCAGAAAGCGAAGAAAAAAAGATTATCAAAGAAGAAAGTGATTCCTTCAAGGAAAATGTCAAACCCGTCAAAGTCGAAGTGAAGGAATGTAAAGTCCCCCTGAAAATTTAACTTTAACTATTCTTAAAGTTGTACTCCTTGAATGTTGGAAATATATAGCCAATAAGATAAAAAGAGGAATTAACAGATAAACATGGTTTCTTTGTAAAATGTTAACTTTTGAAATGTTCAATAATGGCATTTGATAAAACAAATTGTAATACAGCCTTATTAAGGATTGCTGCATAGTTAAGTTCAATTTCTGCCAAGACATTTCATATCACAAGTAAATGCTAATGTTTCAGTGAGGAAAATGAGGCAGCGTGATTTCAGTTTTGTCAAAAATATATAAAACTAAAAGAAGTAGCCTAAAATAAAATAGTAATTGTGATATTCAGTTAATGGAATATTTTTCATTTTTTGTACAAAATTGTTACTTTTGTAACCTGAATAAAACATAAAACCTTTTTCTACTGCCTTTTTCCTGTTACCTCAGTGAAATGAAGTGCTCGGTGACTTGCAGAGAAGAACAACTGTCAGTTTTTAAAACAAATCCAGTCTTCTGGAAATTTTTTATGATGTATTCTTAGTTTCATGGTTTTGAGTCATCACTTTAGCTTCAGTAAATTATTTGAGCTGTATAAATATTTGCATTTCATCAAGAGCATTAAAGCTAAAAGTATGAAGCAGAAATCTGTCTTTCTAAACAACAGTTTTTCATTATCCAGAAGTTGTTCTTCAGAGTTTGGTAATTTCTTTACTGTCTGATTTTATTTTTGTGTGTGAAATGGCCTGTGACAAAAGCCACCTCTTCGAAGAAACTTCAAATGGGAATATATTTCATGTTATGCCTTATGTATGTTATAATCTTAAATGCTTAGATTCATGTAAACTTTTTCTGATTTTTAGAGGAACAGAAAGAAAGTGAAAAGATGAAAAGTGAAGAGCAGCCAATAGATTCAGAAAACTGTTCCGCACTCAGTGTTCTAGAAGAGACTACTGTGAAAATAGAAAAAGAAGATGAAAAGGAACTTGTAAAACTGCCAGTCATAGTGAAGCTAGAAAAATCCTTGGCAGAAAGCGAAGAAAAAAAGATTATCAAAGAAGAAAGTGATTCCTTCAAGGAAAATGTCAAACCCGTCAAAGTCGAAGTGAAGGAATGTAAAGCAGATCCTAGGGATATCAAAGGTGGCATGGAGAAGCTAGAGCCTGAGAGGCTAGATTTTGCTGGCAATGTTAAATCTTCTCAAGAGATTACTGAGAAGTCTACTGAAGAAACTGAGAAACTTAAAAATGACCAGCAAGCCAAGATTCCACTAAAAAAACGAGAAATTAAACTGAGTGATGATTTTGACAGTCCAGTCAAAGGACCTTTGTGTAAATCAGTTACTCCAACAAAAGAGTTTTTGAAAGATGAACTAAAACAAGAGGAGGAGACTTGTAAAAGGATCTCTACTATCACTGCTTTGGGTCATGAAGGGAAACAGCTGGTAAATGGAGAAGTTAGTGATGAAAAGGTAACTCCACATTTTAAGACAGAACAGATGGAGACAAAGTTTTATGATACAAAGGAGGATAGTTGCAGCCCCTATAAGGACAGAAGTGTCATCATGGAGGGAAATGGAGCAGAGTCTTTAAATTCTGTCATAACAAGTGTGAAAGTAGATGATCTTGAGAAAGAAGTGGTCCCTTTAGGGAAAGGTACAGATAATTCACTATCAGTCATAGAGACACAAACTCAGAAAGGGCACATCGAGAACACTGATCCTTCAGAAATGGAAACCTGTCTTGAGACTTCTGAAATAGCAAAGGATCTCTCTTTAAAAACTGCATTATCCACTGACTCTTATAGTATGAGAGTTGAAGATACATCCCCCAAAACTAAGAAGGATAAGCGTCCACCAGTCCTAGAATGCCTTGAAAAGTTAGAGAAGTCTAAGAAGACTTTTCTTGATAAGGACACACAAAGATTGAGTCCCATACTAGAAGAGGTTCCGAGGAGTACTGTAGAGCCAGTAGAGGCAGGGTCTCCTGAGGCCACTGAAACTCCTCCATCTTCAAACATGACTGTCCACTGTGAGCAACTAGCCTCAGAAAAAAAAGTAGAATGTCAGAATACAAGTTCCCCTGAAGGTCAGTCCCTGGAGAAAGAAGACCCAGAAACTTTAAAAATGGATTCCGAATCTGCAAAGGTAGAGGTGGATAATCTGGACTGTGCCCAGACCTCTGGCACAGGTGATCTTTCTGAGACAAAGGGTTCTATGCAAAGAAGCAAATTTAAATATAAGTTGATTCCTGAAGAAGAAAACACTGCTTCAGACAACACAGAGATAACCTCCGAAAGGCAAAAAGAGGGCATCAAATTAACAATTAGGATATCAAGTCGGAAGAAGAAGCCAGATTCTCCTTCCAAGGTTCTAGAGCCAGAAGCCAAGCAAGAGAAGACAGAAAAGGAAGAAGAGAAAACAAATGTGGGTCGTACATTAAGGAGGTCTCCAAGAATATCTAGACCCACAGCAAAAGTGGCTGAAATCAGAGATCAGAAAGCTGATAAAAAAAGAGGGGAAGGAGATGATGAGGTGGAAGAGGAGTCAGCATCTTTGCAAAAAACAGACAAAAAAGAAAATTTGAAAAAAACAGAGAAGGATACAAATTCTAAAATAACCAAGGTAAAATTTATCTTTCTCTGAGTTTTAATTTTTATTAGAAATATTTGACTCTGTAGCTTTTTACTTTTGGCTAAAACAACTCATTCAAAGATAAAACAAAAAAGCCTTTTCTTCCTATATCTGAGGTATCTTATTAGTTATCTCCAGACATTACATTTTCAGACTGTATAATATTATCATCTTTTAAACCTTTTCTCTATTATAGGCAAAATAGAAATACATTTTATTTGTAAACTGTTCAAGTAATAACTAACTGATACATTGGAAAAATTCTCAAAAACACTATTAACAGTTTGTGCTACATCTCTTTGCAGTCTTTTTTCCATATATTCATGTGTATGTTTGTAAATACTTGCCATTCACTTAAAAAATAAATTCATTTTCTGTGAGTTTTTCACTTAACAGTGTGTGTCTGAACTCTTTCCATATTAGTAGATAGAGTCTACTTTTCCATTATTGATGGCCACATAGTATTCCATAGTGTGGATGTACCTCAGTTTATTTAACTACTCCCTGATTGATTGACATTTAGGTTGTTTCCAATTTTTCACTATTACAGGCAATGCTGCATTGAAGATCCTTTTGGACATGAGTGAGTATTTCTTTAGAATAGAATCCTAGAATTGGAATTGCTGGGTCAAGGGGCATATGTGTTTTAAATTCTGATAGCTTTTGCTACATGGCCCTCCAAAAAAGACCCCGCTAATATACCCTGTTATTGTCAGTGTTATAGAGAGACTCTGTTTCCCCATTTTAATTGTTAGTCTTAGAGCCAGAATATTTTTTTTCCTATGACCCTATTATTCTAATGAAAATCTTGTACAAGTCTTTGGCTAGCCTTTGGTAGTTTGTTGTAATTAAAGTGCTACTTAAAAAAAAAGTGGTACTTGTGTTTTTGATTTAAGTGATAATATTGTTAATCGTAAGCGATCCTTTGCTCCCTGAAATACTAAATTTTAAACTTTTTTTTACTAAAAAAGTTTTCTCCTCTGTTGTTAGTTATTTTGATCTTTGATGAGGACTTAGACTATAGGAGTGAACTAAAATATGACTTAAAATATTGTAAAGTTGTTTTCTGAATATATTTTTAAAATTTGTCTGGATGTTTTAATGCAGTTCAGATCCATTAAAGTCATTTATAGTTCATCTCTGATATAAGAAATAATATTTCTACATAGTAATATGTAAGAATATAGTCAGTGCTGTATTTTGAAACCTTTGAACCTTTGAAAAGGGCATGACCTTTGACCCAGAGTCCTCTTCCAGGAATTAATCATAACCACAGAGGTGTGTGTAAAATTTTTATATTTGCAAGGATACATTGTTTATAAAAGTGAAAAAATGGAAAACTACCTAAATGTCCCTGTAGTTGTGAATTAGATAGATATAGCTATGTGGTAGCATATTATGTATAAATTAATAAAATACATATACACACACACAATGTTAGGAGAATATTTTATCACTAAGGAAATATAAGACAATGTTCTTTGTAATTCTCCCCTTAGAAAAAAATGGAAATATATACCAAATATGTAGGTTTATATGTTGATGAAGCTACAGTAATTTTTCTTCTTTGTATATTCACTGAATATTCTAAAATGCATATGTAATCAGAAGTGGTTTTCTTTTTTAACATTGTTATTACATCAAATTACCTTATCTTTTATTTTATACAAGGTAAAGTCCAAAGGCAAAGTTCGATGGACTGGTTCTCGAACACGTGGAAGGTGGAAATATTCCAGTAATGATGAAAGTGAAGTATCTGACAGTGAGAAATCATCTGGAGCTTGGGGAAGAAGATGAAGATGAAGGCCCTCAAAAAGACCGCTAATATACCCTGTTATTGTCAGTGTTATAGAGACTCTGTTTCCCATTTTAATTGTTAGCTTAGAGCCAGAATATTTTTTTTCCTATGACCCTATTATTCTAATGAAAATCTTGTACAAGTCTTTGGCTAGCCTTTGGTAGTTTGTTGTAATTAAAGTGCTACTTAAAAAAAAAGTGGTACTTGTGTTTTTGATTTAAGTGATAATATTGTTAATCGTAAGCGATCCTTTGCTCCCTGAAATACTAAATTTTAAACTTTTTTTTACTAAAAAAGTTTTCTCCTCTGTTGTTAGTTATTTTGATCTTTGATGAGGACTTAGACTATAGGAGTGAACTAAAATATGACTTAAAATATTGTAAAGTTGTTTTCTGAATATATTTTTAAAATTTGTCTGGATGTTTTAATGCAGTTCAGATCCATTAAAGTCATTTATAGTTCATCTCTGATATAAGAAATAATATTTCTACATAGTAATATGTAAGAATATAGTCAGTGCTGTATTTTGAAACCTTTGAACCTTTGAAAAGGGCATGACCTTTGACCCAGAGTCCTCTTCCAGGAATTAATCATAACCACAGAGGTGTGTGTAAAATTTTTATATTTGCAAGGATACATTGTTTATAAAAGTGAAAAAATGGAAAACTACCTAAATGTCCCTGTAGTTGTGAATTAGATAGATATAGCTATGTGGTAGCATATTATGTATAAATTAATAAAATACATATACACACACACAATGTTAGGAGAATATTTTATCACTAAGGAAATATAAGACAATGTTCTTTGTAATTCTCCCCTTAGAAAAAAATGGAAATATATACCAAATATGTAGGTTTATATGTTGATGAAGCTACAGTAATTTTTCTTCTTTGTATATTCACTGAATATTCTAAAATGCATATGTAATCAGAAGTGGTTTTCTTTTTTAACATTGTTATTACATCAAATTACCTTATCTTTTATTTTATACAAGGTAAAGTCCAAAGGCAAAGTTCGATGGACTGGTTCTCGAACACGTGGAAGGTGGAAATATTCCAGTAATGATGAAAGTGAAGTATCTGACAGTGAGAAATCATCTGGAGCTTCGGAAGAAGGGGAAGAAAAGGAAAGTGAAGAAGCCATCCTTGCAGATGATGATGAACCATGCAAAAAATGTGGCCTTCCAAACCATCCTGAACTAGTATGTACTTGATCTCCATCAACAGTATTCAAATTACTGGCATGCAGCAGCAGCATGGTTATCTGAAGTGGTTCAACTTTTCTGGGTTTGGTCATGATTTCAATTTTGTGTTTGCGAAAACCTTTGTTTCTGTTTTCAGAGAGTAAACTAATTCCAGGGAAGATCAAGATCTTGCTTTCGTTCTTACCTGGCTTTATAATGATGTTTCCTCTATTTAATAATGCACTCTTAATCTCCTCTCACAGATTAGTTAGTTTATTCAAATAATTATGTTATGCTTTTTCTTTAAAATTTTCTTGATTTCCTTTAAGTTAGTTTATAATGATATTTCTGAAGTGGCAGCTTTAAATAAGTAACATCTGAAGGCCTTGTTGACTTTCTATAACAACATATATGTAAGTCAAGTAGTAAGCTAAAAGGGCTTTAAACATTAGAAATGGGCAGTTCAAAAAAAATTTTAAGTTCTAAAAAGTAAAAAGAAAGTTTAAACATTAGAAATGGGAAGTTCTAAAAAAATTAATTATAGACTAAATATATTCATAAGAATAGTAACAGATTTACATGGGACTTTCATTTGGGAAGTAAGTTCTTCGAATATTGCCCAAATCAGGAAACTGAGTTCCTAACCTAGATATGTATTTTTTGCAATTTGAGTGCTTTCTAATGAACCTGTTGAAGAAACACTCTTGTTATGCCCAGTTCTATTCTTTTGTATAGATTTGACTTTAAAACAAGCTCCACCTATTAAGTAGAAAGAGACATAAAGAAAGATGCTTCCATATACATAGAGTTGTACAGAGCAGAAACAAGTTATGTAAAATTGCTTAGCGCACCTGGAAGGGTGGGATGGGGGGGATAAACGTATGACTAATCTGGGATCATACACATGTGTAAACTGCAAAACTCTGTAATAGTAAAAGTAAAATAAAAATTTTAAAAAGTTGCCTAGCACAGTTCCTGAGTATGTTGTCTACTGGGGTAAAGCTATTTGTGGTTAACTTGCAATTTTCTTTCTAAATAAAAATCCTATCTGGAAACTAAATTAGTCAGTGAAGTATGTTATATCCCAGTAGCTTCAGAGTGTTCAAGTAAACAATACAACTCTGAAAACAACAGATGTCACAATTACACTGAGAAAACCTTTCTAAGCAATTTTTATGATCATCAAACTGTAAAAGTTACATCAAGATTTTTATGTGGAGAAAGACAAAGAGAAGATTTATCATAATGGTCTTTTCTGCCCTCTAAAATATAGTAAAAATCAACATTTGTGTTCTTTTCCTACCATTTCCTAATTTTTTAAACTGAAAGAATGCATTTTGACGAAGGTGGCAATAGATGACAATGGCAAAGGGGTGTGGCAAATTGAGAAGTAAAAGAGGTGAGTAGAAATGACATCCAGGAGGTGGAGAAAGTTGCACCCTTGTTGGAACATGCATAGCATTTTTATTCATTTATCTTAATAACTGCTCTGGAAATCCCGTTGCTCCTTACTGTGCCACAGAGAATGACATTGGAAGATCGAAAATTATGGTGAATTTCTTATGCTGGATATTTAACAATAATCTTCAAATAAAAATGTCAAGCAACTGTTGTGTGTAAGTGATAGGGAGATGATGCTGCATTCACTGTGGTCCTCAGGGACTTCCTTGTTTGGCCAGTGGTTAAGAATCTACTTTGCGGGCTTCCCCTGGTGGTCCAGTGGATAAGGACACCGCTTTGCAGTGCAAGGGGCGCCAGTTTGATCCCTGGCCTGGGAAGATCCCACGTGCTGCGGAGCGGCTGGACCGATGTGTCCAATTACCGAGCCGGAGCTCTGGAGTGCATGCACCCAGAGCTGGCACTCTGCGATGACAGAGGCCACCGCGATGGGAGGCCCACAGGAACCAAAGAACAAAGACGGATGAAAATAGAGAAATGAAAGACCAATAGAAGTGGCCCGCCCGCTCCCCTCCCTGCCTAACCCAACTCCCTCCCAAAAATAAATAAATAAATAAATAAATCTTTAAAAAAAAAAAATCTACTTTGCAGTTCAAACCCTGATTGGGAACCTAACATCCCACAAGCTGTGCATTGTGGCCAAAAAAAAAAAAGAGTTAGATTCCTAATTAATTGAGCTTTTTTATTATTATGCTTTATGCAGATAAAGGGATTTCCCTGATGGCACTAGTGGTAAAGAACCTGCCTGTCAGTCCTGGAGACATAGATAATGGGTTTGATCTTTGAGTCAGAAAGATCCTGTAGAGGAGAGAATGGCAACCACTCAAATTTTCTTACCTAAGAGAATCCCATGGACAGGAGCCCAGTGGACTACAGTCCATAGAGTTGCAAAGAGTCAGGCACAACTGAAATGACTTAGCATGCATGCATGCACAGAAAGAGAATATAGTATAGTGTATTTCTTAGTATCATGCTAAGATATATAGAAGTGTCTTTATTTTAAGAGTTACTGAATATTACCCATAAAGTTGACATTGATGTATGGTTTATTTCAGATTCTTCTGTGTGACTCTTGTGACAGTGGATACCACACGGCTTGCCTTCGCCCTCCTCTCATGATCATCCCAGATGGAGAATGGTTCTGCCCGCCCTGCCAGCATGTATGATGACCCAGCACAGTTCTGTTTTTCCAGTCTTTGCTTTTATATTCAAATTAATAATATTTCTTAACAGCCACTAAATATTTTAATCCTTGTCTTATAGATACTGTTTGTTTCATGTTTAAATTTCTGTTTACAGAGACCATAGATTAAAAACAGCTTTTATTAGTATCTTACAGATCTTCCCTTTATTTTTTTCCAAAACAATTCTTAAAAGGTTTCTAGTTTTATAAATGTATTATAAATTAAATTATAATCTCGGGTTTATTTTTTCTTGCATTTGTTAAGGGCACAACCACCCCCCTCCAAATAAGGATAATATACAAAGGAAGAAAGAAGTTTCTTCCTCTTGATATTTATCCCTTTGTTTCATCCTCTTTTTCATTTCTGCCTACCTTTTCTTTGTCAGTTTTATAGACGATATTATGAATTACAGATCATTATGATGGTACTATGCACAGAAACATGGATTCTGTTTCATATCTTGATGCAGTGGCTTTCTTTAAAATGTGAAGAGCAGGATATTTGTTTGCGTTCCAGAGGTCCTTTCTCTCACAAGCTCAGTCTCATTTTGCTTTAAACTTTGGAAATTCCCTGGGATGGTCCAGCAATTAAGACTTCATGCTTCCACCACAGAGGGCACAGGTTTGATCCCTGGACAGGAAACTAAGATGCCACAGGTTGAATGGCATGGCCCAAGAAAACCTCCAGTAGATGGTGGTCCTTGTTGCTTTTCTTAGTGAAGTGGAATTCTTTGGCGTAGTGTCACTCTAGCAATTATATTCTTCAGCTCTATTTTTTTTTTTTTAAGTTTTTTTTAAAAAGAGCATTTAGTGTCTTCGTCTCCTGCCATTCGTCTCTGTTTTGACCCAGTCACCAGGTGGCATGGTTTTGTAAAGTTTTTGCCATTCTCTTAAAAAAAAAAAAAAACAGTAATTGGCATCATTATATTTATTGTATGTACAACCTTCTTCCTTAAAAATGTATAGACAGGGCTTCCCTGGTGGTCCAGTGGGTAAAGACACCGCCTTGCAGTGCAAGGGGTGCCAGTTCGATCCCTGGCCTGGGAGGATCCCATGTGTCCAATTACCGGGTCGGAGCTCTGGAGCGCATGCGCCTAGAGCCGGTGCTCTGCGACAACAGAGGCCACCGCGATGGGAGGCCCACAAGAGCCAAAGAACAAAGACAGATGAAAATAGAGAAATGAAAGCCCAATAGAAGTGGCCCGCCCACCTCCTCCCTCCCCAACCCGCCCCCCCAAAAGTAAAAAAAAAAAGTGTAATTAAAAAAAAAATTTTTTTTAATTCACTACCATGTGTATATGCTGAACCAAATACTATTTTAAACATTAATTACTGGCAGCAAGGTAGGCATAGAACATATTTTTTGGCAAAGCTGTAGGTTTGCCAAGGAACATGTGTGTTGCTTCAAAGATACCCTGCCCGTCTTCAGTTCAGTGGATGAACTAAAGTTGCATTCTTTATTTAATTAAATGCAGGGAACAGTTCATTGTTCACTATGTGGTCCCTTACTATGTGGCCCCTTAGCAGCTCTCATAGCACTTTATCCTATAGCTAGTAGACAAGAGATAAATGATCGTGGAAAGGTGTTTAAAATGACACTCATCTGTTTTATGTTTTCAGAAACTACTGTGTGAAAAATTAGAAGAACAATTGCAAGACTTGGATGTTGCCTTAAAGAAGAAGGAGCGTGCCGAACGCAGGTATTGTGATACGTGTATTAATATTTTAGTTGGAAATTTGACATCAAAATTATCCTCCAGTATAGACTAATGCATCTGTATAAAGCAGGAATTGGCAAACTCTTTCCTGGCCCACATCTTGTTTTTGTATTGCCACCTAAGAATGTTTTTTATTGTTGTTGTTTTTAAATTATTAGAAAAAAATCAAAACTCATGTTTCATGGCACATCAAAATTATATATTCTGATTTCATTGTTCTGACTTACTGGAACATAGCTATGCTCATTGTTTATATGTTATCTGTCACTGCTTTTGCACTACAGCTACAGAGTTGAGTAGTTGCAACGGAAACTATATTACCCAAGTCTTATTTATTATCTGTCCTTTTACAGGAAAAGTTTGCCAACCCTTGATCTAAAGTTTTTATCAGAATCTACTCTGAATAAGTACTGACCCAAGTATTGTGGAGGATGTGTACCTAAGTAAGTCTAGAGTACAAGAAAACACTAACAACTGGTCTCTAATTTAGTTTCCCATGGCATATCTTTGGGTGGATAGAATTAACGCTGGTGATATAAAGCGCCATAAGCAGTGGTTCCCTTTTCAATATGCCACTATGGTGTGGTCTAAAACAGACCATAGAAGAAGGCTTCTTGGAGGAGGTAAAATTGAAGTTGAGCTTAATTTTTCCAGGGGACTCAAAATCAGAGCAGTAAGTTGGTGTTTATTTATAATTTTATGTACCTTCCTTGATTAATCTGTTACTAAACATTCATTCTTTCCTATTATGTCCTAAACTTAAAAGATGAATAAGACAAAGTTTTGCTTACCTGGAGGTTACTTTCTGCTAAAATTGGATGTGCAATTTAATTAAATGCAGGGAACAGTTCATTGTTCACTATGTGGTCCCTTACTATGTGGCCCCTTAGCAGCTCTCATAGCACTTTATCCTATAGCTAGTAGACAAGAGATAAATGATCGTGGAAAGGTGTTTAAAATGACACTCATCTGTTTTATGTTTTCAGAAACTACTGTGTGAAAAATTAGAAGAACAATTGCAAGACTTGGATGTTGCCTTAAAGAAGAAGGAGCGTGCGAGCAGGTATTGTGATCGTGTATTAATATTTTAGTTGGAAATTTGACATCAAAATTATCCTCCAGTATAGACTAATGCATCTGTATAAAGCAGGAATTGGCAAACTCTTTCCTGGCCCACATCTTGTTTTTGTATTGCCACCTAAGAATGTTTTTTATTGTTGTTGTTTTAAATTATTAGAAAAAATCAAAACTCATGTTTCATGGCACATCAAAATTATATATTCTGATTTCATTGTTCTGACTTACTGGAACATAGCTATGCTCATTGTTTATATGTTATCTGTCACTGCTTTTGCACTACAGCTACAGAGTTGAGTAGTTGCAACGGAAACTATATTACCCAAGTCTTATTTATTATCTGTCCTTTTACAGGAAAAGTTTGCCAACCCTTGATCTAAAGTTTTTATCAGAATCTACTCTGAATAAGTACTGACCCAAGTATTGTGGAGGATGTGTACCTAAGTAAGTCTAGAGTACAAGAAAACACTAACAACTGGTCTCTAATTTAGTTTCCCATGGCATATCTTTGGGTGGATAGAATTAACGCTGGTGATATAAAGCGCCATAAGCAGTGGTTCCCTTTTCAATATGCCACTATGGTGTGGTCTAAAACAGACCATAGAAGAAGGCTTCTTGGAGGAGGTAAAATTGAAGTTGAGCTTAATTTTTCCAGGGGACTCAAAATCAGAGCAGTAAGTTGGTGTTTATTTATAATTTTATGTACCTTCCTTGATTAATCTGTTACTAAACATTCATTCTTTCCTATTATGTCCTAAACTTAAAAGATGAATAAGACAAAGTTTTGCTTACCTGGAGGTTACTTTCTGCTAGCAGATGCAGATGTGTCGAGCAGTGGTTCACTTAAGTAGACAATTGAGGTACATTTAGGGCAGGACTGACACATTGTGGAGGAGCACTGTCGTTCTCCAAGGACTTGGGTTATCGGGGAAGTCTTTGGAAGATAACTAGAGGTTATATGGACAGAGATGCAGAGAAAGGATATTTCAGGCAACGAGCACAGTAAAAGCATAGACAGAGTGTAAGTGTGAGAGTAAGAGTGATGGGGAATGATGCCATAAAGGAAACCAAGGCCAAATTGTGAACAACTTTGCACAACTGGCTAGTGAAATTTGAGTTCTCTCTATAGGCAGCTGGAGAACCATCAAAGGAGGGAGGTGCATGATCATACTTCTTTCAGAAAAAATGCCGTAGAAACAGAGTGAAGGAGGAATTAGCATTAGGCTGTTGAAATAAAGTCTGTGGGAGTCACTGAGGCCTGAACTAAAGCAGTCATCATGATAATAAAGTAGAGAGGTTGAAGAGGATTTTCATAAGACTGATGCCCATGTGTTCATAATATGAGAAAAATCTAAGTAGTGTCTCCATTTGTTGCTAATGTAACTTTTACTACTGTCACTAAGTGTTTCCCTCAAAAATTTAGTCCGCCTAAGGTAGTCTGCTCATTCCATCATCCACAGAGTTTACTCTGTGCAAAGGTGAACAAAATGGGTTCGTGGGCTTCTGGTGGACCAGGGGTGAACCTAAGTAAGTCTAGAGTACAAGAAAACACTAACAACTGGTCTCTAATTTAGTTTCCCATGGCATATCTTTGGGTGGATAGAATTAACGCTGGTGATATAAAGCGCCATAAGCAGTGGTTCCCTTTTCAATATGCCACTATGGTGTGGTCTAAAACAGACCATAGAAGAAGGCTTCTTGGAGGAGGTAAAATTGAAGTTGAGCTTAATTTTTCCAGGGGACTCAAAATCAGAGCAGTAAGTTGGTGTTTATTTATAATTTTATGTACCTTCCTTGATTAATCTGTTACTAAACATTCATTCTTTCCTATTATGTCCTAAACTTAAAAGATGAATAAGACAAAGTTTTGCTTACCTGGAGGTTACTTTCTGCTAGCAGATGCAGATGTGTCGAGCAGTGGTTCACTTAAGTAGACAATTGAGGTACATTTAGGGCAGGACTGACACATTGTGGAGGAGCACTGTCGTTCTCCAAGGACTTGGGTTATCGGGGAAGTCTTTGGAAGATAACTAGAGGTTATATGGACAGAGATGCAGAGAAAGGATATTTCAGGCAACGAGCACAGTAAAAGCATAGACAGAGTGTAAGTGTGAGAGTAAGAGTGATGGGGAATGATGCCATAAAGGAAACCAAGGCCAAATTGTGAACAACTTTGCACAACTGGCTAGTGAAATTTGAGTTCCTCTCTATAGGCAGCTGGAGAACCATCAAAGGAGGGAGGTGCATGATCATACTTCTTTCAGAAAAAATGCCGTAGAAACAGAGTGAAGGAGGAATTAGCATTAGGCTGTTGAAATAAAGTCTGTGGGAGTCACTGAGGCCTGAACTAAAGCAGTCATCATGATAATAAAGTAGAGAGGTTGAAGAGGATTTTCATAAGACTGATGCCCATGTGTTCATAATATGAGAAAAATCTAAGTAGTGTCTCCATTTGTTGCTAATGTAACTTTTACTACTGTCACTAAGTGTTTCCCTCAAAAATTTAGTCCGCCTAAGGTAGTCTGCTCATTCCATCATCCACAGAGTTTACTCTGTGCAAAGGTAAACCTTAAAAATGGGTTCGTGGGGGCTTCCCTGGTGGACCAGTGGGTAAGGACACCGCCTTGCAGTGCAAGGGGCAAGGGGCGCCGGTTCAATTCCTGGCCTGGGAAGATCCCACGTGCCGCGGAGTGGCTGGATGGATATGTCCAATTACTGAGCCGGAGCTCTGGAGCGCATGCGCCCAGAGCCGGTGGTCTACGACAACAGAGGCCACCGCGATGGGAGGCCCACACGGGCCAAAGAACAAAGATGGATGAAAATAGACAAATGGAAGACCAATAGAAGTGGCCCGCCTGCTCCCCTCCCTCCCCACCCCACCCCCCTCAAAATAAATAAATAAATAAATAAATAAATCTTTAAAAAAAAAAAAATGGGTTCGTGGACTTCTCTGGCGATCCAGTGGTTAAGACTCGATGCTTCCAGTGCAGGAGGTGTGGGTTTGATCCCTGGTCGGGAATTAAGATCCCACATGCTGCATCCAAATAATTTTTTTAAATAAAATAAATTTTACACAATGGGTACAGCCTCTAGATCCTGTTTTTTATGTGCTATTCATCTTGAGCTCTCTCTGGTTTATAACTGATGCTGTTTACTTTAAAGGCAATATTTATCTCTAAAGTTCACTAGAAAACAAAAGTAGTACTTGGTTTGTTTCTTTTTTTCTAATCAGCTGTCTAAATACCTTTATATTTAGGAACTCTGATTGATAGTCTGTACTGTAGTAAGACTATTTAGGTGTGCAAGTTGCTCCTGTCTTAATTTTTGATGGGCTTCCCTGGTAGCTCAGATTGTAAAGGGCCTGCCTGTAATGCAGGAGTCCCTGAAACTTGACTCAGTTTTCCTGAAATAGCTAATAGGTAAAGAACCTTCCTGTAATGCAGGTGTCCCAGTTTTAATCTCTGGGTTGGGAACATCCCCTGGTGAAGGGAATGACAACCCATTCTAGTTTTCTTGCCTGGAGAATTCCATGGTCTGAGGGCTAAAGTCCATGTGCAAAGAGTCAGACATGACTGAGTGACACACTAATTTTTGACACTGGAAAGGATCTAAAGATGCCTCACATTAAGTTATAACTAAAAATTGGACTCAGTCTTCCTGAAACCTGCCTGCCTTTTTGAGAAATGAGCCATTTTCTCATGTTCTGAAGCTGATCTGACTTAGCAGTGTAAATAGCTAATCGGCTCTACCCTTAAATGACTTGGAAAAAAAGGGATTCTCTCTAAATGCCAAGAATGTAAACCATTAAGAATTTATCTAATTCTCACATTTTACCTGTTTGTGCTTTGGAAGCCTATGAAGCTTTTACAGTTTATATGCAGAAGCATGGGTGAACATTTATTCTTGCCTCCTATACTTTAGGATATGCTACTATAGTTAAGAAATGCTTAAATGTGCCACAACATTTGTTCACACTATTGGTCTCCCATTTACTGGTTCATCCACTTTCTCTTCTGTCCTTGGTAATCCTCTTTACCTAAATGTCATCCTTTAAGAGGACACCTGAAATTGTGCCTTTAGATCACACACTAAATCCTGTATGAGAGAACATTCTGTCAAGGCAAGTTAACCAAACTACTACTTTTGTTAATTTTCCTCCCAAATCTGGTTAACAAAGCCTTCATTATGTATAACTCCTGTTATATATATATCTTAGAAGCTCTAAATAGCAAAATATGTATGTTTCTAAAGTAAATAATACATTAACTATAAATTCCTAACAGCTTGGAGCCTTCCTTACTTTCTGTGTCATAGTCCTAGAGTGTCTTTCCCCTTGTTTGTGCTTTTAGTCAACATTCAGTGAACATTTATTGAGCACCTACTGTATGCCAGGCAGTATAATCAAAATGAGGTATATAATACCTGTGGTATGATGAAAAAGGATGTGTCAGTGCATAATTAGTGAGTAGCCAGCATCTGTGTGTGGAGCTAGAGCTGTGATGCTCTGTGACATCTGGTGTTTCAGAAGTCTGTGCAGCTGATTTGTAAACGTGCCTTCTAGGACTTAGTGTCAGAAATTATTGGAAATTCAAATAGCTGTGTACTTCCAGAGTACTATTACTAGTGCTTTGCTAGAAGAGGGTTGGATTTAATCAGCGTTGACATTTTCCAGGTAATATAACAGGGAAGAAGAGAGAAAAAACAAGGAATTAGAGAGTGTATGCAAAGGAATATTTATAATGATGAACTGACGAACCATGGAGTCTAAGCCAGGCAAGAAGGAAAGTAAGGATACAGAGGGAGTGCCGGACAGTGAATAGAGGGTAAGGTCAATGAATAGAGGTCCCACTAGAGTCAGGGAATTGTTGAAATCAGTGTACTAGAGGGAGTCACCAGGAAAGTGAGTCAGTAGAAGTCAGAAAACACATTCCTTGAAATTGAAATCTTAGAAGGTATTGGTAATAATAAAGTCTGAGCCCAGTATGATCATTGAGCTATGTGGTGAGATAGAATGGAAAATGTAACTTTACATGAGGTTACTGAGCAAGAGAATGCCTTGAGGAGGAATCATACCTACCTTTAAGGTTTTACTCAGATATATTAATATTACCACCTATTTAATGTCTTTCCAGATTCTCAGCTCTTCAGAGAAAAATCTGTTCTTTTTCACATTTCCATTATATCTGTTCATAATGGACTACAGCCAGTTGTTAAATTGGGAAGGGCAAGAGCTATGTCTTATTTATTTATGAGAGAACATTCTGTCAAGGCAAGTTAACCAAACTACTACTTTTGTTAATTTTCCTCCCAAATCTGGTTAACAAAGCCTTCATTATGTATAACTCCTGTTATATATATATCTTAGAAGCTCTAAATAGCAAAATATGTATGTTTCTAAAGTAAATAATACATTAACTATAAATTCCTAACAGCTTGGAGCCTTCCTTACTTTCTGTGTCATAGTCCTAGAGTGTCTTTCCCCTTGTTTGTGCTTTTAGTCAACATTCAGTGAACATTTATTGAGCACCTACTGTATGCCAGGCAGTATAATCAAAATGAGGTATATAATACCTGTGGTATGATGAAAAAGGATGTGTCAGTGCATAATTAGTGAGTAGCCAGCATCTGTGTGTGGAGCTAGAGCTGTGATGCTCTGTGACATCTGGTGTTTCAGAAGTCTGTGCAGCTGATTTGTAAACGTGCCTTCTAGGACTTAGTGTCAGAAATTATTGGAAATTCAAATAGCTGTGTACTTCCAGAGTACTATTACTAGTGCTTTGCTAGAAGAGGGTTGGATTTAATCAGCGTTGACATTTTCCAGGTAATATAACAGGGAAGAAGAGAGAAAAAACAAGGAATTAGAGAGTGTATGCAAAGGAATATTTATAATGATGAACTGACGAACCATGGAGTCTAAGCCAGGCAAGAAGGAAAGTAAGGATACAGAGGGAGTGCCGGACAGTGAATAGAGGGTAAGGTCAATGAATAGAGGTCCCACTAGAGTCAGGGAATTGTTGAAATCAGTGTACTAGAGGGAGTCACCAGGAAAGTGAGTCAGTAGAAGTCAGAAAACACATTCCTTGAAATTGAAATCTTAGAAGGTATTGGTAATAATAAAGTCTGAGCCCAGTATGATCATTGAGCTATGTGGTGAGATAGAATGGAAAATGTAACTTTACATGAGGTTACTGAGCAAGAGAATGCCTTGAGGAGGAATCATACCTACCTTTAAGGTTTTACTCAGATATATTAATATTACCACCTATTTAATGTCTTTCCAGATTCTCAGCTCTTCAGAGAAAAATCTGTTCTTTTTCACATTTCCATTATATCTGTTCATAATGGACTACAGCCAGTTGTTAAATTGGGAAGGGCAAGAGCTATGTCTTATTTACCTTTGGATTTCCAAGTCTGACATAAACCATGACCTAACCTGGAACACAACTATGATTTTTCCATCGAGTTGAGAAGAGAAGTAATGGTCAAGTGAAAATAGAGCTTTTGCGATATAGAAGAGGAAATTGATACCACAATTAAACTTGGCATATGTAAAGAGAGACATGACAGACTTATTTAGTAATAAGAGCTAAAGTTTTAACTTATCCATGTAGCTTTCCCTATTAATTTCAGCTAGTACTGTTCTTCCTTTCCTAGTTTTTCTTAACTGTACTATTTAAAAAAAAAAAAAAAAAGATTTTGATTAAAATCGTTTTGTTATTTTCTTACATGTCATTTTTTTTACATGCCAATTTTTATTTAATAGCTTTATGTATGTGTGCTAGTCACTTCAGTTGTGTCCTACTCTTTGCCAGGCTGCTCTCTCCATGGGATTCTCCAGGCAACAATACTGGAGTGGGTAGTCAGGCCCTCCTCCAGGGAATCTTCCTAACCCAGGAATTAAACCCTTTCTCAGACATCTCCTGCATTGACAGATGGGTTCTTTACCACTAGCACCATCTGGGAAAGCCAATAGCTTCATAACCCATCTCTAAAAAGACCATCAGATTCTTATTAGTAGGGCTCAGGGTTTATAGGGCAGTAAAGGATGTGTTCTAAAAGAACCTTCACAACTGGGTCATTAATGTCATATGTAGAAAATCACAGATGGGGGTAGAGTGGTTACTGTTACATTTCTGTTTAGTATAACATACAATGCCATGTATGTACGAGCTCACTTGTCCTTGGTGAATGGAATTAACTGTTGGAAAACCAGAGAAAGCTACTATTGTATATAGCAATTTGTTGTGTAAAATTTGTTGAAATAAAATCAACAAAGGTAGGCTTCCCTGGTGGTCCAGTGGGTGAAGAGTCCGCCTTCAGTTCGATCCCCGGCCCAGGAAGATCCCATGTGCCGCAGGGCAGCTCTGGACCCGTGTGTTCAATAATGAGCCAACACTCTGGAGCACATGCACATGCAACGAAAGAGACCACAGCGATGGGACGCCCACACACGCCAAAGAATAAAAAGACGGATAAAAATAAATAAATGAAAAGAACAATAAAAAAGGCCAAAAATTTTTTTTTAATTAATCAGCAAAAGTTTCTTTGAAGGGAAACTCTGGAGGTGTCATTAGTGTTAATAAATTCACATTTCCTGGAGAAGTCTTAACTGACTCTGAAGATATGTTTCTCTTAAGCATCTTATAGTGCAGAGATGTATAACTACATTGCTACTTTTCTTCACTGCAAACAAGAAATCAGTGATCTTAAAATCATTCACATACAGTATTGCTGAGAAATTCCGGCATAATAAATATCCAATTTGTCCAGAGTTGGCATTTCATCTAAGCACTTCATCAGTAAGTCAGTCACAGCATGACTCTTTGCATCAAATTTCCTTGTCTGTTTCACTTACAAGGATTATTTTGCCTTGTATCAGTCACTTCTAATGCTGAAATTTGTATACCTTTAGAAAGTTTTGTGCCTTCCACAGATACGAGTACTATAAGTTTCATGGATATTAACTGTTTATTACCTAGCTTCTGCTATAACCATGAAGTTTTAATTTTAGTATTAACTATATTAGTAATGTTTTCATAAGTTTTGTTTTTTAGCAAATCTCACTTTGTATGCTTGTTCATTTTTTACTTAAAGGAAAGAACGCTTGGTGTATGTTGGTATCAGTATTGAAAACATCATTCCACCACAAGTAAGTATTTTTGAAGAGGAGATTGCCAAAATTTTTCTAAAATTTGACTCACTTTGTTGCATGAGTGGTTTTGAATATATAATATACTGATCAAATTTAAATTTCATAAAATGAAATTTAGCGCCTTTAAGATATCACCGATTTTCCTTATAGTTGAAATTATTTGTATACAGATGGCCCAGAATATAATATCTGAACAAAGTTTACAGTTTACCGCTGTAGGGTTTACATGCTAATTTTTTTGACCCTAAATTGGGTAATTTGCTTTTAGCTTATTTATATGCTGTTTATATAAAGTGACTAAAAAAATAGATCATGGAGATTTGGTTTTTAATTTCCTGCTTTTGGAGATTATCAGAAACTTCAGTTTGTGTTCTTAAAGTTTGGTTTCTATGAAGGTATACCATTGTTTTTTATCTATTAATTTATAATTAAGAAAGGTGTCTTCATAAGTGAACATATATATAACATGATTTTCATTTGAAATGAAGAAATTTTCTTAATATCATATGCAGTTTCATTCAGGCTTAATTAAATCACACTCTGAAATAACCTGACTTAGTTAGTTATTTTTCTAGAACAACATGTCTCTTCTTCTAAATCCTTTATTTCATTTATTCAGCGTACCTGTTGAATATTTTATGTTTGGTAAGTTTCATTATTAGTGGATATACTTCATCATGATTGTCTTAAAGGAGGTAATTATAAACTCATAAAAGGATATTAAGTTTGATACAGAAGTGTTTTCATCCTTTGATTACCAATATTCTTTTTAATCTCTATACTGAGTGTTGCCCTGTTTATTCGGTTTTCAGGGGATCATTTCACGTTTAAATAACAAAAAAACCTTTCACATGTGCTGCCTAGATGGACATTAGGAAGCTATTAATTCCAAGGGATTTTCTTCTGTCATAATAACATATATATTACCATATTTTTAAACCAGGAGCCAGATTTTTCTGAAGATCATGAAGAAAAGAAAAAAGATTCAAAGAAATCCAAAGCAAACTTGCTTGAAAGGAGGTCAACAAGAACACGGAAATGTATAAGTTACAGGTATGAAATCTGTGGAAATGAAAGAGTGGAAACTGTTTTTAGAAAAACCTGACCCCTAAGCATATGCTTTTCCCATTACAGTGATCATTAAAAGTTGTGTATATATTTCTTAGTCATTATCTTTAGAATCAATTTTACAACAGCCCTCATCATCTTTTCCAGATTTGTTCATGCTTTCCTCTTCTGTTTAACATACTTTGTCTGATTCTGTAGCTCTGAGGATAAGGACAGATGCCTCTAACAGGACCTAGAGTCGCTGCATAGCCTGCCCAGCACTTAGCTTTTCAGCTGTACCTTATCCATATTTCCCCTTACTCTCTCAAGTTAGCCTCATTGTCTTCTTCAGTCCATTTGTACAGACTGATCACTTTGCCTAGAATTTCCCTTCTATTTTTTTTTTAACCTAATTAAGTAGCAACCTTCTCTTAATCAAATCCCTCTGTTATATGCCCTCATAGTTCTTCTCCTTGAAAGTACTTCTATAAATGTAACAATTGTGATTTTAATTTTTTGATTAATATTGCTCTCCTGGGGCTTCCCCTGGTGGTCCAGTGGGTAAGGACACTGCCTTGCAGTGCAAGGGGTGCCGGTTTGATCCCTGGCCTGGGAAGATCCCACGTGCCACAGAGCAGCTGGATTAGCAAATCTCACTTTGTATGCTTGTTCATTTTTTACTTAAAGGAAAGAACGCTTGGTGTATGTTGGTATCAGTATTGAAAACATCATTCCACCACAAGTAAGTATTTTTGAAGAGGAGATTGCCAAAATTTTTCTAAAATTTGACTCACTTTGTTGCATGAGTGGTTTTGAATATATAATATACTGATCAAATTTAAATTTCATAAAATGAAATTTAGCGCCTTTAAGATATCACCGATTTTCCTTATAGTTGAAATTATTTGTATACAGATGGCCCAGAATATAATATCTGAACAAAGTTTACAGTTTACCGCTGTAGGGTTTACATGCTAATTTTTTTGACCCTAAATTGGGTAATTTGCTTTTAGCTTATTTATATGCTGTTTATATAAAGTGACTAAAAAAATAGATCATGGAGATTTGGTTTTTAATTTCCTGCTTTTGGAGATTATCAGAAACTTCAGTTTGTGTTCTTAAAGTTTGGTTTCTATGAAGGTATACCATTGTTTTTTATCTATTAATTTATAATTAAGAAAGGTGTCTTCATAAGTGAACATATATATAACATGATTTTCATTTGAAATGAAGAAATTTTCTTAATATCATATGCAGTTTCATTCAGGCTTAATTAAATCACACTCTGAAATAACCTGACTTAGTTAGTTATTTTTCTAGAACAACATGTCTCTTCTTCTAAATCCTTTATTTCATTTATTCAGCGTACCTGTTGAATATTTTATGTTTGGTAAGTTTCATTATTAGTGGATATACTTCATCATGATTGTCTTAAAGGAGGTAATTATAAACTCATAAAAGGATATTAAGTTTGATACAGAAGTGTTTTCATCCTTTGATTACCAATATTCTTTTTAATCTCTATACTGAGTGTTGCCCTGTTTATTCGGTTTTCAGGGGATCATTTCACGTTTAAATAACAAAAAAACCTTTCACATGTGCTGCCTAGATGGACATTAGGAAGCTATTAATTCCAAGGGTTTTCTTCTGTCATAATAACATATATATTACCATATTTTTAAACCAGGAGCCAGATTTTTCTGAAGATCATGAAGAAAAGAAAAAAGATTCAAAGAAATCCAAAGCAAACTTGCTTGAAAGGAGGTCAACAAGAACACGGAAATGTATAAGTTACAGGTATGAAATCTGTGGAAATGAAAGAGTGGAAACTGTTTTTAGAAAAACCTGACCCCTAAACATATGCTTTTCCCATTACAGTGATCATTAAAAGTTGTGTATATATTTCTTAGTCATTATCTTTAGAATCAATTTTAGAACAGCCCTCGTCATCTTTTCCAGATTTGTTCATGCTTTCCTCTTCTGTTTAACATACTTTGTCTGATTCTGTAGCTCTGAGGATAAGGACAGATGCCTCTAACAGGACCTAGAGTCGCTGCATAGCCTGCCCAGCACTTAGCTTCTCAGCTGTACCTTATCCATATTTCCCCTTACTCTCTCAAGTTAGCCTCATTGTCTTCTTCAGTCCATTTGTACAGACTGATCACTCTGCCTAGAATTTCCCTTCTATTTTTTTTTTTTAACCTAATTAAGTAGCAACCTTCTCTTAATCAAATCCCTCTGTTATATGCCCTCATAGTTCTTCTCCTTGAAAGTACTTCTATAAATGTAACAATTGTGATTTTAATTTTTTGATTAATATTGCTCTCCTGGGGCTTCCCCTGGTGGTCCAGTGGGTAAGGACACTGCCTTGCAGTGCAAGGGGTGCCGGTTTGATCCCTGGCCTGGGAAGATCCCACGTGCCACAGAGCGGCTGGACCGATGTGTCCAATTACTGAGCCGGAGCTCTGGAGCGCATGCGCCCAGAGCCGGTGCTCTGCGACAACAGAGGCCACTGCGATGGGAGGCCCACATGGGCCAAGGAACAAAGATGGATGAAAATAGAGAAATGAAAGACCAATAGAAGTGGCCCGCCCACCCTTCTCCCTCCCCAACCCGCCGTCCCACCCCTACCCCCACCCCCCCCAAAAAATACTGCTCTCCTGCACTACAATATTAACATGAAGGGAAGTATCATGTCAGTGTTATGCATCCCTCTGTTCTATACAGCTGGCATAGTGCTCCATCAGGGCCTATCGAGAAACTCAGTTAATACAGTCTGGTTTGCCATCCGTCACCAGAAATATCACACAGAGAGATTTTCCCATGTCACTCTGTTAGTAGCTAAACCTAGACTAAAATCTTATCTTCTGATCACTTGCTCATCTAGTGTTCTTCCCATTAAACCACACCATCTCCCTCAAATAATAAATAAATGATATTTTAATGATTTTGGATCATTGTTGGGCAACAACATAACAGTCTTTTAATTTGAATACCTAGAGATGAAAGACAATATTGACTTTGTATAACTTTGAGATTTCTTTCTGTCTATAAACTTTCATCAGTGATCATGAAAGACTTTCCCTTGTGTAATTTCTGTTGTTATTGTTAAAACTTTATAAAATGCAGTAGGATAGGTAAGAGTAAATCCTTACTGTGTATGGGAATGGTCTCCATCTTACTCTTTAAAATAAAAAGAACTTAAATCCTTACTGTAAATGCTAAAGGAAATGAATGAGACTACTCTATACTTCCCTTACCTTCTTCCAAGTTAGCCTCATTGTCTTCTTCAGTCCATTTGTACAGACTGATCACTCTGCCTAGAATTTCCCTTCTATTTTTTTTTTTTAACCTAATTAAGTAGCAACCTTCTCTTAATCAAATCCCTCTGTTATATGCCCTCATAGTTCTTCTCCTTGAAAGTACTTCTATAAATGTAACAATTGTGATTTTAATTTTTTGATTAATATTGCTCTCCTGGGGCTTCCCCTGGTGGTCCAGTGGGTAAGGACACTGCCTTGCAGTGCAAGGGGTGCCGGTTTGATCCCTGGCCTGGGAGGATCCCACATGCCACGGAGCGGCTGGACCGATGTGTCCAATTACCAAGCCGGAGCTCTGGAGTGCATGCGCCCAGAGCCGGTGCTCTGCGACAAGAGAGATCACCGTGATGGGAGGCCCACATGGGCCAAGGAACAAAGATGGATGAAAATAGAGAAATGAAAGACCAATAGAAGTGGCCCGCCCACCCTTCTCCCTCCCCAACCCGCCGTCCCACCCCTACCCCCACTCCCCCCCAAAAATACTGCTCTCCTGCACTACAATATTAACATGAAGGGAAGTATCATGTCAGTGTTATGCATCCCTCTGTTCTATACAGCTGGCATAGTGCTCCATCAGGGCCTATCGAGAAACTCAGTTAATACAGTCTGGTTTGCCATCCGTCACTAGAAATATCACACAGAGAGATTTTCCCATGTCACTCTGTTAGTAGCTAAACCTAGACTAAAATCTTATCTTCTGATCACTTGCTCATCTAGTGTTCTTCCCATTAAACCACACCATCTCCCTCAAATAATAAATAAATGATATTTTAATGATTTTGGATCATTGTTGGGCAACAACGTAACAGTCTTTTAATTTGAATACCTAGAGATGAAAGACAATATTGACTTTGTATAACTTTGAGATTTCTTTCTGTCTATAAACTTTCATCAGTGATCATGAAAGACTTTCCCTTGTGTAATTTCTGTTGTTATTGTTAAAACTTTATAAAATGCAGTAGGATAGGTAAGAGTAAATCCTTACTGTGTATGGGAATGGTCTCCATCTTACTCTTTAAAAATAAAAAGAACTTAAGATAGAACTTTTTAAAATAAAATCATTATAACTAGTGAAATCAAAACCTGCTAATGGAAAGTGTAAGTGTTAAAGTCACTTCTACTTCAGCACAACAAATGCATTCCTAAAAATCACTACTGTGTACAAAATCACAATAAAAAGTCTAGGAATGGGCCTCCCTGATGGCCCAGTGGGTAAAGAGTCCGCCTTGCAGTGCAGGGGGTGCCTGTTAGATCCCTGGTGGGGGAAGAGCCACATGCCGCGAAGCGGCTGGACTGGTTTGTCCCATTATGAGCCAGCGCTCTGGAGCACATGTGCCCACATGTGCCCAGAGCCAGTGCTCTGAAGCAGGAGAGGCCACTGCAATGGGAGGCCCACGCAGGCCGAAGAATAAAGATGGATGAAAATAAATAAATAAAAAAACCAATACAAAAGAGGCCAAAATTAACAACAACAAAAAAAGTCTAGGGATTATGAAAATATGGAGTATAGGTCAAATACTTAAAAATTTTATTAGTAACACATTAAAAAATATATATATAAATATGTATAAATAGTAGTGCCATTTGACATGTGTCTAATGGTTAAGAAATAGCATGTTATGCATACTGTAGTATTTATGTTATGTTGAACAAAGCCCTGAAACTTTTATATGGAAGTGATTATAGGAGAAGTGATAGTGAAGGGTTTTTTTAAATCAGCCCAAAAATTGTAACACCAGATGCAGATGACTGTAGTTTATAGCACACATGATGAGCTTAGGTAGCTGGTAGATATTTGTAAGATGTGTGCGTGTTTGTTTTGTGTATTCCTATGCAACTGGTGTAGTTCTGTATATCTTGTGTTTCTCACGAAGAAAATTACATAAAAATAAGTATGAAATACATGATATGCTTCAAGTATGTCCTAATATATTAGTCATGTTGGAACAAATTTACATGATCAGAATAGGCATTTTGGGAGAACTATATTGTCATTTCATCCTGACCTAATTATGGTTTTTAATGTGAGCAGAAATTTGTTTTATTAGTGTTTCATTTTGGGTATAAACCTAGAGGTTAAATTGCTGGATCATATGGTAGTTTGTTTTTCTTTTTTGAGACACCTCCATGCTATTTTCCATGATGGCTGCACCATTTTGCATTCTCACCAAGAATATACAGCCTTTCTGGGTTCTCCACTTTCTTTTATTTTTTTCACGTTTTTGGGGCGGGGGGCACTTCTATTCGTCTTACACTTATTTATTTTCATCTATCTTTGTTCTTTGGCCTGTGTGGGCCTCCCACTGCAGTGGCCTCTCTCACTGCAGAGCACCGCTCTGCGGCACGTGGGATCTTCCCAGGCCAGGGAATGAACTGGTGCCCCTTGCACTGCAAGGTGGTGTCCTTACCCACTGGACTACCAGGGAAGCCCTTCTCCACCTTCTTGCAAACACTTACTGGCTTTTGTTTTTTCCCTGGTGGTCATCCTAGCAGATAAGAGGTTATGTCTCATGATTTAGATTTGTATTTCTTTGATGGTTAGTGATGTTGACCATCTTTTCATGTGCTTATTGGACATTTGTTTGTCTCTTGTCACTTTTTCTATATTCCTTGTGCTTCTTCATACTTTTAAAGAGATTTAATGGAGTCCTCCATATGCTCTAACTTTTTTTTTAACATTTTATTCTTCATATTTAAGCTCTAAATACACCTACAATTTACTTTGTTCATTGGGTGCAATGGGACTATTTTGAGGGTAAAATATAAAGCACTAATAAAATATTGGCACAGAAATAGCCCTCTCTCCTAAAAGAATTTCATCACTACTATCATTTAATAATGGCTTATCACATTCTTAGTGTTTTTAACAGAAAATGACATCAAAGTTGTCTAGGAGGAACATTACATTGGGGACCAGAAGACTAAGATTATAGTCTTCACTATGCCACTAATTAGCCATGTATCTTTGAGTGGTTGGTCCATTTCCATCAGTCTTGGTTTCCATGCTTATGATGGTATGTCCTAATATATTAGTCATGTTGGAACAAATTTACATGATCAGAATAGGCATTTTGGGAGAACTATATTGTCATTTCATCCTGACCTAATTATGGTTTTTAATGTGAGCAGAAATTTGTTTTATTAGTGTTTCATTTTGGGTATAAACCTAGAAGTTAAATTGCTGGATCATATGGTAGTTTATTTTTCTTTTTTGAGACACCTCCATGCTATTTTCCATGATGGCTGCACCATTTCGCATTCTCACCAAGAATATACAGCCTTTCTGGGTTCTCCACTTTCTTTTTTTTTTTTTTTTTCACGTTTTTGGGGCGGGGGGCACTTCTATTCGTCTTACACTTATTTATTTTCATCTATCTTTGTTCTTTGGCCTGTGTGGGCCTCCCACTGCAGTGGCCTCTCTCACTGCAGAGCACCGCTCTGCGGCACGTGGGATCTTCCCAGGCCAGGGAATGAACTGGTGCCCCTTGCACTGCAAGGTGGTGTCCTTACCCACTGGACTACCAGGGAAGCCCTTCTCCACCTTCTTGCAAACACTTACTGGCTTTTGTTTTTTCCCTGGTGGTCATCCTAGCAGATAAGAGGTTATGTCTCATGATTTAGATTTGTATTTCTTTGATGGTTAGTGATGTTGACCATCTTTTCATGTGCTTATTGGACATTTGTTTGTCTCTTGTCACTTTTTCTATATTCCTTGTGCTTCTTCATACTTTTAAAGAGATTTAATGGAGTCCTCCATATGCTCTAACTTTTTTTTAACATTTTATTCTTCATATTTAAGCTCTAAATACACCTACAATTTACTTTGTTCATTGGGTGCAATGGGACTATTTTGAGGGTAAAATATAAAGCACTAATAAAATATTGGCACAGAAATAGCCCTCTCTCCTAAAAGAATTTCATCACTACTATCATTTAATAATGGCTTATCACATTCTTAGTGTTTTTAACAGAAAATGACATCAAAGTTGTCTAGGAGGAACATTACATTGGGGACCAGAAGACTAAGATTATAGTCTTCACTATGCCACTAATTAGCCATGTATCTTTGAGTGGTTGGTCCATTTCCATCAGTCTTGGTTTCCATGCTTATGATGGTGGACTAATGCAGATGGTCCCTTCAGCTTAAAATTATATAAGAGTAATTATAAACTATGTGGCTATTTTAGCATAAAATGTATAATTTGTTCATTACACCATGCCTAGTTCTAAAAGGAATATAACAAAGCTATATATACATATATATTTTTTAATTTTTGGCCTCTTATTGGTTTTTTAGTTATTTATTTTCATCCATATTTATTCTTTGACCTGTGTGGGCCTGCCATTGCAGTGGCCTCTCCCATTGCAGAGCTCCGGCTCTGGGCGCATGCACTCCAAAGCGCTGGCTCGTAATTGGACCCACTGGACCACCAGAGAAGCCCAAAGCTATATATTCTTACATAGAGAGCAACTTTTTAAGCGTAACACAAAACACAGGAAGAATCGTGAAAAGGACATTTAATTATATAAAATTAGGAAAGGCTCAGATATAAACATTTATAAAAGAAAATGTTTTCCTACAAAGAAATTTTGCAAGGAAGTTAAAATTCAAAAGGAATGCTTTATGAATTTTAAAAATAATAGTATATATGGTGAGTATATAGTCTTTTACATAGTGGAAATAAAGTAGTTTTTCCACATGGTATCTGCAAAGGTTGTTGCTACTTCAAACATTGCTGAAATCAAGGATAAAAAGCCATTTTGTTAGGCAATCAGTTCCTTAAGAAAAGCTAAGCTTTCATGTACTTTGAAGACTAGAACTAAACAGCATGATGTTTGTTAAACTTTTAAAGAGATTTAATGGAGTCCTCCATATGCTCTAACTTTTTAAATTTTATTCTTCATATTTAAGCTCTAAATACACCTACAATTTACTTTGTTCATTGGGTGCAATGGGACTATTTTGAGGGTAAAATATAAAGCACTAATAAAATATTGGCACAGAAATAGCCCTCTCTCCTAAAAGAATTTCATCACTACTATCATTTAATAATGGCTTATCACATTCTTAGTGTTTTTAACAGAAAATGACATCAAAGTTGTCTAGAAGGAACATTACATTGGGGACCAGAAGACTAAGATTATAGTCTTCACTATGCCACTAATTAGCCATGTATCTTTGAGTGGTTGGTCCATTTCCATCAGTCTTGGTTTCCATGCTTATGATGGTGGACTAATGCAGATGGTCCCTTCAGCTTAAAATTATATAAGAGTAATTATAAACTATGTGGCTATTTTAGCATAAAATGTATAATTTGTTCATTACACCATGCCTAGTTCTAAAAGGAATATAACAAAGCTATATATACATATATATTTTTTAATTTTTGGCCTCTTATTGGTTTTTTAGTTATTTATTTTCATCCATATTTATTCTTTGACCTGTGTGGGCCTGCCATTGCAGTGGCCTCTCCCATTGCAGAGCTCCGGCTCTGGGCGCATGCACTCCAAAGCGCTGGCTCGTAATTGGACCCACTGGACCACCAGAGAAGCCCAAAGCTATATATTCTTACATAGAGAGCAACTTTTTAAGCGTAACACAAAACACAGGAAGAATCGTGAAAAGGACATTTAATTATATAAAATTAGGAAAGGCTCAGATATAAACATTTATAAAAGAAAATGTTTTCCTACAAAGAAATTTTGCAAGGAAGTTAAAATTCAAAAGGAATGCTTTATGAATTTTAAAAATAATAGTATATATGGTGAGTATATAGTCTTTTACATAGTGGAAATAAAGTAGTTTTTCCACATGGTATCTGCAAAGGTTGTTGCTACTTCAAACATTGCTGAAATCAAGGATAAAAAGCCATTTTTGTTAGGCAATCAGTTCCTTAAGAAAAGCTAAGCTTTCATGTACTTTGAAGACTAGAACTAAACAGCATGATGTTTGTTTTTGTTTATTTGGGAGGGGGGTGAACAAAGATATGATAGGCACATATTTGTAATGATAACAGAACAAGATGCCAATTTCCTGTTTCAAAAATTGCAAAAATAATTTAAAGGGGAAAGCTATATTGGCGACTTCCTTGTTGGTCCAGTGGTTAGGACTCTGCAATTCCACTGTAGTGGGCCTGGGTTCTATCCCTAGCTGGGACATTAAGATCTTGACATGCGGGCTTCCCTGGTGGTCCAGTGGATAAGGACACTGCCTTGCAGTGCAAGGGGCGTCAGTTCGATCCCTGGCTTGGGAAGATCCCACATGCCGTGGAGCGGCTGGACCAATGTGTCCAATTACCGAGCTGGAGCTCTGGAGCGCATGCACCCAGAGCCGGTGCTCTGCGACGACAGAGGCCACCACGATGGGAGGCCCACACGGGCCAAAGAACAAAGATGGATGAAAACAGACAAATGAATGACCAATAGAAGTGGCCCGCCCGCTCCCCACCCCACCCCCAAATAAATAAATAAATAAATGTTAAAAAAAAAAAAAAAAAGGAAAAAGATCTTCACATGCTGCGCCATTGTCAAAAAAAAAAAAGTTGGGGCAATACACTTTCTTTTTTTTTTTTTTTTTTAAGATTTATTTATTTATTTACTTTGGGCGGGGGTCGGGTTGGGGAGGGAGGGGAATGGGCGGGCCAGTTCTATTGGTCTTTCATTTCTCTATTTTAATTCGTCTTCGTTCTTTGGCTCCTGTGGGCCTCCCATCGCGGTGGCGTCTGTCGTTGCAGAGCGCTGGCTCTGGGCGCATGCGCTCCAGAGCTCCGGCTCGGTGATTGGACACATCAGTCCAGCCGCTCTGCAGCACGTGGGATCTTCCCAGGCCAGGGCTCGAACCGTCGTCCCTTGCACTGCAAGGCGGTGTCCTTACCCACTGGACCACCAGGGGAAGCCCGGCAATACACTTTCGATAGAAATAATCACAACCTGTAGTAAAGATGTCACAATCTTTAATACATAAAAAGCTCTTCCAAATCAAGTGGAGAAAATTAATATACAGATAAAATGGGGAAGGGACACAAACTAGTACCTGCAAAGGAAAAAGTAAAGATAAACAGTAAATATGAAAATAATATTGCATTACTGACTATGATTAAAAGAACAAAATGATTTTGTCTTTCCATATTAGAAAAATATCTTAATGGTAGAATTCACTTCATGGTTGTATTATAAATTGCTACAACCCTTAAAGAACAGCTTGTATGCCCTTTAAGCCAACAATTTTATTTGTAACAAGAATACCAGAAACAAACCTATAACCTAGGAAATTCTCATAGGAGAACCAAAGGGCATCTCACCAAACAAAAGGAAAAATAGAAAAAATCATTAGGACTCTGCAATTCCACTGTAGTGGGCCTGGGTTCTATCCTAGCTGGGACATTAAGATCTTGACATGCGGGCTCCCTGGTGGTCCAGTGGATAGGACACTGCCTTGCAGTGCAAGGCGTCAGTTCGATCCTGGCTTGGGAAGATCCCACAGGCCGTGGAGCGGCTGGACCAATGTGTCCAATTACCGAGCCGGAGCTCTGGAGCGCATGCGCCCTGAGCCGGTGCTCTGCGACGACAGAGGCCACCACGATGGGAGGCCCACACGGGCCAAAGAACAAAGATGGATGAAAACAGACAAATGAATGACCAATAGAAGTGGCCCGCTCCCTCCCTCCCCCCCCCCCCCCCCAATAAATAAATAAATAAATGTTAAAAAAAAAAAAAAAAAAGGAAAAAGATCTTAACATGCTGCGCCATTGTCAAAAAAAAAAAGTTGGGGCAATACACTTTCTTTTTTTTTTTTTTTTTAAGATTTATTTATTTATTTACTTTGGGCGGGGGTCGGGTTGGGGAGGGAGGGGATGGGCGGGGCAGTTCTATTGGTCTTTCATTCTCTATTTTAATTCGTCTTCGTTCTTTGGCTCCTGTGGGCCTCCCATCGCGTGGGCTCTGTCGTGCAGAGCGCTGGCTCTGGGCGCATGCGCCCAGAGCTCGGCCGTGATTGGACACATCGGTCCAGCCGCTCCGCGGCACGTGGGATCTTCCCAGGCCAGGGATCGAACCGTCGTCCCTTGCACTGCAAGGCGGTGTCCTGACCCACTGGACCACCAGGGGAAGCCCGGCAATACACTTTCGATAGAAATAATCACAACCTGTAGTAAAGATGTCACAATCTTTAATACATAAAAAGCTCTTCCAAATCAAGTGGAGAAAATTAATATACAGATAAAATGGGGAAGGGACACAAACTAGTACCTGCAAAGGAAAAAGTAAAGATAAACAGTAAATATGAAAATAATATTGCATTACTGACTATGATTAAAAGAACAAAATGATTTTGTTTTTCCATATTAGAAAAATATCTTAATGGTAGAATTCACTTCATGGTTGTATTATAAATTGCTACAACCCTTAAAGAACAGCTTGTATGCCCTTTAAGCCAACAATTTTATTTGTAGCAAGAATACCAGAAACAAACCTATAACCTAGGAAATTCTCATAGGAGAACCAAAGGGCATCTCACCAAACAAAAGGAAAAATAGAGTCATGATAAGAAAGTGAGGACAGATAGAGTTCAGTAGAAACTTAGACGAAGAGTAAGGCTCAAAGTAAGAGTGGGTCTATCAGAGGCTCTGTATCATATCTTGACTGCATAGCCCACACAGGGTCCTCTTTTCTTGAAAACAATGACGATCATATAGAGTGTAGAGTGTTGTGTCCATTCCCTTATCCAAACTCTGAATTTGGGATGTAAATCAAGCCTTTTTTTTTTTTTTTTTTTTAATTCTCAACTTTTTTTTTCTTTTTTTTTAAAGATTTATTTATTTACTTATTTTGGGCGGGGGTCGGGTTGGGGAGGAAGGGGAGCGGGCGGGCCACTTCTGTTGGTCTTTTATTTCTCTATTTTCATCCGTCTTTGTTCTTTGGCTCCTGTGGGCCTCCCATCAAGGTGGCGTCTGTCATTGCAGAGCGCCGACTCTGGGCGCATGCACTCCAGAGCTCCGGCTCGGTAATTGGACGCATCGGTCCAGCTGCTCCTCAGCACGTGGGATCTTCCCAGGCCAGGGCTCGAACCGGCGCCCCTTGCACTGCAAGGCAGTGTCCTTACCCACTGGACCACCAGGGGAAGCCCAAGACTTCTTATTTGTGTTAAAAGTGACTTAGATTCTCTAGTAACTGATATAATTTCCTTTGTCCAAAGGTTCTAATGCTTTCTGAATTTATAAAACAAAATATCAGTAAGATATTTTTCATAGTAGTTGTGGCTCAAAGAAATAGACTGTTGGGGACACAGTTTTGAGGGCATTAACCTGCTTTGGCCGCTTTGGCTGGCAAAGCAATAAAGCTTTATATTTCCATAGATTGTTATGACATTTGGTTGCATCATGTCCTTGGGAGAAATCCTGTACCTGCAAAGGAAAAAGTAAAGATAAACAGTAAATATGAAAATAATATTGCATTACTGACTATGATTAAAAGAACAAAATGATTTTGTCTTTCCATATTAGAAAAATATCTTAATGGTAGAATTCACTTCATGGTTGTATTATAAATTGCTACAACCCTTAAAGAACAGCTTGTATGCCCTTTAAGCCAACAATTTTATTTGTAACAAGAATACCAGAAACAAACCTATAACCTAGGAAATTCTCATAGGAGAACCAAAGGGCATCTCACCAAACAAAAGGAAAAATAGAGTCATGATAAGAAACTGAGGACAGATAGAGTTCAGTAGAAACTTAGACGAAGAGTAAGGCTCAAAGTAAGAGTGGATCTATCAGAGGCTCTGTATCATATCTTGACTGCATAGCCCACACAGGGTCCTCTTTTCTTGAAAACAATGATGATCATATAGAGTGTAGAGTGTTGTGTCCATTCCCTTATCCAAACTCTGAATTTGGGATGTAAATCAAGCCTTTTTTTTTTTTTTTTTAATTCTCAACTTTTTTTTTCTTTTTTTTTAAAGGTTTATTTATTTACTTATTTTGGGCGGGGGTCGGGTTGGGGAGGAAGGGGAGCGGACGGGCCACTTCTGTTGGTCTTTTATTTCTCTATTTTCATCCGTCTTTGTTCTTTGGCTCCTGTGGGCCTCCCATCAAGGTGGCGTCTGTCATTGCAGAGCGCCGACTCTGGGCGCATGCACTCCAGAGCTCCGGCTCGGTAATTGGACGCATCGGTCCAGCTGCTCCTCAGCACGTGGGATCTTCCCAGGCCAGGGCTCGAACCGGCGCCCCTTGCACTGCAAGGCAGTGTCCTTACCCACTGGACCACCAGGGGAAGCCCAAGACTTCTTATTTGTGTTAAAAGTGACTTAGATTCTCTAGTAACTGATATAATTTCCTTTGTCCAAAGGTTCTAATGCTTTCTGAATTTATAAAACAAAATATCAGTAAGATATTTTTCATAGTAGTTGTGGCTCAAAGAAATAGACTGTTGGGGACACAGTTTTGAGGGCATTAACCTGCTTTGGCCGCCTTTGGCTGGCAAAGCAATAAAGCTTTTATATTTCCATAGATTGTTATGACATTTGGTTGCATCATGTCCTTGGGAGAAATCCTGTTGTTCCATTAACTTTACATCTGGCCTAATCTGTATCTGTTCATCTAGTGTGATGAATAGATGGACGGATTTTTACTTTCTCAGAATTTCTCTTAAGGAAAAGCTAAGCTACATCTACAAGAATGTTTTTCATAGTATTGCATGAAAAACTTGGACATAAACTGGTGCATTTAAAAATATGTCGTATAAGAAGAGTTCTTAATCTGATACTTGTGAGTCCTGTGAAATTATATATAAAGTTTTATGTTTGGGCTTCCCTGATGGTCCAGTGGGTAAGGACACCGCCTTGCAGTGCAAGGGGCACCGGTTCGATCCCTAGCCTGGGAAGATCCCACGTGCCGTGGAGCGGCTGGACCAATGCGTCCAATTACCAAGCCGGAGCTCTGAAGCGCATGCACCCAGAGCTGGTGCTCTGCTACAACAGAGGCCACTGCGATGGGAGGCCCACACGGGCCAAAGAACAAAAGGTGGATGAAAATGGATAAATGAAAGACCAACAGAAGTGGCCTGCGTGCCCCCCTCCTTCCCCCCCATCGCCCCAACCCCCCCCCACAAATTTTATGTATGTATAGGTACATATTTTTTCCTAGAGAAGACATATATAGCTGTAGTGAGTTTCTCAACTCTAAAGTCAAAGTATTTCGTTATTTGTCTTAACTCTGTTGTCAATCACTAGGTAACTTTAATTCAGTGCTATCTATTTTACTGTGGTTATGGGAATGTTCTATTTCTTTGCTGCTCAGTATGAAAATCAGTAGCCATATGTCACTGTTGAGCACTTGAAATATGGCTAGTAAGGAACAGCATTTTTTATTTTAATTAAATATAAAAGCCACATGGGACCAGTAATTAACATAGTTAGCATAGTTTTCAACAAGTCTTTGTATCTTTTCTTCACCTCAGTTCTAAAGTAAAAGGAATTTTGTATGTGAATAAGTCTTAGGAATCATCTTGTCTTGATTTTAAGTTGGAGAAAAAAGCCCTTGTGAATAAAAGTACATTTACCTCGTTTTAAAAGTCTGAATTTCAGTAATAATAATAATATAATATCTGATAACAACAGTAATACATTTCCTGACACTTAGTATTATTTCTGAAATAGTAAGTTCAGTTTACTTTGTCATGTGATTCGTATAATTGTTTTAGCAAACTATGGCCTGTGTTCCAGTCCAGCTCACTACTGCTTTGTGTGTACTATGTGATCTAGGAGTAGTTTTTGTATTTATAAATTGGTATGGGGGGAGGGAAGGAGAAAATTATTTGAAAATTATGTGAAATTGAAATCAGAGTCTATAAAATAAAGTTTATTGGAATACAGTTACATTCATTCATTGTCTGTGGCTGATTTTACACTACAATGTCAGAGTTGAGTAGTTACAACAGAGACTGTATAGTCTACAAAGCCTAGAATACTACTGTCTATCCCTTTAAGAAACATATGTTGATACTTGGTAGAGGTGATCTTTAAAAGTGAAAAAACAACAACTTATGTATTGATTTAGAAAACTCTATTTTACCAAGCAAGTTGGGAATGAGGTGATCCAGCCCAAGTCCCGCAGCCCTAGAGTAAAGAGCAGTTTGATATTCTGACTTTTTTACTTCAGAGGTTACCTTCCTAGCCCATATGCCAGGACAGGCTGTAATGTGATTGTTGTATGTATTTTAGATTTGATGAGTTTGATGAAGCAATTGATGAAGCTATAGAAGATGATATCAAAGAGGCTGATGGAGGAGGTACGTGTTTACCGTTCTCTTTTCTTCATCCAACTTAGCCAGTACGTTAACTAAAATGTCCTGATTAGGGAGCATTAAGCAGCATATTTTTTATTCTCCTCAGTATGTATCATGGTCAGTACTGGTGTTGACTATCTGAGATTTGTGGACATGGTGTCACTGTGTAGACTTTAGAGCTTACTAATTATTTTAAAAGTAGTATTATATTGTAATCTGATGTGAAATAGAAGTTTACCTCCCTAGATTAAAAACCGCACTTCTGCTTCCAGAAAGAAAATTTTGCTGTTATCTTTCCACTGTTAAATGACTACTGCTACTAAGTCACAAAAATGGAATCAGAATCTATTTTCAGTTAAAAATCATTTCATTAATTTCATAGTCTTTAATGGGTGACATTAAAATAGAAGAAATTGAAGATAATTAAGGAGCTATATATGGAACCTCTGATACTCCAGTGTGGAACATGGTGGTTTTCATTTCATTATTACAAAAAGTCTTGAAAGGATTAATAATAAGTAGCCTGTTTGTAGTAAAACTGAAGAAGTCACTAGTTTTTCCCCACATTTATGCCTCATTTACATCTTTGCTTCCGAGCTCTCTTTTTCTGTCCTGCAATCACATTGGCCTCTTTCTAAAGCCATGTCCAAAAAAATACCTTTTAAGAAGAGATTCTTGTAGTAAGATGGTCATGATAACACATGCAGTGAACTCATGAAAAAACAGAGAATAGACATAAAGACATTGTGGAGACCGAACAGTGGGAGGGAGGCATGGAGGGAGTAACATGGAAACCTATACTGTCGTGTGGAAAAGATAGCTATTGTCATTGTGCTAGGGGAATAGGAGTACCTACAACCACTTGGGGCGATGGTCTGGAGGGATGGGAGGGGGGATCTGAGTGGGGGGAGGGTCCAGGGATATGCATATGAATGATCTGGGAACATACATGTTGGTGAACAACAAAACTCTATAAAACCTTTAAAATAAAGGAAAAAATGTTTTAAAATTAAAAAATAGAAAAAGAGAGAAGAGATTCTTTTTTTTTTTTTTTTTTTAAAGATTTATTTATTTATTTATTTTTTTTGGGTGGGGGTGGGGTTGGGGAGGGAGGGGAGCAGGCGGGCCACTTCTATTGGTCTTTGGTTTCTCTATGTTCATCCGTCTTTGTTCTTTGGCTCCTGTGGGCCTCCCATCGCGGTGGTGTCTGTCGTTGCAGAGCACTGGCTCTGGGCGCATGTGCTCCAGAGCTCTGGCTCGGTAATTGGACACATCAGTCCAGCCGCTCCGCGGCACGTGGAATCTTCCCAGGCCAGGGCTCGAACCAGCGCTCCTTGCACTGCAAGGCGATGTCCTTACCCACTGGACCACCAGGGGAAGCCCCGAGAGAAGAGATTCTTGAATGACTGTTAATAGGTATGAGGTTTCTTTTGGGAATGATAAAGATGCTCTGGAATTAGTGGTAATGGCTGCACAGCTTTGTTGACTATACTAAAAACCTATTAATTACACATTTTAAAGGGATGAGTCTTATGTAGCTCATATCAGAATTTTTTAAGAGGGAAGTTTTTGGGCTTCCCCTGGTGGTCCAGTGGATAAGGACACCGCCTTGCAGTGCAAGGGGCGCCGGTTTGAGCACTGGCCTGGGAACATCCCACGTGCCGCGGAGCGGCTGGACTGATGTGTCCAATCAGCGAGCCAGAGCTCTGGAGCGCATGCGCCCAGAGCTGGCGCTCTGTGACAACAGACTCCACCACAATGGGAGGCCCGCAGGAGCCAAAGAACAAAGAGAGATGTAAACAGAGAAATGAAAGATCAATGGAAGTGCACGCCCGAACAGTGGGAGGGAGGCATGGAGGGAGTAACATGGAAACCTATACTGTCGTGTGGAAAAGATAGCTATTGTCATTGTGCTAGGGGAATAGGAGTACCTACAACCACTTGGGGCGATGGTCTGGAGGGATGGGAGGGGGGATCTGAGTGGGGGGAGGGTCCAGGGATATGCATATGAATGATCTGGGAACATACATGTTGGTGAACAACAAAACTCTATAAAACCTTTAAAATAAAGGAAAAAATGTTTTAAAATTAAAAAATAGAAAAAGAGAGAAGAGATTCTTTTTTTTTTTTTTTTTTTTTAAGATTTATTTATTTATTTATTTATTTGGGCGGGGGTCAGGTTGGGGAGGGAGGGGAGCAGGCGGGCCACTTCTATTGGTCTTTGGTTTCTCTATGTTCATCCGTCTTTGTTCTTTGGCTCCTGTGGGCCTCCCATCGCGGTGGCGTCTGTCGTTGCAGAGCACTGGCTCTGGGCGCATGTGCTCCAGAGCTCTGGCTCGGTAATTGGACACATCAGTCCAGCCGCTCCGCGGCACGTGGAATCTTCCCAGGCCAGGGCTCGAACCAGCGCTCCTTGCACTGCAAGGCGGTGTCCTTACCCACTGGACCACCAGGGGAAGCCCCGAGAGAAGAGATTCTTGAATGACTGTTAATAGGTATGAGGTTTCTTTTGGGAATGATAAAGATGCTCTGGAATTAGTGGTAATGGCTGCACAGCTTTGTTGACTATACTAAAAACCTATTAATTACACATTTTAAAGGGATGAGTCTTATGTAGCTCATATCAGAATTTTTTAAGAGGGAAGTTCTTGGGCTTCCCCTGGTGGTCCAGTGGATAAGGACACCGCCTTGTAGTGCAAGGGGCGCCGGTTTGAGCACTGGCCTGGGAACATCCCACGTGCCGCGGAGCGGCTGGACTGATGTGTCCAATCAGTGAGCCAGAGCTCTGGAGCGCATGCGCCCAGAGCTGGCGCTCTGTGACAACAGACTCCACCACAATGGGAGGCCCGCAGGAGCCAAAGAACAAAGAGAGATGTAAACAGAGAAATGAAAGATCAATGGAAGTGGCCCGCCCGCTCCCTCTCGCCCCAATCCGACCCCTGCCCAAAATAAATAAATAAATAAATCTTTAAAAAAAAAAAAAAAGGAGGGAAGTTCTTTACGTAGTGAACTTTTATTTAGTTGAATGTTGTTAAGTTACTAAGTTGTGTCCAACCCTGTTGTGACCCCGTGGACTGAAGCCCATCAGGCTCCTCTGTCCATAGGATTTCTCAGGGAAGAATACTGAAGTGGGGGGAAAAAAAGAATACTGGAGTGGGTTTCCATTTGCTTGTCTAGGAGAACTTCCTCATCCAGGAATTGAACCCACATCTCCTGCATTGGCAAGCAGATTCTTTGCCCCTGAGCCACCTGGGAAACCCCATTTCATAGAATAAACAAATGTAAAACTTTCTTGAGAACTCTGTCAGCTAAAGCTGTGAGAACATTGCATAGCTGTGGAATGAAGAGAATTCAAATGAAAAGCTGCTAAGGACAATCTATAGACACTAAAAGGAAACTTTTTAATAAACATACAGGTGTCTCTCTCCCTCCCTCCCTCTCTTCCTCTCAACCCTCCACCCCTGCCCCTGGACTCAGGAGTTGGCCGAGGAAAAGATATCTCCACCATCACAGGCCACCGTGGAAAAGACATCTCTACTATTTTGGATGAAGAAAGAAAAGAAAATAAACGACCCCAGAGGGCAGCTGCTGCTCGCCGAAAGAAACGCCGGCGACTAAATGATCTGGACAGTGACAGCAACCTGGATGAAGAAGAGAGTGAGGATGAATTCAAGATCAGTGATGGGTGCGTGGTCTGTTAGTAGATGCCATTCCCTAGATCAGGCTCATATCAGAATTTTTAAGAGGGAAGTTTTGGGCATCCCTGGAGGTCCTGTGGGTAAGGACACCGCCTTGCAGTGCAAGAGGCGCTGGTTCGAGCACTGGCCTGGGAACATCCCACGTGCCGCGGAGCGGCTGGACTGATGTGTCCAATCAGCGAGCCAGAGCTCTGGAGCGCATGCGCCCAGAGCTGGCGCTCTGTGACAACAGACTCCACCACAATGGGAGGCCCGCAGGAGCCAAAGAACAAAGAGAGATGTAAACAGAGAAATGAAAGATCAATGGAAGTGGCCCGCCCGCTCCCTCTCGCCCCAATCCGACCCCTGCCCAAAATAAATAAATAAATAAATCTTTAAAAAAAAAAAAAAAAAAGGAGGGAAGTTCTTTACGTAGTGAACTTTTATTTAGTTGAATGTTGTTAAGTTACTAAGTTGTGTCCAACCCTGTTGTGACCCCGTGGACTGAAGCCCATCAGGCTCCTCTGTCCATAGGATTTCTCAGGGAAGAATACTGAAGTGGGGGGAAAAAAAGAATACTGGAGTGGGTTTCCATTTGCTTGTCTAGGAGAACTTCCTCATCCAGGAATTGAACCCACATCTCCTGCATTGGCAAGCAGATTCTTTGCCCCTGAGCCACCTGGGAAACCCCATTTCATAGAATAAACAAATGTAAAACTTTCTTGAGAACTCTGTCAGCTAAAGCTGTGAGAACATTGCATAGCTGTGGGATGAAGAGAATTCAAATGAAAAGCTGCTAAGGACAATCTATAGACACTAAAAGGAAACTTTTTAATAAACATACAGGTGTCTCTCTCCCTCCCTCCCTCTCTTCCTCTCAACCCTCCACCCCTGCCCCTGGACTCAGGAGTTGGCCGAGGAAAAGATATCTCCACCATCACAGGCCACCGTGGAAAAGACATCTCTACTATTTTGGATGAAGAAAGAAAAGAAAATAAACGACCCCAGAGGGCAGCTGCTGCTCGCCGAAAGAAACGCCCCGGGGACTAAATGATCTGGACAGTGACAGCAACCTGGATGAAGAAGAGAGTGAGGATGAATTCAAGATCAGTGATGGGTGCGTGGTCTGTTAGTAGATGCCATTCCCTAGATCCAGGCTCCAACAGGACTTCAGACAAGCGTGGCCCTGCTCTGACAGGGCTTTTGTTCTTCAGGCATATAGACAGTTTACTTTCAGCATACTTAAGACAGATTCAACAATGCTGATTTTGGCTCTTTCCACATTAAAACAAAGTTTTGTGGTTGTTTGGGGTCGCAAAGAGTTGGACATGACTGAACAACAACAGTTTATTTATTTATTTTTTGACCAAACTATGCAGCATGCAGGGATCTTACTTCCATGATCAAGGATTGACCCATGCACCTTGCTTGACTCCCTGTCACGTGTGAGAAATGGACAGGTACAAGTAATTAGAAACTATTTTCTGATGACCTGTAAGGGTTTGGGTTGGGGCATGTAATTCTGTACTGAATTACTTAATCAGGAAAGGCTTTGCTGCAGAGCCAGTATGGAAGGAAAACCAGAGTTTCTTCTCTCAGATTGTTAGTGGAGGAGACAAACATACAAGCCACACACAAGTCATTTCTTCACGATTGCTACAAAAACATAAGTCAGGGTACAGAAGAGTCCATCTACCATGCAGGAGACCTGGGTTCAATCTCTGGGTCGGGTAGATCCCCTGGAGAAGGGAATGGCTACCCACTCCAGTATTCTTGCCTGGAGAATCCCATGGACAGAGGAGCCTGGTTGGCTACAGTCCATGGGGTCTCATAGAGCCAGACACAACTGACTGACTTACACACAGGGCTTTTTGGAAAAGGACAATCTAAACAAAAAATTTAGACACTAAAAGGAAACTTTTAATAAACATACAGGTGTCTCTCCCTCCTCCTCTCTTCCTCTCAACCTCCACCCCTGCCCTGGACTCAGGAGTTGGCCGAGGAAAAGATATCTCCACCATCACAGGCCACCGTGGAAAAGACATCTCTACTATTTTGGATGAAGAAAGAAAAGAAAATAAACGACCCCAGAGGGCAGCTGCTGCTCGCCGAAAGAAACGCCGGCGACTAAATGATCTGGACAGTGACAGCAACCTGGATGAAGAAGAGAGTGAGGATGAATTCAAGATCAGTGATGGGTGCGTGGTCTGTTAGTAGATGCCATTCCCTAGATCCAGGCTCCAACAGGACTTCAGACAAGCGTGGCCCTGCTCTGACAGGGCTTTTGTTCTTCAGGCATATAGACAGTTTACTTTCAGCATACTTAAGACAGATTCAACAATGCTGATTTTGGCTCTTTCCACATTAAAACAAAGTTTTGTGGTTGTTTGGGGTCGCAAAGAGTTGGACATGACTGAACAACAACAGTTTATTTATTTATTTTTTGACCAAGCTATGCAGCATGCAGGGATCTTACTTCCATGATCAAGGATTGACCCATGCACCTTGCTTGACTCCCTGTCACGTGTGAGAAATGGACAGGTACAAGTAATTAGAAACTATTTTCTGATGACCTGTAAGGGTTTGGGTTGGGGCATGTAATTCTGTACTGAATTACTTAATCAGGAAAGGCTTTGCTGCAGAGCCAGTATGGAAGGAAAACCAGAGTTTCTTCTCTCAGATTGTTAGTGGAGGAGACAAACATACAAGCCACACACAAGTCATTTCTTCACGATTGCTACAAAAACATAAGTCAGGGTACAGAAGAGTCCATCTACCATGCAGGAGACCTGGGATCAATCTCTGGGTCGGGTAGATCCCCTGGAGAAGGGAATGGCTACCCACTCCAGTATTCTTGCCTGGAGAATCCCATGGACAGGGGAGCCTGGTTGGCTACAGTCCATGGGGTCTCATAGAGCCAGACACAACTGACTGACTGACACACAAAAGAAAGCCGTATCATTCCAGGGAGGTTATGGAAAAGCCTCGGCGTAGAAATAAAGCTTGATCTGAAATGTGAAGAATGAATTTGGCTAATTGGGAAATTTGGGATTAGAAGCATTATAAAGCAAGAAAGTATTATAAGAAGAGATTATAATCCTGTCCAGGGCAACCAGATATGTCATAGAATATTTAGGAAACTCCTCATGTGTCAGGATAAGAAGAAAAAAGGTAGCAGCCAGAAGTGCCCTTCTGCATGTGTGGGCAAGGCATAAGAAGAAGCCAGATGATGGAGTTTTTTGTTTATCCTGCATGTGAATTTGGATTCTTTCCTGAAGATTCTGAAAACCCACTGAAGAGTTTTAAATGCCAGACTAATATGAGGTATTTATGTTTCAGAAGGATTCATCCTGGCATTTGTTGGTAGGATTTATTGAGGGGAAATGAGCATAGAGATTAAGGAGACTTTGAGGAATTACTATTGTTGTTTAGATTGGATATGAGAACCTGATCTGAGAAGAGGAATCAGGTTTGAGATACTATTTTTATGAAGTAGACTCAGGAGGAATTGGTCATTGATATGAGAAATGAACAGGGTGAAAGAAATTGGGATAAACCAGGTTTATGCTTTGAATTACTGGATGGTTGATGGTACCAAATATCAGGCTAGGGCACAGAAGAGAGGAGTAGGTTAGGAAATAATGAGTTCATTTTCAGGCATGTTGAATTGAAGGTGTGTGTGGGCCTTCCCAAGAGGCTAGAGCAATTTATGTACAAAAATCAGCATCTATTCATCTTCGTAACTCCTTCTAAAAAAAAGAACAGGGTGCAAAACATCTCTTCATTTTATAAATTGGGGAAATGATGCAATGTTTTTCCATTAAACATTACTTAATAATTCAAACTTACTACTCAAAAATGGGTTCATAGTTTTAAGTACCATCATAATTCATCTGGTTTCTCTTGGACAGATCTCAAGATGAATTTGTTGTATCTGATGAGAATCCAGATGAGAGTGAAGAAGACCCCCCATCGAATGATGACAGCGACACTGATTTCTGTAGCCGAAGACTAAGGCGACATCCCTCCCGGCCTATGAGGCAAAGCAGGCGTTTGCGGAGAAAGACCCCAAAGAAAAAGTACTCCGATGACGATGAGGAGGAGGAGGAATCTGAGGAGAATAGTAGAGACTCTGGTAAAAATAATTTGTATCCATATCTCACCAAGTCAGTAAATTCTTATGACTTCTGGAATTAAAATTTCTTAAAATAAAATCCCATTCAATTGTAATATCAACTTTCTGTTAAACTTGGGGTTCTGTTGTTATGATTCATCACTAATTAAGTCTTTCACATAAAGCACATATGAGAAGATAGATACGATGGATATGTTAGCTTCACACCAGATTCATTTAGGATTGTGATGAATCCTTTTGGTCCCACATGTTTTCATGCCTAGATTGTACCTTCATAGAGTTTCTTGGAAATCATTCTTAATAACCTGAGAACCTTTTTCACAGGTGTCTAGCTATTAGAGAGAGATCACCGATTATCTCTGCCGTTGAGATCATAATCAGTGATGTGTCAGTTTTTATAAGTTATCAGTGGTTGATGTTGTTACAGCTATGCTTGTCCCCATTAATCAAATAAAGAGAGGCATAGTAGCTTAAAGAACAGATAGGAGTGCTTCATGGATTGGCAGGTAGGTGGCTGTCATCTTACTGTGAAAGTGCTACAGACGGGAGTATTATATCCCAGCTTGGGCCAGGCTTGTGGAGTTTTTTGTTTTGTGTTTCTTTCTTTCTAATCCTGTTGAGTACGTGGAGACATCATGCCCCTTTGTCAGTGATTATTTGCTAAAAACAAGGACATTTTTTTTAAATAACCACAGTATAATATCAAAGTGGGGCGGTTTTGTATTGATAAAATACCATTATCCCTTCAACAGTATGCACTTAGATTTCATCAGGTGTCCCAGTATTGTCCTTTATATAAACAGTTTTTTCTGGTTGAGGATCTATTTTAGGATTATATATGCATTTATTCCTGTCTCTTTGGTTTCCTTTTATCTGTAATATTTTTCAAAGGTTGTCTTTGTTATGAGAATCCAGATGAGAGTGAAGAAGACCCCCCATCGAATGATGACAGCGACACTGATTTCTGTAGCCGAAGACTAAGGCGACATCCCTCCCGGCCTATGAGGCAAAGCAGGCGTTTGCGGAGAAAGACCCCAAAGAAAAAGTACTCCGATGACGATGAGGAGGAGGAGGAATCTGAGGAGAATAGTAGAGACTCTGGTAAAAATAATTTGTATCCATATCTCACCAAGTCAGTAAATTCTTATGACTTCTGGAATTAAAATTTCTTAAAATAAAATCCCATTCAATTGTAATATCAACTTTCTGTTAAACTTGGGGTTCTGTTGTTATGATTCATCACTAATTAAGTCTTTCACATAAAGCACATATGAGAAGATAGATACGATGGATATGTTAGCTTCACACCAGATTCATTTAGGATTGTGATGAATCCTTTTGGTCCCACATGTTTTCATGCCTAGATTGTACCTTCATAGAGTTTCTTGGAAATCATTCTTAATAACCTGAGAACCTTTTTCACAGGTGTCTAGCTATTAGAGAGAGATCACCGATTATCTCTGCCGTTGAGATCATAATCAGTGATGTGTCAGTTTTTATAAGTTATCAGTGGTTGATGTTGTTACAGCTATGCTTGTCCCCATTAATCAAATAAAGAGAGGCATAGCAGCTTAAAGAACAGATAGGAGTGCTTCATGGATTGGCAGGTAGGTGGCTGTCATCTTACTGTGAAAGTGCTACAGACGGGAGTATTATATCCCAGCTTGGGCCAGGCTTGTGGAGTTTTTTGTTTTGTGTTTCTTTCTTTCTAATCCTGTTGAGTACGTGGAGACATCATGCCCCTTTGTCAGTGATTATTTGCTAAAAACAAGGACATTTTTTTTAAATAACCACAGTATAATATCAAAGTGGGGCGGTTTTGTATTGATAAAATACCATTATCCCTTCAACAGTATGCACTTAGATTTCATCAGGTGTCCCAGTATTGTCCTTTATATAAACAATTTTTTCTGGTTGAGGATCTATTTTAGGATTATATATGCATTTATTCCTGTCTCTTTGGTTTCCTTTTATCTGTAATATTTTTCAAAGGTTGTCTTTGTTGACCACAGCATTTTTTGATTACACATTAGGTATTTTGTAAAATATAACCAATTTGGGTTTATGGTTCCTTGTGATTAGATTCTAGTTATACATTTTTGGCAAGAATATCACAGAATCCTCCAAATTTCTGTTCTTTTCCCTTTGTAATAATAAGTAATCCATACAAGATATTTCGAAACTGTAAATATCTTGTTCCTTATCAGATGTTTCACTCACTGGTTTCAGTGTTTTTGGTGGTTTTCTTTTTTTTTTTTTAAACTAGATCGTTTTAATGTTACAATTTTTTTTTAAACGGTATAATAAATAGTTTTCTTTGACTGCAGATGGCGAATAAGGCTGGTTGGTACTATTCAGAAATACCAGTGTAATGGTTTCTGGGTTGGTGTGTAGTCTTCAGTAATTATAAGGAGCTGTTTGTATGTAACTGCTGTCAAACCAGTAAGACTGCATTTATGCATCCATCATTTTCAGGATTGTTGGTAACCTGGGCATATTTTCCCCAAATGACCTTGCCTCCTTGTGTGACAAGGCCCAGCTCACTCACGTTCACCTCGATGACAGTCCCTTTGGTAATAACACCCAAAGTTGTATAGAGTGGGGATGAGGGGTTCTTCTTCACACCAAGTATTGGCAGGCAGAAGGTGGCTTTCAGCTCAGGATGTGTTACGTGGGCCTTCTTGAAACGTAATCCCATTGGCCTAATGAATCGCTCATATTTAGGTGGTTTTCGAGTTAAAAAAACGTCCATCTCCCAGGCTTTTCGGGGCTGGGGAAATGCTCCATTGCTTGGGCCAGGCTTGTGGAGTTTTTTGTTTTGTGTTTCTTTCTTTCTAATCCTTTTGAGTACGTGGAGACATCATGCCCCTTTGTCAGTGATTATTTGCTAAAAACAAGGACATTTTTTTTAAATAACCACAGTATAATATCAAAGTGGGGCGGTTTTGTATTGATAAAATACCATTATCCCTTCAACAGTATGCACTTAGATTTCATCAGGTGTCCCAGTATTGTCCTTTATATAAACAGTTTTTTCTGGTTGAGGATCTATTTTAGGATTATATATGCATTTATTCCTGTCTCTTTGGTTTCCTTTTATCTGTAATATTTTTCAAAGGTTGTCTTTGTTGACCACAGCATTTTTTGATTACACATTAGGTATTTTGTAAAATATAACCAATTTGGGTTTATGGTTCCTTGTGATTAGATTCTAGTTATACATTTTTGGCAAGAATATCACAGAATCCTCCAAATTTCTGTTCTTTTCCCTTTGTCATAATAAATAATCCATACAAGATATTTCAAACTGTAAATATCTTGTTCCTTATCAGATGTTTCACTCACTGGTTTCAGTGTTTTGGTGGTTTTCTTTTTTTTTTTTTAAACTAGATCGTTTTAATGTTACAATTTTTTTTTAAACGGTATAATAAATAGTTTTCTTTGACTGCAGATGGCGAATAAGGCTGGTTGGTACTATTCAGAAATACCAGTGTAATGGTTTCTGGGTTGGTGTGTAGTCTTCAGTAATTATAAGGAGCTGTTTGTATGTAACTGCTGTCAAACCAGTAAGACTGCATTTATGCATCCATCATTTTCAGGATTGTTGGTAACCTGGGCATATTTTCCCCAAATGACCTTGCCTCCTTGTGTGACAAGGCCCAGCTCACTCACGTTCACCTCGATGACAGTCCCTTTGGTAATAACACCCAAAGTTGTATAGAGTGGGGATGAGGGGTTCTTCTTCACACCAAGTATTGGCAGGCAGAAGGTGGCTTTCAGCTCAGGATGTGTTACGTGGGCCTTCTTGAAACGTAATCCCATTGGCCTAATGAATCGCTCATATTTAGGTGGTTTTCGAGTAAAGCCATCTCCCACAAAGCAGACTTTAGTAACCATCCTCTTCCAGGCTTTCTTCTTTCTCTTTCCTGTTCGAATAACTTTTAATACTTCTGTTTCTCCTTGGGCACGAACTTTGGACAGAGGGACCTCCCATTTTCCCGCTTTCTCTTTCCGTTTCTGTTTAATCATATTGGAAAGTACTTTATCTCGAGACTGTCCCTCTCTGTCCAGTAGATAGGCAGGTACTGCTCCTTGGGGAGTCTTTTCATCATTCTTCTGTTTAGTGTTTCTCTTTTCATGCATCTTAATAGTCTTTTTCATTTGTATTTTCTCAGCATGGCGCTGTTTATGGTAGAGCTTAGCTTTCAGACCAATCATCTTTTTTGCCTTCTTTGAACGTTCATGAGCCTCTCGACCTTCCTTCTTTCTCTTTTTCTCATGGTAATCCAAACGATATCCATAGCGCTTACGGTGTAACTCGATATATTCATTTTGTGGCATGGTGACGGCCGCCGAGCCGCCGGGTGCAGCCTCCGCGGCGCGAAGAAACACTCAATTTTCGGGTCTCAGAGACCCACGAGCCAACTCCGAACAGTCCGCGACAGGAAAGGGTTTCCACCAACTCCTTTGGTGGTTTTCTAACTTCTTTCTTCCAATTTATTGCTTTCTGTTCTGTAAGGAAGAGTTTTCTGTTCTGCCTTGTATATCTATTTCTTTGTATCAGTATGAACTTAATGAATGCTTATTTCAGTAGGTAGATAAGGTTTGTTGCCATCACTATTTTGACTTATTTCATCCTAGATTTGACCAGTGGGGACCCCTTTAAACAATTGGGTAGCAGTTTTGAAATATTTGAAATCCATTAGAAAACAAAGCTATACATGATGATTCAGTGAAATTTGTTAGCATTCCTAAAAACTGCCCTGACATAAGGTCATAGCCTGATTTTGGTTTGTTGATCAGATATGATGTGACAAGGTCAATGCTATTAGCAGAGCTTTGATAGTTAAAGTAGCCCTGTGAGTGGCAGGCAGAAGGTGGCTTTCAGCTCAGGATGTGTTACGTGGGCCTTCTTGAAACGTAATCCCCTTGGCCTAATGAATCGCTCATATTTAGGTGGTTCGTAAAGCCATCTCCCACAAAGCAGACTTTAGTAACCATCCTCTTCCAGGCTTTCTTCTTTCTCTTTCCTGTTCGAATAACTTTTAATACTTCTGTTTCTCCTTGGGCACGAACTTTGGACAGAGGGACCTCCCATTTTCCCGCTTTCTCTTTCCGTTTCTGTTTAATCATATTGGAAAGTACTTTATCTCGAGACTGTCCCTCTCTGTCCAGTAGATAGGCAGGTACTGCTCCTTGGGGAGTCTTTTCATCATTCTTCTGTTTAGTGTTTCTCTTTTCATGCATCTTAATAGTCTTTTTCATTTGTATTTTCTCAGCATGGCGCTGTTTATGGTAGAGCTTAGCTTTCAGACCAATCATCTTTTTTGCCTTCTTTGAACGTTCATGAGCCTCTCGACCTTCCTTCTTTCTCTTTTTCTCATGGTAATCCAAACGATATCCATAGCGCTTACGGTGTAACTCGATATATTCATTTTGTGGCATGGTGACGGCCGCCGGGTGCAGCCTCCGCGGCGCGAAGAAACACTCAATTTTCGGGTCTCAGAGACCCACGAGCCAACTCCGAACAGTCCGCGACAGGAAAGGGTTTCCACCAACTCCTTTGGTGGTTTTCTAACTTCTTTCTTCCAATTTATTGCTTTCTGTTCTGTAAGGAAGAGTTTTCTGTTCTGCCTTGTATATCTATTTCTTTGTATCAGTATGAACTTAATGAATGCTTATTTCAGTAGGTAGATAAGGTTTGTTGCCATCACTATTTTGACTTATTTCATCCTAGATTTGACCAGTGGGGACCCCTTTAAACAATTGGGTAGCAGTTTTGAAATATTTGAAATCCATTAGAAAACAAAGCTATACATGATGATTCAGTGAAATTTGTTAGCATTCCTAAAAACTGCCCTGACATAAGGTCATAGCCTGATTTTGGTTTGTTGATCAGATATGACGTGACAAGGTCAATGCTATTAGCAGAGCTTTGATAGTTAAAGTAGCCCTGTGAGTTGAATTTAATAGATTTTAATCCCACATGGGAAAAAAGCCAAAAATAATATAAATATATATACTTATGCATATACACATATATATATATATATACACACATACTTATACATACATATATATTTTTTTTTTTTAAACCAAAAATATAACTCTAGTTCTGTACTTACTTGAAATAGGCTCATCAGTTTTCTGTAGCTAGAAACTGTAATTAACCTCTACCATAGTCATAGCTGTAACTGTGACTGCACCCCGTGAGGCAGAATAGTAACTGTCCACCAAGAAGAGTGCTTGCAGCAGCCATGCAGCTGACTGGGTAGCTCTAGTTTGTATGAAATAAGGGTTATGTAAAACTTTTAATTTTTTTGGCCATGCTACAGGGTCTTAGTTCCCCCGCCGAAGACTGAACCCAGGCCCTTGGCAGTGAGAGCACAGAGTCGTAGCCACTGGATTGCTAAGGAATTCCCAATAAAACATTTTTTAGTCTAGAGGTTGACTGCTAATAGGATCCATTTGTGAAGTTTGGCATTAAAACTCCCCTGAGATGTATTAATGTTATTAAAAAGAAAATTAGAGATTTATAAAAATTACTGATCATTTAAAAGTTATGACTGAACTCTGACTGTAATAGCTTTATATTTTTATAAGCTAAGCTAAGCTAACTACATTTGTTTAGTGGAATTAAAAAATTTGTACTTTATCCTTTCTCCCCTTTTTTTTTTTTCATAGAAAGTGACTTTAGTGATGACTTCAGTGATGATTTTGTAGAAACTCGGCGAAGAAGGTCAAGAAGGAACCAGAAGAGACAAATTAACTACAAAGAAGATTCAGAAAGTGATGGTTCCCAGAAGAGTTTACGACGTGGTAAAGAAATCAGACGAGTTCACAAACGTAGGCTCTCCAGCTCAGATAGTGAAGGTACGGAACAGCTCTTAATTTACAGACGTTTGGACAAGGCAGCAGTACAAATTATAAAGTGAACTCAGGAGTATGATTCTAGAAATTTCATAGAAATTTCATAGAGCCCAAAATTATCTTTGAGATAAAACCCATTATTTTATGCCTAGTTAGCTTACAGTTTTAAAAAACAATGCTTAATAAGATACTAAGTTTTAAGTTTGTCATTGAAATTAGAAGAGTGTCAGAAAATTGTGATCTGTGACCAGAAAATTGTGATCTGTGACCATTTCTTACACTCCTTTATTATTTCTGGCCCTTGGTTTGAAATAATCTCCTGTTCCCTGAATAGCTGAACAGCTGCAAACCAAGTGTGCCTGCTGTCTCTTTCCATCTTGATAGTGAGCTTTATTTGGTAAACTTTTATTTCTTAATAGCTTTAGTTGTGCGCCATACCAGAAGTACAAGGAAAGCTCTGAAACACGAATTTGTGATGTCCAGTTAGTCTTTGTAGTTATTCCAATGTTCTTTTCAAGTCCGGTTTAAATGATTCTAACCTCACCTTCTCACATTTCTTGTTTATATGTTCAATTCTCCATTGATTATGGTCTGTTTTAAAGATTATTTGTTTTCATAGATCCTTTCCAGTTAAGTTTGAGCCTAAGCTGGGAGATTAAGAGGGGGAAAAAAAAATGTTTGAATTTGGAAGACTAAAGAAGAGAGGTAAACATCTGGGCGAATGTGTATTTCTCTTCTTGTGTCATTAAAGATAAATGTGAATTCAGTAATTCAACTATTAAAAGTAAATACCTACTGAACCTAGTCACTGTCCTAGGCACTGGGAATAGAACAATGAAAAGAATAACCAAAAACATAACTCCCTCATGAAACTCTTATTTTAGTTGGTGGGGAGAGAGAAACTTAACATGGTACATAAGTAGAGTATGTGATCTGTTCGGTGGAGATAAGTGCTATGGAGAAAAACAGAAAGGGCGAGATGAGGGAGTACTTGGAATTTCAGATGTATTAAAGGAATGCCTCACTCAGAAGAGAACATTTGAGTAAAGATCTGAAGGAACAGTTGATACCCTTATGTGGTTAGTGGGTACTGTTACCAAAAGGTGGGGTCTGGTTGTTCACCACTCACAAGTCAATAAACAGGCCAAATTGGTGGAAAGGAAAATTTGCTTTATTTCAGATGCTGGCCAACTGGGACGTGAGAGGTGGAGAGGGTAGGTGTCTGTTCAAAGACTAACTTTCCCTACTGACAAGCAGTGGGTGAGTGCTTTTATAGGCCAAGGGAGGGGCTCCATGCAGAAACAGCCAGCTCTGACAGTCATCTTCAAACTGGTCATCAGTGGTTTAAGTACAGTTAATCTTTAGCTCCAGGGTTGTTTTGTTCCCACATCTTTTTTTTTTTTTTTTTTAATTTTTATTTGACTTTTTACTTTTACAGAGTTTTGTTGTTTACAGATATGTATGATCCCAGATTAATCATATATATATCCTCCCCATCCCACCCCTCCAGGCTGTCGCACAGCACCCCTGCAGGATCCCCTTTTCTCACAGCGCAATGACAACTGCTATTTTCTTCACATATGATGGTATAGGTTTTCATGCTACTTCTTTACGCCCCCTACCCACTGTTCATTCCCCACTATGTGCATATGTCTACTGTCCATGTCTGTTTTTCCATCTCTTCATTGTATCTTTGAAGCCAGCTCTTGGAATTGTGACAGCTTATGTCACAACTACAGTCTGGTCATTGTGTAGTTAACTTCTCCACCTGGTATTTCAGTATCTGTAAGACAGCTCTCGGAATATGGCTCAGATTATTATCTATAGCCCTTGAGAAAGAACTAAAGGTCCTTATCTATGCTTAAGGACTACATTATTATTATTATTTGATCTCCTTTGACCTTTGTTTTCCTTTGTTTTGGCATTTTCTCATTTCTCTGATTAAACGTTTTGTTTGACTAAAGTTTTCCATAGACAAAACGCAGGCAGAGAACATGGGTGGGACAAGGATCATGGGGTCTTGGCCATTGTATAGACTTTGGACTTTATTCTATGTAGAGATAAGAAATAATTGGAGGATTTTGAACAAAGGAGTGATATGACCTGACTTACATTTTAATATGTTATGTTGTCTATGTTGTGAGTAAATTAAAGGGACAGGGAGGGAACCTAGTTGGGGGGGCCATTAAAATAGGTAAGAGATATGATAGTGACTAAAACAAGCGCAATAGCAGTAAAGGGGTCAGAAACAGTCAAATTATGGATATATTTCAATATATCCCACGGAATTTGCTGTTGGGTTAGATAGGAAAAAGAAAGGAATCAAGGACGACTAAGCTATTGGAAGAAGAGAGTTGCCAGTAACTAAGATGGTGGGGATAGGAATGGGGCAGGTTTGAGAAGGAAGTTTAGGAGCTTGGTTCCGCCTGTTTAGAAATCCAAGCATAAATGTTGAGTAGGCAGTTTGATACATGAGTCTGAAACTGAGAGATTGGTTGCCTAAAACAAATGTGAGAGTCATCATCAAATGGATGGTGTGCAAAGCCGTGAGACCAGGTGAGATCAAGTACAGAGAAGAGAGGACATTTTAAGGATGATCAAGGACATTTAATAACATGAAACGAGCGCACAGCATTTCAGATGTCCTGAATTGGGTGCTTAGTTTTAATTTTTCATTATTGGTATGTTTACATGATTCTCTTAATTTGAAGGTTAGTGGGAAGGAGTTTTTTAGTTTGTGACCAACCTGTCTTCGTTTAATTTAAAGATTTTTCTCTTTCTAACATCATAAGTAAAGTATACTGTGAATCATATTAGGCATTGTCGTGAGACTGAGAGGTGAGAGAAATAAGCCCAGTTATTGAAAGGAAATATTTATGTACAAGGAAGTCTAACAGCAGGGCATGGGATGAATACGGGGAGGAAAAGTTAAATCTGTTAATAGTTAACTGTGCCAATTGCTTAAATGTGCTGTCTGTTCTAGAGAGCTATATGTCCAAGAACTCTGAAGATGATGAGCCAGCTAAAGAATCAAAGCGGTCAGCTCGAAAGCGGGGTCGAAGTACAGATGAGTATTCAGAAGCAGATGAGGAGGAAGAAGGTAAACCATCCCGAAAACGGCTACACCGGATTGAGACAGATGAGGAGAGTTGTGACAATGCTCATGGAGACGCAGATCAGCCTGCCCTTGACAGCCAGCCCAGGGTCCTGCCCTCAGAACAGGAGAGCACCAAAAAGCCCTATCGGATAGAGAGTGACGAAGAAGAGGACTTTGACAATGTGGGCAAGGTGGGGAGCCCATTGGACTACAGCTTAGTGGACTTACCTTCCACCAATGGACAGAGTCCTGGCAAAGCCATTGAAAACTTGATTGGCAAGCCAGCTGAGAAGCCTCAGACCCCCAAGGACAGCAGCACAGCCAGCGCAAGCCTGGCCTCCAATGGGACAAGTGGTGGGCAGGAGGCAGGGGCACCAGAAGAGGAGGAAGATGAGCTTTTGAGAGTGACTGACCTTGTTGATTATGTCTGTAACAGTGAACAGTTATAAGACTTTTTTCCATTTTTGTGCTAATTTATTCCACGGTAGCTCTCACACCAGCGGGCCAGTTATTAAAAGCTGTTTTATTTTTCCTAGAAAACTCCACAACAGAATGACTTTTTAGAAGAAAAATTTCAACAGACCTGAAGTCTTTCTGTTAAGTGACCAGTTTTGAACTTTGAAGATAAATAATTGCTGTAAATTCCTTTTGATTTTCTTTTTCCAAGTTCATGGTCCTTGGTAATTTCAGTCATGGAAAAAAAAATCTTATTATAACAACAAAGATTTGTATATTTTTGACTTTATATTTCCTGAACTCTCCTGACTTTGTCAATAGGGTGGATAAAAGAATGCATTCCAAACCTGTGAGGGCCCAAAACAGAATTAGGGGTGGGAGAAAGCACTTGTGCTTTTAGCTTTTTCATATTAAATATATATTATATTTAAACATTCATGGCATAGATGGTGATTAACAGACTGTTTAAAAGTTCAAGTCTGTATTGTTGCAATTTGAGAATTGTAGATAACATACATAAGTCATTTAGTTAATAGCATTCATGAAATCAACTTGTTTACTATTGGAGATAACCACACTTAAAAAAGAAGAGACTGAAAAAGTGTACCGTCATAAAAAGCTCTAACCTAAGTTTCCGTTATAGCGGAGTTTCTTGTTTTTAAAAAAAATCATCTGAAAAGCATTTGTATAGTAAAATGTATAATGAAGCTTTGACAACCAGATTGTGCTAGTAACAATTTTTTTGAAACAGCTTTATGCAGTGGTGATGATGTGGCCTTTGATATGCCAGAACAGGAGAGCCCCTATCGGAGACCCCTCAAGGTACCAGGCAGCTTAGTGGACTTACCTTCCACCAATGGACAGAGTCCTGGCAAAGCCATTGAAAACTTGATTGGCAAGCCAGCTGAGAAGCCTCAGACCCCCAAGGACAGCAGCACAGCCAGCGCAAGCCTGGCCTCCAATGGGACAAGTGGTGGGCAGGAGGCAGGGGCACCAGAAGAGGAGGAAGATGAGCTTTTGAGAGTGACTGACCTTGTTGATTATGTCTGTAACAGTGAACAGTTATAAGACTTTTTTCCATTTTTGTGCTAATTTATTCCACGGTAGCTCTCACACCAGCGGGCCAGTTATTAAAAGCTGTTTTATTTTTCCTAGAAAACTCCACAGCAGAATGACTTTTTAGAAGAAAAATTTCAACAGACCTGAAGTCTTTCTGTTAAGTGACCAGTTTTGAACTTTGAAGATAAATAATTGCTGTAAATTCCTTTTGATTTTCTTTTTCCAAGTTCATGGTCCTTGGTAATTTCAGTCATGGAAAAAAAAATCTTATTATAACAACAAAGATTTGTATATTTTTGACTTTATATTTCCTGAGCTCTCCTGACTTTGTCAATAGGGTGGATAAAAGAATGCATTCCAAACCTGTGAGGGCCCAAAACAGAATTAGGGGTGGGAGAAAGCACTTGTGCTTTTAGCTTTTTCATATTAAATATATATTATATTTAAACATTCATGGCATAGATGGTGATTAACAGACTGTTTAAAAGTTCAAGTCTGTATTGTTGCAATTTGAGAATTGTAGATAACATACATAAGTCATTTAGTTAATAGCATTCATGAAATCAACTTGTTTACTATTGGAGATAACCACACTTAAAAAAGAAGAGACTGAAAAAGTGTACCGTCATAAAAAGCTCTAACCTAAGTTTCTGTTATAGCGGAGTTTCTTGTCTTTTTTTTTTTTTTTAATTAAAAAAAATCATCTGAAAAGCATTTGTATAGTAAAATGTATAATGAAGCTTTGACAACCAGATTGTGCTAGTAACAATTTTTTTGAAACAGCTTTATGCAGTGGTGATGATGTGGCCTTTGATATGCCATCATGGAGAATCATTTGTGAAATGAGTGTGGTCTTTCTTAAAGGCCCAAGTGGACTGTAAACTTTGCAGATAATGTAACTCTTGTTTTCTGGCCACTTAATATTTAAATATCTGAATTATCATTTTCAAAGAAATACATCTATACATAACATACATGAAGAGATGGATGCTAAACTGACCACAGTATTTTAGCACATTTGAAGAAGGGGAAAGGATTTTCAGGTGAATTTTAACTGGTCTATTCTTGCCCTTAGTATCTACTTCAAATTGAAGTCTACAAACAAAGCGGTTCCTTTGGGAGGTTTTTAGTTTGAATTTTAGCATGTGTGTGTGTGTGTGTGTGTGTGTGTGTGTGCGCTAGATTTTCCTATCTGCCTGGATATATTAGCAGGGTTTGAATGTAGTTTTGGCCTTTGGCCATTAGACTTCTATTAAAATTCATTAATAGTCAGTCACACGACCAACATAGAGTTGATTGAAAACCACCAATATGCTTAATATATATGACATCCATTTAACACATCTCAAAGTTTTCAAGAAAGATAAGCCCTTCCTTTCCAGAAAAAAGGGGTTTGTAACTAACTAAATACCTAACGTAATTGACACTAAAATATGAACTTTGTCTTAGTTTCTGTTACAGCTGTAAAATTTCAAGCAGAGCCATAAATAACATTGTACAAAGTGTAACCCTTGTGATTAAATCTTGCCTGTCAAATTCTGAAAACTTCAGCCATTACTGAATCCTTTTGTGAATCCTTTTGCCCTGGGATTGGGTTTTCTGTTCCAGAGTTGTGTCTCTTGCTGGCAATGGACACGCCATATCAGCTGCTGGCCCAAGGAACTTCATTAATTTTTCTTTCCAAATTAAGTATTATATGTGCTAATCAGTGTATAATAAAGCACTTCTCTCTTTTATTATGAAAAAGCTGGCATTAGACTTGCATTATAAATACCTCTAGAAACTTCATACTCTTTCTCCTTTCACAGGTATGGCCCTTAATCTTCCCATTTGGCCTTGAAAATTTATAGCTGTTGCTTTTCACTTGTTGGTTCCTGTTTGTTTTGTTTCACCTTTGTTCTGTAGTACCTGCCCGTTAATATTTTTGCTTTGATTCCAGCGGTGTATATGTATCTGTATAAAAAATAAAATAATGAAAACAGCCTAAAACTAGGATGCACCAGCAGCATGTGGTTCCAAGTAAGTTGTGATTTTTATTTTGAGACAATATTCTACCAGAAGGGAGTTACGGACTACATTCCCAGGCAGTAAGCAGGGCTATGTAAGGAACCACATTCACTTACCAGGCCTGCTTTCTGTCTAGGTTTGTCCCATTTATATGAAAGTCAGTTTAGAACCTTTTAACTATCAAAACAGGCAGGCAATAGAAGGATTCCTATGAATGCATGCATGATAAGTGGTCAGAATGGGCAGGTGTCCTATCCTGCCCTGAGTCTCGTGCTAGCATTTTAGTCTTGCAACTGGGTGAAGCCACTAAGGTGTAGAAACTCCCTCTCTCTACCTCCAGACACACAAGCTTCTGCTTCAGCCTGTTCTCTGTTCTCTTCAGTTAAGCAAAGGACAAGAAGTATTAAATGGGTAGATGATTTATTTTACAGGATGCCTAATGTGAAACGAGTTCTTTTTACCCTTCTGCCATAGAGAGCAAAAGGTAGTTTTTAACTTAGTAAAGACTGAGTAGTCCATTTAGCAAATGTCCCACTGAAATGGGTTATGATACCACTTTTGCTGCCTTTTCTTTACTAAACTTGAATTAGGTGTTTGTGAACTTGATAGTGTTTCCCTTCAACTTTCCATTCTGATTAAACTAGTTAACTATGCTTCACCTAGAAAGAGTACAATCTAAGCACCTGATGGTTATAAATTATCATGTAGATAGGTTAATTATGGCTGATTAAATGTTGAACAGTTCATAAACAGTTTTGCTGCTTGGTGTTTTAGATTCAGTCCCTCAGAGTCTGTGTTTGCTGAAACATCTCTGAACATGCTTTAAAGAAGTTAAAAAGAATAATATGTAGGAAAAAGTGAATGTTCTATATCCAAAGATCAGTACATTACAGGTATGGCCCTTAATCTTCCCATTTGGCCTTGAAAATTTATAGCTGTTGCTTTTCACTTGTTGGTTCCTGTTTGTTTTGTTTCACCTTTGTTCTGTAGTACCTGCCCGTTAATATTTTTGCTTTGATTCCAGCGGTGTATATGTATCTGTATAAAAAATAAAATAATGAAAACAGCCTAAAACTAGGATGCACCAGCAGCATGTGGTTCCAAGTAAGTTGTGATTTTTATTTTGAGACAATATTCTACCAGAAGGGAGTTACGGACTACATTCCCAGGCAGTAAGCAGGGCTATGTAAGGAACCACATTCACTTACCAGGCCTGCTTTCTGTCTAGGTTTGTCCCATTTATATGAAAGTCAGTTTAGAACCTTTTAACTATCAAAACAGGCAGGCAATAGAAGGATTCCTATGAATGCATGCATGATAAGTGGTCAGAATGGGCAGGTGTCCTATCCTGCCCTGAGTCTCGTGCTAGCATTTTAGTCTTGCAACTGGGTGAAGCCACTAAGGTGTAGAAACTCCCTCTCTCTACCTCCAGACACACAAGCTTCTGCTTCAGCCTGTTCTCTGTTCTCTTCAGTTAAGCAAAGGACAAGAAGTATTAAATGGGTAGATGATTTATTTTACAGGATGCCTAATGTGAAACGAGTTCTTTTTACCCTTCTGCCATAGAGAGCAAAAGGTAGTTTTTAACTTAGTAAAGACTGAGTAGTCCATTTAGCAAATGTCCCACTGAAATGGGTTATGATACCACTTTTGCTGCCTTTTCTTTACTAAACTTGAATTAGGTGTTTGTGAACTTGATAGTGTTTCCCTTCAACTTTCCATTCTGATTAAACTAGTTAACTATGCTTCACCTAGAAAGAGTACAATCTAAGCACCTGATGGTTATAAATTATCATGTAGATAGGTTAATTATGGCTGATTAAATGTTGAACAGTTCATAAACAGTTTTGCTGCTTGGTGTTTTAGATTCAGTCCCTCAGAGTCTGTGTTTGCTGAAACATCTCTGAACATGCTTTAAAGAAGTTAAAAAGAATAATATGTAGGAAAAAGTGAATGTTCTATATCCAAAGACATAATTCAGTCATTAGGAACTGTCCTAATTCAGACATTAGGACTGCTGTACAGAAAGCAGTAATTCATCTAGAGTTTAGAACATCTTGGATCCTTGTAATTAGAGTACTAATCATGGATTTAGACTCCCAATATCCACTTTGTAATAAAAGAGCCCTTTAATATTCTTAGAACCCCTTCTTGGAAATACAAATTGGACTCAACAATATCAAACTCAACAGTCTATAGCAAATGTATTGGGGAGAGATGTAGTTTAGTACTCAGAATATTTAGTTTGCAGTTTCTGTAAAGATTTCAAAATTAGCCAAATTGTCACAAAGCAGAAACTTTGAATTAAAATATGTGAAAACTCAAACTGAAAATAATGTTTTTGTTTTTTAGATTTGTGCTGATGAAATTAGTGTTTCATGTAAACATTTTCTGTTAGCAGATTACTAGAGAATGATGGAAGAGATATTTTCAAGAATATACCTGATATATTGAGTATGGATTTCCTTGGCACATCTTTTTCCAGTTGGTCAAGGCTGCAGATTGCAAGAATAAAAAGGAGTTTCATTTAGAATTAATTTATGTCTACTGATAATGTTTTTAAATGACCTACCAAAGAATCAAGGACTTAAAATGCTGAAGAATTTGTTGGAAAAAATATTTTTGAACAAATTAATTTTAACAGGACATTACAAACTCCAGTTTTTACTTTTCCAATTGATAGAACCCATCTCATAATATGCATTTTGGCAAAGAATATATTAATACAAATGTAGGCCTATTTGTTATTTAGAGTTTAGAAGGTGGGAAAATGTTAGCTGTTTTTATGTGGGGTTGATGGAATTTTCTCCATCACAAAGAATGCCTTTTTAGCTTATGTTTATGGGGATAAGAGATGTTAACCATTTGTTACTTCTACCATTAAAATTAAAAGGAATCTAATTGAATCTACAAGTTCAGCACTCAGAAAAAGTTGTGAACTCTGCCCTTCACCAACACAGTGAACAGGTCCCTGATTCATGGCATTGTCTCATAGCTATAGGACAAGTATTCAAAGACCCAGATCTTTTAAAAATGGAATGAACATATATATGTATGTGTGTATATATATAAAAATCAATATGTATATACATATCTTAGATGTTAGAAATAAAAACAAGCCCTTTGAAATTATTTGACACTAGAAAATAAGAAGACATAATTGTAACTGATGTGAGATTATGAACATAATTTAGTCACAGAAAGTCTAGAGAAAAATAGTGAAGTTCCTCTTCTTGGTTTAACATCCTGGTTCTCCTAAGAAGGAAGAATGCCAATACTGCATACCTTCTGTATCTACCTAGCCCTCTGTTTAATAGCTGTTATTAAACTTTCTTGATAAAATTAATTTCTGTTTTAGCCACCATTCCCAGTGTGTACCTGTAAACCTACCTAGGAAGTAGCAAGCTAACTGCTGATTTACTTCATTGTTTTTATACCAATGTTGAAAGACAAGAACCTTTACTATCAATGTTATTTAAAGTGAGTTATTTTGTTATGTGTATACTTAATTTGTCTTCAAAATATTTCAATGTTAAATTATCATTAACATTTTTTTGAGTGCCAAGAATTGCTAAGTAACTGTGTAACATATATTGAAGACAGTCATTCCCCAGCAAGCAAGCAGTCATAAACCAAAATGTAGTACACTTGGTATACAACTACTCTAGATGGTACACTTGACACTTTTTACAAATTCATATAAACCATCTCAGAAGTTGATTAGAATGTGACTTCACTAGTGAGTTGTTTTTGCATTTTGGTCATGTAAGCTCAAGTGTTTTTTTTCATTGTATATTTATACCATTTTGCTCTGGGAAATGCTGCAAACCCAATTCTGGCACATTGTAGTGATTTCAGTTAATAAAGATTTTTATTTTAATAACAAAGATGTCTATCCTATGCATAAGTTATATGAGAGGGCATAACAAATTATTAGGCAAGTAGGAATTTATTAATCTCCTTAGGCATTTTGAATGAGAAAAAAAACATTTTTAAAGGAACTACATTTGTGTTTTTTGCCAAACTGGTACAAGCTGGAAAATGCACTAAACTGAGTGACCTGCCTTGTTCATTTTGCCACTGGATGGTGTAAGTTAAGAATGGAATTTTTAGCCCTAACTATATATTTTCTTGACTTTAATCAGTTTCTAAAGAAATCTAACATAAGTGTTTGGGGTTTTGTTTGACGTGTATTTATTGAGTTCTGGTCTTAGACCAGGAGCTAGCTGCATGTCACGCTTATGGATGGCCAAGAACAGTCATTGGGAGACTTAATAGCTCAAGACCTGAATCATTTAACTTATTTTGTATGTTGCAAAAAAAAATTATTTTGACAGAAAGTCTGTTTTTTTTAACATCCTGGTTCTCCTAAGAAGGAAGAATGCCAATACTGCATACCTTCTGTATCTACCTAGCCCTCTGTTTAATAGCTGTTATTAAACTTTCTTGATAAAATTAATTTCTGTTTTAGCCACCATTCCCAGTGTGTACCTGTAAACCTACCTAGGAAGTAGCAAGCTAACTGCTGATTTACTTCATTGTTTTTATACCAATGTTGAAAGACAAGAACCTTTACTATCAATGTTATTTAAAGTGAGTTATTTTGTTATGTGTATACTTAATTTGTCTTCAAAATATTTCAATGTTAAATTATCATTAACATTTTTTTGAGTGCCAAGAATTGCTAAGTAACTATGTAACATATATTGAAGACAGTCATTCCCCAGCAAGCAAGCAGTCATAAACCAAAATGTAGTACACTTGGTATACAACTACTCTAGATGGTACACTTGACACTTTTTACAAATTCATATAAACCATCTCAGAAGTTGATTAGAATGTGACTTCACTAGTGAGTTGTTTTTGCATTTTGGTCATGTAAGCTCAAGTGTTTTTTTTTCATTGTATATTTATACCATTTTGCTCTGGGAAATGCTGCAAACCCAATTCTGGCACATTGTAGTGATTTCAGTTAATAAAGATTTTTATTTTAATAACAAAGATGTCTATCCTATGCATAAGTTATATGAGAGGGCATAACAAATTATTAGGCAAGTAGGAATTTATTAATCTCCTTAGGCATTTTGAATGAGAAAAAAAACATTTTTAAAGGAACTACATTTGTGTTTTTTGCCAAACTGGTACAAGCTGGAAAATGCACTAAACTGAGTGACCTGCCTTGTTCATTTTGCCACTGGATGGTGTAAGTTAAGAATGGAATTTTTAGCCCTAACTATATATTTTCTTGACTTTAATCAGTTTCTAAAGAAATCTAACATAAGTGTTTGGGGTTTTGTTTGACGTGTATTTATTGAGTTCTGGTCTTAGACCAGGAGCTAGCTGCATGTCACGCTTATGGATGGCCAAGAACAGTCATTGGGAGACTTAATAGCTCAAGACCTGAATCATTTAACTTATTTTGTATGTTGCAAAAAAAAAAAATTATTTTGCTTGAGAGTCACATTTTTTATAACTGTACAGCTTTTAAGGGATGGGAGGTGGAAAAATACCCTAAAGTAGGATGTAGATTTTTACAATTGTGTTTATGCTAGAACATCTACAGGTGCATTATGTAATTAAACCTAAAATTGTTTAAAATTTTGTGCCATGGTCTTTTTCATTCTCCTGCCCTTTAGCAGAGTTGGTGTATGTCAATACTGCTATATGGACAAGCCTTGAAATCAGGCTAATAACCTGTCTCCAAAGCTTTAAGATCATTGTGTGAAAATTACACACACATACTTAGACATTCATACACAGATCTAGTTAGATAAAATGGATTTTCAATTTAATAACAGCTATTATAGCCAAAATTTGGCAGTTAGTGGCATTTTCTTAAAGTGTGTGATTTTCGTGATGCTTCACTAAGGTTTTCTTAATGTTGGCCTGGCGTTGTATTCTCTGATGAAATTAATGTCTTGATAATCTTAACTGAATTGTAGTTTGCCCAAACCGGCCAAGAGGTTTTGTATACCCCTTGAACAGATGTATCCTGTGCTGGGGTTGGGATCGGGGTTGGGAATGGAACACAGCTTTGTTTCTTTTCCAATCTAAAAAGGAAAAACTAGAATTATTTGATTTGATTCTTGTAGACTCGATTCAGTAGACTTAATTCCACAGGAATAGTTGTTTACTGGAGGCATGGCAGGAAGGGATATCAGATTCAAATTCAAGTTCCCTTCTTACTTTTTAATTTAGAGCTGCTGATGGAACTAATTGTGTTTTTTGCCAAACTGGTACAAGCTGGAAAATGCACTAAACTGAGTGACCTGCCTTGTTCATTTTGCCACTGGATGGTGTAAGTTAAGAATGGAATTTTTAGCCCTAACTATATATTTTCTTGACTTTAATCAGTTTCTAAAGAAATCTAACATAAGTGTTTGGGGTTTTGTTTGACGTGTATTTATTGAGTTCTGGTCTTAGACCAGGAGCTAGCTGCATGTCACGCTTATGGATGGCCAAGAACAGTCATTGGGAGACTTAATAGCTCAAGACCTGAATCATTTAACTTATTTTGTATGTTGCAAAAAAAAAAAATTATTTTGCTTGAGAGTCACATTTTTTATAACTGTACAGCTTTAAGGGATGGGAGGTGGAAAAATACCCTAAAGTAGGATGTAGATTTTTACAATTGTGTTTATGCTAGAACATCTACAGGTGCATTATGTAATTAAACCTAAAATTGTTTAAAATTTTGTGCCATGGTCTTTTTCATTCTCCTGCCCTTTAGCAGAGTTGGTGTATGTCAATACTGCTATATGGACAAGCCTTGAAATCAGGCTAATAACCTGTCTCCAAAGCTTTAAGATCATTGTGTGAAAATTACACACACATACTTAGACATTCATACACAGATCTAGTTAGATAAAATGGATTTTCAATTTAATAACAGCTATTATAGCCAAAATTTGGCAGTTAGTGGCATTTTCTTAAAGTGTGTGATTTTCGTGATGCTTCACTAAGGTTTTCTTAATGTTGGCCTGGCGTTGTATTCTCTGATGAAATTAATGTCTTGATAATCTTAACTGAATTGTAGTTTGCCCAAACCGGCCAAGAGGTTTTGTATACCCCTTGAACAGATGTATCCTGTGCTGGGGTTGGGATCGGGGTTGGGAATGGAACACAGCTTTGTTTCTTTTCCAATCTAAAAAGGAAAAACTAGAATTATTTGATTTGATTCTTGTAGACTCGATTCAGTAGACTTAATTCCACAGGAATAGTTGTTTACTGGAGGCATGGCAGGAAGGGATATCAGATTCAAATTCAAGTTCCCTTCTTACTTGATAAAAATATTTTGAAATCTTTACAGAGCTGCTGATACTAGCAGTCTTTTACATGGCACATTTTATGATAATGACACCTTTGTTTAAACACCAGTTCTTTTTGCCATCTAATAATTTACCATTCTAATTTCTCAGTGTTTTAGCACGTGTATTCTTGTAAAGAATTAAATTCATAACTTCTACCTAAGTTACGTTTATCTATTGCCAGTTAATGTGGGTTGTCAGTTTCTTTGCTATTCTCATCCATTCAGAAATAAAGCCTGGGAATCATGAATTTCCAGGCAGAGGATATAGATTCCAGATAAAAATTTGTAGATCATATAAGTTAGATTTTCATTTTAATTTTAAACTAATAGCGAGGATCCAGGGAGTGTTTGACCAAAATGCCTCTTGGGTTTTCAGACATGCTTATATGAAATGCTTTATTTTCCTATGCATAAAAATTATTCCTAGAATACATTCTCAGAATACTTTATTTTGTTTCTAGGAGATGAGCACTAAAGCAGACTCCAAGATTAACATAAAAATCTTGAGGTAAATAGAACATGCTATTAGTTAAACAGGAGAAGATGGCATGCTCTTTGCCATGTAAGACATACTGCATGTGTGAGGGGGGGAAGATATGTAAGAACTGGAAATGTGATTCCAATACGCACAAAGTAAATTTTGTGCATAAAAATATGGGAATTCCTGGTAGCTTAAAGCTTCAGGGGTTAACTGCAGTGTATGAACACCTAGTGTGTTAGAATTGCAGTGCACAGTTGTTTGAATACAATATTCCTTGTAAGTGACAACCAAAATATGTTGTGGCTTGTGCCAATATTTTTGTTAATGAAATGTTTAATGTCTCACTATAGTCTGATCAGAATTCTTGGTGTTATATAAGATAGGCCTAAAGCTATTTTATGGCTACTGGCCTAATTGTGTAACTTTTTTCTTTCAAAATGTTATAATACTTCTGTCATTTCTTTCACTTAATATATGTCAATTGTCATAATAAAAATTAAATAATTTGATGTATATAGCATGATGTGTTTGCAAATTAAGTTTATTTTAAACTTTGTAATACATAGATAGCTAAGAATTTTCTATAACAGTTGATGAAGTTTGAAAATTTTTTATCACCCCAGGAATAGATGGACTCTTCTCTTGCTATCTAGAAAGTAAGTTTGCAAGTGCATCAATATTTGGAAAATAATTTTTATGACTGTCAAGGATGTGAATTATAGATGTTAGAAAGTTATTCTTGATTTGTCTTTAGCCTCTGGAGAACTGACACATTAAGAGGCCTTGGTCTTGTTCTGTGTTGCCCTGTGTAAGCACAGAACTAGACCAGAGAGCAGTGGCCATAAGGGAAAAGATTTCCATTTATTCTACGGAAACTTTTTTACAGAGTTCTCTAGTCACTTGGGAGTGAATTCTCACCAATGGGATGTTTGGGTTTAAGTTGAACCACCATTTGGGAGGAGTATAATAGATCAACACATTTTAAAAGGAATTGGACTTCTAAGGGGCCCGTCCAATCCTTAGTAATTCTCATCTATAAATGTTGATTTGATAATTTTCCTTACTCTTGAAATACAGTGGGAGTCACAACAAACTCATTTTTCCCCAGTGAGCTAGTAGAGTTCATTATTTGCAGTTCTGATTTAAAATACTAAATACTTTACCTAAACTATTTAGGTAAAGAACATTTTGGATCATAATTTCACTTAAAGGAGTGGAAGCTGATTTATGCTGGCAAGAAATGATCAGCTACAGTGCTTCTTAGTGGTTTGTTTGAAATGTTCGCTTAAACAGAACTGGTCAAATGGAGGTGAGGTGCTGTCTTGCCATGGGAGAGAGTTCAAAGCTCTTTTGTGGCGCTGAGAGTGGAATCTAGAACATGACTGTCAGCCCACATCCCTTTTGGGTTATGAGACCAGAGAATGTAAAAAGAGGTTTTCTTTTCCTTAGAATTGGTCTACTATACTGTGATCGTTTAGAGCAGTAGAATTATTTTTAAAAAAAGTAATGAAAATATTCTAATGAAACTAGAATAAATGTTGGGTGAGATGAATGCTTCTGTGTCATATTGATTCTTCAGTCAATTTGCATAAACTCTTTAAGGTCTTAAAAATCTAAGATGGAAGATAAAACTCTATGGACATGTGACTTCATATTTGTGGTACTAGTTTTGCACATGAAGTCATTCCAAAAGCAATGTTAACTAGGAGCTTACTAGTTCATGGTAGGTCATCTATAGCTTCCTTAGTGTTCCTGTTGACCATTTCAGAATCACTTTATCCACACACACTAGCATCCATCCTTCTACTCAGCCTCCAAGAAACAGGCGTCACCTCCCTTTGCCTGTGTCTTTAATTTGGCCCCTTCCCTCTTGCCTCCTCTGGGTCTTCCAGTCTGATCCTCTCTGATCTCCATCCTCTATATTCACTCTGTAAAAGACTCCTTATTATGGAAAACAAGTGTCATCCTGTCTCCCATTTAATCTGCCTCCCAATTATTTCCCACTTGACTAACAGTCTTTAACTAGATTATAGAAACATTAAACTAGATTTGAAAAGGAATTGGACTTCTAAGGGGCCCGTCCAATCCTTAGTAATTCTCATCTATAAATGTTGATTTGATAATTTTCCTTACTCTTGAAATACAGTGGAGTCACAACAAACTCATTTTTCCCCAGTGAGCTAGTAGAGTTCATTATTTGCAGTTCTGATTTAAAATACTAAATACTTTACCTAAACTATTTAGGTAAAGAACATTTTGGATCATAATTTCACTTAAAGGAGTGGAAGCTGATTTATGCTGGCAAGAAATGATCAGCTACAGTGCTTCTTAGTGGTTTGTTTGAAATGTTCGCTTAAACAGAACTGGTCAAATGGAGGTGAGGTGCTGTCTTGCCATGGGAGAGAGTTCAAAGCTCTTTTGTGGCGCTGAGAGTGGAATCTAGAACATGACTGTCAGCCCACATCCCTTTTGGGTTATGAGACCAGAGAATGTAAAAAGAGGTTTTCTTTTCCTTAGAATTGGTCTACTATACTGTGATCGTTTAGAGCAGTAGAATTATTTTTAAAAAAAGTAATGAAAATATTCTAATGAAACTAGAATAAATGTTGGGTGAGATGAATGCTTCTGTGTCATATTGATTCTTCAGTCAATTTGCATAAACTCTTTAAGGTCTTAAAAATCTAAGATGGAAGATAAAACTCTATGGACATGTGACTTCATATTTGTGGTACTAGTTTTGCACATGAAGTCATTCCAAAAGCAATGTTAACTAGGAGCTTACTAGTTCATGGTAGGTCATCTATAGCTTCCTTAGTGTTCCTGTTGACCATTTCAGAATCACTTTATCCACACACACTAGCATCCATCCTTCTACTCAGCCTCCAAGAAACAGGTGTCACCTCCCTTTGCCTGTGTCTTTAATTTGGCCCCTTCCCTCTTGCCTCCTCTGGGTCTTCCAGTCTGATCCTCTCTGATCTCCATCCCTCTATATTCACTCTGTAAAAGACTCCCTTATTATGGAAAACAAGTGTCATCCTGTCTCCCATTTAATCTGCCTCCCAATTATTTCCCACTTGACTAACAGTCTTTAACTAGATTATAGAAACATTAAACTAGATTTGAAAACTCTCACTAAACTGTCAGAAATTTATCTAAGAGAAACTCTTGGACTAGCAGATTTCTCAAGAGCATACTTGAACTCCATCATTAGGAACAACTGTTACAGAAAGCTGAAACTTAAAATAGGAAAGAGCGTCCTCCCTTGTTTCTGCACTCGTTTCATGTTTTTCTGTTGAAACGATCATTTTATTTTCTCTTTGGCATTATTGATTGCTAGTGGGATGCCAGTAACTGCACCATGAACTCATGCAAATAGCACTTACTCTGTCATTTGGAGCCAAAATGTTAGAAGAAGGACTTACTAAGAATGATAGAACCTGATTAGAACATGTGCTATTTCTAGTTTGAACCCTAAAAGTAAAAGTAGATTTTATGTATTTTAAGTCTAGTTTACCCCCAAAATTACTTTAAAAACATGTATGGCCAAGCCCCTTCACTGTTTACCGGAAACTAACAAAATTGTTAATTGGCTATACCCCAATAAAAATGTTTTTGGTAGGGCTTCCCTGGTTGTCCAGTGGGTAAAGACACCACATTGCAGTGCAAGAGGCGCTGGTTGGATCTCGGGCCTGGGAACATCCCATGTGCTGTGGAGCAGCTGGACCGATGTGTCCAACTACCGAGCCAGAGCTCTGGAGTGCATGCGCCCAGAGCCAGTGCTCTGCAATGAGAGAGGCCACTGTGATGGTAGGCCCACACCGGCCAAAGAACAAAGATGGATGAAAAGAGATAAATGAAAGATCAATAGAAGTGGCCAAAAAAAAAAAAAAATTGGGAAAAAAGTTTTTTTTTAAATTCAAAGAACAGGGCTTCCCTGGTGGCTCAGTGGTAAAGAACCCGTCTGCCAATGCAGAAGACACAGGTTCGATTCCTGATCCGGGAAGATCCCACATGCTGCGGACCAACTAAGCCTGTGAGCCACAGCTGTTGAGCCTGTGCTCTAGAGCCTCAGAGCCACAACTGTTTAGTCCATGTCCCGCAACTATTGAAGTCCATGTGCCCTAGAGCCTGAGTTTCACAACAAGAGAAGTCACCACAACAAGAAGCCTGCTCACCAACCAGAGTAGCTCTCACTCGCTGCAACTAGAGAAGAGTCTGTGGCAGCAGTGAAAACCCAGAATAGCCAAAAACAAATAAATAAAAATTTTAAAAAGAGGTTGTCTTTAAAAATAAAGAAGCAGTTAGTCTAAAAAGCACCCCCCACCCCCAGCTATTTGGGACTTCCCTGGTAGTTCAGTGGTTAGAACCCATGCTTCCCCTGCAAGAGGCGCAGTTTGTTTGTTTGTTTGTTTTTTAAGATTTATATATCTATTTATTTTGGTGGGGGTGGGGAGGGAGGGGAGCAGGCGGGCCACTTCTATTGGTCTTTCATTTGTCCATTTTCATCCATCTTTGTTCTTTGGCCCGTGTGGACCTCCCATCGCTGTGGCCTCTGTTGTCGCAGAGCACCGGCTCTGGGCGCATGCGCTCCAGAGCTCTGGCTCGGCAATTGGACACATCGGTCCAGCCGCTCCGCGGCACGTGGAATCTTCCCAGGCCAGGGATCAAACCAGCGCCCCTTGCACTGCAAGGCGGTGTCCTTACCCACTGGACCACCAGGGACACCCCAAGAGGCGAAGTTTTGATTCCTGGTTTGGGAACTAAGATCCCCGCTTGCCTGGCTGTATGACAAAAACAAAAAAACCCACACCAAAACCCAAGAGTTATTATCTCACAGTTTCTGTTCTTCCATGAATCTGGCACAGTTTAGATTGGCATTTCGAAGTATATAGGACCACAAAATTCATTAAAAAAGAAAAGAAAAACCCAGCACATCCTATCTGTGGTTACACTCTGTAAGGTTAAGTTAGAAGAGGCCATGAAGCTTCTATCAGTCTCTTTCCGGGGATGCTCAACTTCAAAACTCAGTTGCCAAGCTGTGAAGAAGCTCAGGTCACAGGGAACTGATAGTAAATGTGTTCAGGCTGATAGTTCCCCCAGAGGTCCTAGCTGATAGCCCCCGCGTGTCTGCTTGTCAGTAAGTAAGCCCCAGGCTCTATACATATTTCTCACTAGTTCTCCTTCTTCAACTCCGTATTTGCCATATAGATGTCCTAAAGCGGAAATGAAGAATTAATAAAGGTAAAGAAAGGGGGCTGTTAGGCTACAGTCTGTAGAGTTGCAAAGAGTCAGACACTACTGAAGGAACTTAGCAAGCACACCTTGAACAGTGCCTGGCACTCAATACCCTGTTACCATTAGCCACTGTTATGATTATTTTTAAAGTTTTTATTGCTCTTATTACTTTGCTTTTCAGTGCCTAATGAAGAAATGAAGAGTTCCAAATCTAATGGATTCTTTTCCCTTCAGCGCCCCATATGCTTACTGACCTAACTGGCTCTTCACCCAGAGTTAATACATGATCTCTTGGGCTTCTCTTCTGGCTCAGTGGTAAAGAATCTGCCTGCCAAAGCACGAATCTTCCTGCCAACGCACGAAGCAGGGGTTCGATCACTTGGCTGGGAAGATCCCACATGCCTCGGGGTAAATAAGTCTACAAATAGTTCTAAAAATAAATAATCTCTGAGCTCGTTTGCCCGTCTGAGACCAGGGGATATGTGGTTTGTGTACTACTACGACGGCGTTAGGACCTAAACTGATGTCTGGGGCGTGGCTGTTGAGACAAGAACAAAGACTAGATGAGGCCGCCGCTGGTGAGAAAAGCCGAACCCACTTTGGAGCCTCTGACCTGTAAATCGGTGTGGCCTCTCCTTCCTAAGCAACCTCAGGCAAAGAACTCCCCGCTTAATGGTTCCGTTTCCCCTTATGCAGAAAAAGGAATTTATTATTTCTTGTGTTTCCTCTCTCTGAGGTTTCCTGGGACAACCCTGAAGCAGGATATGCGGAGAGCGCTCCGTTATTCCAAGCCTGAAGCCTTAGAAAATCGAGGGCGAGGGGAAAGGGAGTAACAAAAACAAGCACGGTCGTCTTAAGCCTCTGCGACCTTGCCCTAGAACGTCTCGTCTCTATGGTAGCTGGGCTCGAATTCCGGGGTCGCGTGAGTACTCTTCCGGGGTAACTGCTACCGCTTCCGGGGCGGGACGCGGCGAGCGGCGTTTGCTGTGCTTCAGCTAGCGTCCTGCCAGTGTCTCCACGCTCCTTTGCTCCTTGCAGCAATGAGCTTCCTCAAAAGTTTCCCGCCGCCCGGGTCGGCTGAGGGGCTCCGGCAGCAGCAGCCGGATACCGAGGCCGTGCTGAACGGGAAGGGCCTCGGCACCGGCACTCTTTACATCGCTGAAAGGTAGGCTCTCTTTCCGAGGGCTGGTTTCCTGCGCGCTTCCTTTCTCCCTGACGCGGGCGGCGCGGAGGAGCGAGGCGCGACCAAGACCTCCGGGCGGCGGGGCGAGGGAACGCGTGCTGCGCTTTGCCTCGGAGGTGCCTTTGCCGAGAGAAGACTCGAGTGTTCCGGTGTCGTCTCCTCTAAACCTTCCTGTTTATCTTCCTCCGATGGAGTTCTCATTCATTGAGCTTTTTACGCACCGGTTTACTGGAGGCCTGGGGCATTGCTTTTTATTCAAGGTCTCATTTTAAGGATTTGAGTTTCCAGGCCCTGAGTGAATAGTCAAGATGTGCCAAGCTTCTCGATGAACAGGAGTGGGAGGTGTTACCCTGGGTAGGAGATATAGGTTTAGAGCCAATTGTGCAGGATTTTTAAAGTTTGGTTAGGAGATACAGGGTTTTTTTTCTGTAGATACGGATGGGAAGAGGAACACCTGCAGCCCCACGCAGAGAGGGGCTGTATCCAAAGCGACGTCTCATTTCCACTACTAGAAGAACTTGCCCGTTTAATTGAGTACTGGGAGCACTTTGTACTTTAATAGTCAGATAGATTTGTTTTGAATGTCGAGATACAGAATAGAGGTTCCCATTTCTTTCTTTCTTTCTTTCTTTCTTTTGTGTGTGGCTCTTCTGGGTTTTCACTGCTGCCACAGGCTTTTCTCTAGTTGCAAGGAGAGGGGGCTACTCTCTAGTTGAGGTGAGCAGGCTTCTTGTTATGGTGACTTTTCTTGTGGAACTCGGGCTCTAGGGCACACGGGCTTCACTAGTTGCGGCACATGGGCTCAATAGTTGTGGCTCCGAGGCTCTAGAGCACAGGCTCCATAGTTGTGGCTCACGGGCTTAGTTGGTCCGCAGCATGTGGGATCTTCCCAGATCAGGAATCGAATCTGAGTCTCTTGCATTGGCAGGTGAAATCTTTACCGCTGAGCTACCAGGAAAGCCATTTCTACTAAATATGATTCCATTCATCTTCGAGCCAACAGTAACGCACTGAATTCTTCCATCCTTTGAATCTCGGAATTCTGTGTCCGTTTTGTCTACAGCCAGAGAAAATTCTCTGCCTTTAAGCAGCCACATCATTATATTGGACCCACTCAGATAATCCAGGACAATCACTCTCTCTTTTATTGTCAACTGATTAGTAACCTTAGTTACATACACAAAGTCCTTTCAGCCATGTAATGTATTCACAGTTTTGACACTAGGGGATATGAGAGTCTTAGGGGCCAAAATTCTCCCTACCACAGCAGACACAAAAAGATGTAAAGAATCCTTGGTTCTGTAGAGGGAAATCTTGTCATTGATACATGAGCACTGTTTTTTCTCTACATTAAGAGGAAATTAGTGGCGGAAAGGCACATCTAGCACACACAAGCTAATTATAATGATAAAATCTGTTTCTTAGGACCTAGTGGGATATGTCACTCTAGAGCTTTTACCACTTTAAAAAGCTCCCCAGGTTTTCTTTTTCAATAAGCATGTTGAATGGAAACCTTTCTAAATGACAGTGCCTTTTTTTTTTTGGCTTTTGATTTTTCTGGTGTACAGTTCCTTATGTTTTAAAGAATATATATTTACAGAGTTGTACAGTTTTCACCACAATGTTATTCTGCCTTTGCTTTTGATAAGTGTGAGTCAAGTGTTACACACATGTATTGTGCTATTAGCCATTGATTTCCTTTAGGAGGACAGATGTAAAGTTTGGTCTCCCCTTACGTTGAGTAGGAATGCTCTCAGAGTGCTGCATTGCCCTTGTTTTCGCACAAGGAGTCCCAGGTTCTACTATTGTGTTTGTATTTGCTTCCTTAGAAATCAAGCGGCCAGGCTGTTTACAATTGTGTAGAAAACAGAATGATGTGAGGGGTTTATTTTGGGGTTTTTTAGCTTTATTTTTGGCTATTCTAGGTTTTTCACTGCTGCCAGAGACTCTTCTCTAGTTGCAGGGATGGAGGTTACTCTCTAGTTGAGGTGAGCAGGCTTCTTGTTGTGATGACTTCTCTTGTGGAACTTGGGCTCTAGGACTCATGGGCTTCAGTAGTTGTAGCATATGGGCTCAATAGTCGCGGCTCTGAGGCTCTAGAGCACAGGCACAATAGTTGTAGCTCACAGGCTTAGCTGCTCCTCAGCATGTGGGATCTTCCTGGATCAGGGATCAAACCCGTGTCTCCTGCATTGGCAGATGAACTCTTTACCACTGAGCTACCAGGAAAGCCCCTGATGTGAGGGTGTTATTGCATTAACCTCTTTTTAAAATAAGAGCTTCAGGACTTCCCCTGGTGGTTCAGTAGATAAGGACACCGCCTTGCAGTGCAAGGGGCGTCGGTTCGATCCCTGGCCTGGGAAGATCCCACGTGCCGCGGAGCGGCTGGACTGATGTGTCCAATCACTGAGCCGGAGCTCTGGAGTGCATGCGCCCAGAGCCGGCACTCTGCAACGACAGACGCCACCATGATGGGAGACCCACAGGAGCCACAGAACAAAGACGGATGAAAATAGAGAAACGAAAGACCAATAGAAGTGGCCCGCCCGCTCCCCTCCCTCCCCAACCCGACCCCCGCCCAAAAATAAAAAATAAATACATAAATAAATAAAATAAGAGCTTCATTGACATAATTTACAGAGCGTGCAATCCATGTCTTTAAAAAGATATATAAAACATGTTATATATATTATATATTTGTATTTTAATGTGTTATGTATGTTAATAGTTTTATATGTATAGTTGAATTTATATATAATTCGACTGTTTGGGCTTCCCCCGGTGGTCCAGTGGGTAATGACACCGCCTTGCAGTGCAAGGGGCGCCGGTTCGATCCCTGGCCTGGGAGGATCCCACGTGCCGCGGAGCGGCTGGACTGATGTGTCCAATTACCGAGCCAGAGCTCTGGCCCACATGCGCCCAGAGCTGGCGCTCTGTGACGATAGAGGCCACCGCGATGGGAGGCCCACAGGAGCCAAAGAACAAAGACGGATGAAAATAGAGAAATGAAAGACCAATAGAAGTGGCCCACCTGCTCCCCTCCCTCCCCAGCCCGACCCCCGCCCATAACAAATAAAATAAATAAATCTAAAAAAAAAAAAAAATTCGACTGTTTACAGACTTTTGCACAGTCAGTAGTATTTATTTTTCATTTCTTAATTTTTGAGCATGCCATACAGTTTATGGGGTCTTAGTTTCTCCACTAGAGGTTGAACCTGAGCTCTGACATTGAAAGCGCCAACTCCTAAACATTGGACCATGAGGGAATTCCCAACAGAATTTTAGAATGTTTTCATTGCCCCCAAAAGAAACTGACACCCATTAGCAATCCCTTTTTATTTACCTCCAGTTCTGTGCAACCAGTATATTTCATTAACTTATATTTCATTAACATTTTTTTGTGGTTTCTTAAGTACCTTTTTGCTACTTTTTCCCCTGCTAAATGATGCAGTTCCAAATGGGTGAAGTATTACAAAAAAATTAGCTATTCCTTACTCAAAGCTCGGCATTCTGATTTTCATGTTTCCTGTGTTATACCAATGAAATATTTTGATTTAACCACTTATTGAGGGGGAAACTATACATTGCGTATTTGTGGCTTTCTCCTTAAGTTTCAAAATAAATGAAAGGGTTCATAAAGTGTGCCTTTCACTGTGATGATTGTTTTCCAACTTGTGGTATTACAGGCATTTCATGTGTATATCATTTATTGTAGGGTTAGTGGAGAAATGAGTGGTTCTTAAGTATTGCATATTTACATGCTAAGCACTGTGATAGTGGTTTTGAAGAGTGTTAAAGGAATATAACAAGCTTTGTCTAGTAGCTCATGGTCTGTCAGGATATATAGACGATTGATTACCACAGTGTTAGGTGCTCAGTAGTATATTACTGAGCCTAAGTGTGCAGTTTAGGAAAAGAGATCATTATGGCCTGGAATAATTGAAGGGAGGGTTCATGGAGAGACTGGGACTTACCCAGATGAAGAAGATTCATGAAAGCAAAGAAAATGCCTGAAGACATTCCGAATACAAACAAGCATAAAAAGACACATCTGATTTAACAAAAACGGCATTTTGAATCTGTTTGAATATTTAGCTAAAGGGGAATAAACTATAACAGAATTGGTCTTAAGTGTCTGCTGTTGAATTTTCTTATTTAGGAATATTTCTAAATAATATGCTTGAATTTACTCACATATATATTAATAACGTGTTCAAACTGAACTTTTATAAATGTTAGGACATCAAATTAGGATTTAATTTCTTAAAATAACCCACTTAACACGTGTTTTTCAGCCGCCTGTCTTGGTTAGATGGCTCTGGATTAGGATTCTCACTGGAATACCCCACAATTAGTTTGCATGCAGTGTCCAGGGACCTAAATGCCTATCCACGAGAACATTTGTATGTTATGGTGAATGCCAAGTTTGAAGGTATGTATGGTATAATTTAATCTTGTGCTTCCTTTGGTAGTGTATTTCAAAAAAGAGTCAGTGGTCATAATCAATGTAATATTCAAGCCATTGACTTCTTTCTGGATAATACTTTCTTTTGGGGGGGGTGGTTAGGAAAGGAAGCGGGCGGGCGGGCCACTTCTGTTGGTCTTTCATTTCTCTGTTTTCATCTATCTCTGTTCTTTTGGCCCATGTGGGCCTCCCATCGCAGTGGCCTCCGTTGTCGCAGAGCACCGGCTCTGGGCACGTGTGCTCCAGAGCTCCAGCTCGGTAGTTGGACACATCGGTCCAGATGCTTCGCGGCACGTGGGATCTTCCCAGGCCATGGATCGAACTGGCGCCCCTTGCACTGCCAGGCGGTGTCCTTACCCACTGGACCACCAGGGAAGCCTGATAATACTTTCTTAAGCAAAATTTCCGACAGTGAAATAATTGATACAGTGCCTTTTACTTTATATTACTGATTGCACTTAAAATTATTTAGCTATTTGTTTGCTTTTCTAGCTTCTCCTTTTGAGTCTGTTTATTCTTTCTCTTTGTAAAGACATTTACATTTGATACCCTTAGAGGCTTGGATCAGTATGCGTTGCTTCTAAGAGTTTAGGACAGGATCTGTTTTGCTTTGTTACAGAAATAATTCTCAGTGGTGGGCATGTTGCCCTGCCCCCATACGTGGCAGTGCTGTTTTGGTTGTCAGCACTGGAGGTGGAGAGGAGTGCTTGCGTCATCTGGTTAGAGGCCAGAGATGCTACTAAACGTCCTACAGTGCATAGGACAGGCTCCCACAATAGAGAATTGAACTACCCAGGCCAGTTGTTGGTAGTGCCAAGGTTGAGAAATCCTATGGTACAAGGTTCCTTTGTTGGATGTTGATGGTGATTAGGACATCAAATTAGGATTTAATTGTTTAAAATAACCCACTTAACACGTGTTTTTCAGCCGCCTGTCTTGGTTAGATGGCTCTGGATTAGGATTCTCACTGGAATACCCCACAATTAGTTTGCATGCAGTGTCCAGGGACCTAAATGCCTATCCACGAGAACATTTGTATGTTATGGTGAATGCCAAGTTTGAAGGTATGTATGGTATAATTTAATCTTGTGCTTCCTTTGGTAGTGTATTTCAAAAAAGAGTCAGTGGTCATAATCAATGTAATATTCAAGCCATTGACTTCTTTCTGGATAATACTTTCTTTTGGGGGGGGGTGGTTAGGAAAGGAAGCGGGCGGGCGGGCCACTTCTGTTGGTCTTTCATTTCTCTGTTTTCATCTATCTCTGTTCTTTTGGCCCATGTGGGCCTCCCATCGCAGTGGCCTCCGTTGTCGCAGAGCACCGGCTCTGGGCACGTGTGCTCCAGAGCTCCAGCTCGGTAGTTGGACACATCGGTCCAGATGCTTCGCGGCACGTGGGATCTTCCCAGGCCATGGATCGAACTGGCGCCCCTTGCACTGCCAGGCGGTGTCCTTACCCACTGGACCACCAGGGAAGCCTGATAATACTTTCTTAAGCAAAATTTCCGCACAGTGAAATAATTGATACAGTGCCTTTTACTTTATATTACTGATTGCACTTAAAATTATTTAGCTATTTGTTTGCTTTTCTAGCTTCTCCTTTTGAGTCTGTTTATTCTTTCTCTTTGTAAAGACATTTACATTTGATACCCTTAGAGGCTTGGATCAGTATGCGTTGCTTCTAAGAGTTTAGGACAGGATCTGTTTTGCTTTGTTACAGAAATAATTCTCAGTGGTGGGCATGTTGCCCTGCCCCCATACGTGGCAGTGCTGTTTTGGTTGTCAGCACTGGAGGTGGAGAGGAGTGCTTGCGTCATCTGGTTAGAGGCCAGAGATGCTACTAAACGTCCTACAGTGCATAGGACAGGCTCCCACAATAGAGAATTGAACTACCCAGGCCAGTTGTTGGTAGTGCCAAGGTTGAGAAATCCTATGGTACAAGGTTCCTGGGTCTTGCTGATGGAGGAAACTGCAAAGAGTCTTAAAAATCTAGTTGATGGTTGATGAAAGAAGGAAGAAAGATTTTTTTTAATTTATTTTTTAGGTTCTCTACAATGAGTTCTAAGAATTCTGAATGAGAAACAAATTAGGCATGAAATAAAAACTTGTGCTTGTGCTTCCCTTGTGGCTCAGTGGATAAGAACCCGTCTGCCAATGCAGGAGACACAGGTTCGATCCCTGATCCGGGAAGATCCCACATACCACAGAGCAGCTAAACCCACACATCAACAAAGACCCAGCAGAGCCAAAAATAAATAAAAGTTTAAAAAACAAACAAACAAAACGTGTGCTTGATGTTTTAAGTGTAGCTAAGAAATTTATATAGTATATTGTGTTTAATATGTTCATCTTTTGTAGAAATGAAGAACTTTGGGGTTGAAAAGACAATTGTCACACCTTCAGTAAACTTTTGCTTTTGAAATAGTCGGTTGCTTTTGTTTGAAATAGCACGTAAGATATAATGTCACGAGTTTTCCTGTTGAGCTATTGCTTCCCCAGTTTGGGATTTTAATATGGTTTCAGATATAAAATGAACACTTATATTGTGTGACACTAATTATTTAGTAATTTTAAAGACTTTTGCCAAATCCTACCTCATTAAGTGGTAGTAACTGATTCAGCTATCTGAAAATATTTTGGTGTGAGATTTAAAACTCTTGCCATTGGGAAGAGTCCAAAGGTAGATAAAAATCTAGTGAAATTTGAAAGAGGGTACGGAAAAGTATAAAGCTGTTTACCTCGTGTTGTACTAAGACTTCCAAACGAGGTGGCTTTGAACACAAAGTTTACTTTCTGTCTAAGTAAGTGCAGCTCCGATCTTATAACCAAAAGTTTATATGTCATGTTTAGTTGAAAGCTTTCATTCATTCATAAACATGAAATTTTATTTATTTCTTTTTATTTTCATTATTTATTTGGCCATGCCATGTGGCTTGTAGAATTTTAGTTGCCTGGCCAGGGATCCAGTGCAGCGCCCTGGGAATGAGCAGGCCAAGTCCTAACCACTGGATTGCCAGGGAATCCGTCCCTCTCCCCCTCACCTCATTTTTTTTTCCATTCATTCATAAATATGAAATTTTAGAGATACCCTTGCTAGTTTTATATACTGGTGTAAAATGCCCATAAATAGTGTAGATCATTGGCATTGGGCAAAGGTGCATGTCAGAAAATAAGGTTAGAGGGATCAGGTTTGAATAAAGCTAGCTAAAGGGAAAAGCGCACTGAATAAGAAAACTGTGTCGTTAACTTGGTAGGCAAGTCATTTTCATCCCTCTGGGCCTCAGTTTCATTCAGAATAATCAGGGCATTGTAGTAGTTCTTAAACCTGACTGCACATTAGAAACACATTGGGAACTTGTTAAAAATACAAATATTGGGAGTCCTAAACTAGATACTAAGGACTCAGTAGTTTTGGTGTAGGTATTTTAAGCATTTATTCTACATGATTGTCTTCTTGACATTTGTGTCTTACTAGGAAGTAGAGTTTATCTGGAACTGCACTCTTACAATTATGTTACCCAAATGTAGACCCTATTTTCCCAGCCTTTGGACCTCTTTGTCCTGATTATTCAAGCTCCAGAGTTTTTTTTCTTTGTCTTATCTCCACTAACTACTAAAGTGGCTATCAGTTTATTGTTGAGAACATTAGATTATTTTTAAGATGACAAAAAGTGATACATTCCCATTTCTGAAATTTTAGAAAGGTTTAAGAAGACAGTGTATGGCTCATTATTGTGATCTAGCATAAGATGATTAATGTGCTCTGTGGAGAGAGAAGCCACTGCAATGGGAGGCCCACCCAGGCCAAAGAGTGAAGATGGATGAAAATAAATAAATGCAAAAACAATACAAGAGGGGGCTTCCCTGGTGGTCCAGTGGGTAAGGACACCGCCTTGCAGTACAAGGGGCGCCGGTTCGACCCCTGGCCTGGAAGATCCCACGTGCCGTGGAACGGCTGGACCGATGAGTCCAGTTACTGAGCCGGAACTCTGGAGCACATGTGCCCAGAGCTGGTGCTCTGCGACAACAGGGGCCACCGCAATGGGAGGCCCACATGGGCCAAAGAACAAAGATGGATGAAAATGGACAAATGAAAGACCAGTAGAAGTGGCCCGCCTGCTCCCCTCCCTCCCCACCCCATCCCTCTCAAATAAATAAATAAATCTTTAAAAAAAAAACCAACAATATAAGAAGCCAAAATTAAAAAAAAAAAAAAAGAAAGAAACTGTATTAATACTATGGAAGTCTTTTTTTGAACCCCTCCCCATTTTGTTCCTTCTGTCTTTTTTTTTTTCTTTTTTTCCTGTGTGGGCCTCCTGTTGCAGTGGCCTCTCTCGCTGCAGAGCACTGGCTCTTGGTGCATGCGCCCCAGAGCTCTGGCTTGGTAATTAGACACATTGGTCCAGATGCTCCGCGGCATGTGGGATCTTCCCAGGCCACGGATCCAACCGGCGCCCCCTGCACTGCAAGGCGGTGTCCTTACCCACTGGACCACCAGGGAAACCCCATTCCCTCTATCTTAAAGATGACATGTGTCCTTCCTGTCTATGGTTTTAGGTTTTTATTGAGTTATATACACCTTTAAGCAATATAATGGTTACTGCAGTGAGCTTTTTCACTCAATTATGTTTTAAAGTCCCTTCATTTTGACACGTATAAATCACATTCATTCATTTTTCAGCTGCTGTCAAACATACCATGTAACAATACATCTATTTCCTTTTTTAATTAGCATTTATTTTTTATATTTTTTGTAGTACATATAGTACTTCAGTAAACATGTACTTAGATGAAGAGTTGCTGGGTAGGAGGATATACACATCTAGAATGATTTTAACAATTTCCACTTCTACCAGAAGCATATGCTTGTTCTTTTTATTGAAGATTTATATTTTTTCTTTCCAACAGACGTTATTAGTTTATCTTTTGAGTCAGTTAATTTCTATGGGTCTCAGTTTCCTTAGCTGTAAATTTTGGTGATGAGTCGTATCAGTGGTTTACAAACTACTGCTGAACCCCTTGTTTCAGGTGAAAGAAACAGACATGCCAATGGAACTGTTCTTGTTAGAGGCCTGACTATTTGGATTTCCTCACCCTCTACGTGATGTTGGGGCTTGGTATCCTTAGAACTCAAAGTACAGTGTGACTAGACCAAAGAAACCTGAGTCTTTTTTTTAACTCTGAAATAACCATGTTTTTATAATTGGAAGTTAAAAAAAAATCAGTAAGCATTCCTAAGACCAAAAAAAAAGAAAACATCCTTTAAGAAATTCTTTTGGATTTCTATAACTAAGTATTGCTAAAAAGCTATTTTTTTAAGCAGTAATGACAGGTTTGTTTAAAATTTACAGTAGAGAAAACCCACTAATTTTGGAATAAATGTATTCAGTATATGATAGCATAAGTGAATATAAAAGATTAGCAGAAGAAAAATAAAACCAAACACAGGGGCTTCTCTGGTGGTCCAGTGGGTGAGGATACCACCTTGCAGTCCAAGGGGCGCTGGTTCGATCCCTGGCCTGGGAAGATCCCACGTGCCACGGAGCATCTGGACCAATGTGTCCAATTACCGAACTGGAGCTTTGGAGCGCATGCGCCCAGAGCCGGTGCTCTGCGACAACAGAGGCCACTGCGATGGGAGGCCCACATGGGCCAAAGAACAAAGATGGATGAAAATAGATGAATGAAAGACCAATGAAAGTGGCCCGCTCCCCTACCCCACCAACCCGCCCCTCCCCTCCGTCCCTCCCCCCCACAAAGTAAATAAACCACAGTACAAAAAAACTTCTAAAGTTTGAAATTGACATAAACAGGGATGTTCTTTAAATCCTCCAAATATTTAACAAGAGTTACTAGGTTTGGCGTATAATTTGCTTGAAAATTAAATCCTATTTCTGTATTGTAAACTCCATAAAACCCCCCTACTAAATTCAAGCAACTCCATTCAGTTGGTACTGAAACACATAGTTAGTCAATTTCAGAATATAAGGAATAATGCATTTCCTGTCACAGTTAGATGAATTAACCAGCTGCATAACTGTTAAAGAGCTGTTTTTTGTACCCTTTCTAGAAGAATCAAAAGAATCGTTTGCTGATGGAGAAGAGGAAGATAGTGATGATGACAGTGAACCTATTGCTGAATTTAGATTTGTGCCTAGTGATAAGTCAGCATGTGAGTATTCTGTAGAATTGATTTTTTTCCCTTTAAGTATCCAGCATTTTCTCCATCCCCTGCCCCCACCATACACACACACTTACCTTCATTCTCATTTGTTGTTATTGTTTGTTGTTTTAGTCGCTAAGTGCTGTCTGACACTTTTGCGACCATGTGGACTGTAGCTTGCTGGGCTTCTCTCTCCAAGGGAGGGATCTTGATCCCAGGCAAGAATACTGGAGTGGATTCCATTTCTTTCTCCAGGGGATCTTGCCATCCCAGGGATCGAACCTGTGTCCTGCATTGGCAGGTGGGTTCTTTACCACTGAGCCACCAGGGAAGCCCTCACCTTCACTACCTCTGTTCTATTGCTTTCTCTCATTTAGCATCTGTGATACCTCTGAGGATCAGCTACCTATTAACAAAGATGTGAGTGAGAGCAAAGTAGATACCATGTTGCCTGGTGTGTTTTGTGAATGGAGGAACCTGTTATTTATGGACTTGGTGCTGTTGACTGTGAATCTCACTGGATGGAGGACAGAAGACTCATGGCAATATCAAAGTGGAAAATGCCAGGATAACTGCAGAGAGCCCTGCCTGCAGGAGCTTCACCCTGGTGCCAGCAGTCTGACCAGAACTCTGATACTTTTTCTTAAATTCAGTTAGGCATGAATGGATCTCAGTAATATTTCGAAAAGATCTCTTATCATTAATATTTTGTGGCTTGTCTGTTGCCATCAAGCACTTTTCAAGATAGATCTCCTTGAAATTTGGCAAGTTTTGTAAATACTGTGACCCTAGTACACCTCTTATCGCCTCATGAAATTTATTTGCCCTGATAATTGTCTTACTATATTTTTATTGTACATTATAGTCAGGAAAAAATTGAGAGGTTTTTTTTTTTACATCCTTTTTAAAAATTTTTTTACTTTCTACTTCAGAATATAAGGAATAACCCAGGCTGCATAACTGTTAAAGAGCTGTTTTTGTACCCTTTCTAGAAGAATCAAAAGAATCGTTTGCTGATGGAGAAGAGGAAGATAGTGATGATGACAGTGAACCTATTGCTGAATTTAGATTTGTGCCTAGTGATAAGTCAGCATGTGAGTATTCTGTAGAATTGATTTTTTTCCCTTTAAGTATCCAGCATTTTCTCCATCCCCTGCCCCCACCATACACACACACTTACCTTCATTCTCATTTGTTGTTATTGTTTGTTGTTTTAGTCGCTAAGTGCTGTCTGACACTTTTGCGACCCTGTGGACTGTAGCTTGCTGGGCTTCTCTCTCCAAGGGAGGGATCTTGATCCCAGGCAAGAATACTGGAGTGGATTCCATTTCTTTCTCCAGGGGATCTTGCCATCCCAGGGATCGAACCTGTGTCCTGCATTGGCAGGTGGGTTCTTTACCACTGAGCCACCAGGGAAGCCCTCACCTTCACTACCTCTGTTCTATTGCTTTCTCTCATTTAGCATCTGTGATACCTCTGAGGATCAGCTACCTATTAACAAAGATGTGAGTGAGAGCAAAGTAGATACCATGTTGCCTGGTGTGTTTTGTGAATGGAGGAACCTGTTATTTATGGACTTGGTGCTGTTGACTGTGAATCTCACTGGATGGAGGACAGAAGACTCATGGCAATATCAAAGTGGAAAATGCCAGGATAACTGCAGAGAGCCCTGCCTGCAGGAGCTTCACCCTGGTGCCAGCAGTCTGACCAGAACTCTGATACTTTTTCTTAAATTCAGTTAGGCATGAATGGATCTCAGTAATATTTCGAAAAGATCTCTTATCATTAATATTTTGTGGCTTGTCTGTTGCCATCAAGCACTTTTCAAGATAGATCTCCTTGAAATTTGGCAAGTTTTGTAAATACTGTGACCCTAGTACACCTCTTATCGCCTCATGAAATTTATTTGCCCTGATAATTGTCTTACTATATTTTTATTGTACATTATAGTCAGGAAAAAATTGAGAGGTTTTTTTTTTTTTTTTACATCCTTTTTAAAAATTTTTTTTTTACTTTCTACTTCTACAGAGTTTTGTTGTTTACAGATATGTATGATCCCTGATTAGTCATAAGAGAGATTTTAAATTTACTCTTTCAGTGGAGGCAATGTTCACTGCCATGTGTGATTGCCAGGCTTTGCATCCAGATCCAGAAGATGAAGATTCAGATGATTACGATGGAGATGAATATGATGTGGAAGCCCATGGTTAGTGGAGTGATTTTTTTAAAGTGTTTGTGTATGTGTGTTTCATTTTAAACATCTGTCTGTATAGAATATGGGATTATAGTTCTTTATATCTCTTAAGTATCCATGTAGCTTGATTTTTAATAAAAGTGAATGACACAATTCATGTCTAACCCCAATTAGAAAATGTTATGGGCTCCCCAAGATTGAGGGCAAACAGAGATTTCCAGAGGAAGAAAATGGATAAATGGAAGGAAAAAACTATGGTATGATAGTGGTTAGTGGGGAGAATCTTTTAAGTTGATGAAATTGCTCACAGGAAACAAGCCTCCTCTCTTCACTGCTTGGAACCTGTATCAACATCTTAAGCGTACTCTGTCAAACATCTCATGCTCACAGTGATTGCTTTTTACCAGAACCATACTTCATGTATCTCAGAGTAGTATCTCCCGTTACCTCCCTAGAGCAGATTGCAGTCACTGGCTTGTTGTAGTCTTGTTACTGGAGGTGCCTGCTCTTCTTTCTTTTTCTCCCTGGTCTCGCATGTACCAGTTTGGCTGTCTAAAGCTAGTTCCTCCGTACTTACCACTTCCTGACCTGAGACACGCTCATTTCTAGGATTCTTCTTTATATATTTAAATACATTCTCATCTTTGCTTGGCCCCTCCTGTTTGTATTTTCCAGAATTTCTGTCTTTTAAAAGATCTCTGATCATTAATATTTTGTGGCTTGTCTGTTGCCATCAAGCACTTTTCAAGATAGATCTCCTTGAAATTTGGCAAGTTTTGTAAATACTGTGACCCTAGTACACCTCTTATCGCCTCATGAAATTTATTTGCCCTGATAATTGTCTTACTATATTTTTATTGTACATTATAGTCAGGAAAAAACTGAGAGGTTTTTTTTTTTTTTTTACATCCTTTTTAAAAATTTTTTTTTTACTGTCTACTTCTACAGAGTTTTGTTGTTTACAGATATGTATGATCCCTGATTAGTCATAAGAGAGATTTTAAATTTACTCTTTCAGTGGAGGCAATGTTCACTGCCATGTGTGATTGCCAGGCTTTGCATCCAGATCCAGAAGATGAAGATTCAGATGATTACGATGGAGATGAATATGATGTGGAAGCCCATGGTTAGTGGAGTGATTTTTTAAAGTGTTTGTGTATGTGTGTTTCATTTTAAACATCTGTCTGTATAGAATATGGGATTATAGTTCTTTATATCTCTTAAGTATCCATGTAGCTTGATTTTTAATAAAAGTGAATGGCACAATTCATGTCTAACCCCAATTAGAAAATGTTATGGGCTCCCCAAGATTGAGGGCAAACAGAGATTTCCAGAGGAAGAAAATGGATAAATGGAAGGAAAAAACTATGGTATGATAGTGGTTAGTGGGGAGAATCTTTTAAGTTGATGAAATTGCTCACAGGAAACAAGCCTCCTCTCTTCACTGCTTGGAACCTGTATCAACATCTTAAGCGTACTCTGTCAAACATCTCATGCTCACAGTGATTGCTTTTTACCAGAACCATACTTCATGTATCTCAGAGTAGTATCTCCCGTTACCTCCCTAGAGCAGATTGCAGTCACTGGCTTGTTGTAGTCTTGTTACTGGAGGTGCCTGCTCTTCTTTCTTTTTCTCCCTGGTCTCGCATGTACCAGTTTGGCTGTCTAAAGCTAGTTCCTCCGTACTTACCACTTCCTGACCTGAGACACGCTCATTTCTAGGATTCTTCTTTATATATTTAAATACATTCTCATCTTTGCTGAGGTTTCAGGGCAATTTAATTCTCCAATCCTGTTTGTATTTTCCAGAATTTCTGTCTTTTTAAAAGGAGCATGCATTTTAATCAGGAAAAAACACTCATTGTGTAAAATTCCCACCTTGGGATAAGACTCTAACCTTAGGAGAACCCGCTTTTCCTTCTTGTCCCTGGACACTTGATTCTTTGGAAATTGTTGGATAGTGGCTTGTGATCGCGTAGAATCCCTTCTTGTCTTAGAGAATAGAGACATTTTCTTTGTATCTCTGTCTTCAATAGATGGCTGATGTGTGTAAGTTGAATGAATGTTGAGTGTTTTCCTGCAAGCCTTTTTCATTGTGCCTTATCTTCAGTAGATGCATTATTGATTATCCTTTTTTCCCCCTAATTGTTTTATAATAACTTAAAAGCTTTTTATTTATTTAGAACAAGGGCAGGGGGACATTCCTACATTTTATACCTATGAAGAAGGATTGTCCCATTTAACAGCAGAAGGCCAAGCCACACTGGAGAGATTAGAAGGAATGCTTTCTCAGTCTGTGAGCAGCCAGTATAACATGGCTGGAGTTCGGACAGAAGATTCAGTAAGAGATTATGAAGGTGAGTTGTCAGAATTAAATCTTTATAGTGTAGGAAAAAAATGTAGAATGGGACTTCTATGTAAATTTTTAAAACTTTTTTCCCTAACTTATAAAAATTGGTAGATTTTGTATTCTTTTGACTCAGCCTTTACCATTTATTCCATTTTCTAGTCTAATAGTGAATTCTATGGATTTTTCCTTTAAATGACTTTTTAGATATCCTTGCCATAACTACTGCTATCCTCCAAACCTAGGTCCTTTTTACCTTACACTGGATTTACTGTCGTAAGTTTTTTTCCTCAAGTCATTCCTCCCTCCACCTCACTGGGCCATATTTATCTTCTGAGAACACTCTGTGTCATCCCCATATTAGGATGCCCTCTTGGTGACCGTCTGATACTCACCATATAAATTCTTCACTCAGACTCTGAAGAGACAACTCTGTCTCGCCCTGCTGTCTCCAGTCTTGTTCTTATTACTCTCAACAAGACATTTAGACAGTGCTCTTATGTGTTGGGTCCTGATTTAAGCACATTATGTGTATTTACTCATTTAATCAAGAATCTTCTGATAGATGCTGTTGCAATCCCAGTTTTATAGATGAAGAAACTGAGGCACAGAAAGGTCGCATACCTTGCTTGCAGTCAAATAGCTATTAAATGGTGAGAGGATTAAATAAGCTAATATTTAAAAACAAATCCGCCCGGTACTTTTATGGGCATTTCTTGCATCTTATTACATGTATTCATTCAATGTTGCTACAGAGTTTTTAACACTTCTAATTTTTAGTGATACAGAATGTTCTTAAAGAAGATAACCATGGTTTTTCTTTTATTGATACATTTAAGTTTCTCTCAAAATGTTATAATCAGTATCTCAATGCACATAGCATTCTGACTTGAGGGTCCTGAAGTTCTAGGATATTTAACTTGGAAAAATTTAGGCTATGGGTCACATAACAATTCTTTATGTCTCCTTTCCATTTTAAGCCCTAGATGGTGAGCCTCTAGCATATGCTTTAGGACGAGGTGACTCAGGTGATCTCTAGTGCTCTACCAAAAGTCTTAACTGAAAGACTTCAAGATGCTATTTTTACTTACTACAGTGGTTAGCTGAAAAATACCCTTGGACATTAAAAAAACCTTTCACACACACACAAAAAACCTTTCATCACAGAAGGTTTTTTGTTGCTTTCAATTTTAATTTTAAAATTTTAGTTGTAAAAATTTTTATTTAATGCCTTATAGCAACTTAACTTAAGGTCATAAACACTTACTGCTAACATGAGATAATTGGACTTGTATTCCTAAGCCTCATTAGCTTATAAAGAGTTGCCTATATATAAAACTTTCTCAGCCTAAATCATTCTGTCTTAAAGCTCTGGATACCTATATCACTTTTTTTACTGTTTAGTTAGTTAATTAGTTTGACCTGTGCATCTTTTTGGGCCATATTTATCTTCTGAGCTTGTAAATTTCCTTATCTGATCCATATAAATTCTTCACTCAGACTCTGAAGAGACAACTCTGTCTCGCCCTGCTGTGTCCAGTCTTGTTCTTATTACTCTCAACAAGACATTTAGACAGTGCTCTTATGTGTTGGGTCCTGATTTAAGCACATTATGTGTATTTACTCATTTAATCAAGAATCTTCTGATAGATGCTGTTGCAATCCCAGTTTTATAGATGAAGAAACTGAGGCACAGAAAGGTCGCATACCTTGCTTGCAGTCAAATAGCTATTAAATGGTGAGAGGATTAAATAAGCTAATATTTAAAAACAAATCCGCCCGGTACTTTTATGGGCATTTCTTGCATCTTATTACATGTATTCATTCAATGTTGCTACAGAGTCTTTAACACTTCTAATTTTTAGTGATACAGAATGTTCTTAAAGAAGATAACCATGGTTTTTCTTTTATTGATACATTTAAGTTTCTCTCAAAATGTTATAATCAGTATCTCAATGCACATAGCATTCTGACTTGAGGGTCCTGAAGTTCTAGGATATTTAACTTGGAGAAATTTAGGCTATGGGTCACATAACAATTCTTTATGTCTCCTTTCCATTTTAAGCCCTAGATGGTGAGCCTCTAGCATATGCTTTAGGACGAGGTGACTCAGGTGATCTCTAGTGCTCTACCAAAAGTCTTAGCTGAAAGACTTCAAGATGCTATTTTTACTTGCTACAGTGGTTAGCTGAAAAATACCCTTGGACATTAAAAAAACCTTTCACACACACAAAAAAAACCTTTCATCACAGAAGGTTTTTTGTTGCTTTCAATTTTAATTTTAAAATTTTAGTTGTAAAAATTTTTATTTAATGCCTTATAGCAACTTAACTTAAGGTCATAAACACTTACTGCTAACATGAGATAATTGGACTTGTATTCCTAAGCCTCATTAGCTTATAAAGAGTTGCCTATATATAAAACTTTCTCAGCCTAAATCATTCTGTCTTAAAGCTCTGGATACCTATATCACTTTTTTTACTGTTTAGTTAGTTAATTAGTTTGACCTGTGCATTTTCTCTTTTTAAATTTATTTTTAAAATAAAAAGTATGTATATTTAAGATATACACCATGAAGATGTGATGAATCCATAATGAGATTTCTACTGGTGGCGTTTCAGTGCTGCTTGTGTTTATTTATGTAAGAGGTATTTGTTGAGCTACTGTGGCAGGTAGCTCAGGAGTGGTTAAGCGAGAGAATACAGGAGTGTTTAATGGAGATACAGTTATATCTATCAGTGTCTTTCTAGCAGAGAGAAGAAGAAATTAACTAAGTAGTTACAGTACATTGTGATACAATATTGAGAAATAAGGGAAGGTTGAGGAACTGTGAAGTCAGAGGCTGAGCCCTTCATCCAGCTTGGATAGTCAGGGAGAGATTCCAACTTCATGGAGTTAAGTGACATTTAAGCCAAAATCTAAAGATAAATAAAAATGAACCAACTGAAGAGGGATTACATACAGTTTGGGGAGAGAGGAAGGTAAAGAGATCAGTCATATCCAAAGGGTCAAGAGGCTGTTCAGCTTTGGGGAACTGAAAGTTCGTTATATCTGGAACTCTTGAACATGAAGGGTTGGTTATAGCCATATATAAAGGTGAAATAGTGAACTGGGATGTATACTAAAGGAACTTGAAAGCTGTATTAAAAAATTTCAACATGTGCTTAAGCCATGGGAAGCCATTGAAGAATTTTAGTTCAATTAGTGTTTCAGAAGATGACTGTGATACAAGAAATTAATTGCAGAGGAAACTATTAGAGGAAAGAGGAGAAACCCTATTACGTTAAGCTTTTGATTTACATTGGATGAGAGATAGTGGCCTAAATTAGGGAGTGGCAGTATCAAAAGACTGAACACATTTGACAGATATTTAAGAGAAACAACAGAAGAAAGAGACGTGGTAGGGTTTCTGTTGGTCAAGTAAGAAGTATCCTTTTGCAAAGAGATGTATTTTCTATGTGGAAAGATGAGTTAATTTTAGATAAGTGTTATGTTTCCATGCCCTACTTTATGTCCAAATGGTGGGGTGCCAGTGGGCTGCGGGCGGAAACCAGTTTGTTGTGGGCTAAAGAGGGGTGAGTTGGGGCGAAGAAGTGGGAGAAAGCAGCTTTAGACAACTCTTTCCAGGAGGCTTTTTTTTTTTGTCATGTTCTCCCCCATCTTTTTTTTTTTTTTTTATGAGATAAGAAAAACAGAGATAATTAAGAACCTTACTCTGCTTAATTTTAGTCTTTTCTCCTAGATTATGTTGTTAGCTTATAAAGATAGGACTTCATACTTAAAAAAAAAGTCACGCAGTAAAACACCTAGTGCTCTGTGAAGAGTGAAAAAATGGATGCTTACTGCATTTGAAAGTCCCTACCTTTCAAATGCTGCCCTTTCTTTCAGTGTTGAGGTTGAGAATTGCAAAGTAAATGTTAGATATACAGACTAATTTTAACTTTGCACAAGTCCACAAGTGGCATTTTTTAGTCTGTTACTTGGTAGTTTTAATGTTTAAAAGAGAAAGAAATGGCAGCTCTTACCAGCAGAGGGCGCGAGCTTCCTTCTTGTTGAAATCAAATGAGTCTTTACCATCTGAAGTGCTTAGTAGACTGTTGCTCAGTGGTTACTTTTTTCTTCAGATGGGATGGAGGTAGATACTACACCAACAGTTGCTGGACAATTTGAGGATGCGGATGTTGATCACTGAAAATTATTAATGCTGCTTTAGGGTAAGTATTTTCTCCCTTGTCACTGAATAGGAAAATGATGTGAGATAATTGATTTCTTTTCTTTTTTGTTTTTAATTTTCATAATTAAGGAGAACTCTATAATATTAGCAGTTGTAGAAAAATGTTTTTGATGCATTTATGAAGTTATTTAAAACTGTAGAGTTTACTCCTAAGAAATCAGGATCTGCCAGCATGGTAATGTTCAGGTTAACATTTACTGAGCACTTACCAAGATTTATATGTATTTGACTTGACTCTTATATCATTGTCAGTCACCTAATTAGGTTGTAAGAGCCTTGATGCCAAGCATTATGCTAGGCACCAAGAGTACATGGAGGAATGAGACACTGATCTTCAGTGAATGAGGATAAGGACATTACCCTTTGGTCAGAAACAGAGATCTCCCTGCTTGACTCAGGTGGTTCCCACAGGGCTTGAGGTCATGTCCTGCTCTGTGCTTGAGTCCCTTTTTCCCACTTGTGATGTTCGAAACCTTAGCATTCTCAACAAAAACACAGCAGAGATTTGTTGCAAGTCACTGCTCTTAAGCTTAAGGAGGAAGTTTCAGTTTAAGCCCTGAATCTTAATCTTGTATCAATTTCCTTCTTTCTGAATATAATGGAGAACCAAGGTCCTGAGCACCTTCATGGTCAAGGCTGAATTGCCAAAAGTCCATGTACAGTTGCCCAAAAGCTGTCATTTCTGAAGTTGCTTCATACATACTTTTTTTGACTGACCTAAGTTTACTGCCAGTTTTTTCTCCTCTGACATGTTATCATGAGCTTTGCTTGAAGATTGTCCCTTTTTATTTACTACAGTCTACTCTGAGAAATAAATTGTCCTTTGTCAGTTCAAGTATCTCAGCTGTGTTTTAAATAATATCTGAAAGTCATGTAGCCAGTTTATATCATATAGGACTTGGATTAGTAATTAGCAGCCCTTCCTTACACGATTGGGAAATCTCTGACAGTATAGCAGTTGGGACTCTGCATTTTCACTGCTGAGGGCCTGGGTTTGATCTCTGGTGTGGGAACTAAGATCCCACAAGCCAGGCAACATGGACAAAAAACTTAAGTTTTTTTTTTTTTTTCTTTAAAGTCTTTATTGGCTTTGCTACATAGTGCTTCTGTTTCTTGTTTTGGTTTTTGGCCATGAGGCATGTGAGATCTTAGCTCCCTGACCTGGGATTGAACCCCTGTCCCTGCATTGGAAGGTAAAGTCTTTAACCACTGGACTGCCAGGGAAGTCTCCTCTTGAGGTTTTTGCATTGTTAAATCGTTGTCCCACTGTCCCCTTTTTGGGAAAGTGTCCTCCTACTGCTGACTTCATGGCATTTTCTTGAATACTAGCTCTTTTCCATTTTTGAGTCCTTATACCCAGGTGTCTTATTTAATTAAAGCATGTAGTAATAACAAGGCAAGATTTATATATATTTGACTTGACTCTTATACCATTGTCAGTCACCTAATTAGATTGTAAGATCCCTTGTTTTTCAAGTTCCAGTTGCCTTCCAGATTATTGCCATTGTGAATGTCGCTTCTTATAGAAACTATGAATTGTGATAATGAATCTCAGCTTTCCTCACAGCTGCTGCCAGTGGACCTATTAGAAGATCATCTTAAAAGTTCTGTAGGGCTTCACTGGTGGTCCAGTGGGTAAGGAGTCCACCTTGCAGTGTAAGGGGCACCAGTTTGGTATCTGGCCAGTGAGGATCCGGAGCGGCTGGACCGGTGTGTCAGATTGTGAGCCAGCACTCTGGAGCACATGTGCGCAGAGCCAGTGCTCTGCAACGAGAGAGGCCACTGCGGTGAGAGGCCCACAGAGGCCAAGGAATGAAGATGGATGAAAATTAATTTTTTAAAAAAAGTTATATGATTTATATCTCTAAATATTTATTTCCACAACATTTACTTCTGTCATTGGTAGTCATATAGTCTTAAAATCAGCAGTGTCTCATCTCTGGGTAGCTGAAAGTATGTGTTAACATTGTTAGAGCTATGTTAATGTTACTTTTCAGATTTTACAGTTCCATATATCAATTTCACTGTTCTACTTTGTGAAAAATCTTTCAGTACTAATATATCTTCCCTTATTTTTGAGATTTTTATTTATCACATTCTTCATAGTATGTGGATTTTTTTCAGTAACTTTTATTGAAACTGGAAGACAGTTTTTTTCATCTGGTTTTAACATATTTCTTCTTATTATTTTTTTTTAAAGACTTATTTATTTATTTATTTTGGGCGGGGGTCAGGTTGGGGAGGGAGGGGAGCGGGCGGGCCACTTCTATTGGTCTTTTCATTTCTCTATTTTCATCCGTCTTTGTTCTTTGGCTCCTGTGGGCCTCCCATCGCGATGGCGTCTGTTGTTGCAGAGCCGGCTCTGGGCGCATGCGCTCCAGAGCTCCGGCTCGGTAATTGGACACATCGGTCCAGCCGCTCCGCGGCACGTGGGATCTTCCCAGGCCAGGGATCGAACCGGCGCCCTGGGCAGTGCAAGGCGGTGTCCTTACCCACTGGACCACCAGGGGAAGCCCAACATATTTCTTCTTGAAAAGAGACCATTCCACGAACATCAACTACTTTGTTAATAAACTTATTTGGTATGTCGCTAATGGTTACACAAATGGGATGTTACAGTATTTTCCTTATGAGAATTCTTAGGATTCTTTGTAATATAATTTTTACAGTGAAATAGCTGTAAAATAGCCACAAACTTTCTAATGAGCTGATTGGTTTTGTGTTCCTTTTGTGATACAGCTGGAGCAGAGAAATTTTATTCATAAAGTTTATGCGGGTTCTTCATCTGGATAATTAACCTTAATTGCAAGCAATGTCTGTAAATTTTGAATCATTTAAAATTACACTTGCCTTTGAGGAGTGAATGAGAAATAATTAGAGTGTCTAGACACACTCATTTCAAAATAATGAAGCTAGGACCTCTCGATGCACGAGATAGGGTGGAGGGAACGGGACATGAATGGTGGAATCACAGCTCCACCTACTAGCTCTGTGCCTTCAGACAAGGCATAATATAACTTCTACAGTTCTTAATTTCCTTTTCTGAAAATTGAGGATAATACCTGGCAGGATTATTGCAGAAATTGAAATAAAATGTATGTAAGTCCTCTGGCATACTCGACTAGGCATTTAATAAATATAGCTATTGTTATAAATACTGTAAACGTTTTGTTTTTCAGATTCTGCTCAAAACTGTAGGAGAGAACTCGGTGCCTCTTCCACTGTCGAGTGGGTGTTGATGAAAATCTTTTTTCTTTCTCCAAAACTTACCTGAACCAGTTCTTTCTTGAGACAGAGTATACTGAGACAAGAAGTTGTCACCAGCACAAGAAACTATGACCTTTATTAACAAAGGTGAATTAACTTAACCAAGAGGGGACTTGTAGTTTATCATTTACCCCAAACTTTCGTGTCTAGGTGTACCCTTTGAGTAGACCCATAATTCCCATCTTCACTATATGCACCCTCAAAACCTAGCAGGACTAAGTGGTGGAAATGCACTGGTGCTTGAAGGTGTAGGTTGACTGCATGAGAAAGAGAGAGGCCGAATCTAAGCTGTACGCCTTAGGGCCTGAGGATACCCTTACTCCTTAAAAGGAAAAGCAGATCTCAGAGAAATCCCGGCCTCTGCACAGTTTCCACAGGGATAAAGGTCCTTTTACTAATTGGGGACCCAGATCAATTAACTCTAGGGAGCCTCTTCAGAAGCGGCCCAGCCACACACACTACCAGTAACACAAGTGCTTCTGCCTAGCCTTTGCTCCTGTCACCAGGTTTCACCGGTATGTTCTGCTAGAACTTCCAAGGTTGTATCCTTTCATTTCCAACCTCTCAGGTCAGTTTCTGTAAAAGAACAAGCAAAACTGGGATTAAGTTCTCAAAATATTTGTTTTGTCTTTGTGATAACTTAACAAATAAATTTAGGTTTTCTATATTATTGTGCTCTCATTCTTGATTAAAACTGTTAATGAGAAAGATTTTTTAAATTTTTGACAAAAACATGAGAATCTCGCTGGTCTTATTTTGTTTGACTTCCATTGAGAACATGGAATGAATAAGAAATGTATAGAGCTTCTGACAGATTTAGTAGGGCAAGGTCATAACACATTTCAGAGGGATTTCTGCTTCCTCCATTTGAATCAGGAGTGATTTCTCATGGTGTACTTTTCAGCTCTCAGTTCTCGATATTCAGAGACATTTATCAGACTGATTCGTAATTACAGGTTTATACTTGGACTTTATGACCTTCAAAATAGATTAGAAAAGCTCTAATTACTTGGCTAATTAGTGACTAAACTAATTTGTCACCACTAAGCCCAGTGTTCTTTTCAGCACTTTTACTAGGTTTCCCTCATCTTCCGTGGCAGACTGAAAAAACTAATATTCCTTCTTCTGATCAGACGCTCGTAAATACTGAATTTGTCACAACAAGCGAGTAAAAAGGCCACTTGGAAATAGGAACAGAAATTACTGAGACTTCCTCTGTACTGTCCTGGGTTCTTGACATGCGTTATGTGTATAAAATTCTTAACTACTTGCGAGGTATAGGTGCTTTTATGACTCCACTTTAGAAATGAGGAAAGTGAGTTACAGAGGGAGGTCAAGTAATATTTAAGGTCATACAGACAGGGAGCTGTGATTTTTAAGCCTTTACACCCAGATATCATACAGCCTTACCATCTACCAGCAGCTGAAAGGGAATACATTTTCTCTTTATTGTAGGGTTTTCAGTGTTAAAATTTCATGGACAGCACAGAAAGCTCCCAAATTTCTCTGCTACTAGTCTCAGTAGCACTCACGATTCTATCCTAGACATTTATCCATTCTTCAGTAAGCAGTCCATGTGTCTCCTGAGCTAATCCTAGAAGTTCTGTTTGAATTGCTTTTTAAGTCATGCTTACATTACTTGTAATCATGACTTTCAGTGAAACACTAAGTGCTCTTTGATAGAGTATCAACAAAATGTTGAGGTTCTGTGCAGTGTGTTTCCTGTAGGCACTACTGTGGTTAGCCTGGTATTGTGGATACGGCAGTCAGCTAAGACGCAGGAGACCAGGCATCTTGTTCTGACTTGGTCGGCAGTATTTAACACCCCTGGACCTACTTCCTCATATGTGTAAAATGAGAGGACTAGACTTTCAAAGTCTAAATGACTTTAAAAGATTTAACTATAACATTCTGTGTTAGTAGGTAGCTATACCCATAGCTTTGGGAAAATAAGGTGGTAAGAAAAGGTCAGGTCAGGATTTTTTAAAAAGCTCATATAATGATCAAGCCAACATTTCTTGATTCTATTTGAACTTAAATTTAGGATTGCTGGAATTGTTTTGTTTCCTATTTCTTGATGTAGAGAAATTTTAAAGAAAAGACATAGACATAGACATTCTCCACCCACAATATGAACCACCTAAAATGTCTTAAAGGCTAGGTTGCCTATTGTGGGTTCTATTGTTTAAAAAACGTATTTATCAAAATATCCCAGTGGATTTCTGCCTTTCTTAGATTACTTTGTCAAATATGGATATTTTCTGGATAGGCTTCTTTAAGTGTTTGTTGATTGTGTATTTTGAGGTACTGTCGGGATCTTTCCTGGTATTGTTAAAGATAAGAGATTATGCACAGATGATTATATCATATATAGCCCTTTACTTTGAAAGTCAAATGTGATTACTCACTGTTCAGAGAGATTTTTAGATATTTTGATAAAATTTTATTTACAGTATTTCAGATAGAATCAGTATATAGCAAAGTCTCATACAAATTGTTTTTTCAAGTATTTCTAGAATGAGTAAATCTATATCTGGTATCCATCTTCTGTGGCTTGTTGTTGTTTAGTCACTCAGTTGTGTCTGACTCTTTGCAACACCATGGACCGTAGCCCACCAGACTCCTCTGTCCATGGAATTCTTCAGTGGGTTGCCATTTCCTTTTAGTAATTCTAAGAAAATCCCTTATGAGAATTCTAATAGAATTATTGTCATCCCTTGGCAAAGAGCTGAAATTGAAAAATATTTTCATGAGCATCTCACTCTTGTCTATTCATATCTGTTACATTAAACCAATATCTAATATGGGGGACTTAATAGCTTCAGATTACAAATCAGAAAATTCTTTGGGTGAGCAGTGGAACTTAGAATTGTTCTTAACATAATTTGATGAAGATAAATAGAAATATATAACTTGGGAATGAGACAGCTAAATAAAAGTGTATGTAGACAAATTCTTAGAATTTATTTATTTATTTATTTTTGGATTATTTTGAAGTTTCTATGAATTGCTAGCAGCAGTGCCTAAACGGTGATACAGTAAATTTTAACTATTACTAACAGTAGTTAATTCTTTCCATAACAGAAAGAAGCAGCTGCAAATATATTGTTAACTCACCTCTTAGAATATATCTTGAGATGCCTCATATTTAAAATTCCACTGAGCAATTAAAAAAAATGTTATAAAATTATCCATCTCTTTTTACTCAGACCTTCAAGCCTTCACTGCAAGTCTTTACTCTTGGCTCTACTAATAGGTCCAGTGTGTTTGAGCATCTAGTTTCTAGGCATGTAATAGGTTAGAAAGGAGAAAGGGGTGGTTGCATCAGGTGTATCAATAACCGCAGTAAATAGCTGACAGAATTAGGAAGAAAAGCAGATACATATTACCCCAAAATATAGCAGTCTAAGCGCTTCATAGCATATAATGCAAATATAGTAGGATATGTAGTGATTTATGTTGATAAAAGTATGACCAAAATTATCAGCCTAAAATTCTGGTTGTAAATAAATCCAAGTCTGGCTAATTTAAGCCAGGAGGGAACAAAGTATTAGAAAGCTATCTGGTACCTCACAAAATGGACATGAAAGTGGAAATAAACCAGGCTCAGAAAGAGATTAGGAACTTTGGTTTATATAAGATGTTGTGGTTCCTCTGTGTTGATATTAGTGCTTTTGTGTCTTTGAGTGACCACAGAGTTCTGGTTGGTACGGTGTGTGTTGCCAGAAAACAAGTATTTGATCCGTTTGGCGGCTTTAGTGGGAGGACGGTGTCCCTGCCTGATTCTCACAGTGGTGGATTACCTTAAATAGAAAATATTTTCATGAGCATCTCACTCTTGTCTATTCATATCTGTTACATTAAACCAATATCTAATATGGGGACTTAATAGCTTCAGATTACAAATCAGAAAATTCTTTGGGTGAGCAGTGGAACTTAGAATTGTTCTTAACATAATTTGATGAAGATAAATAGAAATATATAACTTGGGAATGAGACAGCTAAATAAAAGTGTATGTAGACAAATTCTTAGAATTTATTTATTTATTTATTTTTGGATTATTTTGAAGTTTCTATGAATTGCTAGCAGCAGTGCCTAAACGGTGATACAGTAAATTTTAACTATTACTAACAGTAGTTAATTCTTTCCATAACAGAAAGAAGCAGCTGCAAATATATTGTTAACTCACCTCTTAGAATATATCTTGAGATGCCTCATATTTAAAATTCCACTGAGCAATTAAAAAAAATGTTATAAAATTATCCATCTCTTTTTACTCAGACCTTCAAGCCTTCACTGCAAGTCTTTACTCTTGGCTCTACTAATAGGTCCAGTGTGTTTGAGCATCTAGTTTCTAGGCATGTAATAGGTTAGAAAGGAGAAAGGGGTGGTTGCATCAGGTGTATCAACCGCAGTAAATAGCTGACAGAATTAGGAAGAAAAGCAGATACATATTACCCCAAAATATAGCAGTCTAAGCGCTTCATAGCATATAATGCAAATATAGTAGGATATGTAGTGATTTATGTTGATAAAAGTATGACCAAAATTATCAGCCTAAAATTCTGGTTGTAAATAAATCCAAGTCTGGCTAATTTAAGCCAGGAGGGAACAAAGTATTAGAAAGCTATCTGGTACCTCACAAAATGGACATGAAAGTGGAAATAAACCAGGCTCAGAAAGAGATTAGGAACTTTGGTTTATATAAGATGTTGTGGTTCCTCTGTGTTGATATTAGTGCTTTTGTGTCTTTGAGTGACCACAGAGTTCTGGTTGGTACTGTGTGTGTTGCCAGAAAACAAGTATTTGATCCGTTTAGCTGCTTTAGTGGGAGGACGGTGTCCCTGCCTGATTCTCACAGTGGTGGATTACCTTAAATAGAAAGGATGCTTGATACTGGCTTGCAAAAAGTTACAGCTGGGGTTCCCTGGTGGTTCTGTGGGAAAGAATCTACCTGTAATGCAGGAGATGCAGATTCAAACCCTGGGTCAGGAAGATCCCCTGGAGAAGGAAATGGCAAGCCACTCCAGTATTCTTGCCTGGGAAATCCCATGGACAGAGGAGCCTGGCGGGCTACAGTCCATGTGCAAAAGACTCAGACATGACTTAGTAACTGAGCAACTACAACCCTAAACCTTAAGAAAAAAAGCCTATAAATTGGAGTTGTATATAATTTAAGTTCAGGAAGATTTTTATAAAAACTGAGGGACATACAGTTTGTCAAATTTTATTTTATTTTTTAATTTAAAAAATTCATTTAAAAAAAATTTATTTTTGGCTATGCTTGACCTTGACCTAGAGAAAGCAAGGGCTTTCTCTAGTTACAGTGCTACTCTTTGGTGGTGCAAGGCCTTCTCATTCCTGTAGCTTCTCATTGCAGAGCATAGGCATTAGGCACACTGGCTTCAGTAAAGTCCTCCAGTTAAAAATGATCCAAATTTGCTGAGTGTAAAAAAAATAATAAAGTGCACATGAGAGACCCAGAGACTTCACTTAAAGGAATTTATCTAAAAGATAAATTTGCACATTAGGAAAAGTTGTAAGTGCAAGGATACTAATTGCAACTTTATTTGTAAAAGACCGAAAACAGTGTCTATAATTAAGCCTGGGTGAACTATTTACAGTACCTCTATATGATGGAAAACAGTGTCCCCTAAAAAAAAATTAGATCCTATGTACCAATACTGAGTAACCTCCAAAATACATTAAATAAGAAAATAAGACATAGAGATACTTATATTGAAGAAAAAGGGCTGGCAGTTACAATGGGGTTTATATGTATCGTGTTCGTAAATGTGATAACATGAGTAAGTTGTTTTTGGGAGAAGTACGGGACAAGAGTAGGAGGGAGACTTGAGTTTTTTCTCAAGTTGAACTATCTCCCTGAAAAAAGACGTTGAAGTCCTAACACCCAGCATCTCAGAATGTGACCTTATTTGGAAATCGGGTCTTTACTGAGGTTATCAAGTTAAAATGAAGTTATTAGGATAAGCCCTAATCCATAATATTACTGGAGGAATGTGTCCTTATTCAAAGGGAGAATTTGGACACAGACAACATGGGAAAGCCGTGTAATGATGGAGGAGTGTAGTGAACCAACAGGAATACCTAAGGCTGCCAGAGCTAGGAGAAAGGTCCAGAACAGATCCTTCCCTGGTTCCTTTAAGAGGGGTGATGGCTCTGCTGACATCTTGACCTTGGACTTCTGACCTCCAGAACCATGAGAGAATAAATTTCTGTTGTTCTGAACCACCTAGTTTATGGTACTTTGCCATGGCAGTACAAGAAAACTAACCCATCCCCTGAACAGTTGTATTACTTTTAATCTTAGGACTAAGGATCTGGGCTGCATATCATAGTTTGTTTATTTGGTTGCATTGGGTCTTAGTTGCAGCATGTGGTGTCTTTGTTGTGGCTTGCGGGCTCCAGATCTCGTGGCCGTATTTGCCCTATGGTGGATTGCATCTCAGTTCACTGACCAGGGATCGAATCCACATCCCCTGCTTTGCATGGTGGATTCTTAACCACTGGACCACCAGGGAAGTCCCTGAATATCAGAGTTTAGAGTTTCAAAGAATTTAAAAATTTATAACTGTCATTCATTGTTTAAATGTAAAACTCTGGAGATAAAAGAAAAGTTAGTTATTACCTAATTTTATAATTATACTTTGTGTTCTGAAATATTTTTGGCATATTAATAAGACTAATACTATCTAGAGAATATTATGCATAGTGAAATAAGAGAAAAATACTATATGATACCACATATATAGAATCTAAAAATTATACAAATGAATGTATATGCAAAACAGAAACAGACTCACAGATACGGAAAACAAACTTCTGGTTACCAAATGGGAGAAAAGTGGAGGCTGGACAAATTAGGGGCATGAGATAAATAGATATGACCTATTAATACCATGTAAAAAAGGCAGGTAAGCAACACAGATATATTAGAGGGAATTATAGCTATATCTTGTAATAACTTAATAATGGAGTATATCTTTATTACAACCAGTATGCTATACACCTGAAAATAATATTGTTCTCAACTGTGCTTCAATTTAGACAAAAGACTAATGTAACACATACCAACATCCTCACATAAAGTTGAAGCTCCCCTTGTACTCCAGTCTCCTTCCTCCTCTTCAGAGGTAACCACTATCCCAAATTTGGTTTTTATCATAACTATATATGTGTATGTATTCTTGCTTCATGTGTAAATATCCTATAAACACTACATAGCATTGAGTTGCATGGTTTGTAATTTTTTTTTTTTTAAATACTTTTATTTATATATATTTGGCTTTGCTTAGTCTTCATTGATGTGTGGGTTTGGCTGCTCCATGGTATGCGGGATCTTCCCGGATCAGGAATCAAACCTGTGTCTCCTGCATTGGCAGATGGGTTCTTAGCCACTGAGCCACAAGGGAAGCCCCTGTAATTTTTTTTTTAAGATTTATTTATTTATTTATTATGGGCGGGGGTCAGATTGGGGAGGGAGGGGAGCGGGCGGGCCACTTCTGTTGGTCTTTCATTTCTCTGTTTTCATCCATCTTTGTTCTTTGGCTCCTATGGGCCTCCCATCAAGGTGGCATCTGTCGTTGCAGAGTTCCAGCTCTGGGCGCATGCGCCCCAGAGCTCCGGCTCGGTAATTGGACACATCAGTCCAGCTGCTCCGCGGCACGTGGGATCTTCCCAGGCCAGGGATCGAACCGCGCCTTGGTGGATTGCATCTCAGTTCATGACAGGATCGTTGTTGGGATTCTTAACCACTGGACCACCAGGGAAGTCCCTGAATATCAGAGTTTAGAGTTTCAAAGAATTTAAAAATGTATAACTGTCATTCATTGTTTAAATGTAAAACTCTGGAGATAAAAGAAAAGTTAGTTATTACCTAATTTTATAATTATACTTTGTGTTCTGAAATATTTTTGGCATATTAATAAGACTAATACTATCTAGAGAATATTATGCATAGTGAAATAAGAGAAAAATACTATATGATACCACATATATAGAATCTAAAAATTATACAAATGAATGTATATGCAAAACAGAAACAGACTCACAGATACGGAAAACAAACTTCTGGTTACCAAATGGGAGAAAAGTGGAGGCTGGACAAATTAGGGGCATGAGATAAATAGATATGACCTATTAATACCATGTAAAAAAGGCAGATAAGCAACACAGATATATTAGAGGGAATTATAGCTATATCTTGTAATAACTTAATAATGGAGTATATCTGTATTACAACCAGTATGCTATACACCTGAAAATAATATTGTTCTCAACTGTGCTTCAATTTAGACAAAAGACTAATGTAACACATACCAACATCCTCACATAAAGTTGAAGCTCCCCTTGTACTCCAGTCTCCTTCCTCCTCTTCAGAGGTAACCACTATCCCAAATTTGGTTTTTATCATAACTATATATGTGTATGTATTCTTGCTTCATGTGTAAATATCCTATAAACACTACATAGCATTGAGTTGCATGGTTTGTAATTTTTTTTTTAAATACTTTTATTTATATATATTTGGCTTTGCTTAGTCTTCATTGATGTGTGGGTTTGGCTGCTCCATGGTATGCGGGATCTTCCCGGATCAGGAATCAAACCTGTGTCTCCTGCATTGGCAGATGGGTTCTTAGCCACTGAGCCACAAGGGAAGCCCCTGTAATTTTTTTTTTAAGATTTATTTATTTATTTATTATGGGCGGGGGTCAGATTGGGGAGGGAGGGGAGCGGGCGGGCCACTTCTGTTGGTCTTTCATTTCTCTGTTTTCATCCATCTTTGTTCTTTGGCTCCTATGGGCCTCCCATCAAGGTGGCATCTGTCGTTGCAGAGTTCCAGCTCTGGGCGCATGCGCCCCAGAGCTCCGGCTCGGTAATTGGACACATCAGTCCAGCTGCTCCGCGGCACGTGGGATCTTCCCAGGCCAGGGATCGAACCGGCGCCCCTTGCACTGCAAGGCGGTGTCCTTACCCACTGGATCTCCAGGGGAAGCCCTGTCATTTTTATTAATTGACTCTTTCTGCTGTTTTTCCTACTTAGTGCTTTCATTTAAGTTGATAATAGGCAGGGATTTCCCTGGTAGTCCAGTGGTTAAGAGTCCACCTTGCAATGCAGGGGACATGGGTTCGATCCCTGATCGGAGAACTGAGATCTCCCATTGCCATGGAGTAACCAAGCCCGAACGCCTCAGCTACTGAGCCTGTGTGCTCTGGAGCCCACGTGCCACTAGAGAACCCACATATTGCAACTACTGAGCCTGCACACCACAACTAGAGAGTCCATGCATTGCCGTGAAAGTTTAAGTTGGTACAGGCAGCTCCCTAGCACAGTTCATCCATTCTCTTGATGGGCGTTTAATATTCCAGTTATTTGTTATTAAAGCAGTGCTGCAGCAGATACTGTTGTGCATGTCTTATGCATAGATGTGTGTGTGTGTTTGTTGCAGCAGCTTTAGTTGTTTTCATTACATCTGCAATAAGAAGTACCTTTCTAACCAACAGGATCCACAAATATTTCTTTCTTTCTAACCGTCCCCCTAGATTTCATTAAAAATACTTACATAAATCTTCAGCTTTGCTAATTTCACTAAACTGTTCTCCAAAACAATTGTGGCTATTTATATTAATAGTCCCACCATTGGATTTATTGTTTCTCTATATCCTTACCAATTTGTGATATTTCCAGACTTCTGATTTTCTGCCAGTCTGATGAATATGAAAGTAGAATCTCAACTTGATATTAGTTTTCATGTGCCTGATTATTAAGTGAGATTGAACACCTTCCTGCTTTGTACATTTGACTCTACTGTGTTTTTTGCCTAATTTTTTTCTTACTGATCTGTCCTTTGATTTATGATACTTTCTAGATTCCGATATCCTAGTCTATGACTTGTCTTTTAATTGTGTTTATGATGTCTTTTAAAAGCAAGAAGTTGTGGAATCTTGTGTGCTTTTAGAAGCAAGGAATTATTCCTTATGTAGGATGCTTTAAAGTGTAGTATCTGGACAAGAGTAAGTAAATGGAGACTTGGCCAAACTAAACTGGTAGGCCGTAATGAAAAGTATGAAAACCTTCTACTCTGGAAAAACACATGTGCACAAGAGTGTTTATCAAAGCATTGATTTAATAGTGAATAACTACAAATACCACCAATAGAATGGGTATACTTTAACAGTTTCAATTACTAGAGCTGCATGTATTGAGTTACATGTTAGACAACAAAGGATAGATGCTTCATATACAGATAGATATGATTCTGGAGTTCTGGTCAGTTGTATAGGCTGGAGAGAGAAATTTGGCAGTTACTAGGCTATAGTTGGTATAGTTGGTATAAAGCCACCAGACTGTATAAAATTACCAAGGGACTAAGTATAAATAGAAAAGAGCTCAGAAGGCTGAGCCCTGGGAAGCAATCATTTGGTTTGGAGGAAAGGAAGGATAAACTGAGAAGGCAGTGATTTTCTGGAAGTGAAGTGATTCAGGAGGAGAAAGCAATAAATTATGCTGCTGATTTAACAAGATCAGTCACCTATGGCCTTGGCAAAAGCTTCAGTGGAATGGTGGAGCTGAAGACCTGACTAGAATGCTTCAAGAAAAAAATGGGAAGAGGAAAACTGAACTCCTTCAGACTCCCATTATCACATCTGCTTATGTAACTCTTGTGCTCATATATTCTTTTTGTCCTCTTGCTATGAACTGTCTGCGGCCAGTCCCTTCAGTTGTGCACTTGCTTCTGTCTTTGCTAACCTTAAAAACTATGAACCTGAGAAATCTCCCCTCCCTTTTCTACATCCAGACTTCTGTTTTTCTGCCAGTCTGATGAATATGAAAGTAGAATCTCAACTTGATATTAGTTTTCATGTGCCTGATTATTAAGTGAGATTGAACACCTTCCTGCTTTGTACATTTGACTCTACTGTGTGTTTGGCTAATTTTTTTCTTACTGATCTGTCCTTTGATTTATGATACTTTCTAGATTCCGATATCCTAGTCTATGACTTGTCTTTTAATTGTGTTTATGATGTCTTTTAAAAGCAAGAAGTTGTGGAATCTTGTGTGCTTTTAGAAGCAAGGAATTATTCCTTATGTAGGATGCTTTAAAGTGTAGTATCTGGACAAGAGTAAGTAAATGGAGACTTGGCCAAACTAAACTGGTAGGCCGTAATGAAAAGTATGAAAACCTTCTACTCTGGAAAAACACATGTGCACAAGAGTGTTTATCAAAGCATTGATTTAATAGTGAATAACTACAAATACCACCAATAGAATGGGTATACTTTAACAGTTTCAATTACTAGAGCTGCATGTATTGAGTTACATGTTAGACAACAAAGGATAGATGCTTCATATACAGATAGATATGATTCTGGAGTTCTGGTCAGTTGTATAGGCTGGAGAGAGAAATTTGGCAGTTACTAGGCTATAGTTGGTATAGTTGGTATAAAGCCACCAGACTGTATAAAATTACCAAGGGACTAAGTATAAATAGAAAAGAGCTCAGAAGGCTGAGCCCTGGGAAGCAATCATTTGGTTTGGAGGAAAGGAAGGATAAACTGAGAAGGCAGTGATTTTCTGGAAGTGAAGTGATTCAGGAGGAGAAAGCAATAAATTATGCTGCTGATTTAACAAGATCAGTCACCTATGGCCTTGGCAAAAGCTTCAGTGGAATGGTGGAGCTGAAGACCTGACTAGAATGCTTCAAGAAAAAAATGGGAAGAGGAAAACTGAACTCCTTCAGACTCCCATTATCACATCTGCTTATGTAACTCTTGTGCTCATATATTCTTTTTGTCCTCTTGCTATGAACTGTCTGCGGCCAGTCCCTTCAGTTGTGCACTTGCTTCTGTCTTTGCTAACCTTAAAAACTATGAACCTGAGAAATCTCCCCTCCCTTTTCTACATCATCCTTCTCTCTATTGCATCATTCCCCTCAGCATTTAAACATGCCAATATCTTTCTCATCTTGAAAAGCGTAATTCTTTCTTGACCCTGTTTCCCCCTTTAGCTACCATCCACATTTTCTTTGTTTACAGCAAGTCTTTGAAAGATCTGTCCTACTGCTATCCAGTTTTTCTTCTGTTTCATGTTTGGGTGCTGGCATGGAATTAAGCAGACAGTTGGATTTAATCAAACTGTGGTTAAACCAGGTGAGTATAAGGAGATAGAGGAACAGGGAAATTAAAATTCCATGCAAGTGTGTAACTGAAGCTGCTTCAGAAGAGAGTAACTGAGAGGGGAGAGAGATGTGAAAAGGTGGTAGTATCAATGAACAGAAGTTCCCCATGGGGGCTCAGAGTATCATTGGAGATAAGATAGGGTGAGTGAGCTGAAGAGAGGGCTCAGTGGTTGGGGTAAGAGTTATTTGAGGTCAGAGAAGAGTCTTGAGTTATTGGTACTGACAAGCTCAAGGTTATGACCGAAGTTGTAGCTGAGGCAGAAGAGAAGGGGAAAAATCACTGAAGAGCCTTTTCAAGTTCAGCCAGCGAAGTGGGAGGCCAAGATACTGGAAGGATCATTTTTGTTCTAAGTATTGAAATCACCAACAAATGTAACTGGAGTAATGCTGTGGAGAGTGAATAAAAAAGGAACTACAATCCTAAAGGATCAAGAAGAAATTGAGCGGACTGTGCAATAGGTAACTGCAATAAGAAGTGCCCAAGTAGAGGAGGGCGTGGTCTGATGACATGTTACTAATGGAGGGAGCAGAGAATAGATGAGAAAAACTTGCCCCTCCGCTGGCATCAATAGGTGGAACAGAAGATAGCTAAGCTACCATTTGAGAGGGCTGCACAGGGAACCTTGTCATCAGAAGTCACAACCTCTTAATTCTGACCAGTGAAGTTTGGAGGACTGGGTATTTCCATAAATTAATGCTCAATTTTCTTAAACCACAGTCTTGTGATAAGGAGAGATGAAGTATTTTTTTAAATTATATATGAAAAAAGCCATGAAACAAGTGAAATTCAGCTTCATATTTGGAAGACATAGGCAGTGGCAAAGGGGCTGTTTTAAAGAAACCAGTTATTTTGTGTGGTTGTAATAACTATTCACGCCTAACACTGATCTGATTTTTTTTTTTTTTTCAAGAGAAGCTAGAACTGTGGATTTTTATGTGAAAAAAATTTACAATACTAGCTTGTTTAAATACTGTGCAGGTCAAACGAAACACCTCAGAAATTGCATCTTGCCACTGTTGCAATTTTATAAACTGCTTTTTAAAATAGAAACTACTAAGTTCTGTATTTGTAAGTTCAAGAGTCAAAGTCCATGCTCCTCAGACTGACTGACTTGTTGGGTGACCTGTGGAAGTCCAGTTCAGTCTGTAGGATTTAGGAGGGTGACTATCACAGGCTGCTTACCAAGCAGCACCTGAATCACCTGGCAGTTTATCAGTTGCTTAATTGATTATTACACAAACAGATCTTTCTTTGCTCTTCTCCCTCCCCCCCTTTTTTTGCTTTCAACTTTTAACTCTGATAATAGAATTCTTTTGGAGAAAAACGTTCTTAACCTTTTTGGGGCTAAATGTTAGTAAAAGAAAGCTTATAATAGAGGAAAACTTGAAGGTTCTTTAAGCCCGAAAAAAAAAAAAGCTGTTAATTCCTAAACAGACTGTAACATTATAAAATATTTAACGTTTCTTCAGAATCTTCAGTTTTTCTTTAGTTGTAATGATGACTGAGATGATACTTTTGTATTGAAGTGTAAGTCTAAAGGTGGTATTTGGCAGTGTTTCACCTTGGGCAGAGCAGTACACCCCCTTTCAGACTCAGTTTCCTTATCTATAAAATGGAAATTAAAAATACATGCCCTACCTACTTCATAGGTAGCTGTTACAATCAAATGAGAACATGAAATGCTTACACTGACTTTATGAGTGCTTTTTTATATTCCGTTAAAGAATGACCGGTCACCTCAAGCTACTGAGGCTGCCTAGTCAGAGAAAATATTTTAGATTAGAATATATTTAAAATTCAGGAAACCCCTTGAATATGAGTAAATACTTACTTCTAAAAGCAACTTTCCTACTGAAAGATGACACTGCTAATGGTATCATTGTGTGAGGTAGTGCCTGAAAAGTATCCCTCTCCAGTTCTGTAAGCATGACTGGTTGTACTTTGGTTAAAAATCTTGTTTGTTCTGGTGACACCTGATACACATACTTAGTCCCACCATCATCTTCCCTACCCTTCTCACCCCACATTCAGTTTCTTTTTCATCAGAATTAACAATTAGCACTTGAAATTTGTATTTAATGTAAAGAGTCTTTTTTAGCAGCATTGATACACACTTAAAAGAACAAGTCTTACTGAGAAACACAGGATACATCATTTTCACAGTAATTTTTTTTTAAGTCCCAGTGATGAAAACTCTTAAGGCAGCTTCTTCAAAGGAAGATAACATTGATGAATTCAGTGTTGCCAGTGTTGAATATTAGGTGATAAAAGCTTTATCACATTCAGCTTGACTGTCCTATAACTTAGTCTGAGTTTTAGAATAAGTTACTCCTTTTTATTAGTTGTGTGGTTGTCATACAGCCATGGAAGGAAAAAATTGAACATCAAAATCATCAGCAATATACCTGAAAGACAAAATACATGTAGTAAAATAAAAACAATAGTCTCTAAGAAGTTCATAATCATTCAGTGGTCATAATTTAAGATTATAATTATATACCAAGAGATTGGTAGAGTTACATTTTTTTTTTCATGTTACCAAGTTTATTAAAATGAAGTATACAACATTGTGCTATTTTAAGGTATACAACATCATGATTCAGTATTTGTGTGTCCTGTGAACTGATCACCACAGTAAGTTTGGTTAGCATACATAGTTACCATAGTTACAGATTCTTTTTCTTATGATGAGAAATTTTAAGATTTGCTTACTTAGAAACTTTCAAATATACAATGCAGCTTTATTTAGAGTTACATTTAAAAGAATTAGCTATATCAATTCTACATGAAACAGATATTTTGTTTATTTATTTACTTTTGGCCTTGGCATGTGACATGCCAAGGATCTTACTTCCCCAACCTGGGGTCAAACCCATGCCCCCTGCAATAGAAGCAGAGAGTCTTAACCACTGGACCACCAAGGAAATTCCATCATGTAGATATCTTAAAATCTAATATTTTCACATTATTTGTCTTCAACCATGAATCATTAAAAGCAGGATGTACTTGGAAAAGCCAACAGGATCTAAATAATGAATTCAAAGGATAAACAAAATAGAATCTGGAATTCTAGTTCCATTACTGACTTGCTAAGTGAGAAACTTGACTTGGGTCTCCATTTTGAGTCTCATGTTGTACCGACTGAGCTAGCCAGGCTGCTGACTTGGGTCTCCATTTTAATCGCAACCATTAATAGCTTAATCTCAACTATTAATAGCTTTTAGTGATATATTACTATAGCAAATATACTATATTAAGCAGAATATCTGAAAATTTTTCAGTCAACATGAGGTCTTGTTGCAGCAACTAAGACCTCTTATGGCCAAATAAATATTAAACAAAAAAAATAAAACTATTAGTAGACCTGTCCAATTTGTCACCTTTTAAACTTTTTAAAAATCAAGAACAGAGATAATTTATTTTTATTTTTTGAGATAATTTATTTTTAAAGAAGTTACTGGAAGACACTAGTAATCAATACAGGAAAAAAATTACTATTATTGGCATTTTAAAAGTACAGTTTTTTCCTGATAATCTTCAAGTGTAGGCCTATAGATATTACCGAGCATAACAAATACTAAATGTGGGGAGAATTCCTAAATGAAAGGAGTGGAAGGTGAATGGGAGGAATGGCTGTTGAATCCTGTTATGCCAACGTTCTTTTCTGTAGGTACCCTCCCCTCCCCCTGCCTTTTGTGTTTTTGGTTTTTTACAGAAATGAGCAACAAGAAACAAAATGCAAACTGTGGATAAAAAGAAGGATGAACTAACAGAAGGCCACTTATCTTCATATTCATTTATAGTTACATTTAAAAGAATTAGCTATATCAATTCTACATGAAACAGATATTTTGTTTATTTATTTATTTTGGCCTTGGCATGTGACATGCCAAGGATCTTACTTCCCAACCTGGGGTCAAACCCATGCCCCCTGCAATAGAAGCAGAGAGTCTTAACCACTGGACCACCAAGGAAATTCCATCATGTAGATATCTTAAAATCTAATATTTTCACATTATTTGTCTTCAACCATGAATCATTAAAAGCAGGATGTACTTGGAAAAGCCAACAGGATCTAAATAATGAATTCAAAGGATAAACAAAATAGAATCTGGAATTCTAGTTCCATTACTGACTTGCTAAGTGAGAAACTTGACTTGGGTCTCCATTTTGAGTCTCATGTTGTACCGACTGAGCTAGCCAGGCTGCTGACTTGGGTCTCCATTTTAATCGCAACCATTAATAGCTTAATCTCAACTATTAATAGCTTTTAGTGATATATTACTATAGCAAATATACTATATTAAGCAGAATATCTGAAAATTTTTCAGTCAACATGAGGTCTTGTTGCAGCAACTAAGACCTCTTATGGCCAAATAAATATTAAACAAAAAAAATAAAACTATTAGTAGACCTGTCCAATTTGTCACCTTTTAAACTTTTTAAAAATCAAGAACAGAGATAATTTATTTTTATTTTTTGAGATAATTTATTTTTAAAGAAGTTACTGGAAGACACTAGTAATCAATACAGGAAAAAAATTATTATTATTGGCATTTTAAAAGTACAGTTTTTTCCTGATAATCTTCAAGTGTAGGCCTATAGATATTACCGAGCATAACAAATACTAAATGTGGGGAGAATTCCTAAATGAAAGGAGTGGAAGGTGAATGGGAGGAATGGCTGTTGAATCCTGTTATGCCAACGTTCTTTTCTGTAGGTACCCTCCCCTCCCCCTGCCTTTTGTGTTTTTGGTTTTTTACAGAAATGAGCAACAAGAAACAAAATGCAAACTGTGGATAAAAAGAAGGATGAACTAACAGAAGGCCACTTATCTTCATATTCATTTATAGTTACGAATTATAGTCACGCTTAAAACATGATAACAAAATCAAGAAGTGCTGATAACTTATATAAGGGCATGTGTATCATAATTACAGTTATTTTGTAACTTTTTTTTGTGTTACTTGACTTGTTTTAAAGAAGAGTTTTACAGATCTGACCCAGATAGAAATATTAGGAATGCAACTTGTGGAAAACTTTAAAACTACATTTATTACAGTTCTGCATTGTTTCATAAGATGCCTTGCTACAAAATGGGTCAAATGAACTATATAGTATTTTATCTGGAGCTCACAAACTTGAAAAATCAAATTCCTTTAGCAAAAAAATACTATATTTTCATGAAGGTAATCATTCCTCACTTTTTGGCCCTCATATATGAGGGCTTCTTAAACAGATATTAAACCTCAAACTTACTTTAGCTTGTTTCTTTGGAGACAATCAGTTTTATAGGATACTGAACACAATAAGGTGTTATTTTAGACATAATATTTCATACCATTTTTAATTTTCTTTTTTCCTATTCTAGCTTTGAAAATTGACATGTTACAGTAGCATTCCATATTGTATTTTAAAATATTCTAATATTTCCATAATATTAAATAAAAATACACTTACCTAAAGAAGGAGCCAGCCAATATACTATAAAAAACTGAAGGAACGCTTCATCAAAACACTTGAAATGTAGTGAAAGTGCCAAAGCTGGATTAAATATAGCTCCTGTTAGACTTCCACCTGTAATGCATATTAAGCAGAGTGATACCAAACCATATGCCTTACACTTCCTTGAAACTAGAAATAATAGGGATTACTAAATGTTACTATTTTGTTTTAGGTCTTTAAGTATTCTCATTTTGTAATTTTCCTTTGCAAAATCACCTGGCATATTATAGAATCTTAAAAATTTGAAGGGCCTTCCTGGTAAAGTTTTGCAGTGCAAGGTGAATGGGAGGAATGGCTGTTGAATCCTGTTATGCCAACGTTCTTTTCTGTAGGTACCCTCCCTCCCCTGCCTTTTGTGTTTTGGTTTTTACAGAAATGAGCAACAAGAAACAAAATGCAAACTGTGGATAAAAAGAAGGATGAACTAACAGAAGGCCACTTATCTTCATATTCATTTATAGTTACGAATTATAGTCACGCTTAAAACATGATAACAAAATCAAGAAGTGCTGATAACTTATATAAGGGCATGTGTATCATAATTACAGTTATTTTGTAACTTTTTTTTGTGTTACTTGACTTGTTTTAAAGAAGAGTTTTACAGATCTGACCCAGATAGAAATATTAGGAATGCAACTTGTGGAAAACTTTAAAACTACATTTATTACAGTTCTGCATTGTTTCATAAGATGCCTTGCTACAAAATGGGTCAAATGAACTATATAGTATTTTATCTGGAGCTCACAAACTTGAAAAATCAAATTCCTTTAGCAAAAAAATACTATATTTTCATGAAGGTAATCATTCCTCACTTTTTGGCCCTCATATATGAGGGCTTCTTAAACAGATATTAAACCTCAAACTTACTTTAGCTTGTTTCTTTGGAGACAATCAGTTTTATAGGATACTGAAAACAATAAGGTGTTATTTTAGACATAATATTTCATACCATTTTTAATTTTCTTTTTTCCTATTCTAGCTTTGAAAATTGACATGTTACAGTAGCATTCCATATTGTATTTTAAAATATTCTAATATTTCCATAATATTAAATAAAAATACACTTACCTAAAGAAGGAGCCAGCCAATATACTATAAAAAACTGAAGGAACGCTTCATCAAAACACTTGAAATGTAGTGAAAGTGCCAAAGCTGGATTAAATATAGCTCCTGTTAGACTTCCACCTGTAATGCATATTAAGCAGAGTGATACCAAACCATATGCCTTACACTTCCTTGAAACTAGAAATAATAGGGATTACTAAATGTTACTATTTTGTTTTAGGTCTTTAAGTATTCTCATTTTGTAATTTTCCTTTGCAAAATCACCTGGCATATTATAGAATCTTAAAAATAAATTATAGAAGGGCTTCCCTGGTGGTCCAGTGGGTAAAGAGTCTGCCTTGCAGTGCAAGGGGCACCGGTTCGATCCCTGGCCCGGGAAGATCCCACATGTTGTGGAGCAGCTGGGCCAGGGTGCCCAATTAGGAGCCAGCACTCTGGGGCACATGCTTCCAGAGCTGGTGTACTGCAACAAGAGAGCCCACTGCAATGAGGCCCACACAGGCCAAAGAAGAAAGATGGATGAAAATAAATAAATAAATAAAGAACAATAAAAGGGGTCAAAATTCCTGCACAGCTATGTAGATCCAGCACAGCCAAAAGTAAATAAAATTATTTTTTAAAAAGGGGGAAGCAAAATTTAAAAATAAAATACATTATAGGTTATAATATGCCGGGTGCAAAAAAGGCAGGAGGACAAAGAACATTAAGAATTTTAATCCAATGCTTTTCCATGAAATGCACATCAAAAGTTAACCTGCTATGTTAGTATTTCTACAGTTTTATTAAAGAAGGCTGCCCTTAACATTCATCAATTTAAGTGAATTAATAATAATAATAAAAATAAAATGAAAAAGCATTTAAAATGGGTACAGTACCCCAGGATCCTCTTCAACAGAAGTAACCTTTGTGTTGAAACAAAATGGAAAATGGACCAAGGCATTATCATTGATTCCATTTTTACTTGTCAGCAGAGCTCTGAAGAGGTGACTGTGAACGGTATGTGAATTATATCTCAATAAAGTGGTCACAGAATTGTTCTTAAAAAAAAAAAAAAGTGACTGAGTAGTCATAAAAGGTAAGCACAAATTCTGTTGACTGCTTTTCAGAACTCATGGTCCAGCTCTGCACATTGGTTCTCTCTCTTGAGATGGGACCCAGGAGTTTATAGTTTGGGCCACACAGCAAGTGAGGAAAGGCAAAAGAAGTTAGTCTGCTTATCCAATGGTACTTACTAGAACTGTGGCTCAGCTTTTCAAAACATACCCTAATTGTATCCCTGAGATAGACATTTCTGATGGTAGTTCCTTGTGGAAGCTTGAGCACACTCATTTGCCACAGCGACAGATCCAGAGATCATCACAAATTTTACATGCACGTATACCACTATAGTTTGTTAACTGTCTTTTAAAAGTGCCCTGAAGTAACATTGGAAATTAAATGACCTTTTCATAAGATTTCACACTTGAATGGTTGAAAACATTGAAGCTATGTTGAGATAAAGATATTGAAAAATGAAGCTCATGCCATGGCTGAGTTTCTTCTAGCATACCAGCCTCACTGCATGATTCATATTCATGCCTCAGCAATTATAAATTACACCACATTATAGACTTTAAAAACCACTCTTGACTGTTCAAATCCTGGAATGCTAAGCCTGCAACTGCCAAAAACCAACAATTATTTGGTTGGCATGTAGTCATTTCAGCTTAATGCCACAAAAATGTATTGAATTCTTATGTTCTAGACACCACAGAAAGATAAAAGCTCACACAGATCTTTACAATATAATATGGGCTGTGATAATAAGTGACCTGTGAATTTTTTTTAGGCATTTATCAATAGAAACAGACTGAACTATTGCTTCATAATTGGTTTGCTTTAGTCTTTCCATTAGGTCTTTGGTATTTCCATTAGGTCTAAGAACACTATCAGTCAGTTTTATACCATTGTAAAACTCCAGTACTTCATACTCTTTGTCTTCGAGTCCTCACATCACCAGTTCTGCTCAGTGTGACTCAGTAGACACTGCTCCTCCTACCAACATGTACAGTATGTTCCTGTCTCTTGAGTATGAATTAGCATTGCAACTTGCATTAACAGAATGCAGCAGAAGTGATGCTTTGTGAATTTGGAATGTTGGGAACAACAGTAAGTGAATTCTAGGTTCAGGTGTCAATAAAGCCATTATTGGCTTCCACTTTTTTGTTCTCTTGAAACAATGCCCTGATCTTGTTAAGTGAGTGAGTCTAGGAGGATGAGGGGCCACAAGAAAAAAAAAAAACTGAGTTATTTTGTATGGCTGTTGGTACCAACTGCTAGACACATGAGTGAAGCACCTTGGCTCTTCCAAAGATACCAACTGTCCAGCTATATGATCTTAGGGGGAATTTTTTTTTTTAATTTATTATTAATTACTTGTATTGGGAAATTTCAATTTCACCTTCCTAAATTTTTTTAAACCTTTTTCTTAATTAATTAATTAATTTATTTATTTATTTTTGTACATGTATGTTCCCAGATCATTCATATGCATATCCCTTGACCCTCCCCCCACCCAGTTTCCCCCCTCCCATCCCTCCAGACCATCGCCCCAAGTGGTTGTAGGTACTCCTATTCCCCTAGCACAATGACAATAGCTATCTTTTCTACACATGACAGTATAGGTTTCCATGTTACTCCCTCCCACTATATAATTTTCAAAATCATGAAAAATAATAAGATTATTATTTTAAACATAAAATTAACAAATTTAGAAATCCATTGTTCAACAAAGGCCCAAAACGTGTCATTGGCTTTGTTTTAGGCTGGATCATTCTTTTTGGCATTGTAGGATTTTTTGCAGCATTCTTAGCTTTGACCCACCAGATGTCAGTTGGACATTCATCTCCCCCATGTGACAACCAAAAACATTTCCAGATGTTGCCAAAATTGTCCTGGTGAAAACCATTGTCCTAAAGAATTACTGGTACTTATATACTAGACACATACAAGGTGATTTATATATATAACAGCAACAAACTGAGGGAAACCTAAATGTCTATTCATAGGAAAATAGGTAAGTAAATAACTTTATTATTAATTTGGAATACTGTTCAGTATTGAAATGATAAGAAAAATCTCTTTACTAACACAGATCTCCAAGATAATATCACTGGCCACACCACTATAAAAAAGCAAACCACAGAAAATAAGGTATGATTCCTCTTAATATGAACACATATAATAGCTTCTATAGGATCCTATGAATGTGTATAATAAGTATATATAAGAGTTTGGAAGGACATGCACATGCATACCACACAGGACTACACTGGTGAGAATACTAGGCAGGGAAGGAGAGGGGATAGGCAAGAAGGATGGTAATCAAAAGGCACTTAGAGTCTCATTGGTAGTGTTTCCATCTTTTACAAAAAGAACAGATTCATATATTGTGTAATTAAATATGAATTATTTTAAAAATAAGAATTACCCATCAGGCACAGAACTTGGAGAAAATCACTGAAAAATAAGGTACTATGTATTGACATCTAAAAAGAAGCCATAACACATGTTGAAGAAGAGGTATCAACAGGGAGATCAGCTGGCTGGCTGCCAAGAATCTTGGGACAGTGAGAACTTGCTGAAATTACCAGTCAAAAGACTGAACTCCAAATCTGGTAATTATAGGCACTTACGTTTCTCAGTACTCCTAAAGCAAATCATTTGCTGTGACAGAATAACACTAGTTAAAATCATGTAAGACTTGTGTAAAGCCTAGAATTAGCTTAATGTCAATTAACTTAAAATGGAGGACTTCCCTGGTAGTCCAGTGGTTAAGACTGCCTGCCAGTGCAGGGAACACAGGTTTGATCCCTGATCTGGGAAGATCCCCATGCCGCTGGCAACTAAGCCTGTGTTCCACAGTTACTGAAGCCCACATGCCTAGATCCTGTGCTCCGCAACAAGAGAAGCTACTACAATGAGAAGCCTGTGTACCACAACTAGAGAGTAGCCCATGTAGCAACAAAGACCCAGCACAGCCATAAATAAATAAATGTATTAAAAAAAAAAAAAAACTTACAATGGAATCTAGACCTTTAACAGTGACCAGAGTATTTGTGCCAGGTACTATGGCAAGAACTTGGAATTCATTATTATTCTTCATGATAGTCTGAAGAGGTGGATAGTGCTGTTCTCCAATTTAAGGATGAGGAAACAGACCTATCTTAGTTATCTAAGAACACAGTCCAACTCTAAGAGGTCTATAATCTTTACCACTAAATTATACTGGCATGTGAAGAACAAAAGTGTTCTGTGCCTTTGAAGTTGTTTTTCATTTGTAAGTTGGCACCTATTTCATTTTATTAAAAGCAATCATATATGAAGGACTTAGTTCCTTTCTTTGACAAATAATCTCACCCAAATTCTTCGTGACAAAAAAAAAAAATTCTTAGTGACTTAGCATACAAAAAGCTCCTGAATGGAGTAATGAAATGAAGTAAATGCAATTACTTTGGACATTTTATTAGGTTTATTTTGAAAGCTCTTAGATGTAAAATATGGAATACTCAGCTGTGTATTATTTCTTTCATTTTTTTAAGTGAACAGAGTATTTACTAATATTTTTAGAATGAGTGACATGAATTACTGTTTACTTGGAAAAGGTGACATTATGCTAAGTCCTATTTATAATGAGTAAAACAGTTTTACTCTCTGTACTGATAGAGCTTACTGTCTGATGGAAGAAGACAGGCATTATATCAGAAAACAAGTATGTAGCTAAAAATTCTGCAACGGAAATAAATAAGGTACGGTAATAAAGACAACCTACTTGGATGTGTGAAATAGATTTTTTTCCAATTTAATTTTAAAATGGATGCTGTTCTCTTCTTCTTCTAGTCATTGGACCAAATTCTCCCAAACCTAAATCTTCCCAAAAGATTTGCTTGAAATTTGCATTAGTAGTTTTATAGTTCTGATATGTTAATAAATCACACAGCTTTTTTACACTTTATTTGGGAAGCCAATAAATATAAGGTAAAGACATCAGTGTCCTCCATCTGCACATCAATGTGCAGGGTGCTAAAGTAATAAATATGCAATCAGAGGCTTAGTCATTGGCTATCCAAGGAGGCTGTGGCTGTGTTGCTGGACAGTTATGTTCTATAAGCTTAAATAATAAGTTCTTTAGATATGACCAGAGTATTTGTGCCAGGTACTATGGCAAGAACTTGGAATTCATTATTATTCTTCATGATAGTCTGAAGAGGTGGATAGTGCTGTTCTCCAATTTAAGGATGAGGAAACAGACCTATCTTAGTTATCTAAGAACACAGTCCAACTCTAAGAGGTCTATAATCTTTACCACTAAATTATACTGGCATGTGAAGAACAAAAGTGTTCTGTGCCTTTGAAGTTGTTTTTCATTTGTAAGTTGGCACCTATTTCATTTTATTAAAAGCAATCATATATGAAGGACTTAGTTCCTTTCTTTGACAAATAATCTCACCCAAATTCTTCGTGACAAAAAAAAAAATTCTTAGTGACTTAGCATACAAAAAGCTCCTGAATGGAGTAATGAAATGAAGTAAATGCAATTACTTTGGACATTTTATTAGGTTTATTTTGAAAGCTCTTAGATGTAAAATATGGAATACTCAGCTGTGTATTATTTCTTTCTTTTTTTAAGTGAACAGAGTATTTACTAATATTTTTAGAATGAGTGACATGAATTACTGTTTACTTGGAAAAGGTGACATTATGCTAAGTCCTATTTATAATGAGTAAAACAGTTTTACTCTCTGTACTGATAGAGCTTACTGTCTGATGGAAGAAGACAGGCATTATATCAGAAAACAAGTATGTAGCTAAAAATTCTGCAACGGAAATAAATAAGGTACGGTAATAAAGACAACCTACTTGGATGTGTGAAATAGATTTTTTTCCAATTTAATTTTAAAATGGATGCTGTTCTCTTCTTCTTCTAGTCATTGGACCAAATTCTCCCAAACCTAAATCTTCCCAAAAGATTTGCTTGAAATTTGCATTAGTAGTTTTATAGTTCTGATATGTTAATAAATCACACAGCTTTTTTACACTTTATTTGGGAAGCCAATAAATACAAGGTAAAGACATCAGTGTCCTCCATCTGCACATCAATGTGCAGGGTGCTAAAGTAATAAATATGCAATCAGAGGCTTAGTCATTGGCTATCCAAGGAGGCTGTGGCTGTGTTGCTGGACAGTTATGTTCTATAAGCTTAAATAATAAGTTCTTTAGATATGACCTGTATTAGTGACTTCTGGATATCCTCAAAATGCAAATGATTAAAGAAATATCCTGGGCTTCCCCTGGTGGTCCAGTGGGTAAGGACACCGCCTTGCAGTGCAAGGGGCGCCGGTTCGATCCCTGGCCTGGGAAGATCCCATGTGCCGTGGAGCGGCTGGACCGATGTGTCCAATTACTGAGCTGGAGCTCTGGAGCGCATGCACCCAGAGCTGGCACTCTGCGATGACAGAGGCCACCGCGATGGGAGGCCCACAGGAGCCAAAGAACAAAGACGGATGAAAATAGAGAAATGAAAGACCAATAGAAGTGGCCCGCCTGCTCCCCTCCCTCCCCAACCCGACCCTCGCCCAAAAGATAAATAAATAAAATAAAAGTCTAAAAAAAATAAAATAAAAAGAATAAAAAGAAATATCCTAGCATACAGCTTAGCCAAACCAGTACTAATAGTATCTAGGTGATGGTGGTTTAGTGGCTAAGTAAAGCCTGCAAGCCTGCCAGGCTCTTCTTTTTTTTTTTTTTTTTTTTTGCCCAGGCAAGAATACTAACGGGTTGTCATTTCCTCCTCCAGATCTTCCCCACCCAGGGATTGAACCCAGGTATTCTGTATTGCAGGTGGTCTCCTTCATTGGAGGTGGATTCTTTACCACTGAGCCACCAGGAAAGCCCAACAATATCTTAGAAGTTAAAAAAAAAAAAAGTGACATACTGAAGTAATTTGTAACAACTCCTGATTTAGCTGATGCTTCTCCTGCCTTCCCTTCCCTATCCATTCTTTTTTTTTTTATTATTTTTGGGCGGGGGTCGGGTTGGGGATGGAGGGGAGCGGGCGGGCCACTTCTGTTGGTCTTTCATTTCTCTATTTTCATCCGTCTTTGTTCTTTGGCTCCTCCGGGCCTCCCATCGCGGTGGCCCCTGTTATTGCAGAGCGCTGGCTCTGGGCGCATGCGCTCCTGAGCTCCGGCTCGACAATTGGACACATCGGTCCAGGAGCGCACGTGGGATCCTCCCAGGCCATAAGCGCCTTGGGGCACGACTGGCTATCCAAGGAGGCTGTGGCTGTGTTGCTGGACAGTTATGTTCTATAAGCTTAAATAATAAGTTCTTTAGATATGACCTGTATTAGTGACTTCTGGATATCCTCAAAATGCAAATGATTAAAGAAATATCCTGGGCTTCCCCTGGTGGTCCAGTGGGTAAGGACACCGCCTTGCAGTGCAAGGGGCGCCGGTTCGATCCCTGGCCTGGGAAGATCCCATGTGCCGTGGAGCGGCTGGACCGATGTGTCCAATTACTGAGCCGGAGCTCTGGAGCGCATGCACCCAGAGCTGGCACTCTGCGATGACAGAGGCCACCGCGATGGGAGGCCCACAGGAGCCAAAGAACAAAGACGGATGAAAATAGAGAAATGAAAGACCAATAGAAGTGGCCCGCCCGTCCCCCTCCCTCCCCACCCCACCCCCCAAAAGATAAATAAATAAAATAAAAGTCTAAAAAAAATAAAATAAAAAGAATAAAAAGAAATATCCTAGCATACAGCTTAGCCAAACCAGTACTAATAGTATCTAGGTGATGGTGGTTTAGTGGCTAAGTAAAGCCTGCAAGCCTGCCAGGCTCTTCTTTTTTTTTTTTTTTTTTTTTTGCCCAGGCAAGAATACTAACGGGTTGTCATTTCCTCCTCCAGATCTTCCCCACCCAGGGATTGAACCCAGGTATTCTGTATTGCAGGTGGTCTCCTTCATTGGAGGTGGATTCTTTACCACTGAGCCACCAGGAAAGCCCAACAATATCTTAGAAGTTAAAAAAAAAAAAAAGTGACATACTGAAGTAATTTGTAACAACTCCTGATTTAGCTGATGCTTCTCCTGCCTTCCCTTCCCTATCCATTCTTTTTTTTTTTTTTATTTTTGGGCGGGGGTCGGGTTGGGGATGGAGGGGAGCGGGCGGGCCACTTCTGTTGGTCTTTCATTTCTCTATTTTCATCCGTCTTTGTTCTTTGGCTCCTCCGGGCCTCCCATCGCGGTGGCCCCTGTTATTGCAGAGCGCTGGCTCTGGGCGCATGCGCTCCTGAGCTCCGGCTCGACAATTGGACACATCGGTCCAGGAGCGCACGTGGGATCCTCCCAGGCCAGGGATGGAACCCGCGCCCCTTGCACTGCAAGGCGGTGTCCTTATCCACTGGACCATCAGGGGAAGCCCCCCCTCCCTCCCCCCATCCATTCTTAACTCCTTCCTGCGAAGTCATCTCTGCCTGAGGAGATACACACTGAACTAGTCCTAGAACAGTTCACTCTATTTAAACAGCTCTGACTTAAAGTTACAATTTATATTCATAGAAAGTAACGGGGAGTGGCTTAGTGCATCACTTCCCAAAGTATGTTCTCTTCTGCTACACACTCCTAGACAAACAGATTCCTTTATGTTTGAAAAACTGTCCCACATCTTCCTCTTGGAGTTTCAAAATAAACAGCATGGTAAAGGCCCTGTGAGTCTTAAATTAGAAAATCTGTTTAATCTGGTGTTTGCTAAATTTATTTGGCAACAGAATCCTTTGTTAAGATGTTTTAAGTTATGGTAAAATATACATAACATAAAATATGTCATTTTAACTATTTAAAAGTACATACATATGGCATTAGTTATAATCACAGTGTTCAACCAGCACCACTCTATCCAAAACTTCTCCATTGCCCCAAACAGAAATTCTGTACCCATTAAACAAAAAAATTGCTATTCCTACTTGCTGCCCAACCCATGATAACCTCTATTCTACTTTCTGACTCTGAATTTGCCAAGGATTGAAACTGCACCCATACCCTCCTCCCATCCCAAGTGAAAGCTAGGAGTATTAATCACTGGACCACCAGGGACGTCCCTACAACATCTTTTAAATGTTTATCTCTTCTAATTAAAGTACAGAGCTAAACTGTGACATAACTTTTTGCAAGAGATGATTCTGTTCATATATATGGGATGTTTCTGTTTTAACCCAAACCTAAAACATTTTAATAAACTACTCCCCAAGCCCTCAAATATGCACATATCCTTCCTTCTCTGCTATACCACTTAGTTCCATCTGAGTCTACCAAAAGGATAGTACTATATTTTAAAGGAGGTGAAATGGATTGGGGAGTCTTTAATTTTTACCTAGGAAGTCAAGCATATACTTAAAGATCCTTATCTTAAGGTTTACTTCTATTCGTAGTTTCTCTTTCAATGGACAGAAAACAGTCTTACTACTAATTCTTTTAATTAGATCCTGCCACCAGAATATTTTATAATTCAGATATAGTTCTAACGAAAATATTCTGCTATGATCATTTAAAGTGACATGCTTCCTCATTCAACTTGTTTTTCAAATTTTCTTTTTCTGTTTAGAATATTCAGATTATCCATTAAATCTGAGATCTGTCAAGGTCAACATAGTTTACAAAAAAATTGAAACAGATTTCTCAAGAATTAGTTTTTTAAAATCATCTTTGATTTCAAGGAAGTTTTGATTTTAAAAACACATTTTTCTTGATAAGTCATTAAAAGTTCAAGATGAATCAGAAAGGAAATAAATGACTTAAAGTCATTTTGTAGAAAAATAACTAAGAAATAGAACTATAGAATTTCTACTTCCCACTCTTACTACTGGCCAGTCATGCACCTTGTGCTTTAAGTTGGAAGGAACTTTTGAAACCTAGGATCATTTTTCAGTGAGAGCCCCAGAAAGGATCTATACCAAGTGGGCAAGAGGTAGCTGATGTTATCTTTTCTCTCTACCATTACAACAATCCCTTTGTAGGATATTTGAACCTTTGGCAATATCTCACATGATCTCTGAGCACAAAAGTGACTTTCTCTGGGTGTTAGAAAGTACTGCATGGAGGCTCAATTATTTCAGCCTGTCGGTAAAGAACGAGCTGCAAAATGATAGAAATACGGAGATATCACCAATATTGACATCACAGAGGCGTAGAGGTTTCGAATGTATCCTGGCTCAAGTCATAGAAGCTCTAGACGTGCCCAGTGTTTTGTGGGAATAACAAACCTGCATAGACCAAAAAGGTGATGAGTGCTGACAGCAGGTGGATACGAAGCTTGGTTCGGACCTCCTGGAAGTGCAGCAAAGCGCTGTGGAAGATAAAGGAGCAGACAGCCTCTATGATGACCGCTTTGGGCAAGTCCACTTGGATGGGATTTCTACAAGCGAAGCTCCTCTCGCTGACATGATACTTGGTCAGCCCCAGGCTCCACAGGGCGCCCATGCAGTACCTGCTGCACAGGGCACCAATCAGTTGAGCTAACAGCCTCATCGCACCCGTCTCCGTGGACATGCCCCCCAGCATCATCTGCATCATCACGCCGCACGGGTTGCTGGAGGTGCCCACCAGAGTCAGGCCATGCACCAATGAGAAGAAGTAGATTAGCGTCAGCGGCCAGGTGGGGTGCAGGGGTTCCTGCTCGCTCAGCAGTTGCAGCTCGTGAGTGCAGAAACAGAGCTGGAAGGTGGCCAGAAACTCCAAGACGAAGGCGTGGGCCATGGGTCTCTTCAGCTGCTGCCGGGTGACCACGCGGGCTAGCCCCATGAACAGCACGATCGACAGCATCAGCCCCAGCGAGGTGCCAGTATCCTGCATCCCCGGCCAGAGCCCCCGTGGCGTGGCCATGGCTCTGCCAGAACCAGACTGGGCTGCCTGCTCCCGCGCGACCGGAGGCGGTCTCCCAGCCGGAGTCCGAAGTCCTCAGCCCCGCCCCCTCCTCAGTCACGCCCCTCCTCAGCCCCGCCCCTCCTCACGCCCCTCGGGGCGGGCCGACTCTGCCCTAGCCGGAGGCGGCGGGGCGCCGCGCGGAAGGGCGCCTCCCCGCCTACCCGGCTCTGCGCGAGGGTGCTGTTGCAAGAGCCAGGGAGGCGGGGAGGCGACGGGCAGCGAGGAGAGCGCTGCGAGGGCACCGGCTGAGGGGCCAGCCGTCAGCAGCCAGACACACGCCCTCGCCGCTTCCCTCGGGAACTGGAAGCGGGCCCGGCGTGGGCAGGGAGTGGAGCGGCGGCGCGCGTCCGGAGGCCACTGCGCATGCGCGCGGCGGCCCGTGCTCCCTGGCGAGAGGCTAGACCAACTGGCCACGGTCCGGTGCTGAGCGAGAAGGCGCGCCGCCTGCGCTTTAACAGGTGATTTGACGTGAGAACCGTGAGGGTGTTTCTTCCCGCTCCTAAAACTGTCAAGCTGGAAAGACCCTCCCTCAAAGAGCTTTCCGGCCAGCCACCTCGTCTTTATGTGGAAGATAAAGGAGCAGACAGCCTCTATGATGCCCCAAGTCCACTTGGATGGGATTTCTACAAGCGAAGCTCCTCTCGCTGACATGATACTTGGTCAGCCCCAGGCTCCACAGGGCGCCCATGCAGTACCTGCTGCACAGGGCACCAATCAGTTGAGCTAACAGCCTCATCGCACCCGTCTCCGTGGACATGCCCCCCAGCATCATCTGCATCATCACGCCGCACGGGTTGCTGGAGGTGCCCACCAGAGTCAGGCCATGCACCAATGAGAAGAAGTAGATTAGCGTCAGCGGCCAGGTGGGGTGCAGGGGTTCCTGCTCGCTCAGCAGTTGCAGCTCGTGAGTGCAGAAACAGAGCTGGAAGGTGGCCAGAAACTCCAAGACGAAGGCGTGGGCCATGGGTCTCTTCAGCTGCTGCCGGGTGACCACGCGGGCTAGCCCCATGAACAGCACGATCGACAGCATCAGCCCCAGCGAGGTGCCAGTATCCTGCATCCCCGGCCAGAGCCCCCGTGGCGTGGCCATGGCTCTGCCAGAACCAGACTGGGCTGCCTGCTCCCGCGCGACCGGAGGCGGTCTCCCAGCCGGAGTCCGAAGTCCTCAGCCCCGCCCCCTCCTCAGCCACGCCCCTCCTCAGCCCCGCCCCTCCTCACGCCCCTCGGGGCGGGCCGACTCTGCCCTAGCCGGAGGCGGCGGGGCGCCGCGCGGAAGGGCGCCTCCCCGCCTACCCGGCTCTGCGCGAGGGTGCTGTTGCAAGAGCCAGGGAGGCGGGGGGGCGACGGGCAGCGAGGAGAGCGCTGCGAGGGCACCGGCTGAGGGGCCAGCCGTCAGCAGCCAGACACACGCCCTCGCCGCTTCCCTCGGGAACTGGAAGCGGGCCCGGCGTGGGCAGGGAGTGGAGCGGCGGCGCGCGTCCGGAGGCCACTGCGCATGCGCGCGGCGGCCCGTGCTCCCTGGCGAGAGGCTAGACCAACTGGCCACGGTCCGGTGCTGAGCGAGAAGGCGCGCGCCGCCTGCGCTTTAACAGGTGATTTGACGTGAGAACCGTGAGGGTGTTTCTTCCCCGCTCCTAAAACTGTCAAGCTGGAAAGACCCTCCCCTCAAAGAGCTTTCCGGCCAGCCACCTCGTCTTTATGGCGCTACTGAGAAGACGGGAAGTGCGGGAGCCCGGGGGTGGGGTGGAGTGGGGTAAGGCCGGGGCGGGATAGTGGTCTAGGGAGGGTACATTCCACAGCGACCCAAACGACCTCTGTGAAGAAGGGCATGCCACAGAGTCACCCTTTAACCCATTGCCCGTAACGTTTACCTCAGTTGTGGGTCACACGACCCACCTCAACATTTGTTGCTGTTGTTTTATAATTTTTGGCCCCTTTTTATTGATTTATTTTTCATCCATCTTTATTCTTCAGCCTGTATGGGCCTCCCATCGCAGTGACCTCTTTCGTTGCAGAGCAGCGGCTCTGGGCGCATGCGCTCCAGAGGTCTGGCTCGGTAGTTGGACACACCCATCCAGCCGCTCCGCGGCATGTGGAATCTTCCCGGGCTAGGGATCAAACCCAGTGCCCCTTGCACTGCAAGGCAAATTCTTTACCCACTGGGCCACCAGGGAAGACTTCAGCATTTGTTTTTAAAAAAGCTTGAAAGGCACAGTGGCACAAAGCTTAGCAGACAAGATGTGTACAGTAAGTGCTAGGTTAAAGTTGAAAGAGTAGGTCTTGCGACAGCATCCCACTCCCACAGCTCGCCCACCTGGGATGGCCCATTGTGGGTGCGACTGGAGGGGATGTCTGGGTTTCCTCAGACCTCGCGTCTATCTGTCCTATTCATAAGGCTTCCCTCTGGCTTAAACATTGAAGAATCTGTCTGCAATGTGGGAGACCCAGGTTCAATCCCTAGATTGAGAAGATACCCTAGAGAAGGGAATGACTACGTATTCCAGAAATACTGTCTGGAAAATCCCATAGACACAGGAGCGTGACAGACTACATACAGTCTATGGGGTCACAAAATGTCAGACACAACTGAGCGATGAACACAACATTCTATTCACAAAGGTGTGTCACCATCACAAATTAGTTATTTTGAGTGGTGATTCTTAGAAGTGAAGTCGTAAATTAATAATGTGACTGTCCCTATAATTTTGACTTGATTTACATATAAAATGTTTCTTCCCGCTCCTAAAACTGTCAAGCTGGAAAGACCCTCCCCTCAAAGAGCTTTCCGGCCAGCCACCTCGTCTTTATGGCGCTACTGAGAAGACGGGAAGTGCGGGAGCCCGGGGGTGGGGTGGAGTGGGGTAAGGCCGGGGCGGGATAGTGGTCTAGGGAGGGTACATTCCACAGCGACCCAAACGACCTCTGTGAAGAAGGGCATGCCACAGAGTCACCCTTTAACCCATTGCCCGTAACGTTTGCCTCAGTTGTGGGTCACACGACCCACCTCAACATTTGTTGCTGTTGTTTTATAATTTTTGGCCCCTTTTTATTGATTTATTTTTCATCCATCTTTATTCTTCAGCCTGTATGGGCCTCCCATCGCAGTGACCTCTTTCGTTGCAGAGCAGCGGCTCTGGGCGCATGCGCTCCAGAGGTCTGGCTCGGTAGTTGGACATACCCATCCAGTCGCTCCGCGGCATGTGGAATCTTCCCGGGCTAGGGATCGAACCCAGTGCCCCTTGCACTGCAAGGCAAATTCTTTACCCACTGGACCACCAGGGAAGACTTCAGCATTTGTTTTTAAAAAAGCTTGAAAGGCACAGTGGCACAAAGCTTAGCAGACAAGATGTGTACAGTAAGTGCTAGGTTAAAGTTGAAAGAGTAGGTCTTGCGACAGCATCCCACTCCCACAGCTCGCCCACCTGGGATGGCCCATTGTGGGTGCGACTGGAGGGGATGTCTGGGTTTCCTCAGACCTCGCGTCTATCTGTCCTATTCATAAGGCTTCCCTCTGGCTTAAACATTGAAGAATCTGTCTGCAATGTGGGAGACCCAGGTTCAATCCCTAGATTGAGAAGATACCCTAGAGAAGGGAATGACTACGCATTCCAGAAATACTGTCTGGAAAATCCCATAGACACAGGAGCGTGACAGACTACATACAGTCTATGGGGTCACAAAATGTCAGACACAACTGAGCGATGAACACAACATTCTATTCACAAAGGTGTGTCACCATCACAAATTAGTTATTTTGAGTGGTGATTCTTAGAAGTGAAGTCGTAAATTAATAATGTGACTGTCCCTATAATTTTTGACTTGATTTACATATAAAATGAAACAATTACATCTTATTATTATATACACTGCTTCCTATGTGGAGAGGAAATGAAACCGAACGAGGCCCTGTGACCTGTTTCTGTCCCTCATTTCTTGTAGGCAGGACTCCAGCCTCCATGACCTTCCCTGAGTCCCAGCCATAGGCTGGAACAGCTCCTCATCAAGGGAGAAGCAGTTGAGATAAGATTGAAGGGACCAGAGACCCTGCACACCTAATCTTGTCAGCAACCCCTCCCTTGAGAAGTACTTGGGAACCCCTCCCTTGGGAAGTAAAAGACAAGACAAAGTACATGCATGCTCTGTCATGTCTGTCTCCACTCTTTGCAACCCCATGGACTGTAGCCTGCCAGACTCCTGTGTCTATGGAATTTTCCAGATAAGAATACTGGAATGGGTTGCCATTTCCTACTCCAGGGGATCTTCCCAACCCAGGGATCGAAGATGTAATGTTATAAAACTCCTTATCAAATCCTCCTGGGTTGGACACATATTTTTTTTCAAGGCAGGAGCCTGCTGTGTTACCCTTTAACTCTCAAAGTACAGTAAGTCCCCTACATGTGAACCTTAAAGTTGTGAATTTCAAAGGTGTGAACTTGCATTTGCATGCCCAGTAACATAAGTTAGTTCACGTGTCTGGCATGTGTGCATCCTCTACAGGTAGATGCTTTTGTGTATTTTACAGTACTGTATAGAGTACAGTAGTACAGTATCTTTATTTCAAGCCCAGGATGTCTGGAAGCAGGAGGATAGCTAGACTTGAATCCAGGAAGGAATCAGAACCTATTTCATCAATGTTGGGAGTGAGTGAAATGGAAGCTTGCCCTGTATCTCCTATTGTTGATAGTCCTTCAGCCCTGCCACCTCCCATCTCCTCTCTTTCCTCCAGTCAGTGACTCTTCTTTCCTGATCATTCAATGCCAGCCCCTATATGCAGCCATTGTACTGTACTACTGTACTTTTCAAAGTACTGTAAGATTAAAAATGTTTGTGTTGGTTTGTTTTTATGTATTATTTGTGCAAAAAGTATTATAAACCTATTACAGGGCTTCCCTGGTAGTCCAGTGGGTAGAGAGTCCATCTTGCAGTGCAAGGGCACCTGTTTGATCCCTGGCCCAGGAAGATGCCATATGTCGCAGAGCGACTGAACTGGTGTGTCCAATTATGAGCCAGTGCTCTGGAGTGCATGCAAATAAATAAAGAATAAAGATGGATGAAAATAAATAGAAAACCAATAAAAGAGGCCAAAATAAAAAAAAAAACATACAAAACCTATTACAGTACAATAGTATATAGCCAATTGTGTTAGTTGCTAACTTTGTTGGACTTACGAACAAATTGGATTTATGAACGTGCTCTTGAAATAGAACTTGTTTGAATGTAGGGGACTTACTGTAATAAAGCTGTCCTTTCCTGTGCTGTGCTTAGTTGCTCAGTGGTGTCCTACTCTTTGCCACCCCACAGACTGCAGCCCATCTGGCTCCTCTGTCCATGAGGATTCTCCAGGCAAGAGTACTGGAGTGGGTTGCCAGGCCCAGGGAATCTTCCGAACCTAGGAATTGAACCCCGGTGTCCCACATTATAGGCGGATTCTTTACTGTCTGAGTCACCAGGGAAGCCCGTCCTTTCCTACTTCACTCAAAACTGTCTCTAAGATTCAATTTGGCACCAATGTATAGAAAAGCTGAGCTTTCAGAATCAGAAGCCCAAAACAACTTTAGAGAGATCTATAGCAATCACCACATTCTAAAATGGAAAATATTTGTCTAGTGCTCTATCACATATACAATTAAATTTTTGTGAGATCTTTTTGCTTCTACCTGAGTCATATGCTATTAAAAGTAGTCTTATCATCCTGTTTTGTTTTTTTCTGGCTCCACCATCCTGCTTAATGGGATCCTAGTTCCCCAGCCACGGGTTGAAACTGTGTCCCCTGATTGCTACTGTATTAGTCTGCTGAGACTGACACCACCAAATAACGCATTCTGGGTGACTTGAACAACAATGTCTATTTTATTTTTTTTTTAATTATTTGTTTATTTTTGCCTATTCTAGGTTTTCACTGCTGCCACAGGCTCTTTTCTAGTTGCAGGGAGTGGGGCCTATTCTCTAGTTGAAGTGAGCAGGCTTTTTGTTGCAGTGACTTCTCTTGTTGTGGCTCTAGGGCACACAGGCTTCAGTAGTTGCGGCACAGGGGCTCAATTATTGCGATTCCAAGGCTCTAGAGCACAGGATTAATAAGTTGTGGCTTGCGGGTTTAGTTGTTCGGCAGCATGTGGGATCTTCCTGAATCAGGGATTGAACCTGTGTCTCCTGCATTGACAGGCGAATTCTTTACCACTGAGCTACCAGGGAAGCCCCAACAACAATGTCTATTTTCTTACAGTTCTGAAGACTGAAAGTCTGAGGTCATGGTGCCAGGGTTAGTCTCAGATGATCTCATCAAAGATCTCTCTTCCTGGCTTATAGATGGTGGCCTTCTTACTCTGTCCTCTCATGGGTTTCCTCTGTGCTCTCACTGAGAGAGATCTTCAGTGTCTCCTGCTCTTCTTAAAAGGATAGCAGCCCTATCAGATTAGGGGGCCAGCCTTATCACATTTAAACTTGATTGGACCCTGTCTCCAAATAGAGTCACACTAGGAGTTAGGGCTTCTACATATGAATTTAGGAGTGGAGGAGACACAGTTTGATTTATAACAGCTACTGAGGAGTGACTCCTGCTTTTTGCTTCCATTTCTCTGTCTAGAAGGGGTCCCAGTTGAAGCCTATGCTGGATCTCCTTAGAATTCAAGAGCTGATGAAGTACGGATGGAGCAGGACTTTAGACCTCTGTGTAGCTCCTGGGGTTTCTTCAGGAAAGATGCCATCCCAAAATTAAGGATGTGAGCCCCTTTTTTTGGGGCTTTTTTACCTGAGTCATATGCTATTAAAAGTAGTCTTATCATCCTGTTTTGTTTTTTTCTGGCTCCACCATCCTGCTTAATGGGATCCTAGTTCCCCAGCCACGGGTTGAAACTGTGTCCCCTGATTGCTACTGTATTAGTCTGCTGAGACTGACACCACCAAATAACGCATTCTGGGTGACTTGAACAACAATGTCTATTTTATTTTTTTTTTAATTATTTGTTTATTTTTGCCTATTCTAGGTTTTCACTGCTGCCACAGGCTCTTTTCTAGTTGCAGGGAGTGGGGCCTATTCTCTAGTTGAAGTGAGCAGGCTTTTTGTTGCAGTGACTTCTCTTGTTGTGGCTCTAGGGCACATGGGCTTCAGTAGTTGCGGCACAGGGGCTCAATTATTGCAACTCCAAGGCTCTAGAGCACAAGATTAATAAGTTGTGGCTCGTGGGTTTAGTTGTTCTGCAGCATGTGGGATCTTCCTGAATCAGGGATTGAACCTGTGTCTCCTGCATTGACAGGCGAATTCTTTACCACTGAGCTACCAGGGAAGCCCCAACAACAATGTCTATTTTCTTACAGTTCTGAAGACTGAAAGTCTGAGGTCATGGTGCCAGGGTTAGTCTCAGATGATCTCATCAAAGATCTCTCTTCCTGGCTTATAGATGGTGGCCTTCTTACTCTGTCCTCTCATGGGTTTCCTCTGTGCTGTCACTGAGAGAGATCTTCAGTGTCTCCTGCTCTTCTTAAAAGGATAGCAGCCCTATCAGATTAGGGGGCCAGCCTTATCACATTTAAACTTGATTGGGCCCTGTCTCCAAATAGAGTCACACTAGGAGTTAGGGCTTCTACATATGAATTTAGGAGTGGAGGAGACACAGTTTGATTTATGACAGCTACTGAGGAGTGACTCCTGCTTTTTGCTTCCATTTCTCTGTCTAGAAGGGGTCCCAGTTGAAGCCTATGCTGGATCTCCTTAGAATTCAAGCGCTGATGGAGTACGGATGGAGCAGGACTTTAGGCCTCTGTGTAGCTCCTGGGGTATCTTCAGGAAAGATGCCATCCTAAGAGAGTCACCAAGCCTGGTTCAAGGATGTGAGCCCCTGTCAGCAAGGAGAAGAAATGGTGAAAGGATCGTGAGCTCTGTCATTTATATGAGCCTCCAGCTCAGCCTCCATGGATTCATGCCTCTGTCACAAGGTAAACAGGCTATGGTTGAAAAAAAAAAAGTCCAACTAAATAGAAATACCCATTCAGTGGAATACTGTTCAGTGAGAAAAAGGTTGAGCCATTCAAAGTAGCCAAAAGGTGGAAGCAACCCAAATGTCTGTTGACAGATGAACAGATGAGCAAAGTGTGGTATATACATGCGATGGAATATTATGCAGCCTTAAAAGGAAAGAAAATTCTGACATATGCTACAAACTAGATGAGCCTTGAGGATATTTTGTTAAGTGAAATGCACTAATCACAAAAAAACAAATACTATAAGATTTTGCTTATATGAGGGTCCTAGAGTAGTCAAATTCATAGAGATTGAAAACAGAATGGTGGTTGCCAGTAACTGGCAGTGAAGGAGGGATGGTAAGTTACTGTTTAATTGGCAATGGGTTTCAGTTTTGGAAGATAATGAGTTCTGGAGATGGGTGTTGAATTGCACAAAAATAAGAATATAGTTAATATCACTAAACTGTGCACTTAAAAACAGTTAACATAAGGGCTTCCCTGGTGGTTCAATGGGTAAAGAGTCCATCTTGCAGTGCAAGGCGCATAGTTTGATCCCTGGCTTGGGAAGATCCCATGTGCCGTGGAGCGACTGGACCAGTGTGTCCAATTATGAGCCAGTGCTCTGGAGCGCATGCGCCCAGAGCTTGTGCTTTGCAACGAGAGAGACCCCTGTGACGGGAAACTCACACAGGCAAAAGAATAAAGATGGATGAAAATAAATAAATAAATAACCCAATAAAAGAGGCCAAAAAACAAAGTTAACATAGTAGACTCTTTTTTTGGCTGTGCTAGATCTTTTTTGTAGTGCATAGGCTTCTTGTTGTGGAGCATGGGCTCTAGAGTGTGTGGACTTCAGTAGTTGTGGCCATTAGGCTCTCTAGTCATGGCGTGTGGGCTCAGTGGTTGTGGCGCACGGGCTTAATTGCTTTGCGGAATGTGGAATCTTAGTTTCCTGACCAAGGATCGTACCTGCTTTCCCTGCATTAGAAGGCAAATTCTTAATCACTGGACCATAGGGGAAATCCCAAAATAGTAAATTTTGTGTGTATTCTACTACAATAAAAAATTTTTTTTAAGAGATCAACTATCGGGCTTCCCTGGTGGTCCAGTGGGTAAGGACACCGTCTTGCACTGCACAGGGCGCCAGTTCAATCCCTGGCCTGGAAAGATCCCACGTGCTGCGGAGCCTCTGGACCAATGTATCCAACTACCGAGCCAGTGCTTGGGGTGCATGCGCCCAGAGCCGGTGCTCTACAGCGACAGAGGCCACTGCGATGGGAGGCCCACACGGCCAAAGAACAAAGATAAATAAATGAAAGATCAATAGAAGTGGCCACACACAAAAAAGACAGATGAACTCTCAAGCTAAGAAAAACACTGAACGTATACTTCTAAATGAAAGAATCAGGCCTGAAAGGCTACAAACTGTATGGTTCTATTTATAGAACATTTTATCATTTAAAAAAAAAAATATATATTTAATCATGTGGCTGAGTTGTATCTCAGTTGCAGCACATAGGATCCTCATTGTGGCATATGGAGTCTTTTGTTGTGGCGCATAGACTCTCTAGTTGTGGCACATGAGTTTGGTAGTTGTGACCTATGGGCTTAGTTGCTCCGTGGCATGTGGGTGCTTAGTTTACCAGTCAGGGATACAACCCAAGTTCCTTGAATTACAAGGCAGATTCTTAATCACTGGACCACTAGGGAAGTCTCTGTAGGATATTTTAGAAAAGGCAAAACTATAGAGACAGAAAATAGATTAGTAGAGATCAGTAGGCATTCAATGGGGAGGAGAGTTGAATAGGCACAGAAGATATTTTATAATGGTGAAACCATTTTGTAATACTATAATGGTGGATATATGATACTGTGTATATAATGTATAGAACCTTTTTAAAATTAATTATTTTTTTGCCACATCACCTGTTATGTGGGATCTTAGTTCCCTGACCTGGAATCCAACCCAAGCCCCCTGTATTGGAAGCATGGAGTCCTAACCACTGGACTGCCAAGGAAGTCCCCATAGAACATTAATATATGCAAAATTTTGAAATAATTTAGGAGATAGGAGAATCTCAAGATGGAATAAAGAATGGGGCAGAATAACCTAACTGTATTATAAATCTGTGAAACAACCTTGCTGAAGGGCTGAGAGAAACCTAAATATTAAAAACTTTGGAAGTAAGTGGAGTTTTAAAAATTAAATTCAAAAATAAAAATGCTGTACATCAGCATTATACCTTAGTTGAAAAAGAAAAGTAGTGTACTAATGGTGGTATAATTTAACAATTCTGAATTATAAGAAGTATAACTATATTGCAGTTGGAGATATCAGTATGAACTTGTATGTAGCTTAATATAGATACAGATGGTTATGTACAGAAATAGTTATAGATATGTGTGTATGTATGTATATATATATATAAATATATATATGTATATAGGTTGGTACACACACATGTATTTCTTTACTCTGTTACCTGGGAGAGCCTAGAAGGTAGAATACCCAATAGCCATGCAGCTAGTACCCAGACATTGGTTTCCCAGACCATTCTCTAATGAAAGGAGCCAGGGCTGATTTAAGAACTGGAGCAGACAAAATACAAGAACATCTATAGTACCAGAACATCTTGTAGTGCCTGAGAGTAAAAAAGTTCTAAAAAAAAAAAGATGGAGCTTTGTCAAAGGGACACAGTAGCCAACTGAAGGAGCTGGCCAAAGCTAGACCATTTAAGCAATACAATAAAGTAGTACTGGATTATAACTGAAAGATTAGTTTATACTTTTTTAGTTCCTTGAATTAAAAAGGCAGATTCTTAATCACTGGACCACTAGGAAGTCTCTGTAGGATATTTTAGAAAAGGCAAAACTATAGAGACAGAAAATAGATTAGTAGAGATCAGTAGGCATTCAATGGGGAGGAGAGTTGAATAGGCACAGAAGATATTTTATAATGGTGAAACCATTTTGTAATACTATAATGGTGGATATATGATACTGTGTATATAATGTATAGAACCTTTTTAAAATTAATTATTTTTTTGCCACATCACCTGTTATGTGGGATCTTAGTTCCCTGACCTGGAATCCAACCCAAGCCCCCTGTATTGGAAGCATGGAGTCCTAACCACTGGACTGCCAAGGAAGTCCCCATAGAACATTAATATATGCAAAATTTTGAAATAATTTAGGAGATAGGAGAATCTCAAGATGGAATAAAGAATGGGGCAGAATAACCTAACTGTATTATAAATCTGTGAAACAACCTTGCTGAAGGGCTGAGAGAAACCTAAATATTAAAAACTTTGGAAGTAAGTGGAGTTTTAAAAATTAAATTCAAAAATAAAAATGCTGTACATCAGCATTATACCTTAGTTGAAAAAGAAAAGTAGTGTACTAATGGTGGTATAATTTAACAATTCTGAATTATAAGAAGTATAACTATATTGCAGTTGGAGATATCAGTATGAACTTGTATGTAGCTTAATATAGATACAGATGGTTATGTACAGAAATAGTTATAGATATGTGTGTATGTATGTATATATATATATAAATATATATATGTATATAGGTTGGTACACACACATGTATTTCTTTACTCTGTTACCTGGGAGAGCCTAGAAGGTAGAATACCCAATAGCCATGCAGCTAGTACCCAGACATTGGTTTCCCAGACCATTCTCTAATGAAAGGAGCCAGGGCTGATTTAAGAACTGGAGCAGACAAAATACAAGAACATCTATAGTACCAGAACATCTTGTAGTGCCTGAGAGTAAAAAAGTTCTAAAAAAAAAAAGATGGAGCTTTGTCAAAGGGACACAGTAGCCAACTGAAGGAGCTGGCCAAAGCTAGACCATTTAAGCAATACAATAAAGTAGTACTGGATTATAACTGAAAGAATAAATTCAGTATCTATGAGCCATACTGATATATTTGAATTAATAAGTGGGAGAGAATATGAACATCTCCAGTCAAAAGAATTCCAAATAATTTTATGTAGATACTCCACCTTCAAGGAGACTAGGTATAGCTCCTCACTTCTTTAAGCATGGGTTGTGCATTCTGACTTCCTTTCAAAAAGACAAGTCTGGAAGGCAGGGGAATGGGGGGGATGGGAAAGTGACTTTGCAGTGGAGAAACTTGACGAACACTACCTCAGCCAGATGATCAACCTTAATCTCAACAGTGATGTCATGTTGGTAGTATTGATATGATGTAATGACTGTGGTACTTTACTTTGAGTCTAATCATGGGAAAAACGAGACAAATCCCAGTTGAGGAGCATTCTGCAAAACACTTAACCAGTCTTCCTCAGAACTGTCGAGGTCATAAACAATAAAGGGAGTCTGAGAAACTGTTATAGTGAAGAGAAGTTGAGAAACTGTCATAGCAAAGAGGAACCTAAGGAGATGTGATGACTAAATGTAATATAGTATCTTGGAAGGGATCCTGGAATAGATAAAGGGCATCAGGTAAAATTTAAGGGAATATAAATAAAATATGGATTTAGCTTGTGATAACATATTAATATTTATTCATGAATTATGACAAATGCTCCATATTATGTAAGATGTTAATAATAGGGAGAACTGAGTATGGGGCATATAGGAGCTCTCTGTACTATTTACATATTTGTATGTAAAGAATAGATTTTTATTTATTAAAAATAATTAAATATGACAATACAAAGTAGAGGTCGCTCTTAACTTTTTGAATGGAATTGGAACATTTGAAAGTTTCAACAGAGTTCGGAGTTGGCACTGGCGATTTGAGCAGTGATAAGAGAAGATAAAGTCCTTAGAAACTATTTATTTGTTTTGTTTTGTTTTGTTTTGTCAATTCTGGGTTTTCACTGCTGCAACACTCTTTTCTTTATAACTGTCCTATGAGATAAATTCTATTATTATTATTATTATTATTTTTTGGGTTGGGGAGGGAGGGGAGCGGGCGGGCCACTTCTATTGGTCTTTCATTTCTCTGTTTTCATCCGTCTTTGTTCTTTGGCTCCTGTGGGCCTCCCATCGCGGTGGCGTCTGTCGTTGCAGAGCGCCGGCCCTGGGCGCATGCGCTCCAGAGCTCCGGCTCGGTGATTGGACACATCGGTCCAGCCGCTCCGCGGCACGTGGGATCTTCCCAGGCCAGGGATCGAACCGGCGCCCCTTGCACTGCAAGGCGGCGTCCTTATCCATTGGACCACCAGGGGAAGCCCCTTAGAAACTATTTAGACGAGAAAGACCTCAAGCAGGACTTTAATAGCCTGGATGCAGGTGCATGTGGCATCAGCAGCGGCAAAGTGCTTTGGGCAGGGACCAGAGGCCTGGGTCCCCTTTAAGCCGCAGTAGAAACAATGGAGGTTCTATTTCTGCAGAGAAACCTGGTCAAATACCAGTCTTCCTCAGAACTGTCGAGGTCATAAACAATAAAGGGAGTCTGAGAAACTGTTATAGTGAAGAGAAGTTGAGAAACTGTCATAGCAAAGAGGAACCTAAGGAGATGTGATGACTAAATGTAATATAGTATCTTGGAAGGGATCCTGGAATAGATAAAGGGCATCAGGTAAAATTTAAGGGAATATAAATAAAATATGGATTTAGCTTGTGATAACATATTAATATTTATTCATGAATTATGACAAATGCTCCATATTATGTAAGATGTTAATAATAGGGAGAACTGAGTATGGGGCATATAGGAGCTCTCTGTACTATTTACATATTTGTATGTAAAGAATAGATTTTTATTTATTAAAAATAATTAAATATGACAATACAAAGTAGAGGTCGCTCTTAACTTTTTGAATGGAATTGGAACATTTGAAAGTTTCAACAGAGTTCGGAGTTGGCACTGGCGATTTGAGCAGTGATAAGAGAAGATAAAGTCCTTAGAAACTATTTATTTGTTTTGTTTTGTTTTGTTTTGTCAATTCTGGGTTTTCACTGCTGCAACACTCTTTTCTTTATAACTGTCCTATGAGATAAATTCTATTATTATTATTATTATTATTTTTTGGGTTGGGGAGGGAGGGGAGCGGGCGGGCCACTTCTATTGGTCTTTCATTTCTCTGTTTTCATCCGTCTTTGTTCTTTGGCTCCTGTGGGCCTCCCATCGCGGTGGCGTCTGTCGTTGCAGAGCGCCGGCCCTGGGCGCATGCGCTCCAGAGCTCCGGCTCGGTGATTGGACACATCGGTCCAGCCGCTCCGCGGCACGTGGGATCTTCCCAGGCCAGGGATCGAACCGGCGCCCCTTGCACTGCAAGGCGGCGTCCTTATCCATTGGACCACCAGGGGAAGCCCCTTAGAAACTATTTAGACGAGAAAGACCTCAAGCAGGACTTTAATAGCCTGGATGCAGGTGCATGTGGCATCAGCAGCGGCAAAGTGCTTTGGGCAGGGACCAGAGGCCTGGGTCCCCTTTAAGCCTCAGTAGAAACAATGGAGTTTCTATTTCTGCAGAGAACAAGAGCTAGAGAAAATTGGAAAAAAATGATGAACACAGGTGCTCTGCGGGTGCGTTTGAGGCTTCAGAAAACAATTTGGGAGAAAATAAAGAAATTTGGCTCTTCTGCAGAATGAATGGAAGCAGAACCAAATAAACACTGTATTGTTTCAGCCCTTCATTGAAGGATGCTGTTGCTTGAAAAACAGGGTGCTTATTGCTATCTATAAATCTCTTCAAAATCTGTTAGATGTAAAATATAAAAAATCTATAAACACACACACACATTACATACACAGTAAATGCAATTTAATGACCTGAGTCAAAGAGTATATTTTTTAAATAAAGCTTAAAAACCAAATTAATATACAGACAGAAATCCTTTTCACTATACCTAATTTATGAGAAATATAAACCTCAACCAACCGGTTTTTCAACTTCCTTTTGTCTCTAATGATAGGCCTCCTAGTTTGAACATGTGCTAAAATTTCTAGTATTGGATTTAACTGGACAAACCTGATTCTTGCCAGGATTATAAACTCTTTGAATTCTGGTTATGGGAAATACCTTTTTCTGAATTTCACTCTGTATAACTTCCCATTCACTGTTCCCTTTCTGATGCTCAGTTACTTCATTTTTAATCAACTTCTCTTACAGTGTGTATTGTGCTGGCTTGTTCTCTATTATTTGTACTTTTTAGTAAGATTCATTCTTCCTTTATCTCTAGATGGTGATAACTGTAGATGATGATGATTCTAGATCCAGAATCTAGCTGGATCTAACTGGGCACCCTCCCCACCCCAGAACAAATCTTGCTCAATGAAGATTATGGACAAGAAAAAATGAGTCTTCGTTGCGCATGCGCCAGAGCTCGCTCGGTGATTGGACACATCGGTCCAGCCGCTCCGAGGCACGTGGGATCTTCCCAGGCCAGGGATCGAACCGCGCCTTGCACTGCAAGGCGGCGTCCTTATCCATTGGACCACCAGGGGAAGCCCCTTAGAAACTATTTAGACGAGAAAGACCTCAAGCAGGACTTTAATAGCCTGGATGCAGGTGCATGTGGCATCAGCAGCGGCAAAGTGCTTTGGGCAGGGACCAGAGGCCTGGGTCCCCTTTAAGCCTCAGTAGAAACAATGGAGTTTCTATTTCTGCAGAGAACAAGAGCTAGAGAAAATTGGAAAAAAATGATGAACACAGGTGCTCTGCGGGTGCGTTTGAGGCTTCAGAAAACAATTTGGGAGAAAATAAAGAAATTTGGCTCTTCTGCAGAATGAATGGAAGCAGAACCAAATAAACACTGTATTGTTTCAGCCCTTCATTGAAGGATGCTGTTGCTTGAAAAACAGGGTGCTTATTGCTATCTATAAATCTCTTCAAAATCTGTTAGATGTAAAATATAAAAAATCTATAAACACACACACACATTACATACACAGTAAATGCAATTTAATGACCTGAGTCAAAGAGTATATTTTTTAAATAAAGCTTAAAAACCAAATTAATATACAGACAGAAATCCTTTTCACTATACCTAATTTATGAGAAATATAAACCTCAACCAACCGGTTTTTCAACTTCCTTTTGTCTCTAATGATAGGCCTCCTAGTTTGAACATGTGCTAAAATTTCTAGTATTGGATTTAACTGGACAAACCTGATTCTTGCCAGGATTATAAACTCTTTGAATTCTGGTTATGGGAAATACCTTTTTCTGAATTTCACTCTGTATAACTTCCCATTCACTGTTCCCTTTCTGATGCTCAGTTACTTCATTTTTAATCAACTTCTCTTACAGTGTGTATTGTGCTGGCTTGTTCTCTATTATTTGTACTTTTTAGTAAGATTCATTCTTCCTTTATCTCTAGATGGTGATAACTGTAGATGATGATGATTCTAGATCCAGAATCTAGCTGGATCTAACTGGGCACCCTCCCCACCCCAGAACAAATCTTGCTCAATGAAGATTATGGACAGAATGGCTAATTAATAGGCTCTTATCACCATGAAGTCTTCGTTCATTCAATAAGTATTTATTAAGAATCGGTAGGTGCCAGCCAGTCTGCTGGCAATGAATAAATACTATTCCTTTCCTCTTGGTATTTAGCTATTGAGAAAGAGAGGATATTAAAGAATGATAAAATATTATGCATATTAAGTTAGGGGAATCTTGTGCTGTCATCCCTAAGACTTTTTTTTTTTTGAAGGGAGTCATAGGCCCTTTGAATCTTGTCAATGTTCTGAACACTTGCCCCAGAAAACAAATTAATATATCCCCCAAACTTGCCAATGGTTTCAAGTTATTCATGGAGCCTTTGAAACCCCTTCATGAACTCTGAGTTTAGAATTCCTACCCTAAATGATAAACACCAAAACTGAATGAAACCGCAAGCAGCAGACATTCTAAGATGGAAGGGAAGATAGACTACGTGCTTCAGAGTGGCAGCAGCAAGAATGAAAATTGAGTTTCTGTAGCTTTATCTTCCATGTGTTATCACCAGCTAGCATATTTAATAATTCATGTTTCCAGCAATAATCCACCACTGAGGACCCAATGCCCCACTAAGTGAATCTTGGCCTTCCACTCAGTGAACCTTGGCCTCCCACAGAAGGAGCTACCAACTCATTCACCTTTGCTCTAGGAGGTAAGAGGTACTATAGAACAAAGCAGGGTAAAGGGGATAGAAATTGGCTGGGGTTTTGCGTGCTTGCGTTATTTGATATAGTTACACAGAATTTCAAGGAAAGGATCTCTGATAAGGTGGTCTTAGAGCAGGAATTTATAGAAGTGAGGGATTAAACCAGGTGAATATCCAGGGCAGCCTTTCACCGAAATGGAGCAGCAAATGGAAGGAGGCCAGTGAACAGAGGAGAGCTGAGCAATAGAAGTGCGAGTATGATGGGCAGTGAGCTCAGGAGGGAGCTGTGTGTGTCAGGATTAGAGTGAGAAGGGTCAGAGACAAGGGATTAGCAGACTCTGAGGGCTCGTAATTCAGGGTCATAAAGTGCTGTTAGTCATGGGAAAATTGCTCAGTGAAACCCAATGGGGGATGTTTTGGGATAGTTAGCTGGATAATATAGAGAGGCTTAGCAAGCCTGATCTTGTCCCAGTAAGGGTTAACTAATGGACACTGTTTTGTGTGTTGGGGGTAGGGGAGGTGGAGGGGTGGATGGGTTTAGGGTAGAGTCAGAAACAGGAAGAACAACAGAGAAAATACTTAAGAAAGTGAACAGAAAACAGAAGACTAAGATATCTTAAGTGAGAAGAGCTTGGAAATCAAGGAGAGGGAGAAGGGTTAGGAAAGGGGAAAGGAGTAATGAACTAGTATTTTTCACATGACCACAATTTTCCAGGCTCGTTACATTTATGTTCTTATTTTGTTTTTTAAAACCATACTCTAAGATGAGTGTCATGGTTTGCATTTTACAGTTAAGAAAATTTCAAACCCAGAAAAGTTGAATAGCTTGATCAAGGTGATATGCTACTAGTAGGAGAGGATAACGTTATTATTTTATTTTCAGTTTGTATTATTTTCCTTTGTCGCTGTGTTGGTTCATCCTTAATATTATATCTGGAGAAACAAAATGACATTACAGCTAGAAAGACAGCAGAAGGATGGCATAGTGACTGGCGTGGTTAGTTTTCTCTTAGGCAGTCCTCACTCTTGGACTACATGCTTGCTTACAAAGAAGGCCACAAGATGGCAGCATCTTACTCATTGGTTTGGGGGGGCCACACCTGCTCCTGTAGCCAACTGTTGCAGTATAACAATATTAAATACAAAGTAATATATCAGTTATAAATGATATTTAGAAACTGACCTATTTTAATCAGAAATACTTGTTGAGAAATAGTGTAAAAGTTCCTAAGTTTCCAGAAATATATCCATTGTTAGGCAGTAGGATCTTGACATTTGCCTGTAAGTGAGCAGGGTTAAAAGAAACTGTTTACAATTATGCGTGAGAGTTACGGAAATGGTGGAATGTAGCGGCCAATTTTTGGAGAGATCTACGTTAAAATTCTATCTCCCACCTGTCAGAGATCTGCGTTAAAATTCTGTCTCCCGCCTTTAGCTATATGGTATTGGGCAAATGAAAATCTTTCTAAACTTAATTCTTCTTCTGTAAAATTCCTACCCCCTAGGTTCATTTTGAATATCAAATAGCACATAAAGAGCTCTTAGTAAAGTGCCTGACATTACCCAATAAATAGTAGCCATTATATAATATCTGGAGCTGGTGACAAAAATCTGCCTGCAATACAGGAGACTTCAGTTCAGTTCCTGGGTTGGGAAGTTTTCCTGGAGAAGGAATAGACTGCCCACTCCAGTATTCTTGGGCTTCGCTGGTGGTTCCGACGGTAAAGAATCCACCTGTAATGCGGGAGACCTGGGTTCAATCCCTGAGTTGGGAAGATCCACCGGAGAATGGAAAGGCTACCCACTCCAGTGTTCTTGCCTGGAGAATCTCTATGGACAGAGGAGCCTGGCAGGCTGCAGTCCAAGCAGCCTCAAAGAGCTGGACACAACTGAGCGACTAAGCACAGCATAGCATATACAATATCTATCTATCTGTCTATCATCTATCACAGAACTAGCATTACCCTAATACAATCATAGCTAATGGCTATAATAGATTTATCTATGATTGCACATAATTTTAAAAAATATTTTTCAGTTTTATTGAGATATAAATTGACATCTAGTACTACGTAAGTTTAAGGTGTTCAGCATAATGATGACTTCCATATATCATGGAATGATTACCACAATAAATCTAGTAAGCATCCATCATCCTAGAGGATTCCAAAATAAAAAACTTTTTCCTTGTGATGAGAATGTCACCAAATCAAGCCCGGGTCTGCTCACACATGTTCTAAAGTCAATCTACTGGCGTCAGTTGTGGTGAAGGAGTGTGGCTTTATTGTAAAAGCACCAGTATAAGGGTAAGGTGCTGTGAGTGGCAGTCTACCTTGCCTGCCTAGGATGCGCCCCACCACTGGGCTGGCCTCTGGACCTGCTGTGAGGGCAGATCAGACTCTGATCTTGTCCTACTCCTGTGTGTTCTTGCCTTCAGTGTCCACAACTGTCAGAACTAGTGGGGTTTTTGTTGTTGTTGTTGGAACGATCATTGTCCTCTTGCAATACAGGAGACTTCATAGTCACAGAGTCTTTCAAGTTGATCATGTGGTTTTAATCTGCAGTTTATACATCCGGTGGGAAGGTTTTGTGGCCTCTTCCTTAGCCACCCTGCCCCTGGATTTCAGTTGCGATTTTATCTTCACCTCTTCATGTGGATTGTCTGCCAGGGTTTGCTCCTAGGGGACTTGGGTCTGCCCTCAAGAGGGACAGGTGTGAAGGTGGTGCAGCTGCTGAAGTCACAGGGGCCTTAGCAGAACCGGGGGTTCAGGGTAGCCAGCAGCTAGGGTAGCTGGGAATATGGTGCTCTGTAAGGGAACGGTCATCTACTCCAGCGCTCCTGCCTGGAGAGTTCCCCAGACAGGGAAGCCTGGCAGGCCACAGTCCAGAGGATCGCAGAGAGTCCCACGTGACCACAGTGCCTCCTCCTGCTCAGATGCAGGACGTTTTCTAGCCTCTGGTGGCCCTGTCCCAGTGGGGACTGTGAATGGAGGTGGCACGGTTGCTTGGATCTCAGGGACCTGGCAGTGCTGGCTACGCAGGTGCACAAGAGGCTCTTGTCAGAGGAGAGAGGTGCTGTGAAGGCTTTTTTCTAACCTGTGGCAGCTCTGCCCAGTGAGGATTGTGCGTGAAGGAGGTGCAGCAACTTGGGTCACAGAAACCCTGGCGACGCTAAGTGTGCAGGGACACAGACTACCTTAGCTGCAAGGAGCCATGGCCCTATCAGTGTCTTTTCCTTGCCTCTGGCAGCTGACCATCAGAATGCCTCTTTTACAGATCCTTTTCTATAGCTCCACCTGTTCAGGCACTAAAAGGACCCCCTGGTTGGGGTGTGTCAGGCACTTGATCTTTATTCCAATTTTCTGCTGATGGGTGGATCTATGTTCCCTCCCTGTAATTTGGCCTGAGGCCAAACTATGGTAGGGTTAATGAGGACCTTCTCCCAAAGGACTTACACCCGCATGCTGCTGCTTCAGCGTCCCTGACCCCACAGCAGGCCACTGTTGACTCAGGCCTCTGTCAGAACTAGTGGGGTTTTTGTTGTTGTTGTTGGAACGATCATTGTCCTCTTGCAATACAGGAGACTTCATAGTCACAGAGTCTTTCAAGTTGATCATGTGGTTTTAATCTGCAGTTTATACATCCGGTGGGAAGGTTTTGTGGCCTCTTCCTTAGCCACCCTGCCCCTGGATTTCAGTTGCGATTTTATCTTCACCTCTTCATGTGGATTGTCTGCCAGGGTTTGCTCCTAGGGGACTTGGGTCTGCCCTCAAGAGGGACAGGTGTGAAGGTGGTGCAGCTGCTGAAGTCACAGGGGCCTTAGCAGAACCGGGGGTTCAGGGTAGCCAGCAGCTAGGGTAGCTGGGAATATGGTGCTCTGTAAGGGAACGGTCATCTACTCCAGCGCTCCTGCCTGGAGAGTTCCCCAGACAGGGAAGCCTGGCAGGCCACAGTCCAGAGGATCGCAGAGAGTCCCACGTGACCACAGTGCCTCCTCCTGCTCAGATGCAGGACGTTTTCTAGCCTCTGGTGGCCCTGTCCCAGTGGGGACTGTGAATGGAGGTGGCACGGTTGCTTGGATCTCAGGGACCTGGCAGTGCTGGCTACGCAGGTGCACAAGAGGCTCTTGTCAGAGGAGAGAGGTGCTGTGAAGGCTTTTTTCTAACCTGTGGCAGCTCTGCCCAGTGAGGATTGTGCGTGAAGGAGGTGCAGCAACTTGGGTCACAGAAACCCTGGCGACGCTAAGTGTGCAGGGACACAGACTACCTTAGCTGCAAGGAGCCATGGCCCTATCAGTGTCTTTTCCTTGCCTCTGGCAGCTGACCATCAGAATGCCTCTTTTACAGATCCTTTTCTGTAGCTCCACCTGTTCAGGCACTAAAAGGACCCCCTGGTTGGGGTGTGTCAGGCACTTGATCTTTATTCCAATTTTCTGCTGATGGGTGGATCTATGTTCCCTCCCTGTAATTTGGCCTGAGGCCAAACTATGGTAGGGTTAATGAGGACCTTCTCCCAAAGGACTTACACCCGCATGCTGCTGCTTCAGCGTCCCTGACCCCACAGCAGGCCACTGTTGACTCAGGCCTCTGTCAGAGACTCCGGAATGCTCAGGGACAAGTCTCAGGTGGGGTCACTGTTCCTTTCTGCAGGATCCTGGTGTGCACAGAGTTTTGTTTGTGCCCTCCAGAGTCCGTTTCCCTAGTACTGCTCTGTGGCTCGTCCAGCTAATGGTGGCCCCCTTCAAGAGGATTTATGCTACATGCCGCACTTCCCAGGACTGCTGCAGGCCGCTTCTGATCGGTGTCTCTGGCAGGAGACACTCAGCTCCTCAAAGGCAGGTCTGGCTCACCCTCTTGTGGAGGTCACTGCTCCTTTCCCTGGGTCTTGGTGTACATAAGGTTTTGTTTGCGCCCTCCCAGCGTCTCTGGCAGGTATGAGGTTTGATTTTTAAAGTGCAGTTGCACCTCTCCTACTGTCTTGTTGTGGCTTCTCCTTTGCTCTTGACTGTGGGGTATCTTTTTTTTGGTGGGATTCAACATCTTCCTATCATTGGTTTTTCAGCAGCTAGTTGCAGGTTTGGTGCTCTTGGGGATGAGTGCACGTCCTTCTACTCTGCCATTTTGAGTCTAGGAAAGCATTTAAAAGAGCAATATAAGGGAGGGGCATTTTAGGGTTTGTGATCAGCTAATGCAGAATTCTAACTGGGTGATGGTGAGGTAACGGTAACAGGGTGGTGTGTCACAGGGGTTAACATTATCAATCCTTAGGCCTGGGCCTGTGTGCTCATGCTCATCAAATAGTTGATTTGGTGGGGTTTTTCACATCAGTAAAACAACTCAGGAAATGTTTTTCTAACCTGTGGCAGTCGAGGGGCGGGGCAACTTGGGTCACAGAAACCCTGGCGACGCTAAGTGTGCAGGGACACAGACTACCTTAGCTGCAAGGAGCCATGGCCCTATCAGTGTCTTTTCCTTGCCTCTGGCAGCTGACCATCAGAATGCCTCTTTTACAGATCCTTTTCTATAGCTCCACCTGTTCAGGCACTAAAAGGACCCCCTGGTTGGGGTGTGTCAGGCACTTGATCTTTATTCCAATTTTCTGCTGATGGGTGGATCTATGTTCCCTCCCTGTAATTTGGCCTGAGGCCAAACTATGGTAGGGTTAATGAGGACCTTCTCCCAAAGGACTTACACCCGCATGCTGCTGCTTCAGCGTCCCTGACCCCACAGCAGGCCACTGTTGACTCAGGCCTCTGTCAGAGACTCCGGAATGCTCAGGGACAAGTCTCAGGTGGGGTCACTGTTCCTTTCTGCAGGATCCTGGTGTGCACAGAGTTTTGTTTGTGCCCTCCAGAGTCCGTTTCCCTAGTACTGCTCTGTGGCTCGTCCAGCTAATGGTGGCCCCCTTCAAGAGGATTTATGCTACATGCCGCACTTCCCAGGACTGCTGCAGGCCGCTTCTGATCGGTGTCTCTGGCAGGAGACACTCAGCTCCTCAAAGGCAGGTCTGGCTCACCCTCTTGTGGAGGTCACTGCTCCTTTCCCTGGGTCTTGGTGTACATAAGGTTTTGTTTGCGCCCTCCCAGCGTCTCTGGCAGGTATGAGGTTTGATTTTTAAAGTGCAGTTGCACCTCTCCTACTGTCTTGTTGTGGCTTCTCCTTTGCTCTTGACTGTGGGGTATCTTTTTTTTGGTGGGATTCAACATCTTCCTATCATTGGTTTTTCAGCAGCTAGTTGCAGGTTTGGTGCTCTTGGGGATGAGTGCACGTCCTTCTACTCTGCCATTTTGAGTCTAGGAAAGCATTTAAAAGAGCAATATAAGGGAGGGGCATTTTAGGGTTTGTGATCAGCTAATGCAGAATTCTAACTGGGTGATGGTGAGGTAACGGTAACAGGGTGGTGTGTCACAGGGGTTAACATTATCAATCCTTAGGCCTGGGCCTGTGTGCTCATGCTCATCAAATAGTTAGCATCTTCCATTTGGTGGGGTTTTTTCACATCAGTAAAACAACTCAGGAAATGTGCATAAGATTCTGTTATCTTGGTACTTCAGAGAGGAGCTAAAGGAGAGGATGTGGAGGAGAGGTCTGCTCCCAGGAAGGCCCCATATGGTCCTGCTTGGTTACAAAATTCTTAGGATTTCTCTCTTAATAACTTTCATGTATAATATAGAGCAGTACTAATTAGTCATGTTGTACATCACATACCTAGTCATTTGAAGCATACTTGAACCCGTATGTTAGTTCCTGTGACATATGTAGCTATTTGCTATTTCTATACATTAGAAAATCATCACCACAACAAATCTAGTTACAATATGTCACAATACAAAGATAGTACATAAGTATTGATGATATTATGCACAGTGTACATTTCAACCCAGTAACTTATTTTGAAACTGGAAGTTTGTACCTGTTAATCTCCATCACCTCTTTTACTCAACTCAATGACTTATTTTGAAACTGGAAGTTTGTCTATCTACCTCTCTGTCCTATGGAAGCCACTTGTTTGTTCTCTGAATCTGAGTCTGTTTATGTTTTGTTCTTTTTGTTCATTTGTTTCATTTTTTAGATTCCACGTATAAGTGAAATCATACATTATCTGTCTTCCTCTGACTTATTTCACTTAGCATAATATCCTCTAGGTCTATCCATTTTGTGCAGATGGTAAGATTTCTTATTTTTATGGCTAAGTAATTTTCCACTCTTCTATTGATGGCACTTGGGTTTGCTTCCATATCCTGGTGATTATAAATAATGCTGCAGTGAATACAGAGGAGCATATATCTTTTCAAATTAGTGTTTTCATTTTCTTCAGATACATAGTCAGAAGTAGAAGTACTGGATTATATGGTACTTTGCCTACAAAGGTCCGTATAGTCAAAGCTTTGGTTTTTCCAGTAGTCATGTATGGATGTGAGATCTGGACAATAAGAAAGGCTGAGCCCTGAAGACCTGATGCCTTTGAACTGTGGTGCTAAAGACTCTTGAGAGTCCTTTGGACTGAAAGGAGATCAAACCAGTCAATCCTAAAGGAAATCAACCCTGAATATTCATTGGAAGGACAGATGCCGAAGCTCAAGTTCTAATACTTTGGCCATCTGATGCGAAGACGCGGCTCTTTGGAAAAGACTCTTGATGCTGGGAAGAATGAAGGCAGGAGGAGAAAGGACGACAGAGGATGAGATGGTTGGATGGCATCACTGACTCAATTGATGTGAGTTTGAGCAAACTCTGGGAGATGGTTAAGGACACGGAAGGGGCCCCGAGGGGGGAAAAAAAATGGTTCTCTTAAATTTAACTTTCATGTATAATATAGAGCAGTACTAATTAGTCATGTTGTACATCACATACCTAGTCATTTGAAGCATACTTGAACCCGTATGTTAGTTCCTGTGACATATGTAGCTATTTGCTATTTCTATACATTAGAAAATCATCACCACAACAAATCTAGTTACAATATGTCACAATACAAAGATAGTACATAAGTATTGATGATATTATGCACAGTGTACATTTCAACCCAGTAACTTATTTTGAAACTGGAAGTTTGTACCTGTTAATCTCCATCACCTCTTTTACTCAACTCAATGACTTATTTTGAAACTGGAAGTTTGTCTATCTACCTCTCTGTCCTATGGAAGCCACTTGTTTGTTCTCTGAATCTGAGTCTGTTTATGTTTTGTTCTTTTTGTTCATTTGTTTCATTTTTTAGATTCCACGTATAAGTGAAATCATACATTATCTGTCTTCCTCTGACTTATTTCACTTAGCATAATATCCTCTAGGTCTATCCATTTTGTGCAGATGGTAAGATTTCTTATTTTTATGGCTAAGTAATTTTCCACTCTTCTATTGATGGCACTTGGGTTTGCTTCCATATCCTGGTGATTATAAATAATGCTGCAGTGAATACAGAGGAGCATATATCTTTTCAAATTAGTGTTTTCATTTTCTTCAGATACATAGTCAGAAGTAGAAGTACTGGATTATATGGTACTTTGCCTACAAAGGTCCGTATAGTCAAAGCTTTGGTTTTTCCAGTAGTCATGTATGGATGTGAGATCTGGACAATAAGAAAGGCTGAGCCCTGAAGACCTGATGCCTTTGAACTGTGGTGCTAAAGACTCTTGAGAGTCCTTTGGACTGAAAGGAGATCAAACCAGTCAATCCTAAAGGAAATCAACCCTGAATATTCATTGGAAGGACAGATGCCGAAGCTCAAGTTCTAATACTTTGGCCATCTGATGCGAAGACGCGGCTCTTTGGAAAAGACTCTTGATGCTGGGAAGAATGAAGGCAGGAGGAGAAAGGACGACAGAGGATGAGATGGTTGGATGGCATCACTGACTCAATGGACATGAGTTTGAGCAAACTCTGGGAGATGGTTAAGGACACGGAAGCCTGGTGTGCTGCAGTCCACGGAATTGCAGAGAGTTAGACACGACTGGGTGAGTAAACAACAACAATTGGTACTTCTATTTTTAATTTTTTGAGGAACCTCCTTATTGTTTTCCTTAGTGGCTGCACCAACGTACATTCCCACTAACAGTGAAAAGGGTTCCCTTTTCTCCACATTCTCACCAACACTTGTTATCTGTTGGTTTTTTGATAATAGATGTTGCCATTCTGACACGGTGTGAGGTAACATTTCGTTGTGGTTTTTTTCTTTTTAAAGGAAAACTACTTATATTTTTAAAAAATACTCATTTATTTGACTTTGCTGGGTCTTAGCTATAGTGTGTAGGATCTGGTTCCCTAACTAGGGATTGAACCCCTTGGATTAGGAGCGCAGAGTCTTTTTTTAATTTTATTTTACTTTTAACTTTTACAGAGTTTTGTTGTTTACAGATATGTATGATCTCAGAGTAGTCATATGTATGTCCCCCATCCCACCTCTCCAGACCATCGCACAGCACCCCTGCAGGATCCCCTTTTCTCACAGCACAATGACAATAGCTATTTTTTTTCACATATGATGGTATAGATTTTCATGCTACTTCCTTTACACCTCCCACCCACTGTTCATTAGCGCAGAGTCTTAAACAATGGAACTTCCCTGGTGGCACAATGGGTAAGAATCTGCCTACCAGTGTAGGGCACACGGGCTCCATCCCTTGTCTGGGAAGATTCTATATTCCACAGAGCAGCTAGGCATGTGCACCACAGCTACTGGAGCCTGCGTGCTCTAGGGCCCTCGAACCACAACTACCAAGCCTGTGTGTTGTAACTGCTAAGGCCTGTGCACCTAGAGCCCATGCTCCCCAGTGGGAAAAGCCACCACAGTGAGAAACCTGCACACCGCAATGGAGAGTAGCCCCCAGCACCACTAGAGAAAGCCAGCAAAACCAAAAACAAACAAAAACCAAACGGGATATCACCTCATACCTACTAAGAGGGCTTCTGAAAAACAAAAGATTAGTGTTTGTGAGGATGAGGAGAAACTGGAGCCACTTCGGGAATGTAAATGATTCAATGATTACTTGGAGATTCCTCAAAAATGAAAAACCTCAGGGGAGATGGTTGGATGGCATCACTGACTCTGGGAGAATGGTTAGGGACACGGAAGCCTGGTGTGCTGCAGTCCACGGAATTGCAGAGAGTTAGACACGACTGGGTGAGTAAACAACAACAATTGGTACTTCTATTTTTAATTTTTTGAGGAACCTCCTTATTGTTTTCCTTAGTGGCTGCACCAACGTACATTCCCACTAACAGTGAAAAGGGTTCCCTTTTCTCCACATTCTCACCAACACTTGTTATCTGTTGGTTTTTTGATAATAGATGTTGCCATTCTGACACGGTGTGAGGTAACATTTCGTTGTGGTTTTTTTCTTTTTAAAGGAAAACTACTTATATTTTTAAAAAATACTCATTTATTTGACTTTGCTGGGTCTTAGCTATAGTGTGTAGGATCTGGTTCCCTAACTAGGGATTGAACCCCTTGGATTAGGAGCGCAGAGTCTTTTTTTAATTTTATTTTACTTTTAACTTTTACAGAGTTTTGTTGTTTACAGATATGTATGATCTCAGAGTAGTCATATGTATGTCCCCCATCCCACCTCTCCAGACCATCGCACAGCACCCCTGCAGGATCCCCTTTTCTCACAGCACAATGACAATAGCTATTTTTTTTCACATATGATGGTATAGATTTTCATGCTACTTCCTTTACACCTCCCACCCACTGTTCATTAGCGCAGAGTCTTAAACAATGGAACTTCCCTGGTGGCACAATGGGTAAGAATCTGCCTACCAGTGTAGGGCACACGGGCTCCATCCCTTGTCTGGGAAGATTCTATATTCCACAGAGCAGCTAGGCATGTGCACCACAGCTACTGGAGCCTGCGTGCTCTAGGGCCCTCGAACCACAACTACCAAGCCTGTGTGTTGTAACTGCTAAGGCCTGTGCACCTAGAGCCCATGCTCCCCAGTGGGAAAAGCCACCACAGTGAGAAACCTGCACACCGCAATGGAGAGTAGCCCCCAGCACCACTAGAGAAAGCCAGCAAAACCAAAAACAAACAAAAAACCAAAACGGGATATCACCTCATACCTACTAAGAGGGCTTCTGAAAAACAAAAGATTAGTGTTTGTGAGGATGAGGAGAAACTGGAGCCCTTATACGCTGTTGCTGGGAATGTAAATGATTCAATGATTACTTGGAGATTCCTCAAAAAATGAAATATAAAACTACCATCAGTGTGTGCATGCTCAGTTGTGTCTGACTCTGTGACCCCATGGACTGTAGCCCGCCAGGCTCCTCTGTCCTTGGAATTCACCAGGCAAGAATACTGGGGTGGGTTGCCATGCCCTTCTCAAGGGGATCTTCCTGACCCAGGGATTGAACCCATGTCCTCTGCATTGGCAGACAAAAGTATCTTCTGCATCTGAGCCACCTGGGAAGCCCCTAAAACTACCATAATATCTAGTAATTCCATTTCTGGATGTATATCCAGAAGACCTAAAGTCAGGATCTCAAGGAGATGTTTGCACTCTCATACCTGTTGCAGCATTATTCACAGCAGCCCAAATATGAAAACAAACGTCCATCAACAGATGAATGTACAAAGAAAATGTAGAATATACAGAGAATGGGATATTGTTCAATCTTAAAAAAGAAGGAAAGCCTACCATTTACGACAGCACGAACTAACCTGGAGGACATTATTCTAAGTGAAATATGCCAGTATTATAAGGACAAATACTGTATAATTCACTTTATATGAGGTATCTAATATAGTCAAACATGTAGAAGCAGAAGATAGAATAGGTTGGGAGAAGGGGAAATAACGAGTTGTTCAATGAGTAAGTTTCAGTTATGCTAGGTGAATAAGTTCCAGAGACCTATTGTACAACATAGTACCTATAGTTGACAGCACAGTATTGTGCATTTAAACATGTCAGGAGGGTAGATCTCGTGTTAAGTATTCCTACCACATAAAATAATGGGTCACAAGAAAACTTTTATAGGTGATGGACATGTTTATTACCTTTATTGTGGTGGTAGTATCGTCTGATGTTATTGTTCAGCCACTAACTTGTGTCTGACTATCTTTGGCTCCATGGATTGTGGCCCGCCAGGCTCCTCTGCCCATGGAATTTTCCAGACAAGAATACTGGAGTGGGTTGCCATTTCCTCCTTCAGGGGCTCTTCCCAACCCAGATAGTGAACCCATGTCTTGGATTGGCAGGCGGTATTCTTAACCCCTGAGCCACCAGGGAAGCCCCAGTAACATCATGGTTATATACACATATATATGCATGGCTTCAGTCATGTCTGATTCTTTGTGACCCTATGGTCTATAGCCCACCAGGCTTCTCTGTCCATGGGATTCTCCAGGCAAGCAAAGTGGAGTGGATTATTGTGCCCTGCTCCAGGGGATCTTCCCCACCCAGGAACGGAACCCATCTTACATCTCCTGCATTCGCAGGTGGGTTCTTTACCATTAGTGCCACCTGGGAAGCCCCCATGGGTATACGCATATGTCCAAACTAATCAAATTAAATATGTATTTTATTTAATTATTTATTTGGCTGTACTGGATCTTAGTTGTGGCACGCAGGATCTTCTATCTTTGTTGTGGCGTGTAGACTCTTAGTTCATATGGCAGCGTATGGGATCTACTTCTCTGACCAGGGGTCAAACCACCTGGACACCCTGCACTGGAAGCTTGGAGTCTTAGCCACTGGACCACCAGGGGCAAGTCTCTGAATACATTAAATATGTACCTTTTTTGAATATCAGAGAATGGGATATTGTTCAATTAAAAAAAAGGTTTTCCAAGTGAAATATGCCAGTATTATAAGGACAAATACTGTATAATTCACTTTATATGAGGTATCTAATATAGTCAAACATGTAGAAGCAGAAGATAGAATAGGTTGGGAGAAGGGGAAATAACGAGTTGTTCAATGAGTAAGTTTCAGTTATGCTAGGTGAATAAGTTCCAGAGACCTATTGTACAACATAGTACCTATAGTTGACAGCACAGTATTGTGCATTTAAACATGTCAGGAGGGTAGATCTCGTGTTAAGTATTCCTACCACATAAAATAATGGGTCACAAGAAAACTTTTATAGGTGATGGACATGTTTATTACCTTTATTGTGGTGGTAGTATCGTCTGATGTTATTGTTCAGCCACTAACTTGTGTCTGACTATCTTTGGCTCCATGGATTGTGGCCCGCCAGGCTCCTCTGCCCATGGAATTTTCCAGACAAGAATACTGGAGTGGGTTGCCATTTCCTCCTTCAGGGGCTCTTCCCAACCCAGATAGTGAACCCATGTCTTGGATTGGCAGGCGGTATTCTTAACCCCTGAGCCACCAGGGAAGCCCCAGTAACATCATGGTTATATACACATATATATGCATGGCTTCAGTCATGTCTGATTCTTTGTGACCCTATGGTCTATAGCCCACCAGGCTTCTCTGTCCATGGGATTCTCCAGGCAAGCAAAGTGGAGTGGATTATTGTGCCCTGCTCCAGGGGATCTTCCCCACCCAGGAACGGAACCCATCTTACATCTCCTGCATTCGCAGGTGGGTTCTTTACCATTAGTGCCACCTGGGAAGCCCCCATGGGTATACGCATATGTCCAAACTAATCAAATTAAATATGTATTTTATTTAATTATTTATTTGGCTGTACTGGATCTTAGTTGTGGCACGCAGGATCTTCTATCTTTGTTGTGGCGTGTAGACTCTTAGTTCATATGGCAGCGTATGGGATCTACTTCTCTGACCAGGGGTCAAACCACCTGGACACCCTGCACTGGAAGCTTGGAGTCTTAGCCACTGGACCACCAGGGGCAAGTCTCTGAATACATTAAATATGTACCTTTTTTTGGCATATCAATTATACTTCAAGAAAGTTGTTATTCTTTTTGAAAGTCTTCTGTCTGGAGTCCCAGCACCAGAAATTTAGATTTAGCTGATCTAGGGCATAGCATTATCGTTAGAATTTTTAAAAGCACTCTAGGGCTTCCTTGGTGATCCAGTGGGTGAAGAGTCCGCCTTCCAGTGCAAGGGGCACTGGTTCTATCTCTAGCCTGGGAAGATCCCGCGTGCTGCAAAGCAGCTGGACCCGTGTGTCCAATTATGAAGCAGCACTCTGGAGCGCATGTGCCCAGAGCCAGTGCTCTGCAACGAGAGAGGCCGCTGCAATGGAAGCCCACACAGGGCAAAGAATGGAGATGGATGAAAAGAAATTAAAAAAAAACCAAAACAATAAAAGAGGCCCCCAAAAATTAAAAAAAAAAAAAAAATCACTCTAGATAATTCTGATATTTAACCAGGGAGAGAAATATTTCTCTATACTGACACTTCACATTATGGGAAAGAGAGACTCAGAGAAAGTGAGTCACCTGTCTGGTGCAATGAGATCAAGAAGTCAAATAGAGGTCTCCTGAGTCCTAGTCTTGGATTCTGTCTAGCAGATAACATGCCTCTCAATCACTTTTTATGCTTCCACACAATCACTCTGTCTCAGTCAAATTGCCTCCTGTTGTGTTCCCTGGACACAGCAGGTCCTCCGCTGTGTCAAATCCACAGCAATACAAGCTGCCATTGGAGTGTTTATTATGCGCCCAAACCGAGCAAGCGAAGTCACGTGTTATCTCTAATCCAGACAACAAGCTGTTAGGGAAAGCTTGAGTATCCCCATTGTTAGAGGAGGATCCTGATGTCAGAGACTCTAGGAGACTAGCTACAGTCACAGCTAGTGTGGAAAAGCCAGAATTTGACCCAAGTCTGTTGGACTCCTAGTCCAGGCTCTTGAGCTACAGTCACTGCTATCTGTTCCTACCCTGCCTTGCTTTCCTGCAGTATTTCTCCATTAGGAACCAGCTCTGGGCTTCCCTGGTGATCCAGTGGGTAAGGACACTGCCTTGCAGTGCAAGGGGCGCCAGTTCGATCCCTGGCCTGGGAAGATCCCACGTGCCGCGGAGCGGCTGGACCGATGTGTCCAATTACCAAGCTGGAGCCGGCACTCTGCGAAGACAGACGCCACCGCGATGGGAGGCCCACAGGAGCCAAAGAACAAAGACGGATGAAAATAGAGAAAGACCAATAGAAGCGGCCCGCCCGTCCGCCTCCCTCCCCACCCCACCCCCCAAAAGATAAATAAATAAATAAAATAATAAATAAATAAGAACCAGCTCTAATTTTAATCCTTCCCCCAAAGCCCTTCCACCCATCTTTTTTATTTTTATCTTTTGGCTGCACTGTGCTTTCATGCTGCTCATGGGCTTTCTCTAGTTGCAGTGAGTGAGGGCTACTCTCTTAGTTGTGATACTTGTAATACTCATTGCGTTGACGTCTCTTGTTGCAGACACTGGCTCCAGGGCAGGTGGGCTCAGTAGCTGCAGCTCTTGGGCTCTAGAATAGTTGTGGCTCTCAGGCTTAGTAGTTGTTGTGGCTCTCAGGCTTGGTTGCCCCTCAGCATGTGAAATCTTTTCAGACCAGGGATTGAATCTGTGTCCCCTGCATTGGCAAATAGAGGTCTCCTGAGTCCTAGTCTTGGATTCTGTCTAGCAGATAACATGCCTCTCAATCACTTTTTATGCTTCCACACAATCACTCTGTCTCAGTCAAATTGCCTCCTGTTGTGTTCCCTGGACACAGCAGGTCCTCCGCTGTGTCAAATCCACAGCAATACAAGCTGCCATTGGAGTGTTTATTATGCGCCCAAACCGAGCAAGCGAAGTCACGTGTTATCTCTAATCCAGACAACAAGCTGTTAGGGAAAGCTTGAGTATCCCCATTGTTAGAGGAGGATCCTGATGTCAGAGACTCTAGGAGACTAGCTACAGTCACAGCTAGTGTGGAAAAGCCAGAATTTGACCCAAGTCTGTTGGACTCCTAGTCCAGGCTCTTGAGCTACAGTCACTGCTATCTGTTCCTACCCTGCCTTGCTTTCCTGCAGTATTTCTCCATTAGGAACCAGCTCTGGGCTTCCCTGGTGATCCAGTGGGTAAGGACACTGCCTTGCAGTGCAAGGGGCGCCAGTTCGATCCCTGGCCTGGGAAGATCCCACGTGCCGCGGAGCGGCTGGACCGATGTGTCCAATTACCAAGCTGGAGCCGGCACTCTGCGAAGACAGACGCCACCGCGATGGGAGGCCCACAGGAGCCAAAGAACAAAGACGGATGAAAATAGAGAAAGACCAATAGAAGCGGCCCGCCCGTCCGCCTCCCTCCCCACCCCACCCCCCAAAAGATAAATAAATAAATAAAATAATAAATAAATAAGAACCAGCTCTAATTTTAATCCTTCCCCCAAAGCCCTTCCACCCATCTTTTTTATTTTTATCTTTTGGCTGCACTGTGCTTTCATGCTGCTCATGGGCTTTCTCTAGTTGCAGTGAGTGAGGGCTACTCTCTTAGTTGTGATACTTGTAATACTCATTGCGTTGACGTCTCTTGTTGCAGACACTGGCTCCAGGGCAGGTGGGCTCAGTAGCTGCAGCTCTTGGGCTCTAGAATAGTTGTGGCTCTCAGGCTTAGTAGTTGTTGTGGCTCTCAGGCTTGGTTGCCCCTCAGCATGTGAAATCTTTTCAGACCAGGGATTGAATCTGTGTCCCCTGCATTGGCAGGCAGAGTCTTCTTTTTTTTTTTTCCTCTAATTACTGAATTATTTGTATTTTGCTTTGTGCTTCTACAGAGTTTTGTTGTCTACAGATATGTATAATCCCAGATTAGTCGTATGTATATCCCCGACTCCTCCCTCCTGTGCCTCCCTTCCAGGTACCCCATCCCGCACGTCCAGGCCATCGCATGGCTCCCATGTAAGATCTCTTAGTCCCACAGCACATTGACAATAGTTATCTCTTTTACATATGATAGTATAGGTTTCCATGTTACTCTTTACATACCTCTCACCCACTCTTCCCTCCCCGCAATGTCCATAAATCTGTTCTCTATGTCTGGCAGGCAGATTCTTAACCACTGACCCACCACGGATGTATGTAACACCCTCTTTATTTATTCAATTTTCATGACACTGATCACCTACATTAGCTATTTGGGTGGGTCTGCTTCACATGGTAACTTATTTTATCGCATGCATGACCTGTTTCCTTCTTGAGGCAGGGAAGGAGAAGGACCTTCTTGTAATCATGTTTCTGTCTTTGTCCTGTAGCTGTGTCATGATATGGGGCTGTTGCGTGCTCATAATACTTAGTTTTCTGAGACTCCTTCCCTGGGAATATCTGGAGACAGGGAGCACCTATAGGCCCAAGTGGAGTGGAAAATTTGAACTGAGAAGGAGTAGAGAGTTCTTTGGGCTCGGATTTGTAGTAATGTTTACAAGTAAGCCTCTAGGTGTCAGTAAGAGGCCTACTTTATAAATTGTCAGTATAAAGCTTAGCTTTAAGAGCATGAGTCTCAAATGAAATCAGAATCTCAGGTGAAATAAAAATCTCAAGCTTTTCTTTTTCTTAACCACCAACTTAAAGCTAGGATTCCCACTTCAACAGAACAACCACCAAGCAATATCCTTCCCAACCCAGGGGCCGGTGATGAGGAACCTACCATTTTAGAGGCAGCCTCTTCAATGTTTGGGTTTCCCAGGTGTCTCAGTGGTAAACAAAAGAAAGAAAGAAAGAAAAAAAAAATCCACCTGCCAATGAAGGAAAGGCAAGAGACTTGGGTTGATCCCTGGGTTGGGAAGATCCCCTGGAGGAAAAAATGGCAACCCATTCCAGTATTCCTGCCTGAGAAATCCCATGGATAGAGGAACCTGGCAAGCTACAGTCCATTCCTCTGTCCATCGAATTGCAAAGAGTCTGACAAGACTTAGCAACTGAGCACACACTTCACTGTTTAGACAGCTTTATTAGAATGTTCTCTTTTTTTTTTTTTTTAGAATGTTCTTGATTTTTGTAAAGCTGCCTTTTTCCAGCTCTTTCTATAACACAGCTAAGTGAAAATAGCCCATGCACTGCATTGGAGCCCAGGCATGTGAGAGGCCTGTGATGGCTGAGTGATTACTCAAAGATGGAGGTGGCACCAGTGTGGCCCCTCTGCTCTGGGCTGTCCTGCCCGTCAGCCCTCCCTTATGGCCAAGGATTGTCCACCCTCAGAGCTTCAGGGAAGGGAGGAATTAAACACCACCCTTTGGCAGAGTGCTGTCTTCTCAGACTCAGGAATGAAGAGGATGACACTTTAGAGCAGAGTCCAAAGACCTGGAGAGTATGTATCTTGCTCAGAGAAACCTCCTTTTTACTTCTGTTCTTCCCAAGGACTCCTCTGCAACAGTCAGATCCCTGCTTAGCCAAATCCGAGTTTTCTGCTCAAAAAATAAAGAGGGATCATCATTGTGCTTTCTGGTCCCAACTGTATTCTTTAGAAACATACAAAACAAACTCAGTATCTCTTCCTCTAGGAATCTAAAGACAAGTTAAACTGCCCATCCCTCCATCCATCCAACCATTTTCCCAACTATCCAGCCATTAAGCCTACCTTTACTGGGAGCCTACCCTGTGCCAGGCACTGAATCTCCTAGTAGGCAGACAAGAGGTGGGAAATGGTATTATTAATGGCCTGATGAGTAACTGTCACAGGTAGCTTGACTTTTTATGGTGGATTTCTGAGGAGGGAATGGAGAGGTTAAGGGAATTAGCATTTACTAGTTGTGGACTGCCTACTAGGCAAAATCTCAGGTACTTGCTTTATGTGGCATATATTAATTAAGTCTTGTGTCTGTGTGTACTCAGTTGCTCAGCTGTGTCTGACTCTTGGAGACCCTATTGAGTATAACCTTCCAGGCTCCTCTGTCCATGGGATTTTTCAGGCCCTGTCTTCCAAAGATTCACAATCACCTACACTAATAAAATAATGTCCAGAAGTTTCTTGGGGTCTGGGAAAGACTCATCTAAGACTATGAAATCAGGGAAAATTTCTTAAAGGAGATGTTCAGCTGAGTTTTGAAGGATAAGTGGAAAGTAACTAGGGGAAGGACATTCCAAGTGAAGAAAACCCATACAAAGTCATGGAGACAGGGAAGAATAGGCTCTATCAGAGCACTGCACAAGGTTTTGTAAAACTAGAGAGTAAGGTTTATAGGAAGAGATAGCCATAATGGAATACCAGCGGGGCCAGGAGTTGAAGAACCTTATCTGCCATGCTAAAGAGTTAGAAAGTCCCTGAAGGATTTTTAAGCACAAGAGTGACATAGTTTGAATTATGTTGCACATTTTTCACCTCACTAGATTTCTCTCTTTTGTCTCTATTGAAGTGAAGTCCATATAACATAAAAATAATCATTTAAAGAGAACATTTCAGTGGCATTTGGTGCATTTACAATGTTGTACAACCACTGCTTCTGTCTAGTTCTAAAACATTTTCATCTCCCCAAAAGGAAGGAAACCCATACCCATCAAGCAGTCACTTCCCATTCCTTCCTCCCTGCAGTCCCTGGAAACCACCAGTCAGCTTTCTGGTGGATTTGCCTACCTCAGTACATGTTTTCTGTTTCTTGTAGTTTTATTTATTTAGTTATTCATTTTGGGGTTTTTTTGTTTCTGAATCTAAAGACATACTCCACCCCAACAAATTTTCCCAACTATCCAGCCATTAAGCCTACCTTTACTGGGAGCCTACCCTGTGCCAGGCACTGAATCTCCTAGTAGGCAGACAAGAGGTGGGAAATGGTATTATTAATGGCCTGATGAGTAACTGTCACAGGTAGCTTGACTTTTTATGGTGGATTTCTGAGGAGGGAATGGAGAGGTTAAGGGAATTAGCATTTACTAGTTGTGGACTGCCTACTAGGCAAAATCTCAGGTACTTGCTTTATGTGGCATATATTAATTAAGTCTTGTGTCTGTGTGTACTCAGTTGCTCAGCTGTGTCTGACTCTTGGAGACCCTATTGAGTATAACCTTCCAGGCTCCTCTGTCCATGGGATTTTTCAGGCCCTGTCTTCCAAAGATTCACAATCACCTACACTAATAAAATAATGTCCAGAAGTTTCTTGGGGTCTGGGAAAGACTCATCTAAGACTATGAAATCAGGGAAAATTTCTTAAAGGAGATGTTCAGCTGAGTTTTGAAGGATAAGTGGAAAGTAACTAGGGGAAGGACATTCCAAGTGAAGAAAACCCATACAAAGTCATGGAGACAGGGAAGAATAGGCTCTATCAGAGCACTGCACAAGGTTTTGTAAAACTAGAGAGTAAGGTTTATAGGAAGAGATAGCCATAATGGAATACCAGCGGGGCCAGGAGTTGAAGAACCTTATCTGCCATGCTAAAGAGTTAGAAAGTCCCTGAAGGATTTTTAAGCACAAGAGTGACATAGTTTGAATTATGTTGCACATTTTTCACCTCACTAGATTTCTCTCTTTTGTCTCTATTGAAGTGAAGTCCATATAACATAAAAATAATCATTTAAAGAGAACATTTCAGTGGCATTTGGTGCATTTACAATGTTGTACAACCACTGCTTCTGTCTAGTTCTAAAACATTTTCATCTCCCCAAAAGGAAGGAAACCCATACCCATCAAGCAGTCACTTCCCATTCCTTCCTCCCTGCAGTCCCTGGAAACCACCAGTCAGCTTTCTGGTGGATTTGCCTACTCCCTCAGTACATGTTTTTTTCTGTTTCTTGTAGTTTTATTTATTTAGTTATTCATTTTGGCTGTGCTGGGTCTTTTTCTTCTTCTGTTTTTTTCTTTTGCTTGGGCTTTCTCTAGTTGTCATGACAGGTGGTGGTGGAGGAGCTACTCTTCACTTCAGTACTAGAGCTTCTCATTACAGTGGCTTCTCTTATGGGGGAACACAATCTCTAGGTATGAGAGCTTCCATAGGTGTGGCACATGGGCTTAATTGCTCCACAGCCTGGGGGATCTTCCCAGGCCAGGGATCGAACTAGTGTCCCCTGAATTGCAAGGCAGACTCTTAATCACTGAGAGAAGACTCTGACCAGAGAAGACTCTGACAAAAATAAATAAAATCTAAAACCAAAAAAGAAAATGCCCTGCTCACTAGAAAAATATGAACCTGTCCTCTTGAGTGTGTAACACATTGAATGCATACTGCAACGAGAGTTAAAGCCATGTTTAAATGGGTTGTCTAAATAAGGAATTATAGAGAGAACATTTCTTGTTAGTAATCTGTGAATGTCTTCTCTAAAGGCCTTAAAACATAATGAAAATTCATAGACTATTAGGTAACTGTTAAATGTCATCACTAGGAAAACTACCTAAAAACATGGGTAAATGATCCTTACATAGGTTGAGTGAAAAAAATTAAAATAGAAAGCATTTGGATTTATAATAATAGCCTGATTCTTTGTGACCCCATGGTCTGTAACCCACCAGGTGTCCTCTGTTCATGGAATTTTCCGGGCAAGAATACTGAAGTGGGTTGCCATTGCCTACTCTGGGTAACACAGTGGTCATAGTTTGAATCCCTGAAGGATTTTTAAGCACAAGAGTGACATAGTTTGAATTATGTTGCACATTTTTCACCTCACTAGATTTCTCTCTTTTGTCTCTATTGAAGTGAAGTCCATATAACATAAAAATAATCATTTAAAGAGAACATTTCAGTGGCATTTGGTGCATTTACAATGTTGTACAACCACTGCTTCTGTCTAGTTCTAAAACATTTTCATCTCCCCAAAAGGAAGGAAACCCATACCCATCAAGCAGTCACTTCCCATTCCTTCCTCCCTGCAGTCCCTGGAAACCACCAGTCAGCTTTCTGGTGGATTTGCCTACTCCCTCAGTACATGTTTTTTTCTGTTTCTTGTAGTTTTATTTATTTAGTTATTCATTTTGGCTGTGCTGGGTCTTTTTCTTCTTCTGTTTTTTTCTTTTGCTTGGGCTTTCTCTAGTTGTCATGACAGGTGGTGGTGGAGGAGCTACTCTTCACTTCAGTACTAGAGCTTCTCATTACAGTGGCTTCTCTTATGGGGGAACACAATCTCTAGGTATGAGAGCTTCCATAGGTGTGGCACATGGGCTTAATTGCTCCACAGCCTGGGGGATCTTCCCAGGCCAGGGATCGAACTAGTGTCCCCTGAATTGCAAGGCAGACTCTTAATCACTGAGAGAAGACTCTGACCAGAGAAGACTCTGACAAAAAGAAAAAAAAAAATCTAAAACCAAAAAAGAAAATGCCCTGCTCACTAGAAAAATATGAACCTGTCCTCTTGAGTGTGTAACACATTGAATGCATACTGCAACGAGAGTTAAAGCCATGTTTAAATGGGTTGTCTAAATAAGGAATTATAGAGAGAACATTTCTTGTTAGTAATCTGTGAATGTCTTCTCTAAAGGCCTTAAAACATAATGAAAATTCATAGACTATTAGGTAACTGTTAAATGTCATCACTAGGAAAACTACCTAAAAACATGGGTAAATGATCCTTACATAGGTTGAGTGAAAAAAATTAAAATAGAAAGCATTTGGATTTATAATAATAGCCTGATTCTTTGTGACCCCATGGTCTGTAACCCACCAGGTGTCCTCTGTTCATGGAATTTTCCGGGCAAGAATACTGAAGTGGGTTGCCATTGCCTACTCTGGGTGATATTCCCGACCAGGGATCGAACCCCAGCCTCCTGTGTCTCCTGCACTGGCAGCAGACTGTATCACTAGCACCGCTTGGAAGCCTTGTGTCCATGGTCAAGTTATTTAAGGCTCTCTTTAGTCTTAGCTTCTTCCTTTTAAAAATGGAGAAGTAGGTAACTCACTTCATAAGAAGGAAGATGTCCACCTCATAAGACAGTGGTAAGACTTAAATAGGTTCCCAGGTGGCTCAGTGGTAAAGAATCCCCTGCCAATCCAGGTGGTGCAAGATAGGTGAGTTCAATCCCCAAGTCGAGAAGATCTCCTGGAGTAGGAAATGGCAACCCACACTAGTATTCTTTTTTGTGTGTATTTATTTTATTTGATTGTACCAGGTCTTAGATGTGGCATGTGGGATCTAGTTCCCTGACCAGGGCTTGAACCTGGGCCCCTTGCGTTGGGAGTGAGGAGTCTTAACCACTGGACCATCAGGGAAGTCCCAGTGAAAGTCGCTCAGTGGAGAACACTGAAGTGAGTAGCCATTCCTGCTGCATTGTGGGCAAAGACTTTACCATCTGAGCCACCAGGGAAGCTTCTTTTTTCTAATTTTATTGAGGTATAGTTGATTTTCAGCATACTATTATTTTTTGAAGTTCTTATATTCAGACTGAAGTATTAATGGTGAAATGATATGATGTCTTGAATTTGCATTGAAATGCTTTCCAAAAAGTGTATGTTGGGGACTTCCCTGGTGGCTCAGTGGTAAAGACTGTCTGCCAATCCAAGAGACACGGGTTCAATCTCTGATCCAGGAAGATCCCACGTATTTGGAGCAACTCTCCCTGTGTGCCACAACTACTGAGCTTGTGCTCTAGAGCCCAGGAACTGAAACTACTGAGCCCATGTACATCAACTACTGAAGCCCATGCTCTAGAGCCCTTGAGCCACCACAAGAGATGGCACCACAGTGAGAAGCTTGTGGTCGGCAATGAAGACCCAGCACAGCCATAAATTAATTAATTATTAAATATATTTTTTAAAAGTGTATGTTGGGATAGATGAAACAATGACACAGAATATAAATAATTGTAGACTCTGGATGATAACAGGCATGTGGATTCATTATACTATTTCTTTCCTTTTTGTGAATGTTTGAAAATTTCCAAAAAAAGCTTTAAAAAGTAAACCTAACATTCATCAGCCTGGTGGCAATGTTAATAAGCCCATGTACTGAGCCAAGACTATGTCACAGAAGATGGCATTGTTGGACCAATGGGACAATCTTGGGCTTTAGAGTTAGTCCTGGGTTTGAATTCCGGCTCCGCTACTTACTAACCCTGTTACGTTGGACAAGTTACTCACTTCTATGAACCTATTTTCTCATCTGTGAATAAGGATGATATTACCTACTTCAGAAGGTTTGCAGAATAAATGAGGTGATATACAAAGTGTCCATCACATGCCGAGCAGAGAATAAATACTTTTCTTATTATTATCCACCTAGTTATTTATTTCCTTTTTTTTTTTTAAATAAATGTAGGTAATACCAAATTTTGTGAAGTAAAATATGAAACTTCCCCAGTTTTACTCTGGAAAAGAGGAAAGAACCACTGTTCACAGTTTGGTGTTGGTATCTTTCTAGGCTTCTGCTTTACATCTATAAATATATACATAGGACTATGCATAGACATAAATACACTGTTTTTTTAACAAAATGGAATTTTTATATCAGTGTATTATTTGGCAATTTACTTTAATCACATTACAATACATAGTCTCCCTTTTTGTCAATTCACGTGGCTCTTACACTTGACTCAATTCATAATACCCATTGTATTACCCCAAAGCATTCATAGTCTCTGCCACTCCAAGAGACACGGGTTCAATCTCTGATCCAGGAAGATCCCACGTATTTGGAGCAACTCTCCCTGTGTGCCACAACTACTGAGCTTGTGCTCTAGAGCCCAGGAACTGAAACTACTGAGCCCATGTACATCAACTACTGAAGCCCATGCTCTAGAGCCCTTGAGCCACCACAAGAGATGGCACCACAGTGAGAAGCTTGTGGTCGGCAATGAAGACCCAGCACAGCCATAAATTAATTAATTATTAAATATATTTTTTAAAAGTGTATGTTGGGATAGATGAAACAATGACACAGAATATAAATAATTGTAGACTCTGGATGATAACAGGCATGTGGATTCATTATACTATTTCTTTCCTTTTTGTGAATGTTTGAAAATTTCCAAAAAAAGCTTTAAAAAGTAAACCTAACATTCATCAGCCTGGTGGCAATGTTAATAAGCCCATGTACTGAGCCAAGACTATGTCACAGAAGATGGCATTGTTGGACCAATGGGACAATCTTGGGCTTTAGAGTTAGTCCTGGGTTTGAATTCCGGCTCCGCTACTTACTAACCCTGTTACGTTGGACAAGTTACTCACTTCTATGAACCTATTTTCTCATCTGTGAATAAGGATGATATTACCTACTTCAGAAGGTTTGCAGAATAAATGAGGTGATATACAAAGTGTCCATCACATGCCGAGCAGAGAATAAATACTTTTCTTATTATTATCCACCTAGTTATTTATTTCCTTTTTTTTTTTTTAAATAAATGTAGGTAATACCAAATTTTGTGAAGTAAAATATGAAACTTCCCCAGTTTTACTCTGGAAAAGAGGAAAGAACCACTGTTCACAGTTTGGTGTTGGTATCTTTCTAGGCTTCTGCTTTACATCTATAAATATATACATAGGACTATGCATAGACATAAATACACTGTTTTTTTAACAAAATGGAATTTTTATATCAGTGTATTATTTGGCAATTTACTTTAATCACATTACAATACATAGTCTCCCTTTTTGTCAATTCACGTGGCTCTTACACTTGACTCAATTCATAATACCCATTGTATGTATTTACTCCCAGGTATGAGCATTTCTGTGAGATAGAATGCTACAGAATTGTTAGGTGGGAGGGTGTGTGTAGTATCTTTCTTTTTTTTTTTTTTTTGCTATTTATCTTTTGGGGAGTAGGGTGGGGAGGGAGGGGGACTTCTATTGGTCTTTCATTTCTCTATTTTCATCCGTCTTTGTTCTTTGGCTCCTGTGGGCCTCCCATCGCGGTGGCCTCTGTCGTCACAGAGCGCTGGCTCTGGGCGCATGTGCGCCAGAGCTCCGGCTCGGTGATTGGACACATCGGTCCAGCTGCTCCGCGGCACGTGGGATCTTCCCAGGCCAGGGATGGAACCGGCGCCCCTTGCACTGCAAGACGGTGTCCTTACCCACTGGACCACCAGGGAAGCCCTGTAGTATCTTTCATGATGGTGCTACAAAATGGTCTTACTGCCCCTCCACAAATTATTGTCACATGAAAATCTCAATATTATCTCTGTTTTTTTTTTGCCACTTCTATTGATCTTTCATTTAGCTATTTTCTTTGTTCTTTGGCCTGTGTAGGCCTCCCATCACAGTGGCCTCTGTCACTGTGGAGCACCAGCTCTGGGCGCATGCGCTCTAGAGCTCCGGCTCGGTAGTTGGACACATCGGTCCAACCGCTCCACGGCATGTGGGATCTTCCCAGGCCAGGGATGGAACCGGCGCCCCTTGCACTGCAAGACGGTGTCCTTACCCACTGGACCACCAGGGAAGCCCTGTAGTATCTTTCATGATGGTGCTACAAAATGGTCTTACTGCCCCTCCACAAATTATTGTCACATGAAAATCTCAATATTATCTCTGTTTTTTTTTTGCCACTTCTATTGATCTTTCATTTAGCTATTTTCTTTGTTCTTTGGCCTGTGTAGGCCTCCCATCACAGTGGCCTCTGTCACTGTGGAGCACCAGCTCTGGGCGCATGCGCTCTAGAGCTCCGGCTCGGTAGTTGGACACATCGGTCCAACCGCTCCACGGCATGTGGGATCTTCCCAGGCCAGGGATTGAACCAGCACCCCTTGCACTGCAAGGTGGACTCCTTACCCACTGAACCACCAGGGAAGCCCAATATTACCTATTTTATACACATTTCTAAGTTGCGTTCTGGGAGGTATTTCCTGCCTTACTTCTCAGCAGGCAATGAAAGTTTCAGAGAACAATGTGTTTGATAAGCAAAAATCAGCCTCATGGAAAATAGTCAGGCTCCATTCTACTGTTTGTTCTTGTTAGAGGTAAATGTGCTGCATGCTGTTTTCAAGGTTGAATGTAGGGGTGTATTGGATAAAATAAACGGTGGCCCTAGTTTTCTTGGTGAAAAGCTAGTGTGTATTATTTGAGGCAAAGTCCTGCAAGAAAGCAGGGAAATAAAACCTCCTCTCAAATGAGGTCCCAGCCGATGGCAGCCGTGGATAGGTGGATGAGTAAAGAAAGGGTAAGGAGAGACTGTCTTGAACTTGTAGAGTTCAAGATCTCGGTTTTCCCTCGTGTTGTTCTAGTGACTTTTAGAGAGGACAGTTCTAGAGAAGGATGGTTTCAAAAAGAAAAGAAATCTAAATGAAACCAATTTGGCCTTACTTATGTTGGAGCACCTGCCATGTGGTGTACAATAGTCCCAGGCAGAACTCCTAAGAAAGATCACTTTGTAAACCATCCTTCCGCTGTGGGAGGTCAACAATTGTCCTTTGTCCATGCAGCCCTTCCATTGTCCTGCTATGGAGTTGCTGGTCCAAACCATTGTAGTAAGGTTTGGGCAAGAAGAAATTATTCCATTGTTTTTTTCTTTTTTTTCAAGTTAGCTCAATAAGGATGATGTCATTCGTGACATATGGCTTTCCTTGTGTCCCGGCTGTCCCAGATATAGGAGATCATGTGCCCCAGTGCTGGATATATTTCTCCAGATCCACAGGCTGTATGGCCACATAGAAAGTGGTCTATGTCAGATGAGAATCTGTGTAAGTCCCAAAAAATGACCTTTTTTTTTTTTTAAATTTTGGCCTCTTTTCTTTGATTTTCTGTCCATTCATCTTCATCTATCCTCACTGTTTGGCCTGTGTGGGCCTCCCATCGCAGTGGCCTCTCCTGTTGCAGAGCACTGGCTCTGGGCGCATGTGCTCCAGAGCGCTGGCTCCTAATTGGACACACCGGTCCAGCCGCTTCATGGCACGTGGGATCTTCCTGGATCAGGGATCAAACCGGTGCCCCTTGCACTGCAAGGCGGAATCTTTACACACTGGCCCACCAGGGAAGCCCCCTGGCTTTTTTTTTTTTAGATGAAGTAAAATCAGCATCTTGCTTAGTGACTTCTAAAACAATGCATTTAAAAACAATTATAGAGGGCTTCCCTGGTAGCTCAGTGGTAAAGAGTTCTCCTGCCAATGCAGGAGACATGAACTCCTGGTCTGGGAAGATCCCACATACTGCAGAGCAACTAAGCCCATGTGCCACAACTACTGAAGCCCATGTGCCCTAGAGCCCACAACAAGAGAAGTCACCGCAATAAGAAGCCTGCTCATCTCAACTACAGAGTAGCCCCCACTCTCTGCAACTAGAGCCTGTGGCAGCAGTGGAAACCCAGAATAGCCAAAAAAAAAAAAAAAACAACCCAAGAAACCTTTATTAAAATAAAACAGAATTAAATAAATAGATGTTCTGGTCTTTTTTGAACTGAGAGATAGTGTGTGTGTGTGTGTGTGTGTGTGTGTTTTGTCCTTAATATATTTTTGGCTACTCTGAGTCTTTGTTGCTACACATGGACTTTCTTTAGTTGTAGGTGAGTGGGAGCTACTCTCTAGTTGTGGTCCATGGGCTGCTCATTATGGTGGCTTCTCTTGTTGCAGAGCACAGCCTCCAGGTGCTAGGACTTCAGTAACTGTAGCATTAGGGCTTAGTAGTTTTGTTACGTGGGCTTAGTTGCCCTGAGGCACGTGGGATCCTCCTGGACCAGGGATCCAACTTGCATCCCCTCTAATGGCAGGTTGATTCTCAGCCACTGGATCATCAGGGAAGTCCCAGAGATGGGTTTTAAATTCAGGTTACTAACTCAATAACATATGGAAAACATTTCATTGCATTTGACCTCTAAAACCTTTTTCAGTCCTGGATCAGTCTTTTGCCTACGACAGATAGGTTGACCAGAGCAAATAAGCAGTTTGCATAAGAGCCTTCATGTAATTTCCTTGTTTGTTTTTCTTTGACAGACAACTTTAATTATTTTGACAAGTATCTAATGTGCCAGGGATTATCCTAGGTACTAAGGATAAAGCAGAAAAAAGCAACCAAAATCCTAGCCTTTGTGGGTTTGTATGCTAGTTGGGAAACTCATTCATTCATCCGCTCGTTTATTCCACAGGAATATATTGATCTTCTACTATGACTCAGGCCATATTATACCAAAGTAGAATTTTATCCTTGCCCTCAGAGTCTAGTAGGAGAAATAAGATGTGCCCCCTCCCCTCCCCTGCTGCTGATATATAAAAAGTACAGAGGAGGACAGCTTGTTCATTTTGAGTGGTTTAAAGAATGTTTCTCAGGGGAACATGTAAACATACACGTCAGTTGAGGTTGCAAGAATGAACTGATGGGGGAGACAGACAGTCTTGGTGGTGATGAGACTGGGCATGGCCTAGGGCCCAGGCCAGATGAAGAGACCAATGAATGCTGTTGAATGAATACATGGAACTTCCCCAGGAGAACAAAAATTCTATGAGGTATGTTCTGGAAACTGCAGGCCCTGTAGCTGAAGTTTAAAATGTGTAGGGATGAGAAGCAGGAGGTGAGGCTGGGGAAGATGGTTGAGGCATGAGGTAGGCCTGGCTAAGGAGCTTTGTCCTAAGACAATTAGAAAATTTGTGGATTGTTTTAAACAGCAATGTGACATAGTCGGATTGTTTTCTTCTTTTATTAATAAAAATATATTTTAGGGACTTCCCTGGTGATCCAGTGGTTAAGACTCTGTGCTTCCAGTGCAAGGGGCGTGGGTTCGATCCATGGTCAGGGAAATAACACCCACATGGGGGACTTCCCTGGTGGTCCAGTGGTTAGGACTCTGGGTTCCCAGGACAGGGGTCCTGGATTCTAATCCCTGGCCAGGGAACTAGATCTCACATGCCACAACTACGATCCAGCGAAGCCAAATAAAAAAATAATTAAAAAAAAAAAGAAAGGAGCTGACATGATACATGTTGTGGCCAAAAGATTTTTTTTTTTTTTTAATTTTGGCCTCTTTTTATTGATTTTTATTTATTTATTTATTTTTCATCCATCTTTATTCTTTGGCCTGTGTGGCCCTCCCATTGCTGTGGCCTCTCTAGTTGCAGAGCACTGGCTCTGGGTACATGCGCTCCAGAGTGCTGGCTCCTAATTGGGCACACTGGTCCAGCTACTCCCAGGCATGTGGTATCTTCCCAGGCCACAGATTGAACTGGTGTCCCTTGTACTGCAAGGTGGACTCTTTACCCACTGGACCATCAGGGGAGCCCCAAAAGATTTTTTGAAAATGTATTTTAAGGCTTCCCTGGTGGTATCATTCGTTTACCCTTTTTTACTATGACTCAGGCCATATTATACCAAAGTAGAATTTTATCCTTGCCCTCAGAGTCTAGTAGGAGAAATAAGATGTGCCCCTCCCTCCCTGCTGCTGATATATAAAAAGTACAGAGGAGGACAGCTTGTTCATTTTGAGTGGTTTAAAGAATGTTTCTCAGGGGAACATGTAAACATACACGTCAGTTGAGGTTGCAAGAATGAACTGATGGGGGAGACAGACAGTCTTGGTGGTGATGAGACTGGGCATGGCCTAGGGCCCAGGCCAGATGAAGAGACCAATGAATGCTGTTGAATGAATACATGGAACTTCCCAGGAGAACAAAAATTCTATGAGGTATGTTCTGGAAACTGCAGGCCCTGTAGCTGAAGTTTAAAATGTGTAGGGATGAGAAGCAGGAGGTGAGGCTGGGGAAGATGGTTGAGGCATGAGGTAGGCCTGGCTAAGGAGCTTTGTCCTAAGACAATTAGAAAATTTGTGGATTGTTTTAAACAGCAATGTGACATAGTCGGATTGTTTTCTTCTTTTATTAATAAAAATATATTTTAGGGACTTCCCTGGTGATCCAGTGGTTAAGACTCTGTGCTTCCAGTGCAAGGGGCGTGGGTTCGATCCATGGTCAGGGAAATAACACCCACATGGGGGACTTCCCTGGTGGTCCAGTGGTTAGGACTCTGGGTTCCCAGGACAGGGGTCCTGGATTCTAATCCCTGGCCAGGGAACTAGATCTCACATGCCACAACTACGATCCAGCGAAGCCAAATAAAAAAATAAAAAAAAAAAAGAAGCTGACATGATACATGTTGTGGCCAAAAGATTTTTTTTTTTTTTTAATTTTGGCCTCTTTTTATTGATTTTTATTTATTTATTTATTTTTCATCCATCTTTATTCTTTGGCCTGTGTGGCCCTCCCATTGCTGTGGCCTCTCTAGTTGCAGAGCACTGGCTCTGGGTACATGCGCTCCAGAGTGCTGGCTCCTAATTGGGCACACTGGTCCAGCTACTCCCAGGCATGTGGTATCTTCCCAGGCCACAGATTGAACTGGTGTCCCTTGTACTGCAAGGTGGACTCTTTACCCACTGGACCATCAGGGGAGCCCCAAAAGATTTTTTGAAAATGTATTTTAAGGCTTCCCTGGTGGTCCAGTGGGTAAGGACACAACCTTGCTGTGCAGGGGGCACGGGTTCGATTCCTGGCCTGGGAAGATCCCACGTGCTGGCTGGACCAATGTGTCCAACTACCGAGCCGGAACTCTGAGAGCATGCGCCCAGTCAGTGCTCCGCAGCAAAAGAGGCCACTGTGATGGGAGGCCCACACAGGCGAAAGAACAAAGATAAATAGATGAAAGATCAATAGAAGTGGCCAAAAAAAAAAAAAGATATTTTAAAAATTCCACAAATGACAGAGGGTTTTTTTTTTTTTTTAAAGATTTATTTATTTATTTACTTTGGGCAGGGCTCGGGTTGCTTCTATTGGTCTTTCATTTCTCTATTTTCATTCATCTTCATTCCTTGGCTCCTATGGGCCTCCCATCGTGGTGGCGTCTGTCGTTGCAGAGCACTGGCTCTGGGCGTGTGTGCTCCAGAGCTCCGGCTCGGTGATTGGACACATCAGTCCAGCCGCTCCGCGGCACGTGGGATCTTCCCAGGCCAGGGCTCGAACCGGCGCCCTTTGCACTGCAAGGCGGTGTCCTTACTCACTGGACCACCAGGGGAAGCCCGACAGAGGTTTATTTTCGATGACTCTTCAGGGACTTTTTGTGCAAGCAATGACTTCATTAGACTATTTTTGTAAATGGTACTTTGCCCATCTCTTTCTGTTTCACAGTGGCAGGATCTTTTTCTCTGATTGGGCCTGATATAATAGAACGCTATCAGTAAAGATTTGCTGTTTTTGAAATTCCATGGTCACTGGTGAGGGGCAGTCAGTTTAGGTGAGGCCATGATCTGGCCCACTTGTGCTACTCTGAGAAACTGGAGCTTTATTACCTAACTAGGAATACTTAACAATTCCCCCTGACATTATATTTTTATCTCTGTTTTTTTCACATTTATTATGAAAAAAATCTAAATATTAATATATATAAACATAGAAATAGTGTAATGAATTCTCATGTACCCATTACCCAGCTCCAACAATTAACAGCTTACAAACAATCTTGTCTCATTTATATTCTTTTTCCTGACCACTGCATTATTTTGAAGTAAATTCAAGATATCAAATCTTTTTGTATCTATCTTTAAAAGATAAGAACTTGTTTAAGAACATATCCACGATTATTATAACTAACAAAGAGTTATTTTTTTACTACCGTCAAATATATAGTCAGTGTTCAAATTAAAAAAAAAAGTTGGTTTGTTTGAATCATGATTTAAATAAGGTTTGCGTTTGTATTGATTTGTGTAAGTTTTCTTTAATTAATAGGTTCCCTCCTCCTATTGTTTTTTTTTTTGTCCTTATCTTGCTTGCTATTTGACTATAATCTCTGAACAGAGTGGATATGTTGAAAAGAGCACTTTAATGGTGCTATTTTCCTTCCTGCTCACCTTCATGAAGGTTTTATTTTTTATTTATTTATTTTTTAAATTTTTATTTTTTTGAAACATTTATTTATTTATTTGTTTTGGCGGGGGTGGGGAGGGAGAGGGTGGGCGGGCCACTTCCACTGGTCTTTCATTTGTCTAGTTTCATCCATCTTTGTTCTCTGGCCCGTATGGGCCTCCCATCGCGGTGGCCTCTGTTGTCGCAGAGCACCGGCTCTGGGCGCATGCGCTCCAGAGCTCCGGCTCGGTAATTGGACACATCAGTCCAGCCGCTCTGCGGCATGTGGGATCTTCCCAGGCCAGGGCTCAAACCGGCGCCCCTTGCACTGCAAGGTGGTGTCCTTACCCACTGGACCACCAGGGAAGCCCAAGGTTTTATTTTTCAAAACTTGATAATTTTTTAAAGGGAGAAACTGTATTCTGTTATTGCACAACATTCTTTAAATTTACAAAGCATGTCTAATGTTGCCCTGTTTTTAGCCTGTCAGCTTTATCTAAGCATTGATGCATGGTAATCACACCATATATCAAATGAGTTCTAGATATAAAAAAGAATTAAATATGAATAAATAAAACAATAAACAACTAAAAGGAAATATAATATTGAACATATTTTTGGAAAGGGATGATGTTGCTTAAACAGAAAAGCAATGGAAAATATCACAAAGAAAAGTATCAATAAAATCAAGTATATGCTGTTAAAACTTTTTGGTCAACAAAATGAAAGGACAAACTGGGTGGGGAAATATTAATATATATAAACATAGAAATAGTGTAATGAATTCTCATGTACCCATTACCCAGCTCCAACAATTAACAGCTTACAAACAATCTTGTCTCATTTATATTCTTTTTCCTGACCACTGCATTATTTTGAAGTAAATTCAAGATATCAAATCTTTTTGTATCTATCTTTAAAAGATAAGAACTTGTTTAAGAACATATCCACGATTATTATAACTAACAAAGAGTTATTTTTTTACTACCGTCAAATATATAGTCAGTGTTCAAATTAAAAAAAAAAGTTGGTTTGTTTGAATCATGATTTAAATAAGGTTTGCGTTTGTATTGATTTGTGTAAGTTTTCTTTAATTAATAGGTTCCCTCCTCCTATTGTTTTTTTTTTGTCCTTATCTTGCTTGCTATTTGACTATAATCTCTGAACAGAGTGGATATGTTGAAAAGAGCACTTTAATGGTGCTATTTTCCTTCCTGCTCACCTTCATGAAGGTTTTATTTTTTATTTATTTATTTTTTAAATTTTTATTTTTTTGAAACATTTATTTATTTATTTGTTTTGGCGGGGGTGGGGAGGGAGGGGGTGGGCGGGCCACTTCCACTGGTCTTTCATTTGTCTAGTTTCATCCATCTTTGTTCTCTGGCCCGTATGGGCCTCCCATCGCGGTGGCCTCTGTTGTCGCAGAGCACCGGCTCTGGGCGCATGCGCTCCAGAGCTCCGGCTCGGTAATTGGACACATCAGTCCAGCCGCTCTGCGGCATGTGGGATCTTCCCAGGCCAGGGCTCAAACCGGCGCCCCTTGCACTGCAAGGTGGTGTCCTTACCCACTGGACCACCAGGGAAGCCCAAGGTTTTATTTTTCAAAACTTGATAATTTTTAAGGTAGAAACTGTATTCTGTTATTGCACAACATTCTTTAAATTTACAAAGCATGTCTAATGTTGCCCTGTTTTTAGCCTGTCAGCTTTATCTAAGCATTGATGCATGGTAATCACACCATATATCAAATGAGTTCTAGATATAAAAAAGAATTAAATATGAATAAATAAAACAATAAACAACTAAAAGGAAATATAATATTGAACATATTTTTGGAAAGGGATGATGTTGCTTAAACAGAAAAGCAATGGAAAATATCACAAAGAAAAGTATCAATAAAATCAAGTATATGCTGTTAAAACTTTTTGGTCAACAAAATGAAAGGACAAACTGGGTGGGGGGAAATAGTTCCAACGTATAAGAGCTAATAAATTAGTAGAATTAACACTCACCACCCTGTCTAGATTGTTACTAAACCCAGATGGGTCCACTTATAAGATGACCCCAAGATGATCACTTTTTTAAAAAACAAGTTTTATTGAAGTATAGTTGATATACAATGTTGTGTTAGTTCTAGGAGTATAGCAAAGTGAATCAGTTATACATATGCATATAGGCACTCTTTTTAAAATTATTTTCCCACATAGGTCACTGCAGAGACTATTGAGTAGAGTTATCTATGATATACAATAAGTTCTTATTAGTTATCTATTTTATATATAATAAGGTATATATGTCAATCTCAGTCTCCTAATTTCTCCCCCCCTCACCTCCCAGTATATTGTCACTCTGCTTATTTAAATCTATTCATGCAAAATGCCAGGCTAGATGAATCACAAGTTGGAATCAAGATTGCCAGGAGAAATATCAGCAACTTCAGATATGCAGAGGGTACCACTCTAATGGCAGAAAGTAAAGAGGAACTAAAGAGCCTCTTGATGAGGATGAAAGAGGAGAGTGAAAAAGCTGGCTTGAAACTCACCATTAAAAGAAGTAAGATCATGGTGTCCAGTCCAATTATTTCATGGTAAATAGACAAAGAAAAACTACACAGTGAAAGATATTATCTTCTCAGGCTCCAAAATCACTGCGGACAGTGACTATAGCCACGAGATTAAAAGATGCTTGCTCCTTGGAAAGAAAGCTATGACAAATCTAGACAGCATATTAAAAAGCGAAGACATCACTTTGCCAACAAAGGTAATGGTTTTTCCAGTAGTCATGTACGGATGTGAGAGTTGGTACATAAAGTAGGCTGAGCACTGAAGAACTGATGCTTTTAAATTGCGCTGGAGAAGACTCTTGAGACTCCCTTGGTCTGCAAGGAGATCACACCTGTCAATCCTAAAGGAAATCAACCCAGAATATTCATTGTAAGGACTGTTACTGAAACTGAAGCGCCAATACTTTGGTTACCTGATGCAAAGAGCTGACTCATTGGAAAAGACTTTGATGTTAGGAAAGATTGAAGGCAAAAGGAAAAGGGACTGGCACAAGATGAGATGGTTAGAGAGCATCATCAACTCAATGGACATGAATGTGAGTAAACTCTGGGAGGTAGTGAGGGACTAGCATACTACAATCCATGAGACCACAATGAGTTGAACATGACTTAACAACTGAATAACAGCAATCTCCTCTGTCCCCAGTAACCTTAAGTTTGTTTTCTACATCTGTGCTTCTATTTCCATTTTGGAAATCAGCTTATTTGTACCATTTTTTGGATTCCACGATAAGTGATACAATGTTGTGTTAGTTCTAGGAGTATAGCAAAGTGAATCAGTTATACATATGCATATAGGCACTCTTTAAAATTTTTATGGTCATAATTTTTCTATGATATACAATAAGTTCTTATTAGTTATCTATTTTATATATAATAAGGTATATATGTCAATCTCAGTCTCCTAATTTCTCCCCCCCTCACCTCCCAGTATATTGTCACTCTGCTTATTTAAATCTATTCATGCAAAATGCCAGGCTAGATGAATCACAAGTTGGAATCAAGATTGCCAGGAGAAATATCAGCAACTTCAGATATGCAGAGGGTACCACTCTAATGGCAGAAAGTAAAGAGGAACTAAAGAGCCTCTTGATGAGGATGAAAGAGGAGAGTGAAAAAGCTGGCTTGAAACTCACCATTAAAAGAAGTAAGATCATGGTGTCCAGTCCAATTATTTCATGGTAAATAGACAAAGAAAAACTACACAGTGAAAGATATTATCTTCTCAGGCTCCAAAATCACTGCGGACAGTGACTATAGCCACGAGATTAAAAGATGCTTGCTCCTTGGAAAGAAAGCTATGACAAATCTAGACAGCATATTAAAAAGCGAAGACATCACTTTGCCAACAAAGGTAATGGTTTTTCCGGTAGTCATGTACGGATGTGAGAGTTGGTACATAAAGTAGGCTGAGCACTGAAGAACTGATGCTTTTAAATTGCGCTGGAGAAGACTCTTGAGACTCCCTTGGTCTGCAAGGAGATCACACCTGTCAATCCTAAAGGAAATCAACCCAGAATATTCATTGTAAGGACTGTTACTGAAACTGAAGCGCCAATACTTTGGTTACCTGATGCAAAGAGCTGACTCATTGGAAAAGACTTTGATGTTAGGAAAGATTGAAGGCAAAAGGAAAAGGGACTGGCACAAGATGAGATGGTTAGAGAGCATCATCAACTCAATGGACATGAATGTGAGTAAACTCTGGGAGGTAGTGAGGGACTAGCATACTACAATCCATGAGACCACAATGAGTTGAACATGACTTAACAACTGAATAACAGCAATCTCCTCTGTCCCCAGTAACCTTAAGTTTGTTTTCTACATCTGTGCTTCTATTTCCATTTTGGAAATCAGCTTATTTGTACCATTTTTTGGATTCCACGTATAAGTGATATCATATTGTCTGGAAGTTGTGTTTTTTTTCAAGATCTCGTGCCCCAATTATTCACCTGAAAAGCCCTAAGGGTGAGGGCAATGTTCTTAACATTTAGTCCCTGTATTCTGTCTGTTGGTCTCACCATTCTTCTGCTCAATTGACCTTAGGAGTTCTTTTGAGGCACCTCCTCCCCACCACTGATACATGTTTCTTCTTCTCCTCTAACAATCAGGAAAATACTCTCTACATTAAAAAAAAAATTTGACCTCTTTTATCAGTTTATTTATTTATTTTCATCCATCTTTATTTTTCTGCCTTTGTGGGCCTCCCATTGCAGTGGCCTGTCTCTCTGCAGAGCACCGTCTCTGGGTGCATGCGCTCTAGAGCACTGGTTCATAATTGGACACACCGTGGGTCCAGCCACTCCGTGGCATGTGGAATCTTCTCGGGCCAGGGATCAAATCAGTGTCCCTTGCACTGCAAGGTGGACTCTTTACCCACTGGACCACCAGGGAAGCCCTCTCCATTAAAAAAAAAATTTTTTAGCTGTGCTAGGTCTTAGTTGTGACATACAAACTTAGTTGTAGGATGTGGGATCTAATTCCCTGACCAGGGAGTTAACCTGGGCCCCCTACAGTGAATGCACACAGTCTGAGTCACTGGACCACCAGGGAAGTTCCTCTACTTCTTATAGCTGACTATTTTCAAAGTGGTTTTGTGCAGAAGAACTCTGGGCCTCTGATGACCTAGTTTTGTTAGACCACAGACCGTCTATCCCTGAACTCAAAAGCACTCTCAGGATGAAAGAAGAAGGGCAAAAGTGCAAGTCAGAGGATACTCATGCACTTGTGTTACTAAAGTTATACCCATGCTGACTCCCAGGATTTGCCCTGTAGATTATTTCCTGGCCACAAGTGACAGAAGCTGATGCTGGCAGATTAAGCAGAAAAGAGGTTTATCCAAAAAATACTGGATAGCACGCAGAGTTGTTGGGAAGACTGGAGGAAACAATTTTGGGGCAAAGTTTCCAAGAAAATCCCCCCAAATTAGCCGCACAGCTGGTGGAATGAGCACACTGAGGCCACTGCCCTGTTACCATGCAGCAACTATACGCTACCAGGAACTCAATTTGACTTCAGCTACAGACAGTGCTGCCAAAGGACTGAACCCCAGGTGGCTCAGTAGTGAAGAATTCCTTTGCCAATGCAGAAGACGTGGGTTCAATCTCTGGGTTGGAAAGATACCCTGGAGAAAGAAACGGCAACCCACTCCACTATTCTTGCCTGGGAGATCCCATGGACAGGAATCTGGCGGGCTACAGTCCATGGGGTTGCAGAGAGTTGGACTCAACGTAGCAGCTAAACAACTGCTGGCAAAGGCATCAGTTCAACTTACCAACCTTACTTACCAGTTCCCCTAAACCACATGACTCTGCTACCCACCCCCACCAGCAAGAGGAGTGCACTGTACTGCCTGCCCTCTCTCACTGCCCTTTTCTTCACTAGAATCTCACACAAATGCATCTGATTAGAGGAGCACAAGTCACATGCTCCTGCCATAACCGCAAAGGAGGGGGAAGCAGAATGAGTACCCTGATTTTAACTTAGTGGGACTCAGAAAGGAAAAATTCTCATGACATAAGAAGGGTGTGCAAAGGCACTGTTTACCCAAAGACCAGGACAGATGTTTATCAGAATGAATGACAGGCTGGGTGTGGCAGGGGGTGGTTTCTTACGGATAGGGTGAACTTATATCTACTAATTAAAATATGGCCAAGTTATAATATGAAATGACATACTTACAAGGTTATTCATGGAAGCATTATTTTTAATAACAAAAGATTGGAAGCTGAATGTTTGGTAATAGAGATTTAGTTGAATAAAAATCAAGGTACATCAATATACACATAGAATATAGCGCAGATGAATGAAGGAGGAGAAATGATCTCTAGAATATATAAGTGAAAAAATAAACAAACTGGATAATAATATGTATAGTAGCTACCTTTTCTGTAGAAAGTTTGGGGATTTATATATGGCTCAACCACAGAAACTGCATTTTTGCTTATAAAATAATTTTTGGCAGTTTCAAACATTTCGGCATAATATAGGGCAGAGGAAACAAGGATGGAAAAGAGACTCTTATGAATATATTTGTTATGCATTTTTGACATTGGAATCACATAAATGTGTTTTATAAATTCAAAATTTAATTTAAAATGACAATTCCTAAGATTTTAAAGCAAACCCCAAATGAGGAAATTAACTGTATATAAATTTAATTCAGTAGCTGCACAGAGAAGACATTTAAAATGGTTCTAAAATATGGTGCATTTGATATATGTACATAGTGGAATATGGAATGTATTTTAAAGGCAAAAAGAGCTGTAAGGAAATCTAACACTTCACTCAATAGTTATATCACTAGTAGAAATCTTTATATTAGTGCTTTGAAACTATTTTTTATAGTGTAGCACGGAGTAATAATTATGTTAATGTTTTTAGGAACCAAGATTTTTAGTGTAAAAGAAGAGAAATATAAACTCAAAGGCATTAATATGAATATGTTTTAATATGAAATATGAATTAGAAATATTGGTATATGTTTATGATATTTTCTACTATTTCAACACTTTTCGGAAAGTCCTAGGAGTATTCAGGAAACCTAGGGGAAGAAATAGTGTTTAACTTAGTGGGACTCAGAAAGGAAAAATTCTCATGACATAAGAAGGGTGTGCAAAGGCACTGTTTACCCAAAGACCAGGACAGATGTTTATCAGAATGAATGACAGGCTGGGTGTGGCAGGGGGTGGTTTCTTACGGATAGGGTGAACTTATATCTACTAATTAAAATATGGCCAAGTTATAATATGAAATGACATACTTACAAGGTTATTCATGGAAGCATTATTTTTAATAACAAAAGATTGGAAGCTGAATGTTTGGTAATAGAGATTTAGTTGAATAAAAATCAAGGTACATCAATATACACATAGAATATAGCGCAGATGAATGAAGGAGGAGAAATGATCTCTAGAATATATAAGTGAAAAAATAAACAAACTGGATAATAATATGTATAGTAGCTACCTTTTCTGTAGAAAGTTTGGGGATTTATATATGGCTCAACCACAGAAACTGCATTTTTGCTTATAAAATAATTTTTGGCAGTTTCAAACATTTCGGCATAATATAGGGCAGAGGAAACAAGGATGGAAAAGAGACTCTTATGAATATATTTGTTATGCATTTTTGACATTGGAATCACATAAATGTGTTTTATAAATTCAAAATTTAATTTAAAATGACAATTCCTAAGATTTTAAAGCAAACCCCAAATGAGGAAATTAACTGTATATAAATTTAATTCAGTAGCTGCACAGAGAAGACATTTAAAATGGTTCTAAAATATGGTGCATTTGATATATGTACATAGTGGAATATGGAATGTATTTTAAAGGCAAAAAGAGCTGTAAGGAAATCTAACACTTCACTCAATAGTTATATCACTAGTAGAAATCTTTATATTAGTGCTTTGAAACTATTTTTTATAGTGTAGCACGGAGTAATAATTATGTTAATGTTTTTAGGAACCAAGATTTTTAGTGTAAAAGAAGAGAAATATAAACTCAAAGGCATTAATATGAATATGTTTTAATATGAAATATGAATTAGAAATATTGGTATATGTTTATGATATTTTCTACTATTTCAACACTTTTCGGAAAGTCCTAGAAGTATTAAAACCCTATGGGTAATGGTTAATCTCTAGTGCCTGACTGTCATCCCTGAATCACATTCCCTGTGTAAAGGAACCAGGATCTTGGCTGTCTTGGGGCAATGCATATGAGAGATAAGATTTACACATCTTGATGAGTCAAAAACTATGAAGTTATCAAAGATCCTTTTTGTCAGAAGCACTCAAAGATAACATGAAGGAGCTCCAATTGGTCAAAGATGGAATAATTAAAGTATGCAAAAAAGTAATGATTGAATTTGGTTGAAATACATAGAATATGTAAAACCTAATAAGTTCATGAGTGGGTGGGATGGGGGAGAGTTTAAAACAGGTTAACAACAGTATACTAACACATATATATGGAATCTAGTAAGATGGTAATGATAACACATGCAGTGAAGTGATGGAAAAACAGACATGGAGAACAGACATATGGACATTGTGGGGAATGAACAGTGGGTGGGAGGCATAGAGGGAGTAACCTGGAAACTTATACCATCATATGTGAAAGAGATAGATATTGTCGCTGTGCTGTGGGAATAGGGGATCCTACAGGGGTGCTGTGCCATGCCCTGGAGGGGTGGGGGTGGGGGGACTGAGAGAGGGGTGGAGGAGAGAGGGGGCAGGGATATACATATGACCAATCTGGTATTATACATATCTTTAAGCAACAGAACTCTGTAAAAATAAAAAGTATATATATAAAAAAAACAGATTAACAAACTCTTTGGGTAACATTGGTTTTACTAGGTCACAGAGCTTACCTGAAAATGGACAATTTAAGAGAAATAAGTAAGCCTTATCTTGCTTTTCCAATTCAATCTGTATTTCAGGGTGACCAAATAGCCCTAATTATTGAAGAACAGTTCTTCTTTATAATCCCTAGCTAATAAATGTGAAAGGAATGACAGAATTAGAAAAATCATGCTTTTGTTATCCTAATGTTAAAGATCAATAAAGGATGAAAGCATTAGATGAAAGGCTTATGGGGAACTTTCAAGCCTGTTTCATGATGCTGACTTCTTTTAGCTTTTGCTGGCCTGTGAAACTCTTGATCTCTCCTTCAAATCTGAATGATACCTTTGTAGGATGGTTGTAGGTTTTCCCCTCTCTCAATTTTTGGGTAGCTCGTTCTATTATGAGGTCACTGGTGCTGGCAAGCACCATGTTGGAGTCCTCACAATAGCTTATTAGTCCTGGGACTTGGATGGGCCCACTCATTGCGGGGCACCAGTCCTGGGATTTTGCAGGCTAAGCAGCCAGCTGCACAGCTGGCCTGCTGGTGGGTAGAGCTGTGTCCCTGTGTTTCAGAGCCTGTGAGATTTTGTGTGAGCCCTGTAAGAGTGGAGTCTCGATTTCCCACGGCCCTCTGGCTCTCCTGAAAGTAACCTCCATGGGCCTTCAAAGCCAAATGTTCTAGTGGCCCCATCTTGTTGCAGGATCCCTTCCTTCAGGGGCTCAGACCACTATCTCCTTGGGGAGAACCTCTGTCATTGTAATTAACCTCCCATTTGTGGGTTATGGGTCATGAGTATAATGTGACTCCATCCCTCCTACCTATTTTTGGTTTCTTCTTTATATCTTTAGTTACAGAAGGTCTTTTCTGCTGGTCTTCAGGTAGCTGTCATAGTTGCCCTGTGAATAGTTGAATTTGGTTGCTCTTTGGGATGGCGTGAGCTCAGGGTCTTCCTGCTCTGCCATCTTGGCCTTTCCCTAGAAAAAACAGCTTATGGAGAAGTTTACAATGGAGAGATCTAGCTGACTCCACCTGAATCTGCTAACCAATCTTAACTGTCTAAGAGTGAGACTCAGACAATATGTACTTCTTGAGATGCTCATTATGGAAAACAGAACCTGAATCTAACAAGCCTTTTAGAACTAACCTCCAGTTTACATGAAACACAAGTGGAACCTCAAGTTTAACTGATGCCACAAGGACAAAAGTGGATAAATTCAGAATGTATCAGTGGGATAGTCTATAAAACAATTGAACTAATTTAATCAAGAAGTCAATGGCATAAAGAAAACTTGAAAGATGGAGCAAGGTGGGGAGAGACTGTTCTAGATTTAGACAGATTCAAAAGATATGACTGTCAAACACAACTAGGCAACCACCTGGATCCTGAATCTAATGAGTCAACTATAAATATATATATACATACATATATATATTTCTTTAGATGTATGGCTAAGAATAAGATCTTATCAGGGATTTACTGCTGTTGTTAGGTGTGTTTCTGGAAGAATGGTTATATAGGAAAATATTCAGGGGCTTTCCTAGTGGTCCACTGTTCCCAATACATGGGGACTGCTGTTGTTCAGGTGGGTTTTGTTTCTTTTGAATGAATGGTTATACTGAAAGCTTGCCAGCTGCACAGCTGGCCTGCTGGTGGGTAGAGCTGTGTCCCTGTGTTTCAGAGCCTGTGAGATTTTGTGTGAGCCCTGTAAGAGTGGAGTCTCGATTTCCCACGGCCCTCTGGCTCTCCTGAAAGTAACCTCCATGGGCCTTCAAAGCCAAATGTTCTAGTGGCCCCATCTTGTTGCAGGATCCCTTCCTTCAGGGGCTCAGACCACTATCTCCTTGGGAGAACCTCTGTCATTGTAATTAACCTCCCATTTGTGGGTTATGGGTCATGAGTATAATGTGACTCCATCCCTCCTACCTATTTTTGGTTTCTTCTTTATATCTTTAGTTACAGAAGGTCTTTTCTGCTGGTCTTCAGGTAGCTGTCATAGTTGCCCTGTGAATAGTTGAATTTGGTTGCTCTTTGGGATGGCGTGAGCTCAGGGTCTTCCTGCTCTGCCATCTTGGCCTTTCCCTAGAAAAAACAGCTTATGGAGAAGTTTACAATGGAGAGATCTAGCTGACTCCACCTGAATCTGCTAACCAATCTTAACTGTCTAAGAGTGAGACTCAGACAATATGTACTTCTTGAGATGCTCATTATGGAAAACAGAACCTGAATCTAACAAGCCTTTTAGAACTAACCTCCAGTTTACATGAAACACAAGTGGAACCTCAAGTTTAACTGATGCCACAAGGACAAAAGTGGATAAATTCAGAATGTATCAGTGGGATAGTCTATAAAACAATTGAACTAATTTAATCAAGAAGTCAATGGCATAAAGAAAACTTGAAAGATGGAGCAAGGTGGGGAGAGACTGTTCTAGATTTAGACAGATTCAAAAGATATGACTGTCAAACACAACTAGGCAACCACCTGGATCCTGAATCTAATGAGTCAACTATAAATATATATATACATACATATATATATTTCTTTAGATGTATGGCTAAGAATAAGATCTTATCAGGGATTTACTGCTGTTGTTAGGTGTGTTTCTGGAAGAATGGTTATATAGGAAAATATTCAGGGGCTTTCCTAGTGGTCCACTGTTCCCAATACATGGGGACTGGGTTCAATGCCTGGTAAGGTAACTGGATCCCACATGCAGCAGTTAAGACCCAGAGGAGCCAAATAAATAAATAATTTTTTTTAAAAAAGAAAATATTCATATGATTTAGAGATATGAAATGAAGTATCTAGAGAAGAACTACTGAAAGCTTGAAAATGCTTCCACAGAAAAAAGAGAAGGATAGTTAAAGGCAAGTGTGACAAAAATTCTAATAAATATTGAATCTGGATGATAGGTATTTTTCTATTATTCTCTCCAATTGTATTTATTTGAATTTTTTGTATTAAAAAGAGTTAGTGAAAACAAACAAACAAAAAAGAATTAGTGGAGGGAATTCCCTGGATGTCCAGTGTTTAGAACTCAACGATTTTGCTGCCATAGCCCAGGATTCAGTCTTCATTTGGGGAAATAAGATCCTGTAAGCCTCACAGCACTTCCCCTCCCCCCCCAAAAAGAACCTCTGAATGATAATTCAGGCTGACCCTTGAAAAGTCACTGGAACAAATAAATAGAAAAAGATTTTGCAAAACCGAGTAACCTGCTGCCTTTAGTTGTCAACTCACACTATGCAGTGAAAGCGCATCTGATGACAGTTATCACACCTTGGGTGACATGATCATGGTAGAAGGAAAGGCTGTTGCTGGATGTAAAAATTCTTTTTTTCTCACATCTTTTTTTTTTTGCTAACACCTGAGGTGGCGCCTCAGCACATCAAAGCAGGGTACAGAGCAGTTTGCAGTGGTTTTTTTTTTTCTTTTTTCATTTATTTATTTATTTTTGGCTATTCTGGGTGTTCACTGCTGCCACAGGCTCTTCTCTAGTTGCAGGGAGTGGAGGCTACTCTCTAGTTGAGGTGCGCAGGCTTCTTGTTGCAATGACTTCTCTTATTGTGGAACTTGGACTCTAGGGCACACAAGCTTCAGTAGTTGTGGCACGTGGGCTCAATAGTTGCAGCTCTAGAGGAGCTCTAGAGCACAGGCTCAACAGTTGTGGCTCACGGGTTTAGTTGCTCTGCAGCATGTGGGATCTTCCAGACCGGGAACTCATGTCTCCTGCATTGGCAGGCGGACTCTTCACCCCTAAGCTACCAGGGAAGCCCCTTTTGCATCCAAAAACTGCTAGTCACACTCAATGTCTTTGCTGATTCACTGAGGAATAATTTTTGATCCTGTAAGTAGATCTCTAAATTTGAATGGGAATTTTGAAGAATTTAACAAGGATTTTTTTGCCCATATCCCACTTTTCCTGACAGTTCCTCAATGCTTTGCCCCGTTTGAGTAAGGGTATAGATGAATGAAGACTTTGTTTTCTTTCAGATGTATTACAAATATCAGGGATGCAAGTGCAGTCAAGTGTGTGGCCCCTCTCCATTCCAGAACCTGGAGCAGGCAGACGTCACAAATTGATCAGAGTTTTCTTTCTCTTTGCAGTCTTTTTGCTATACTCCTCCAGGTAGCACCGTATTGATGAAATTGTTACCAAACCAAATTTGGTGCTGCTCAGTTGCACTCAGTAAAGCTGATAAAAACGTGTACTGTTTTTATTGCAGGGGTCAAGCAAGGAATCCAGGCAACAGTGTTCAAAAGACCTGGCCTCCCCAGTGGCTTTCAGAGAAAGATTTTTAAGAACAGGGTGAAGGAGGCAGGGGCTGTGGGGTGTCTGATCAGTTTGTGAACATTCTTCTGATTGGTTGGTGGTAAGGTCAACATGATCAGTCTTTTGGTTCCATCCCACGAGGCCTACATGCTTGTGGGTAGCACACAGATAACTTCTTCCACCTGGTGGGGATTTCAGTGTCTGCAAAAGAGCTCAAAGGATATGGCTCAAAATATTATCTATAGCCCTTTGTGTGCGTGCATGTGTGCTAAGTTGCTTCAGGGGTGTCCAACTCTTTGCGACCCTATGGACTGTAGCCTGCCAGGCTCCTCTGTTCATGGGATTCTCCAGGCAAGAATACTGGAGTGGGTTGCCGTGCCCTTCTGCAGGGGATCTTCTGGACTCAGAGCTTGAACTCTCATTTTCTGCGGCTGCTACACTGGCAGGTGGATTCTTTACTGCTGAGCCACCAGGGAAGCTCCTGTGATCCTTTAGGAAGAACTAAAGGTCCTTGACTTTGTTTAATGGCTAAACTGTTATTATTTTCTCTTACTTGCTGTTTTCCTTTTTTTTTCCTGCATTTTCTCACTTCTTTGATTAAACTTATTCTTTGACACTTGGAGAAGGAGGCTAAAGTTTTTCTATAGACAAGAAGCAGAGGATGTTGGGTGAGGGGCTGTCCTATTCTGAGAAGGCCCCAGAGGATCTTGCTTGGCTACTGAATAATCCTACTCAAAAACATCTTCAGACTAGATTATAGAGTAAAGCATTTGCACATTTGCCTCGCTATATATATATATATATGTATATATATGTATATATATATACATATATATACATATATATATATATGTATATATATATATATTTTTTTTTTTTTTTTAACTTTTACAAAAAAGAAGAAAAATAGAAGCTCAAGGAATTTAGGTTAGATCAGATTTGAGGAAGAGCCTCATGTGAGAAGGTTGTAATCTGTGAATAAGCATTAGAACATTAAGTTCATTTTCTTCAAAGATCAATTAAAACTGGGCAAATGCTTATTGTCTGGAATGGTCTAGGACAAACAAGGTTGACAACCATCTTTTGGCCTATGTTAAGGTATCTGGAGCTTTTGCCTGCCCAACATCCCTTTTCCCTCCTCCTTATAATAGAATATTCTTTATTTTGAGGAAATATGTCTGTTTGTATAGGTTTGCCCCTTCTCTTCTACATGGGGTAAAGGCCTAGCCAATCATGTTACCCCATTTCCTTGAACACAGAAATTATACTGGACATGGCTCAAAATATTATCTATAGCCCTTTGTCGTGCATGTGTGCTAAGTTGCTTCAGGGGTGTCCAACTCTTTGCGACCCTATGGACTGTAGCCTGCCAGGCTCCTCTGTTCATGGGATTCTCCAGGCAAGAATACTGGAGTGGGTTGCCGTGCCCTTCTGCAGGGGATCTTCTGGACTCAGAGCTTGAACTCTCATTTTCTGCGGCTGCTACACTGGCAGGTGGATTCTTTACTGCTGAGCCACCAGGGAAGCTCCTGTGATCCTTTAGGAAGAACTAAAGGTCCTTGACTTTGTTTAATGGCTAAACTGTTATTATTTTCTCTTACTTGCTGTTTTCCTTTTTTTTTCCTGCATTTTCTCACTTCTTTGATTAAACTTATTCTTTGACACTTGGAGAAGGAGGCTAAAGTTTTTCTATAGACAAGAAGCAGAGGATGTTGGGTGAGGGGCTGTCCTATTCTGAGAAGGCCCCAGAGGATCTTGCTTGGCTACTGAATAATCCTACTCAAAAACATCTTCAGACTAGATTATAGAGTAAAGCATTTGCACATTTGCCTCGCTATATATATATATATATATGTATGTATATATATATATATATATATATATATATATATATATATATATATATATATATTTTTTTTTTTTTTTTAACTTTTACAAAAAAGAAGAAAAATAGAAGCTCAAGGAATTTAGGTTAGATCAGATTTGAGGAAGAGCCTCATGTGAGAAGGTTGTAATCTGTGAATAAGCATTAGAACATTAAGTTCATTTTCTTCAAAGATCAATTAAAACTGGGCAAATGCTTATTGTCTGGAATGGTCTAGGACAAACAAGGTTGACAACCATCTTTTGGCCTATGTTAAGGTATCTGGAGCTTTTGCCTGCCCAACATCCCTTTTCCCTCCTCCTTATAATAGAATATTCTTTATTTTGAGGAAATATGTCTGTTTGTATAGGTTTGCCCCTTCTCTTCTACATGGGGTAAAGGCCTAGCCAATCATGTTACCCCATTTCCTTGAACACAGAAATTAATACCTGGATGGGCACATGGCTCTAGCTGGGAGCATTAAATTCTAGCTCTAATTTTTCAGTCAGATCTTTTGGAGGAAAGGGGATTGAGTAGATAAAGTGGCCAGCTATGAAGCTTGGGTTGCTGATGACTACAGTGCCCTTCACGTTGAGAGCTGACAAAACAGAAATGCAGAAAAGAGTTGAAAATAAAATCCTCCTTAAACTATTTGATCGTGTGGTTCTAAATGTGCTAGAAGCAAGATTAATCCTTGGATAGTTTAAATATTGCCTTTCCCCCCACCTCCCTTAGTTAGTTTAAATTGGGTTTGTGTCATTTCCAGGGAAAGTCTTGATTAGCCTGGCATGTGAGATGCTTCATTCATTCCATTAACATTTACTAAGCTGTTGCGGTCACTTTGACACCCTGGAGATACAGAAAAAAAATGGTCCTTATTTCAAGGTGTCTACAGTTAAAGAGACAGTTATGATACAGTACCAATGTAATACTTATATTATATGACACCTATATAGTGCCTAATATGTTCAAATCACTTTTCTAAACATTTTACGTATACTAGTTATTTAACTCTTTTTACAACCTATTGAGACAGGTTCTGTTACTTTTTCTAGAAATAAGTAACTTAAGTTCTGTTACTATTTCAGAAATGGGGAAAATAAGGCACAGAAAGGTTAAGCAAATTGCCAGTTTACTCGGTTTAGAAGTGGAAAATCTGGAATTCGAACCCAAGTAGCCAGGCTTTTAATCACCACATTCCACAGCTTCACTATACTGAAAGGTCCGTGTTGAATTATCCCAGATAATAATCAATAATAATGGCCACCATTCATGGAGTGCTTGCTATGTTCCCAGCCTTGTGCTAGGTACTTTCCTGCCTTAACACATTAAATATTTTCAAGAATTTAATGCAACAAAGGTGATTTATCATACAGCTGGAGGAACTGAGGCTCAGAAAGGTTAAGTGACTGACCCAGATTACACAGCTACCAAACGGCAAAGCATGAGTTTAAACTCAGTTGTGTCCACTTCCGAAGCCTTCACTCTTTCTGTCGTATTTCTCTCAAGGACCATACTCTCCAGCTTTTCCTCTTGGGTATGGCGTGTCTAGGCTGCTTATGACTGGCTGCGAGTAACTGGGAAATGGAGTCAACCATTGGAGTCTTTCAGTGCGAGTGTGGTATATTTTACTCACAGAAGTGCTCTTGGAATTTGTGTATACCTTGCAACCTGATAGCCCTGAGAACGGATCTGCTACAGTAGAGAGAGATTAAGGAACCCATCAAAAGTGTCTCCTTGGGAGAATAAAATCTTCCATTTGATCGTGTGGTTCTAAATGTGCTAGAAGCAAGATTAATCCTTGGATAGTTTAAATATTGCCTTTCCCCCCACCTCCCTTAGTTAGTTTAAATTGGGTTTGTGTCATTTCCAGGGAAAGTCTTGATTAGCCTGGCATGTGAGATGCTTCATTCATTCCATTAACATTTACTAAGCTGTTGCGGTCACTTTGACACCCTGGAGATACAGAAAAAAAATGGTCCTTATTTCAAGGTGTCTACAGTTAAAGAGACAGTTATGATACAGTACCAATGTAATACTTATATTATATGACACCTATATAGTGCCTAATATGTTCAAATCACTTTTCTAAACATTTTACGTATACTAGTTATTTAACTCTTTTTACAACCTATTGAGACAGGTTCTGTTACTTTTTCTAGAAATAAGTAACTTAAGTTCTGTTACTATTTCAGAAATGGGGAAAATAAGGCACAGAAAGGTTAAGCAAATTGCCAGTTTACTCGGTTTAGAAGTGGAAAATCTGGAATTCGAACCCAAGTAGCCAGGCTTTTAATCACCACATTCCACAGCTTCACTATACTGAAAGGTCCGTGTTGAATTATCCCAGATAATAATCAATAATAATGGCCACCATTCATGGAGTGCTTGCTATGTTCCCAGCCTTGTGCTAGGTACTTTCCTGCCTTAACACATTAAATATTTTCAAGAATTTAATGCAACAAAGGTGATTTATCATACAGCTGGAGGAACTGAGGCTCAGAAAGGTTAAGTGACTGACCCAGATTACACAGCTACCAAACGGCAAAGCATGAGTTTAAACTCAGTTGTGTCCACTTCCGAAGCCTTCACTCTTTCTGTCGTATTTCTCTCAAGGACCATACTCTCCAGCTTTTCCTCTTGGGTATGGCGTGTCTAGGCTGCTTATGACTGGCTGCGAGTAACTGGGAAATGGAGTCAACCATTGGAGTCTTTCAGTGCGAGTGTGGTATATTTTACTCACAGAAGTGCTCTTGGAATTTGTGTATACCTTGCAACCTGATAGCCCTGAGAACGGATCTGCTACAGTAGGAGAGAGATTAAGGAACCCATCAAAAGTGTCTCCTTGGGAGAATAAAAAGGATGTTATTTGTTTATGTTTGTGGCAGGCATTCAAGTGTTGAGGAAGGGGCAACTTGTTTTTGTTCTGTTTTCTGCCTTCAAACAAGACCTGTGAATAAGAAGTCTCTTGGATAAGGTATGTGTCAGGTATACTGAGGACAAAGTACACAGATAATTAGAAAACCAGGGAACAGAAGGCAGTATTTTGGAGAAGGGGGCAGATTTTCTATAATCCCTAACAGGCGTTTTATTTACTAAAACAGCATGCAACCGGCTGATGAAAGTGACTGATGCTCTCCATTCCCTTTGGAAAAACATATGAGTGAAGGCATACATGTGTGCTTCTGCATCTAAACATTTACCAAGTACTTACCAAGTTTTTGTTTGTTTGTTTGTTTAATACAGATTAACACATTAAGTCCTTGTAACAACACCATTTTATAAATGAGAGCAATACAGCACAAGGAAGTTAGATATCTCAGCACCAGTTGAGTTAGATGCTTACCAGGAGTCAGTGAGGTTTGCTAACAAACCGATTTTTGCCAGACACGCATTGTATAATTTAACTAAGTAAAGTTAAGACTGTGAAGTCTGAGTCGAAAGAGATTGCGATATTATTTCTATGAAAACAAAATTGAATGTTTTGAAAGGTTTGATATAGGTGAGTTTCAAAAAAGGTTGCTCTTGCATTAGGTCTGAGCAAGACTACCGCACTTTCCTGTCTCTATGACTTGGTCTCCTGCTGCCAATTAGAAAGCTCTGTCTCGTGGTTTCCTCCTTCAGATGCTTCCTCCAAAAGTTTTTTCCTTGCCACTGAGTGCTAGCCTTCACTCTTTCTGTCGTATTTCTCTCAAGGACCATACTCTCCAGCTTTTCCTCTTGGGTATGGCGTGTCTAGGCTGCTTATGACTGGCTGCGAGTAACTGGGAAATGGAGTCAACCATTGGAGTCTTTCAGTGCGAGTGTGGTATATTTTACTCACAGAAGTGCTCTTGGAATTTGTGTATACCTTGCAACCTGATAGCCCTGAGAACGGATCTGCTACAGTAGGAGAGAGATTAAGGAACCCATCAAAAGTGTCTCCTTGGGAGAATAAAAAGGATGTTATTTGTTTATGTTTGTGGCAGGCATTCAAGTGTTGAGGAAGGGGCAACTTGTTTTTGTTCTGTTTTCTGCCTTCAAACAAGACCTGTGAATAAGAAGTCTCTTGGATAAGGTATGTGTCAGGTATACTGAGGACAAAGTACACAGATAATTAGAAAACCAGGGAACAGAAGGCAGTATTTTGGAGAAGGGGGCAGATTTTCTATAATCCCTAACAGGCGTTTTTATTTACTAAAACTGCATGCAACCGGCTGATGAAAGTGACTGATGCTCTCCATTCCCTTTGGAAAAACATATGAGTGAAGGCATACATGTGTGCTTCTGCATCCAAACATTTACCAAGTACTTACCAAGTTTTTGTTTGTTTGTTTGTTTAATACAGATTAACACATTAAGTCCTTGTAACAACACCATTTTATAAATGAGAGCAATACAGCACAAGGAAGTTAGATATCTCAGCACCAGTTGAGTTAGATGCTTACCAGGAGTCAGTGAGGTTTGCTAACAAACCGATTTTTGCCAGACACGCATTGTATAATTTAACTAAGTAAAGTTAAGACTGTGAAGTCTGAGTCGAAAGAGATTGCGATATTATTTCTATGAAAACAAAATTGAATGTTTTGAAAAGGTTTGATATAGGTGAGTTTCAAAAAAGGTTGCTCTTGCATTAGGTCTGAGCAAGACTACCGCACTTTCCTGTCTCTATGACTTGGTCTCCTGCTGCCAATTAGAAAGCTCTGTCTCGTGGTTTCCTCCTTCAGATGCTTCCTCCAGATGGATCTCCTCTGAGAAGCCTTCTCGACTGAATTTTACTAGTTTTGTGACTCAGCAGCAAGTTGCTCAATCTCTCTGAGCCTTAGAGTCTTTGTATGCGAAATGGAAATAATAATATTTACCTTTCAGGACTGGTGAAGAAATTAAGTGGGCTTATCTGGCTCTTAGTGATCATTCAACAAATGGCAAAAAAAAAAAAAATGATGTGCTTGTTCTTCTGCTGAAGGCTATGGGAACAGATGAATGATATAGTCCCTGCCTCCAGAAGCCTGAAGACAAGCACAGGACTGTTCACCAGCTTTCAGCTCCACTGCCCTGTAGGTAGTTGGAAGAGATTTTCACAAATGTAATTGGGAACTCTTCTAGATGTTTTTAGACATTGACACCATTATGTCATCCAGGTTCTCAGCATTTGAATAGTTCATCCTGAAGGCCTGGAATGCAGCACAAAGGCTTTCTTTTTTTTCTTTCCTTTTTTTTGCCTTGAAGTCATCGTTTATTTTTCATCCGTCTTTATTCTTTTTGTCCTGTGTGGGCCTCCCATAGCAGTGGCCTCTCTCATTGCAGAGCGCTGGCTCGTAATTGGATACACAGCCTATCCATTTCTCAGCATGTGAGATCTTCCCGGGCCAGGGATGGAACTGGTGCCTCTTGCACTGCAAGGCGGATTCTCCACCCATTGGACCCCCGCTTTTTTAAAAAAATTTATTTATTTGGCTGCATCAGATCAGGTCTTAAGTATTTAGTGCTCAGGCTTAGTTTTCCCAAGGCATGTGGAGTTTTCCTGGATCAGGGTATGCGAACCAGGGATGAACCTGAGTCCCCTGCATTGCAATACGGATCCTTTACCACTGGACTACCAGGGAAGTCCCCAGAGGCTTCCTTGCAGTTTGTCACTAAATGATTCGTCCTGAAGCCTAAAGGGGCCATTGGAATGGCTTCAAGAGGCACAGGTTCCAAATTACAGAGGCTTCGTGGAGCAGACTCTGGAATTTTCCCAAGTTGGGTTCAAAGCATGGGTCTTTGACCTCAGGAAACTTAACACAATAACTCTGAGAATCAATTTCTTCCTCAGAAAAATAGGAGCAGTGATTCTCAGTTCATAGAAGGTAACAAGAAGCAGATGAGAGGAAGTGTTAAGTGCTCAGTACAGTACTTGGCATAGAGTCAATACCTAATACATGTTAGCTTCAAGGGATGCAAATAGAAGCCTTCTCGACTGAATTTTACTAGTTTTGTGACTCAGCAGCAAGTTGCTCAATCTCTCTGAGCCTTAGAGTCTTTGTATGCGAAATGGAAATAATAATATTTACCTTTCAGGACTGGTGAAGAAATTAAGTGGGCTTATCTGGCTCTTAGTGATCATTCAACAAATGGCAAAAAAAAAAAAATGATGTGCTTGTTCTTGTGCTGAAGGCTATGGGAACAGATGAATGATATAGTCCCTGCCTCCAGAAGCCTGAAGACAAGCACAGGACTGTTCACCAGCTTTCAGCTCCACTGCCCTGTAGGTAGTTGGAAGAGATTTTCACAAATGTAATTGGGAACTCTTCTAGATGTTTTTAGACATTGACACCATTATGTCATCCAGGTTCTCAGCATTTGAATAGTTCATCCTGAAGGCCTGGAATGCAGCACAAAGGCTTTCTTTTTTTTCTTTCCTTTTTTTTGCCTTGAAGTCATCGTTTATTTTTCATCCGTCTTTATTCTTTTTGTCCTGTGTGGGCCTCCCATAGCAGTGGCCTCTCTCATTGCAGAGCGCTGGCTCGTAATTGGATACACAGCCTATCCATTTCTCAGCATGTGAGATCTTCCCGGGCCAGGGATGGAACTGGTGCCTCTTGCACTGCAAGGCGGATTCTCCACCCATTGGACCCCCGCTTTTTAAAAATATTTATTTATTTGGCTGCATCAGATCAGGTCTTAAGTATTTAGTGCTCAGGCTTAGTTTTCCCAAGGCATGTGGAGTTTTCCTGGATCAGGGTATGCGAACCAGGGATGAACCTGAGTCCCCTGCATTGCAATACGGATCCTTTACCACTGGACTACCAGGGAAGTCCCCAGAGGCTTCCTTGCAGTTTGTCACTAAATGATTCGTCCTGAAGCCTAAAGGGGCCATTGGAATGGCTTCAAGAGGCACAGGTTCCAAATTACAGAGGCTTCGTGGAGCAGACTCTGGAATTTTCCCAAGTTGGGTTCAAAGCATGGGTCTTTGACCTCAGGAAACTTAACACAATAACTCTGAGAATCAATTTCTTCCTCAGAAAAATAGGAGCAGTGATTCTCAGTTCATAGAAGGTAACAAGAAGCAGATGAGAGGAAGTGTTAAGTGCTCAGTACAGTACTTGGCATAGAGTCAATACCTAATACATGTTAGCTTCTAATAGGTGAATGCAAACAGGTAGGAATGTTGTGGGCACATAGCTAACCTATGAGGTCAGGAATTGCAAGTAAGCCTTTCTTCATGCTATCATCACAAACACTGTAGTCTGGATAACCACTTGGTCTGACCTCATGCACAATCTCCTCTTAGTCTTCTGGTAGAAGTGACTAATATGCAAATTCTTATTCCATTATTTAACTTGCACGGTTGTCTTGAATGAGATAATCAGCCTCTGGAAGCCTCTGTTTATTTTATTTTTTAAAATTTATTTATTTATTTTTGGATATTTTGGATTTTCCTGCTGCCAACTTCTCTAGTTGCAGAGAGTGAGGGATACTCTCCAGTTGAAGTGAGAAGCCTTCTTGTTGCGGTGATTTTTCTTGTTTTGGAACTCGGGCCCTAGGGCACACAGACTTCAGTAGTTCTGGCACAGGGGCTCAATAGTTGTGGCTCCGAGGCTCTAGAGCACAGGCTCACTAGTTGTGGCTCACGGGCTTAGTAGCTCCACAGCACATGGGATCTTCCTGGATCAGGGATCGAACTCATATCTCCTGCATTGGCAGGTGAACTTTTTACCACTGAGCTACCAGGGAAGCCTCTCAGTTTATTTATAACATGCAGATACAAGTGCCAACCTTGCAAGAATTATGAAAAGAATAGAAGTAATGAAAAACATGTAAGACAGTGCTGAGCCTCCCAGATACTTGGTGAATCCTGGTAGTTATGGTAGGAGGCCTCTATCAAAACTAGAAGTTGGTCCAGTGATCAGAACTGTTGATTAAAGCAGGGAATCCTTTTTCAAAAAATCCTTTGCCTGTGCCACACAGCATGTATGATCTTTTTTTTTTTTTTTTTAATTTTTATTTATTTATTTTTTGAAGGGTGGGGTGGGGAGGGAGGGGAATGGGCGGGCCACTTCTATTGGTCTTTCATTTCTCTATTTTCATCCGTCTTTGTTCTTTGGCTCCTGTGGGCCTCCCATCGCGGTGGCCACTGTCGTCGCAGAGCTCCGGCTCTGGGTGCACGCGCACCAGAGCTCCAGCTCGGTAATTGGACACATCGGTCCAGCCGTTCCGCGGCACATGGGATCTTCCCAGGCCAGGGATCGAACCGGCGTCCCTTGCACTGCAAGGCGGTGTCTTTACCCACTGGACCACCAGGGGAAGCCCATGTATGATCTTAGTTCCCTAGCCGGGGATCAAATTTTTGCCTTCTGCATTGGCGGCGCAGAGTTTTAACCACTGGACCATCGGGGAAGTCTCTAAAGCAGGAAATCTTAAAAAACAAAACAAACAAACAAAAAAAGATACAGTCTTTCCTTTCCTCCCATGCTTCCCAGTTCTGCTGAGATCATCAGGCTTAATTTCATCCCTAATGGTGGCTCCCATCCCTGTTCCTGGCCTGTATGATAGACGTAAGTCACCTACCTACAACAGGCAACAAAGTCTATAGAAATTCTTCTCCAGACAAAAAGTTTGGTTTGCAGCCTTGCAGATTTTCCTGCTCAGAGACCAGATAAATTACCACAGGCCAGAGTAGGATGAGAAGAGAGTGGGGATGGCATTCACCACGGACCACAGTAGAGGAAGATGTGGAGAAATCTGAAATGGGGAAGGTGGCCAGGGAGGCTTGGAGGGAGAGGAACCATGAAGAGGGAACTGCTTCCATGATCAGCTGTCCCTCATGTTGCACAGCCTGCAGAATTAGGCTGCCCCTGAGCATCTGATTTGAAGTGAGTTTTTTTTTGCCCTGGAGGCCTTGGCAAGCTTTTCTTTCCCATCTGATCTTTAACATAATATTGACTTTTGTCAGCCCCAGGGAGAGGGGATGTGACCTCCTGGAAGGGTTATAATGTCCTGAAGAGAAATCCTTACCCCTTTGTCAAGGTGGGAGTAGACAAACCAGTTTGACCTGGCCACTGTATTGGGACATCTCTCCCCTTTCTGTGTATATTGAAAATTGCAAACTCTGTGGATTCAGGGCTCTAGGTTTTTAAGTCAAATTGGAGGCTGCTCTGACGCTGAACTGGGAGCCATATACTCAATGCAAAATTCACTTGCCGAAGATGACGCTCATATTATAATTAACACTTCTGATTTAGTTTTTCTTACAGCTTATAATTAGACCTTGTTGTCAGGAAAGAAAAAAAAAAAGAACCAAACTTGAAAGCAGCTGTGTTTTGGTGCTATTCAGGTCTGTGACTGACCCAGTTTTTATTAAAAATGTGGCATTGATACTTGTCACATCTTTGCGCCTTGCTCACACTCTTGTAAGGTGAGTGTTGAGAAGTGTTTTCTGAGCTGTGAGCACATGGAGGAGAAAGCGCACTGTGGCTGAGGGCATTGGCCAGCTCTCAAGCAGAATCCCAGAGGCAGGGCTCTTCCTGAGGTTTACCTTCATATGCTGAAAGGAAGATGGTAGTGTAGACCTCTCTAAGTAGATGAGTTTTAGAGGTAAATAAGAGGTGATGTTCTTCCTGGAGTAGCAAGTGGCAACCCACTCCAGTATTCTTGCCTGGAAAATTCCATGGGCAGAGGAGCCTGGCAGGCTAAACTACAGTCCATGGGGTCACAAAAAGTTGGACATGACTGAATAACTAAGTATTCCTGTTTCTCACTCACTTTCCCATTCCTTTTTGCTATTAAACTTTAGTGTGTAAGAAAAAAAGAGAGGATATTCTTTATGCTGTGTTTGCAATGTCTTTGCCACCATCGCCCTCATGATAGAAGTGAGCCATAGAGCTGAAACCTTAATCATCAATCTTCCCATCCCATCCCTGGGTACAGAGAATCTGGTACCCAGGATACTTCTCCAAAGCTTGAAAGGAATTCGGTGGTTTATTTGAAAGAAACAAAATGAATTAGGACTGTTCTCTGGTGTCTGGATTTTAGACTTTTCAAGTATAATGGCTGGTTTTCTACCTGCTCATTATAAAACAAAGCTTTCAGCCTCCCACACAGAAGTCATAGGCAGCTCTCCTCTCTCCTTGTTCTCAAGCGTGTATGTGTAGACAATCAAAGATGACTATGACAAGAGAAACAGATAAAACAAAAACACTGAAGGAAATAGAGATAACTCAGGGGAGTAAACCAAAACACAAACATTTAAAAGAATCGTGTAATTAGCATCCTCAGAAAAAAGCGTGCATCCACAAAATGAGAACAGACTGCTATGAAAAAGTAACATGTCCAGAGTTCAAGATTAAGGCTTTCCCAAAGTTGACAATAATCCTAAGAATATATGACCTTACCATTAATGATGTTTTGATCACCCATAAAGACACGACTGAATCCTCTTTCTGTTCTCTCTATTGAAAATGATATTATAAGATCATGGTCCTTTGAAGAGGTTATCAAGAAGTAAACAAAGTTGTAGGGGAAAAAGGATAAAGCTTTTAAAGGATAAGCTTTTAAAACTTATAATTTGTTGTAATTTCTTTTCTTGCTCTAAATAAAAATTTACTGTCAGATATAATTTTATATTTTTATATTTATGTTTTTATATTAATTTTATATTTTTATAATTTTATAATTTTTTATTTATAATCAATATTAATATTTTATATTTATAATTCTTATTCTTAAAGAGGACTTCTCTTTGCCCTACCACCAATTAGTTAACTCTCAGCCCACCAGAGCCTGGATGTGCCCCTGGCAGCGAGCAACATTGCTTGCAGATAGAACAGAGAAGATGCCAGACAAACTGCAGGATATACACTACAACATTTCAATTCAAATACCTTTCAAATACACAGACTCACTGTGTGTGTGCTCAGGTGCTCCGTCATGTCTCACTCTTAGCAACCCCATGGACTGTAGCTCACTGGGCTTCTCTGTCCACGGAATGCTCCAGGCAAGAATACTGGAGTGGGCTGCCATGCCCTTCTCCAGGGGATCTTTCTGACGCAGGGACTGAAGTTGCATCTCTTGAGTCTCCTGCATTGGCAGGCAGATTCTTTACCACTGTGCCACCTGGGAAGCTCACTTTTCAAGTATAATGGCTGATTTTCTACCTGCTCATTATAAAACAAAGCTTTCAGCCTCCCACACAGAAGTCATAGGCAGCTCTCCTCTCTCCTTGTTCTCAAGCGTGTATGTGTAGACAATCAAAGATGACTATGACAAGAGAAACAGATAAAACAAAAACACTGAAGGAAATAGAGATAGCTCAGGGGAGTAAACCAAAACACAGACATTTAAAAGAATCGTGTAATTAGCATCCTCAGAAAAGAGCGTGCATCCACAAAATGAGAACAGACTGCTATGAAAAAGTAACATGTCCAGAGTTCAAGATTAAGGCTTTCCCAAAGTTGACAATAATCCTAAGAATATATGACCTTACCATTAATGATGTTTTGATCACCCATAAAGACACGACTGAATCCTCTTTCTGTTCTCTCTATTGAAAATGATATTATAAGATCATGGTCCTTTGAAGAGGTTATCAAGAAGTAAACAAAGTTGTAGGGGAAAAAGGATAAAGCTTTTAAAACTTATAATTTGTTGTAATTTCTTTTCTTGCTCTAAATAAAAATTTACTGTCAGATATAATTTTATATTTTTATATTTATGTTTTTATATTAATTTTATATTTTTATAATTTTATAATTTTTCATTTATAATCAATATTAATATTTTATATTTATAATTCTTATTCTTAAAGAGGACTTCTCTTTGCCATACCACCAATTAGTTAACTCTCAGCCTGCCAGAGCCTGGATGTGCCCCTGGCAGCGAGCAACATTGCTTGCAGATAGAACAGAGAAGATGCCAGACAAACTGCAGGATATACACTACAACATTTCAATTCAAATACCTTTCAAATACACAGACTCACTGTGTGTGTGCTCAGGTGCTCCGTCATGTCTCACTCTTAGCAACCCCATGGACTGTAGCTCACTGGGCTTCTCTGTCCACGGAATGCTCCAGGCAAGAATACTGGAGTGGGCTGCCATGCCCTTCTCCAGGGGATCTTTCTGACGCAGGGACTGAAGTTGCATCTCTTGAGTCTCCTGCATTGGCAGGCAGATTCTTTACCACTGTGCCACCTGGGAAGCCCACAACTCTCCCCATCTATTGATTATAGCCACACATACAGGCACTAAAAGTGTGAAAACATAGACTAGGAGACATACATCCAGTTTGTGAGAATAGTTGCTTTGGAGTATGGGGGGCTCTAAGTTTTACTTGTTTTCTGAAGCAAAAATGAAAAAAATGTTAACATGTACTTATTGTGAATGACGGGCACGTGGATGTTATTTAATTCTCCATGATTTTCTCTTTTCCATTTCAATTGTACAATTGTAGTCAGACTCCCTCAGAATTTGAAAGGCATTGTTGGTAGTCTTCTCATATCCAGGTCATCCTTTGCAGGTGACCTGATTTTCCTGTCTTTTTCCTTGTGTCTTTTTCCTGCAATTTCAGAACAGCCTGTCTGAATATGGACTTTGAGTCCCTCTTCATGCTAGACTTTCAGCTCTAAGTATTTTTTTGCTGTTAGTTCTCTGTCAGTGTTGTCCTTGGCATTTCTACTCTCTTGATCTCGTTAGTCAAATGTTAGACTTTGTATTTTTGTCTCACATTTTATGCAGATTCTCCCCCCTCCCCTCTCACGGGAGATTTCTTATCCATTTTACAGCCCTTTTGTTAAAAATTTTGGGACTTGTATTTTTATTTATTTATTTTTTTATTATTATTTGTTTTGAATTGTCAGCTTTTAGCTCTTTATTCTAAAGACATATTTACACTGAACAATCTTTACACACACAGTGAATACAATGAGGGAAAGGGGATGCTTTCTTAATTGAAAAGGGCCTTAATAACTTTGTATAAATTAGTATAAGAATCATACACAACCACTTTAAGTAAGACAGCCCCTCGGCACCCCACTGCCGGGTCTCCAGCCATCCCTCTCCTCCGGCTTCCCACAGGGCTGAGCAACTGGTGTGACCTGAGGGAAAGGGATTGGTGGGGAAGCTTTCTGACGTTGGTCAACTGGGACACTGTGTGTGTGCTCAGGTGCTCCATGTCTCACTCTTAGCAACCCCATGGACTGTAGCTCACTGGGCTTCTCTGTCCACGGAATGCTCCAGGCAAGAATACTGGAGTGGGCTGCCATGCCCTTCTCCAGGGATCTTTCTGACGAGGGACTGAAGTTGCATCTCTTGAGTCTCCTGCATTGGCAGGCAGATTCTTTACCACTGTGCCACCTGGGAAGCCCACAACTCTCCCCATCTATTGATTATAGCCACACATACAGGCACTAAAAGTGTGAAAACATAGACTAGGAGACATACATCCAGTTTGTGAGAATAGTTGCTTTGGAGTATGGGGGGCTCTAAGTTTTACTTGTTTTCTGAAGCAAAAATGAAAAAAATGTTAACATGTACTTATTGTGAATGACGGGCACGTGGATGTTATTTAATTCTCCATGATTTTCTCTTTTCCATTTCAATTGTACAATTGTAGTCAGACTCCCTCAGAATTTGAAAGGCATTGTTGGTAGTCTTCTCATATCCAGGTCATCCTTTGCAGGTGACCTGATTTTCCTGTCTTTTTCCTTGTGTCTTTTTCCTGCAATTTCAGAACAGCCTGTCTGAATATGGACTTTGAGTCCCTCTTCATGCTAGACTTTCAGCTCTAAGTATTTTTTTGCTGTTAGTTCTCTGTCAGTGTTGTCCTTGGCATTTCTACTCTCTTGATCTCGTTAGTCAAATGTTAGACTTTGTATTTTTGTCTCACATTTTATGCAGATTCTCCCCCCTCCCCTCTCACGGGAGATTTCTTATCCATTTTACAGCCCTTTTGTTAAAAATTTTGGGACTTGTATTTTTATTTATTTATTTTTTTATTATTATTTGTTTTGAATTGTCAGCTTTTAGCTCTTTATTCTAAAGACATATTTACACTGAACAATCTTTACACACACAGTGAATACAATGAGGGAAAGGGGATGCTTTCTTAATTGAAAAGGGCCTTAATAACTTTGTATAAATTAGTATAAGAATCATACACAACCACTTTAAGTAAGACAGCCCCTCGGCACCCCCACTGCCCCGGGTCTCCAGCCATCCCTCTCCTCCGGCTTCCCCACAGGGCTGAGCAACTGGTGTGACCTGAGAAGCAAAGAGGAGGAGGGGGAAGTGGCCCAGTCGCTGGTGGGAGCCGAAGAGGCTTTCTGGACGTTGGTCAACCCCTGCTTGGGGCTGAGAGGCATTGGGGGGCAGCGGGTGCCCAGCCTGGCTCCCCAGGGTGGGCCTTGAAGCAGCAGCGGCAGCAGCATTAGCAGCAGTGGAGGGAAGATGAAGGGGTGGGTAGGCAAACGGGGTTTGCTGTGGGACTCGGGGTGCCCTGACTCCCCCTGCCCGCACACATTCATGGGTGGCCGTCAGGCTCCTGTCTTCCCTTTCTCCCTGTGAGGAGGCCTCTGAGAAGAGAGCCTGCTGAGATCCACACTCCTTCCCATCTTTCCTTCGATCCTCCCTTCCTTCATTGTTTCCCCTCTCCTTTCCGTCTGCCCCTTCCCGTCTCCCCGGGGAAAGGCCACTGGGAGAGAAAGGCCGGTCAGCATGAAGGGAAGGCCATGGAGTCCAACGGGTTAAGGCCACCTCCTGGCTCCTGGGAGTCTCGGGGCCCGAGCTGCCCCTAGGAACATACCTGGGATCTGCAAGTGCTGCCGGAACGGGGGCAGCTGGCCAGTCATGGACCTTTCCAGGTCAGGTTAGGGAATGGACCAGAGGGGCAGGCCAGGGAGGTGGGAACGGCTGCATCCCACCACGGGGCAGCTCACAGCTTGTTCCTTCTTCCTTCCTGGGCACCCCGAGTCCCAACCCTAGGAGAAAGGCACTTCATGGGTTTGGAAAGCATCATCAAGAAGGAAGAGGATGAAAACAAAACAAAACAAAAAAAGGAAGGAATAGGACGTCATGACATGGGAGTCAGGAGACACAGGCGCTCCTGGCTCTGGGGACACTGAGCGGGTCACTGTCCCCCTCCGGGCCTCCGCTTTTACAGGAGTTTGCATAAGGAGGTGGAGCTAAGTGATCTCCAAGGTTCCCTTTGGCTCCGACAGACTGTGATTCTTGGCAAAACCAATCGTCCTGGTTGGCTTTCGTTCCTGGGAGGGTTCAGAGCCACCTCAAGCCCATCCCCTCCCCTCCTGAGCTGGAGCTTAAACTCGTTGGAGAGAGTGAGTGGGAGAGGCTCTCAGGCGGGGCAGCAAGGCAGTGAGAGAAAAGCTTATGGAAAACCCTGGAAACTCCACAGAACTTCTTGGCCAATCTGGTACTTCGCAGCCCGTCTCCTTCACCTCTTCCTGAACCGGGCCAAAGTCAGGGAGGAGGAAGAGGCCACAGTAACTATTCTTCCTCTTCTGCAGTGTGTCACCTCCTCCTTCTCGAGAGCGTCAAGCCCCCACTCCCATGCCCCCCAAGGCACCTAGTCTGCATCCCAAGGCCCCCTCCCTCTTCCCTCTCGCAGGAGTCTCATTGCTAGGCTCCCTTTGGCCTTCTGGAGGCCCAGGGAAGGGTTGAAGAGGAGGGCGTTCTGCTCAACCTGCAGGGCATACCTGAGGCAGGAAGGGCCAGAGAAGGGGTAGGTGTGGGGGCATCAGACAGAAGAGGCAGGGCTTAAAGCAGGAGGGAGGGCTGGCGTTCCAGTGCGAGGTCTCCCAAGTCAGGAAGCAGGGGCTGAATGGATCCTTGATGGGGCAGGAGCACGCCATTCCATCCGGGGATGCAGGTTGGGGAGAAGAGCCTGATGTGAGTAGCCAGAAAAGGGGTCAGGTGAGGCGAACGGATGCAAGGGCTCCACAGAAGCAGGCCAATCTATGGAGGAGTAGAGGGAAATCGCAGAGGGTGGGCGCGTGGTGGCCCCTTCGATCCTGCTTCAGAAAGGCACGGGGCCCTTAGGGGAGAGGCGTGGCCGCTGGCGCCGGAACTTCCTCCGACCTCCCTGCCAGGGCCCTGGGCCGCTCCTCGGGCCCCCTGGGCTGCACCAGGTATCAGAGAGTGCCTTCCTCCATCGCCTTCCCGTCAGAAGTCTGAGGAACTTGTATTTTTAATTTCCAATGCTATTTTCCTTTTCCATAACATTCCATTTTATTTTGTAGATGCTGTATCTTCTATGAGGATACTAATTAAATGGTTTGAATTATAATGTTTCTATTTTGTTTTGCAGATGGGGTAGTTTAAACACACATACTGATATGGAGTTTTCTTTAAACAGTCAAAGTGTAGTGAGAGAGTCTATCCATTATATAGTTGTACAAATCTTTTTTTTTTAATTTCATTTATTTATTTGGCTGCATTGGGTCTTAGTTGTGACGTGAAGCATCTTGTTTTTTTTAGTTGCAGCATGTGGGATCTGGTTCCCTAACCAGGGCTTGAACCCTGGGCCCCTGCCTTGGGAGCATGGAGTCTTAGCCACTGGACCACCAGGGAAGTCCCCTCAAATCTTACCATGTAGATACAGGAACATTTCAGGATTCTAAAATATATTTTCACAACTTGGATGAGAAACCTGAACACAAATCAAATTTAAAAAGTTTATTTTTCAAAAAGTTGATGAAGCTCTGTCATTGTCCCCTAATATATCATTTTGGTGGGGGGGCAGGGGGCAGTGGGGAGGGAAGGGAGCGGGTGGGCCACTTCTATTGGTCTTTTCATTTATCTATTTTCATCCATCTTTGTTCTTTGGCCCATGTGGGCCTCCCATCGCAGTGGCCTCTGTTGTCGCAGAGCACCAGCTCTGGGCGCATGCGCTCCAGAGCTCCGGCTCGGTGACTGGACACATCGGTCCAGCCGCTCCGCGGCACGTGGGATCTTCCCAGGCCAGGGCTCGAACCAGCGCCCCTTGCACTGCAAGGCGGTGTCCTTACCCACTGGACCACCAGGGAAGCCCCTAATATATCATTTTTAACTGAAATTTGGAAAGATGTTTTTAAAGATTTAAAAAGTGGGAAATGAGCCCTGATTTGGATGTGTATGCATCTTCATACAGATTACAGTATAATTTATGCTTGGTCTTTGTCACCAGTTCCCAGCACAGAGCTCCTAAAACCATCAGAATTTCCTCAGTGTCAGGATTATCTTACACTGTTCATTAGGAGCCCCTTTTTAACCACACTGGAGTTCAGACTAATGAGCTGACTCAGAATGGAATTCCTAAGTGGCTTCAGAATAGAGGTTGGTCAGCAGAAAGAGCCATCAGTTTCATTTCTCCTTTCAGTCTCTGACATCCTGGAAAATGATGGGGAGTGGAGACTGGCTATAAAAACTCATGAACCACAAAATTGAGAGAGCTTCTGAGGTGGTGAACACATCCATGTTTCCAAGGGTGGCAAAACCTGACTCCCTGAACACAGAGGTTCCTATGTACCTCCTCACTGGGCTGTTCATTTGTATCCTTTATAATAAAGTGTAATAGTAAGTGTCACACTTTTCTGAGTTCTGTGAGTCATTCCAGTAAATTATCAAACCTGAGCAAGGGTTTTTTAGTTGCAGCATGTGGGATCTGGTTCCCTAACCAGGGCTTGAACCCTGGGCCCCTGCCTTGGGAGCATGGAGTCTTAGCCACTGGACCACCAGGGAAGTCCCCTCAAATCTTACCATGTAGATACAGGAACATTTCAGGATTCTAAAATATATTTTCACAACTTGGATGAGAAACCTGAACACAAATCAAATTTAAAAAGTTTATTTTTCAAAAAGTTGATGAAGCTCTGTCATTGTCCCCTAATATATCATTTTGGTGGGGGCAGGGGCAGTGGGGAGGGAAGGAGCGGGTGGGCCACTTCTATTGGTCTTTTCATTTATCTATTTTCATCCATCTTTGTTCTTTGGCCCATGTGGGCCTCCCATCGCAGTGGCCTCTGTTGTCGCAGAGCACCAGCTCTGGGCGCATGCGCTCCAGAGCTCCGGCTCGGTGACTGGACACATCGGTCCAGCCGCTCCGCGGCACGTGGGATCTTCCCAGGCCAGGGCTCGAACCAGCGCCCCTTGCACTGCAAGGCGGTGTCCTTACCCACTGGACCACCAGGGAAGCCCCTAATATATCATTTTTAACTGAAATTTGGAAAGATGTTTTTAAAGATTTAAAAAGTGGGAAATGAGCCCTGATTTGGATGTGTATGCATCTTCATACAGATTACAGTATAATTTATGCTTGGTCTTTGTCACCAGTTCCCAGCACAGAGCTCCTAAAACCATCAGAATTTCCTCAGTGTCAGGATTATCTTACACTGTTCATTAGGAGCCCCTTTTTAACCACACTGGAGTTCAGACTAATGAACTGACTCAGAATGGAATTCCTAAGTGGCTTCAGAATAGAGGTTGGTCAGCAGAAAGAGCCATCAGTTTCATTTCTCCTTTCAGTCTCTGACATCCTGGAAAATGATGGGGAGTGGAGACTGGCTATAAAAACTCATGAACCACAAAATTGAGAGAGCTTCTGAGGTGGTGAACACATCCATGTTTCCAAGGGTGGCAAAACCTGACTCCCTGAACACAGAGGTTCCTATGTACCTCCTCACTGGGCTGTTCATTTGTATCCTTTATAATAAAGTGTAATAGTAAGTGTCACACTTTTCTGAGTTCTGTGAGTCATTCCAGTAAATTATCAAACCTGAGCAAGGGTATTGTGGGAACCCCTGAATTTGTAATTTGCTGGGAAAATGTATAGATAGCTGGGCACATTATTAGAAGCCAGAAGATGAGGGACTTCATTGATGTGGTTTATAGTCAGCTCTGGAGGCACAGAGCAGAGTGGAGAAGTGTGAAAAGTGGGTTCGGAGAACAAAGAAGAAATCTAGCACTCCCCTTTCCTGGGAGTTATGCACCTTAGTGCAATAATCTTGCCTATCTTATACTTCATTGTGCCTTAGTTCCTAGAACAGACCTGATGCATTGTAGTAATAGCTCACAATCACTGGCTGTTTATTATATCTTGGGTGCTTCAATTGGACTTTACACATATTAAATTATTTAGTCTTCACACCAATTGTATTAGGTATTATTAGCAGGAGACCTGGGTTCTATCCCTGGCTTGTATTACTATTAAGTATTACTAGCAGGAGACCTGGTTTCTACCCTTGGGTTGGGAAGGTCCCCTGGGAATGGGAATGGCTACCTACTCCAATATTCTTGCCTGGAGTATTCCATGAACCGAGGAGCTTGTCAGGCTACAAGAGTCCATGGGGTCGCAAAGAGTCAGACATGACTGAGTGATTTTTTTAAAAAAATCATTATCACCAATTTCTAGGTGATGAGACTGAGGCACAGAGAAGGCTAGATTTTACAGATGTGAACTCCAACCCAGGTGACTTGCCTTTGTGACCATCAGTCTTTAAAAAAAAAAAACAAAAACTCCCCCCTCTTGCTTTATTGAGGTGTAACTGACACATAACACTGTATAAATTTAAGATGTAAAACATGTTTATTTGATACGTTTATAAATTACAAAATGGTTACCACCATAGTATTTTTTTTTTAATTTTTTAAATGTATTTATTTGGTTGCACTGGGCCTTAGTTATGGTATGCGGGATCTAGTTCCCTGACCAGGGATCGAACCCAGGTCCCCAGCATTAGGAGCACAGTCTTAGCCACTGGACCACCAGGGAAATCCCACCACCATAGTATTAGTTACCACCTTCATCCAGTGACATAGTTACCGTTTTTCTTTTTTTGTGTGGTGAGAACATTTGAGATACACTCTGTAGCAAAGTTATGATACAGTATTATTAGCTATAATCACCATGCTGTATGTTAGATCCTCAAAGTTGTTAATCTTATCACTGGAAGTTTGTACCCTTGAGCAGCATCTCCCCCATACTTCCACCCCAACTCCTGGTGACCACCATTCTATTCTCCGTGACCCTCACTCTGAATCAGCGTACTATGGGTGCACAACAAAGTTACTCTCTTCCTAAGCAACATCACTTCTTATATCCGGTACCTACCCATCTCTTTTATTTCCTCAAACTATGACTTTCCCTTAAAATTGCTCCTTCTGAGAGTTAGCACTCTGCCAGTTATTTCTAGTGTACAGTGCATCTTTGAACTGGAAAGAATAGAACCTTTAAATTCTGGATTTGAGGTAAGAAAATAAGTAAGAGTGACCAGTTGTTAAAATAGAATGAATTTTCTCAGATTTTCTAGGTAAGGTATATTTTGGTTACATGACGGATTGTATTATCACCCTGCTAATATAATATTTGTCTATCTGGTGAAATCTTGGAGAAACAATAGGGAAGGGAAGTTCATGATTTTACTTGATAAGAAGTCACACAAAGAAAATAAAAATAGACATCATTTACTTTGTTTGGGGTATATGATTATCCCATTTAATTTTAAATTTTTTCTTGTTGGAGCATAGTTACTTCACAATGGTTGTGTTAATTTCTGCTGTAGAGCAAAGTGAATCAGTTATATATATATATATATATATACACATATATATATATATCTCCCCTCTTTTTTGAATTTCCTTCCCAGTGAGGTCATCACAGAACACTGAGTAGAATTCCCTGTGTTGTACAGTAGGTTCTCATTAGTTGTTTATTTTATACATAGTAGTCTACATTGGGGCTTCCCTAGTGTCTCAGTGGTAAAGAATCTGCCTGCAATGCAGGAGATGTAGGAGATGGAATCCTTGTCTTGGGGAGACCCCCCTGGAGAAAGAAAGTGGCAGCCCATTCCAGTATTCTGGCCCGGGAAATCCCAAGAACAGAAGAGCCTGGTGGACTATAGTCCATGGGGTCACAAAGAGTCGGACACCATTTAATGAACATCACTTCTTGTGTCCAGTACCCACCATCTCTTTTATTTCCTCAAACTATGAAAATGAAGTATATATATTTCAATCCTAGTCTCCATATCTCAGTTAACTAAAAAAAAATATTTTTTGCCCTTTGACCAGCATTACCTCATGTTCCCCAGTCTGACCCATGGCAACCACCATTCTACTCTTTTTCTATGAGTTTGGATTTTTTTTTTGTAAGACTCCACATGTAAGTGAGATCATGCAGTATTTATCTTTCTATCTGACTTATTTCACTTCGTATAATACCTTCAAGGTCCCTTCATATTGCAAATGGCAAGATTTCCTTCTTTTTATGGCTGATATAAAATGATATATACCTAAGTATATATATACATATATATATATATATATATATATAGATATATATATATTTAGATGTATATCTCACATTTTCTTCATCAGTTTATCTGTTGACAGCCACTCAGGTTTTTTCCCATGTCTTGGTTATTGTAAATAATGCTGCAGTGAACATTAGGATGCAAATATCTCTTTAAGATAGTGATTTCATTTCCTTGAGGTATATCACCAAAAGTAGAGGTGCTAGATCATATAATGATTCTGTTTTTAATTTTTTGAGGAACCTCTGTGCTATTTTCCATAATGACTGTACCAATGTAAATTTCCACTGAATTTACATATCCACCAACATTACACAAAGGGGTGGGGGTGGGGGTGTCCCTTTTGTCCACATCTGGTCTACCACTTGTTATTTCTTGTCTTTTTTTTTTTAATTTAATTTATTTTTTTGCCTATTCAGGGTTTTCACTGCTGCTGCAGGCTCTTCTCTAGTTGCAGGGCATAGGGGCTACTCTCTAGTTGAGGTGAGCAGGCTTCTTGTTGTGGAACTCAGGCTCTAGGGCACACAGGCTTCAGTGTTGTGGCACATTGGACTCAATAGTTGTGACTCTGAGCCTCTAGAGCGCAGGCTCAATAGTTGTGGCTCACGGACTTAGTTGCTCCATAGCATGTGAAATCTTCTTGTTGTGGTGACTTCTCTTGTTGTGGAACTCGGGCCCTAGAGCACACAGGCTTCAGTAGTTGCGGCACCTGGGCACTGTCATTGTGACTCCAAGGCTCTAGAGCCCATGCTCAATAGTTGTGGCTTACAGGCTTAGTTTCCCTGCAGCATGTGGGATCTTCCCAGATTAGGGATCGAACCCCTGTCTCCTGCATTGGCAGGTGAACTCTTTACCACTGAGCTACCAGGGAAGCCCTATTTCTTATCTTTTTTTTTTTTTAATTTTATTTTTATTTATCTTTTTTGGAGGGTGGGGTGGGAAGGGAGGGGGATGGGCGGGCCACTTCCACTGGTCTTTCATTTCTCCATTTTCATCTGTCTTTGTTCTTTGGCCTGTGTGGGCTTTCCATCGCGGTGGCCACTGTTGTCGCAGAGCACCAGCTTTGGGCGCACGCGCGCCAGAGCTCCGGCTCGGTAATTGGTCCAGCTGCTCCGTGGCAAGTGGGATCTTCCCAGGCCAGGGATCGAACCGGCGCCCCTTGCACTGCAAGGCGGTGTCTTTACCCACTGGACCATCAGGGGAAGCCCTCTTGTCTTTTTGATAATAGCCATTCTAAGAGGTATGAGGTGATATCTCATTGTGGTTTTGATTTGCATTTTCCCGATGGTGAGCATGTTGAACATGTTTTCACATGCCTGTTGGACGTCTTTGTGTCTTCTTTGGAAACATGTTCAGATCTCTGCCCATTTCTAGATCAAATTATTAGCCTTTTTTGCTGTTGAGTTGTTTGAGTTTTATATAGTCTCTTATCTGATATATATTTGGCAAATATTTTCTCCCATTCCACTGGTTGCCTTTTCATTTTGTTGATCATTTCTTTTGCTATAGAAACTTTTTAGTTTTATGTAGTCCCTCTTTATTTTTGTCAACTGTTTTGGTATCACATCCAAAATATTTTTGCCAAGACCAAGATCAATTAGCTTTGTCCACATGTTTCTTTTTTCCCCCCTCCCAGCCCCCAGGAGTTTCATGGTTTAATGTCTTACAAACTGTTTCTAGTTAATTTTTGGGAATGGTGCATAGATAGGGTCCAACTTCATTCTTTGACATGTGAATGAATATCCAGTTTTCCCAGCACCATTTATTGAAAAAAACTGTCCTTTTCCAGTAGAGTATTCTCGGCTTCCTTGTTAAATATTAGTTGACCAAATATGGATGGGTTTATTTCAGGGTCTTGATTCTATGCCTGTTTTTATGCATCTGATCTTTAAGACATCTTTCTGTGGTAGTTGGCATTTACTTCATTTAAATGCAAAGAAACTGAGGCGAATGTTTTGTTGTAGGTCACACAGCTAGAGTGTATTCAAGTCATTTTGATTCCAAAGCCTATGTCTTCAGCTATATTATATTACCTCCTGGTGTAGCATGTGGAAATTGTTCCTAAACCTCAATAAACTTCTTTGTTTTTCTTTTTACCACATATAAGAATATAGGCATATGTATAACAGGATTCACATTGATTATGTCCATATGGGGGGAATATGTACTTTCATACAATTTTGTATTATAAACAATATCTTGTAAATTAATAATAGCCCAGTAATTTCACTGCATTTATATTGAGAACATATTGAAAGCTGTTTAAACAGCACCACTTCAGAGGCAACCACACATATCACCACAGAAGCGTGAATGCAAAAATGAAGTTTAGAGAGATAGCATTTATGTCAGCTTTAGCAGTGAGGGTGTTGTTCATGATTGAACCAGGATGTGTGTGTGTGTGTATATATATATAATTTAAAGTCCAGTTATTAGAACATTATAGGACGAAAATGCTGCTGGTGCAAATGTGTGTCACTGCATGTTCTATAACACTTAACAGTCTTAACAAACCAAAAAAAGTGGGATCTAAACTAACAGTAGTTTTAAATTAAAGAGGAAAAATATCAGCAATTGAATATCACAACAAACTGAAGACCATACTTCTATGAGGATTTAAGACTTCAATCACAGAGTCTATCCCCCAAATTAAGAGCATTCCAAGCAGGATCACAGCTGTGAATATTGATCTCTGGCAGCCAGACTTCTTAGAGGAATCCTGAATTTAGAATCTTTAATAAATTTTAGTAGCAGCCCTATTTCAGTTATGAATATCACATTTTATTAATGGATAATTCACTGAGTAGATGACTAATGAAAATGAATGTTTATAAAATTATGAATTTAGGGGTCACTTCGAGGTCCCTCAGTAGGTCTCAGGTCCATCAGTAGAGGCCAGCTGCTTTTAAAGAATCCTTTACATAGAGTGGAAAAGCATAGACAATTAGGACCAGAAAAGACTGGTTTTGAAAGGTTGGCCTTTCCAAGTGTGAGACCTTGAGCAAGAATCCTTTTTTTTTTTTTTTAATTTTGGCCTCTTTTATTGGTTTTTCATTTATTCATTATCATCCATTTTTGTTCTTTGGCGTGTGTGTGCCTCCCATTGCAGTAGCCTTTCACATTGCAGAGAGCACTGGCTCTGGGCACATGTGCTTCAGAGCACTGGCTGGTAATTGGACACACCAGTCCAGCCACTCTGCGGCATGTGGGATCTTCCCGTGCCAGGGATCGAACTGGTGCCCCCTGCACTGCAAGGCGGACTCTATACCCACTGGACCACCAGGGAAGCCCGAGCAATAATATTAACTGTACAGAGCTTCAGAGTGTGTGAATCACTCTGTGGTGTGCTCGGAACTGGCTTTTATCAGTGTTGGAGAACTGATTGTTAGATTTCCAAGAATTTTGCTGGCCAGGTGTTAAACCATGGGTAGTGTGATATTAGCCACAGTGGGAGTATTACACTGCAAAAATCAAACACTAAAAATCAGGAGTTTTTTTCCAGATGGTTTAAACTTTTTAAATTGTAGGATGATTGGTATATAAGTTTCAGATGCATATTATAATTTAATATTTATATACACTAGAAAGTAATCCCTATAATAAGTCTATTACCATCTGTCACCATACAGCTTACCCCTGCACCCATTTTTCCCATTCCTCAACCCGCAACACCTCTGTTAACCCCACCAATCTATTCTCTGTATCTATAAGGGTTTTTTATTTGTTTATTTGTTCATAGATTTTGGTCTTTAGATTTTACATAAAAGTGGAATCATACAGTATTTGTCTTTCTCTGTCTGACTTAACTTTAAAGTCCATCTGTGTTGTCAAAATGGAAAGACTTAATTTTTTAATGGCTGAGTGGAATTCTGTCTTTATATATATAATTTAGGGGTCACTTCGAGGTCCCTCAGTAGGTCTCAGGTCCATCAGTAGAGGCCAGCTGCTTTTAAAGAATCCTTTACATAGAGTGGAAAAGCATAGACAATTAGGACCAGAAAAGACTGGTTTTGAAAGGTTGGCCTTTCCAAGTGTGAGACCTTGAGCAAGAATCCTTTTTTTTTTTTTTTAATTTTGGCCTCTTTTATTGGTTTTTCATTTATTCATTATCATCCATTTTTGTTCTTTGGCGTGTGTGTGCCTCCCATTGCAGTAGCCTTTCACATTGCAGAGAGCACTGGCTCTGGGCACATGTGCTTCAGAGCACTGGCTGGTAATTGGACACACCAGTCCAGCCACTCTGCGGCATGTGGGATCTTCCCGTGCCAGGGATCGAACTGGTGCCCCCTGCACTGCAAGGCGGACTCTATACCCACTGGACCACCAGGGAAGCCCGAGCAATAATATTAACTGTACAGAGCTTCAGAGTGTGTGAATCACTCTGTGGTGTGCTCGGAACTGGCTTTTATCAGTGTTGGAGAACTGATTGTTAGATTTCCAAGAATTTTGCTGGCCAGGTGTTAAACCATGGGTAGTGTGATATTAGCCACAGTGGGAGTATTACACTGCAAAAATCAAACACTAAAAATCAGGAGTTTTTTTCCAGATGGTTTAAACTTTTTAAATTGTAGGATGATTGGTATATAAGTTTCAGATGCATATTATAATTTAATATTTATATACACTAGAAAGTAATCCCTATAATAAGTCTATTACCATCTGTCACCATACAGCTTACCCCTGCACCCATTTTTCCCATTCCTCAACCCGCAACACCTCTGTTAACCCCACCAATCTATTCTCTGTATCTATAAGGGTTTTTTATTTGTTTATTTGTTCATAGATTTTGGTCTTTAGATTTTACATAAAAGTGGAATCATACAGTATTTGTCTTTCTCTGTCTGACTTAACTTTAAAGTCCATCTGTGTTGTCAAAAATGGAAAGACTTAATTTTTTTAATGGCTGAGTGGAATTCTGTCTTTATATATATAACAATTCCTTTATCACTTCATTCATCACCAGACAGAGTTCTTTCCATATCTTGGAGGCTGTAAAGAATGCTGCAGTGAACATGGAGGCACATGTGTCTTTTTTGGGTTAATCTTTTCATTCTCTTAGGATGTATCACCAGAAGTGAAAGTGCTGGAGCATGTGGTAGTTCTACTTTTAATCTTTTTGAGGAACTTCCATACTATTTTCCATAGTGGTTGCACCAGTTTACATTCCCATGAACAATGCAAAGGAGTTCCCTTTTCTCCACATCCTCTCTACCACTTGTTATTACTTTCTTTCCTTTTTTTTATAATAGTCATTCTAGGGGCTTCCCTGGTGGTCCAGTGGGTAAGGACACCGCCTTGCAGTGCAAGGGGTGCCGGTTTGATCCCTGGCCTGGGAAGATCCCACATGCCGCGGAGCGGCTGGACTGATGTGTCCAATTACCGAGCCGGAGCTCTGGAGGGCATGTGCCCAGAGCCGGTGCTCTGTGACAACAGAGGCCACCGCGATGGGAGGCCCACAAGAGCCAAGGAACAAAGATGGATGAAAATACAGAAATGAAAGACCAGTGGAAGTGGCCAGCCCGTTCCCCTCCCTCCCCACCCCACCCCCCAAAAAATTAAAAAAAAAAAAAAAAAATAATAAAAAAAAATAGTCATTCTAAGAGGTGTGAGGTGATATCTCATTGTGGTTTTGATTTGCATTTCCCTGATAATTAGTGATGTTGAACATCTTTTCATGTGCCTGTCGGCCCTCTGTTTTCTTCAAAAGAGTATCTATTTAGATTCTCTAAATCAGGACCCCTGGGAAATTTTCAGCAAATGCCCCCCAAGAAAATTTTCTAAAGGGAATCTAAGCACCTTTATGAAAGCAACACCTCTGTTAACCCCACCAATCTATTCTCTGTATCTATAAGGGTTTTTTATTTGTTTATTTGTTCATAGATTTTGGTCTTTAGATTTTACATAAAAGTGGAATCATACAGTATTTGTCTTTCTCTGTCTGACTTAACTTTAAAGTCCATCTGTGTTGTCAAAAATGGAAAGACTTAATTTTTTTAATGGCTGAGTGGAATTCTGTCTTTATATATATAACAATTCCTTTATCACTTCATTCATCACCAGACAGAGTTCTTTCCATATCTTGGAGGCTGTAAAGAATGCTGCAGTGAACATGGAGGCACATGTGTCTTTTTGGATTAATCTTTTCATTCTCTTAGGATGTATCACCAGAAGTGAAAGTGCTGGAGCATGTGGTAGTTCTACTTTTAATCTTTTTGAGGAACTTCCATACTATTTTCCATAGTGGTTGCACCAGTTTACATTCCCATGAACAATGCAAAGGAGTTCCCTTTTCTCCACATCCTCTCTACCACTTGTTATTACTTTCTTTCCTTTTTTTTATAATAGTCATTCTAGGGGCTTCCCTGGTGGTCCAGTGGGTAAGGACACCGCCTTGCAGTGCAAGGGGTGCCGGTTTGATCCCTGGCCTGGGAAGATCCCACATGCCGCGGAGCGGCTGGACTGATGTGTCCAATTACCGAGCCGGAGCTCTGGAGGGCATGTGCCCAGAGCCGGTGCTCTGTGACAACAGAGGCCACCGCGATGGGAGGCCCACAAGAGCCAAGGAACAAAGATGGATGAAAATACAGAAATGAAAGACCAGTGGAAGTGGCCAGCCCGTTCCCCCCCCCCCCCCCCCCCCCCCCCCAAAAAATTAAAAAAAATAAAGGTCAAATAATAAAAAAAAATAGTCATTCTAAGAGGTGTGAGGTGATATCTCATTGTGGTTTTGATTTGCATTTCCCTGATAATTAGTGATGTTGAACATCTTTTCATGTGCCTGTCGGCCCTCTGTTTTCTTCAAAAGAGTATCTATTTAGATTCTCTAAATCAGGAACTTTTCTCCCCCTGGAAAACTGGTTTACCAGCATACCATTGTTTCATTCTTCCCTTCCCTCCAAAATGTTACCAAATTCTGCTAAAAGGGAATAAGGATTAAGTTGTTTTGATATTGAACCAAAGCTAAGTAATCAATAATCATTCCTTGTGTAGGGTGTGTGGCTACTAGTCATGATCTTTCAGATGCTACGTTTTTGGAGAATTACATTTTTGGAAATATCTGAGAACTAACAACTATTGATGCTCAAAACATTACAGATGACTCTCACAGCTATTGTATTGAGTATATATAATATATATTGAAGAAGCCAGATACAAAATAGTGCATAGTATATTATTTAATTTATATGAAATTTAAGAACTAATTGAAGTTCAAGAATTGATAGAAGATTATAGAAACCAAAAGAATGCTTATTTCCAGGTGGAAGAAGAGTGGTAATTGAGAAGGGGTGCGAAGGAAACATTTGAGTGCTGGACTATCCCTATTGTGATCCAGATGGGGGGTTACACAGATGCCAAGATTCATCCCACAATACACTTAAGATGATTGCACCTTATAATAGAAGTACTTTTTTACTTCAATAAAAATTTAATAGAATATATATTGTACCAAAATTATAAGAAAAAGAAGAATCTGAAAAAGTATGTTTTATAAACTAGGAAGCAGTACAAAGTCTTTACCTTAAAAATCTGAGATTCCTTTGATAACTCTCCTTCTCCTAGTTTCTCCCTCTCTGGCCACTCCTCAGTCTCTCTAGAGTACCAGTCAGTGGCTTCTCTCGGCCTGTCTTGGGTTGTGTCCCCAGAGTTCTGTCCTGTGCCTCTCCTCACTTTACGTTCTATTGATGAACTCTGTAGCTCCAACTGTCAACACAATTTTCTAACCTCTAGGTCACACTCTTTTCTCCTCTAGACCCACATTAATTCATTCAGCAAGTATGTACTGGGTCATCTTTACTGGGCGCCTTCTTATGCCAAGTACTATTCTTGCATTAGGCCATGTCAGTCAATGAGGGACCGAAATCTTTGCCTTCATGGAGCTTATATCCCCAGATCGCTCTCCCTGGGCATACAAAGACTCAAGTTCACGCAAGGGCTCAAGTTGTCCCAAATCATCTTTACCACTTGATTTTCCCCAATCCCAAATTTGTTTTTCCCATGCGTTCCCCCATCTCTGTGTTTTCACGGTCATCGTCTCAGAAACTTGGAGTCATCCCTGACCCCTCTTCATTATAGGCTTATTATTCCATGTCCTGCGTATCTCTGAAAACCGTCCGCTTGTCTGTATCGGCACTGCCTTGTCCTGCTCTCATTCTTTCTCATTGGGCTTACCAGCTGGTCTCTCTGCCTCCAGTTTCTTTCCTGCCTATCACTCTCCATATAGTCGCTCGAATGACTATAAAATGCAGTTCGGAGCAAGTTGCTTTCTGCCTAAACCTGTCCAGTGGCCCTGCCAGATGAAAGTCTAAATTCCTTACCTTGTTCTCATGTTCCTCAGCTGTCAGATCATAAGCATAGCTGCTGAGATCTGGGTTCACATTCCTGTTTATCAGCATGGCTTTGGGCAAAACTATTTCTTCTTTTCATCCTTGCTTTTATCCTTTCATGCCTTACTTCCTCATCTTAAAATGGATTAGATAGTGTCATCAAGTCAATGGACCTCAATTTTTTGAGGGGGAGGTGGGTTGGGGAGGGAGGGGAGGGACGGGCCACTTCTATTGGTCTTTCATTTATCTATTTTTCGTCCATCTTTGTTCTTTGGCCCGTGTGGGCCTCCCATCGCAGTGGCCTCTGTTGTCACAGAGCAACGGCTCTGGGCGCATGCGCCCCAGAGCTCCGGCTCGGTAATTGGACACATCGGTCCAGCCGCTCCGCGGCACGTGGGATCTTCCCAGGCCAGGGATCGAACTGGCGCCCCTTGCAAGGCAAGGCGGTGTCCTTACCCACTGGACCACCAGGGAAGCCCCCAGTGGACCTCAATCTGAGCAAACACTGGGAGACAGTGGAGGACAGAGGACCCTGGCACGCGGCAGTCCATGGAGTCACAGAGTCAGACATGACTTAGTGACTTGCAGCAACAACATCAATGTTGTTGCCTCTGTTGTCTTACTTCTTGCCCCTCTTCCGTACAAACTTGACTCAGCCCAGTGGGACTGGCTGTGGTTCTCTTTCTTACACCTCCAGGCTTTGGTTCCTCTCTTTCCTGTCTTTTTCCTGGATGTCTCCCATCAGTCCTTCAAGTCACTGCTCAGGCACCAGTGCCTGACTGCCTCAGCCCAAGCTAGATGGGTGGCTCCTACTGTTACCTCCCTCTAAGAAACTGTGTTTGCCACTATCACAGAACATAGTTAATTGTTTATTTAAAATGTACTATGAGGCATCCATCCACAGATAGATGGATAAGCAAAGTGTGTTGTATACATACAATGGTGCTGCAACACCTCAGTCAGGTGCAGGGAGAATAGAGGGTGTGGCGAGACCTTAAGAAATGCACACATACACAGAGATAAGCAAAAAGGATGGGGGGAGAAGAGGACGGAACTCCTGATCTTGCGGATCCAGAGCCCTGAACACATTCACTCAATCCTCTTTTATTGGTAGCTTAAGCATCCAGGAAATGTTTCCAGTCTGCGCAGACTGGGACTCAGTTACATCCCCAGTCAACAACTATCCTTGAGACTCTATGTTGTTTATGTTATTTCTTTAAGGGAAGAAGCTTGCTGCAGCTGGAGGGCAGCTAGACCTGTAAGGAGTTCAAAGGCGTCTGGTGTGTGTGCGCAGGCAGCGTGCTGACGTGCTGCCCCGGCGTTCCTAGGTCCTCAGCAGCACTCCTGTCTGTTCTTCCAGGCCGGCGTGACCCCAGCTAAGGAGCCCAGATTTTGTCTCAGTCCGCCCTGTTATATTTCTCCTTGTTTTTTTTCTCCTTCCAAGCCATCTTTCTCATGGCTTGGCCAAGGCTGCAAAGACTCCTGCTGACTTGTCTCCCACACAATGGGATAATTATTATTCAGCCTTAAGAAGAAATGAAGTACATCATAGATGAACCTCAAAAACATTATGTGCGGTAAAGTAATCCAAGACTAGAACAATTAGACTAAATTTCTCTAAGCCCTGCCTTCACCAGGGCTGTGTGAGTCACAGAGTCAGACATGACTTAGTGACTTGCAGCAACAACATCAATGTTGTTGCCTCTGTTGTCTTACTTCTTGCCCCTCTTCCGTACAAACTTGACTCAGCCCAGTGGGACTGGCTGTGGTTCTCTTTCTTACACCTCCAGGCTTTGGTTCCTCTCTTTCCTGTCTTTTTCCTGGATGTCTCCCATCAGTCCTTCAAGTCACTGCTCAGGCACCAGTGCCTGACTGCCTCAGCCCAAGCTAGATGGGTGGCTCCTACTGTTACCTCCCTCTAAGAAACTGTGTTTGCCACTATCACAGAACATAGTTAATTGTTTATTTAAAATGTACTATGAGGCATCCATCCACAGATAGATGGATAAGCAAAGTGTGTTGTATACATACAATGGTGCTGCAACACCTCAGTCAGGTGCAGGGAGAATAGAGGGTGTGGCGAGACCTTAAGAAATGCACACATACACAGAGATAAGCAAAAAGGATGGGGGGAGAAGAGGACGGAACTCCTGATCTTGCGGATCCAGAGCCCTGAACACATTCACTCAATCCTCTTTTATTGGTAGCTTAAGCATCCAGGAAATGTTTCCAGTCTGCGCAGACTGGGACTCAGTTACATCCCCAGTCAACAACTATCCTTGAGACTCTATGTTGTTTATGTTATTTCTTTAAGGGAAGAAGCTTGCTGCAGCTGGAGGGCAGCTAGACCTGTAAGGAGTTCAAAGGCGTCTGGTGTGTGTGCGCAGGCAGCGTGCTGACGTGCTGCCCCGGCGTTCCTAGGTCCTCAGCAGCACTCCTGTCTGTTCTTCCAGGCCGGCGTGACCCCAGCTAAGGAGCCCAGATTTTGTCTCAGTCCGCCCTGTTATATTTCTCCTTGTTTTTTTTCTCCTTCCAAGCCATCTTTCTCATGGCTTGGCCAAGGCTGCAAAGACTCCTGCTGACTTGTCTCCCACACAATGGGATAATTATTATTCAGCCTTAAGAAGAAATGAAGTACATCATAGATGAACCTCAAAAACATTATGTGCGATAAAGTAATCCAAGACTAGAACAATTAGACTAAATTTCTCTAAGCCCTGCCTTCACCAGGCTGTGTGACCTGGTGTAAGGTATATAGCTTCTTTAAGTTTTGGTTTCTTCATCTGTAAAAATAGGCAACTTTCCTTTACAGAGTTGCTTGAAGTAACGTGCATAGAATACTTGACACTTAGCCTGGATAAGGTAAGCACTCAATAGGTATTTTCTATTATTGTTCAGTTGTGATCTCTTTGGCTTTGTGTCCCTGTCATAGCTGTGTCCTAGATTCAGTGATATGGTTTTATATTCCACATTGCAACCAGTCTTGAAGAACATATTGCAAAAGATTATGTGCAAAAGCAGATAAAATAATCCAGATAACAATCTAGATAATGACACAATAAAAAAAAAAGGGCAGTGCTATTCTTCTTCCTAGATTTTTTATTTGAGTAACTATATACTTTTCACAAAATTTTTTCTTTATGTTAATCTATTAATAAAAAGAATTAATAATATTATTTTAAAATATTTATTTATTTTAATTTATTTTTCTTAATAATTGGAGGATAATTGTTTGTACTGTTGTGTTTTTTCCTACGATACAACAGCATGAGTCAACCATAAGTATACATATGTTCCTCCCTCCAGAACCGCCCTTCCACTGCTTCCCCCATTTAGGTCCTCACAGAGCATGGAGTGAGATCCCTGTTTTCACACATAATAATGTTTCAGTGCTACTCTCTCAATTCTTCCCACTCTCTCCTTCCCCCACTTTTGGCTGTGCTGGGTCTTAGTTGAGACTCTCAGAATCTTGGATCTTTGTTGTGGCAGCATGAAAGATCTTTAGTTGCAACATGTGGAAACAGGGATCGAACCCAGGCCCCCTGTATTGGGAGCACAGAGTCTTAGCCACTGGACTACCAGGGAAGTCCCACTAATGTTATTATAACATAAGTTAATAAGTATTTAAAATGTTCTCAGTTTTAATTTCTAATATGGTAAATGCTGATAGATAGAACCTATATAAACAACATTCCTTGGGGTCCCTAGTAATTCTTTTTTTTTTTTTTTTTAAACGTTTATTTATTTTTGGCTGTGCTGGGTCTTTGTTGATGTGTGGGTTTGGCTGCTCTGCGGTATGTGGGATCTTCCCGGATCAGGGCTCGAACCTGTGTCTCCTGCATTGGCAGACGGGTTCTTATCCACTGAGCCACAAGGGAAGCCCCCCTAGTAATTCTTAAGAGCATCAAGGAGTCCTGAGACCAGAAAGATTGAGACCACTGGTCTGCCTTGCAGCTGGAGCTCTGCTACCCAACCCAGGACAGCTGGCCTCCGGTGTGGGCCTTAACACTTTACAGGATGGGGAGGTCATCACCTCTAGAGCAGCTGGTTTTATCTTTGGGTTACACTGTCTCTTAGAAAGTTTTGGCAGTGCGTCAAAAATCTTTGTTTTGGAGGCTTCCATTGACTGTTCTTAGACCCATCCCTTATTTTCACACTTAGCAATTCAGAGCTATCTTCCTGATCTGGAAGACAGTCATCAGTTCCCCTTTGTGGTGGCCCCAGAGGGAATCACCCTGTCTTCTGGGTGACTAAAGTGCAGATGTATTTTTGTGAGTCAGCCAGTGATTTGTAGGAAGCATTACCAAGCCAGATAGCTCACAGCTGCTTTTTCAGGAGCCAAAAGATTATCTCCAGTCCCACACTAAATTTGAGAAACTCGTTTTGTTATTTTTGCCAATAAATTAAATATTTCCATTTTGAACAGGAAAATAAAAGGAAGTAGGGGGGAAAAAAGACACTTGAAAATAGGATCATGATTAGCCCTGACTTTCTGGTCTTGGCATCTAGCTCCTTTTCAGGCTTGCCCTGGATGCCCTTCTTTTCAAACAGTTTCTACAAGCAGTTATGTGAACTATGCCTCCAGAGATCTCTTGGGTTGACAGACTGCTTGCTACCTGGTCAGTCTTCAGCCCTTTAAGGACAGCTGAGGAGGGGCACTCACAGGAAATAGGAAGTTCTCAAGGAACGTGATTCTTGAGCTGTCTGAAGACACTTTAGGCCAGGTCTCTCCAGGCTGTGTGGGGTCAGAGAGGATAGATGCTGTTCTACCGAAGTGATTGGTAATTTTTTCTTGCATTTTAGGGGGATAAAAATGAAGTTCTTATAGAAATTCTACTTCTAGGAATCTCTCCTAAGAAAATAATGGCATAATGTGTCTATTATTATTCATAAACTTGGAAATAAGTTAAATATTCTAAAATACAAGTTTAGTTTAGAAACTATCTGTAAGGGAACAGGGGGTATATGGGAACAGGAGTTCACAACAGGGTTTGCTGTGAACCTAAAACTGCTCTAAAATATGAAAATCTTAAAAAAAAAAACAAAAAAAACCTGTGTGCTCGTGTATTCTGTGCCAGTTAATAATAAATGACATTTACAAAATCTTTTGATTTTGAATTTTTGTGCAAAAATTCTCAACATAGAGTGCTAGTTGCTTTCCATATGACTAGCATACAGTTTTTATACAAATACTTGTTGATTGAAAATAGCAGATAAGAAACTGCATGTACAGTACAGTAGGAATATGCCATGGCTGTATATTGTCACCCTGCTTATTTAACTTATATGCAGAGTATATCATGTGAAATGCCAGTCTGGATGAAGCACAAGCTAAAGTCAAGATTGCTGGGAGAAATATCAGTAACCTCAGGTATGCAGATGATACCACTGTTATGGCAGAAAGGGAAGAGGAACTAAAGAGCCTCTTGATGAAGGTGAAAGAGGAGAGTGAAAGAGCTGGCCTAAAATTCAATATTCAAAAAAACGAAGATCATTGGCATCTGATTCCATCACGTTATGGCAAATAGATGGGTAAACAATGGAAACAGTGATGGGCTTTATTTTCTTGGGCTCCAAACTCACTGTGGACAGTGACTGTAGCCATGAAATTAAAGGACACTAGCTCCTTGGAAGAAAAGCTATGACAAGCCAAGACAGCATATTAAAAAGTAGAGCTATCATTTTGCCAACAAAGGTCCAGATAGTCAAAACTATGGTTTTTCTGGTAGTCATGTGTAGATGTGAGAGTTGAGCTATAATGAAGGCTGAGCACTGAAGAACTGATACCTTTGAACCATGGTGTTGGAGAAGATTCTTGAGAGTCCCTTGGACAGCAAGGAGATTGAACCAGTCAGTCAATCCTAAAGGAAATCAAGCCTGAGTATTCATTGGCAGGGACTGATGCTGAAGCTGAAGCTACAATACTTTGGCCACCAGATGCAAAGAAACGACTCATTGGAAAGGGCTCTGATGGTGGGGAAAATAGAAGGCAGAAGGAGAAGGGGACAACAGAGAACAAGATGGTTGGATGGCATCTCTGACTCAATAGACATGAGTTTGAGCAAACTCTGGGAGATGGTGAAGGACAGGGAATCTTGGTGTGCTGCAGTCCATGGAGTCGCAGAGAGTCAGACATGACTGAGAACAAACTGAACTGATATATAATGCAGTCTTGATTATATAAGTAGTTTAGTTACAAAGTGAGAAAAAGATTATCTTAATCGTTGGCACCAATGGAAGAAACTGTCTTTGTGAAAACTCTGAAATGCCGTGCAGGCACAGATGTCATCAGATGTCCATTTCAGACAAAGGGAAGCTGCTTTGCATGAAACAAAGAGAGGAATATGGTTTATTGCTTATGAAATGGAAGGGGAAGAAAGAAGGTGTTGGTCAAGGCTTTTGCAATTGCAAATGACAGAAATTTAACACAATCTGACTTAAGGGAAAAACCCAGATATCTAGTTAGACATGGTTGGATTCAGGGATCAAGCTTTTCCACCCGTATTTGTGTTCTCTTTTCTCTTGATTTTGTTTTCCTTAGTCTTGATTTATCCTCAAGCAGGCTTTTCATTGTGGTGGCAAAGATGGGCACTAGCAATGCGAGGCTGACCTTTCTACCAGCTTAGTGACCCCAGGGTAAGAGTCCTTCACTCACCTAGAGTTTCCACAAGCTCATCCCTGAATGGCAGTCTGGCCAGAGAAATGGGATGCACAAGTTATCTGTGTTTAGTCACTTGTGTGGATTACTGGGGTAGAGTGGGGGTCAGCCTTGCCAAGTCATTTGTATCTTTCAAAAAATTATTTGCATGGTTCCTGGCATGGAGTTTCTAAAACTCTTGGAATTTTCTGAGTGATTAAAGTGTCTTTATTATTCATGAGTCCCTTGGGCCACTGTTGACTTTACTTTAATGAAGGGACTCATAGTGGGACCTTCTGTAGCTTTAGGATGGAGCCTGGTCACCAGAAAGACCAACCACTGGTTGGAAGATTGGGACTTGGAGCTAGCCCAGCATCCAGAGAGGGAAGAGGAATTGGATATTGAGCTCAAGCACGTGATCCATGATTTAATTAATGAAACTGCAGTAAAACTTTAAACAGCAAAGCTCAGTGGAGGTTGGTTCTTTCTTTTCATTTTATTTTTTTAAAAACAAAAACATTTTTATTGGGGTATAGCTAATTAACAGTTTTGTGATAGTTTCAGGTGAACAGTGAAGGGAGTCGGCCATACATATCGTGTATCCATTCTCCTCCAAATCCCCCTCCCATCCAGGCTCGCATATAACATTGAGCAGAGTGCCACATGCTATACAATAGATTTTTGTTGATTATCTATTTAAAACATCACAGTGTGTACATTACTTTCCCAAAGTCCCCAACCATCCCTTCTCCGCTGTAACTAAGTTTTCTGTCTTTGTGAAAACTCTGAAATGCCAGGCACAGATGTCATCAGATGTCCATTTCAGACAAAGGGAAGCTGCTTTGCATGAAACAAAGAGAGGAATATGGTTTATTGCTTATGAAATGGAAGGGGAAGAAAGAAGGTGTTGGTCAAGGCTTTTGCAATTGCAAATGACAGAAATTTAACACAATCTGACTTAAGGGAAAAACCCAGATATCTAGTTAGACATGGTTGGATTCAGGGATCAAGCTTTTCCACCCGTATTTGTGTTCTCTTTTCTCTTGATTTTGTTTTCCTTAGTCTTGATTTATCCTCAAGCAGGCTTTTCATTGTGGTGGCAAAGATGGGCACTAGCAATGCGAGGCTGACCTTTCTACCAGCTTAGTGACCCCAGGGTAAGAGTCCTTCACTCACCTAGAGTTTCCACAAGCTCATCCCTGAATGGCAGTCTGGCCAGAGAAATGGGATGCACAAGTTATCTGTGTTTAGTCACTTGTGTGGATTACTGGGGTAGAGTGGGGGTCAGCCTTGCCAAGTCATTTGTATCTTTCAAAAAATTATTTGCATGGTTCCTGGCATGGAGTTTCTAAAACTCTTGGAATTTTCTGAGTGATTAAAGTGTCTTTATTATTCATGAGTCCCTTGGGCCACTGTTGACTTTACTTTAATGAAGGGACTCATAGTGGGACCTTCTGTAGCTTTAGGATGGAGCCTGGTCACCAGAAAGACCAACCACTGGTTGGAAGATTGGGACTTGGAGCTAGCCCAGCATCCAGAGAGGGAAGAGGAATTGGATATTGAGCTCAAGCACGTGATCCATGATTTAATTAATGAAACTGCAGTAAAACTTTAAACAGCAAAGCTCAGTGGAGGTTGGTTCTTTCTTTTCATTTTATTTTTTTAAAAACAAAAACATTTTTATTGGGGTATAGCTAATTAACAGTTTTGTGATAGTTTCAGGTGAACAGTGAAGGGAGTCGGCCATACATATACGTGTATCCATTCTCCTCCAAATCCCCCTCCCATCCAGGCTCGCATATAACATTGAGCAGAGTGCCACATGCTATACAATAGATTTTTGTTGATTATCTATTTAAAACATCACAGTGTGTACATTACTTTCCCAAAGTCCCCAACCATCCCTTCTCCGCTGTAACTAAGTTTTCTGTCTGTGAGTCTTTTTCTGTTTTGTAAATAAGTTCATTTGTATCATTTCTTTTTAGAATCCACATAAAAGGGATGTCATGTGATATTTCTCCTTCTCTTCCTGACTTCATTCACTCAGTATGACACTCTCTGAGTTTATCCATATTGCTGCAAAATGGCCTTATTCCATTCTTTTCAATGGTTCATTTAAGCTCAGTGGAGGTTCTTATTGGTGAACTCATACTGGGAAGATGAGGTGCTCTCATCCCATGGGGAGAGATCACACAGAAGCTGTGGGTTCAGGACCCTTCCAGATCTTGCCCTGAGTCTCTTCATTTGACTGGTCTGATTTGAATCCTTTATAATAAAACTCTAATTGTAAGTATAGTGCTGTCCTCAGTTTTGTGTCATTTTACTGAATTATAGAACCTGAGGGGCCATTAAGAACCCTCTGGATTTGTAGCCAGTTGGTCAGAAATATGGGTGGGTTGGGACCCCATTTGCTCCTGGCATCTGAAATGGGGGCAGTCTTGCTGAGGATTGTGTGCTATGGACTCTGACAATAACACTGAGTGCTTAGTGTCAGAATTGAATTGCAGCACAACAGATGATGTTAGAACAGTTGAAACAGAGTAGGATTGAGTCTGGATTCTTGCCCTGCAGGACAGAGAAAGAGGTGTGGGGCCAGGAGCCCAGAGGCTGGGTGGTTATGGTAACAGATAAGATCACTGGGAAGAAACTGAAACCTTGAAGAGGACTTTGGAATTTCAATAGGGAGTTGAAATAGACATTTCTCTCAAGAAGAGGCATCAAAGCCAATTTTATCTCAACCTTTCAGAAAAGCAGGGTCCCTAGTTGAACTGAGTTGCATACATTCATCTTTGCTATTTAAATCTGTGTTCACAGGCTTTCACTTTTTTTTAAAAAAAATTTTATTTATTTATTTATCTTTTTTTGGTAGGAGGGGTGGGGAGGGAGGGGGATGGGTGGGCCACTTCTATTAGTCTTTCATTTCTCTGTTTTCATCTGTCTTTGTTCTTTGGCCCATGTGGGCCTCCCATCGCGGTGGCCTCTGTTGTTGCAGAGCACCGGCTCTGGGCACATGCGTTCCAGAGCTCCAGCTCGGTAATTGGACACATCGGTCCAGCTGCTCCGCGGCACGTGGGATCTTCCCAGGCCAGGGCTCAAACCAGCGCCCCTTGCACTGCAAGGCGGTGTCCTTACCCATTGGACCACCAGGGGAAGCCCAGCTTTCACTTTTATGAGCTGATTACAAGTAGTTTTTCCAAGCAGACAGACTTCTTCCACTCTCTTATAGTCAGAGCTTGCTTTTTTTTGTTTTTTTGCTACTTCTATTGATCTTTCATTCACTTATCTTTTTTCTGTTGTTGTTGTTGTTCTTTGACCTGTGTGGGCCTCTCATCGCGGTGGCCTCTGGTGTCGCAGAGCACTGGCTCTGGGTGCATGCGCTCCAGAGCTCCAGCTCAGTAGTTGGATCCATCGGTCCAGCCACTCCACCGCAAGTGGGATCTTCCCAGGCCAGGGATCAAACCAGCGCCCCCTTGCACGGCAAGGCAGTGTCCTTACCCACTGGACCACCAGGGAAGCCCCAGAACTTGCTTATCTTGCACATGTGTGTTCAAAGTCCTTCCACAGTCAGTCTCAGAGCCAGCTGTAGAAGTAGAGAATGGAAGTGCTGCCTGATGCAGGATGATAGATTTGCAAGGTGAGTGCAAGAAAAAAATCAGGGGGCAAACTACATCCACCAGGAAGTGTCTGTTCTGTCTGTAAAAGCCCTCAAATACCAGAAGGTTCAATGGTGTGTGTGTGTGTGTCTGTCTGTCTGTGTGGTAGCAGCACACATCAACTCAATGTTTTAGGGAACAGTGTGACCTCAGGACCATATCAGCTCACATAAATTGACATCCCCACCTGGACTGGCTGGCTTAATGAATACTTCTGCTTCATAAGTCAATGTGTGGGTTATCCCATAGAGCAGCCCTTCCACAAAAATGTATAAAGTACATTATTGTATTTTCCTCGCAAATAAGCACTGAGAATGGTTGAGCTCTGATTCCCTTTGTCTTTTCTTTTTAAACTAGAGTTAATAATAAACCCCCAGTTTAGTTTAAATAAACATATTTTATATTTTATTATATTTATTATTATATTTGGTGCTTTCCAGGTGATGCTGGTGGTAAAGAACCCATTTGCCAGTGCAGGTAGATGTAAGAGACACAGGTTCGATCCCTGGGTTGGGAAAATTCCCTGGAGGAGATCATGATAACCCTCTCCAGTATTCTTTTTTTTTTTTCTTTTTTACAGAATTTTGTTGTTTACAGATGACTGTATATGCAGGACAGCAATGGAGAAAAAGACATAGGGAACAGACTTATGGACATTTGGGAAGGGAGGAGTGGGTGAGATGTATGGAAAGAGTAACACGGAAACTTACATTGCCATAAGTAAAAAATAGATAACCAGTGGGAATTTGCTGTAAGACAGGGAATTCAAACAAGAGCCCTGTAACATCCTAGTGGGTGGGATGAGGAGAGAGATGGGAGGAAAGTTCAAGAGGGAGGGGACATATGCATACCTATGGCTGATTCATGTTGATGTTTGGCAGTAAACAACAATAAAACAAATCAAAAATTTACACCACTCCAGTATTCTTGCCTGAAGAATTCCATGGACAGAGGAACCTGGTGGGCTTCAGTCCATAGGGTCACAAAGAGTTGGACATGACTAAAGAGACTTAGCAGGCACACATTTATCTATTTATTGGTATTGATATAATAGAAATTTGGTAAACATAATATACAATAACATTTATATTTATAATTTTATTATATACAGTTAAAATGTATTTAAAGTGAACAATTTTATAAGTGTTGGCCTATAGGAATGTTTGTGAAGCCATTGTCACAGCCAGGATCATAAATATATCCATCACCTCCCAGAGTTTTTGGTTTCCTTTGTGATCTCTCCCTCCTACTCTTTCTCCCAAATCTGGAAAACACCTGCTCTCCTTTTTGCTACTATAGATTAGTTCACATTTTCTGAAATTTTTTATCAGTAGAATCATATAGTATATATTATTTTTTGTCTGACTTCTTTCGCTTAATACAATTTTCTGAAATTCACAAGTTGTTCATTTTTATGGCTGAGTAGTATTCAATTTGTTTATCCATTCTCTTGTTGATGAACACTGGTACAATTTGGTAAGTTCTGACATACATATACACACATGATAGCTATTGCTCCAACCAAGCTACCCATCACCCCCAAAAGTTTATGTTTGGCTATTACAAATAAAACTACTATGAATATTCATGTATGAGACTTGGTGTAGATATAGCTTTCATGTATTTTCGCTTTAGAAAACATTTGGGATTAGAATTACTAGATCATTTGGTAGGTATATATTCAACTTTTTTTTTTTCCAGCCTCATTTATTGGTTTTTTATTTGTTTATTTTCATCCATCTTTATTCTTTGGCCTGTGTGGGCCTCCTATTGCAGTGGCCTCTCTCGTTATAGAGCACTGGCTCTGGGTGCACACACTCCAGAGTGTTGACTCTTAAATGGACACAATGATCCAGCCGCTCTGCAGCACGTGGAATCTTCCTGGGCTAGGGATTGAACCGGTGCCCCTCGCACTGCAAGGCAGACTCTTTACCCACTGGACCACCAGGGAAACCCCTATATTTAACTTTTTAAGACACTTCCAGATTGTTTTTTTAAGAAATTATTTCCAATCTAGTATATCTTACTACTCTTCTAAATTCTTGCCAACACATGGTTTGATAAGTTTTTTAAATATTTTACATTCTGAAAAGTATATAGCAGTACTTCATCATGGTTTTAACTTGCATTTCCATCATAGCTAATGATATTAAGCAACTTTTCATATATTGTTAGCATTTTTATGCATTTCCTTCCTATCTTCTTTCTACCGTTTATATTAATCCTTTATTATATATGAAAAATGCTTTCCCAAATTTTAATTTGTTGTTGAAATTTCATATTGGTGACCAATATTTATATTATAATTAATGTAATAACTATTATATTTTTCTAATGGAAAAGTAGCTTCAAGCTTGATATAATATTGATAGTGAATTCCAGCCTTTAGATAACTCTAAATTTTATCATTTATGAATAAAAAGTGAAAAGTTCTGAAGCAGCTGAGAATTTAGTAGCAGTTGTAGTCTTTTTTTTTTTTTTTTTATGGAACGCTTCACGAATTTGCGTGTCATCCTTGCGCAGAGGCCGTGCTAATCTTCTCTGTATCGTTCCAGTTTTTTTTTTTTTTTTAGTATATGTGCTGCCAAAGAGAGCACAGTTGTAGTCTTGATATGAACCATATTCTTATTTTTTTGGCAGCTTTGAAAATCAGTGTGATCTGATGGTTACTTTTGCAATGAGTTTGGGAACTGCTTTGCCCAAAGTTTGAGTGATTGTTGTAAAAGCAAAAACATTTCTGCTCAACATGGTGTCCCTGAGAATACACTGAGTAGAGAACATCAACAAATGCAATCTTACTATGTTCTCAGAGACTCTGAATGTTTATCTTTAAATGAAATATTCTCTTTGTATAGGGGGCTTTCATAAACTGCATTTATAGTCACCTTAGGGCATCCATTCAGTGTATAAAAATGACTCATAGAGTCCTGTGGACACCTTGAGAAGGACAGGCCAACCAAAGGAGTCGCTCTGCAGCACGTGGAATCTTCCTGGGCTAGGGATTGAACCGGTGCCCCTCGCACTGCAAGGCAGACTCTTTACCCACTGGACCACCAGGGAAACCCCTATATTTAACTTTTTAAGACACTTCCAGATTGTTTTTTTAAGAAATTATTTCCAATCTAGTATATCTTACTACTCTTCTAAATTCTTGCCAACACATGGTTTGATAAGTTTTTTAAATATTTTACATTCTGAAAAGTATATAGCAGTACTTCATCATGGTTTTAACTTGCATTTCCATCATAGCTAATGATATTAAGCAACTTTTCATATATTGTTAGCATTTTTATGCATTTCCTTCCTATCTTCTTTCTACCGTTTATATTAATCCTTTATTATATATGAAAAATGCTTTCCCAAATTTTAATTTGTTGTTGAAATTTCATATTGGTGACCAATATTTATATTATAATTAATGTAATAACTATTATATTTTTCTAATGGAAAAGTAGCTTCAAGCTTGATATAATATTGATAGTGAATTCCAGCCTTTAGATAACTCTAAATTTTATCATTTATGAATAAAAAGTGAAAAGTTCTGAAGCAGCTGAGAATTTAGTAGCAGTTGTAGTCTTTTTTTTTTTTTTTTTATGGAACGCTTCACGAATTTGCGTGTCATCCTTGCGCAGAGGCCGTGCTAATCTTCTCTGTATCGTTCCAGTTTTTTTTTTTTTTTTAGTATATGTGCTGCCAAAGAGAGCACAGTTGTAGTCTTGATATGAACCATATTCTTATTTTTTTGGCAGCTTTGAAAATCAGTGTGATCTGATGGTTACTTTTGCAATGAGTTTGGGAACTGCTTTGCCCAAAGTTTGAGTGATTGTTGTAAAAGCAAAAACATTTCTGCTCAACATGGTGTCCCTGAGAATACACTGAGTAGAGAACATCAACAAATGCAATCTTACTATGTTCTCAGAGACTCTGAATGTTTATCTTTAAATGAAATATTCTCTTTGTATAGGGGGCTTTCATAAACTGCATTTATAGTCACCTTAGGGCATCCATTCAGTGTATAAAAATGACTCATAGAGTCCTGTGGACACCTTGAGAAGGACAGGCCAACCAAAGGAAGTGCTTCAACTCAAAATACAGGCCTTTCTCCTTAAAATGTGTGGGTCAATCACAGGCTGCAGGAAATGAATGTTGAAAGGAGAATTAGACCATCTAGCCTACTCCTCCTGTTGTAAAGTGAGAAAACTGAGGCCTGTGGTAGGGGAGCAGCATATCCAAGGCCAGGTATAGCAATTTTATCACATAACTGAGACTGAAAGTGGTCCCCTGATGCTTACTTTTTAGGATGGCTGAGCAGGTATGAATTATTGCTGTCTTCTCTGGACTCTCACTACGTTTAGCTAGTTCCTTTACTTGTCATAACATGTTGTACGTTGACTTATTATTCATCTGTGTCTATCTCCCCAGCTAGCTTTTGAGCTCTTTGAGGGCAGAGATATTCCTAATCTATCTCTTTCTTTTCAGGCCCTAATACAGAGTAGGGTTGAGTGAAATGTGTTTGTTGAATGAATGAGCCCTCGCCTTGCCTCACTGACCTCCTCAGTTTCCCACCCCTTGTTGCAACCATCAACTCTTAACGACCCCAGTGGCATCTTAGACTAGGATCACTTGGCTACCAGAAACCAGAAGCCTTCTAAACAAACTCAAGCAAAGACAGGTATATGGGTAAGATTTAGGTGCACGAAACAAAAATCACCCTAGCTATTGTAAGTGGAAAATGATTTAAAGAAAAGTTAGGTACTTATAAAGGTTGTTGTAAATTAAAAGGAGTAATAGGCTGGCCCTTCAGGAGTAACTCTCAGAACAGCACTGCTAAACTGACTTGCCAGTGGAGCTGCCAGTTTTTGTACAATTAGGGAGCAAAGGGATCAGGAGCCCACCAATGGAGCTACTAATTTTCAAGAATATACAACAAAGCTGAAACTGGGGGATCAGGATGCTATTGCTGCTGCTGAAACAACCACTACCTTTAGATTAATCACAGAGTTAGTGACTAGCTACTGAGATACTCTTAACAGAAAAACCCAAAGCCTCTATAACTGTTCTTTTTAGCAGCAATAGCCAAAGCAACAGGAAGATGATCTGCCTCACTTCTGTCTTCTCAAATTTTCACGAGTGCCTTTAACTGGTGAACCTTTCCTGCCTGCCCCTCCTGTATTAGTTTTCTATTGAACAGTAAATTACCACAAATTTTGTGGCTTAAAAGAACACATATTTGTCATCTTAGTTTCTGTGTGTCCGAAGTCTGTGGATGACTTAGGTAGGTCCTTTCCTCAGGGTCTCAGAAGGCTATAATCATGGAGTTGGCAGTTTGCATTATCATCAGAGGCTTCAGGCTCCCTCAAATGTTGGCAGAATTTATTTCCTCGTGGCTACAGAATTCCTGGTGGCATGCTTTTTAAAGGCCAAAAGGATAGAAAGAATGAATCTGCCCGGAATCACATATACTGAGAGCACCTGGGACCAGTTACTCTCCATAGTAATGAGCTCAGCTAGTGCGCAGATCTTGACTTCTAAATACTATTCTTTTTTTTTTTTTAAAGATTTATTTATTTATTTTTGGGCGGGGGTCGGGTTGGGGAGGGAGGGGAGCAGGTGGGCCACCCCTATTGGTCCTCCATTTCTCTGTTCTCATCCTTGTTTCCTTGTTTCATCTTTGTTCTTTGGCTCCTGTGGGCCTCCCATCACGGTGGCATCTGTTGTCGCTGAGCGCCGGCTCTGGGCGCGTGCGCTCCAGAGCTCCGGCTCGGCAATTGGACACATCCGTCCAGCCGCTCCGTGGCACGTGGGATCTTCCCAGGCCAGGGATCGAACTGGCGCCCCCTGCACTGCAAGGCGGTGTCCTTACCCACTGGACCACCAGGGGAAGCCCTAAATACTATTCTTAATGAAGGGAATAAGAACTCTTTGGATACATGACTTGCTTGAGTGGGTCAAAGAAAGCACAGAGGCTAGAACATCTTGGGGCAAAAAACAAGGAGATGCTCAAACGATGAAAGGGGCATGTCAAAATGATGAGTGGTATAACTATTTTGGAAGACAACTTAGCAATTCTTACAGAGTTAAATTCTTACAGAGTTACTATGATCGTAGTAGCTTTATTCATAATAGCCAAAAACTTGAAATGTCAATCAACAGCTATCTAGTGGTAGTATTGAGTTGGCTAAAAAGTTCATGTGGGTTTTGAGGGATATTACAGAAAACCTGAATTAACTTTTTGGCCAACCTGATACATCCATACAACTAGAACAGCAAGAAAAAGGAAGTATTGACTGACACATGAACAACATGAATGATCTCATTGTGCTGAATGAAAGAAACTAGACACAAAGGAGTACATACAGTTCCATTTACATGAAATTATAGAATAGATAAAATTAAGTTACAGTGATAATAAACAGACCATTGGTTGCCGGGGTAGGGGAGAAGTAAGGGATTGACAGTAGAGGGGCACAAGGGAAGTTTCTGGGTCAGAATGGATGGAGTAGTGGTTACAAGGGATATACATTTGTCATAAAGCATCAAGCTAGACAACTTAAAACAGGTGTATTTTTATTATATGTAATTTATACCTCATAAAATTTATTTTAAAACTTGGGCAGACGATATGGACACTTTCCACTTTTGTTGTAGTTGTTAAAGATTCAGATTTTTTTGGGGGGTTATATAAGGGCAGGTGGGCCACCCTATTGGTCCTCCATTTCTCTGTTCTCATCCTTGTTTCCTTGTTTCATCTTTGTTCTTTGACTCCTGTGGGCCTCCCATCACGGTGGCGTCTGTTGTCGCTGAGCGCCGGCTCTGGGCGCGTGCGCTCCAGAGCTCCGGCTCGGCAATTGGACACATCCGTCCAGCCGCTCCGTGGCACGTGGGATCTTCCCAGGCCAGGGATCGAACTGGCGCCCCTTGCACTGCAAGGCGGTGTCCTTACCCACTGGACCACCAGGGGAAGCCCTAAATACTATTCTTAATGAAGGGAATAAGAACTCTTTGGATACATGACTTGCTTGAGTGGGTCAAAGAAAGCACAGAGGCTAGAACATCTTGGGGCAAAAAACAAGGAGATGCTCAAACGATGAAAGGGGCATGTCAAAATGATGAGTGGTATAACTATTTTGGAAGACAACTTAGCAATTCTTACAGAGTTAAATTCTTACAGAGTTACTATGATCGTAGTAGCTTTATTCATAATAGCCAAAAACTTGAAATGTCAATCAACAGCTATCTAGTGGTAGTATTGAGTTGGCTAAAAAGTTCATGTGGGTTTTGAGGGATATTACAGAAAACCTGAATTAACTTTTTGGCCAACCTGATACATCCATACAACTAGAACAGCAAGAAAAAGGAAGTATTGACTGACACATGAACAACATGAATGATCTCATTGTGCTGAATGAAAGAAACTAGACACAAAGGAGTACATACAGTTCCATTTACATGAAATTATAGAATAGATAAAATTAAGTTACAGTGATAATAAACAGACCATTGGTTGCCGGGGTAGGGGAGAAGTAAGGGATTGACAGTAGAGGGGCACAAGGGAAGTTTCTGGGTCAGAATGGATGGAGTAGTGGTTACAAGGGATATACATTTGTCATAAAGCATCAAGCTAGACAACTTAAAACAGGTGTATTTTTATTATATGTAATTTATACCTCATAAAATTTATTTTAAAAACTTGGGCAGACGATATGGACACTTCACCAGATAGGTTATCCAAATGACCAACAAACTTTTTGTTGTAGTTGTTAAAGATTCATTTGTTTATTTATTTTTGGCTGTGGTGGGGTCTTTGTTGCCGCACTCAGGCTTTCTCTAATTGAGGCGAGTCGGGGTGGGGTAGTGGTGCCTATTCTTTACTGCCCTGTGCCGGCTTCTCGTTGGGTTGGTTTCTCTTGTTGCAGAGCACATGCTCTAAGTGCTTGGGCTTCAGTCGTTGAGGCTCATGGGCTCTAGAGGGCTAACTCAGTACTTGAGACACATGGGCTTAGTTGCTCCACAGCATGTGGGATCTTCCCAGACCAGGGATTGAACCAGTGTCCCTTGCATTACAAGTCAGATTCTTCACCACTGGGCCACCAGGGAAGCCCAGACCAACAAGCTTTTGAACAGGTGTTCAACCTCATTAGTAATCAAAGGAATGCTGATAAGCATTATCATGTGAAATCATTACATGCCCACTGCATGATTAAAACAATAAAAATCGACAATACCAAGTACTGTTGGGGATGTGGAACAGCTGGAACTCTCATACATTGCTGGTAGGTGTGTAAATTGGTTCAATTATTTTGGAAGATAGGTTTGCCCTTATCTACTAAAATTGGCTTTATAGTGTGAAACTTTAAAAGAAACCCACTTAGTCTGTGGCAGTTATCTCTGGCACTTGTCATGTTCCTTTAACCACATCTGGTATCAGCTGAAATTGTGGAAGACAGTTTCAACTCTTCTCTTGGTGCTAGTGTGTCACCTCACATCTTTCCTTATTCTGCCTCAGGATCTTCTTTGATACCTGTAGACCCGCAAGCAAAGTCACAAGGCCCTTGGGAGTCAACAGCTCTGGGGATGATGTCATTCAATGAGGGATGGAAGCTAGTGGACAAAAGCTCTTATCTTTCAGATGGTTCTAGTCTGGGAGACATTCTGTATGTATCCTTGAGCTTATGACCAGAAGTAAGGCCCTCCATAACACACTGTCCACTGACTTTCCCTTCTCCTTGTCTATATTGTCATTTAGACCTTAAATATTTATTTTTAAATATTTTTTTGGGCAGACGATATGGACACTTCACCAGATAGGTTATCCAAATGACCAACAAACTTTTTGTTGTAGTTGTTAAAGATTCATTTGTTTATTTATTTTTGGCTGTGGTGGGGTCTTTGTTGCCGCACTCAGGCTTTCTCTAATTGAGGCGAGTCGGGGTGGGGTAGTGGTGCCTATTCTTTACTGCCCTGTGCCGGCTTCTCGTTGGGTTGGTTTCTCTTGTTGCAGAGCACATGCTCTAAGTGCTTGGGCTTCAGTCGTTGAGGCTCATGGGCTCTAGAGGGCTAACTCAGTACTTGAGACACATGGGCTTAGTTGCTCCACAGCATGTGGGATCTTCCCAGACCAGGGATTGAACCAGTGTCCCTTGCATTACAAGTCAGATTCTTCACCACTGGGCCACCAGGGAAGCCCAGACCAACAAGCTTTTGAACAGGTGTTCAACCTCATTAGTAATCAAAGGAATGCTGATAAGCATTATCATGTGAAATCATTACATGCCCACTGCATGATTAAAACAATAAAAATCGACAATACCAAGTACTGTTGGGGATGTGGAACAGCTGGAACTCTCATACATTGCTGGTAGGTGTGTAAATTGGTTCAATTATTTTGGAAGATAGGTTTGCCCTTATCTACTAAAATTGGCTTTATAGTGTGAAACTTTAAAAGAAACCCACTTAGTCTGTGGCAGTTATCTCTGGCACTTGTCATGTTCCTTTAACCACATCTGGTATCAGCTGAAATTGTGGAAGACAGTTTCAACTCTTCTCTTGGTGCTAGTGTGTCACCTCACATCTTTCCTTATTCTGCCTCAGGATCTTCTTTGATACCTGTAGACCCGCAAGCAAAGTCACAAGGCCCTTGGGAGTCAACAGCTCTGGGGATGATGTCATTCAATGAGGGATGGAAGCTAGTGGACAAAAGCTCTTATCTTTCAGATGGTTCTAGTCTGGGAGACATTCTGTATGTATCCTTGAGCTTATGACAGAAGTAAGGCCCTCCATAACACACTGTCCACTGACTTTCCCTTCTCCTTGTCTCATTTCTGTTTTCTAGGACTCCCTGCCCCAGCCCAAGCAAACTACCTGAACCGAAGTATTTATTTCAAACTGTTTTTTTTTTTGTTTGTTTTGCTGGGGGGCAGATCTAAACTTAGGTAGTTGATACCAGAAATGACCTCAGGGTGAACATGTCACGGGCAGGGTATAGTTACTTATTTCTGATTAATAGAAATGAGGAAATACTCAATTGCCTCTGCACTATTATCAGAAAACCTCAACCTATACTCTGTAGCTCCCTCTAATTTGAGAATAGAATTTCAACAGTAAAAAGGCGTGGAGTTTAAATCAAGATCAGATTTATTGAAACATAGTGTAAATCAACCATTATTCATCATAATGTGCATCAATGACTCTAAACAACATAACATTAGAATCCCAAAATTCAAATAATAACAATTCAATAATTCCAAAACTGTATTCAAAGCTTTAAAGAATATTTCAGAACTTTAAAGTTATTTCAGAATTTTAAAGCTATTTCAGAACTCAGTCAACAATAACAATGTTCTTACCCCAGAGCTGGAGAGCTTCCCAAGCGCAGTCGAGTCGAATGAGCGAGCTCCCTCACTATCTGTCCCCTGCCCCTTTTATAATAGAACAATTCTTAAAATCTCAGAATTCGTTAGCCCGCAGAATTCACTAAAACTGAGAATTCGCGGGGCTGTGGAAGTGCTTCGTCAAATTGCGGAAGCAACTCAAGCAGTTGATCTTATCTTTTCCTTAACCATTGTATTCACTCATGCATTGTATGAATCAGAACTTAAACAAAAATCTTCGATTAGTTTCTAACATTAGAGTAAGCCTAAATAAAATTTTAAAAGTCAGAAGGAAACTTTCTTTCTGATCATTCGAACCTATGATTAAGAAAAACCCTGAACCTTGAAACTACCATATAGAGACTTTAACACATGTGCTAGGCCAGGGCAGGCTACCTTAACTAGAAACTTAAACTACCTTATACCTAAATAGTAATGAAGTATTGTTTTGGGGAATTTCCCTTTTTACTTCTTATTCTTTACCTTTTGAACCTTACAAGGTGGTTGTAGCTCAGGTAGGGCTGTGTGAGTCACACATTCCTCCTCGCTAGAAGAGCTCTGACTGACTCGTTCATAACTTCTTTTATTTCTTTTAGATACAATCCTTTTGCCTTTCGGACTAACATATGTCCCCCCCTTTAGGTATCATCATATTTACCCATTCTTCTTCTCCATCTGAACTTATCTCATTTTCTAGGGGGCGAATCATAGCTCTAAAGAACTTATCTGGGGTTCGAGGACTGTTTGAGTCATCTGTATCATCATCACTCACTTCATTATATCCAGGGGCCCAATAAATTCCTAAAAATTCTCTGGTGCCAGCCCACGATAAACACCTTTAGGATAGTTTCTGGAAATGAATCACCCACTGATCAGAGGGCAAGAAGGACTCTGTTGTTGATGATAAGTTGAGCAGTGATAGGCCCTGATATGCTGTGCTGTCACAATGACTAAGCTTTTAACCAGTGGAAGACTGGAAGTACAAGTGGAAGGAGCATGTCAGAATATGTAGTAGCTCTAGCAAAGGGATTCTCAGCCATTAAAAGAAAAATATTACCCCCCCCCACAAGGATAAAAATTAATTTGAAGAAATCTGGGTGGGATGTAGGCAAATGAGGTGAAGGTGATCAACAGATACAGACTTCTAATTATTTTTCATGTCTGACTCTTTGTGACCACATGGACTGCAGGATGCCAGGTTCCTCTGTCCTTCACTATTCCCAGAATTTGTTCAAACTCATGTCCATGGAGTCGATGATGCCATCCAACCACCTCATCCTCTCTCACCCCTTTCTCCATTTGCCTTCAATCTTTCACAGTATCAGGGTCTTTTCCAATGAATTGGCTCTTCATATCAGGTGGCCAAAGTATTGGAGTTTCAGCTTCAGCTTCAGTCCTTCCAATGAATATTCAGGGTTGCTTTCCTTTGGACTGACTGGTTTGATCTCCTTGCTGTCCAAGGGACTCTCAAGTGTATTCTCCAGCACCACAATTTGAAATCATCAATTCTTCGGCACTTGGTTTTCCTTCTTCTTCTTTTTTTTTTTTTTAATATTTATTTATTTATTTTTGGCTATTCTGGCTTTTCGCTGCTGCTGCAGGCTCTTCTCTAGTTGCAGGGAGTGAGGACTAGTCTCTAGTTGAGGTGAGCTGGTTTCTGGTTGTGGTGACCTCTCGCTGTGGAACTCAGGCTCTAGGGCACACAGGCTCAGTAGTTGTGGCTCATGGGTTTAGTTGCTCCACAGCATGTGGGATCTTCCTGGATCAGGGATGGAACCTGTGTCTCCTGCATTGGCAGGTGAACTCTTCTCCATCTGAACTTATCTCATTTTCTAGGGGGCGAATCATAGCTCTAAAGAACTTATCTGGGGTTCGAGGACTGTTTGAGTCATCTGTATCATCATCACTCACTTCATTATATCCAGGGGCCCAATAAATTCCTAAAAATTCTCTGGTGCCAGCCCACGATAAACACCTTTAGGATAGTTTCTGGAAATGAATCACCCACTGATCAGAGGGCAAGAAGGACTCTGTTGTTGATGATAAGTTGAGCAGTGATAGGCCCTGATATGCTGTGCTGTCACAATGACTAAGCTTTTAACCAGTGGAAGACTGGAAGTACAAGTGGAAGGAGCATGTCAGAATATGTAGTAGCTCTAGCAAAGGGATTCTCAGCCATTAAAAGAAAAATATTACCCCCCCCCACAAGGATAAAAATTAATTTGAAGAAATCTGGGTGGGATGTAGGCAAATGAGGTGAAGGTGATCAACAGATACAGACTTCTAATTATTTTTCATGTCTGACTCTTTGTGACCACATGGACTGCAGGATGCCAGGTTCCTCTGTCCTTCACTATTCCCAGAATTTGTTCAAACTCATGTCCATGGAGTCGATGATGCCATCCAACCACCTCATCCTCTCTCACCCCTTTCTCCATTTGCCTTCAATCTTTCACAGTATCAGGGTCTTTTCCAATGAATTGGCTCTTCATATCAGGTGGCCAAAGTATTGGAGTTTCAGCTTCAGCTTCAGTCCTTCCAATGAATATTCAGGGTTGCTTTCCTTTGGACTGACTGGTTTGATCTCCTTGCTGTCCAAGGGACTCTCAAGTGTATTCTCCAGCACCACAATTTGAAATCATCAATTCTTCGGCACTTGGTTTTCCTTCTTCTTCTTCTTTTTTTTTTTTTTTTTAATATTTATTTATTTATTTTTGGCTATTCTGGCTTTTCGCTGCTGCTGCAGGCTCTTCTCTAGTTGCAGGGAGTGAGGACTAGTCTCTAGTTGAGGTGAGCTGGTTTCTGGTTGTGGTGACCTCTCGCTGTGGAACTCAGGCTCTAGGGCACACAGGCTCAGTAGTTGTGGCTCATGGGTTTAGTTGCTCCACAGCATGTGGGATCTTCCTGGATCAGGGATGGAACCTGTGTCTCCTGCATTGGCAGGTGAACTCTTCACCACTGAGCCATCAGGGAAGCCCACTCAGTCTTCTTTTGAATTGTGGTGCTGGGAGGATCAGTTCTTCAGTTCTCGGCTTTCTTTGGGCTTCCCTCTTAGTTCAGTGGTAAAGAATCTGCCTGCCAGTGCAGGAGACACAGGCTCAGGCTCCATCCCTGGGTCAGAAGGATTCCCTGGAGTAGGAAAATGGCAACCCACTCCAGCATTCTTGCCTAGAAAATTCCATGGACAGAGGAGTCTGGTGTGCTACAGTCCATGGGATCACAAAGAGTTGGACATGACTAAGCACTGGTCCAATTCTGACATCCATACATGACTACTTGAAAAAACCATAGCTTTGATTATATGGACCTTTGTCAGCAAATTGATGTCTCTGCTTTTAAATACACTATCTAGTATGAAAAGGAGAAAAGATTTCTAGTTATGAGATTTAAGTCTAGGGAATATAATGTATAGTATGGTGACTATAGTTAAGCATACAGTTTTGTGTATATGAAAGTGGCTGAGAATAGGTCTTAAAAGTTCATATCACAAGCAAGAAAAATTGTAACTATATATGGTGATGGATGGTAACTGAACTTATGGTGGCAATCATTTCATAATATATACATGTGTCAAGTCATTATGTTGTACACCTAAAATGAATATAATGTTGTGTATCAACTATAATTCAGTAAATTCTCTCTAGCCAGGGGAATGAAATACTAAGAAATAAGATTTTTGTCACGGTTTCCCTGGTGGTCCAGTGCGTAAAGAGTCTGTCTTGCAGTGCAAGGGGCACCAGTTTGATCCGCAGCACAGGAGGATCCCACATGCCACGGAGTGGCTGGACAGGTATGTCCAATTACAAGCTGGCACTCTGGAGCGCATGCGCCCAGAGCCAGTGCTCTGTAACAAGAGAGGCCACTACAATGGGAGGCCTATATAGGCCAGAGAATAAAGATGGATGAAAGTAAATAAACAGAAAACCAATGAAAGAGGCCAAAATTAAAAAAAAAAAAAAAAGATTTTGTCAAATAGGGTTGAGCTTTGGAAGACACAAACTGTTATAAAATCCTAAGTGTTTTTTGCCCACCTAAGGACAGTTTTCACTTCCTTGGAGGAGATATTGTCAACATTGAAAGGGTAAGCCCAAGCACTCAAATGGTATAATTTGTGGAATTGGCTGGACTTCATTAACTATCGTAAAGAGAACTTCAGATTCAAGTCATCCACCTATCAATTTGGGGCATGTATGAGATCCAGAAGACCTCCACTGAAGATGTTTAAAAAGTCCTCCTTTCCTGCAGCTAGAGAGCAGAGTAGGCTGAAAGTCAGCATACTAGAACATAAGAGAGAGAATGTAAGAGCTGGGGTGTCAGAAACCTCTTGACTGTTCTCTTATTCTACAGTCAGAGTTCCTGTAGGTAGGGAGTGGGACCCCGAGGCCTGGGATGGAGACATTTGGGTGGATACAGCTGAGAATCTTGCACTTCTAATACGAGTCCCTCCCACTTGTTAGCACAGACCAGTCGCTCTTGATCTGACACTGGTAGTTTCCTGTTGCTGCTGTAACAAACTGTCACAGTTGTAGTGGCTTAATACAACAAACATTCATTATTTTATAGTTCTGTGGTCCAGACTTCAAAGTTAGTGTCACTGGGCTAAAGTCAAGGTGTTGGCCAGGCTCTTTTCCTTCCTAGAGGCTTCAAGGAATAATCTGTTTTCTTGCCTTTTCCAGATTTTGTTGTTTTCATTCCTTAGCTGGTAGTTCTCTTCCTTTGTCTTCAAAAGGTGAGTCCAGTGCTCCTCACACTGAATCAGGTCTCACATCTGCCTTCTTAATCTGCTGCCTCCTCATTCTTCTGTTTGCTTCTCCCACTTTTATGGGTTCGTGATTACACTGAATCCACCTGGAGAATCCAGAATCTTCTCAGGAGGATCCCACATGCCACGGAGTGGCTGGACAGGTATGTCCAATTACAAGCTGGCACTCTGGAGCGCATGCGCCCAGAGCCAGTGCTCTGTAACAAGAGAGGCCACTACAATGGGAGGCCTATATAGGCCAGAGAATAAAGATGGATGAAAGTAAATAAACAGAAAACCAATGAAAGAGGCCAAAATTAAAAAAAAAAAAAAAAGATTTTGTCAAATAGGGTTGAGCTTTGGAAGACACAAACTGTTATAAAATCCTAAGTGTTTTTTGCCCACCTAAGGACAGTTTTCACTTCCTTGGAGGAGATATTGTCAACATTGAAAGGGTAAGCCCAAGCACTCAAATGGTATAATTTGTGGAATTGGCTGGACTTCATTAACTATCGTAAAAGAGAACTTCAGATTCAAGTCATCCACCTATCAATTTGGGGCATGTATGAGATCCAGAAGACCTCCACTGAAGATGTTTAAAAAGTCCTCCTTTCCTGCAGCTAGAGAGCAGAGTAGGCTGAAAGTCAGCATACTAGAACATAAGAGAGAGAATGTAAGAGCTGGGGTGTCAGAAACCTCTTGACTGTTCTCTTATTCTACAGTCAGAGTTCCTGTAGGTAGGGAGTGGGACCCCGAGGCCTGGGATGGAGACATTTGGGTGGATACAGCTGAGAATCTTGCACTTCTAATACGAGTCCCTCCCACTTGTTAGCACAGACCAGTCGCTCTTGATCTGACACTGGTAGTTTCCTGTTGCTGCTGTAACAAACTGTCACAGTTGTAGTGGCTTAATACAACAAACATTCATTATTTTATAGTTCTGTGGTCCAGACTTCAAAGTTAGTGTCACTGGGCTAAAGTCAAGGTGTTGGCCAGGCTCTTTTCCTTCCTAGAGGCTTCAAGGAATAATCTGTTTTCTTGCCTTTTCCAGATTTTGTTGTTTTCATTCCTTAGCTGGTAGTTCTCTTCCTTTGTCTTCAAAAGGTGAGTCCAGTGCTCCTCACACTGAATCAGGTCTCACATCTGCCTTCTTAATCTGCTGCCTCCTCATTCTTCTGTTTGCTTCTCCCACTTTTATGGGTTCGTGTGATTACACTGAATCCACCTGGAGAATCCAGAATAACCTCCTCACCTCAAGATCTTTAATCACATTTGCAAAATGCCTTTTGTGACAGGAGGTGACATATTCATCGGTTCTGGGGATTAGGATGTGAACATTTTTAGGGAGCCATTATTCTGACCACCACTGAGACTATGCAAAAACAGTTTAGTTTAGAATTAATTTACAGGGTTATGATCTTGGGGAAACAGTGGTAGGAATACCCAGCATTCCAAAGGATTTAATACATGCTAAATTGCACTGAACTATTATTATGGAAAGTTAAAGGATACACAGGTACTATTTACAGAAAGGCCTTGTCTCTAACACTTTTTTTTAAAAAGATTTATTTATTTATTTGTTATGGGCGGGGGTCGGGTTGGGGAGGGAGGGGAGCAGGCGGGCCACTTCTATTGGTCTTTCATTTATCTATTTGCATCCATCTTTGTTCTTTGGCCCGTGTGGGCCTCCCATTGCAGTGACTTCTGTTGTCGCAGACCACCGGCTCTCGGCGTGTGCGCTCCAGAGCTCTGGCTCGGTAATTGGACACATCGGTCCAGCCGCTCCGCGGCACGTGGGATCTTCCCAGGTCAGGGATCGAACCGGCGTCCCTTGCACTGCAAGGCGGTTTCCTTTCCCACTGGACCACCAGGGGAAGCCCCTACTTTTTTTTTTTTTTAACAGAGTTTTGTTGTTTAATGCCACACATCAACCTGATTCCGCCATAGGTATAAATATGTCCCCCCTTCTCCCGAAACTCCCTCTCATCTCCCTCCCCACCCCACTCCTCCAGGTCTCCACAGAGCCCCTGTTTTCGATCCCTTAGTTCCACAGCATATTCCCCGCCCTCACCCCAATGTCCATAAGTCTGTTCTCTATGTCTGTTTCTCCATTGGTGCTCTGCATATACACCTATCAGTACCGTCTTTCTAGATTCCATAATATATGTGTCAGTATACAATGTCAGAAAGAGAAAGAAAAATATTGTATACTGACAGATATATATCACTAACATTTGCATAGTTGAAATTTGAAACAAAGCAATCTGATTCCAAACCCTTCGTCGCTAGCGTTAAACGTTGCAGTTTTGGTCGTGTGAGCTCTGAGGTACAGTGAGGATATGCACATACTGCACTGGAAAATACAGAAGGCATTGGTAAACACAGAATCTGAGCTCATGAAAAAGATTTGCGTTGAATGTAGTCTCCTGGATAGAAGAAAAGTGGAAGAGGGACATTCTTTTCTGTCAGTAACAACAGCTGAAACCTCCATTATCGTTTCTTTGCCCCCCTGCCCCCTCTCCAAAAAAAAACCCAGTATAATAAGTGTCTGGCCCTGAGGTCACAGGAGATGGGGTAGTTTCCAAATTCAGGGCTTGGCAACGAGCTAGCGGATGCGGCGATGCTTTATAACGTAAAGACCACAAGACTAGGAGATGAGCCGTCTTCTTCGACCATGACTACACCACTATCCCTCTGAAACTGTCCCAAAGCTTTCCGCCTCGAAAGAGCCCGCAGGTGTAGACGGTGCGGGGATCCCGGAGAGACGCGGGCGCAATGACGTCACACAGCAGCCGGGTGCTTTCCCCAGCCTCTGGCGTCATGCGCCGATGACGTCACTCACGGAGCTCGCCCTCCCCCCACGCCCGCGCCGGCCTCGCTCACGTGGGTGTGTCCAGCGCTCCCCGCCCCCTCCCACCTGCGGGAGACGGGGCGGGCCCGGGCTCGGCCGGCGCCTTCGCCCCGCGGGGTTGGGGGCGGGGGCCGGCGGCGAGGCGCTCGGCCCGGCCCGCGGCGTACAATAGCTCGGCCGAGGCGGGGCTGGCGGCGCGGCGGCGGCTGCAGCTGGAGTCCGAGGTGTCGGCAGTAGCGTAGACGCCCCTCCCGGCTTCCCCCTGCACCCCCTTTCCCCCTGTGCGCCTTCGGAGCGTCTTCCCCGCCGCCTCTGCCGTCCTGCCCCAGACGCCTTCCGTCAGACTCTCACCCCTCTTTCACGAAGCCCCGTGCTCTCGAGAGCCCCTCAAAGAACTCTCTGTCTTTCTGCCGCCTCCCCCAGAGGCCACTCGGGCTCCGCACATCGCCGAGCAAGCACGCCTTCAGCCGCGTCGCCCAGGTCCCTCCGCCCCCCGACTCCTCGGTCGCTGACCCCCCCAAAGCCGCGTCTGGCCCAGAGGGGACGCCCCGGCACGAGAGGGGTGTGCAGGCGCCGAGCGAGCGGCCGCGGCGCGCGGGAGAAAGTGAAGCGGCGCCTCGCGCACGCCCGTGCGCTCCCTCCGCGGCGGCCACCGGGGTGGAGGAGGAGGAGGAGCCGAGCCGGGCGGGCGCGGAAGGTGAGCACCGGCCTCCCGGTACCCTCGGCGGCGCGGGCGGCGGGACGGGAGCGCCGCGATCGGGGCGGCGCGGGGTGGGGTGCCGGGGCCCATTCATTCCTCGCGGCGCGGCCGGGCGGCAGCGGGCTCCAGGTAAGGGAGGGCGGGGGCGCCTCCGCTTCGGTCGGACCAACAAAGGCGCCCTGTGCGCGCCCCGGGGCAGCCGCGGGTCTCAGACGCCCGGGCTCCGGGAGACCCGGGGAGGACGGGGCCAGGGCCGGGGAGACCTCGGCGTCCGGCTCCGGGAGCGGCTCCCTCTCCTGAACTCTGTGGTCCTCGGGTCCTGCCTCTGGCCCGCGTAGGGGCACCGAGCCAGTCGGCGTCAGGTTCATTGTGCACGAAACAACTCAGCCCCGTCCGGGCCCGCAGGAGCACCTACAGGGCGCAACTCCCTGAAAACTGCGGGCGGACGGCGCCGGCCGCGTGCTGCCCCTGCCCCACCCGGGAGCACTCTCCAACTTAGTGGCGTTACAACTGACGGGGAGAGGGGAACCGGAGTGACGTTCATTATAGCCTTAATTGGCTTGAGCATGTTCACAGCAAACATTGCTGGGAGAGTTTTGGAAGCATACCTGAGACGTTTTGGGTGTTGGCGTTTGTTGAGAGCAAAGTGCATGTGGTGTATTCAGCCCTTTGGGTACCTGTCTTAGGCTCCCCGTCCCCCCCAGAACTGTGAATGGTGAAGGAAAGGGTTAGGACTATGATTACCAACAAAAGTTTGAATTCACCAATCTAGCCTTAAGAGTTGTCCTAGAAAATCTTTCATCTTGCCTACTGTGTCTTTGGGTCCTCTCCTAACTTTCACGAAGCCCCGTGCTCTCGAGAGCCCCTCAAAGAACTCTCTGTCTTTCTGCCGCCTCCCCCAGAGGCCACTCGGGCTCCGCACATCGCCGAGCAAGCACGCCTTCAGCCGCGTCGCCCAGGTCCCTCCGCCCCCCGACTCCTCGGTCGCTGACCCCCCCAAAGCCGCGTCTGGCCCAGAGGGGACGCCCCGGCACGAGAGGGGTGTGCAGGCGCCGAGCGAGCGGCCGCGGCGCGCGGGAGAAAGTGAAGCGGCGCCTCGCGCACGCCCGTGCGCTCCCTCCGCGGCGGCCACCGGGGTGGAGGAGGAGGAGGAGCCGAGCCGGGCGGGCGCGGAAGGTGAGCACCGGCCTCCCGGTACCCTCGGCGGCGCGGGCGGCGGGACGGGAGCGCCGCGATCGGGGCGGCGCGGGGTGGGGTGCCGGGGCCCATTCATTCCTCGCGGCGCGGCCGGGCGGCAGCGGGCTCCAGGTAAGGGAGGGCGGGGGCGCCTCCGTTTCGGTCGGACCAACAAAGGCGCCCTGTGCGCGCCCCGGGGCAGCCGCGGGTCTCAGACGCCCGGGCTCCGGGAGACCCGGGGAGGACGGGGCCAGGGCCGGGGAGACCTCGGCGTCCGGCTCCGGGAGCGGCTCCCTCTCCTGAACTCTGTGGTCCTCGGGTCCTGCCTCTGGCCCGCGTAGGGGCACCGAGCCAGTCGGCGTCAGGTTCATTGTGCACGAAACAACTCAGCCCCGTCCGGGCCCGCAGGAGCACCTACAGGGCGCAACTCCCTGAAAACTGCGGGCGGACGGCGCCGGCCGCGTGCTGCCCCTGCCCCACCCGGGAGCACTCTCCAACTTAGTGGCGTTACAACTGACGGGGAGAGGGGAACCGGAGTGACGTTCATTATAGCCTTAATTGGCTTGAGCATGTTCACAGCAAACATTGCTGGGAGAGTTTTGGAAGCATACCTGAGACGTTTTGGGTGTTGGCGTTTGTTGAGAGCAAAGTGCATGTGGTGTATTCAGCCCTTTGGGTACCTGTCTTAGGCTCCCCGTCCCCCCCAGAACTGTGAATGGTGAAGGAAAGGGTTAGGACTATGATTACCAACAAAAGTTTGAATTCACCAATCTAGCCTTTAAGAGTTGTTCCTAGAAAAATCTTTCATCTTGCCTACTGTGTCTTTGGGTCCTCTCTCTAAACTTTGTCGGGGGAAGACTGGAGTCAGCTGGTACACAAATACCTCATTGCTTTTACCTTAACGACTTCTACTTCCTGTGTGACCTTAAGCAGGCCACTTCCAGTTTTAAAGGTCCAGGAGTTTGCTTTTGTGCCTAGAAACAGGCAGGAATCCACCACCTACTTAGTTTTCAAAACTACTGAAGAATGTCGCCCCCCCTCCCAACTGTGAAGTCTTGGCTGGCATCCCCGCCCCCCTCCCCTTTACTCCTTTCAGGCAGAAGTTTCTCATTGAGGCTTGGTAGGGGTTATACCATAGGGCTTGTAACATTTTTTGTTGTTGTTCCTCTTTGGGGAATCTTAAATCAGGTGCATATAAAATCCACCTCACCTCACCTAAATCTCTACTTCTCAAAAAAGGATGTTCAAATGATGGACCCTGAAGCTTATCCAGTTAGGTCATGGATCTATCTGGTAAATTAGCTTCTTCAGTCATTCATTTACCCAGTATTACTGGAGTCTGGAGAGCTGCTATGTTTCAGGTCTCCTTCTAGGGCCACGGAGATTCAGAATGTAGTGAGACATTCCCTGTGGCCAGAGAGCACAAAGTCTAGTGGGTGAGGTAGACATGTAAACAATGAAGGCCTTCCCTAGTCTCTGCTCTCATTGTACAGGGAGGGAGTAGTGTGCAGTAATTGAGGCTGCCAGACCTGTTTTACCAGTCTTGTCCTGGCCAAAGTGAGTCCTGCAAGGAAGATGGTCACCTGCCTCTCATCTGTAAGATAGCACTTGACAAAGCACTTGCTCCGTTCAGTTCAAAATACATTTACTAAGGACATGAGACAAGCCCTGTGCTAGGCTGGGAGGAAGGAGTGCTTTTGAAAAGGTTGTTTTTGTTCAGTCACTAAGTGTGTCTGCCTCCTTTTGGACTACAGCACGCCAGGCTCCTGTGTCCTCTACTATCACCTGGAGTTTGCTCAGGTGACCATTTCACTCTCTGCGGTTCCCTTCTCCTTTTGCATTCAGTCTTTCTCAGCATCAAGGTCTTTTCCAGTGAGGTGGCTTTTCGCATCAGGTGGCCAAAGTATTTCTAAAAGAAAGGTGCCATATATCCAGAGAGATCTTTGTAAAACGAAACCCAGTCATTTATCCCCACCCCTGACTAGTCATTCTCTAAAAGATAAAATTTTAAACTCTTTACCATGATTAAGAAGCTCTCAGAGATTAAAGTACTGCCTGCCTTTGCAGCCTCACGTTCTGTGTCTCCCCTGCTACCCTCTTCTCATCTCTGCTTTTGCATGTGTTCTTCTTTCTGCCTAGAATGCTCCTGTACCTGCTTATGGGGAAGCACTTATTGTACTTCTGGGAAAAAGGTGAAAGTGTTAGTCACTCAATTGTGTCTGACTCTTTGTGACCCAGTGGATTGTACCCCATCAGGCTGCTCTATCTGCAGAATTCTCCAGGCAAGAATACCAGAGTGGGATGCCATTCCCTTTTCCAAGGGATCTTCCTGATCCAGGGATCCAACCTGGGTCCCCTGCATTGCAGGCAGATTCTTTACTGTACGAGCTGCCAGTGAGGCCCTCTCTGGGAAGCAGTCCCCTAGTTTCTCCTCCTGTTACCTCCATAGAATGAGTTGCTTTTCCATCCTCTGGCTCATGTACAGACCACTCTTATAGGTCTCTATAGTGCTCTATTGCAAATACTTGCATTTCTATCTCACTCTATTGAAAATATTAACCTGTGAAGTTTTTGAGGGCAAGATCTCTAGTCTTAGTGCCTTGCAAAGTTTCTGGCACTGAATAAGTGTTTAAAATGAATGAAGAAGCAAGTCAGGGCCCATGAGTTTGAGATTATTAATTCTTTGCATTAGAGTAATTTTAATTCCAAGTGTGCATCAATAGAAGCTGGGAATTTGTTAGAATTGCAAATTATTTGTCACATTCCGGATGTACAATTGAAAAACACTGGGGTTTGAGACCGCATATAATTTGCTTTAACAGATCTTCCAAGTGGTTCTGGTACCTGTTAAAGTTTGAGAATCACTGGGTTAAAAGAAATGTGTTTAAGACCAACATCTTGCCACATCCATCCCTCCTTGTTTCCTCCGTCCCTCCTTCCATTTTCTTCCATACCACAAACTGCCTGACATTCCATTCCTTTCCATTCTTTTCCATCGCATCTATTCCACTCTGTTCTGTTTCATTCCATTCCATCCTTTTCTGTTCTGTTCCATTCCATATCATCTGTCTTTGCCACTTAATTGAAAGCTTCCTGAAAACAGAATTTTGTTTTATTTACTGCTTTAATCCTAAGGGCTAGAATAGTGACTGCATACAGCAGGCACTCAAATATTTGTCGAATGAATAATGTAAAAATGATTTAACTCCATTTACTGGCAGCTGATACATTGGGATTTATTCAAGAATATTTTTTGATAGAGGAACGTCACTCCAGTATGCAAATCCAAGTGGATTCCAACATTTTTTTTTCTTAAATTTTTTATTGTTTATTTATTTATTTGTTTTCATATATCTTTATTCGTTGGCCTCTGTGGGCCTCCCATTGCAGTGGCCTCTCTCCTTGTAGAGCACTGGCTCCGGGCGCAAAGCGCTCCAGAGCGCCGGCTCGCAGTTGGCACGCCAGTCCAGCCACTTCGCGGCCGGATCTTCCTGGGCCAGGGATCGAACCCATGCCCCTTGTGCTGCAAGGCAGACTCTTTACCCACTGGGCCACCAGGGAAGGCCGGATTTCAGCATTTTGAGGGATTACTTTATCAATAGATTGAGCTTTTCTTCCCCTCCTTTTACATCTGTCTTTGTCCACCAGAACTTCTGTGACTTTTTTTTTTTGCTTTTGCTCTTTTACCCAGGATCTGAAAACTGCAGCTGAAATATCCTAGGTCAGAATTGCTTCCTACGAACTTGTACTTAGTTTTGCAAGTTTAAGTAAGCACCCTCACTTTTGAACGTTTTAACTTGAAACCGTCTCTTCCGGATCTCCTGTGGTTTTTGTCTTTTTTCTAGTGATAACTTAAAGCCATACAAGGACCTGTTTGACTCCACACAAAGGTTTCTCTTCCTTATGAAGCTCTTCAGATGTTTTGTTTCTTTCACTTTCTTATTAGCCCTAAGATACCATATCCCGTTTTCTCTTTTGCTAACTTCCCTCTGGGAGGTTGGCTTCATTTGTTGATACATTTATTTATTTATTTATTTTATAAATTTTTCCTTTTTTGGCCACTTCTATTGGTCTTTCATTTATCTATTTTCATCCATCCTTGTTCTTTGGCCTGTGTGGGCCTCCCGTTGCAGTGGCCTCTCTCACTGCAGAGCACTGGCTCTGGTCACATGCGCTGCAGAGCTCCAGCTCGGTAGTTGGACACATCGGTTCAGCCACTCCACAGCATGTGGGATCTTCCCAGGCCAGGGATCGAACCGGCACCCCTTGTACTTCAAGACAATGTCCTTACCCACTGGACCACCAGGGAAGCCCCAATACATTTATTTATAAACACTCGTTGAGTCTTTGTCTAGCATGTGTTGGTTCCATGCTGGGGTAGATATACATAGGCTCTGGTTCAAGTCCTTAAGGAATTACAGATATTACAATATATGTTAAGTACGGAAATGGAGAAATTAAATAGAGGGATAAAGTGATGTATACTCATAAGGATGGGAGAAAGATGCCTTTCTAATTTTAATAGTTTATCAAACAAGCATCATTTTGATAAACAGACCTTAAAAATCATTTGATTAAGAGGTTGGCTTTTTTGGGAAAAGCTAAAACAAAAATCAATGTAGAAGTAGCAGTTACTAAGTTGAGATAATTCTCAATTCTATTGTTGCAGGTCTTAATGAATTTTCCTTCTCCTCTTTTTATCTTTCTAAATCATGACTAGCAAGTAGGGGAGAAACTTTTTGATGGTAAAGAGAGAAGTTTAAGTTTATCAAAAAGAATACGCTGTTTCACTTTGCTTTCTAAGGACTAATGTTATAGTTTGGGGTAGGAGGTTAATGAATCCCAGAAAAGTCAGGAGACCTTAATTTAGCCTCTGTATTACTGCATGACCTTATGGAAGTTATTTCATTTCTTCTTCTTTTTTTTTTTTTATAAATTTTATTTATCTTTTGGGGGGTGGGGTGGGGAGGGAGGGGGATGGGCGGGCCACTTCTTGTTGGTCTTTCATTTCTCTATTTTCATCCGTCTTTGTTCTTTGGCTCCTGTGGGCCTCCCATCGCAGTGGCCTCTGTTGTCGCAGAGCGCCAGCTCTGGGTGCACGTGCGCCAGAGCTCCAGCTCGGTAATTGGACACATCGGTCCAGCGGCTCCGCGGCACGTGGGATCTTCCCAGACCAGGGATCAAACCGGCGCCCCTTGCACTGCAAGGCGATGTCCTTACCCACTGGACCACCAGGGAAAGCCCAGTTATTTCATTTCTATGCCTTTTGTCCTAACTGTAAAATGGGCATAGCAACAGTTGCTGTGAGTAGCTTACAGGGTTAAGAAGCAACTAAAACAATATTGAACATAGTGGAACTTTTGAAAAATATAATTTGTTAGCTAGTTGTTAGGTGGTGGTAAACTTATTAACAGCAGTTTACATTATTGAACAATTGGCAGGGGTCTCCAACCCAGGGGCACCTAATTAGATCAGGGATCAAATACCTGATGATTTGAGGTGGAGCTGATGTAGAAATAAAGTACACAATAAATGTAATGCACTTGAATCATCCTGAACACCCCTTGTCTGTAGAAAAATTTTCTTCCATGAAACCGGTCCCTGGTGCCAAAAAAGGCTGGGGACCACAATGTACTAGATACCATGTGATATCTTTTTTCCAGTCTTCAAAATAGGCATGTAAGATGATGGTTAGTGTGTCCATTTCATTGATAAGGAGGTTGAGGCTTAAACTGTCAAAGGGAACTTGTTCAAGGTTTTGCTGAAAGTAACAAACCTCAGTTCCAGTCCATATCCATCTAATACAAGCAATTATGTGTCATGTTTATTATTCTTGCTGCTTTAATTTTTCTGGCGTGTATAGGAAAGTTTTGTAAGTATACTGCTGTGAAAGTTAACAATTTTCTTCAGTTAGCCTGTTTTTTTTTTGTGCATAGAAAGACTGGTGAAAAAGGTTTACATGCATTTAGGCTTATCATTCATTAGGGAAAAGAATAGAATCTTTCCCTGGTGCTTTTTATTCAGCTTCACAAAAGCAGTGTATAAGATATTTCTGTTTTACGAGTTAGTATCATAGAAGTATTGGCTTGCTCAAAGGTGCATCATTAACAAATGACTAAATAAATGGTAAATAAATGATTTAAAACTACATTTTTTAAGTCTAAATGTTTTACTTTATTTTTGCTACAATACTGCCTTTTAAACTATTATCAGGCTAATTTTGGGGCACTAGAAATGTCCTTTTAGATTGCTCTCTAATCTCCCCAACCTTTTCTTACTAAGAAAATCCTGACTGAAGTCCATGATTTGAACCACAAAAAAATAATTGCTGATAGAACGCTGCCAGATGGTCATGGTATTGCAGACTGGTTGGATAACACTTTTCCACTAAAGTTGAGAGATCAGACTTTAACCGTATTCCAGGTCACTTGTGCCTGAATATTCATTTTTCCTTTGCCAGTGTGAACTTATTAACTTAGTATAATACGTATTTCTGCTTTGTGTTAGCTTTATCTCTTATAAATAACTTCTTCCACTCTCCCATCTAGTCTTTGAGAGGCAAGAAATCTGTGTGTCAGAATCCGCCAAATTATCCCCTCACTGGGAATAGTGTAAGTAATAAGAGAAAAAAGAATCAGAGGTTCATTGATCCCTCATAAATATGATTTTGTTTGGTATTGATTAATTCCCTAAAATTGATCTAAGTCTTAATTACAGAAAGTTCATTATGTTTTGGCTCTTGTTTATGGAGACAGGGTGTAGTAATTTGCATGTAGCGTTGGGAAATTCATTCTTGTTTATGGGGCTTTCTTCTTCCACTTTTCCACTTAAGTCCTCTGCCTTGTCCCTTTCCCTTTCAGACTGTGTAAATACTAAACGAGGCTGGCAAGAACATTTTTCTCCTTTATAGAATCTGCCTTTTGAATATTTTGGGATGTTAAGTGACAGTGACAGTGTATGTGTGGCCTCTGTTCTTGTCTGTCTGCCTATATCTTCATGGCTTAGATTTCCTTATTCTCTGTCTTTGCACAAAGGAATTGATGGCTTCCTCATCTGAACTCTTGTCTCATAGTACTTTGTATACTCTGGCAATATTATTTATCATTTTTCTAAGAAGGAAATAGATGTAGAAAGAACAACACTAAATTTGAAGTGAGGCAAAGACCTCCTTGGGCACATGACTTCTTTAAGTCTCTATTTCTTCATTTGAAAAATGAAAATAATACCTAACCTTACAGGGTTGTTATGAAGATCAAATGAGTAACACATGTGAAAATAAATTGTAAGATATTAAGTTATATTGATGTTAGGTACAATTGTTGTAATTTTATGACTACAATTATGGATAGCAATGGTTTTTAATTTTGGCTCTGCACTTGAACTACTTGTAAAGATGTCAAAAAGAATACTGTTGTCTGGGCTTCATCTCAGGTCTACTTAATCAATGTCTTTTGGAATCTGTATTCTTGAAATTTATAGATGATTCTGATATGCAGCAAAGTTTGAAAAGTACTGCCTTGTAGTATTTTGTATAAATGTCTCTTGTACTTACTGTATGAAAACAGTTTTGTCGTCTAAAGTTCATTTATTTGCTAAACTCCTTGGAAGCATCAGGCGTTGTCAAGGGCTCTGAAGAAATAGATCATACTTGGTCCTTTAAGTTTACAGTTGAGAAACAAACATGTCTATAGACAGTTGTACTATATAGAGAAAAAGAAAAATAACACATGGCAATATATACTGGTGCTGTGTGAAGACAGGAAAGGCATCTACCTCATCTGAAATAGGGATGACCTGGCTAGCCTTCTCAATAGAAGTGGCACCTAAGTTAGATTTTGATAAATTAGCAGGGGCTAACCAAGACAGTGAGGGAGGGGGACAGAGAGAAAGCAGGAGAACTTTCCTTAAAGAGAGTAGTATGAAGACTAGAAGACTTGAGAGCAAAATTTGGGGAACCCTGAGTAGTTTAGTATACTTAGGGGATGCCGTGTGAGGTGGGGAGTGGTAAGAACAGACAGGAAGGCAAGGCCCAGATGATGAATGGCCTTTTGGATAGTGTACAAAGTATTTACACTAATATCTCACTTTATTCTTTCAACAGCTCATGGGTTAGCTTGCACAGAAATGAAAACAGAGGTTAACTGAATTGCCTGCGGCTGTACAGCAGAGCTATGGCTTGAGGGGACTGATCTGACTTTTGAGGACATGCTTTTTCCAATACACTATAGCTGTCTTACACTTTTATGAAGGATCAAATGAACTCTGTAGATAAATGCATAGCAATTAGTAAGCTGTAAAGTAATTGACTCATGTTGGCTGCTGGTTGAGAGTTTGGACTAAGTGTCCTGTAAAAGTGCTTTTAGGGCTTCCCTGGTGGTCCAGTGGGTAAGGACACCGCCTTGCAGGGCAAGGGGCACCAGTTCGATCCCTGACCTGGGAAGATCCCACGTGCCGCGGAGCGGCTGGACCCATGTGTCCAATTACCGAGCTGGAGCTCTGGGGCGCATGCGCCCAGAGCCAGTGCTCTGCGACAGCAGAGGCCGTTGCGATGGGAGGCCCACACGGGCAGAAGAACAAAGATGGATGAAAATGGACAAATGAAAGACCAATAGAAGTGGCCTTCCTGCCCCGCTCCCTCCCCACCCTACCCCCTCAAATAAATAAATAAATAAATAAATCTTTAAAAAATTAAAAAAAAAAAGTGCTTTTAGCTCTTAAGATTCTGTGGGCATCTTCTAGGATTATCTTTTATCATTTAAATAGATTTTTTTTTCCCCACTATGAGTTGATAACCAGGGTCCAGCTCAGTGTCAGATAGTCACTCCTCCAATTTGATTGTCTTTACTCAGAGCCCCTTATTTTTATAATCCATTTTTTTGTTTCCTTTATTACGAAAGTAATACATGATTCTTGTAGAGAATAATGCGGAATACAGAAGAATAAAAGGTAACACAAAGCCAGTAACGAATCTATCAGGGTCCTGTTGTACAAAGATAACCAGTAGTTAGTAGCATTGTGTCTACTCCCTTCTGATCTTTTTAAAAATGAGTTTGGTATTGTGATCTTGTTTCCCAGCCACCTTCTCCCTGCCAACCTCATTGTTGGGGATAAATGACATCAGGAACAAATCATCATCCTCAGCCTGGTTACAACTGACCTTTTACTAGGGACTTTCATAATGCTAAATACTTTACATTTGACTTTCAGAATAATCTTGTAAGAGATGCTATTCTATAGTTATTTTGCATATGAGGAAATTTAGATGCAGAGAGATCAAGTTGAGATTTGAAGACATTTTTATAATTCTTACCATGTAACTATGTCAAGTCACTTAACCACACTAAGCCTCAGTTCTCCTTAGCTGTTACATGAATGTATTAAATTTGATGCCAGCCTTTTAGTTCAAATATCTTATGACAATGTTTTTCTGTTTGTTTATTGTTTGTTTTTACCTTCTCTCCTCCTCTTCCCTGCCGTCACTCTTATTACTTAGTGAAACTGTTCCTGATCCCCATAGTGTGTCAGTAATGGTGTTTTACTATAGAAATAATTCTCCATGGGCTAGTGAAGCAAAATTTAAATTTCCAGGCTGTGTCATGGGTAAAGAGGGACTTGGTATAGTATCATTGGAAGGACTCTTAGTTCCCCTATAGCCTGTCAGAAAATTTTTATTTTCTACCATTTTCTTATATTTAAGATTATTTTCCTGTCTAGAGTTATCTGGCCAGTCCAGATTCTGAGATTTTTATTTGGTATTTGGATATATTTTTCTTGGTCAATTGAAGAAGTTATCTATATGTAATCTGCAAAGTAACTGAAAGCAAAACAAGAAAGTGGATGGGCAAAGGAGAATATTTCATTACAGTAGACTTCTGAAAGCCCAGGTTTCCTAAGCAGCCTAGAGACAGTGTATATTTAGGCTTCATGCCTGTGTGCTTAGTTGCTCATTTGTGTCCAGCTCTGCCCCATGAATTGTAGCCTGCCAAAGTTCTCTCTGTCCATGGAATTTTCCGAGCAAGTATACCGGAATCTTCTTGAGCCAGGGATCGAACCTGCATCTCCTGTGTCTCCTCCATTGGCAGGTAGGTTCTTTACGACTGAGCCACCTGGTAAGCGTTCTTACCCACTATGTGGTATTGTTTGATTAATGTCTGCCTGCCCTAATAGACCCTACATTCCAGAGAATCATTTTTCTTTAAGGCATGATACCTTAAAGAGAAAGAATTTTAACATACTATCTATTTCATTAAATAAAAAATATCTTCTTCATTTGTGTGTGTGTGTGTGTGTGTGTGTGTTTGTGTCCTCTCTGTTTTAGTCACAGTTCCTAATATATAGTAGCTGTTCCTTAAATCTTTCTGATTGAATGAGTGAAACTGGAGCCAGCATTCAACCTGAGGTGCATATGACTTCTTTATTCAGGTTTAGCAAATATGCAAGAATCCTTTCATTGTTTGGTGTTGGGAGAGGCCAGGAGAGAGGATTCCTCACTGTGTTAAATATTTAGCTGCCCAGTACAAACACCTCTGACCTGAGTCAGAGTTGAATGCATGCCCTGATGCCCATAGTGTGTCAGTAATGGTGTTTTACTATAGAAATAATTCTCCATGGGCTAGTGAAGCAAAATTTAAATTTCCAGGCTGTGTCATGGGTAAAGAGGGACTTGGTATAGTATCATTGGAAGGACTCTTAGTTCCCCTATAGCCTGTCAGAAAATTTTTATTTTCTACCATTTTCTTATATTTAAGATTATTTTCCTGTCTAGAGTTATCTGGCCAGTCCAGATTCTGAGATTTTTATTTGGTATTTGGATATATTTTTCTTGGTCAATTGAAGAAGTTATCTATATGTAATCTGCAAAGTAACTGAAAGCAAAACAAGAAAGTGGATGGGCAAAGGAGAATATTTCATTACAGTAGACTTCTGAAAGCCCAGGTTTCCTAAGCAGCCTAGAGACAGTGTATATTTAGGCTTCATGCCTGTGTGCTTAGTTGCTCATTTGTGTCCAGCTCTGCCCCATGAATTGTAGCCTGCCAAAGTTCTCTCTGTCCATGGAATTTTCCGAGCAAGTATACCGGAATCTTCTTGAGCCAGGGATCGAACCTGCATCTCCTGTGTCTCCTCCATTGGCAGGTAGGTTCTTTACGACTGAGCCACCTGGTAAGCGTTCTTACCCACTATGTGGTATTGTTTGATTAATGTCTGCCTGCCCTAATAGACCCTACATTCCAGAGAATCATTTTTCTTTAAGGCATGATACCTTAAAGAGAAAGAATTTTAACATACTATCTATTTCATTAAATAAAAAATATCTTCTTCATTTGTGTGTGTGTGTGTGTGTGTGTTTGTGTCCTCTCTGTTTTAGTCACAGTTCCTAATATATAGTAGCTGTTCCTTAAATCTTTCTGATTGAATGAGTGAAACTGGAGCCAGCATTCAACCTGAGGTGCATATGACTTCTTTATTCAGGTTTAGCAAATATGCAAGAATCCTTTCATTGTTTGGTGTTGGGAGAGGCCAGGAGAGAGGATTCCTCACTGTGTTAAATATTTAGCTGCCCAGTACAAACACCTCTGACCTGAGTCAGAGTTGAATGCATGCCCTGATGCTAGGTAAGGATGTGGAAAATTCTTAAGCTAATCTCCAGCTACTTTGCCATTCTGGGTCTTTCTTCATCTTTATTTGAGTTAAGGAATTATATGTTACTGAAAAATGGTACTGGATTAAGGCCCTTTTAGACATATTTGCTTTCCAGAATGTTGTTTTCTCTTTTAGTACTTTCCCAGGCAATTTTTTAAAAAAATCAATTTCTTTATAGTGTCAAGTAATTCTAATAAGGCTTAACATATACAGTGTTACTAACTTTCTTCTATTAAAAATCACAGAGCTCAAAAAAAAAAATCACAGAGCTCTATTTAATGAATAATTTTGTAGCACTGTTAATAAGCTTAAAATTCAGGCATAATTCCATCAGTCAAGTAAATTAAGTCTTTGTTTTCTTTTTCCTTGCATGTAAACATATCTACTTAATTATGATTATTATTACAGTGTAGACTTATATTTGTTGTTTGTCTTTTTTCTTAACTTAGGGTAAACATTTTCCCTGTGCTACTCCTTAGCGTCCATTATAAAATTTGAGATGTTGGCATGTTCCATAATTTGCCTAAAGCCATTGTATCAGTCTGTTTTACCAGAGAAACAGAACTAGTAGAATTCTTTAGCATGGAAACCTCAGTTTTGCTTTTGAGGTGTTTCAACTGATTGGGTGAAGTTCATCCAGGTTATAAAGAATAATCTCCTTTATTTAAAGTCAACTGAATGTTGATGTTTACTATACCTGTTAAATACCTTTAGAGCAGCACCTGGATTAGTGTTTAATTGAATTCCTGGATACTGTAGCCTAGCCAGGTTGACACATAAAACTAACCGTCACAATCATTTAGGGTATTTCTCTGTTATAAATTACTCTGTAATTTTTTCTGTAGCATTACATACAGCTTTCTACTTTCAGAGTTTCTTTCGAATAAGTTCTGATAGGTGAAATTGCTGGATCAGTGATATGTATAGATCAATGATATGTATAGATCAATGATATGTATAATAAGACTCTTGACAGGATTTAATACTTGGAACCTGAAAATACGACCACAGTTTTTCTTTTAATGATTTCATCAGAAGTTAGTCTGTTCAGCTGACTTATTTCCCGTTTCCAAAAGCCTGTTTTACCCACTGTGTTTTTTGACCTTTTCTTCAGGGTTATGTTCAGTTTTCTCCCCTCAGTCTCTACCTGTCACTTTCTCTCTTGTGCTTTTGCTTCTTCTCTTCTGCCCCCGCCCCCCCCACTTATCTCATTTATCACAAAATAAATAAAAATAAGTAATACAGAAGCTTTGTATTCCTACTTACGAATCTGAGAATCTGCTGGAATTTGAACCCATTTTTGCCTTAACTCCTTTATAATGAAGGAAATGATTCTTTTTCAAGGGAAGGCCTGAACCTTCATATGCTTTTAGATTTCATTTCTGTGGTCCTATCTTAGAAACCTCATTTCACTACTTCATTAAGTTTTACTTTTTGCTCAGTTAGCATAAACAGCATTCAGATGTTTTATTTAATGGAGAACAGTTTTCTTCTCCACCACACAAAAGTGCTCCTGAGATCCCATGTCAGCTTTCAGTTAAGCGCTGGCTTTGCTATCCTTCAAAGCTAGTCTTCTTTAAATAGCTGTTTACAACTTCTGCTTCTAATTCCTTAACCTCCTATTTACTTGGCAGCCTACGCCACTCTGTTTCTATCCCTACCACCTTATCATAACTACTTGTGCTGAGGTTCATAGTGACCCCTATGGTGGCAAATCTACTTGAAATGCAAACAACCCCCAAACCATAACCACACATGTGCCACCTTCCTTCCCATAATCCTTTAATGTCATCAAAGTGTTCTGTTTGGTGCAGATGTCATCCTTTTTGTCTTTAGTAGTTTAAAACAAGGGCTACACAGAGAGAGACGTTGATAGGTCATTTATGTCTCTTTAATTTCTAAATTCCCTCTCTGTCTCTTTTCTCCCCCTTTTAGATTATTTGTTGAAGAAACTGGTTGTCCTATAGAGTTTTCTCACTATCTGGATATTGTATCTCCCTGTCACAGTTTAAGAAGCTCCTTGGTCTTATATAAAACTTATTACTTATAAGTTATCTACAGGCTTGATAAAATTCAGGCTTTTTGTTTCATTTTGTTCACAGTGCCTGGATGGCCCTCTTTTGTGTTCTTAGCAGCCACAGAACTTCCTTTTCATTTTTATCTTTCTGGATCTTTCAGCATATTTATTTTATTCATTACTCCCACTTTAAAAATATTCTTTTCCCTTCTGTGATATCACTTTCCTTGTTTGTCTCCTACCTCTGACCATTTCTCAGTTTATTTGGTTGCCTTTTTCTACGATGTTGTCTTTAAATATTACAGTTCCCGAAGAAGATACTCTTTTACTCTGTACTCTTTTCCTACTTGATTTCATTCATTGTCCTACCTTTGAATAATGTATATGTGCTCACAACTGTATTTTACGAGATATCTTTAGCTTAAACCTCTCTTCTTAACTCTAGACCATTATATTCAATTGCCCACTTGATATTTCTACTTTGTGATCTTAAAGCATCTCCTACTTAATATGCTCTAAACTATGTTCTTGAGTTTTTTTCACAAACCTGGTCCTTTTCTAGTTATCACTGTCTTAGTAAGTGACTTCTTGGTTTTTCTGGTTGCTCAAACCAGAATTTTAAGATTAATCCCTGACACCACCTTCTCCCTTATCTTTCATATGGATAACTCCCCTCCCAGTCTTGTTAATTTTACTTCCTGTGTGTTTCTTGAATCCATGTACCTCTCTCCATTTCTTTTTTGCTGACAAAGCAAGCGATTTTACTGGAAAGGGTGCCCTGGCAGAGAGTAGTAGGATAAGGGAACCCAGGAGAACTGCTCTGCCTCGTGGCTTGCAGTCTCGGGTTTTATAGTAATGGGATTAGTTTCTACATTGTCTTTGGCCAGTCATTCTGACTGAGTCCTTTTTGGTGGCACACTCATTGCTCAGCCAAAATGGATGCCAGCAAGAAGGACTTCATTTCTGCTGTCAGTTCTCTAATCCAGACTACTGTCATCTCTAGCTTGGGCTATCTTTTAACTGAGTTCCTTGCTTGAAACTTGTAAAACCTTTTTGTTTTATTTAGGAGAAAATACAAATTATTTTTGGCCACACTGCACCACTTGTGGGAATCTTTTTTTTTTTTTTTGCCACTTCTATTGATCTTTCATTTATTTCCATCTTTGTTCTTTGGCCTGTGTGGGCCTCCCATTGCGGAGGCCTCTCTTGCTGTAGAGCACTGGCTCTGGGCACATGCGCTCCAGAGCTCCGGCTAGGTAGTTGGACCCATCGGTCCAGCCACTCCATGGCACGTGGGATCTTCCCAGGCCAGGGATCGAACCGACGCCCCTTGCACTGCAAGGTGGTGTCCTTGCCCACTGGACCACCAGGGAAGCCCTGCTTGTGGGAATCTTAATGCCCCAACCAGGGACTGAATCTGGGCCCATAGTAGTGAAAGTGCGAATCTTAACCCCTGGACCACAGGAAATTCCCAGATATAAAATCCTAAACGTGATTTTAAGGTTTTGAGTGGCTTAGCCTCATTTTTTGTTCCTCTAACTTCATCTTGTGTGGCTCTCCACTTCAGTGGTTGTGCTTCAGAATGATTGACATCCTCCCAAAGTTTGAGAAAGTCTCTCTTGCTTCAGGGCCTTCACATCTGTTCGTCTCCCCTGGTATACTTCCACCACTTCTCCACATTTCTGGCTTTCTTCACAAGTCTAGCTTTTTTCTCCCCCCCTTTTTTTTCTTCTTTAAGAATAGTGAGTGTTTTCTTCTTTCTAAATATTGGGTATCTGCTGTGAACCAGTACCTATCTGATCTAAAGAAGATTGCCTTTATTATCCTCTTACTGTATTTTTTTTTTTTTTCTCTGTAATGGCATTAATTAGTTTATTTTTGACTGCACTAGGTCTTCACTGCTGCATGCAAACTTTCTCTAATTGTGACAGGCGGAGGCTGCTTTGTAGTTGCAGTGCTTGGGTTCTTCATTGTAGTGGCTTCTCTTGTTGCAGAACACAGGTCCTAGGGTATACAAGCTTCAGTAGTGTGGCCCAGGTGCTTAGGTGCCTTGCAGCACGTAGAATCTTCCCACACTAGGGATCGAACCAGTGTCCCCTGCTTTGGCAGGGAGCTTTTTAACTGCTGCACCATTAGGGAAGTCCCTGTAATGCCTTTTTTTTTTTTTTTTAATCAATTTTATTTATTTATCTTTTGGGGGGTGGGGTGGGGAGGGAGAGGGATGGGCGGGCCACTTCTGTTGGTCTTTCATTTCTCTATTTTCATCCGTCTTTGTTCTTTGGCTCCTGTGGGCCTCCCATCGCGGTGGCCTCTGTTGTCGCAGAGCACCAGCTCTGGGCGCATGCGCTCCAGAGCTCCGGCTCGGTAATTGGACACATCGGTCCAGCCGTTCCGCAGCACGTGGGATCTTTCCAGGCCAGGGATGGAACCGGCGCCCCTTGCACTGCAAGGCGGTGTCCTTACCCACTGGACCACCAGGGGAAGCCCTGTAATGCCTTTTATAATAAGATGTAATTCTATACTTATTTGACTGTTTCATGTCTAGCCTTCCAGCTCCATTGGGTCAAAGATCATATCTCTTTATATCCCATCACATAATGTGGTGCAAGAATATGGTGAGTGTTGTAAATATTTGCTGAATGAATGAGCTAACATTATCAAGGATTATCAAGCCTTGTCAGTTTTATCTCTGAAGTTTTTTCCAAATTTGTTTTTGTCTTTCTATCCTCTGTGCTGTGGTTTAGACCATAATTATCTTTTCTCTAAGTTTTTTTTTTTCTCTAGGTTTTTAATTAGCTCTTGACTAAGTATCCAGGCCACGAGTCTTTCTGTCCTCTTACTCATCCATTAGTCTGCATGGAGCAATTTTCTTGATCCTGTTACTCTTCTCAGAAGCCATCAATGGGGCTTCCCAGGTGGTCCAGTGGGTAAGGACACCACCTTGCAGTGCATGGGGTGCCGGTTCGATCCCTGGCCTGAGAAGATCCCATGTGCCCTGGAGTGGCTGGACGGATGTGTCCAGTTACCGAGCTAGAGCTCTGGAGTGCATGTGCCCAGAGCCAGTGCTCTGTGACAACAGAGGCCACCGCGATGGGAGGCCCACACGGGCCAAAGAACAAAGATGGATGAAAAATAGATAAATGAAAGACCAATAGAAGTGGCCCGCCCGTCCCCCTCCCTCCCCAACCCGCCCCCTGCCCCCCACAAAAAAGCCATCAATGTGTGCCCATTGCTGGTAGGAAAATATGTTAATTAGTTTGTTACTCAGGGAACTTTACAGTATGACCCCACCTACTTCTTCAGCCTCATCTTATTTGACCTTAATCTGTCTTCAGAAAGACGAAATTTAATTCGCTTTCATATATCACTTTGTTGCCTCAGCCTGGAATTCCTTTTACCTCTATGCTATTAAAACTCTTCATTCTTCAAGATCCAACTGAGCTGCTGTTTTTTCCCCATAGGCTTTCATCCCTTATGTGCCCATTCATGGCAATAGTATGATAGTGTGCTATAGACTGAATTTTTACGTCTCCCCCAAATTCATATGTTAAATCCAAATGTCAGTGGTGCTTTTGAGAGGTGATGAGGTCACAAGGACACAATAGGATTAGTGTCCTCACGTTCCCCTTCTGCTGTGTGAGAGAAAATGACTATGAATCAGGTAAAGGGTTCTTACCAGACAGTGAATCTTTTGGTCCTTTGATTTTGAACTTCTCAGTCTCCATAACTGAGAACTAAATTTCTTTTGTTTATAAGCCATTTAGTATGTGGTATTCTATTGTTGATGTTTAGTTACTAAGTCATGTTTGACTCTTGTGACCCCGTCGACTGTAGCCCACCAGACTTCTCTGTCCATGGGATTTCCCAGGCAAGAATACTGGAGTGATAAACAACAAAATGGTAAAAGCAAAATAAAGAAAAAAAAAATTTCAATAAATGGGAAAAAAAAAAAAAGAAAAGAATACTGGAGTGGGTTGCCATTTTTTTTCTCCAGGGGAATCTTCCTGACCCAGGGATCAAACCTGTGTCTTCTGCACTGCAGGTGTATTCTTTACCATTGAGCTATCCATGGTATTCTGTTGTAGTTTAGTTTCTAAGTCATATTCAGCTCTTTACAACCCCATGAACTGCCACACACTAAACTTCCTGGTCCTTCACTATCTCCCAGAGTTTGCTCAAACTCATGTCCATTGAGTCAGTGATACCATCCAACCATCTCATCCTCTGTCTCCCCATTTTCTTGCCCTCAGTCTTTTCCAGCATCAGGTATTCTGTTATAGCAGCCCAAATGGACTAAGACAGGTAATACTTTGTTTTGTTCTTTGCTATATACTCAGTATCTTGAACAGTATCTGGGGTGTAATAGGCTCTCAATAAACACTTACTGAATTATTAAATAAAATAATTCATCTTGATTCAACAAATATTAAGCTTTTTTTGAATTTTCATAGCACGCTTTCCATCCTTTGCACTATAATTAGATGTGTAGATTTATTATCTATAGGAACTGATCACTTATAAAATTAGCCCCCACTCAAACATCCCCTTCCCTGCTCACGCCTGGACTCTGTTATCATCACCCCCTTTGTCAGTAGTCACATTTCTAATCGTAGCATAATTAACATCTAAGAATATGCTGTAAGTATGTTCTAAAATAAAAAGTGAAATTTCTGCAAAAACATGAAGATTTCTGTGAATTTGAAATAAAGTTATACTAGAGAATGGCTTGAAGCACGCACACACAAAAGTCATTGACAAATGAGGATTAAGTAAAGTTAGACCAGCTTAAAGTTGAAGGGAAAATTAGTGGGAGATTTGAAGGACAATGACTTGAGTAACAAAGGGGTCACAGAGACCTTTGGGAAAAATTGATGAAACTCTTGAATAATTTTACAAAACTGATCCTCTCATCAGTGTGTTCTGAAAGCCGCATGTGAAATGACCAGTGATCTTTGATTTAATAATAACCTTAGTGGCAATTACAGCTTAAATTTTGTTAAGTTTTGTGTTATACTTAACCTGATAAAAGCCTCATGTGTTTTTTATTCATTTGTTTCTATTTACTAGGAATATTTTGTCTCTTATCAGTTAACTTAATTGGCATTTTCGGATATTAACTTTCCTCAGATAACAAGAATCCTTTTGTATATATTTATCCCCAATGGATTTAGTTCCCTGATGTTGGGGATTGTGCATTTTTCGTTCTATTCCTATGGAGCCTAGCTCAGAGTCTGGTATATAAGAAATACCTAATAAAGCCAAGGGTTAGGAAGAAATGAACACTAATAGTTGTGGAAAAGTGCCTTGAAAAGGTACTTTTTGGGGAGGGAAACTGAGATCCCACAAGACTCATGGTGAAGCAAAAGTTGGTAAAAAAGGTACAGTTTGGTACAGAGTTTATGTGGCAAGTAATTGAGTAGCGTTTGACTGTTGTGCTTTGTTAATGTCCCAATGGAGAACCTCTCTTACTCTTCCTTTCTAGCTCCTGCCTAGTGTGTACCTTAAGATTCAGAGTCTGTTCTCTTCCTCAATAGCTCTTGTTCTCATTGTAATTCTTCCTGGAGATTGAGATGGAAATGAGGAGGGTTTTGGGCTGCTTGCCTGGGCATCCACATTCATGAGAACTTAGAAATGCAGAGGGACCAAATGCCATGCCTGACCTAGATGGATCCAGGTCAGCCAATCATTGCTTTCCTGCCTTTCCCTTTGTTCTCTGTGCCGCCAGGCTTCTATTCTGCAGGAGGTTTATGCCACAGCTCTTTGTGCCAATTAGTATAATGCTAATATACCCCTTAATGAAAGCATGGAAACACAGGGTCCCAGCCGGTGTCTAAGAACTATAGGTCATGGAAGATTTCTGTGAATTTGAAATAAAGTTTGAGAATGGCTTGAAGCACACACAAAAGTCATTGACAAATGAGGATTAAGTAAAGTTAGACCAGCTTAAAGTTGAAGGAAAATTAGTGGGAGATTTGAAGGACAATGACTTGAGTAACAAAGGGGTCACAGAGACCTTTGGGAAAAATTGATGAAACTCTTGAATAATTTTACAAAACTGATCCTCTCATCAGTGTGTTCTGAAAGCCGCATGTGAAATGACCAGTGATCTTTGATTTAATAATAACCTTAGTGGCAATTACAGCTTAAATTTTGTTAAGTTTTGTGTTATACTTAACCTGATAAAAGCCTCATGTGTTTTTTATTCATTTGTTTCTATTTACTAGGAATATTTTGTCTCTTATCAGTTAACTTAATTGGCATTTTCGGATATTAACTTTCCTCAGATAACAAGAATCCTTTTGTATATATTTATCCCCAATGGATTTAGTTCCCTGATGTTGGGGATTGTGCATTTTTCGTTCTATTCCTATGGAGCCTAGCTCAGAGTCTGGTATATAAGAAATACCTAATAAAGCCAAGGGTTAGGAAGAAATGAACACTAATAGTTGTGGAAAAGTGCCTTGAAAAGGTACTTTTTGGGGAGGGAAACTGAGATCCCACAAGACTCATGGTGAAGCAAAAGTTGGTAAAAAAGGTACAGTTTGGTACAGAGTTTATGTGGCAAGTAATTGAGTAGCGTTTGACTGTTGTGCTTTGTTAATGTCCCAATGGAGAACCTCTCTTACTCTTCCTTTCTAGCTCCTGCCTAGTGTGTACCTTAAGATTCAGAGTCTGTTCTCTTCCTCAATAGCTCTTGTTCTCATTGTAATTCTTCCTGGAGATTGAGATGGAAATGAGGAGGGTTTTGGGCTGCTTGCCTGGGCATCCACATTCATGAGAACTTAGAAATGCAGAGGGACCAAATGCCATGCCTGACCTAGATGGATCCAGGTCAGCCAATCATTGCTTTCCTGCCTTTCCCTTTGTTCTCTGTGCCGCCAGGCTTCTATTCTGCAGGAGGTTTATGCCACAGCTCTTTGTGCCAATTAATATAATGCTAATATACCCCTTAATGAAAGCATGGAAACACAGGGTCCCAGCCGGTGTCTAAGAACTATATGCTGTCAGCTTTCAAAGTACCTTTTCACTAGCAACAATTGGACTAGGCACCTGGGAACCTTTTGACATCATTTTTGAAACCATGGAAACAGAAGCTGAAAGTGGCCTTTGCTTAGGGAAACTAACCTTTCATTTTATGGGATAAGGAAAAAAGGAAACCTTGGTGGATCTTGTGCCACATTTAACAGTTCCATGCCTCCCATTTTAACAAAGCTATCTATCATGGAAAGATAATTTTGTCCTCTGTATTGTGTAGCAGCTAAAAACCTCTTTTACCGACCTAACGTTGAATCCTGTGACCCTACCAATTCTGGGCTCCATGATCTGGGGACAGTTACTTAACCTCCGTAGTTTTAGTTTCCTTGTCCTTAAAATGGTACTAACAATAGTACCTGCTTCATAAGTTTATTGCCAGGATTCCATGAGGTAATAATTGTAAAGTACTTAGCAGATTTCTGGCACTTAATAATTGTTCAGTAAATGCTGAGTATCATTATTATTACAGGGTAGGGAAGTGAAAATGAGCCTAATGACCAGTGTTTTAATTTACAGACCTGTCCTTGAAGCCTTTGTTACCAATTCTCCTTCAGTTAAAATTTAAGCCTTATAAAAGCATGGACCTTGTTTGTCACTGCTTCTCTGTATCCTCAAGCACCTAAAATAAAATTTAACATATAGTAGATGCTTAGTTTCAGTATTTGATGAGTTAATGAATTCTTCTAGGTAAGTTTTCTCTGAATAACACCTACTTATAGATATTCTAGTGTCTTGAAGCTTTTTTCTTTACAGTTGTTTATGTGACTTTGTACTTTTCTTTTTAGTATTTATGTTGTGTCCCTGATCTTTTCAGATGTCTTTGTTTCCCTCTACACTGCAAATCTTAAAAGAATGGAAGAGTGTGATCTCTGCTTTGGGAGTTAGCTTCTAGAGCTCCTAGTATAATAGTCTTTGTACATAGTTATTAGTGCTTAGTAATTATTGACAAGTGACTTTAAGAGTCATTTTTATTTAATTTTAAAGCAAAACTCAGCGTGTGCTACAGTGTCACTCCCAGCCCTAGCAAGCTGTGAATTTGTAGGGTCAGTCCTTGATGGCAAGAGTTACTTTATTTTCTTTGTGAATGTTACTCTTTATACTTGAAACACTCCCTCCTTCCTCTGGCCCCTTCTTTGCCAGATGTCATACTGCTTTTTCCTCAGGGCCCAGTCTCCTCTGTCAGGTTGGTTTTCTTTCTTCTCCTTTTTTAAATTTTGGCCTTTTTTATTGATTTTTTTTATCCATTTATTTTCATCCATCTTTATTCTTTGATATATGTGGGCTTCCCATCACTGTGGCCTCTCGTTGCAGAGCTCCGATTCTGGGCACATGTGCTTGTAATTAGACACACCCGTCCAGCCACTCTGGGGTACGTGGGATCTTCATGGGCCAGGGATCGAACCAGTGCCCCTTGCACTGCAAGGAGGTCTCTTTACCCACTGGACCACCAGGGACGCCCTCTTTCTTTCTTCTGTAGTTAATTCCTCATTATGTAAATCTCTTCATGAAGGAAGTGGGCAACTTTTGCCCATAGAATGATTGTGATGGAGGACATTTCACTCTGAGGGAAGAGCTGATGGAAAGACAAAGAAGGAAAGGGTCAATTGTTATGGGAATATGATGATAAGTATTATATGTTATCTTTAGTATAAAGCAGTTTATTGGTCAGGTTCTCAATGGTGGGGGCAAGTAACAGAATCTACTCTAGGAACTTCAAGGAGAATGGATTTGTTAAAGGGTACTAGAGAGATTAACAGGTCCTTGGGAGAATGAAAGAAATGGACCCAGGGTGAACTTTGAGGAATAAACTTTCTCAACTGCATCAGAGAACAAAGCTCTCAAGGATGCTACTGTCTTTGCCATAATCTGGAAGCTGCAAGATCAGGTAATGGCTACTACAACTACGAGATCTAGAACTGTGCTGCCTCTGTTGCAGTTTGTTTCAGCACAGGGGATATCTTGTGCTTAGTCTCTTCATTCGTCTAATATTGTTCCAAATCAGTGTCTAGTGTGAGAGGATCTGATTAGCAGAACCTAAATGACCTCTAGAAATGACCTCTATATGTTAGATAAAAGTTAGTTAGATTGATAGTTAATAAATGTTAAATCCTTTGGGAGATAAGAACTGTAATTCTGAGTGTTGTGTAATATAAGAAAATGCAAGTAAAGAGTGAAAGAAAAACAGACAAAAGAAGAAGGAAGTCTGGAAAATACACTTTTTTTTTTCTTTGCTTTTCAATCTCTGTAAGTACTCAGAGCTGGAAAGGGGTTAGAATAGGTGTTGATCAAACTAGTTGACAGATTCTGCTGTAGAGAGTATTCAGGTGGCTTGTACCCCTTCTAGTTGTTGTTGTTTAATCACTAAGTTGTGTCCAACTCTGCAAGTGCCAAGTTCTGTATCAGTTGGAATTCTGTAAGCAGCAGTTCTGACTCAAATTTATGTCAATTGAGAATTATAACAATGCAGAAGTAAAAGACTGTCCATCAAGAACCAGTGCCCCTTGCACTGCAAGGAGGTCTCTTTACCCACTGGACCACCAGGGACGCCCTCTTTCTTTCTTCTGTAGTTAATTCCTCATTATGTAAATCTCTTCATGAAGGAAGTGGGCAACTTTTGCCCATAGAATGATTGTGATGGAGGACATTTCACTCTGAGGGAAGAGCTGATGGAAAGACAAAGAAGGAAAGGGTCAATTGTTATGGGAATATGATGATAAGTATTATATGTTATCTTTAGTATAAAGCAGTTTATTGGTCAGGTTCTCAATGGTGGGGGCAAGTAACAGAATCTACTCTAGGAACTTCAAGGAGAATGGATTTGTTAAAGGGTACTAGAGAGATTAACAGGTCCTTGGGAGAATGAAAGAAATGGACCCAGGGTGAACTTTGAGGAATAAACTTTCTCAACTGCATCAGAGAACAAAGCTCTCAAGGATGCTACTGTCTTTGCCATAATCTGGAAGCTGCAAGATCAGGTAATGGCTACTACAACTACGAGATCTAGAACTGTGCTGCCTCTGTTGCAGTTTGTTTCAGCACAGGGGATATCTTGTGCTTAGTCTCTTCATTCGTCTAATATTGTTCCAAATCAGTGTCTAGTGTGAGAGGATCTGATTAGCAGAACCTAAATGACCTCTAGAAATGACCTCTATATGTTAGATAAAAGTTAGTTAGATTGATAGTTAATAAATGTTAAATCCTTTGGGAGATAAGAACTGTAATTCTGAGTGTTGTGTAATATAAGAAAATGCAAGTAAAGAGTGAAAGAAAAACAGACAAAAGAAGAAGGAAGTCTGGAAAATACACTTTTTTTTTTCTTTGCTTTTCAATCTCTGTAAGTACTCAGAGCTGGAAAGGGGTTAGAATAGGTGTTGATCAAACTAGTTGACAGATTCTGCTGTAGAGAGTATTCAGGTGGCTTGTACCCCTTCTAGTTGTTGTTGTTTAATCACTAAGTTGTGTCCAACTCTGCAAGTGCCAAGTTCTGTATCAGTTGGAATTCTGTAAGCAGCAGTTCTGACTCAAATTTATGTCAATTGAGAATTATAACAATGCAGAAGTAAAAGACTGTGTTACTTTTATCTCCAAGGTGCCTTCATTCATGATGGTAAATGACTGATGGAAGCAGTTGGAGGAGCTAAATTTCTTTGTTAACCAGTGGGTGAAAGAGATGTAGATACATAGAGGGGTAGAGGAAAGGGAGGGAGAGAGGCATAGAGAGTCACTGACTTCCTCTCTCCAAATGAGCAAAATTTCTTCTCTTTAGTCCAATTGGACCACCTTTGGCCACTTATCCATCTTGAACTGTAAGAGTTTCTAGGGATGTGCCAAATGCCAGCTGGTTAAGCCTGAGTTCTTGGACTATTCACTGACAAGAAGAATGGGATTACTATGTTTGAAGTGAAGACCTACCCCTGGAGCTAGGCTTGGGGCCAGCTTTCCCTTAAGGCAATAGTTTTCAAGAAGTGGTCATTTGGGAACTTGTTAAAAATACAAATTCTCAGGATATATATCAAAAACTCTGGGTTTGGGCCTAGGAATCTGTGTTTTAACAAGCTGTCCAGGTGATATTTTGACTCTGACAATATGCTAAAATTTGAGAACTCCCTTAGTTACATTGATTATTGAGGAATGAATGCTGTTCAGTTGCTAAGTTGTGTCTGACTCTTTGTGGCCCCATGGACTGCAGCCCGCCAGGTTCCTCTGTCCCTGGGATTCTCCAGGCAAGAATACTGGAGTGAGTTGCCATGCCCTCTTCCAGAGGGATCTTCCCAACCCAGGAATCAAACCTGCATCTCTTCTGTCTCCTACATTGGCAGGTGGGTTCTTTACTACTTGCACCACCTGGGAAGTCCTACAGGGAATGAATACCCGATAAAAATCAGGGCTCTGTTTGAAGGGAGGAAAAGGGGAATGGATGCTGAGTAGCCAGAGGCATCCATTTCAAAACTGTAAAGGTGAATAGGGATCGGTTTATGAGGAATCTTGAATATCTGCCTCACAAGGCTGTTGTGAGATTTCAGACTAGATTAGGGGTGTGTAAGGGACCTGTACAGTGAAGGAGATAGATTATAAGAGGGGTGAAGTAGAAAGTACACTGAACTTGGAGTCAGGGATTGGGTTCTCATCTGGTTTCTTTACCTCTTTGAGCTTCAGCCTCCTTTTCTGTAAAATAGGAACTGTAACTACTGGAGTGTTGGGAGAATTAAATAAACAAAGGTATGTGGAAGTGCTTAGTTCCTAATTTAGCATATTAATCAGTAAATATTTACAGAAAATAATGATGCTTGGCTAAAACAGGATTAGCTTTATTTTATGGGGAGGTATACTTCCTTAGAATCTGTCTTTCCTCTTAAGACAGTTCCCTGGTTCTCAGTAATTGTTTCAGATCTGATCATATTCAGATCATATTCATATTCAGGTCACCTCTAGCTTAGCTGCATGAGCAATGGTTTTCTCCCTCTGCAGTCTTATCCTGAGGGAATTATGTGAATTATTTGCTTCAGCTGTCACAGGGCTATAGAGGTTTCTTTTTGCTTTTCTAACTAATACGTATTGAGGGTGATGTGACCATACATATTTTATGTTCTGCCTTGGCATTTCTTTTTAGTTTCTTCTCTGAGGTCTTCTTCATTTGAAACGCTATGCCCTCTTCCTCTACTTTTTGTTTTTTTTACACATTTTCTAAGTATAGAATATTTACAAATTGTATTAGGTTACAGTGGGAAAGGTGTTTAGGATTGGTTTGGACTCTCTTCCTTACTTTATACATAAAAAACTAAGGCAAGGAAATAATTTATCCTGCCTGTGTCCTCCTTCTTGCTTTCTTCTCTTTTCTTGGCATGGAGGGATTACATTTGGGGTTAAATTTAATTTTTTGTTCAATAATACTAATTAGTCAAAAGTCACTTGTGGGGCTTCCCTGGTGGCTCAGTGGTAAATAATCTGCCTGCCTATATAGGAGACATGGGCTCAATTCCTGGTCTGGGAAGATCTTGCATGCCACGGAGCAACTAAGCCTGTGCACCACAACTATTGAGCCTGTGTTCCAGAGCCCTGGAATTGCAACTACTGAGCCCTTGCATCCTAGAGTCCAAGCTCTGCAGCAAGAGAAGCCAGCACCATGAGAAGCCTGTGCACCACAACTAGAGATTAGTCCCTGCTCATGCAACTAGAGAAAAGCCCACACAGCAACGAAGACCCAGCACAACCAAAAAATAAATGAATAAAATTATTATAAAGAAAAAAGTCACTTGTAAATTGTTTATATCAGATAATCTGCTGTAAGTGAAACAGAGCTTAAGTCTTAACCATGAGATAGTATGGGGTTCCATGTTGCTCTTTCCATATCTCTCACCCACTTTTCTCTCTCCCTAATGTCCGTAAGTCTCTTCTCTGTGGCTGTTTTTCCATAGATGCTCTGCATGTGTATTTATCAGTACAAACTTACTAAATTCCATATATATGTATTAGTATACTTAATACCCTTATTTTCTGAGTGAGAAAACTGATGTCAAGACAGGAAGAATTACTCACTTAATATTATGTAATAAGCAAGTTCTAGACTCAGGACCACGTCTCTGCCCTTCTGACTTTGTTAAGTATAGTTCTTCTATACCGCTATGTAAGACAGGGAGTATTACAGGAAACTTGGAGTAGTGAGAAGAACACAGATTTGAGGGCAAAGATCTAGGTAAAAGCCATGACTCTCCCACTTGTTCCTAAGAAAGTAACACCACTTTACATACCAGTTTCCTCCGTTGTAAAATAGAAGAATGCTGATACTTTCTTACCTGCCTCATGGGATTACTAGAATAAAATGTGAGATACACTGGAAAAAAGAAAGTCTAAGGCAGATGTGGTAAGCGACCCACTTTAATGATTAACCAGTTTCCTAACCATACTAAATAAGCAAGGAAATAATTTATCCTGCCTGTGTCCTCCTTCTTGCTTTCTTCTCTTTCTTGGCATATACATTTGGGGTTAAATTTAATTTTTGTTCAATAATACTAATTAGTCAAAAGTCACTTGTGGGGCTTCCTGGTGGCTCAGTGGTAAATAATCTGCCTGCCTATATAGGAGACATGGGCTCAATTCCTGGTCTGGGAAGATCTTGCATGCCACGGAGCAACTAAGCCTGTGCACCACAACTATTGAGCCTGTGTTCCAGAGCCCTGGAATTGCAACTACTGAGCCCTTGCATCCTAGAGTCCAAGCTCTGCAGCAAGAGAAGCCAGCACCATGAGAAGCCTGTGCACCACAACTAGAGATTAGTCCCTGCTCATGCAACTAGAGAAAAGCCCACACAGCAACGAAGACCCAGCACAACCAAAAAATAAATGAATAAAATTATTATAAAGAAAAAAGTCACTTGTAAATTGTTTATATCAGATAATCTGCTGTAAGTGAAACAGAGCTTAAGTCTTAACCATGAGATAGTATGGGGTTCCATGTTGCTCTTTCCATATCTCTCACCCACTTTTCTCTCTCCCTAATGTCCGTAAGTCTCTTCTCTGTGGCTGTTTTTCCATAGATGCTCTGCATGTGTATTTATCAGTACAAACTTACTAAATTCCATATATATGTATTAGTATACTTAATACCCTTATTTTCTGAGTGAGAAAACTGATGTCAAGACAGGAAGAATTACTCACTTAATATTATGTAATAAGCAAGTTCTAGACTCAGGACCACGTCTCTGCCCTTCTGACTTTGTTAAGTATAGTTCTTCTATACCGCTATGTAAGACAGGGAGTATTACAGGAAACTTGGAGTAGTGAGAAGAACACAGATTTGAGGGCAAAGATCTAGGTAAAAGCCATGACTCTCCCACTTGTTCCTAAGAAAGTAACACCACTTTACATACCAGTTTCCTCCGTTGTAAAATAGAAGAATGCTGATACTTTCTTACCTGCCTCATGGGATTACTAGAATAAAATGTGAGATACACTGGAAAAAAGAAAGTCTAAGGCAGATGTGGTCAATTTGCTTATGGATTTTAGCTCCATCACTTATAAATTGTGATTTTGAGGCAAGTCACTTAATTTCTGTGAACACAATTTTTCCTTGGTAAGATTGGGACAGTGGAAGCTTTGTTGCATAGTTGTTTTGAGAGCATTAGTATATGTAAAGAGTTTAGAATGGTGCTTGGCACATAGTAAGTGTTCAGTGAGTGTTTGAGGTCTTCTCAGATAACTTACTTCTGCCTTCTCAGAACTGTTTCTCTAAAGACTTAGCATAGATGTAGAAGAACTTGCTCTGCGGTTTTAAAACTATTTTGTAGAGACTGGATCAGAAGCTGTAGGTGGGGTAGGGTATGGACTTTGCTGTTAGTCAGGTTTCCATTCTAAACTGTAGTGGTCTATGGTCAGACTTTTCAACCCAGGGGAGGCCCGCTGGAGATGGCAGGCATTGAATGTGGTGAATTGTTTGAAGAAGAGCTGGGGAAGCTTGGTGACTGGGAAACTTTGGAGGAAGAATGGAAATGGGACAAATGGTGCTATTTTTGGCTACCACTGCCAGCAGTCCACAGAACATTAGTATGTCAGGACCTTAAGGAAAGGTGAAAACCTTTTTCATTATCGTCTCAGTCTGTGAACACTATGAGTAGGGACCATATCTAAGTCCTCATTTGCTCCCAACACCTGACTTAAAGTAGATATACAATACATTTTTTTGTGAAAGAATGAATATTTGAAATGGAGAAATGCTGTGCTCCATGAAGTAAAGTTGTGTCCGATTCTTTGTGACACATGAATGAGCCATGGAATTCTCCAAGCAAGAATACTGGACTGGTAGCCTTTTCCCTTCACTGGAGGATTTTCCCAACCCAGGGTTCGAATGCAGGTCTCCTGCATTGTGGGTGTATTCTTTGCCATCTGAGCCACCAGGGAAGTTGTGTTCCATAGAGGTCTATAAATCCCTGGCTCCACCTAATATCTCACCTGCTCCGCCTTGTAGAGATATTTTTATTTAACCAGGTTTTTCTGGTTTTTAGCCTTAGGGATTTGAAGGGCTTCAGGGGTTGGGATTTTTACGCTTTACTCTACTGCTGACTTCCTTTTGCAGCCTTGGTTAGGCCAGACGACTTTTTTTTTTTTTTAACCCTATTCATGTATGGCACCTTCCAGGTTCCTCTTTCTGGTTTTTAATGCTGGGTTGGGGTTTGCGGTTCTAATGCATGGGAGCTGAGAAATTTGAGATCTTCATGGTTAGGCAAACAGTTTTTGCTCAGAGGCCCAGGGTTATGGAAGAGCATAATACTGAATGAGTTCTCTCCTCCTCCCCCCACAAAAAGGATATTCTCATGTAAGTCATTAATTCATTTATGCATACTAAGCATATATACTATGGGCCAGGCATTCTTCTGAGTGTTTTAAATATATCATCTTGCCAAATGCTAATGAGTAACTTTTTGAGGTAAGCTGATGATACTGCTTTCAGTTATACAGATAAGAAATACGGAATTTAGATTAAAAATGACTTGCCTTAGTTTGCAAAAGGTAGATGTAGGATTTAAACACTGATTACTGTGTCTGTCTTTACCAAATAGGAGCTTCTTGAAAGCAAGGGTCTTATCTGATTGATGTCTGTGTTTCCTATTCTCAGCACAGTGACGGAAATAGAATAATATTTATTGAACATTTTATACACTGGAAAGTCATGGACTCAGAAAGTCATGGGCTCAGAGAGTAGGGCAGTTGGGATGAGGTTTTAAGAAACTATCTCCCAGTCTATGTTATTTGCCTGGGGAGAATCCCAGTCCTTAAGGTGAATAAATAACAATATATTTTTAGTGAAAGAATGAATATTTGAAATGGAGAAATGCTGTGCTCCATGAAGTAAAGTTGTGTCCGATTCTTTGTGACACATGAATGAGCCATGGAATTCTCCAAGCAAGAATACTGGACTGGTAGCCTTTTCCCTTCACTGGAGGATTTTCCCAACCCAGGGTTCGAATGCAGGTCTCCTGCATTGTGGGTGTATTCTTTGCCATCTGAGCCACCAGGGAAGTTGTGTTCCATAGAGGTCTATAAATCCCTGGCTCCACCTAATATCTCACCTGCTCCGCCTTGTAGAGATATTTTTATTTAACCAGGTTTTTCTGGTTTTTAGCCTTAGGGATTTGAAGGGCTTCAGGGGTTGGGATTTTTACGCTTTACTCTACTGCTGACTTCCTTTTGCAGCCTTGGTTAGGCCAGACGACTTTTTTTTTTTTTTAACCCTATTCATGTATGGCACCTTCCAGGTTCCTCTTTCTGGTTTTTAATGCTGGGTTGGGGTTTGCGGTTCTAATGCATGGGAGCTGAGAAATTTGAGATCTTCATGGTTAGGCAAACAGTTTTTGCTCAGAGGCCCAGGGTTATGGAAGAGCATAATACTGAATGAGTTCTCTCCTCCTCCCCCCACAAAAAGGATATTCTCATGTAAGTCATTAATTCATTTATGCATACTAAGCATATATACTATGGGCCAGGCATTCTTCTGAGTGTTTTAAATATATCATCTTGCCAAATGCTAATGAGTAACTTTTTGAGGTAAGCTGATGATACTGCTTTCAGTTATACAGATAAGAAATACGGAATTTAGATTAAAAATGACTTGCCTTAGTTTGCAAAAGGTAGATGTAGGATTTAAACACTGATTACTGTGTCTGTCTTTACCAAATAGGAGCTTCTTGAAAGCAAGGGTCTTATCTGATTGATGTCTGTGTTTCCTATTCTCAGCACAGTGACGGAAATAGAATAATATTTATTGAACATTTTATACACTGGAAAGTCATGGACTCAGAAAGTCATGGGCTCAGAGAGTAGGGCAGTTGGGATGAGGTTTTAAGAAACTATCTCCCAGTCTATGTTATTTGCCTGGGGAGAATCCCAGTCCTTAAGGTGAATTTTTTATAACGCATGGGATCAAAAAGGAAAGCATTATACACTCCAGAAATCTGTAAGAGCAGCTAATGCAAACTTTATAATGCTCTAAAGAACTTAGTGTCTCATTGGGAACATGACACATCCTTCACAGTTTTGTCTTGAGAGAATACAAGTGAAAGAGCCTGCCTAAACTGTAAGGTATATGTTGAATTGTTTTTAGGACTAGCTGTCCTTGCCTGTTATTCTGTACAATGAGAAATCAGACTGGATGACCTCTGTGGCTCCCAGAAACTTAATATTCAAACTCAGGTATTTGGATAATGGTCTTGTAGCTGCTCTCTTGCTACTTCCTCCATTAATGTGATGGTAGATACTTGATGCCTGTCTTGTTCTACAATCTCCCTGTCCCTCTTTCTTTAAGTCCACTGCCCAGTTTCTCTTTAAGTCTGTTGCCTGCTTTAGTTAGTTTTCTTTTTTAGACTGTTTTCTGTGTGGGCTAGTGTTCCCTTTTGAGGTTAAACTGAATTATGTAAGACTCTAGGAAGTGGCAGAGGCACCTTCCTCAAACCTGGTTGCACCAAATGTGCATCAATTGTCTTGTCCCCAAAGAGGAAGAAGCAGCCTGGGTTTCTCAGCCAGTAGATATGAGTTTCTTCCTTGAGCTCTCTGGGCTCATTTCACCTGTTAAAGAAAGGACATTTCCTTTTAAATTCCAAAGGCCTCACTTTGTATGTGGTTAATATTGCTAGGCCAATTTTTGTGTCACTATTAAATTTTCATCCACTTTCCTATTCCTAGGTCTAACCTTTGGGTCATACGAAACTAATTCTTTTTCTCCTCCGTATAATCTTTTATAATCATGATGGTGATTTTCTTTCTATTCTTATTTGATACTTTCTTCAAGAGTTTCTCAAATAGCTACCTCTCCTTGCCTCTCATACTACTTTTCTCTCAACAAAATATTCCTATGGTTAGGCCCTTCTTCACGCTAATCTTTTGGTCCTGTGTAATCCATTCATTTCTATTAAGTTTTTTCACTGTTGCTTAAATAAACCATATGTTCTCTTTCATGTCTCCCTGTTTTTTTTTTTTTTTTTTCATGGTTTCTTTTGTTTAAGATGTTTTCCTTTGCTTGCTGTCCTTTTACTCAGCAGCCTTCATGGCCCATTTTAGATGTCCCTGTCTCTGGTGCCTTCCCTGATAGTCTTCCCCTGTTCTAGACATAATTAGTATCCTTTTTCTTTTTCATTGTTTATGTGATACTTTGTTCCAGTGGCTATAAATGCATTTATTGTATTGTACGGTACCAACCTGTATTGCCTTGGAATTATTTGTTCATCTGTCCTGTTTCACCCTAAACACTTCCTAAAAACAGTCAGCCCTTTGAAGGTTGGAAGTACCTAGTGTTTACTAGGTGATCAGTAAAAGAAGAAACTAACATTTATTGAGTGACTTTTTGCTGTACAAGGTGACTTATATATATATATATATATAAACTCTCTATCCTTCTACTAGGTCACTCATGTAGGTATTATGCCCATTTTACACACGAAGTAAATGAGACCCAGATTGATTAGGATTCAGAGGACTAGGATTCAAACCTTTTTGCTGACTCCAAAGCCTGAGCTGTATTTATAACTATTCTTCTGACTCCTAGTTCAGTATTCCTGCTGTGCACATCAGAAAAACACAAATAGAGTGTGTAGATATGGTTTTTTTTTTAATTTTTAAAATATTTGCATTTCATAATTGTCCCCCTGGGTTTCTCAGCCAGTAGATATGAGTTTCTTCCTTGAGCTCTCTGGGCTCATTTCACCTGTTAAAGAAAGGACATTTCCTTTTAAATTCCAAAGGCCTCACTTTGTATGTGGTTAATATTGCTAGGCCAATTTTTGTGTCACTATTAAATTTTCATCCACTTTCCTATTCCTAGGTCTAACCTTTGGGTCATACGAAACTAATTCTTTTTCTCCTCCGTATAATCTTTTATAATCATGATGGTGATTTTCTTTCTATTCTTATTTGATACTTTCTTCAAGAGTTTCTCAAATAGCTACCTCTCCTTGCCTCTCATACTACTTTTCTCTCAACAAAATATTCCTATGGTTAGGCCCTTCTTCACGCTAATCTTTTGGTCCTGTGTAATCCATTCATTTCTATTAAGTTTTTTCACTGTTGCTTAAATAAACCATATGTTCTCTTTCATGTCTCCCTGTTTTTTTTTTTTTTTTTTCATGGTTTCTTTTGTTTAAGATGTTTTCCTTTGCTTGCTGTCCTTTTACTCAGCAGCCTTCATGGCCCATTTTAGATGTCCCTGTCTCTGGTGCCTTCCCTGATAGTCTTCCCCTGTTCTAGACATAATTAGTATCCTTTTTCTTTTTCATTGTTTATGTGATACTTTGTTCCAGTGGCTATAAATGCATTTATTGTATTGTACGGTACCAACCTGTATTGCCTTGGAATTATTTGTTCATCTGTCCTGTTTCACCCTAAACACTTCCTAAAAACAGTCAGCCCTTTGAAGGTTGGAAGTACCTAGTGTTTACTAGGTGATCAGTAAAAGAAGAAACTAACATTTATTGAGTGACTTTTTGCTGTACAAGGTGACTTATATATATATATATATATAAACTCTCTATCCTTCTACTAGGTCACTCATGTAGGTATTATGCCCATTTTACACACGAAGTAAATGAGACCCAGATTGATTAGGATTCAGAGGACTAGGATTCAAACCTTTTTGCTGACTCCAAAGCCTGAGCTGTATTTATAACTATTCTTCTGACTCCTAGTTCAGTATTCCTGCTGTGCACATCAGAAAAACACAAATAGAGTGTGTAGATATGGTTTTTTTTTTAATTTTTAAAATATTTGTATTTAATTGAAGTTGAATTGCTTTATAGTATTGCATTGTAGATACGTTTAATGTAGTGATAGATAGACAAGAGTTCAAATGGGAGTAGGGTTCAAATAGCTGTGGCACTTAGGTTATTGCTGTGTATCAAGAAATGGGCTTAGAATCATTAATGCCTTAATTGGTTTTGTAGGCAGTCCTGTAATTGGCATTTAAAAATAAATCTGTTTTAGCTGGTTGGCAGATGTAACAACACCTACCTTTGGGCATGTTCTGTTCTAAAAAGGGATGAAAAGCTGTCTCTCTCACACTTTCATAGGCAAGGGGGATGAGCTCAGCTTTGACCTGAAACACTGGTAGTGCTTTTGAAATCGTCATATTTTTGTCAGATGCTGGTAATCTACATCTTCTGCACTGTATAATCAGACATTTGGAACATGAATTGAAATATGGGGTTCTTCCCCTAACTGTTTGAACAACCTAAGCTCTCATTGGAGAGAGCCTAAACACAAAGGACTTTTTGGAGTTGGTAAAGAAGGACAAAAGGTGGATCTTGGGAAACCCTTCTGTCTCCTGGTTTTGTGACATGAGCTGTTGAAGTCTAACTAATAGCAAACGAGTTGCAGAAAGGTAACATAAAGATGAAGACTAGTTTCATGCTCTTGTTAACCCACTGTTGAGTTTGAGCAAGTGATTTATACTTCCTAGGCCTATTCTTTTGTGTATTCTAATACAGTGATTCTTTCCAAAGGATTTGATCCTGCTGACATCTCTGTGACCTAGGGACCACGCAAGGCTCTGGGTTACAGCTTTTTTTTTTTTTTTCTCTGTCATTACAGATGCCCCATTCATTGTGGATAGTCTGAATTTTGTTGAACTTCCCTGGTGGTCCAGCGGTTAAGAATCTGCCTAGCAATGCAGGTGACACGGGTTCAATCCCTGGTCTGAGAAGATCCCACGTGTGGCACGGCAACTAAACCTGTGCACCACAGCAAGGAGTAGCCCCCACTTGCCAAACTAAAGAAAGCTGGCACACAACAACTAGGACCCAGAGAAGCCAAAAATAAATAAATAAAATTTTTAAAAATAAAATTTTGTTGAAATATTATATCTTCTGATGTCCCCTCACCCATTCTTTTTTTTTTTTTAAATTTTTATTTACTTGGTTGCATCAGAGTCTTAGTTGTGGTACATGGACTTTCCTTATGGCATGCGGGCTTAGCTGCTCCCTGGCATATGGGATCTTAGTTCCCTGACCAAGGATTGAACCCGAGTCTCCTGCATTACAAGGTAGACTCTTAACCCCTGGACTATCAAGGAAGTCCCCCCTCACCCATTCTTTCCCTTGTTTAGGCTTTAGTTGTTTTTTTTTTTTTTTTTTTTTTTAAGAATCATTCTTGTTTTTGTTTAATAAGTTTAATTAATATTTTTAACTTGGATGTTAGTTACTCAGTCATGTCTGACTCTTTGCAACCTCATGGACTGTAGTCCACCAGGCTCCTCTGTCCATGGGATTTCCCAGGCAAGAATACTGCAGTGGGTTGCCATTCCCTTCTGCAAGATTTATACCTTTTTTTTTTTTTTTCAAACAAAACAAAACTACCTTTAGGTCATTTTAGTGTGTGATTTGGGGGAAGAACATAGGTAAATATATATATATATATATATATTTTGGCCACTTCTGTTGGTCTTTCATTTATTCATTTTCATGCATATTTGTTCTTTGGGCCTGTGTGGGCCTCCCATAGCAGTGGCCTCTCTCGCTGCAGAGCGCCGGCTCTGGGCATATGCGCTCCAGAGCTCTGGCTTGGTAGTTGGACACATCAGTCCAGCCGCTCCATGGCACATGGCATCTTCTCAGACCAGAGATCACACTGGCACCCCTTGTATTGCAAGGCGGTATCTTTACCCACTGGACCACCAGGGAAATCCAGTAAATGTATTTTTAATCTGCCAAATTTGACTAGAAGCAAGCTTCAAAGAATGTTTAAAGGAACAGAAAATAAAGTCGCATTTATATAATGGAGTTGCAAAAACTTCACCATGAGAATAAAATGAGAGAATAGATCTTCCCAGGAACTGTTCTGGGTTCAGATCTTGGCTTCATCATCTACTAGATATATGACCTTGGACAAAGTATCCACGTATGTCTTAATTTTTTTCAATTTATGCGTTTATTTATTTATTTATGGCTATTCTGGGTTTTCACTGGCTCTTCTCTAGTTGCAGGGAGTCAGGGCTACTCTCTAGTTGAGGTGAGCAGGCTTCTTGTTGCAGTGACTTCTCTTGTTGTGGAACTTGGGCTCTAGGGCACTTGGGCTTCAGTAGTTGCAGCACATGGCTCAGTAGTTGTGGCTCCGAGGCGAATAGTTGTGGCTCCTGGGCTTAGTTGCTCTGCAGCATGTGGGATATTCCCGGATCAGGGGTGGAACCCATGTCTCCTGCATTGGCGGGCGAACTCCCTTCCACTGAACTACCAGGGAAGCCCCTAATTTTTTTTTTTTTTTTTTAAGAGAAAAGATAAATCAGAAGTTTCACTGGACTAGGAATAAAAACAAGATTTTGCTTGTAGCGGACGATGGGACCTTGACGAAATCTTTTCCTCTTTTTGGGCCTTTTTTTCTCTGTAAAATGAGGAGATTGGATGGGTATCCTCTGAATTCTTTTTACCCTTTTTTTTTTTTTTTTTTTTGAAAGAAGAATAAAGTTTATTAGAGTGGGAGACGCTGTTAGAACAGTAGGCCAGCTCAAGGGAGAACCGACTCTACCCTTATTGTTTTAAGGAGTCTGAGGTTTTCCTGATTCCTGAAGAGCAGTGATCCTTTAATGCTAACTTCCAACCCCTTTTCAGGATGATTAAGACCTAGGACTCAGACAGAGTTGGGTGTTGTCTGTACCTGCCTACCAAACTGACTGGAGCATGACATTTGAAAAGAAGAATCACAGTGTGTAGATTCCATGGCTCTTAGACAATACATGTAGTAAACAGGCAGCTTTTTTTTGTTGAAAATATTCTTATCTGCCATGGCAATAAAGTTGCATTTATATAAGGGAAAGGTATTGCTGCCAAATTTGACTAGAAGCAAGCTTCAAAGAATGTTTAAAGGAACAGAAAATAAAGTTGCATTTATATAAGGGAGAATTAAAATTGAGAGAATAGATCTTCCCAGGAACTGTTCTGGGTTCAGATCTTGGCTTCATCATCTACTAGATATATGACCTTGGACAAAGTATCCACGTATGTCTTAATTTTTTTCAATTTATGCGTTTATTTATTTATTTATGGCTATTCTGGGTTTTCACTGGCTCTTCTCTAGTTGCAGGGAGTGGCGGCTACTCTCTAGTTGAGGTGAGCAGGCTTCTTGTTGCAGTGACTTCTCTTGTTGTGGAACTTGGGCTCTAGGGCACTTGGGCTTCAGTAGTTGCAGCACATGGCTCAGTAGTTGTGGCTCCGAGGCGAATAGTTGTGGCTCCTGGGCTTAGTTGCTCTGCAGCATGTGGGATATTCCCGGATCAGGGGTGGAACCCATGTCTCCTGCATTGGCGGGCGAACTCCCTTCCACTGAACTACCAGGGAAGCCCCTAATTTTTTTTTTTTTTTTTTTAAGAGAAAAGATAAATCAGAAGTTTCACTGGACTAGGAATAAAAACAAGATTTTGCTTGTAGCGGACGATGGGACCTTGACGAAATCTTTTCCTCTTTTTGGGCCTTTTTTTCTCTGTAAAATGAGGAGATTGGATGGGTATCCTCTGAATTCTTTTTACCCTTTTTTTTTTTTTTTTTTTTGAAAGAAGAATAAAGTTTATTAGAGTGGGAGACGCTGTTAGAACAGTAGGCCAGCTCAAGGGAGAACCGACTCTACCCTTATTGTTTTAAGGAGTCTGAGGTTTTCCTGATTCCTGAAGAGCAGTGATCCTTTAATGCTAACTTCCAACCCCTTTTCAGGATGATTAAGACCTAGGACTCAGACAGAGTTGGGTGTTGTCTGTACCTGCCTACCAAACTGACTGGAGCATGACATTTGAAAAAAAAGAAGAATCACAGTGTGTAGATTCCATGGCTCTTAGACAATACATGTAGTAAACAGGCAGCTAGTTGAAAATATTTCACCTTTTTATCTCTTTTTTTCCTGATATTAAGACAAACCAAGATAACAGAGGTCTTAGCATGAGAAGGAGCAGCTTAAAACTTAAAAAAAAATTATTTTAATTTTATTTTTTTATTTTTAATAATTGCTTTGACAATGAGCTTTTTCAAGCTGTGATTATTGGGTGTCTGCTGTAACAGGAGAGACATAACTGTAACATTCAGAGATGAATATATAATAGAGGGATGTACAAAGTATTATCTAAACAAGAAGGAGGAAGAGAGGGGAAGAAACAGCAAAGACTTGGTAGAGAAGGTGACACTTGAGTGAGAAAGAATGAGCAAGATGTTCACCAGTTCAGAAATGTGTTGATGTCTTTTAGTGTTCTGCCCTTTCTTTGGATTTCAGCACAACCTAGAAAATTCCTTTGGGAAGTCATTGGAAGCTACTGGGAACAGAGAAATTCTTGGGAAGTATATATTAGTGTTTTTCTGGATATTGACTTGGACTTCTCTTTATACTAGTGGTGACATGGAACAGCAGGATATTTGGCCAGATTGTTGTTCTTCAGTCTGCTTAAGGTTTGAGTACTGTTAATACATTTATGTCAGTTAAGCAGGAAGCGGTTTCTGCCCTTTTGAGAGCTACTAGAGTGGATTTCTGAGAGCTGTTTGGAATCTCTACTTCCTGTCATGCCAGGCAGCTGTGGGATCTTTAGGACCCAATCTATTAGGGTGCCTCAGTGTTTAATTCTCTTAAAGTATCTCACCAGTGTATTTTTTCTTTTGGACTAAAAACGGATTATATTTTGACTTTGCTACTTTTTTTCTTAACCTTTGGTATATCTAGTGGTGGATGGGTTGGTAAGAAGGAGCCCTGTAAACCAGTAACTAATACAGTGGATAAGAGTGGATATGGCACTTACTATAAAAGAGAGAGAAATGACATTGTGTGCTTTGAAGAAGATATTACTTCAGAATTGCACTAGATGGTCTATAATCTCTCTCCCAGTCCCAAATAGTACATGATTGTATGGTTTTGTGAAATTTTTATTTATGAGTATAGAGAGTATGTGGTAATATCTATATAATAGATATATTAAAAGCTCATGAAAAAGAATGTTGATTTTAAAATAACTAGTTCCAATGTGACAAAATTATAGAAGTAGGAAAAGTGATTTTTTGGTTATAAAATTCTGAAACAACCAGCAGTGGTTGTTGAACATTTTCCAAAAAGTAGTCAAGTGAGAAAATATTTCTTTAATAACTTTTCTGAAATTAGTCTTTCCCTGAGTGGTAGATGATACGAAAGATGTATAAAATAGTGTTTCTCTCCTTGAGAGGCTTTGATTTCATTAGAAATATAAGATTCCATAAGCTAAAAAAATTAGTCCCAGCCAGTAAACTGGGTATAGACTTTGAGAATTTAATGAAAGGTAGATGATTAGTTTTCTAGGGCTACTGTAGCAAAATACCACAAATTAGCTGACTTAGAAGATCAGAAAGTGGGCTTCCCTGGTGGTCCAGTGGGTAAAGAGTCTGCCTTGTAGTGCAAGGGGCTCCGGTTCAATCCCTGGCAGGGGAAGATCCCACGTGCCGTGGAGTGGCTGGACGGGTGTGTCCAATTAAGCGCCAGTGCTCTGAAGCCCATTCGCCCAGAGCTGATGTTCTCCAACGAGAGAGGCCACTGCGATGGGAGGCCCACACAGGCCAAAGAATTAGGATGCATGAAAACAAATAAATGAAGGACCAATAAAAGAGGTCAAAATTAAAAAAAAGGAAAAAAAGAAGACCAGAAAGTTGTAACCTTAGAGTTTTAGAAACTGGAAGTCTGATAGCAAGAGGTTGGCAGGGCCGTTGGTCCCCTTGAAAGTACAGAGAAGAATCTGTTCCAGGCCTCTCCTTAGCTTCTGGAAGTCTCAGGCATTCCTTAACTTGTAGATAACCATCATCTCCCTGTATCTCTTCACAGTCTTTTCTCTGTGTGTATCTGTCTCTTTTGTCAAAACTTCCCTTTCTTATAAGGACAGAAGTTGCATTGGGTTAGGACTGATCCTCATGGCCTCATTTTAATCTGATGACCCTATTTCCAAATAAAAATAAAATCACATTCTGACGTACTAGAGATTAGGACTTTGACAAATCTTTTATTGGCAAACACAATTTAAACCCAGAACGATGGGCTTGATGGTTAAGGAAAGAACTTGGTTGGTTAAGATGTGAATTATCAGAGAAAAGTGGAAATATGATAAGATAAGTCTTTGCAGTATCCAAACCCTCATTAGAGGCTGCTCCAAGAAATTCATCTTAGTGGAACCAAAGAGTTCTGAGATCCCCAAGTAGGGCCATTTAGAGACAAAAGATTACTTCCATTTTTTCCCTTAATTATTTTGTTCACAGCATACTATTGTGGCAGCTTTCCTTTTTCTCTAAGCAATTTTATTGCTGCACTCCACATAACTAGTCTTGGCCATTAAGATGTTGATTGAATAGCCCATAAAATTTATTTTAGGTTATACAAATTAAATTATTTTAACTTAGATAGTCATTTATAATAATAGAAAATGTTTTGCTTTGTAAATGAATTTATGGAAAAGTAGATGACTTCACTCAAAGACTTTCACAATAGAAAATGAAGATGGATCATGACATTTCTTAACCTGTGGCTCTTAGGGTTAGGGCAGTAGTTCTCAAGTGTAGCTACTCCTAGAAGGCTTAAAAGTATGTTGATACTCAGATCCCTGCCCCTCCCCCAATAACTGTTTTTTGGTTTTTTTTTTTGCAGGGGCAGGGATAGTTTGGGGTTCAGGCATTAGTGTTTTTCAAAAAACTCTCCAGGTTTGCATATCTGGTAGTAGCTCACTGAATTAGGGAAATAAGTAAGTTGGATTCTTGTCTTTGCTGTGACCTTTGGACATTCTCTAAAACTTTCAAGTCTCAGGTACTTCTGAGAATAAGAAATCTAGGTATATCTCTGGCATGTACCAGCTCTCTTATAGCCATGCGCAAAGTACTAGCTCTCTGATAGCCATGGGCAAAGTGCTGGAATTCTTTTTGAGTCTCAGTTTTCTCATTTGTAGAATGGAGATTTTTTTTTTACAATTATTTATTTATTTTAGCTATGCTTTACTGTGTGGTCTTTTCTCTAGTTATGGGGAGTAGAAACTACTGTCTAGTTGTGGTGCGCAGGCTTCTCTTTGCAGTGGCTTCTCGTGTTGTGGAGCATAGGCTCTAGGGCAGCAGGTTTCAGTGGGTGGGCTCTAGAGCACAACCTGAATAGTTGTGGTGCAAGAACTTAGTTGCTCCAAGGCATGTGGGACCTTCCCAGTTCAGGGATTGAACCTGTGTCTCCTGCATTGGCAGGTGGATTCTTTACCACTGAACTACCAGGGAAGCCCTAGAATGGAGATTATTAAAACTACCTTCCAGAGTTGCTGTGATAAATATTTGTGGATACTTCAGAATGCTTTATAGATTCCAAAGTACTCTGTAAAAGTGAGGGTTTAAAAAAATGTCAGTGGCAGATAAATTGCCCAAGGTGTTATAATTGCTTGGTGCCCTAGACAGGACTAGACTCCACATTTCCTGAATCTTTCAATTTCCCCATTAACTTGAAAGGTGATTTTTCTTCTGTCTCTTTAATTTTTTTCAGTTCTTTTTTTAAGTTGTGCCTATGTGTCTGCTGTTTTGGATATTTTCAGACTCCTTGTTATAGAGAACAGTGTATTAGTTTAGAGTGAAGATCGTGGAAAATGTTTTGCTTTGTAAATGAATTTATGGAAAAGTAGATGACTTCACTCAAAGACTTTCACAATAGAAAATGAAGATGGATCATGACATTTCTTAACCTGTGGCTCTTAGGGTTAGGGCAGTAGTTCTCAAGTGTAGCTACTCCTAGAAGGCTTAAAAGTATGTTGATACTCAGATCCCTGCCCCTCCCCCAATAACTGTTTTTTGGTTTTTTTTTTTGCAGGGGCAGGGATAGTTTGGGGTTCAGGCATTAGTGTTTTTCAAAAAACTCTCCAGGTTTGCATATCTGGTAGTAGCTCACTGAATTAGGGAAATAAGTAAGTTGGATTCTTGTCTTTGCTGTGACCTTTGGACATTCTCTAAAACTTTCAAGTCTCAGGTACTTCTGAGAATAAGAAATCTAGGTATATCTCTGGCATGTACCAGCTCTCTTATAGCCATGCGCAAAGTACTAGCTCTCTGATAGCCATGGGCAAAGTGCTGGAATTCTTTTTGAGTCTCAGTTTTCTCATTTGTAGAATGGAGATTTTTTTTTTACAATTATTTATTTATTTTAGCTATGCTTTACTGTGTGGTCTTTTCTCTAGTTATGGGGAGTAGAAACTACTGTCTAGTTGTGGTGCGCAGGCTTCTCTTTGCAGTGGCTTCTCGTGTTGTGGAGCATAGGCTCTAGGGCAGCAGGTTTCAGTGGGTGGGCTCTAGAGCACAACCTGAATAGTTGTGGTGCAAGAACTTAGTTGCTCCAAGGCATGTGGGACCTTCCCAGTTCAGGGATTGAACCTGTGTCTCCTGCATTGGCAGGTGGATTCTTTACCACTGAACTACCAGGGAAGCCCTAGAATGGAGATTATTAAAACTACCTTCCAGAGTTGCTGTGATAAATATTTGTGGATACTTCAGAATGCTTTATAGATTCCAAAGTACTCTGTAAAAGTGAGGGTTTAAAAAAATGTCAGTGGCAGATAAATTGCCCAAGGTGTTATAATTGCTTGGTGCCCTAGACAGGACTAGACTCCACATTTCCTGAATCTTTCAATTTCCCCATTAACTTGAAAGGTGATTTTTCTTCTGTCTCTTTAATTTTTTTCAGTTCTTTTTTTAAGTTGTGCCTATGTGTCTGCTGTTTTGGATATTTTCAGACTCCTTGTTATAGAGAACAGTGTATTAGTTTAGAGTGAAGATCGTGGATTTTGGAGTTGTTTGGATATGAAGACCATTCCTGGCTCTCTTACTAACCAAATCATTTAACCTCTTTAGGTTTCAGTTTCTCTATAGGTTAAATGTAGCATCAAATGAGAAAATAATGTGATAGCACTTAGCACTATGCTTGATGTGTAATATCAAGCACCGGTAATTTTTTATTATATGAGAGGCAGTGATAGAGAAGGATAAATGCAGTTGGTAAGTGGCAGAGAAGAGGTCTTTCCATTTGATTTTATTGAGTCATCTTCTTTTGGTTACTGTTGGGCTTGGTGGGTTATCCTCTTGTCTTTGTAACAGCTTTAATTTGTAGAGTTCCAACTATTTTAAAGGTACTTTTACAAATTATTCTCATTTAATCCTCACAATACTGTGCAGGAAAAATGTCTCTGTATATTCAAGGAAATCACAGCTGAGAGATGAAGTGACTTGGTCACCCTGTGAATAAGCAGTGGAGATAGTTACTGTTTAAGGGGAAGCTCCAAACCTTGAGGGCTTGGGTTTTGTTTCAGCTGGACTTTTGGTTTCATAACAGGGACTTTCTGATGTAAACCCAGGAAACCTTAGTTTTGTGGTTGCATTAGTTATCTATTGCTGTGTAAATAAATTGCCTCTGGAACTTAACACCTTAAAAAATAAACATTTATTATCTCAAAAGGCCTGGCCAACCTTAGTTTGACTTGCTGACTGTTAACAGGCAGACATCTTCATTTTCCTGCCAAATGGCCTCTCTGTAGGGCAGCTTACAGCCTGTGAGCTGGCCTCCACAATGATCAGAGAGGAGAGAGCAGTCAGAAGCAGGGTCTTTTATAATCTGATTGATAAATATTTGTGGATACTTCAGAATGCTTTATAGATTCCAAAGTACTCTGTAAAAGTGAGGGTTTAAAAAAATGTCAGTGGCAGATAAATTGCCCAAGGTGTTATAATTGCTTGGTGCCCTAGACAGGACTAGACTCCACATTTCCTGAATCTTTCAATTTCCCCATTAACTTGAAAGGTGATTTTTCTTCTGTCTCTTTAATTTTTTTCAGTTCTTTTTTTAAGTTGTGCCTATGTGTCTGCTGTTTTGGATATTTTCAGACTCCTTGTTATAGAGAACAGTGTATTAGTTTAGAGTGAAGATCGTGGATTTTGGAGTTGTTTGGATATGAAGACCATTCCTGGCTCTCTTACTAACCAAATCATTTAACCTCTTTAGGTTTCAGTTTCTCTATAGGTTAAATGTAGCATCAAATGAGAAAATAATGTGATAGCACTTAGCACTATGCTTGATGTGTAATATCAAGCACCGGTAATTTTTTATTATATGAGAGGCAGTGATAGAGAAGGATAAATGCAGTTGGTAAGTGGCAGAGAAGAGGTCTTTCCATTTGATTTTATTGAGTCATCTTCTTTTGGTTACTGTTGGGCTTGGTGGGTTATCCTCTTGTCTTTGTAACAGCTTTAATTTGTAGAGTTCCAACTATTTTAAAGGTACTTTTACAAATTATTCTCATTTAATCCTCACAATACTGTGCAGGAAAAATGTCTCTGTATATTCAAGGAAATCACAGCTGAGAGATGAAGTGACTTGGTCACCCTGTGAATAAGCAGTGGAGATAGTTACTGTTTAAGGGGAAGCTCCAAACCTTGAGGGCTTGGGTTTTGTTTCAGCTGGACTTTTGGTTTCATAACAGGGACTTTCTGATGTAAACCCAGGAAACCTTAGTTTTGTGGTTGCATTAGTTATCTATTGCTGTGTAAATAAATTGCCTCTGGAACTTAACACCTTAAAAAATAAACATTTATTATCTCAAAAGGCCTGGCCAACCTTAGTTTGACTTGCTGACTGTTAACAGGCAGACATCTTCATTTTCCTGCCAAATGGCCTCTCTGTAGGGCAGCTTACAGCCTGTGAGCTGGCCTCTCCACAATGATCAGAGAGAGGAGAGAGCAGTCAGAAGCAGGGTCTTTTATAATCTGATTTCAGAAATGACATGCCATCACTTCTACTATATGCTTTTGATCATACATGCTGATCCTCCTACCATTTAGGAAAGGATACACAGGGTTCAGATACCAGAAGGCAGTGTATTTTTCTTGGAGGCTGGTTATTACAGTTGTAGAGAATCTTTGAGGGCTAGGCTATCCATATCATTTATTAAGGAGTTAAACGACAATATTAAGGGTGCAGATTCTGTCCTATGTTTCATGCATGGTAGATGCCAGGAGAATTCCCATATGTCTTAAGGGATGGTTTCTCAGGATGCAGGGAGCAGGGAATCCTTTAGAAGCCTCCTGAGTCTTAATTATCTACTCTCAGTCCAAGTTGGTAGCATAATTATGCCTGTTTTTACAGCTAGGACACTTTACTGAGGGATTGGGAACATAAGAGGATTTCTTTGTTGTTGAGTGCTGTGATGAAATTGTCCTTGGAAGTATGAGCATTATAATTATTTTACCATTAGAGAAATTTTGAGGAAAGAACTGTATAGGCCTGTTCACTTAGTGTTTTTGAAAATGCTTTCACATTCATTTTCATGTAATTGTCCCAAAGGAGTAGAGTGATGATACGGAAATCGACTGCCCTCTAAGTCAGCACCTCTGATGTTGAGTTCCAGCTTTGGCACTGACTGTGTGATCTAAGTCAGCATCTGATGACAGGAAAAATGTCTCTGTATATTCAAGGAAATCACAGCTGAGAGATGAAGTGACTTGGTCACCCTGTGAATAAGCAGTGGAGATAGTTACTGTTTAAGGGGAAGCTCCAAACCTTGAGGGCTTGGGTTTTGTTTCAGCTGGACTTTTGGTTTCATAACAGGGACTTTCTGATGTAAACCCAGGAAACCTTAGTTTTGTGGTTGCATTAGTTATCTATTGCTGTGTAAATAAATTGCCTCTGGAACTTAACACCTTAAAAAATAAACATTTATTATCTCAAAAGGCCTGGCCAACCTTAGTTTGACTTGCTGACTGTTAACAGGCAGACATCTTCATTTTCCTGCCAAATGGCCTCTCTGTAGGGCAGCTTACAGCCTGTGAGCTGGCCTCTCCACAATGATCAGAGAGAGGAGAGAGCAGTCAGAAGCAGGGTCTTTTATAATCTGATTTCAGAAATGACATGCCATCACTTCTACTATATGCTTTTGATCATACATGCTGATCCTCCTACCATTTAGGAAAGGATACACAGGGTTCAGATACCAGAAGGCAGTGTATTTTTCTTGGAGGCTGGTTATTACAGTTGTAGAGAATCTTTGAGGGCTAGGCTATCCATATCATTTATTAAGGAGTTAAACGACAATATTAAGGGTGCAGATTCTGTCCTATGTTTCATGCATGGTAGATGCCAGGAGAATTCCCATATGTCTTAAGGGATGGTTTCTCAGGATGCAGGGAGCAGGGAATCCTTTAGAAGCCTCCTGAGTCTTAATTATCTACTCTCAGTCCAAGTTGGTAGCATAATTATGCCTGTTTTTACAGCTAGGACACTTTACTGAGGGATTGGGAACATAAGAGGATTTCTTTGTTGTTGAGTGCTGTGATGAAATTGTCCTTGGAAGTATGAGCATTATAATTATTTTACCATTAGAGAAATTTTGAGGAAAGAACTGTATAGGCCTGTTCACTTAGTGTTTTTGAAAATGCTTTCACATTCATTTTCATGTAATTGTCCCAAAGGAGTAGAGTGATGATACGGGAAATCGACTGCCCTCTAAGTCAGCACCTCTGATGTTGAGTTCCAGCTTTGGCACTGACTGTGTGATCTTGATAAAGACATATTCTCTTGAACGCTAGTTTTCTTAAGTGTAACATGGAGGTATTATAGTAGAGTCTTAGGATTTTGAAGTGCAACCTCATGAGATTGAGAAGTGCAAAGAGGCTGAGGAAGTGGAACTTCCTCATCTCCTTTTCTGTCAGAGCAGTTCTACTTTTTATCTGTCTAAATGTTGGTGTTTCTGTAAGATTTGATTGGAAGAAGGATTGAAAGGCTTCGGGAAAAAAAAAAAAGCCTGGAAATGAGTGGGTTGAGGGATCTTAAAATACTTCTTTTTTAAGAAAGGGGATTGGTTTTTCTGATGCTGTTGGGTAAGTAGTTGTCTCAGGGGTGCAGGATTATCCTTCTTCCTACATTTCTACAATGGAACAGTGGACCTGGAGGAAGGACGGAAGGGGAATGGAAAAGAAAACCCCCCTAGAATCTGTGAATGTTTCTGTGGTGATGTGAGGAGAGAATTGTAGAATTTGGGGATTGATTGTTTCCTGTTAGGATGTCTAACACAGCCTTTACTCCATGTTTAATTTTCTTCTGTGAAGTTCCTATCAAGTTTTTCTCCAATATCTGGTTGCATACTTCTATGATGGAGAGCTCTCTATTGCTGGAGGTGGTCATTTTCATGGTTCGACATTTTGGCTCTTAAAACTAAAACCTGCTGCTCTGTGACTCTCTAATCACTGGCCTCTCACATGAGGAAGTTTAGGCTTAGGCAGATGAAATGGTATATGTCAGACCACTGTGTGTGCATCTTCCCTTGGCTTCCAGCTGAGGGGATCAAACAAGACAGAGACCTATTAGTTTCTGGAGCCTTGGATTCATCCTCGTGTCTTTGTGGGTGAGTAGTTTTTATTAAAACTATTTATTCTTTTTCATGAATTTGCTGAGTTTGTTAGTACTAGAATCATTAGAATTTTTTATTATTCCAATTTATTAGTACTAGAAACAAACTTGCTGATTGCATGGTCTGTTTTGATTATCATTTTATAGATTAATAACTGAGTTCCAGAGAGGTAAAGACATCTGCTTAAAGTCATACACAGAAATCCTGTGACAGAACTGGGATTAGGACCTTGGTCTCCTAGTAGCCAGTCCTGAACGTCTGTCCATAGACAGCTCTTAAAGAGGAGTTGTACCAAACTCTAAAACTTTTTAAGTGCTATGTGATTGTGTACCTTGCTTGAGATTTCTACTAGGGTAGACAAAATTTTCTACTAGGGTAGACAAAATTAGTTAAAAATTACATAGATTTCCACCTAAAAATATCATTCTGTTTTTCTACATCACAAGACAAGGTAGATGGATTCCATCCACACAATTATGGAGCACCTATATAGAAGCTCATCTGCTACATTCTTGAAAATGTCTACTTCAGGTCACGATTCAGAAACCTTTATTTTGTAAGGCTTCCAAACTGTTTCCCTCCCTCCCCTGACCCCTATGCCTCATGGAAATGTTTTTATTATAGAACTTTACATGCTGTGTGGGCATTGAGTGTGATGAAAAGAATATGAATACTGGATTCAAACAGGCAGACCTGGAACCCTTTACATGCTGTGGTGATGTGAGGAGAGAATTGTAGAATTTGGGGATTGATTGTTTCCTGTTAGGATGTCTAACACAGCCTTTACTCCATGTTTAATTTTCTTCTGTGAAGTTCCTATCAAGTTTTTCTCCAATATCTGGTTGCATACTTCTATGATGGAGAGCTCTCTATTGCTGGAGGTGGTCATTTTCATGGTTCGACATTTTGGCTCTTAAAACTAAAACCTGCTGCTCTGTGACTCTCTAATCACTGGCCTCTCACATGAGGAAGTTTAGGCTTAGGCAGATGAAATGGTATATGTCAGACCACTGTGTGTGCATCTTCCCTTGGCTTCCAGCTGAGGGGATCAAACAAGACAGAGACCTATTAGTTTCTGGAGCCTTGGATTCATCCTCGTGTCTTTGTGGGTGAGTAGTTTTTATTAAAACTATTTATTCTTTTTCATGAATTTGCTGAGTTTGTTAGTACTAGAATCATTAGAATTTTTTATTATTCCAATTTATTAGTACTAGAAACAAACTTGCTGATTGCATGGTCTGTTTTGATTATCATTTTATAGATTAATAACTGAGTTCCAGAGAGGTAAAGACATCTGCTTAAAGTCATACACAGAAATCCTGTGACAGAACTGGGATTAGGACCTTGGTCTCCTAGTAGCCAGTCCTGAACGTCTGTCCATAGACAGCTCTTAAAGAGGAGTTGTACCAAACTCTAAAATTTTTTAAGTGCTATGTGATTGTGTACCTTGCTTGAGATTTCTACTAGGGTAGACAAAATTTTCTACTAGGGTAGACAAAATTAGTTAAAAATTACATAGATTTCCACCTAAAAATATCATTCTGTTTTTCTACATCACAAGACAAGGTAGATGGATTCCATCCACACAATTATGGAGCACCTATATAGAAGCTCATCTGCTACATTCTTGAAAATGTCTACTTCAGGTCACGATTCAGAAACCTTTATTTTGTAAGGCTTCCAAACTGTTTCCCTCCCTCCCCTGACCCCTATGCCTCATGGAAATGTTTTTTATTATAGAACTTTACATGCTGTGTGGGCATTGGAGTGTGATGAAAAGAATATGAATACTGGATTCAAACAGGCAGACCTGGATTGGATCTTGGCTCCAATAATTCATGCTAGGCACATGCTTGACACATAATAAGAGTTCCTGAAATGTCAGCTACTGTTATAGTAATTATTTTTATTGTTACTCATGTCTTATTTCTGCCTTTGTCCTGGGACCTGTCAAGGGAAGTGTTTTTTTTTTTTTCCCTTCAAGCTGTACGTCATAACCCCATAGGTTGTGGATTTAACATAGTATGTTAAACTTAAAAATGCACTAGCATTTTTAAAAAGTAAAAAAAAAAAGTGTCAAATGTAGTATACCAGAGAAAACGTCAGGATATATTGTATATACAAAGAGCAAGGGTTGTCTTTTGAAACTTTTGTCTCAGTTTTGTATTTATAGCTGTGTGTGTGTGCACATGTGCATGTATGTGTGTGTACGAGATCTCCATTTGAATCACATTCTTATTATAGGTTGTAGTCAAAATAGTTTGATAAACCCTGCTTTAGGGAAGAGATTGCTGTTTATATCTGTTATTCACAAGGTGTGACACAGGGTGTGGAACAAATCTGATGTGCATATAACTAAGAAAAGGCAGCCTGAAATTAATTGCTTAGTATATAATACAGACAGTAAATGTGATATAGGATCAATATATGATCAAAGAAAGGGGAGATTGTCTTTAGAAACAACTTAGTAAAATAACTGTAAGCTTATTTTTTGGTGTCTTGAGAGATCTAGGGGTAAATTGCAGCATTGCTACTTACTGGCCAAGGCAATAGGCAAGTATGTTATTTAACCTCTGTTATCCTCATTTTCATCATCTCTAAAATGGAGATAAATAATTATCTCAGGTTTTGAGGGTTAAATGAGATAAAGTTGCTATAGTGGCCAGCACATAATGAACACTTGCCTAATATTTTCATGAGTGGAAATGGTCATAAGAGACTTGTTTGAGGAGGCGGGCATTTGTCCTTGAAGTACTGGCAAGGATTTGATGTGGGAAATGTTTCAGAAGTCCTGCATGTGGATTCTGTTAAAGTCCTGCATGTTTTACTCTGTTAAAGGCCTCAGTGTTTTTCTCTTAAAATCTTTTCTGCATGTTTTCCTAAGATACCTGCAGTCTTTTTTCTCTTCAAAACCACTTCCTGGTAGAAAGTCCAATGTAAGCTGTACCTACTTGCCTTTGGCCCTTCTCAGAGACCAGTTCATTCCCATAGACAGGGAAAAGGAGATTAACCCAAGTTGTCTGAACCAAGTTATACTTTAAGGCAGAACATCTGGGAGGGGAGATAGTAGTAACTGAAGAAGTTTCAGCATGGCCTCTACAGGAAGGGACCCAGGGCAGGTAAACAGGAAGAAACCTTGGCTCCTTGTACAAAGCCTAGGATGGAACTTTAGAGGCACAGGTCCTTCTAAAGGCAGGTAGTGTAAGGGTGGGGAGGAAAGCGAGCCCTTCTCAGACTTCTGATGATGCTAGAAAAGAGAGAAATTTTGTTTCTGAGCCTGTGGATGAGGAAGAGAGAGTTGAGAGGGTTGGAGGGAGTGGGGAAGAGAAAAAGGAAGTGCTTGCTAGGTATCTGAATTAGCTTGTGGAAGGAGCACCAGTCTGGGTTCTAGTTCTGATCTCTGTTCTTTTGTAAAGTACTTGCCCATTTTAGCTCTTGTTAAAGTAAGGAGCTCTCTAAAATGTGGTCTTAAATCTTTTATCTATTTAATAAAGTCTAGAATAAAGATCCAAATGTAGTATTCTAGGAGTCTAAAAGAGAGAACTTCTGTTTGGTTTAGTCTGTGTCAGAGTTTTTTAATCTTTTGACTATTGATATTTTAGATAGTACAGTTTTATGTTGGGAGCTAAGGCTGTATATTGTAGGATATTTAGCAGCATCCTTGTCTTCCACCCAGACAAGTGTCCACCCCAACTCCAATTGTAACAATTAGGAACGTCTCTAGACATTGCCACATGTCTCCTAGGGAATAAGATCAGCCCTGATTGAGAAATAGTGGTCAACATACATGCAAATTGTAGGGACAACTAAAAGTTAAATTCAGTGATGATGATGATGATGATGTTGTTCTTCAGTTGACTTTCTAAGTCATGTCCAGCTCTTTGCAACCCCATGGACTGCAACACGCAAGGCTCTCCTGTCCTTCACGATCTCCTGGACTTTGCTGAAATTGATGTCCACTGAGGCAGTGATGCTATCTAACCATCTCACCCTCTGCTGCTCCCTTCTTTTACCTTCAGTCTTTCCCAGCTTCAGGGTCTTTTCCAGTGAGTCAACTCTTTGCAACAGATGGCCAAAGTATTGGAGTTTTACCTTCAGCATCTGTCCTTCCATTGAATATTCAGGGTTGATTTCCTTTAGGATTGACTGGCTTGATCTCCTTGCTGAACAAGGGACTCTCAAGAGTCTTCTCCAGCACTATAGTTTGAAAGCATCAGTTCTTCAGTGCTCAGCCTTCTTTATGGTTCAACTGTCACATCTGTACATGACTACTGGAAAAACCATAGCCTAGACTATATGGGCCTTTAAGATAAATTTAGTGATGATGATCATAATACTAAAAAACTCTCCTATAGCACCTACTATGTGCCAGACACTGTTCTAAGGCTTTAAATATATTAACCCATTTCATCCCCGTAATAATCCTATGAATTAGGTACTATTATTGTCCTTGTTTTGCAAATGAGCAAACTTGTTATGCAAATGAGGAAATAAGGTTAAGTGAATTAATACAGCTAATGCTTTTATGAAATGCTGTGTGTCAGGGCCTCTGCTAAGTACCTTACCTATGTTATCTCATTTAATCCTCACAATCACTCTGTGAGGTGGGTACAAGTGCTATTGCAGTTTTACAGATTGGGAAGCTGTACTGTCTAACCCAGTATTAAGCACTGGGGACAGACTGGACTAGATTAGTTCCAGAGTACTTTTTCCTATTTTATCTTCAGGAGAGTGTTGTGAAGTAGATAGGATATAGGTGAAGACACTGAGATTCAGAGAATGGGGAAGTAGCTGGCAGAGCTGGCATTTCTGGTGTATATGTTTTATTTTATTTTTGTGGTTGACTGTGATGTTTCCAGCCACAGAAAGCAGCAGACAGTCAGGTGACAACGTGCAGCAAAGGAATACTGAGCCCCTGTCTGTGATGAGGGAGAGCTGAGAGGCACTCCTCCTGATTTGTAATCTAAAGTTTGTTGGGGAGACATTCTTCTGCTCTCCTATACACTTAGTCCTTCTTGATTGATACTGACTATGTATCACAAGTTGTAATTATGTTAAAACTGACTTTCTTTTTCTTTCTTTCTTTTTTTTACTATCTGACTTCTGTAGCATTCTATCCTATAAACTCCATAAATACATACATATGTGTAAACAGACTCTGTTTTGTTTTCCACACTATCTCAGCACAGTGGCTTATATGCAGTAGTTACTTTGTGAACTGTCTGAATCAGTAGGCAGAAGGGAAGGGGATAGAGTCAGAGAGGATGATTTATTCAAGATCAGACAGCAGATTGGTAGCACTTTTGGGACTAGATCTGATTTATACTATCTTTAGGACCAAACTTCTTTCTAAAACATTGTACTGCTTGCCATGTACCTGTCATACAGTTGAGATGATATGAACTTGCTTTGTGGCCTTAGGCAAATCCTTGGTTTTCCGTCTATAAACAAAAGTATTAAACAGCTGCTCCTATAGCACCTACTATGTGCCAGACACTGTTCTAAGGCTTTAAATATATTAACCCATTTCATCCCCGTAATAATCCTATGAATTAGGTACTATTATTGTCCTTGTTTTGCAAATGAGCAAACTTGTTATGCAAATGAGGAAATAAGGTTAAGTGAATTAATACAGCTAATGCTTTTATGAAATGCTGTGTGTCAGGGCCTCTGCTAAGTACCTTACCTATGTTATCTCATTTAATCCTCACAATCACTCTGTGAGGTGGGTACAAGTGCTATTGCAGTTTTACAGATTGGGAAGCTGTACTGTCTAACCCAGTATTAAGCACTGGGGACAGACTGGACTAGATTAGTTCCAGAGTACTTTTTCCTATTTTATCTTCAGGAGAGTGTTGTGAAGTAGATAGGATATAGGTGAAGACACTGAGATTCAGAGAATGGGGAAGTAGCTGGCAGAGCTGGCATTTCTGGTGTATATGTTTTATTTTATTTTTGTGGTTGACTGTGATGTTTCCAGCCACAGAAAGCAGCAGACAGTCAGGTGACAACGTGCAGCAAAGGAATACTGAGCCCCTGTCTGTGATGAGGGAGAGCTGAGAGGCACTCCTCCTGATTTGTAATCTAAAGTTTGTTGGGGAGACATTCTTCTGCTCTCCTATACACTTAGTCCTTCTTGATTGATACTGACTATGTATCACAAGTTGTAATTATGTTAAAACTGACTTTCTTTTCTTTCTTTCTTTTTTTTACTATCTGACTTCTGTAGCATTCTATCCTATAAACTCCATAAATACATACATATGTGTAAACAGACTCTGTTTTGTTTTCCACACTATCTCAGCACAGTGGCTTATATGCAGTAGTTACTTTGTGAACTGTCTGAATCAGTAGGCAGAAGGGAAGGGGATAGAGTCAGAGAGGATGATTTATTCAAGATCAGACAGCAGATTGGTAGCACTTTTGGGACTAGATCTGATTTATACTATCTTTAGGACCAAACTTCTTTCTAAAACATTGTACTGCTTGCCATGTACCTGTCATACAGTTGAGATGATATGAACTTGCTTTGTGGCCTTAGGCAAATCCCTTGGTTTTCCCGTCTATAAACAAAAGTATTAAACAGCTGCTCATTTCTCCTTTGGTTGCCCACCAGTGGTGTCCTGGTGTGACCTCCACCCACAGGTTAAATGTCTACTGTGAACCGGGGAAGCCTCATTTTCCTTTCCAACCCAGAACTAGGAATCGTGTTGTCTCTCTTGAACAGTGACTTTGTATTTCAGTGTCGATGTGGTGGTCAGTGTGTAAAAGATTGAAACGACGTAGGTTTAGGTTCTAGAAGAAGAAGGCAACTGGGTGTCTACTTATACCTCTTCTTTCTTCAGTACTGCAGCTGAGTTTCTGTGGTCATAACCTTAGAGCTTTCTTACTCTTCATTGTAAATTTTGAGATCTGCTCATTTTCTTTTTAGCTTGTAGGGAAAAGAAACAAAGCTACTTACATTCGGGGAGTAGAATGTCCTTCTTTCTTTGTTTTGATTGTTTTGGTCAATAAAACCAGTGACAAGAAATGTCTATCAAGAGAAAATAACTATCTTAGGAAATTAACTGTATGCAGGGCACTTTTCGTGTCTGTTTTCTGAAGTCATTTTCCAGCCATTTTGTAAAAGTAGTGAATACTATTAATATGCTAGTTTTACAAATAAAATAAGGTTCAGGGAGAAGTCATGGTGATGTAGGTATTTGAACCTAAGTCTGACTCTGAAGATCAGGGGTGCCCATGTAACTCTGCCATAACGTGTGTATTTAACAACTTTATTGAGACATAATTCACCTACCATAAAATTCACTTACTTAAAATGTACAATCTGATATTTTGTTTTTAGTGTGTTCACACGTAAAGCTCTGTTTTGTTCCACACTATCTCAGCACAGTGGCTTATATGCAGTAGTTACTTTGTGAACTGTCTGAATCAGTAGGCAGAAGGGAAGGGGATAGAGTCAGAGAGGATGATTTATTCAAGATCAGACAGCAGATTGGTAGCACTTTTGGGACTAGATCTGATTTATACTATCTTTAGGACCAAACTTCTTTCTAAAACATTGTACTGCTTGCCATGTACCTGTCATACAGTTGAGATGATATGAACTTGCTTTGTGGCCTTAGGCAAATCCCTTGGTTTTCCCGTCTATAAACAAAAGTATTAAACAGCTGCTCATTTCTCCTTTGGTTGCCCACCAGTGGTGTCCTGGTGTGACCTCCACCCACAGGTTAAATGTCTACTGTGAACCGGGGAAGCCTCATTTTCCTTTCCAACCCAGAACTAGGAATCGTGTTGTCTCTCTTGAACAGTGACTTTGTATTTCAGTGTCGATGTGGTGGTCAGTGTGTAAAAGATTGAAACGACGTAGGTTTAGGTTCTAGAAGAAGAAGGCAACTGGGTGTCTACTTATACCTCTTCTTTCTTCAGTACTGCAGCTGAGTTTCTGTGGTCATAACCTTAGAGCTTTCTTACTCTTCATTGTAAATTTTGAGATCTGCTCATTTTCTTTTTAGCTTGTAGGGAAAAGAAACAAAGCTACTTACATTCGGGAGTAGAATGTCCTTCTTTCTTTGTTTTGATTGTTTTGGTCAATAAAACCAGTGACAAGAAATGTCTATCAAGAGAAAATAACTATCTTAGGAAATTAACTGTATGCAGGGCACTTTTCGTGTCTGTTTTCTGAAGTCATTTTCCAGCCATTTTGTAAAAGTAGTGAATACTATTAATATGCTAGTTTTACAAATAAAATAAGGTTCAGGGAGAAGTCATGGTGATGTAGGTATTTGAACCTAAGTCTGACTCTGAAGATCAGGGGTGCCCATGTAACTCTGCCATAACGTGTGTATTTAACAACTTTATTGAGACATAATTCACCTACCATAAAATTCACTTACTTAAAATGTACAATCTGATATTTTGTTTTTTAGTGTGTTCACAGTAATATAATGCTATATATATTTAGTATATGTACAGTCATTACATATCCCAGTTTTAGAACATTTTGTCCTCCTAAAAGAAACCTTTTGCCCATTAGTAGCCACTTAACCATTCTCTCCCACAGACAGAGAAGCTTAATGAGTTATGTAGTCCATGGGATCACAAAGAGTTAAACATGACTGAGCCACTGACATTTCACATTTTTCACTTTTGAGCAGTATTTCTCTTAACGCTTCACAAGAACATTATTTCTACAACACTTTACAAGATGTTTATCTCCTTTGTAGGTGAGGAAATTTCCAGTTCAGAAGGGTTAAATAACCAGCTCAAGGTAGCAGAGTATGGAATTGAAACTAGACCTACATTCCGTGACTGCCAGTGTCTCATTACTGTTGATGTTCAGTTTGCTAACTTGCTCAAGGTAGTGTCTGCCAGATTTCTCCACTGTGAACTTCTAATAAATATTTTAGAAGAGGAAGGTACTGTGAAACTATCTGAATATCTTTTTATTTGCCAAACTTTCAATATATTTAATCATTTTTATCTGTTTGGACTCATGGCTTCTTACTTAATTCAACAGGTGACAATCTATTAGCTATATCATTATTTTGATGCTCAAATACTTCCTAATTTGGCCAGTAGAAACACCATTCAGGTTTTCTTCTGTCTACTTTTGACATGTCCCTATTACTCTTGACCACTCTACTTTATTCTGACCCAACAAGATATTCTAGACTCATTTGTTCTTTCTGTACCCAAACAATCATTTAAAACAAAGAAATGTCTATCAAGAGAAAATAACTATCTTAGGAAATTAACTGTATGCAGGGCACTTTTCGTGTCTGTTTTCTGAAGTCATTTTCCAGCCATTTTGTAAAAGTAGTGAATACTATTAATATGCTAGTTTTACAAATAAAATAAGGTTCAGGGAGAAGTCATGGTGATGTAGGTATTTGAACCTAAGTCTGACTCTGAAGATCAGGGGTGCCCATGTAACTCTGCCATAACGTGTGTATTTAACAACTTTATTGAGACATAATTCACCTACCATAAAATTCACTTACTTAAAATGTACAATCTGATATTTTGTTTTTTAGTGTGTTCACAGTAATATAATGCTATATATATTTAGTATATGTACAGTCATTACATATCCCAGTTTTAGAACATTTTGTCCTCCTAAAAGAAACCCTGTGCCCATTAGTAGCCACTTAACCATTCTCTCCCACAGACAGAGAAGCTTAATGAGTTATGTAGTCCATGGGATCACAAAGAGTTAAACATGACTGAGCCACTGACATTTCACATTTTTCACTTTTGAGCAGTATTTCTCTTAACGCTTCACAAGAACATTATTTCTACAACACTTTACAAGATGTTTATCTCCTTTGTAGGTGAGGAAATTTCCAGTTCAGAAGGGTTAAATAACCAGCTCAAGGTAGCAGAGTATGGAATTGAAACTAGACCTACATTCCGTGACTGCCAGTGTCTCATTACTGTTGATGTTCAGTTTGCTAACTTGCTCAAGGTAGTGTCTGCCAGATTTCTCCACTGTGAACTTCTAATAAATATTTTAGAAGAGGAAGGTACTGTGAAACTATCTGAATATCTTTTTATTTGCCAAACTTTCAATATATTTAATCATTTTTATCTGTTTGGACTCATGGCTTCTTACTTAATTCAACAGGTGACAATCTATTAGCTATATCATTATTTTGATGCTCAAATACTTCCTAATTTGGCCAGTAGAAACACCATTCAGGTTTTCTTCTGTCTACTTTTGACATGTCCCTATTACTCTTGACCACTCTACTTTATTCTGACCCAACAAGATATTCTAGACTCATTTGTTCTTTCTGTACCCCCAAACAATCCATTTCACCAAGGAGCCGTAGTTTCTTTTATTAAGTAGTATTTAGAAGCCAAGGTCTGCCTGCTGATGTTGCTGTTGAATTGGTGCTGTTCCCAGACCCTGTCTGTAGAATAGTGAGGAAATGAAATTCCATCTCCCTGTTACAGGCTGTTTGTGTGGATGGCCTTCTCATTCTGTATGAGTTCCAACCCCCTAAACCAGGCTGCTTCACCTCTGGGACTCCCTCACTTCTTTATTTTGGTCTCTGACATACCCAATATGGATGCCCTCCTTGCTGAACTCAGTCTGCCTCCCTGCCCCATGTGTGGATGCCTTTCTCACCTCCTTGGGCTCTGATTCTCCTTACTAGTCCTCCTCTCACTCTCCACTCCCCAGTATAGACCATCCTCACTCTGCTAAGGCTATGATCACAATGTTGGGTTGTCGTCATCATTTCTTAACTAGGCTGTCATAACACAGTAGATTCCTAATAGTCTTACTGCTGCTAATATTCCCTTACCTTACATACTTCCGCGAGAGTGATCTTTCTAAGATATATCAAATGCCATAGCTGTGCTTAATAATAGTTCCTCTTGCTTGTAGAATATATTTCAAGTTCCTTAAGCTCACATTCAAAGCACTCGATAAGATCTGACCCAAAAAATCCCTACCCCAAACTGTATGAAGGACAGTATAATAACAACGTGTGTCTTCTGACAGCCTGTCTCCATTCAGTTTGTCTCCAGAGAGGCACTTAAGAGGAAGTATTAGCAAAGGAAGGTTTTAGACTTTCTCAATGACTTGGGTTTTCTTTTCTACTCTAAGTTTGAATTGTCTCATTTGAAAGCCTAGGGTCTTTCCATGCTTCATAATCATAGCAATGAATGGTAAAAATAAATATTTATACTAATTGGTTCATAGATGGTCAGTTTTATACACAGACTAAACAGTACAGCACTTTGCCAAAAATAAGTGTAGCATTGCTTAAACATTGTGTATTAATACCATTTCTTTGTAATTGGGTTAAATGGTGTATTTTGCACTACCAGAAGTTGCAGTTTTTAATATGTTAGTAAATGAAATGTCTTTTGCCTTCCAAAAAATAGATTGTCTACTTTTGAGATTTTCAGTCTAATTAAAATAATTTCAAAATCGGTGTCAGAACTATATATATTCTATAGGGATTCCCTTGTAGCTAAGCTGGTAAAAAATTCACCTGCAATTCAGGAGACCCCGGTTTGATTCCTGGGTTGGGAAGATCCCCTGGAGCAGGGATAGGCTACCCACTCCAGTATTCTTGGGCTACCCTGGTGATTCAAACAGTAAAGAATCTGTCTGCAATTTGGGAGACCTGCGTTCGACCCCTGGGTCGGGAAGATTCCATGGAGAAGGGAAAGGCTACCCACTGCAGTATTGTTGCCTGGAGAATTCCATGGCTCGTCCATGGGTCGCAAAGAGTTGGGCACAACTGTGATCGACTTTGACTTTCATATAAATATATTCAGGTTTTATCTTTTTCTAATACTGCATATATTTTTATACACTATATAATACTAATGCTATATAAATAGTATATATATTTCTATACTATATGTATTTAATTTTTAGCTCATCTATATATACCTTCTATATGCTATGCATATTTAGTTTTCTAATACTATATATATTCTATTTTTAGTTCATCCTGTTGAGGTATAGCTCAACAGGAATTGCAGTCAAGTTGCACTTACCTACAAGGCTAACTTAGTTTGATTTGGCCTAAGAGTCAGTGAAATGTTCTCAACTCAAGATTAGCACTGTTCTATCTGTCTAGGGGTAATAGAAATGAAAGAAATAGAAAAGCTTTTATTTTATGATGTTGAGGGAGCAGCATGGGAAGAGGTTTAGGATGTGATTGACTGGAATTCTATCTAATTCCAGGTCTAGTATTTGTTAGATTTGCAGTCTCTGGCAGTTGAGCACTCCATGTCTCATTTTTCTAATCTGTAAGATGAGGATAATAAAACTGATATTTTAGAGCTGTTATGATAAATAAATTTCTTCTAGGGCAGACTGATTTTGACTTTGTGGATGACAGTGGGATCCCAGTCATCAACCCAAGCATTGTCTCTGGCTGAGTGTATCGTTTCACACTTCTTAAGTCACTTCTACTCACATTATCTTACATAAGCTTCACAGTGTGTTCTGAGAGGAAAAGACTGTGTGATTGTTCCTACTTGAAAAAAATGAGGAAACTGGTGCTCAGAGAAGTTAAGTGGCTTGTCCGAGAACTAGGATTTCTGAGTCCCAGTTTAGGACTATTACTTTTGTGCACTGACCAGTCCTTGGATAGGGCAGTGTGGTAAAAAGAGTCCTGAATTGAAAGTCAAGAATATCCCGGTTTTAGTCTTTGCTAAGAGAATTTGGGAGTTATCTCAGTTTCTGCTTTATGGAGACAAAAATGCTGACTGTTTTGCCTAACTCCCTTTAATTTGTTTATTCAGCAGACAGTTATCAAACATTTACTGTACTATACCCTGTGATATGCTTGGTTCCTTCCCTTAGACTGCTCATACTTCACTATGAATAATACATTATCTATATGAGTGAGAAGAGCTATAGTAAGTGTGTGTGTGTGTGTGTGTGTGTGTGTGTGCATGTGTGCGTGTATGTTTGGTGTTATGGAGGGGTGGCTCTGATGGTGGTTGGTAGTCCAGGAGAGATGAGTTTGGAACTGAACTTTGCATGTGAGGAGAAATCTCATAGAATTGTATGACTGTGTTTTGTTGATTGTAAAGAACTGCATAAATATTAGGGACTGTCATATCTTATAGAACAGGGAGGGTACCCAACCCCTGGACCACAGACTGGTACCAGTCTCTGGTCTTTTAGGAACCAGGCCACATAGCAGGAAGTGAGTGATGAACAAAGCTTCATCTGTATTTACAGACACTACCCATTGCTCCCATTACCACTTGAGCTTCACTTTCTGTCAGCTCAGACACTGGATTCACATAGGAACCCAAACCCTGTTGTGCTTGACTGGAATTCTATCTAATTCCAGGTCTAGTATTTGTTAGATTTGCAGTCTCTGGCAGTTGAGCACTCCATGTCTCATTTTTCTAATCTGTAAGATGAGGATAATAAAACTGATATTTTAGAGCTGTTATGATAAATAAATTTCTTCTAGGGCAGACTGATTTTGACTTTGTGGATGACAGTGGGATCCCAGTCATCAACCCAAGCATTGTCTCTGGCTGAGTGTATCGTTTCACACTTCTTAAGTCACTTCTACTCACATTATCTTACATAAGCTTCACAGTGTGTTCTGAGAGGAAAAGACTGTGTGATTGTTCCTACTTGAAAAAAATGAGGAAACTGGTGCTCAGAGAAGTTAAGTGGCTTGTCCGAGAACTAGGATTTCTGAGTCCCAGTTTAGGACTATTACTTTTGTGCACTGACCAGTCCTTGGATAGGGCAGTGTGGTAAAAAGAGTCCTGAATTGAAAGTCAAGAATATCCCGGTTTTAGTCTTTGCTAAGAGAATTTGGGAGTTATCTCAGTTTCTGCTTTATGGAGACAAAAATGCTGACTGTTTTGCCTAACTCCCTTTAATTTGTTTATTCAGCAGACAGTTATCAAACATTTACTGTACTATACCCTGTGATATGCTTGGTTCCTTCCCTTAGACTGCTCATACTTCACTATGAATAATACATTATCTATATGAGTGAGAAGAGCTATAGTAAGTGTGTGTGTGTGTGTGTGTGTGTGTGTGTGCATGTGTGCGTGTATGTTTGGTGTTATGGAGGGGTGGCTCTGATGGTGGTTGGTAGTCCAGGAGAGATGAGTTTGGAACTGAACTTTGCATGTGAGGAGAAATCTCATAGAATTGTATGACTGTGTTTTGTTGATTGTAAAGAACTGCATAAATATTAGGGACTGTCATATCTTATAGAACAGGGAGGGGTACCCAACCCCTGGACCACAGACTGGTACCAGTCTCTGGTCTTTTAGGAACCAGGCCACATAGCAGGAAGTGAGTGATGAACAAAGCTTCATCTGTATTTACAGACACTACCCATTGCTCCCATTACCACTTGAGCTTCACTTTCTGTCAGCTCAGACACTGGATTCACATAGGAACCCAAACCCTGTTGTGCTTGAATCATCCTGAAACCATATCCCTCTTCTCCCCACCCCCATCCATGGAAAAATTATCTTCCGCAAAAATGGTCACTAGTGTTGAAAAAGTGAAGGACTGCTTTAAAAGAAGGTACATCTTTTATAAAGCCATGGCTGACCTAGTGGAACACTGTGCTTGGAGTCTAAGCTTAATTGAGAAGAACAATTTGAGTGGCAAGAAGGTTTGGGAGCTTATTAAAGAGAAATCCATGTCTATAAGTGTTTTGAGTCTAGGAGTCCTTAAAATGGGACATACCTTTTAAAATGATCTTTTGCTTTGACACCACTGTGGACCTTCAAACTGCTTTGGGTTTATAAAGAAATTATTTATAATCTTTTAAAAGAAGCCTGGTGTGCCAAAGTCCATGGCATCACATGGAGTCATACACGACTGGGTGACTGAACTGAACTTTTAAAGAAGCACTTGTGTTGCTGCAGCATTTTAAATATTTAGGAGAGATATTTAAGGCAGCCTTGGAAATAAGAATATATCCCAGGAGGCAGAGCATGACAAAGAAAAATTGGGTGACTTTGCCAGAAGATATGGGATATTTATATTTTTTAGATTTGTTTGGATTCAGTTGATGTAGTTGTTGAGAACCTTTTATGTATGAGGCTTTGATTAGGTACTGAGGGAACAGAAATGAGTGAATGAGGTGTTCCCTTACCAATGAGATTTATTCTTGCTGGAGATACTTGATATCTGTGGTAAATAGATGAGAAGAGTTTCAATGAAGTGCTCTAATATCCTAAGGGAGGAGGACCTACTCAAACTTTTGGGAAGGAATTGCATCAGAGATTGCCAGTTAGAGGACACCTGAAGATTAATAGTTTTCCATGGAAACAAAAGGAGATAAGGAGAGGTAAGGCTATTTCAGTCAGAAATAGCAGGATGAACAAAGCCGCAAAAGCTTAGAGCAGTGCCTGGTACTTAAAGCGTTCAGTAAATAAACATAAATTCTGAGACTTCTGATTCATCATGGTGGAGTAGGACCAGCACTCATCTCTACTATGAGAGCATGAGTATTACAACCATCTGTTAACGACCATCTACAGGAGAACTCTAGAACCTACCAAAAAATGGTCACTAGTGTTGAAAAAGTGAAGGACTGCTTTAAAAGAAGGTACATCTTTTATAAAGCCATGGCTGACCTAGTGGAACACTGTGCTTGGAGTCTAAGCTTAATTGAGAAGAACAATTTGAGTGGCAAGAAGGTTTGGGAGCTTATTAAAGAGAAATCCATGTCTATAAGTGTTTTGAGTCTAGGAGTCCTTAAAATGGGACATACCTTTTAAAATGATCTTTTGCTTTGACACCACTGTGGACCTTCAAACTGCTTTGGGTTTATAAAGAAATTATTTATAATCTTTTAAAAGAAGCCTGGTGTGCCAAAGTCCATGGCATCACATGGAGTCATACACGACTGGGTGACTGAACTGAACTTTTAAAGAAGCACTTGTGTTGCTGCAGCATTTTAAATATTTAGGAGAGATATTTAAGGCAGCCTTGGAAATAAGAATATATCCCAGGAGGCAGAGCATGACAAAGAAAAATTGGGTGACTTTGCCAGAAGATATGGGATATTTATATTTTTTAGATTTGTTTGGATTCAGTTGATGTAGTTGTTGAGAACCTTTTATGTATGAGGCTTTGATTAGGTACTGAGGGAACAGAAATGAGTGAATGAGGTATTCCCTTACCAATGAGATTTATTCTTGCTGGAGATACTTGATATCTGTGGTAAATAGATGAGAAGAGTTTCAATGAAGTGCTCTAATATCCTAAGGGAGGAGGACCTACTCAAACTTTTGGGAAGGAATTGCATCAGAGATTGCCAGTTAGAGGACACCTGAAGATTAATAGTTTTCCATGGAAACAAAAGGAGATAAGGAGAGGTAAGGCTATTTCAGTCAGAAATAGCAGGATGAACAAAGCCGCAAAAGCTTAGAGCAGTGCCTGGTACTTAAAGCGTTCAGTAAATAAACATAAATTCTGAGACTTCTGATTCATCATGGTGGAGTAGGACCAGCACTCATCTCTACTATGAGAGCATGAGTATTACAACCATCTGTTAACGACCATCTACAGGAGAACTCTAGAACCTACCAAAAAAGATACCCCACATCCAAAGTCTAAAAAGGAGCCAGAGAAAAATTGTGGGAGAGGCACAATCACGATAAAATCAAACACCCACTGGGTGGTTACCCACAAACTGGATAACAGTAATACCAGAGAGGGCTTTCTCTGGTAGCTTAGTGGCAAGGAGTTTGCCTGCCAATGCAGGAGACACGGATTCAATCCCTGATCCAGAAAGGTCCCACATGTTGCAGAGCAACTCAGCCTGCGAGCCACAACTATTGAGCCTGTGCTCTAGAGCATTGACCCCATGTAGCACAACTACTGAAGCCCGGGTGCCCTAGAGCCCGAGTTCCGCAAGAAGAGAAGTCACTGCAACAAGAAGCCTGCTCACCTCAACTAGAGAGTAGTTTCCACTCCCTGCCACTAGAGAAGAGCCTGCAGCAGCAGTGAAAACCCAGAATAGCCAAACAAACAAAACCCCAAAGAAGTTCTCCCACTGTTTTGAATATCCTGACCCCCATGTCAGTCTTCCCAGCTTGGGGATCTGACAAAGGGACTGGGACTCCCCTGGGAATCTCACCTTGAAGGCCAGCAGGGTTTGATTATATGCCTTCCACAGGGCTGGGTGAAATAGACTTCAGTCTTGGAGGCCACAAACAAAATTTTGTATACACCAAGACCCAGAGGAAAGGAGCAGGGTTGTTGGAGGGTTTCCAGTGAAGGCTTGAGTTGGCAGGGACTCACCACAGGGACAGGGGCACTGGCAGCAGCAGGTTGAGAAGGTTCCCCTTGGCGTAAGCCCTCTTGGAGGTCGCCATTAACCCTACCATAGAGTTTCTCAGACCAGACGAGTCCCAGGGAGGGAACATAACTCCATCCATCAGCAGGCAATTAGATTAAAGCTTTACTGAGCAAAGCCTTGCTTGCTAGTGTCTTGCTAGGTTCTAGTGTCTCTTCCTTTTTTTTAAATAAGGGCAGTGGTACTATTGGATCAAGGTTCCTCCCTTATGACCTCATGCAACTTTAATCAACTCCTTACAGGCTCTGTCTCCAGCACAGTCACAGGCTAGGGTTAGGGCTTCAATCTGTCAATTTTGGAGGTGGGGTACCCATCTTAACCCTAGGAGAACTCTAGAACCTACCAAAAAGATACCCCACATCCAAAGTCTAAAAGGAGCCAGAGAAAAATTGTGGAGAGGCACAATCACGATAAAATCAAACACCCACTGGGTGGTTACCCACAAACTGGATAACAGTAATACCAGAGAGGGCTTTCTCTGGTAGCTTAGTGGCAAGGAGTTTGCCTGCCAATGCAGGAGACACGGATTCAATCCCTGATCCAGAAAGGTCCCACATGTTGCAGAGCAACTCAGCCTGCGAGCCACAACTATTGAGCCTGTGCTCTAGAGCATTGACCCCATGTAGCACAACTACTGAAGCCCGGGTGCCCTAGAGCCCGAGTTCCGCAAGAAGAGAAGTCACTGCAACAAGAAGCCTGCTCACCTCAACTAGAGAGTAGTTTCCACTCCCTGCCACTAGAGAAGAGCCTGCAGCAGCAGTGAAAACCCAGAATAGCCAAACAAACAAAAACCCCAAAGAAGTTCTCCCACTGTTTTGAATATCCTGAACCCCATGTCAGTCTTCCCAGCTTGGGGATCTGACAAAGGGACTGGGACTCCCCTGGGAATCTCACCTTGAAGGCCAGCAGGGTTTGATTATATGCCTTCCACAGGGCTGGGTGAAATAGACTTCAGTCTTGGAGGCCACAAACAAAATTTTGTATACACCAAGACCCAGAGGAAAGGAGCAGGGTTGTTGGAGGGTTTCCAGTGAAGGCTTGAGTTGGCAGGGACTCACCACAGGGACAGGGGCACTGGCAGCAGCAGGTTGAGAAGGTTCCCCTTGGCGTAAGCCCTCTTGGAGGTCGCCATTAACCCTACCATAGAGTTTCTCAGACCAGACGAGTCCCAGGGAGGGAACATAACTCCATCCATCAGCAGGCAATTAGATTAAAGCTTTACTGAGCAAAGCCTTGCTTGCTAGTGTCTTGCTAGGTTCTAGTGTCTCTTCCTTTTTTTTAAATAAGGGCAGTGGTACTATTGGATCAAGGTTCCTCCCTTATGACCTCATGCAACTTTAATCAACTCCTTACAGGCTCTGTCTCCAGCACAGTCACAGGCAGGGTTAGGGCTTCAATCTGTCAATTTTGGAGGTGGGGGAGGGGCACAATTCAGTCATAATAATAACACTTTTAAAACAAACACTTTTAATACATTGAGATAAGTGGGTAAATTGCTCTGAGGACCATAAGTAGGAGTGACTAACTCTGAGAGATTCTGGAAAACCATTCTAGACGTGGTGACATTTGAACAATGTCCAAAAGGATAAGCAGAGGGGGAAATTATGGGAGAGTCATTTGTTACTGCATCCTTCCTGCTGGGAGGTTGATTGGAGGTGTTAATACTTTAAAGGTTATCCATTTCATTGTTGGATACCTCTGATTGTTATTATAATGTTCTCATATCAATACAAAATAGAATTCCCCATTACTCTCTCTCTAATTGGTAGAGAAGACTAGGTGATTTGTATGACATATGACAAGATAATCACTCTTGGGCAATCACTTCTTTAGGCCAGTAATCCTAAGATTACATCCCCATTTCTGGCCTTCATTGTTCTCTCTAGTTTCTTTCTGACTGGTCTTTCCAGTTCCATTTATTCATTCAGCCGTTACTTATGAATCTCCTATGGTGTGCAAGAAATAGTTCTTAGGTCTGGAGATAAAGGAAAAGTTTTTGCTTGTGGAGCATTTATTCAATTGGAAGGATTCAACCAGTAAACACATATGTCAGTTGATATTAAGTGCTCTGCATACAAATAAAGTGGGGTAGGGGGAATAAAGTGTGCTGAGATTGAGTGAAGAGAGGTTTTGGTTGTATTATAAAGTGTGGTCAGGAGAAGACCTTTGATGAAGTGATTTGAGTAGAGACCTGAAGTAAGTGAGAAAACAAGTCATATGGATATCTGGGGGGAATATTTTTAGACAGGTGACCATAGTTACCAAGATCCAGAGGTGGGAGTGTATATTGCTTGTTGGTGGAAGACATTTTACCTGGGACAGAGTGAGTGAAGGAGGGAGAACACTAGGTGAGAGATGCAGTAGAATAAGATGAGGGATGGCGGAGGAGGACAGAGGTAAGTTCATGAATAGCCTTGTAGGTCTTCATGAGGACTTTAGCTTTTACACAGAGTGATTTGGGAAGCTACTAGAAAGTTTTGAGCAGGAGAGATTGATGTGATATGAGACTTAAATTGTAAAAGGATCATTTTGGAAGGCAGGAGTGGATCTGTTAAGAGTATATTACAATACTCTAAAGCAGAGTTTCTCCACAATGGCAATATTAACATTTTGGGCCAGATTATTCTCTGTTATGAGGAGCTTTCCTGGGTATTATAGTATAATTAGCGCTCCTAGCCTCTTCCCATTAGATGCCAGTAGTACCTCCCCAGTTGTTTCAACACAAATTTCTCTAGACACTGCCAAATTTCTCCTTTGGGGAAAGCTTCTCCCCCCAGCCTCGAGATATTGAGTACCACTATCCCTAGGTCAGGAAGATCCTCTGGAGTAGGAAATGGTACCCCACTCTAGTATTCTTGCCTGGAAAATTCTTTGGGCAGAGGAGCCTGGTGGGCTACATACATACACACAGACACACACACACACACACACACACACTTCTAAAAAGTTGCTGATGGTTTGGACCAAGGTGGTAGCAGTAAAGGTGATGAGAAGTGATGGGATTGTAGATATATATTGAAAGTAGAGTTGTTGGGATTTGCTGGTGGCTTTGATATAAAACTGATAGAAAAAGTAGAGTCAAACATGAATCATATTTTTGGCTTGAGTAAGTGGAAGAGTAGAATTACCATTTATTCAGAGGGGGAAAAGTGAAGAAGGAACAGAGTTTTGCATCTGTTAAATCTAAGTGTCAGTGACACATTTGTCATCTGATGTCTTTAAAAATGCTCTGTTTTTTGAAAGTAAGAAGTAGGTCTCCTCAAGTTTTCATCCTTTGCGACTGCATTTATCTAACATATAGAACGAATTCAGTAAATAGTGAATGAATCATGAGATTATTTATTATTTCCTTGAATGTCTAGATTACTTACAGTTCCAAAACAGAGCTCATGGCTTTTTCCTCTTTTGGACCTTTCCTTTTGTGTTTTGCTCAAGGGGATTCTCTATTCTGACCCCTATTCTCAGTATCTTTATTTATGAAAATTCTACTCCTTCTTCAAAATCCAACGGCAGATGCTCTCTCTAAAAAACTCCACATCTACAGATGTAATTGATGTCTTTCTTCTTCCTTTGTTCTTTTTTGCCTTGTTTGAACTTCAGGTACATTTTGATTTAGTTAGTTGCTTTGTAACTGACTGCCACTGAATAGATTTTTGCCATTCCTCACTCCCCCCACTTTCCATACCTCCTTTGCTTATTTCTTTTCTTGAAGTATTTTGGTAAGCTGTTACTGGGTATTATAGTATAATTAGCGCTCCTAGCCTCTTCCCATTAGATGCCAGTAGTACCTCCCCAGTTGTTTCAACACAAATTTCTCTAGACACTGCCAAATTTCTCCTTTGGGGAAAGCTTCTCCCCCCAGCCTCGAGATATTGAGTACCACTATCCCTAGGTCAGGAAGATCCTCTGGAGTAGGAAATGGTACCCCACTCTAGTATTCTTGCCTGGAAAATTCTTTGGGCAGAGGAGCCTGGTGGGCTACATACATACACACAGACACACACACACACACACACACACTTCTAAAAAGTTGCTGATGGTTTGGACCAAGGTGGTAGCAGTAAAGGTGATGAGAAGTGATGGGATTGTAGATATATATTGAAAGTAGAGTTGTTGGGATTTGCTGGTGGCTTTGATATAAAACTGATAGAAAAAGTAGAGTCAAACATGAATCATATTTTTGGCTTGAGTAAGTGGAAGAGTAGAATTACCATTTATTCAGAGGGGGAAAAGTGAAGAAGGAACAGAGTTTTGCATCTGTTAAATCTAAGTGTCAGTGACACATTTGTCATCTGATGTCTTTAAAAATGCTCTGTTTTTTGAAAGTAAGAAGTAGGTCTCCTCAAGTTTTCATCCTTTGCGACTGCATTTATCTAACATATAGAACGAATTCAGTAAATAGTGAATGAATCATGAGATTATTTATTATTTCCTTGAATGTCTAGATTACTTACAGTTCCAAAACAGAGCTCATGGCTTTTTCCTCTTTTGGACCTTTCCTTTTGTGTTTTGCTCAAGGGGATTCTCTATTCTGACCCCTATTCTCAGTATCTTTATTTATGAAAATTCTACTCCTTCTTCAAAATCCAACGGCAGATGCTCTCTCTAAAAAACTCCACATCTACAGATGTAATTGATGTCTTTCTTCTTCCTTTGTTCTTTTTTGCCTTGTTTGAACTTCAGGTACATTTTGATTTAGTTAGTTGCTTTGTAACTGACTGCCACTGAATAGATTTTTGCCATTCCTCACTCCCCCCACTTTCCATACCTCCTTTGCTTATTTCTTTTCTTGAAGTATTTTGGTAAGCTGTTACTGTTTATTTATTTGCTCTGTACTCCACCTCATTTCATAGTTTTTACTATTCAGTTGACTCTGCCATACAAGAAGGAATGGTATATTAGATGATTGTTTTAAGAGAACCAAAATCATCATTGTTGACTGATGTCCTCCTATATTTAATTGGTAATATCAGAGGTTGTAATTCTGAATCAGTAAGTGTACTGTTCATAAATTATTTGTGGTTGCACAAGAATCAAATAAAAACAAGAGTTTTCAAATTCTGTAGCCACTATCAGTTGAAACCTGTAATGTCTAAACAAAATTTGCTAATTTTCACTGATCATTAGCCTTTATATCTACAGTGTCTATAGTGATTTCAGCTTGCAGCTGAATGACCTGAAAGGTCCTGATTAGGCTAAGATGACTGCGTAGACAAAACATCGCTGGTCAAGGCCCTTTGGTTGAAAGAATAGTTTGTGAATTGTATACATTATAAAACTGGAGTGTATAAATGCAAGGAGTAATTGGACTTAAAAGTTAATTGCCAACTTGTGTAAACTTGGGCAAGTTATTTGATATTTGCAGGATTTAATTTCTTCCTTTGACTATATATAGTTTAGTCTTTTAAAGTCCCTTCTACTTCATTTGATTCTGCTTTTTCATTTATGTAGCCAATAGTTTTCTCTTGATTATAATCTTATTAGGCATTAGTAATAAATAAAATACTGGCTTTGTATTAATATACCTCAGTTTCATGTGTCTTGCATTTCATTAGAGGAACCAAGCTTCCTAGAGCAGTACCCACCTTTGAAAGGGACAGCATGTGAGTTGGCCAGTTTGCCTTATGAAACAAAGCCAGCATGTGGTTTTTGAGAACTGAAATCTAAAATAGAAGAATCTGTTCTTTTTGGTGAACATATCAGTGACCCTGCCTTATACTGTATGATTCATGTTTTCTAGTTTCTCTCACCTTATCCTGTTTATTTTGTTTATTCAGTTTTCTATTGCAGTACCTTTTACAGTTTCATGTATGCTAGCCTCCCTTCTTAGTGGTGATTCCTAGAGTTATATGCCATTTCTTTTTTTTTAATTAATTTATTTATTTTTAAAATTTTTTACAGAGTTTTATTGTTCACAAAAACATACATGTCCTCCAGGTCATCGCACCAGGCCTCTGCAGGATCTCCTATTCCCACAGCACAATGACCATAGCTATCTTTTTCACATATGATTGATAGTATAAGTTTCCATGTTACTCCCTCTATGTCTCCCACCCACTGTTCATTCCCCACAGTGTCCGTATGTCTGTTCTCTATGTCTGTTTTTCCATCGCTTCACTGTGTGTGTTATCATTACCCTCTTACTAGTATTACATACATATGCGTTAGTATACTGTACTTGTCTTTCTCTTTTTGACTTACTTCAATTATTTTTTTTGTTTTTTTTCAAGTCTATGTGTTTTTTTGTTTTTTTTTGGCTACTTGTATTGGTCTTTCATCCATTCATTTTCATCTGTCTTTGTTCTTTGGCCTGTGTGGGCCTCTCATTGCAGTGGCCTCTCTTGCTCCAGAGCTCCGGCTCGGTAGTTGGATATATCGGTCTAGCCACTCCACAGCACGTGAGATCGTCCCAGGCCAGGGATGGAACCGGTGCCCCTTGCACTGCAAGGCGATGTCCTTACCCACTGGACCACCAGGGAGGCCCCTATTTTTTTTTTTTTAAATTTTTATTTATTTATCTTTTGGGGGGTGGGGAGAGAGGGGGACGGGCGGGCCACTTCTATTGGTCTTTCATTTCTCTATTTTCATCCGTCTTTGTTCTTTGGCTCCTGTGGGCCTCCCACCGCGGTGGCCTCTGTTGTCGCAGAGCGCCGGCTCTGGGCACATGTGCGCCAGAGCTCCGGCTCGGTAATTGGACACATCGGTCCAGCCGCTCCACAGCACGTGGGATCTTCCCAGGCCAGGGATCAATCCGGGACCGCTTACACTGCAAGGCGATGTCCTTACCCACTGGACCACCAGGGAGGCCCCTTTTTTTTTTTTTTTAAATTTTTATTTATTTATCTTTTGGGGGGTGGGGAGAGAGGGGGACGGGCGGGCCACTTCTATTGGTCTTTCATTTCTCTATTTTCATCCGTCTTTGTTCTTTGGCTCCTGTGGGCCTCCCACCGCGGTGGCCTCTGTTGTCGCAGAGCGCCGGCTCTGGGCACATGTGCGCCAGAGCTCCGGCTCGGTAATTGGACACATCGGTCCAGCCGCTCCACAGCACGTGGGATCTTCCCAGGCCAGGGATCGAACCAGCATCCCTTGCACTGCAAGGCGGTGTCCTTACCCACTGGACCACCAGGGGAAGCCCTATTTTTTGTTTTTTAAGGAATCTCCATACTGTCCTCCATGGAGGCTGTATCAATTTACATTCCCACCAGCAAATGCAAGAGTGTTTCCTTTTCTCTGCACCCTCTCCAGCATTTATTGTGTGTAGATTTTTTGGTGATGACCATTCTGAGGGGTGTGAGGCGATTTCTCACTGTAGTTTTGATTTGCATTTCTCTAATAATAAGTGAGGTTGAGCATCCTTTCCTGTGTTTTTTGGCCATCTGTGTGTCCTCTTTGGAGAAGTGTCTGTTCAGGTCCTTTTCCCATTTTTTGATTAGGTTGTTCATTTTTCCAGTGTTGAGTTGTCTGAGTTGCTTGTGGATTTTGGAGATTAATTCTTTGTCTGTTGTTTCATTTGCTATTATTTTCTCCCATTCTGTGGGTTGTCTGTTCAGCTTTTTTGTAATTTCTTTTGCTGTACAAAAGCTTTGAAGTTTCATTAGGTCCCACATGCTCATTTTTTATTTTAGTTCCGCTTTTCTAGTAGGCGGGTCATGGAAGATCTTACTTTGATTTATGTCCTTGAGTGTTTTGCTTATATTTTCCTCTAAGAGTTTTAGGGTTACTGGTCTTATATTTAGGTCTTTAATCCATTTTGAGTTTATCTTTGTGTATAGTGTCAAGGAATGTTCCAACTTCATCTTTTTGCATGTAGCTGTCCAATTTTCCCAGCACCATTTGTTGAAGAGGCTGTCTTTGTCCCATTTTATATTTTCACCTCCTTCGTCAAAAGTAAGGTATCCAGGGGCTTCCCTGGTGGTCCAGTGGGTAAGGACACTGCCTTGCAGTGCAAGGGGCGCTGGTTCGATCCTTGGCCTGGGAGGATCCCACGTGCTGTGGAGCGGCTGGACCGATGTGTCCAATTACCGAGCCGGAGCTCTGGAGCGCATTGGCCCAGAGCCAGTGCTCTGTGACAGCAGAGGCCACTGCGACACTGTGATGGGAGGCCCACATGGGCCAAAGAACAAAGATGGATGAGAATAGACGAATGAAAGACCAATAGAAGTAGCCCGCCTACTCCTCTCCCTCCCTACCCCACCCCCCCAAAATAGATAAATAAATAAATCTTTAAAAATAAGGTATCCATTGGTCCGTGGGTTTATTTCTGGGTTCTCTATCTTGTTCCATTGGTCTATATTTCTGTTTTTATGCCAGTACCATACTGTCTTGATGTCTGTTGCTTTGTAGTAGAGTCTGAAGTTAGGGAGGCTGATCCCTCCAGCTCCATTTTTCTTTCTCAGGATTGCTTTGGCTATTCAAGGTCTTTTATGTTTCCGTATGAACTGTGTTATTCTTTGGTCCAGTTCTGTGAAGAATGTCATTGGTAGTTTGATAGGGATTGCATCGAATCTATAGATGATATTTGGTAGTATGGTCATTTTCACAATATTGATTCTTCCGACCCAGGAACATGGAATATCTCTCCATCTGTTTAAGTCTTCCTTAATTTCTTTCATTCGTGTCAAAAGAACATTCTAAAACTACTTTGAAGCTGAGTTCTCATAGTGCAGCAGATCCCTCCAGTCTGTATTATTGACCGATTCTCTCCATATCGTTAGAGATCTTCAAGAAATTCCATCTCCTGCACTAATTTTGAGACTTTGGTAGTTGTGATAGCACAGGTTCTGAGGATCTGGGAAGAATAAAAGATACTTAACAGAAGAACTGTTTCTGGCCTCCTAGAATTCTTCCCCTACATCCTTCTGTAATCAGATTATGGTGGGCACATTGAACGGAAGTGTGGACATCTGTTAGGGAAAATCGGTAAATTCCATAAAATTTCCCTCTACTTCACTTAAATTACTGATCAGACATAACCCTGGTTACCTCTTCTTTGCCAGGGAGAGAGTTATGCAGTCAATACAGAGATAAAGGACGTGTCAGAGAGAAATCAAACATAGGCTTAGCAGTCAAACAAAAGTTGGGATGACTCAGTCAATTATCAGCTGTGTGATCTTCAGGAAGTCACTGCCCTCTCTCAATCATCGCATCCTGTCTTTTACCAATTTCTGCTGCTGCTTTCAAGCCATAGTTTTAGAATATGTTTGTATCTCATTTCTTCTTCTTATATATTACTGTAAATCATTACCTTCTTCTTTTACCTGAAGTTCTGAGTCTACTGACTTCTCATGTCCATAACCCTCTCCTCTGTTTTCCACTCAGCAGTCAGTGGTTTTTTTTGTTTGTTTGATTTTTGTATGTTAACTGACATGCATTTTAGTATTTTTTTTTAAATTTTGGCTTCTTTTTTTAATTGATTTTTTATTTATTTTACATCCCATGTTTATTCTTCAGCCTGTGTGGGCCTCCCACTGCAGTGGCTTCTCTTGTTATAGAGTACTGGCTCTGGGTGTATGCGCTCCAGAGTGCCGGCTCATAATTGGACACACCGGTCCAGCTGCTGCCTGGCACGTGGGATCCTCCCGGGCCAGGGATTGAACCGGTGCCCCTTGCACTGCAAGGTGGACTCTATACCCACTGGACCACCAGGGAAGCCCCAGTCAGTGATTTTTTAAAAATACAGATTACACTTTGTCATTCTGCTGAAAGCCTTCCAGATCTTTCCCATTGCTAAAACCTAGAACAAAACCCAAGCTCTTGGTTATGATCCCTAAGAGACCTACATAATCTGATTCCTGACATCTCTCAAGAGCAGGATGTAGAGAGGTAGTTGACGAGGTAAATTACCTCTTGGAAATGTGTGAAGGGTTTTTTTTATTGTTTCAATTTTGGGGGATTGATACTAGCATTTAGGGGATCTGAGCCAGTGATGGTAAATATTCTGTAAAGTGTTGCTGGCTCAGGGCCCTTTATGATGGCTGATTCACAGTACGTGCTTAAGAAATACTGTGCAGAACCACATTTTTCTTGGAATTCAGTGTTTTTTTTTTTTTTTCTTGGCTTGGATCTTGGTTGTGGTGAGCAGGGCCTATTCTCTAGTTGTGATACATAGGCTTCTCATTGCCATGGCTTCTCTTGTTGTGCAGCGCAGACTCTAGGATGCACAGACTTTAGCAGTTGCAGCACATGGGCTCAGGCGTTGGTGGCTCACCGGCGGCTTTAGAACATAGGCACAGTAGTTGTGGCACACTGGCTTAGTTGCTCTGTGGCATGCGGGATCCTCCCAGACCAGAAACTGAACCTGTTTCTTGCATTGGCAGGCAGACTTTTCACCGCTGAGCCACCAGGGAAGCCCAGAACTCAGTTTTGACACATGTGAATTGGTAGGGCTTCCCTGGTGGCTCAGTGGTAAGGAATCTGCCTTTGATGCAGGTTCAGTCCTTTGGCTGGACAGATTCCCCTAGAGAGGGAGATGGCAATCCACTCCAGTATTCTTTTTTTTTTTTAATTTTGGCCTCTTTTATTGGTTTTTATTTATTTATTTTCATCCATCTTCATTCTTTGGCCTGTGTGGGCTGCCCATCACAGTGGCCTCTCTTGTTGTAGAGCAGTTGCTCTTGGTGCACGCACCCCAGAGCGTGGGCTTTTAATTGGACACACCGGTCCAGCCACTCCGCGGCACGTGGGATCTTCCCAGGCCAGGGATTGAACCGGCGCCCCTTGCACTGCAAAGCGGACTCTTTACCTACTGGACCACCAGGGAATCCCCCACTCCAGTATTCTTGCCTGGGAAATCCCACGGACAGAGGAGCCTGGCAGGCTACAGTCCATGGGGTTGTAAAAGAATCTGACTTGATTTAGCAGCGAAACAACAAACAACTACTTCATAAGGTTGTGGTGAGATAGACATAACACTTTGTGAAGTACCTCGTACACAACAGCACTTAATAAGTGGTAGCAGCTGCAGAAATTTCTTTGCCTAGAAGCAGCTATAAGCCCATGCAGGCATTTTACCTGGAGCATTAGAATTAGAACCTGACACCTTTGTTGGAGACAGTGTGTGGGTACATCTATTTGCTTGAAGCCTAATATGATAGATTGCTAGGTTTGATTTGAGTTGTCCTGGAATCCAGACTCAGCTGGAGAAAGAAGCTAAGGCACGGAAGAGCTGTGGTTCTTTTTCCTGACTCTGTCCACCCAGGAAACCGAGACAGTCCCTGGAAAGCATGAATTCATTGAGAAATACCCCCTGCTGAAGACTTGGTAGGGGAGAAAAGCTGAGAAGGTTATAGTCTCTTTGCCTTCCCTCAGAGCTTCTTTGCAGAAAGGAGAAGCGGATTTTCTCCGCCTCCTTCCCTCCTTATTGCCCCGCCCCTTCTGCTTCTCCAACCCTGGAGCAGAGCCTTCGCTGCGCCTTGTGAGGGCGGGAGTGCGCTGCACCCCGTAGTCAGAGCTGGGGTGGCTGAGCTGCTGGGAGCCCAGCCCCAGCCAAGTATAGCCGCCCGGGGGCAGCTTGGGTGTTGCACGGCCTACCAGGCGTGGGAGAGGTGCAGCTCTGTGACAGAAACCATGCCGGTGCCGGCTCCCCCGACCAGGTAACGCTGGCCCACCCTGGGGCGTGCTCAGCTGGGCGGTGCTGGGGAGGGGGCACGTCTCTGCTGACTTCCGGGGAGTGGTGACGCGGGTCCGGTAGATTTAGGTCCTTTGTAGAGCAGTTGCTCTTGGTGCACGCACCCCAGAGCGTGGGCTTTTAATTGGACACACCGGTCCAGCCACTCCGCGGCACGTGGGATCTTCCCAGGCCAGGGATTGAACCGGCGCCCCTTGCACTGCAAAGCGGACTCTTTACCTACTGGACCACCAGGGAATCCCCCACTCCAGTATTCTTGCCTGGGAAATCCCACGGACAGAGGAGCCTGGCAGGCTACAGTCCATGGGGTTGTAAAAGAATCTGACTTGATTTAGCAGCGAAACAACAAACAACTACTTCATAAGGTTGTGGTGAGATAGACATAACACTTTGTGAAGTACCTCGTACACAACAGCACTTAATAAGTGGTAGCAGCTGCAGAAATTTCTTTGCCTAGAAGCAGCTATAAGCCCATGCAGGCATTTTACCTGGAGCATTAGAATTAGAACCTGACACCTTTGTTGGAGACAGTGTGTGGGTACATCTATTTGCTTGAAGCCTAATATGATAGATTGCTAGGTTTGATTTGAGTTGTCCTGGAATCCAGACTCAGCTGGAGAAAGAAGCTAAGGCACGGAAGAGCTGTGGTTCTTTTTCCTGACTCTGTCCACCCAGGAAACCGAGACAGTCCCTGGAAAGCATGAATTCATTGAGAAATACCCCCTGCTGAAGACTTGGTAGGGGAGAAAAGCTGAGAAGGTTATAGTCTCTTTGCCTTCCCTCAGAGCTTCTTTGCAGAAAGGAGAAGCGGATTTTCTCCCGCCTCCTTCCCTCCCTTATTGCCCCGCCCCTTCTGCTTCTCCAACCCTGGAGCAGAGCCTTCGCTGCGCCTTGTGAGGGCGGGAGTGCGCTGCACCCCGTAGTCAGAGCTGGGGTGGCTGAGCTGCTGGGAGCCCAGCCCCAGCCAAGTATAGCCGCCCGGGTGCAGCTTGGGTGTTGCACGGCCGACCAGGCGTGGGAGAGGTGCAGCTCTGTGACAGAAACCATGCCGGTGCCGGCTCCCCCGACCAGGTAACGCTGGCCCACCCTGGGGCGTGCTCAGCTGGGCGGTGCTGGGGAGGGGGCACGTCTCTGCTGACTTCCGGGGAGTGGTGACGCGGGTCCGGTAGATTTAGGGTCCTTTCCCTTAAGAGACCCTAAGTGGGGAAAGGGGTTTAGGGTGGGACGCTAGGATAAGCCCATACAGGGCTAGGCCAGGGCTGGAATCAGAGCTCTGGCTAGAAGGGCATGAAGGGGAAGCTGGTTTGGGGGGAACTTGCTCTGCTTTAGGAGCTTTGTCCTTTGCAAGCATCCTTTTGCTTAGCAGCTAAGGTGATGCTTTCCTCTGCCTTGGATTAGCTGCTGGCCTGCTGGGACCCAGAGGGCTATTCTCTTGGGTGCTGAGGAGGAGCGCTGTGTTAGAGTGACTTGTTAACAGATGCAGTAAACTGAGATAAAAGACTGATAGATAGGTGGGCGTCGGAGAACTAGCCCTGTTCAGACAGCTTCTGTAGTCCTCAGTTTCCTTATCTGTGCAGCAAAGAGCTTCACTTTTTTGTGTGTGACTGGCATTTTGAGGCTGCCAAGCTACCCTTTGGACAGGCAGGTTGGTGAAAGAGAAATGTCTCCCTCAACACTGTAGGAGATAGGCAAACTTGGGAAACAGACCTTGGTACCTTGTCTTCCAGGCAGTCTTTTGAATGGCATCTTACTGGGCTGCTTTGGACCCTGTGACTTCATGGAAAAGGCAGAGGTTAAGAATGCTGATTATTTTAGTATTGAGTGTAGGTATATTGCACGTAGGGGGAAATAGGGTTGGAAAGAAGCAGATCAAGGTATATTAATTTTTTTTCTCCAAACTGGTCAGTTCTTCAGTACTTGGGCATTAGAACTGCTTTAAACTCAGTGATCTTCTCTGGAAGTTCCTTCTTATTCTGTCAAGCTAATGACAGACCTTGAGGCTGTGTAATGTGTTAATCCTGATCATCTGGAATCAAGAAACACATGTCAGGCCTGATACTAACCTACTTTGATTATTTTGGACAGCCTTCCTCCCCCGCCAGTTTTTCTACAACTGTACCTATGTATCTTCTCACCACTTTCCTTTCTACTTCCTGCTCCTGATCATTTTTCCTGTTCTGCCCCCTATTCCCATTTTGTTTTTCCTGATCACCTTTTCTGTCATGCTCCCCTTTCTAATTCTTTACCCTCCATAGCAAATTTTTCTCTTCTTGGTTAGACTTTTTTCTCCTTTCCTCTTTGGTCAGCCTTCTCATTATTAGCAGGTTACTGGTTTGCAGGAACCTTTGCTATGGTGTTAGTAAGGTTCAACACCAGCTTTTTCCTACTTAGCCCCTTACTTTTGTCTTTTCATCCACACATTATGTCTTTCCCAAGTGGCAGTCTCTTTCCTTCCCTCGCTGCCTCTTTGCCTTGCTTTGGGCCCAACAGAAAGCAGTCTTTCTTCCTAGACTTGTTCCCCACTTCCTTTTCCAGAGGGATGTGGGCATCAGCAGGCAGTATGGAGTAAGCAAGATGGAAAGCAGAGGATTTAAGGACTGGAGTGGGAAAAGAGCAAGAGTTTTCCAGAGGCTCAAACTTTTTTTAGTGAGATGAACAGCTAGGAAGGCACAAAGACTCTTTAGCAGCTTAGGAGCTACCCTTTGGACAGGCAGGTTGGTGAAAGAGAAATGTCTCCCTCAACACTGTAGGAGATAGGCAAACTTGGGAAACAGACCTTGGTACCTTGTCTTCCAGGCAGTCTTTGAATGGCATCTTACTGGGCTGCTTTGGACCCTGTGACTTCATGGAAAAGGCAGAGGTTAAGAATGCTGATTATTTTAGTATTGAGTGTAGGTATATTGCACGTAGGGGGAAATAGGGTTGGAAAGAAGCAGATCAAGGTATATTAATTTTTTTTCTCCAAACTGGTCAGTTCTTCAGTACTTGGGCATTAGAACTGCTTTAAACTCAGTGATCTTCTCTGGAAGTTCCTTCTTATTCTGTCAAGCTAATGACAGACCTTGAGGCTGTGTAATGTGTTAATCCTGATCATCTGGAATCAAGAAACACATGTCAGGCCTGATACTAACCTACTTTGATTATTTTGGACAGCCTTCCTCCCCCGCCAGTTTTTCTACAACTGTACCTATGTATCTTCTCACCACTTTCCTTTCTACTTCCTGCTCCTGATCATTTTTCCTGTTCTGCCCCCTATTCCCATTTTGTTTTTCCTGATCACCTTTTCTGTCATGCTCCCCTTTCTAATTCTTTACCCTCCATAGCAAATTTTTCTCTTCTTGGTTAGACTTTTTTCTCCTTTCCTCTTTGGTCAGCCTTCTCATGATTAGCAGGTTACTGGTTTGCAGGAACCTTTGCTATGGTGTTAGTAAGGTTCAACACCAGCTTTTTCCTACTTAGCCCCTTACTTTTGTCTTTTCATCCACACATTATGTCTTTCCCAAGTGGCAGTCTCTTTCCTTCCCTCGCTGCCTCTTTGCCTTGCTTTGGGCCCAACAGAAAGCAGTCTTTCTTCCTAGACTTGTTCCCCACTTCCTTTTCCAGAGGGATGTGGGCATCAGCAGGCAGTATGGAGTAAGCAAGATGGAAAGCAGAGGATTTAAGGACTGGAGTGGGAAAAGAGCAAGAGTTTTCCAGAGGCTCAAACTTTTTTTAGTGAGATGAACAGCTAGGAAGGCACAAAGACTCTTTAGCAGCTTAGGAGCTTTGCTGACCTGGAGGAAGGGAGGCGGCCCTGTGAGCCTAGAGAAGAGGATAGCAGGAGTGCAGTGGAGGGAAAGAAGGAGGAGTCCTGAGGGAGAAGAACAGTGGTCTTTGGAAGAAGAGAGTGGACTGGGTAAGATAGTGGGTTATTTAGGAGTAGAGGGAGCTGTGTTGGGAAACACTGTAGTCTGGGAAAGAGGACCTTATACATTCATTTTCTTTCTCTCTGAAAACTAGCCTCTTGGGCTGGTTTGTTTTCTACTCAACAAACTTCTCTTCAGGGATGTCTTCAATGTAGGATAGTGAGGGGGAAAGTGGAGATAACAAGGCAAGATTGCTATTATCCATGTACTTACTGTCTAGACAGTATATTTATGTACAGAAAGCTTTGAATATGGCATCTGTTCATCAAACATATGTTAGTTATGGTGCCAGATGTTGGGGATACAGAAATGGAAATTGAACTCAGTTGCTGCCTTCTAGGGCAAGTCTTGGAGTGTGGGTATCTGAGACCTCATGTGATAAGGATATGTTATATAAGAGAAGCACAAGGGATTGTATAAATGGAGAGGAGTAAACTTTTGATTCAGTAAGTGACAGAGCTGGGCCCTAAACTCAGCTTTCCTCTAAACGTGGGTATCTGTGCTTTTATTTCACATTATCTTCTGACACTGTGTGTACATATAGTACACAGAGGGTTTTCCTATGTTCTTTTCTGCCTATCCGTGGGGCTAGACACTAGGTACTGCTGATATGAAAAAAGAACAGCCCGCTGTGATAGGTTACTGTGCCATGGCCAAACACTCATTATTTTGGAAGGGAAGCATACTTGGCCCCTGTTAACATCTCCTGGCTCTGGGCCACTTGGGTGACCTGATGCAGAACTCCCTCTATGAGTCATATGTGTTCTCCTTCCCCTTCTGTACCCTCCATTTTCTTAATTCAATTTCTGGCAGGCTATAGAGTTCAGAGACCAGATGGAGATAGGTGAAGCATTTTATTTCCATTTTCCTCTATAAAATAGGGACTAACTACCTCATAGGATCGGTTAAGATCAAATGAAGTAATAAATGTGTGAAGCTATTTTGTAAACACCCTCTTTTTTTTTTTTAATAATTTTTTTCTTTTCCCCATCATGCCTCTTTTTTGTTTTTTGATGGTCCTATTATTTTGGGGGAGGGGACTTTCATTTATCTAGTTTCATCCATCTTTGTTCTTTGGCCTGTGTGGGCCTCCTATCACAGTGGCCTCTGTTGTCGCAGAACGCCAGCTCTGGGCGCATGCGCTCCAGAGCTCCGGCTCGGTAATTAGACACATGGGTCCAGCCGCTCCGCGGCACGTGGGATCTTCCCAGGCCAGGGATCGAACTGGAGCCCCTTTCATTGCAAGACGGTGTCCTTACCCACTGGACCACCAGGGAAGCCCCTCTTTTTTATTTATGTTTATTTTCATCCATCTTTTTCTTCTTTGGCATATGTGGGCCTCCCATTGCAGTGGCCTCTCTCACTGTAAAGCACAGGATCTCGGCACATGCCCTCCAGAGTGCTGGCTGGTAATTGAACACACCAGTCCAGCCACTCTGCAGCATGTGGGATCTTCCTGGGCCAGGGATAGAACCAGTACCCCTTGCACTGCAATGTGGTGTCTTTACCCACTGGACCACCAGGGAAGCCCCATCCCTGTCCCTTTATGTCACATGAACTGCTCTTTAATTTTCATTATGACCTTGACATTGTATATTTATTTGTTTATTTCTTTGTTTCTTTTACTAATCAATCAAGGACTTTGTCCTATTCAGCTAGATTAGTGTTGGTACATTGTAGATACTAAGTAAGTATTAATATTTGCTGAATGACTGAATAGTGTATGTGTGTGTGTGGGGGGGTGGCAGTTAATGTAGCTGCTGAAAGAGATCATTCCAGGTGAGAGGGAGTATAAGTGAAGGAGTAGAGGAGGGAGAGAATGAGAGGTTAGCTTCTGATAAGAAAAGAGACACCTTCTTCATTTTAACAGGTGGTACAGGTGCACAGAAGTATACAGATTTAGGAGTAGGAAGATAGGTGAAGCATTTTATTTCCATTTTCCTCTATAAAATAGGGACTAACTACCTCATAGGATCGGTTAAGATCAAATGAAGTAATAAATGTGTGAAGCTATTTTGTAAACACCCTCTTTTTTTTTTTTAATAATTTTTTTCTTTTCCCCATCATGCCTCTTTTTTGTTTTTTGATGGTCCTATTATTTTGGGGGAGGGGACTTTCATTTATCTAGTTTCATCCATCTTTGTTCTTTGGCCTGTGTGGGCCTCCTATCACAGTGGCCTCTGTTGTCGCAGAACGCCAGCTCTGGGCGCATGCGCTCCAGAGCTCCGGCTCGGTAATTAGACACATGGGTCCAGCCGCTCCGCGGCACGTGGGATCTTCCCAGGCCAGGGATCGAACTGGAGCCCCTTTCATTGCAAGACGGTGTCCTTACCCACTGGACCACCAGGGAAGCCCCTCTTTTTTATTTATGTTTATTTTCATCCATCTTTTTCTTCTTTGGCATATGTGGGCCTCCCATTGCAGTGGCCTCTCTCACTGTAAAGCACAGGATCTCGGCACATGCCCTCCAGAGTGCTGGCTGGTAATTGAACACACCAGTCCAGCCACTCTGCAGCATGTGGGATCTTCCTGGGCCAGGGATAGAACCAGTACCCCTTGCACTGCAATGTGGTGTCTTTACCCACTGGACCACCAGGGAAGCCCCATCCCTGTCCCTTTATGTCACATGAACTGCTCTTTAATTTTCATTATGACCTTGACATTGTATATTTATTTGTTTATTTCTTTGTTTCTTTTACTAATCAATCAAGGACTTTGTCCTATTCAGCTAGATTAGTGTTGGTACATTGTAGATACTAAGTAAGTATTAATATTTGCTGAATGACTGAATAGTGTATGTGTGTGTGTGGGGGGGTGGCAGTTAATGTAGCTGCTGAAAGAGATCATTCCAGGTGAGAGGGAGTATAAGTGAAGGAGTAGAGGGAGAGGAGAGAATGAGAGGTTAGCTTCTGATAAGAAAAGAGACACCTTCTTCATTTTAACAGGTGGTACAGGTGCACAGAAGTATACAGATTTAGGAGTAGGAAGATAGAGTTCTCCTGCAAAGATTTCTGTTTCTCATTGAAAGTTGACTCATTAGCTAAGGGGTGAATGAGAAGCCCAATTGATGTTCATTTGAGGCAAGGTAGTCATAAGTAGGGAGAGCATCATAATTTTCAAGCTAAAGAAGTCAGCCAGGTAATGTTCTCTAGGATACTGAACTCTTCTAGTATAGAGACCATTTGAGAGTTAAGCTTAACTATCCTGAAGCTGGGATTTTGCCAATTTAATTTTGGAAAGAGAGGGGAGGCAAGGGGGTAAACTGTTCTTGTTTTTGTTTTTGATCAGATTGGTTTAGTATATACATGTGGAGAGAAAGTCTATTGTAAGCCATCTTATTATCCTACAAATTTTACTGTGAGTCACTTGTCTGTTGTCCATAGTTAATATCTTAAGTTCACTGGCCTTTACCCCGGCATTAACAGGCTTCTGTGGTTGTTGATACCACTATGCACTTTTGGCACATTGTAGTGTATTTATTAGATGTTAAATTCTAATTCCCCTTACCTTTTTTCTTTTTTTGTTGTGATACATGCAGATAATGTAAAGTTTGCCATCTTAATAATTTTGAAACAGTTCAGTGGTATTAAAATACATTATTGTGTAACCATCATCATCATCCATCCCTATAACTCTTTTTGTTTTGTTAAACTGAAGCTCTATACCTCTTCAGCAATAGCTTCCCATTCTTCCCTTTCCCCAGCCCCTAGTAAATACCATTAAACTTTCTGTATTTATAATTTTGAGTACTCTAAGTAACTCATTTAAGTGAAATCGTACAGTATTTGTCTTTTTTTGTGATTGACTTATTTTACTGAGCATAACATCCTCAAGGTTCATCAGTGTTGTAGCATATTGTAGAATTTCCTTTATTTTCTGAATAATATTCCATTGTATGTGTGTACCACATTTTCCTTATCCATTATCTGTCAATGAGCACTTGATTTACTTCCATATTTTAACTATTTTGAATAATGCTACATGAACATGAGGCAAACTTGATTTACTTCCAGTATTTTAACAGGTGGTACAGGTGCACAGAAGTATACAGATTTAGGAGTAGGAAGATAGAGTTCTCCTGCAAAGATTTCTGTTTCTCATTGAAAGTTGACTCATTAGCTAAGGGGTGAATGAGAAGCCCAATTGATGTTCATTTGAGGCAAGGTAGTCATAAGTAGGGAGAGCATCATAATTTTCAAGCTAAAGAAGTCAGCCAGGTAATGTTCTCTAGGATACTGAACTCTTCTAGTATAGAGACCATTTGAGAGTTAAGCTTAACTATCCTGAAGCTGGGATTTTGCCAATTTAATTTTGGAAAGAGAGGGGAGGCAAGGGGGTAAACTGTTCTTGTTTTTGTTTTTGATCAGATTGGTTTAGTATATACATGGGGAGAGAAAGTCTATTGTAAGCCATCTTATTATCCTACAAATTTTACTGTGAGTCACTTGTCTGTTGTCCATAGTTAATATCTTAAGTTCACTGGCCTTTACCCGGCATTAACAGGCTTCTGTGGTTGTTGATACCACTATGCACTTTTGGCACATTGTAGTGTATTTATTAGATGTTAAATTCTAATTCCCCTTACCTTTTTTCTTTTTTTGTTGTGATACATGCAGATAATGTAAAGTTTGCCATCTTAATAATTTTGAAACAGTTCAGTGGTATTAAAATACATTATTGTGTAACCATCATCATCATCCATCCCTATAACTCTTTTTGTTTTGTTAAACTGAAGCTCTATACCTCTTCAGCAATAGCTTCCCATTCTTCCCTTTCCCCAGCCCCTAGTAAATACCATTAAACTTTCTGTATTTATAATTTTGAGTACTCTAAGTAACTCATTTAAGTGAAATCGTACAGTATTTGTCTTTTTTTGTGATTGACTTATTTTACTGAGCATAACATCCTCAAGGTTCATCAGTGTTGTAGCATATTGTAGAATTTCCTTTATTTTCTGAATAATATTCCATTGTATGTGTGTACCACATTTTCCTTATCCATTATCTGTCAATGAGCACTTGATTTACTTCCATATTTTAACTATTTTGAATAATGCTACATGAACATGAGTGTACAGATAACTCTTCCAGATGCTACTTTCAATAATTTTGCATATATACCCCAGAAGTAGAATTGCTGGATCACATGGTAATTCTATAATATACTTGAGACAGTTTCTTCTGTCTCAAGTTACAATTAGTGGAGAAAGTATTTTTAAGAGAATCTGGATAATCAGATGCTATCATGTCTTTTTCACTGTTTCTGGGTAATCTTAGGTAAGTTGCATACCCCATGGGTTACAAATGAAAATGAAAGTGTTAGTTACTCAGTTGTGTTCGACTCTGTGACCCCCTGGACGGTAGCCTGCCAGACTCCTCTGTCTGTGGGATTCTCCAGGCAGGAATACTGTAGTGGGTTGCCATTTCCTTCTCTAAGGGCTCCTGCATTGCAGGCAGATTCTTTACTGTCTGAGTTACCAGGAACTTATTTTATGGGTTTCATTATTAGAACTATAAAATAAAGGGGTTAAAAAAAAATATATGTATGTATTTATTTAGCTGCCCCAGGTCTTAGTTGTGGCATTTGGGATCTTCTTTCTTTTTGTTGTGGCATGTGGGATCTTCAGTTGCAGCATGTGGGATCTAGTTCCCTGACCAGGGATTGAACCCAGGCCTCCTGCATTGGGAGCCCAGAGTCTTAGCCACTGGACCACCAGGGAAGTCCCCAAATAAAGGTTTTGAATTAGCTGATTTTTCAAGATCTTTCTAGCTCCTGTGTTTTTCTTCTCTAAACCAGGCTGCCTTAGTCAGTGAACTGTTACTAGTTACCTAATTGTGCTAGGTCTGTGCTAGGTGGGACTCAGGAGATAGACATTAATCAGACTTAGTTTTATCCCTTGACTTGTTCATGGTATGGTGAGACTGATACCAAGAAATATGGAGCCTGCTGCACAGAATTATGTATAAAATGCTATTAAATTGGGGACAAGGTAGAAATAGGAGGGTTGTGTGAAGATTTCGTAGAGAAAGTATGTCAAACTGGATCTTAAAGAGTGAGTAGGAGTTTTCTTGGCACACAAATTGGGACGTTTTAGGCAGAAAGAACAGTGTGGGCAAAGTCAAGAGCATGAAATCAGGCCTGGAAGACAAGTTTAGAGATAGAAGAGTTAAAACTGGTTAGATGATTGGAGATGAGAACAGGTAATTATTGAATATCTATTTTGTGTCATACAGCATGCTAGGGACTTTTATATATGCTTTTTAATTCTCATAATAACTCACAAATAGACAGTCTTATTTGTGTTTTACCAAAGAGGAAACTGAGGGTCGAAAATTAAGGTTGTTTTGTTAAGCCCAGAAACAACTTCCAGTTTCCCTCCCTGCTACCTCAGCAGTTGCTTTCTTGTTGCTAAACCAGTGCAAGTGACTGGAGGCTGCATAGCGGGAATGTCTTTGACTTGTCAGAAGGACATCCATCAGTAAATTCAAGACTGCAGCATTCCACGCTCCTGCCAAAGAAAACCTCCTGGCACATTTAATTAAAGATCAGATTCTCATAACCAGGTGTCAGGGACGAGCACTCCCCAGTCTTGAGTGGAGTGTTGGTCATGCAAGTCTCAGCAGCTCTACATTGCTGGAACTGAAAAATGTGATTAATAGATGAGATAGGTTTTGTTTCTTTTTCTCTTTCCCATCTTCATTTAAATAATGGCCTGAGGTATTATTAGAGGTTATGTAGTCCATTCCTTTGCCTCAAGAGTGAACAGTGAGATGTGGTGCAGTGGAAAAGAGAGGTGATTCTGCAGTTACCCAGACTTCATTTTAGGTCCTTGCCTCTGCTGCCCACTAGCTGTGTGACCGTGGGTGACTGGCAGCATCTTAAGAGACTTTTCATCTGACTTTTTTGCTGTTTTATCCCCAGCACCTAACATAGCCTGGCAAATAGTAGGTGATGGCTCAATATTTGCATGAATTAATGAGAAAAAAGGATACCAATCGTACTACCAAGTTGTCTTGTAAACACCACTAATGCTAGTGGTTATTAAAATATCAGCCTTAAGTGATAGCTGAAACCCTGTTTGTAAAGACAGTTAGTCCAGGAGGTTCTATGGGGATACTTCTAAAGAATTTTGACAACTTTGTTGGACAATTAAGAGGACTGTCCTAAACTCTAAGTCCCATTGTGTGAGCTCAGTGCACCTTAGAGTCTTTAGTGGCAACCCGAATAGCAGTTGGTCCCTTCCGCCAGATAACACCTCTTTTCTCATTGTCATCTGTCAGTCTTTTAAAAATATGCCATGTCATCTTTTATTTTTAACATAGGACATTCATTGTATAGATCTAGAACTGCTTAGAAGGGACTATTTTTCTGACCAGAGGTGTATGTGTTACAGAAAATAAAAGGTCCTCACTGATTGCTGTGTTCTATTTTTTTCACCTGCACATTGCGGTCTACAACACCGTACTCTTACACTTAATATTATCCCTGTGTGTATTTGCCATCATTATTCTCTGTCGAAATCATTCACTATTTATTGTCTGTTTTCCTTGGTCAAGGTAATATGCCAATGCCTGGGCCTATACCATACTAATTAAAATCAGAGTTCAAGCAGTGGTATCTACCCTGTCCTCTCTTAATTAGGAAAATCTGAAGCATACAGCAAAGCTGAAAGAATTTTATAGCAAATGCCCATATAATCACCATATAGATTCTTATACCATTAACATTTTCATATTAACTTGCTTTATCACATCCATTATGTATTGACATGTATATTATATCACATCCCTATGGTCAACCATTAATGTATCTTACTTTTAAAAAAGCCTTTCAAAGGAAATTGCAGGTATTAGCGTACTACCTCTTGTAAGTACTTCATCTGATATTTTAAAAAGCTCCAAGGGAATTCTAATAGTCTAGAGTCAAAGGCTATTAGTCTGACCCATTAATTTTTTAAGCCCCTACTTTTTATTTTTTTGGCTGTACTGCATAGCATGCAAGATCTTAGTTCCCTGACCAGGGTTCTAACCTGGGCTTCCTGCAGTGAAAGCTTGGAGTCCTAACTAATGGATCAGCAGGGAATTTCCCTAAGCCCCTACTCATTTATTTAGCTCTATATCCCTGGTTTCTGGCATGGCACCTTATAAAGGAGTACTCATTAAAAATCATTTATTTGAATTGTGCTTGAATGAAGAACCTGCAACTGCAGTAGAAGGTGTACGTAGCTTTCACTTGACTTATTTGAGGAACAGGAAGTTATTTGTCTTTTCTGTTGCTTAGCTTATGGCAGACATTTAGTAAATATCAGTCTCAAGTCCAGCCCAAACATGTTTATATATTTCTGTATTTGCCATTGGCTAGATTTGACTGATCTAAATGTAAATCACAAGTGACATAGTTCAGGTCATTGAAGGTACAGAGGGTTTAGAATTACCTCAATTACAGTTGGAAAATTCTTTGGCAGGGTATCTGAAAACTTGGGTCCTAGTCCTCACCTTTATATTTCTGTTTGGTCTTAGGCAATTTCTTTCTGCTTTTTGGACCTCCGTATTCCTACCTGTTATGTAAGTGGATCAGATTAGATGACCTTTAAGATTGCTCTAGCTTTGGTGTTATGAGTATCTTAACATCTTTGATTATCTTGACTGTGTCTTATACTAGTGGCTGTGGAATCCAGATGTGATAAAGTAGAAAGAAGTAGTTGTTGGTCAGCACACTCCTCTGAACCCCTATCTGGTTTTATTTAGTATGTAAAGTACCTTGTACATAGTGGCTACTTGAAAAGTGTTTGCTCCCCTCTCCCTTTGTTTTTTTGTTTTTTTTACTACTTTTAGCGCTGTATCTTTCATGCTTTTTATAGCACACTTGGGCTTCCCAGGTGGCACAGTGGTAACGAATCTGCCTGGCAATGCAGGAGATGCAGGAGATGCAGATTTGATCCCTGGGTTGGGAAAGATCCTCTGGAGTAAGAAATGACAACCCACTCCAGTATTCTTGTCTGGAAAATTCCATATACAGCAGAACCTGGCAGGCTACAATCTCTGGGGTCATAAAGTTGGATATGACTGAGCATACACGTATACATATTTATATGCTATTTATAGAAAAACAGACATAAATCGCTTCCCCCTCCTTCATTACCTCGTGACTTGTATCTGTCTTGAGACTGCTCAAGGGAAACAACAGTTTTCAGCTTATAGGTAAAGAGAGTTATGTTAGAACTATAGCTAGTAAAAATCAGAACCAGGACTTAAATTTATCTGATTTTAACTCTAGTCATCTTTTTACTATATCACCCTGCCAGTGACCCTTTTGAAACCTCACAGTGAACCTGCATTTTTTATAGAGTCAGTCAGTTGATTAATAATTAGTACTTCAGTATTATTAGTTACTTATAAATTATTAGGTTCCTTGAACCTCTGGGGCATTGGTAAAATATGGTTGTTCTGTCTTTAAGTCTGTCTCTTATATCAGTTTGTCATCTAGGATAGATATAGTGTTGCTATTTGAACTATCATACTAAATGTTGACCTTGGGGTTAACATTCGCCTTCAGCTTATCAGAAGGTATTGACTTGTCATCCTTCCAAATTTTTGATCTGCAGAGATTGTTAGAAGATTTACTTGGTCAGGGTATTTAAGAGCTGAGTGTACTTCTTTTTGCTCTTAAAATTGAAATTTTGAACTTATTTTCTTATAAACAAATTTTAAGATAGTGTAGGTTTTAATGTTCTGATTATTGGGCTTCGCTGGTGGTCCAGTAGGTAAAGAGTCCGCATTGCAATGCAAGGGGCACCAGCTTGATCCCTGGCCTGGGAAGATCCCACATGCTGTGAAGTGGCTGAACTGTTGTGTCCAATTAGGAGCCAGTGCTCTAGAGCTCACATGCCCAGAATAAAGATGGATGAAAATAAATAAATAAAAAACCAATAAAATAGGCCAAAATAAAAAAAAAAAATTACATGTTCTGATTATTGCGCTAGGTATAAATGAACAAAATAACCTGTGAGTGGATCTATTTAGTGTAAGGATAATAAAGACTTGTGGAGAAGTCAGCCACAGAAAAGGCTGGGGGCTGCAGAGAAACTGGAAAGTAGTATAGGAATGTTAAGTCGGGCTTCCCTGGTGGTCCAGTGGTTAAAGAGTCTGCTTTGCAGTGCAAGGGGCACTGGTTCGACCCTTGGCCCGGGAAGATCCCACATGCCACGGAGAGGCTAGACCAGTGCATCCAATTACGAGCCAGCGCTCTGAGCGCATGTGCCCAGAGCTGGTGCTCTGCAGCGAGAGGCCACTGTGATGGGAGGCCCACGCATGCCAAAGAATTAAAAAAAAAAAAGAAATGTTAAGTCCAAGTCAGTTCAAAGGGGTGTTCAAGAAAGCACAAACTTGTTTTTCTGCAATTAGCACCGAGTATTGGGTTCACCCTGCCAGTGACCCTTTGAAACCTCACAGTGAACCTGCATTTTTTATAGAGTCAGTCAGTTGATTAATAATTAGTACTTCAGTATTATTAGTTACTTATAAATTATTAGGTTCCTTGAACCTCTGGGGCATTGGTAAAATATGGTTGTTCTGTCTTTAAGTCTGTCTCTTATATCAGTTTGTCATCTAGGATAGATATAGTGTTGCTATTTGAACTATCATACTAAATGTTGACCTTGGGGTTAACATTCGCCTTCAGCTTATCAGAAGGTATTGACTTGTCATCCTTCCAAATTTTTGATCTGCAGAGATTGTTAGAAGATTTACTTGGTCAGGGTATTTAAGAGCTGAGTGTACTTCTTTTTGCTCTTAAAATTGAAATTTTGAACTTATTTTCTTATAAACAAATTTTAAGATAGTGTAGGTTTTAATGTTCTGATTATTGGGCTTCGCTGGTGGTCCAGTAGGTAAAGAGTCCGCATTGCAATGCAAGGGGCACCAGCTTGATCCCTGGCCTGGGAAGATCCCACATGCTGTGAAGTGGCTGAACTGTTGTGTCCAATTAGGAGCCAGTGCTCTAGAGCTCACATGCCCAGAATAAAGATGGATGAAAATAAATAAATAAAAAACCAATAAAATAGGCCAAAATAAAAAAAAAAAATTACATGTTCTGATTATTGCGCTAGGTATAAATGAACAAAATAACCTGTGAGTGGATCTATTTAGTGTAAGGATAATAAAGACTTGTGGAGAAGTCAGCCACAGAAAAGGCTGGGGGCTGCAGAGAAACTGGAAAGTAGTATAGGAATGTTAAGTCGGGCTTCCCTGGTGGTCCAGTGGTTAAAGAGTCTGCTTTGCAGTGCAAGGGGCACTGGTTCGACCCTTGGCCCGGGAAGATCCCACATGCCACGGAGAGGCTAGACCAGTGCATCCAATTACGAGCCAGCGCTCTGGAGCGCATGTGCCCAGAGCTGGTGCTCTGCAGCGAGAGAGGCCACTGTGATGGGAGGCCCACGCATGCCAAAGAATTAAAAAAAAAAAAAAAAAAGAAATGTTAAGTCCAAGTCAGTTCAAAGGGGGTGTTCAAGAAAGCACAAACTTGTGTTCTGTGAGTATTGTTGAAAGTACTGGCAATATTTAGCACCGAGAAAATAGATTTTGGGGGAGTCTTGAGAGATGATTTCAAGTATCTCAAGTTCTCTCTGAGGAAGAGGCAGTAGACTTTTTTGAGTTGCCCTGAGGTAGGACCTAGGAGTCATAGATGGAAGTAGTGTTTGTTTCTTTGTTCATTTGTTGTTATTTTATTCATTTGTTCAACAAATCTTTACTGACTACCTGTTCTGTGCCTGGACTGGTGTTAGAGATTGTAAAATGACTGAACTTTGTTCTTGAGGGGTTTATAGTCTTAAGTCTGGCAGGGAAGAGAAGTGTAGGAAGAGGCAAATGTGTAAACAAATAATTGCAATTCAGTGTGAGAAGGGAAAACTTAATATAAGTGAGATCTCTCTGAGATCACTGAAGATAGAATGGTCTGACTTGTGAGACTGTAGATTTCCTATCACTGGAGGTTTTCAAGCATGAGCTGGATGGCGTGGGCTGGAATGTGGTACATAGGACTCAAAGGTTGTATTCCAACAACAGATTTTAGGTTTTAATAATTTAGAATTTTGGGGGAAGTGGAGATCTACCACCAAGAGTTCTTCAAACACAGTGGCAAGATTGAGAAATGAAGAAAAGTGTTATTAGAAAGATGGAAGCCTTGCCATGTTCCTGGACCATGATCCTGAAAAGGAATTATATTCAATGAAGCTTTTGTCTGAAGGACCTAAGAGGCAAAGAAGGGCCTGCTTAGGGTATCAGGTGGCTGCAGGGAGTATAATTTTGGAACTGGCAATCTGGAGTGGGAAGGTACACGTGAGAGCTGAGCCAGTAGAAATTCTCTGTGGGGGAGTTGAGAGACTTGTGTTGGGGCTGGGAGGAAAAGGCAAATCTGCAAAATGAAACTGGAAGAAATGGATAAAAAGTGCACCACACAGAGAGGTGCTCTAGGTTAACAAGACTGTCCTTGCTTACTTGATTTGAATCAAGAGATGTAAGGTATAGTTGGTTTACCAGAGGTAGATCAGGATGAATTATATAAACAGATAAAGTTTGAATTTGGCCTTAAAAGGTGAATAAGGTTTTTATCAGTCGAAGGAGGGAGAAATCATTGACAAGAAGCAGGGATCAGGGGGTGGGGTGGAGCAAGAGGAGGGTAAGAGACTACTTGGTAAATTCAAGAGAACAGAGATTTCTGAAGTGTAATTTGACTGTAAGCTGTGTCCAGGTATGGTGGCTTAGTTTGTGAAGCAGTTCAAGTATCAGATAGTGAAGGACCTTAAAATTTCATAAGAATTGAACTCCTTAAGGGCAAGGTATATATCTCTTGTCAAACTTTTTTTTTTTTTTTAATTTTTGGCCTCTTTTACTTATTTATTTATTTTTTATTGATTTTAATTTGTCTTTATTCTTTGGCCTGTATGGGTGTCCTCCCAGTGCAGTGGCCTCTCTCATTGCAGAGCACTAGCTCTGAGCGCCTGTGTTCCAGAGCGCTGGCTCCTAATTGGGCACATCAGTCCAGGCACTCCACAGCGCGTGGGATCTTCCCAGGCCAGGGATTGAACTGGTCCCCCTTGCACTGCCAGGTGACTCTACCCATTGGACCACCAGGAAAGCCCTCTCTGTCAAACTTTTGATAAATAAAAATATTTGTTGAATCCACTCTGAGTCAGATACTATACTAGGTTCTTTTGGATTGCAAAGGTGACAAAATTGTGCCTGACCTTTGGGTAGCATTTTGGCTCCTGGTGAAGATAATTATAACATAGTAAAAATAAATGTGACAACCTGGAAATATACCATTGCCTTAGGCGTCTGGAGGAGGGACCTTAACTTCTTGAAAATGAGCACTTTTCAAAAGGGCTTCCTAGAAGAAATAGCAGTTGAAGGATGCGTGAATTTGAAGATAGGGAAGTTGGCATTCTAAGCAGAGGGAATAGCATTTGCAATGGAATGAAAGTGTGAAAGCTACAGCATATTTGAAGAAGTTGGAGAAGTTGGGTATGGCTAGAATGTGAGGGGAATTAGAGGGAGTGGTAGTGGTGGGGAATGAAGTTGATGGGTACAACTAGTTAAATAATGGGAGGATCTTCAAAAGCAAGCTAAGGAACTTTAGCTTTCTTTTTTTTTTTGGCCACTTCTATTGGTCTTTCATTTATCAATTTTCATTCATCTTTGTTCTTTGGCCTGTGCGGGCCTCCCATTGCAGTGGCCTCTCTTGTCGCAGAGCATCGGCTTTAGGTGCATGTACTTTAGAGCTCTGACTTGGTAGTTGGACACATCAGTCCAGCCACTCACAGCATGTAGGATCTTCCCAAGCCAGGGATCAAACTGGCGCCCCTTGCACTGCAAGGCAGTGTCCTTACCCACTGGACCACCAGGGAAGCCCAGAACTTTAGCTTTTATTCTGGGTTTTAAGTTGCGGTGTCAGTGTTTTAAGGTCACTGATGGCATGTGGAGAAAGAATAAGGGAAAAACGGATACAAGGTGTCATTTAGCTCTGCATTTATTAGAAAATACTAAAAAGACTGCTATAGAATTTGTCCATTTATTGTTGTTCATTCTCTAAGTTGTGTCTGACTCTTTGCGACCTCGTGGACTACAGCATGCAAGGCTTCTCTGTTCTTCACTATCTCCTGGAGTTTGCTCAGATTCATGTCCATTGGGTTGGTGATGTGATCTAACCATCTTACCCTTTGCCTGCCTCTTCTCATTTTGCCTTAAATCTTTCCCAGCATCAGGGTCTTTTCCAGTCAGCTCTTCACATCAGGTGGCTAAAGCACTAGAACTTTAGCTTCAGCATCAGTCCTTCCATTGAATATTCAGGGTTGATTTCCTTTAGGATTGACTGGTTTGATCTCCTTGCTGTTCAAGGGACTCTCAAGAGTCTTCTCCAGCACCACAGTTCATCAGTTTTGTTCATAGCATTTAAGTAATCGACTTCTAAAGCAGTGATATTCAATTCTGGTAATCATAGGGGTCACTAAGTTTTAAAATTATAAAATTTTGGCCTGAATTATGACCAGCCATACTAAATCAGAATTTATGGGGTCAAACAAGGACCGGTATTTCTGAGAAGTTCTTGGTGATTATTGTGATTTTTTAAAAAATGATTAGAAATTGTAGTTTCTGAAGCACTGTTATATTTGACTCTAAGCAGCTTTCATTCTAAGTAGTCATAGTTAAAGGTATACTTTCCTTTGTAATGTGGAAAATAATGAGAAACTATTAACTCTGGATATATTTATATTTACCTAATGTCAAGCATGCTTATTTGAGGTAATAGCATCTATCTTCATTAAAACTACTGGTTCTATGCGATAGTGGTTTTTCCTGCTTTCATTTAGATTTTATTTTTTATTTTTATTTAGATTTTCTATTTCTCAGACATGTTAGAAATTATATGTATATTCAGTGCTGTATAGGACAGGAGGTTAATGCATTGGTCATCATATATTTAGAACAAGGTCAGATTTTAGAGGAGGCACATACTGGAGAGACGGCGATTAAGGTTAGACTGGGTCAGCAAACTTTCCCTGTGAAAGACCATATAGTACACATTTTAGGTTTGTGAACAACCTAAATATTTTAGGTCTGTTACAACTACTCAGCTTTGCCACTGGAATGTGAAAGAAGCCATAGAAAATATGTAAATGAATGGATGTGGCAGTGTTTGGGTAAAACACTTGCAAAACCAGCAGCATTACTGACCCTTGATGTAGTGATGGAGTTCCTACCAGAGAAGGAATGATTTTCCTAAGGCAGCAAAATAAGAGCTCGGTAGAGAACTCACAGTGTGGAATGCTGTTGGTAGTTTTACTTAATCTTCGTGTGAATGAATAAATGGGAACCAAGTGATTAAGGAATTTCTCTAAAGCTTATAAGTAGCACATGGATTCATACTCAGTTTAGCTAGGCCAGAGTTCTGCCTTTTAAACCACATCATAGTAATCTTTTGTAGTCTCCAATGCCTTAGATAGGAAAATGAAGAGAAAAGCAACAACCTTATGAATTCTCAGCAGTGCTTAACACAGAGTAGGCATTACATCTTTGAGAATGGTGGACTGAATATATAGTAATAGTCATGGTGCAGTAAAAGGGCTTGAGTGTGTCCTGAAGGAAGGGTTGTAAAATTTGGATTCCTTAAAATTTTTAACATGTATTTCCTTTTGCTCAAAAATAATTAAGTGGTATGTTCTTTCTGATTCCAGTAGCTGCTGCTGGTGGTGACGATGTCAAATAACGGCCTTGACATTCAAGACAAACCTCCAGCCCCTCCGATGAGAAACACCAGCACTATGATTGGAGCTGGCAGCAAAGATGCTGGAGCCCTAAACCATGGTTCCAAACCTCTGCCTCCAAATCCAGAGGAAAAGAAAAAGAAGGACCGATTTTACCGAGCCATCTTACCTGGAGATAAAAGTACAGTATTTCATTTCTTTCTCATCATTTGTATACATTAATTTTTTTTATAGCCTGAATAAAATATTTGTTGCTTCTTTGACTTAATTTTCTTTTAATTCCATTTTTTCTCATTAAATATTTTCCTTGTGTTTTTTTTCCTGAAACGATGGAAGTCAGATAGAAAATAGACCCATTTTTATGCTCTATTAATTATATCTGAGCAAAATTGGAGGAAAATAATTATGCTCTTGTCAGATTTTAGACAATCTGAATTTGCTTACTTTTTAAGTTCTTAAATTGTTACGACCTCACAAAATATAAGAAATATTGAAATATGAGTATGTTTTTTCCCCCAGTGTAGTTTCATTTGGAAGGTCTTTGCAGGTTCTTGATCGCTTCTTCTTTATTCATGTGTTCTGATCGTAAAGCCAGATTTAGGGATCAGTAAGAAAGAGAAGTAATAGCTGAGAAAAGGAAGTAGGCCTTCATATGAGTTTGCTAAGGAGAAGTCAGATTCAGTACAGTGGTTGTTAGAGAAGAAAATGGCAACCCACTCCAGTAATCTTGCCTGGAAAATTCCATGGACAGAGGAGCCTGGTGGGCAACTGGCCATGGTATCTCAAAGAGTTGGACATGACTGAGAGACTAAACAACAACCTGTGGTTATAGTTTGGTACTTTCACTGGTGGCCTGTATTGAGTCTCTGGTAGTGGAACTAAAATCCCACAAGCCATGTGCATGCTTAGTTCCTCAGTTATGTCTGACTGTGTGCTCCCCCATGAACTGTACCCCACTAGACTCCTTTGTGGAATCCTCCAGGCAAGAATAACGGAGTGGGTTGCCATTTCATCTTCCAGGGGATCTTCCTGACCCAGGGATCAAACCTGCATCTCCTATATCTCTTGCACTGCAGGCGTATTCTTTACCTTTGAGCCACCTGGGAATTCCACAAGTGATGTAGTGCAGTCAGAATAAAAGAAATAAGGAAAAAGTCATACTAATCCAGGGCTCATTTCCTCTTTATTAATAAAATTTCTAGTATAATCAGGATTTTAACAGTGTATCTAATAAAGTCACTGATATCCTATGAATAAGATAGTGAAATAGAGAGTTGGACTTCCACATGGATAAATGACTTCTCTTTGACTGCCCAAATATTTAATTGGTTGTTGATATGAAGTAAAGTTCTCAGCCATGTTTGCAGGGCTTTGTTCTTGTGGCATGCAGAAAAAATTGCTTTTTTTTCTGTAAATAGTTATGAGCTTCTCACTTAGGTAGCCCTGGTTCAGACTGGATTTGTCATTTACTACCTATGTAACCTTAAGTATTTAGTTAACTCCTTTGACTTTTTTTCTTTCTTTCTTTCTTTTTTTTTTTTTTTTTAAATTTTGGCCTCTTTTACTGGTTATTTATTTATTTTCATCCATCTTTATTCTTTGGCCTGTGTGGGCCTCCCATCGCAGTGGCCTTTCTCGTTGCAGAGCACTGACCCTGTGTGCATGTGCTCCAGAGTGCTGGCTCGTAACTGGACGCACCAGTCCGGCTGCTTCATGGCATGTGGAATCTTCTGGGGTCAGGGATCAAACCAGGGCCCCTTGCACTGCAAGGTGGACTCGTTATCCACCGGACCACCAGGGAACCCCATTTTTTGTTTTTTTGACTTTTTATTGAAGTGTAACTTCAGATATGCAAGTGATACCACCCTTATGGCAGAAAGTAAAGAGGAACTAAAGAGCCTCTTGATGAAGGTTAAAGAAGTGAAAAGCTGGCTTAAAGTTCAACATTCTGAAACTAAGATTATGGCATCCAGTCCCATCACTTCATAGCAGATAGATGGAGAAACAATGGAAACAGTGACACTTTATTTTCTTGGGCTCCAAAATCACTGTGGATGGTGATTGTAGCCATGAAATTAAAAATGCTTTCTCCTTGGAAGAAAAGCTATGACAAACCTAGACAGTGTATTAAAAAGCAGAGACATTACTTTACCAAGAGAGGTCCATATAGTCAAAGAGAAGACTCTTGAGAGTCCCTTGTACTGCAAGGAGATTATCCAGTCAATTCTGAAGGAAATTAACCCTGAGTATTCATTGGAAGGACTGGTAATGAATCTGAAGCTCCATAATTCTTAATACTCTCCTCCTGATGTGAAGAGCTGACTCATTGGAAAGACCCTGATATTAGGAAAGATTGAAGGCGGGAGAAGGGGATGACAGAGGACAAGATGGTTGGATGGCATCACTGAGTCAATGGACATGAGTTTGAGCAAGCTCCAGGAATTGATGAAGGGCAGAGAAGCCTGGTATACTGCAGTTCATGGGGTCACAAAGAGTTGGACTCACCTAAGCAACTGAACAATAACAACAACATGGTTGCTTTACAATGTTGTGTTAGTTTCTATTGTATGCAAAGTGAATCAGCTAAAGGGTATACATACATTCCCACTTTTTTGGATTTCCTTCCCATTTAGGTCACCACAGAGCACCGAGTAGAGCTCCCCGGGCTATATAGTAGGTTCTCATGGGTTTTTTTGGGGAGTAATGAAAATGTTCTAAAATTAATTTTAGGGATGGTTCCCCAGCTCTGTAAATGTATTGAGTCATTGAATTTTACACTGTATGAGTGAATTGTATAGTATGTGAATTATATCTCAATAAAACAGTGTTTAAAAATAAAAAACAGCTGATACAGGTTTTAGACATCATTGGGAACTGAAGGGATGATTTTATGTATTGAATGAGGAAGTGGAAGTCTGGCTATTGGTGTTGTAGTCTGGATTCTCTTATAAATTGGGTGCCTGATTTGGGTCCGTCACTTGTCTGTGAACTTAAGTGCTTTCATCTAAAATATTGGAGTCACACACATATAGGGACCAAACTAGAAGTTATCAATGGGAGAAGTAAAGGGGAAGTGTTATTTTGCGATTATATGAAATTGTGTGTGTGAAATCTTTGAAAGTCATAAAACACTATAGAATTTAAAGAATCTTTCATTCAATAAAAAAAAAAATTAAAAAAAATTGGTCAAACTAGTAGATATACAGTCTCTTATAATTTTGAAACCCTATAATTACATAATTGAGATATAAATATGAAGTTGGATCAGGTTGTGTATATATATGGGAAATAAAACTAGGCTGTTGTGAAGTACTTTGATCAGCGATAAAGATGTAGATGCAGAGGTTCTTCTAGAAATCCTCAGTGAGTAACCTTAGTCCAAATCTGGTTGGAAAATAAATCTCATAACTCAGGATCAGAGCTCCAGCTTTATAAATTCAAAGCATAGAGTTAGAAAGCATATGGTTATAAGAAGTTCTTGTGAAATGATCTAGTGGCCTCTGGATTTTCTAACCGTCTGCCAATTCAGGAATTACAGGTTTGATCCCTGAGTCAGGAAGATCCCCTGGAGAAGGAAATGGCAACCCACTCCAGTATTCTTGCCTGAAGAATACCATGAACAGAGGAGTCTAGCAGACTACAGTCTGTGGGGTTGCCAGGGGTTGGACATGACTGAGCATGTGTGCACTCAGTGACTCAATGCACATAGGTCACCACAGAGCACCGAGTAGAGCTCCCGGCTATATAGTAGGTTCTCATGGGTTTTTTTGGGGAGTAATGAAAATGTTCTAAAATTAATTTTAGGGATGGTTCCCCAGCTCTGTAAATGTATTGAGTCATTGAATTTTACACTGTATGAGTGAATTGTATAGTATGTGAATTATATCTCAATAAAACAGTGTTTAAAAATAAAAAACAGCTGATACAGGTTTTAGACATCATTGGGAACTGAAGGGATGATTTTATGTATTGAATGAGGAAGTGGAAGTCTGGCTATTGGTGTTGTAGTCTGGATTCTCTTATAAATTGGGTGCCTGATTTGGGTCCGTCACTTGTCTGTGAACTTAAGTGCTTTCATCTAAAATATTGGAGTCACACACATATAGGGACCAAACTAGAAGTTATCAATGGGAGAAGTAAAGGGGAAGTGTTATTTTGCGATTATATGAAATTGTGTGTGTGAAATCTTTGAAAGTCATAAAACACTATAGAATTTAAAGAATCTTTCATTCAATAAAAAAAAAAATTAAAAAAAATTGGTCAAACTAGTAGATATACAGTCTCTTATAATTTTGAAACCCTATAATTACATAATTGAGATATAAATATGAAGTTGGATCAGGTTGTGTATATATATGGGAAATAAAACTAGGCTGTTGTGAAGTACTTTGATCAGCGATAAAGATGTAGATGCAGAGGTTCTTCTAGAAATCCTCAGTGAGTAACCTTAGTCCAAATCTGGTTGGAAAATAAATCTCATAACTCAGGATCAGAGCTCCAGCTTTATAAATTCAAAGCATAGAGTTAGAAAGCATATGGTTATAAGAAGTTCTTGTGAAATGATCTAGTGGCCTCTGGATTTTCTAACCGTCTGCCAATTCAGGAATTACAGGTTTGATCCCTGAGTCAGGAAGATCCCCTGGAGAAGGAAATGGCAACCCACTCCAGTATTCTTGCCTGAAGAATACCATGAACAGAGGAGTCTAGCAGACTACAGTCTGTGGGGTTGCCAGGGGTTGGACATGACTGAGCATGTGTGCACTCAGTGACTCAATGCACATAGGTTTCATTCTTTGCTTTAAGAGCTTAGATGGCTATAATTAATGCATACATCAAAATTAAATAAATGAGTTTTTTCCTTTTGTTTAAAAATTTTATTCAGCTTGATTTTGTGCTTGTTGATATTAACATTCAACCAGTAAACATCTGTTGACCTGCTGCTTTGTGCTTAACTTAGTCCTAGAAGGATACACAGCAGTGTTGGCAGTCTTCAAAGTAGTATATCCTTTATAAAGTATTTGAGAATTTTAATCTCTGTATCCATAACTGTAAAGTTGGAATAATTATAATTCCCAGCCATTCCATATTATGGTAGGCTTTTGTCATTTGACATAGTAGATGTAAAAGCATCCCCCCCCCCCCATTTATTTATTTATTTATTTTGGGGGGGGGGGGGGGGGAGGGGGGTGGGCGGGTCACTTCCACTGGTCTTTCATTTGTCTAGTTTCATCCATCTTTGTTCTTTGGCCCGTGTGGGCCTCCCATCACGGTGGCCTCTGTTGTTGCAGAACACCGGCTCTGGGCGCATGCGCTCCAGAGCTCCGACTCGGCAATTGGACACATCGGTCCAGCCGCTCCGCCGCACGTGGGATCTTCCCAGGCCAGGGATCGAACTGGCGCCCCTTGCACTGCAAGGTGGTGTCCTTACCCACTGGACCACCAGGGAAGCCCTGTAAAAGCATTTTTTAGACTGTAAAACACTAAAAAAAAAATAGGGAAGTTTTTCTTAAAGGAAAGCCTCATTTCTTTGATCTGGTATCTGTAACAACTCATTTTCAGTTGAGGAGGCTGAAAGCTTAGAGAAAACTAAATTGATCAAGTTCTCACAGCTGGAAGGTGGCAAGGATGAGTGTGAAACTAAGTTTTCCTAAAGAATCTTCCATATCACAGCATATTGTGTGTTAGTTGTTCCCAAACCAGATTACACATCTGACTCATTCATGGTGCTTTTTTGAAATACAGATGTCTGGGTCCTGCCTAGATTTTAGGGGCCAGAATTTCCATTTCCAGAAGTACTTTTATGGCCTAAGGGAATGTGGGAGATAAGAAAGAAGAGTTCTCTGTGGGCTGCAGTAGTGATTGAGATTTGAGCTGACAATGGGTAGAATGTCTGTGGCCACTACCTAATGCTGACCTCCAGCATGGCTTCAGTGTCTGCTGTGGGGAACACATAAATGATTGCAAGAAACTGTAATTGAGGGCCTGTGATAGGTGGCGCTGAGTTGCAGAATCCTGTGGAAGCTTAAACTTAAGTAAACATCTGTTGACCTGCTGCTTTGTGCTTAACTTAGTCCTAGAAGGATACACAGCAGTGTTGGCAGTCTTCAAAGTAGTATATCCTTTATAAAGTATTTGAGAATTTTAATCTCTGTATCCATAACTGTAAAGTTGGAATAATTATAATTCCCAGCCATTCCATATTATGGTAGGCTTTTGTCATTTGACATAGTAGATGTAAAAGCATCCCCCCCCCCCCCCATTTATTTATTTATTTATTTTGGCGGAGGTGGGGAGGGAGGGGGGTGGGCGGGTCACTTCCACTGGTCTTTCATTTGTCTAGTTTCATCCATCTTTGTTCTTTGGCCCGTGTGGGCCTCCCATCACGGTGGCCTCTGTTGTTGCAGAACACCGGCTCTGGGCGCATGCGCTCCAGAGCTCCGACTCGGCAATTGGACACATCGGTCCAGCCGCTCCGCCGCACGTGGGATCTTCCCAGGCCAGGGATCGAACTGGCGCCCCTTGCACTGCAAGGTGGTGTCCTTACCCACTGGACCACCAGGGAAGCCCTGTAAAAGCATTTTTTAGACTGTAAAACACTAAAAAAAAAATAGGGAAGTTTTTCTTAAAGGAAAGCCTCATTTCTTTGATCTGGTATCTGTAACAACTCATTTTCAGTTGAGGAGGCTGAAAGCTTAGAGAAAACTAAATTGATCAAGTTCTCACAGCTGGAAGGTGGCAAGGATGAGTGTGAAACTAAGTTTTCCTAAAGAATCTTCCATATCACAGCATATTGTGTGTTAGTTGTTCCCAAACCAGATTACACATCTGACTCATTCATGGTGCTTTTTTGAAATACAGATGTCTGGGTCCTGCCTAGATTTTAGGGGCCAGAATTTCCATTTCCAGAAGTACTTTTATGGCCTAAGGGAATGTGGGAGATAAGAAAGAAGAGTTCTCTGTGGGCTGCAGTAGTGATTGAGATTTGAGCTGACAATGGGTAGAATGTCTGTGGCCACTACCTAATGCTGACCTCCAGCATGGCTTCAGTGTCTGCTGTGGGGAAAACATAAATGATTGCAAGAAACTGTAATTGAGGGCCTGTGATAGGTGGCGCTGAGTTGCAGAATTCCATGTGGGAAAGTCTGGTTCCAGTGGTTAGTATCTGGAGCCTTTGGTTTATTCTAAGAAGTCCTTCAGCATTTAGTTTGGCATTTTTTCTGGCTGCAGTTTCATAACCAAAGTGGAATTCTCAAAGCTTGGGAAGAATTTAGCCAAGTTAATTTTAAAACTGGACTACGTCAGTGTTTCTCTCTCCAAGTTTGGCGTGTTTTACTGGCTTGAGCTCAGATTAGCTCAGCTGAACCCATGAAAGGGACTTCTTAAAAATAAATCTTTAAAAAAAATAAAAGTCAGTGACTTGTGCTGTACTGCAACTTGGAATTTGCAGTGTCAGTCTCATTTCCCATGCTATCAGGAAGCCAAGCGGAATTGGCCAAAGATAGGGTTAATATTAGTATTAAAATGGATGGGATTGCAGACTTCTTTTTCCTTAAGTCTTTGCTCTCTAGTTTCATGGAATCAGGTGGTTTGTTCTTTTTCCTCAGCCACATTTCACTGTCTTAATGAGTGAGTTGATAAGTACTACTCTGGTATTTTCTTTTAGTAATAATAATTCATGTTTGTAAAGCTCTTCAGTATTTACAAAGTGCATACATTTTTCTTTATCTTAGTTAATCCTTTACAAATAATAGGAACAATAGTAATAAATATAGAAATAACAAATAGTACTAATACAATAGTAATGAGGATAAAATTTGTTGTTGCTCAGTCGCTAGGTTGTGTCTGACTCTTTGCGACCCCATGGATTGCAGCACTAGGCTCCTCTATCCTCCACTGTCTCCTAGAATTTGGTCAGATTCATGTCCGTTGAGTTGGTGATGTTATCTAACCATCTCATCCGCTGCTGCCTAATTTGGGAAATGTGGGCCTGCCTAGATTTTAGGGCCAGAATTTCCAGAAGTACTTTTATGGCCTAAGGGAATGTGGGAGATAAGAAAGAAGAGTTCTCTGTGGGCTGCAGTAGTGATTGAGATTTGAGCTGACAATGGGTAGAATGTCTGTGGCCACTACCTAATGCTGACCTCCAGCATGGCTTCAGTGTCTGCTGTGGGGAACACATAAATGATTGCAAGAAACTGTAATTGAGGGCCTGTGATAGGTGGCGCTGAGTTGCAGAATTCCATGTGGGAAAGTCTGGTTCCAGTGGTTAGTATCTGGAGCCTTTGGTTTATTCTAAGAAGTCCTTCAGCATTTAGTTTGGCATTTTTTCTGGCTGCAGTTTCATAACCAAAGTGGAATTCTCAAAGCTTGGGAAGAATTTAGCCAAGTTAATTTTAAAACTGGACTACGTCAGTGTTTCTCTCTCCAAGTTTGGCGTGTTTTACTGGCTTGAGCTCAGATTAGCTCAGCTGAACCCATGAAAGGGACTTCTTAAAAATAAATCTTTAAAAAAAATAAAAGTCAGTGACTTGTGCTGTACTGCAACTTGGAATTTGCAGTGTCAGTCTCATTTCCCATGCTATCAGGAAGCCAAGCGGAATTGGCCAAAGATAGGGTTAATATTAGTATTAAAATGGATGGGATTGCAGACTTCTTTTTCCTTAAGTCTTTGCTCTCTAGTTTCATGGAATCAGGTGGTTTGTTCTTTTTCCTCAGCCACATTTCACTGTCTTAATGAGTGAGTTGATAAGTACTACTCTGGTATTTTCTTTTAGTAATAATAATTCATGTTTGTAAAGCTCTTCAGTATTTACAAAGTGCATACATTTTTCTTTATCTTAGTTAATCCTTTACAAATAATAGGAACAATAGTAATAAATATAGAAATAACAAATAGTACTAATACAATAGTAATGAGGATAAAATTTGTTGTTGCTCAGTCGCTAGGTTGTGTCTGACTCTTTGCGACCCCATGGATTGCAGCACACTAGGCTCCTCTATCCTCCACTGTCTCCTAGAATTTGGTCAGATTCATGTCCGTTGAGTTGGTGATGTTATCTAACCATCTCATCCGCTGCTGCCTCCTCTTCCTTTTACCCTCAGTCCTTCTCAGCATTGGGGTCTTTTCTGATGAGTCGTCTCTTTGCCTCAGGTGGCCAGAGTATTGGAACTTGAGTTTTAGCAACAGTCCTTCCAGTGAATATTCAGGGTTGATTTCCTTTAGGATTGACTGGTTTGATCTCCTTGCAGTCCAAGGGACTCTCAAGAGTCTTCTCCAGCACCACAATTCAAAAGCATCAATTCTTTGGTGCTCAGCCATTTTTATGATCCATAAAATAGTAATGGCAATAACTGTGCTACTATTTATTGGATGCTTGTTAGTTACCACATATTATATTAGGAGCTTTGATGGTTGTGAAATATAGTCATTTTTCAGAGGTAAATATTTCACTTTGTAGACAGCAAACTGAGATAATTCAGTTTGAGTAACTTGCCCAAGGTCTTACAGTTAGGAGAGGCTGATCTGTTGATTGTAGCTCTTCTCTATGATTCCAGGGGCCTTTCCGCTGTATAACTGTGATACTTTTGTGCTCAGAGAGTCAAGGACTTGCCCAGGGTTGTATGATACATAGCTGCAGTGCATGGAGTTTGGATTTGAACTATTGTCTTTGTGCATGTTCTTTTTAATTTTTTTAAGCCCTCACACACCATATACTGTTTGAAGGCTCCCATCTTAGAGATGTTGAGATTAATGACTTTAGTAGAATTAATTTGGTTAGTTCTTTTAACTTACTTTAAGCAAATTTGCGTTTAATGATGTCCATTCATATTCACTTAGTCTGCAATATGGGGAAGGCAATATGCATGTAAAAGAAGCTATGTTAGAGTTCAGGCACTTGAGGTTATCACCACTGACCACCCCTGACTTTGTGACTTTGTAAGTTGCTCTACCTTTCTTTGCCTCAGTTATCTTGCCTGTAGTATGGGTAGATAATAATATTTATCTTTTGGCTTTGTTGAATGGATTATTGAGACTAAAGATGCAAATTGCAGCTTGATTAAGAGTTGGTAGTAGTTTTGTGCCTGTTAATGGCTTGCCATCATGGTCTGCTTTTGAAATCTGTGATTTAACACCTAAGAGGAGTTGTGAGATTTACAAAATAACAACTCTTAATGGGGTTCCTCCAGGAATGAATTAAAAAATGGTCCTGGCTGGGGTAAAATACCTTTCTCTTCAGTATTTCCATTTGGTTTAGACAGGCCTGTTAAAAGGACCAGATTTAAGAATTTGGTGCACTACAACTAAGCAGACCCAAGGAGAGATTTTCCAAGAAGTTCTTGAGAGTTCTGTCTAATGTCAGAAGCAGGATTCTAAACTCTGGAAATGAGCCTAGATCTCTGGAACAAATACTGTTTTTGAAACCAAGTCCAAATAAGCCTCTGGAAACTATTAATCTCAGATATTCGTTATATGTTCATGTGTTAAGTCATTTCACTTCCTAGGGATTCTCTTCTACAGACTTCATCTTCTGAGCCACTCTTTTTCTGTGATTCCATTACCAAACTTCCTTTTATATTTGACACTCTGTGCCTATGATGGTGTATTATATGGCATATTAATAACATAT